>BSBM01000637.1:7316666-8715833 GCA_027924585.1 Larix kaempferi | reverse complement strand
GATAGATAAATGTTTGAAAATAAATGTCTTCCTGTATTTTTCCTTTCACCCTAAGGTGATGTACTCTAGTACAAGAAATATTTAATTAACTTAGAAATGATATGATTGCAGAATGAATGATTGTTTCAGATTTGATTTCCTTATCATCTTTGTTTCTCTGTTCAATGATATTTTATTTCAGAAGTTAAATACATGTTTTTTTTTTTTAAACAGAAATGGAAAAGCTTCTTCATATCTTAGAGTTATCAATAAAAATACAGAGTAGTCATATTCATATATATATATCTATATAGATATATAGATATATAGCTTAGAACAAGTATAGAATTATATAGGACTTTCTTCTTAGAATGCAAACATAAATATCTAGTCAAACATTTACTATTCTTTTCATAAGATAAAAATAATGTTTTATAAATAGAGTCTATGTATTTACACATCATATATCGATACTAAACATTGATGCAACTCTTAAACTGTAACATTATCTTTTAATCAGTCATTTTGCAAAACAAATACTAATTTTACATTCCATAGTTTTACAGAAATTATAGTCTTTCTGCGAACGACATTTTGAATAAGTATATAATACATTAATCTCTACTAATATTATAGCTTCCACATAGAAGTAATGAAAAGTCATTCGATACCAATAATATACTTAGATAAGTGTAGGAACTCTAAATAAATTATGTACAAACCTTTTCTAAAAACCCTCATCACTTTTCAACATTAATTAAAAATACATCGATTATACAAGTATCAGACCATTTTATAGAATTACTGTAAAAACATACAAACATACAATAGAAGTATAGTCCTGTAACCATTGTAACACATGAATAGATTAATATAAGCAACGTTTCAGGATCAAGAATTGTATGGGCTCATCCAAGGGTTTAACCCACGCAATAAAAAAAAATAACAAAACTTTAATAACGTCCAGTGCATACATATAAACCATTGTATAGAATCCAAATAAGAGACGAGGGTTCAAGTCTCCATTTGGAGAGCTCACCCAAACATTGAAACGTAATGTTCAACAAAATTAACGAAACATAAATTTATGTAGTACTAGGCTTAAGCCTAAACTCTGTAGAGCAAACGGGTTATACATTATAATAAAAACCCAACTAAATACAATATCAAAGTAACTGACGACAACAAAGCCCATTAAAAAAGTTAAATGGAATAAGGGTTCGAGTCTCAAACATGAGCTCGCCCAAGCTGTAAGTTACGGCTCAAAAATTTCTACTAATAATATATGGAACCAACTCCCAGAGTTAATAACTCGTAAACACATTCATAAAGATAGAGCCAGGCAGACATTAAAATATTTCAAAATAACTATTATGGAGCCAACAAAGGTTACGGGCTCAAGTCTCAACTCGCTCAGGCTTTTATCATTTAAAACAATCAACATTAAGAACTTATAAATTAAATATCTCAAACTTCATAGATGGGCTTAGGAGTTTAAAACCCTATAGCCATCCTTCATACTTTTCATAAATCGAAAACGAAACATCAAACCATTTGTTACTCAAAGATTTATTTTCATTCCCAAAAGAACACAACTTTCGTATTCATAATGTAGTATCACATTGCAGTCGAACTACCAGTAGGACCAACGATAAATCCTGTAAAGACAACTTCCTATCAACACTACAGGTAGAAACCCCAACTAGGTTCATTGCCCTGAAACCATCTATTGAAGTAATGCAGCCCCGAAAACCATTTTACAAATGGAGTTTGCACTGACGAAGAGAAAACAAAACATTACATCCTTGTTGACAGAGGAAACCAGTCTGGCTGAGGATTACCGGTGATTGCACACCTTGGGGGTTTGTCCCTTCGACTTCATTGAGGATAAAAGACCTTACTCTGCCATAAAAACATAAACCAGGTTAAACGTTGTTGCAAATATCGATACAGTACTGAAATTTAAATAAGGGTTTGTATACTGTAACACAACTTACCTTGACTGTCACAACTCGAAGCCAAGAATGGACCAGGCATTGGAAACCCTGAGCATGATGCAAACCCATAACTCCTCATGAACCAGCACTCATCAAATACCAACCAACACGACGATTGGAGCATGAATGCTAACAGTTATGGCGGCCGAACAGGGCCAGTCTCCTCCTCCATGACGAAGAGTAACAATAAACCAAAGACCCAAAACCCCAAACCTCGAAGTAGGGTTTTGATAATATCAAATGCATTTACGATCTTCACATGATCACAATTAATGTGACATCTACCACCACGTCATTGGTTATACAAACATCCACTTTGATATAGTTTCAACATAGTTTCCCATCACATATTTTAATATGGCACCAGATGGGAAATCACGACCCACTAATCTATAATTTAAAACATAACAAATGTTTAATACCCCGAAGTTATAAGTTGAAACACCAAAGCCACCCTTACTATGGAGTTAATATGTCGATTAATAACTCAAGAACCTTTTCTTCATCCTTTGCAAAGCATAGGGATTCCCACTATAAGGTAAGTTTAATCAACTAGAACAAATAAGAGTAACATTGAACACCATATCCTTCGCATGCTTTTAACTTCACACATTAATTCTGAACACGTTATGCATTTATAACATTTGGTGCCTAGACTTACAAGTTGCCACTTAAAATAAGGTGAGGGTATTTAATATCCTAACATAGGACTTAATATAATTCATCGCACTATCTCATCAAACACCAAACGTATGCAATCTGTAACCTAGGCAGTTAAAGAGACAGTGTGTTAGATTAAGGTAAGTAAGCCTCAATGGTACACCAGAGTCCAACTACTAACAAGAAGTTAATTATAAATAATAGTATGCAAATAAATAAATACTATCATAGTTTCCAGCTATCATACCATAATACGGAGTACAACGAAATAATAACATGATCACAACTACATGTAGGATTATAACATAACTATCACACAAGATATTAAAAAGACGATGTTTTATATAACTATAGATATAGCATCGTAATACTTATGTTCCATGAAATAGTTTGCGTAGGTAGAAAAATGACGACTCAGATAACAACTAAGATCATTAAAATAGACATAGGAATACTCATGCATTAAATTGTCGATAAGACAATTTAAAAGTTTTAAAGACAATTACATGTCGTAATTAGTTAGTATTAGGTACAGTCATTTAATAGACATTTGTTACTTCCGCACATCATTACATTAGAGAGATTTTGAGGTCAAAAAATTGTCTCCTAAGAGATGTACTAAAAAAGTATGAGATATATTAAAATATTATGAGTTAGGGGTTTTATGGGGTAGGTATATATGACAAGTCACCTCCTACACTATTTTCTATGCACAATATAAATAACCATGGTTGAGTTACTTTTCAAAATTCACTAGAAATAAAATTAATAAAATAACTTTATATTGATGTGACTAAGATTAATTGTAAATTCCCAAAAAATATTGTCCTTTAGCATTTATTTGTATTGAACTTGCAAATAAAATTAAATAATAATAAAACATTTTTAAGAGCTATTTTTTTAAATTATGTTGACTTTTTATATTTAGTATTTTTCTCATCAATTTAATATAATGTAATTTTATTGAAAATTTATTTACATGCAAAATGTTAATAATAATATTATAATTCACATTGCATTATAATTATTATTATTCTTTATTCATTAAATCTACATTGGTAAATTAGTATCAAAATCATAATATATATATATATATATATATATATATATATATATATATATGCACTTATAAATTAGTTTGACAATATAATATTAAATAAAATTGAGTAAATATATAATTAAAAATTAAAAATTAAAAATATGGAAATGACAAAATATTATTTTATGAAAAAATGTGAAAGGAATATATATATATATATATTAATTCGGCATTATGATATTAAATAGAATGGAGTGAATATATAATTTATAATTAAAAACATGAAAATGACAATATATTATTTTATAAAAAAATGTGAAAGGACATTCTTTATGAATTATGAGTACTTTACTTGAAAATGACAATAATATTATTTTATGAGAAAGTGTGAAAAAACATTCATTAGGAGTACTTTACTTGAAAATGACAATACTATTATTTTATGAAAAAATGTTAAAGGACTTTCATTATCAGTACTTTACTTTATAACTTAAAAGTACTTATACCACTACCTTGGTTAACTATGGGTTTTCATCCACCATAGAAAATTTGACAAATAAACATTCTTAACTCATGCAATGCCACCTCAACCATGGGGGATGATGTCATCTAATAGAATGTGATTGGTTGATTTTTATAGTACATTTTCTTTGTTTTGAGGCCCATTTTTTACCTCAAAATTTCTCTAATGAATGTTAAATCTAATGCTTAGAAAAAAATTTAAATTTTACGAAATTTTGGGATGTTACATGTGGTATCAGAGTGCGAGTTCAAACTCTAGGCCTAAAAAAGGCTCATGCGCACAAACAGAAAATGAAATCAGAAAAACTTAGTTACTAACTTTTGTTTTAATTTGTTTTTGTACAGAACAGATTGACATTTAATTTGCAGGTATGGAAATACTGGAAGAATCAACAGAGGATAGATCTCATCGTAGTGAACGTAATAATAACGAACATGAGAATATTAATGAAGAAATCTATGTAGAACTGAATGATCAATCATCTGAACTATTACGTACGGTTAAAGATTTAAAAACTGAGATAAGAAATGTTAAATAAGAAAACGAAACTTGGATTTTAAGAGAACAGGAAGAACTGAACCATATTTTACTAGAAAAATATCATCATGATGAAAAAGATAAGAGAATAGAAGTAAAATCTGAGTCTGGAACTATTTCCTATAAGCACAGAGATAAGAAAGTAAAATACTATAAAAGTGAAAGTGACTCTTCTTCTGAATCTGATGATAAAACTTATAGAAGAAAACATAATTTTGATCAAGACAACAGTGATAGTGACTATGGTCCTAAGAAAAAGCATAAACATTATGAACAAAACTCAAGGGAATTTAAGAAGATAAAACCCCCAACATTTAATGGTGAGGGTGAAAAGGGTGAGGCAGCCGAAGCATGGCTGTCCGGTATGAAGAAGTATTTTCAGATTTATGATTACTCATCTTAGTTAAAAGCTAAAATGGCCATAAACAATCTGACCAGAAAGGCATACATTTGGAGGCAGGATATTAAGAGGGTTAAAAGCATTAAAGAAATAAATATAAAATGAAGTACATTTAAGAAATTATTTAAGAAAAAGTTTTTGTCCGAACAATATTATGAAGATAAGGCAAAAGAGTTTTATGACTTAAAATTGGGTTCTACGAGTATGAAAGAGTTAAGTAGCAAATTTCTTAGTCTGTTAAGGTATGTACCTTACTTAGCTGAAGAGAAACCTAAGGTACAAAGGTTTATGAGCTGATTACCCTTTAACATAAAAGATAGAATTGAATACGATAGTCCTACAACTCTTGAAGAATCCATGAGAAAGGCCAACTTCTGTTTTGAACAGAATAAGAAAAGAGAAGGTGTATCAAGTTGGAGGAATAATAAACCAAGTAACTTTGAGCATACAAATAAAACTTTTATTTTAAGAATTATGGAAATAATAAAAATTTCAATAACAGAAATTTTCAAAGTAATAATTACAGAGGTAATGCACCATAGAATTACACATCTGCAAGAAATGTGTCTAATAACAATAATAATAATAATAATAATAATAATAATAATGCTAGGATTAATGAACAAAGACCACCTTTAAAATGTTATGATTGTAATGGACTGCATACTAGAGCAAACTGCCCACTCAAAATAAGAATAGTCAGCAACATTCATATAATGCAGACAGAACCAACAGTCGGTGATGTAGCAAGGGAGATGCCCAGAATCAATGCAGCGCTAGAAAACCGACAAGCAGACCATCAAACTTCCATGGTCAATATTGAAGGTATGATACAAAACAAACCTATTTATATCCTAATTGATCCAGGTGCAAGTTTGAGTTACATATCACCTGATTTAGTGAAAAGTTGCAAGTTAAAAGTAGAGAAATTTGATAAACCATAGTTGGTTCAGTTAGCAACAGGGACCAAAAGAAAAGTTGTAGAATTTGTTAAAAGTTGTGATTTTCTTATGAGTCAGTTAAAGACACAAGTTAAATTGAATATTTTACCTTTGGGGTCCTATGACGTATTAATAAGCATGGACTGGCTTGAAAAGCATAGAGTAGTGCTTAACTATTTTGAAAAGACTTTTACTTGTTTAAATAATAATGGAGAAACTGAAACAGTAAAGGGAATTCCTAGAAGAACTTTTGTTAGACAAATTTCTCCTTTACAAGTTAAAAAGGCTGTAAGGAAAGGGTGTAAAATCTTTGCAATAAATGTAATTAATGACAAACATTCATCTAAAGAAGATAAGTTAAAATTGGAAGACATACCGATTCTTAAGGACTTTTCTGATGTATTCCCAGAAGAAATTCCAGGACTACCTCTAAAAAGGGAACTAGATTTCACCATTGATTTAGTACTAGGTGCGGTGCCTAACTCAAAGGCTCCTTACAGAATGAACATTTTGGAACTTAATAAACTAAAATCACAGTTGATGGAACTAATCGATAAAAACTACATAAGGCCAAGTGTGTCTCCTTGGGAAGCACCAGTTATCTTTGTTAAAAAGAAGGAGGGTACCTTGCGATTGTGCATAGACTACCGTCAACTTAATAAAATGACTATTAAAAATCGATATCCTCTGGCCCGCATCGATGATATATTTTATCAAGTACGCGGAGCATCGATATTTTCTAAAATAGACTTGAGGTCTGGGTACCATCAAGTCAGGATAAAAGATGAAGACATTTTTAAAACCGCTTTCAGGACCCGTTATGGGCACTACGAGTTCGTAGTTATGCCTTTTGGGTTAACTAACGAACCGAAAGTCTTCATGTGTTTAATGAATAATGTTCTACATAAGTATCTAGATAAGTTTGTAATTGTGTTCATTGATGATATTCTAATTTATTCTAAGACTAAAGCAGAACACGACGAACAGTTAAAAATAATTCTGCAAGTGTTAAAAGAACATCAGCTTTATGCTAATTTCAGTAAATGTGACTTTTACAAAGATAAAATACAATACTCAGGTCACATAATATCTAAAGATGGGATCACAATTGATCCATATAAAATAAGAGCAATTAATGAGTGGCCTGTCTTGAAAGATGTAATAGATGTACGTTCTTTTATGGGAATCACAGGATACTACAGGAAATTTATTGAAGGATTCTCCAGAATTGCAAATCCCATAACCTCCTTGCAGAAGAAGGAAAAGAAATTTGTATGGGACCAAAAGTGTGAGGAGAGTTTTAAGAAATTAAAAGAATTATTAACAACAACACCTATATTAAAAATTGCAGATCCAAATAAGTACTTCATTGTATGCACTGATGCATGCTGATGAACCTAAATTATAAGTATCCTATAGCCTTTTTGCCACAGTAAAACACAGGATATGATGAAGGAAATACACTTGTTTTGTGGGTTAATGATTTACTTTGATTATTTAATGAAGGTGTTTTAATATTATTCTTTTTATCTTAAAGGGCCTCTTCTATAAAATAATTACATTAAAACGAGTATGTATGAGTAGGCATAGGAACACTAAGAAGCAACACGCAAATCTAGCTCGAGGACTGGAAGACCCTGCGAGGCTCAATGCTCGTTTTCCCTGACTTATAGAGAAGAAATCCTGTTCAACAGGATCGGCGATTAAAGAAAGTAGTTAGGTTAGAATTTGAGGCATATATATATATGGACCTCTCGGGTAGTGAGGGGATACTGTTGCTATTTTGTGGAATTAATCGTTTTTACATTTTACTGCAGAGACAATTTGTGTTACAGACTATTTTTGAACCATGGAGTTATTATTTTAATGAGGAGACTGATGTTACTTTCAAGCCTGCATTTATAAGTTTTTCTTACTCTTGAGTACGGGTTGGGGAGGGCCCCTCCAACACGTAAGTCGGGAGATTTACTCTGTTTTCAGGTATTTTCCATTTATGCTATGAATCGATTTACTTCTTAACATGTATGAAGATACCTTGATGGCATTTGAATAGTATGGTTTTATTTCAGTTAAAAGATTATTTTCGTTTAGCATATTTTCTATAGTTGATCAACGCTCATTTTGTAGTTCGGTAGGACGCATTTCGTAGTCCTGTAGCTGTGTTCTGTGCACGCATATTTTGAGATATGTTTTCATGTATTTTCATATTGATTCTAAAAAAATGATTCAGATCTAGAAAGCTCATGCATATTTCTTTTATCAGACTTAGATCATAGAGGTTAATTACTTTCAGTTCCTTGATTTAAATGGTCATCACTTGTAGTGTTTAATCTGAATAGATCAGATTGGTTAATTCTCACCATTAGATATTTATGTTTTGGATTTCGTTTTCATCATTTAAGTTTTTAGGTTAGCCTTTCAATATCCAGCACTTAATTTCAGTATTCAATTCTTAGATTAAAATCTCAGCTTTCAGCAGTTCAATTCTTAGCATAAGTTTTTCAAGCTTTCAGCATTTCAATTCTTAGTATAGATTTACAATTTGCAGCATTTAACTTCTTAGCAGGGGAATTTGTCATTCATAGATTTACAGTCTTTTTAGCTCACCTTCTTCTTGATTAGATAAGCCTTTAATATCTATACCCACACCCTAAACACGACGAATACTATCCTTTAGAGCACATACAGTGTTAGCACCTCTTAAGTTTGTACGTCCCCTGGGTTGATAATTAAAGTAGGCTCCTGGTCTAGCTTCCCTCATTAGGCATCCATTCTAAGAGCCCACCACTTTTTGGCAAGTACTGGACACATTAGCTGGGAACAAATATTTCTCATTTTTGGATGGCTTCAATGGGTACAATCAAATCCTCATTCACCCAGTTTATCATGACAAAACAACATTCACATGCCCATGGGGCACTTATGCATACAGAGTGCTTCCCTTTGGGCTCTGTAATGCCCCAGCAACGTTTCAAAGGGAAATCCTAAGTATCTTCTCTGATTTTATTAATGAACAAATGGAGGTCTACATGGATGACTTCACACCCTATGGATAGAATTTTGACCAAGCACTAAAACATCTAGAACTGGTTTTAAAAGAATGTATTGAGATGAGCTTATGCCTCAGCAACGATAAATGCAGAATGCTCATGGAAGAAGGCATCGTGCTTGGCCACCATATTTTGCAGAGAGGAATAGAAGTTGACCAGACAAAAGTTACAATCATCAAAACACTGCCTCCACCTGTGAAACAGAGAGATGTAAGAAGTTTCCTTGGACAAACAGGATACTATAGAAGATTCATTGAGAGTTATAGCAAAATTGTTGCACCAATGTTTGCTTTACTCACAAAAGACATAGAATTCATATGGTCAAAACATTGTATGCTATCATTTGAAAAACTAAAAGAGAAAACAATTACAGCTCTAGTACTCCAAGGACCAGATTGGGAACTTCCATTCCACATCCACTCAGATGCATCAGATAAGGCAATTGGATCTATCCTTGGACAAGAAAGAGAGAAGAAGCCCTATGCTATATATTATATCAGTAAAAATTTGGCAGGAGCATAATTAAATTATACTGTCACAGAGAAGGAGTTTTTTGCTGTCATACATGCCATTAACAAATTCAGGCACTACATAACTAGGTACCAATTTTTTGTCCATACAAACCATTCAACAATAAGGTATCTCATGAACAAACCTAACACAAGTGATCGAATCATTAGATGGCTACTCCTCCTGCAAGAGTTTGACATCACAATTTTGGATAAGACAGACAAACACAATGTAGTGGCTTATTTTCTGTCTAGGCTCACCCATGGACAAGATAATGAAGTGATAAATGACAGTTTTCCTAATGAGCATCTTTTTGCAATATCCACAAGGAGCCCATGGTTTGCTGACATAGCAAACTATTTAGTGACTGGGAGATTTCCAGCACATTATAGCTACAAAGACAAAAATAAGGTCATAAGACAAAGTGCCACTTACACATGGATAGAGGGAATGCTCTTCAAAAAAGGACCAAATCAAATACTTAGAAGATGCATTAGAGAAGATTAGGTGCATGACATAATGCATGCCACTCACAATGAACCATGTGGAGGACACTATGGTGCAAAGAGGACAGCCTATAAAATTTTGCAAACAGGGTATTATTGGCCAACACTCCACAAGCATGCTTATGAATATGTTTCACACTGTGATGACTGCCAAAGAATGGGGAAGCCAACACAAAAAGAAGAAATGCCTCTCCATCCACAAATCTCCTTGGAGGCATTCGAAAAATTGGGATTTGATTTCGTTGGTCCAATCAACCCACAGTAAAATCAGAAAAGCTACATCCTGGTATGCATTGATTACCTTACAAAGTGGACCGAGGTAGCAGCACTTGCTGCAGCAAATGAAACCAACGTGGCAAAAATTTTCACTGAGCAGATCTTCCACAGGTTTGGAGTCCCAAGAGAACTAGTTTCTTATCAAGGCCTACAGTTTACATCAAATTTGATAGAAGACTTTCTCCAAAGAAACAATGTTAAGCACATACAGTATTCCTCCTATCACCCTCAAGCTAATGGTCAAGCTGAGGTCACCAACAGAGAGTTAGAGAGAATTTTGACAAAGACAGTGCAACTCCACAAAAGAGATTGGGCAGACAAGTTAAGTGAAGCAGTTTGGGCTTATAATACCACATGGAAAACAACAACAGGCTTCACACCATATGAGCTAGTTTATGGAAAGAAAGTTATTCCGCCAATTGAATTTGAAATCAAGACATTCAGAATTGCAGCATAGTTAAATATGGAACTCTCAGACATCCAACATGAACGCATGCTACAATTAAACCAGCTGGATGAGCAATGCCAACAAGCACTTGGCCATACTGAATTCATCCAACAGCAAAGAAAGAAGTGGCATGACACACACATAAAGCAAAGGAAGGTGGCTGGGCACTACTCTATGACTCCAGGTTTCACACTTTCAAAGGAAAACTAACAACTAGATGGCTTGGACCTTACATTATTGAAACAATCTATGAAAATGGAGCTGTAAAGATTATTACAATTGATGAAGAAGAGTTCCCCATGATAGTGAATGGACATAGACTCAAACTTTACAAGAAGCCACAGTCAAGAGAGGAGTTCACATAAATACTCTACCAGCAACAGCTAATGCTGATAAAGAACATGGAAAATAATTGAAATCCAGTTTCGAAAAAAAAAAGACAATGAAAAAAGAAAAAAATGATGAAAAAAAGAATAAGAGAAATGAAAAAAAAAAGAACAAACCATAAATGATCCACTCAAGGTAATCACAAGTAAATTTGCAGGACATCATACATCCCCATGAATAACTAGCCAGCATCCTGCAAATAAATCAAATCAAGAGAGACAGGTATCAATATTCAAGCGAGCCAGTCATGTATTCAAGTCAACCAACAAAAATATCAAGCACCACAGAATTCAATCAAGCAACAACTCTATTCAAGCGAGCCTGCCATAGATTCACGTGAGCCGGCCATATATTCAAGTGAGCTAGCACTACAGAAAACAAGATCGAAACTCAATACAGGGCATCAACACAAAGTCAAATTAGAAATTGGCACAAAAATAAAAACAGGGAGATACAACATTTTCAATGGAACCAAAAGCAAAAAGCAAACACGCGTAACTACAAACATGCCTAAAATAACTACAGACAATGCGAAGATCTAATACAAAATCCAGAGCACATCAAATCAAGCCACGTCATGCACTTAGGTACGCTAAGCATAACAAGGTAATCTCTAAATCTCTTGGTTTTATTTTTGGGGTCAAATCATTATCCCACAAAACGGTTATTCCTGAAGTTGAGGATAGCTTATAAGTTCATTCAGAGGCACGGTTCAGAGCGACCTCGAAGAATCATGATTACTACCTGAGTCATGTCAGCGAATGATAAACCCGCATCTAGCTACCATATTCCTCAATGATCAGAGCAAAAAGGGCAATATACAATGATGACATGAAATGTAGGGCTCGATTATGGAAAGGAATGGATAGGGCAACGAATACAATCAACGATGACATAAAATGCAGGGATCGATTATGGAAATGAATGGATAGGGAAGCGATTACAATGAACGATGATGAGGATAAGTGAGTGGAAACAACTTAAAAATCCGGCATGATCTACAAAAAAGATCAATTTTGCAATACAAGATTTCCAGAAGAAGAAAAAATTGGAAGTTCGCGTCGGCAACCAGCCAGCAAGCTGCCTTTGAATCTGTGAATCACTCTCGGCCAGTTGAGGTAAGTCAACAACACTCAAAGTTTTTCATTTTGATAATTTCCAAGGATGACAAAGGGGTTCAAAAAGAGTGAACCAGAGGATCACAGATCCATTTATGAAAAACCAAGGGTTTTATCTATCCTCTGTAATGCGGGCTGGATGCCCTTCATCTCCAGGCTGAGAGGATCTAACACAGAGTTGGCTTTGGAATTCGCAAGAAACTTAAAGCACATCAAAGAAGAGCAGTTCGTCACCCGGGTTAGAGGACTTCGTATCAGGATGGATGAGGAAGCCATTGCAAAATACACAGGGCTACCCATGGGTCTACATTGGGCCAAGGAAGATAGGGAAGCCAACCAGAGTGCAAAGGCAGTTTTCTTTGGACCTGAAGAGTTTTTTGAAGAAGACAAAAATGGAGTCAAGAGGGTCACTATGCCAGCACCTTGGGATGAAGTAGCTACTGTTGTTCAGAAATATGTAACTTGTATAGGGAGGCTGAGCTATGTCCCTCTCTTCCATTTTCGAATTTTGGATCTTCTAAGGCACAGGAGCCACATCACGCCAAACAACAACATAAGCATTCCTTATTATCTTCTCCTGTCGTTGGGAGAAATGAGCAAGAAAGTTGTTGAAGGAAAAGATGATGCATTAGCCCACCATGGGCTAATCAAGTTGATAATTCGTGAAGAGTTAGCAGTACAGGTCCCAGAACTTTCGTGGGAGGAATTTGTGGTAATCTCAATCGAGGATGTACAGAGAATGAAGGGTAAATCTACTGTCAGCATACCCCTAGCTTCTAGGCCAAAAGACAAGACCTCTTCTACATCAGGAGCTAAAAGAAAAATCGACTTGGACAGTGTGGCCTATACCCTGATAAAAATTAAGCATTCAAGAGATAGCTCCCGCCAAAAGGAATCAGGGGTTTCCACCAGCGAGCAAGGGCCAAAGCGGTGAAGCAAAAGGTTCACACAGCCACCCAAAATCAGGCATGAAAAGGAGATAGAAAGGGATCCCATCCCAATAATTCAGGACGTATATGACGGTGATGACGATTGGGTAGACCAGAATGACCCAACCACACCTAAGGAGCAGGATGATGACCAATGGAACCCCGCTAGTCAAGATGTGAACCCTGCCGACCAAGACGTAAACCATGAAGTCACTGACCAGCTAGCTGAGGCACTGATAGAATTGGCAAAGGTCAAGGAGGAGTTGGCAGCATTAAAGATTGAGGCAAGAACACAGAGAATCCAACCAACTCCACCAGCAACCTCACTCTTTGTGCATGAAAAGACACAAATTTTGAGAATGCAACATGCAGGAGAGTTAAAACTGGAAGAGCAGCAAAATTCAGCATTAAGGGAGAAATTGGCCCAAACACAAGAGGAGTTAGCCCAAAAAGATCAGAAAATTCTCCAGCTGGAGGACACCCTGGAAACCAATACAAGAATCTATGATGAAATATTGCAACTCAGACCCCTGTCCAGAGTCTATATGCTATACTTAAAGGAAAAGTGGGGAAGGTTCCAGCTGCAAAGACTAAAACAAGGCCTGTCTCTGGAACTGAACACTACAAGGGATTTTGTGGACACTTCTCTGGACTGCATAGAGTTGGAAAAGGATCAACTGTGCGAATTCTTCTTTCACAACTCTGTGGTGCCAAGCACACCTAACTAGTCACCTAATCCATATGCAGGACACTTCTAGCTGAGAGCATTATGCTCCTGGATGAACAACGAGGTGTAAAGGGCATAAGATAATCATATATACCTTGCAGAGAAGTGGAAAAATCAATTATGGATCAGGGCAGAGGCATCTCACCCTGAAAGGGTACTTCAGGCCCACCAAATTATCACCACTGATGAAGAGATAATTCCTATAGTTCTTGAAAAATAGAAGGAGGCAGTCACACATTTCGATCTCACCCTGCAAGGCACATACAAAGAGGTACATGAGGCCATCAGTGATAGGTGGGAAAGGATTGGAGATGATTTAAGAAAGAAGGAACCTCATTCCCCTCTCAGACTAGAAGCTTCTCTCGTCAAGGCTGAGCTATACAGAGAATCCTTAATCAAGAATCAGCTCAGATGGATTGGCATGAAGCCAAATCCTCCATTTTTCCTTCCTCTGATTATTAAAGAGAAGATTAATGAGGAAGAAGAGAAAAGAGCATGGGCCAGGGAGGATCAGAGCATGGGTTACTATAGGAAAACAAGGACTCCAAGAATGGTCGCATGGGACATCAGAGAAGCTATAGAAGAACTGAGTGTGTCACCCAAGGATGGGTGAATCCTTCAAGCATGGGGGAGATTATGAACCCAAATTATAGGTATCCTATAGCCTTTTTGCCACAATAAAACACAGTATATGATGAAGGAGATACATTTGCTTTGTGGGTTAATGATTTACTTTGATTATTTAATGAATATGTTTTAAGTTTATTCTTTTTATTCTTAAAGGGCATCTTCTATAAACTAATTACATGAAAACGAGTATGTATGAGCAGGCGCAGGAACACTAAGAAGCAACACTCAAATCTAGCTCGAGGACTAGAAGACCCTACAAGGCTCAGCGCTCTTTTTCCTTGACTTATAGAGAAGAACTCCTGTTCAACGGGATCGACGATTAAAGCAAGTAGTTAGGTTAGAATTTGAGGCATATATATATGGACCTCTCGGGTAGCGAGGGGATCCTGTTGCTATTTTATGGAATTAATCGTTTTTACATTTTACTGCGGAGACAATTTGTGTTACAGACTATTTTTGAACCATGGAGTTATTATTTTAATGAGGAGACCGATGTTACTTTCAAGCCTGCGTTTATAAGTTTTTCTTACTCCTGAGTACGGGTTGGGGAGGGCCCCTCCAACACGTAAGTCAGGAGCTTTACTCTGTTTTCAGGTATTTTCCATTTATGCTATGAATCGATTTACTTCTTATCGTGTATGAAGATACCTTGATGGCATTTGAATAGTATGGTTTTATTTCAGTTAAAAGATTATTTTTCGTTTAGCATATTTTCTGTAGTTGATCAACGCTCATTTTGTAGTTCAGTAGGACACATTCCATAGTCTTGTAGCTGCGTTCTGCGAATGCATATTTTGACATCTGTTTTCATGTATTTTCATATTGGTTTTAAAACAATGATTCAAATCTAGAAAGCTCATGCATATTTCTTTTATCAGACTTAGATCATAGAGGTTAATTACTTTCAGTTCCTTGATTTAAATGGTCATCACTTGTAGTGTTTAATCCAAATAGATCAGAATGGTTAATTCTCAGCATTAGATATTTATGTTCTGGATTTGGTTTTCATCATTTAAGTTTTTAGGTTAGTCTTTCAATATTCATCACTTAATTTCAGTATTCAATTCTTAGATTAAAATATCAGCTTTCAGCAGTTCAATTCTTAGCATAAGTTTTTCAAGCTTTCAGCATTTCAATTCTTAGTATAGATTTACAATTCGCAGCATTTAACTTCTTAGCAGGGGAATTTGTCATTCATAGATTTACAGTCTTTTTAGCTCACCTTCTTCTTGATTAGATAAACCTTTAAGATTTATGCCCACACCCTAAACATGACGAAGACTATCCTTTAGAGCACATACAGTGTTAGCACCTCTTAAGTTTGTACATCCCTTGGGTTGATAATTAAAGTAGGCTCTTGGTCTAGCTTCCCTCATTAGGCATCCATTCTAAGAGCCCACCACATGCAATGATGGACTTGGTGGGGTCTTAACTCAAGAAGGTCATGTAATAGCCTACGAGTCAAGGAAGTTAAAAATTCACAAAAAGAAGTACGCAATCTACGATCTAGAGCTGGAAACCATGATACATGCACTAAAAATGTGGTGCCATCACTTGATTGGGAGGAATTTTTCACTAATGACAAATAATAAAGGGTTAAAATATTTGTTGGATCAAACAAATCTGAACGCAAGGCAATCTAGATGGCTAGCTTTCCTTAGCGAATACGACTTCGAGATTCAGCACATTAAGGGTAAAGAAAACAAAGTTGTTGATGCCTTAAGCAGAAACGCTAAATTAAATTTTGTGGCAGTAATCAACACTTATAAAACAAATATGGAAAATCAGATCGAAGAAGGAATTAATCAAGATGAAAATTATCAGAAATTACATGATAAAATTGCTGAAAATGTATCTGAAAATTTAATAACATATTATAGCATTAACGAAAGGGGTTTAATGACTTATAAACACAAAATTTATGTGCCTAATGTGTCAAAAGTTAAGTTGTTGATTTTGGATTAAATTCATAAAATTCCTTATTCGGGACACCCTGGTTATCAGAAAATGATAACTATGTTGAGAAAGGATTAATTTTGGCCAAACATGAAAAATGAAGTGGTTGAATACATAGCTAGGTGCTTTGAATGTCAGCATATTAAAGCTGAGCATCAACACCTAACTGGCCTATTACAACCATTTCCAATTTCGGAATGGAAGTGGGAAATTATATAAGTATTGATTTTATAACTGGTTTGCGTAAGAGTAAAAAATAGAATGACTCAATAATGGTAGTTGTGGATAAGCTTAGTAAAGAAGCTCATTTTATTCCGGTTAAAACTACTTTTAAAGCTACTACCATTGTTGATGTGTTTATGAAGAAAATCTTTCATTTACACAGAATTCCTAAGGTAATAATTTCGGATTGTGATTCTAAGTTTACTGGAAATTTTTGGACAACATTGTTTAAAGGTTTAGATACTAAGTTAAATTTCAGTACATCTTTTCACCCTCAAACTGACGGACAAACTGAAAGGGTAAATCAAATTTTAGAAGACATGTTAAGAATGTATGTAAAAGATCAGTGAACTAAATGGGAAGACTATTTACATTTAGTTGAGTTTGCTTACAATAATCACTATGAATATTCTGCTAGACTTAGTCCATTTGAGATTTTATATGGAAGGAAATGAAATACTCCCATCTCTTGGAGTAATCCTGTTGACAGATTGATGTTAGGACCAGATTTGTTAAAAGAAATGGAGCTAATTGTGAAACAGGTACAAGGAAATTTAAAAAAATTGCACATGACAAACAAAAAAGTTATGCATATCTGAAACGAACTGAAAGGAATTTCAGGTAGGAGATCATGTTTTTGTAAAGGTAAAACCCAAGAAAAGTTCTTTTAAGCTTGGGAGTTGTGCTAAACTAGCACCCAGGTATTGTGGACCATTTGAAATTCTGTCAAGGATTGGACTAGTTGCATATCAGTTGGCTTTACCATCCAATTTGAGAATAAATAATGTTTTCCAAAAGTATGTGCACAATGCTACTCATGTGCTAAATTGGAATGACATATAGGTGGAGCCCGAAGGAGATTTTCAGGTGGAACTGGACTATATCCTCTACAGGAGGGAAATTATGCTCCGGAATCGTACCATAGGGCAGGTAAAGGTGCAATGGAAGCACCTTAGCCCAGATGAAGCTACCTAGGAATTGGAAAGTAAAATGCGGGCAGCATATCCAATTATGTTACAGGGAGGCTCTGATGAAGAATAAGCAACATCGAGGACGATGTTGAGCTTAAGTGGGGGTGTTTGTAACACACCCAATACTTGAGACATTTTATGTTTGTGGAAAACATTGTCTTAGCTTTTATTGTAAAGTTTTATATTTGACCATGTGGTCAAGGATGACTGTAAATGCATAATATAATTATTTAAATAAAATAAAATAGGAGACACTGACCCAAAGAGACTATTGAAAGAGTGTTTACTGACCCACTAGGAGGAATGGAATCTGGGGTAGAAGGCAATAGACAAGTGGCAGCATCATGAACTCAGTAACTAGCTATTGTTATAGGGCAACTCCCTTAAATTGTGGTCAAGTTTCCTGGAATGTGGAACTGGAGCTTGAGGCTCATTTATTGAAACTGACCACTAAAAGACCTAGGCATCTTTTATAAGCCATCGAATTTGAGCAAAGGCTCACACTTTTTCGGACGAGAAAATTTACCTGGTGGTTCTACTATATGCACACAAGAGATTCGATGAGGGGAAGCTATGTTTTGAGTTGTAGTGTAAGTCTGTTTGATTTCTGCTGAGTGCAGACTCTCTCCTGCTGAGTGCAGAGGTTTTTGATATGTATGCAAGTCTCCATTGTTTGCTGAAGTACATAGGTGAGCTGTATGCAAGTCTCCATTGATTGCTGAAGTACAACCTGAGTGCCTTGCTTCTACACAGAGTCTTCTTCCTAGTGGTTCAGTAAACAGGCTCGGGGGTCCAAGGGAGAAAGTGATTTGGCTGCTTCTTCTGGAGAAGGTTGGGAGGAACAGGCCTCTTTGGGTGTTTGTCCACCCTAGAAAAATTATCAGGTTCAACTTGTTTATTTCATTTCATTTCTGTAAACTGTTTATCTATTTCTGAAAACTGTTTGAATGTTTATAAGTTTTCTATGAGTATCTTATATATATACATCAGGTAGGATAGGAAAGGTTAGATTTCTGTATTGTTTAACTATTTATAAGTACCAGAATGAATGATCAGATTGAGATAGATAAATGATTGAAAATAAATGTCTTCCTGTATTTTTCCTTTCACCCTAAGGTGATGTACTATAGTACAGGAAGTATTTAATTAACTTAGAAATGATATGATTGCAGAATGAATGATTGTTTCAGATTTGATTTCCTTATCATCTTTGTTTCTCTGTTGAATGATAGTTTATTTCAGAAGTTAAATACATTTTTTTTTTAAAAGAAATCGAAAAGCTTCATATCTTAGAGTTATCAATAACAATACAGAGTAGTCATATATATATATATATATATATATATATATATATATATATATATAGCTTAGAACAAGAACAAAATTATATAGGACTTTCATCTTAGAATGCAAACTGAAATATCTAGTCAAACACTTACTATTCTTTTCATAAGATAAAAATAATGTTTTATAAACAGAGTCTATGTATTTACACATCATATATCGATACTAAAGATTGATGCAACTCTTAAACTATAACATTATCTTTTAATCGGTCATTTTGGAAAACAAATACTAATTTTACATTCCATAGTTTTACAAAAATTATAGTCTTTCTATGAATGACATTTTGAATAAGTATATAATACATTAATCTCTACTAATATTATAGCTTCCGCATAGAAGTAATGAGAAGTCATTCAATACCAATAATATACTTAGATAAGTATAGGAACTCTAAATAAATTATGCACAAACCTTTTATAAAACCCTCATCACTTTTCAACATGAATTAAAAATACATCGATTATACAAGTATCGGACCATTTTATAGAATTACTGTAAAAACATACAAACATACAATAGGATTATAGTCCTATAACCATTGTAACATAGGAATAGCTTAATATAAGTAACGTTTCATGATCGAGACCTATATAGGCTCATCTGAGGGTTGAACCCACGCAATAAAAACAAATAACAAAACTTTAATAACGTCCAGTGCATACATATAAACCATTGTACAGAATCCAAATAAGAGAGGAGGGTTTGAGTCTCCATTTGGAGAGCTCACCCAAACGTTGAAACGTAATGTTCAACAAAATTAACGAAACATAAATTTATGAAGTACTAGGCTTAAGCCTAAACTCTGTAGAGCAAACAGGTTATACATTATAATCAAAACCCAACTAAATACAATATCAAAGTAACTGACGACAACAAAGCCCATTACACAAGTTAAATGGAATAAGGGTTCGAGTCTCAAACAAGAGCTCGCCCAAGCTATAAGTTACGATTCAAACATTTCAACTAATAAGACATGGAACCAACTCCCAGAGTTAATAACTCATAAACACATTCATAAAGACGGAGCCAGGAAGACATTAAAATCTTTCATAATAACTATTCTAGAGCCAACAAAGGTTACGAGCTCAAGTCTCAACTCGCCCAGGATTTTATCATTTAAAACAATCAACATTAAGAACTTATAAGTTAAATATCTCAAACTTCATAGACGGGATTAGGAGTTTAAAACCCTGTAGCCATCCTTCATACTTTTCATAAATCAAAAACGAAACATCAAACCATTTGTTACTAAGAGATTTATTTTCATTACCAAAAGAACACAACTTTCGTATTCATAATGTGGTATTACATTGGAGTCGAACTACCTTTAGGACCGATGATAAATCCTATAAAGACAACTTCCTATCAACACTACAGGTCGAAACCCCAACTAGGGTCATTTCCCTGAAACCATCTATTGCAGTAACGCAGCCCCGAAAACCATTTTACAAATGGAGTTTGCACTGACAAAGAGAAAACAAAACATTACATCCTTGTTGACAGAGGAAATCGGTCTAGCCGAGGCTTACCGATGATTGCACACTTTGGTGGTCCGCCCCTTCGACTTCACCGAAGATAAAAGACCTTACTCTGCCATAAAAACATAAACCAGGTTAAATGTTGTTGCAAATCTCGATATAGTACTAAAATTTAAATAAGGGTTTGTATACTGTAATACGGCTTACCTTGACTGCCACAACTCAAAGCCAAGGATGAACCAGGCATTGGAAACCCTAAGCACGATGTAAACCCATAAATCCTCATGAACCAGCACTCATCAACTACCAACTAACATGATGAGTGGAGCATGAATGCTAACAGTTATGGCGACCGAACAGGGCCAGTCTCCTCCTCCATAACGAAGAGTAACAATAAACCAAAGATCAAAAACCCCAAACCTCGAAGTAGGGTTTTGATAATATCAAGATGCATTTACGATCTTCGCATGATCACAATTAATGTGACAGCTACCACCACGTCGTTGGTTATACAAACATCCACTTTGATATAGTTTCAACATAGTTTCCCATCACATATTTTAATATGGCGCCAAATGGGAAATCACGACCCACTAATCTATAATTTAAAACATAACAAATGTTTAATACCCCGAAGTTATAATTTGAAACACCAAAGCCACCCTTACTATGGAATTAATATGTCGATTAATAACTTAAGAACCTTTTCTTCATCCTTTGCACAGCATAGGGATTCCCACTATAAGGTAAGTTTAATAAACTAGAACAAATAAGAGTAACATTGAACACCATATCCTTCGCATGCTTTTAACTTCACACATTAATTCTGAACACGTTATGCATTTAGAACATTTGGTGCCTAGACTTACAAGTCACCACTTAAAATAAGGCGAGGGTCTTTAATATCCTAACATAGGGCTTAATATAATTCATCGCACTATCTCATCAAACACCAAACGTATGCAATCTATAACCTGGACAGTTAAAGAGGCTGTGTGTTAGATTAAGCTAAGTAAGCCTCAATGGTACACCAGAGTCCAACTGCCAACAAGAAGTTAATTATAAATAATAGTATGCAAATAAATAAATACTATCATAGTTTCCAGCTACCATACCATAATACAGAGTACAATGAAATAATAACATGATCGCAACTACATGTAGGATTATAACATAACTATCACACATGATATTAAAAATACGATGTTCTATATAATTATAGATATAGCATCGTAATACTTATGTTCCATGAAATAGTTTGTGTAGGCAGAAAAATGACGACTCAGATAACAACTAAGATCATTAAAACAGACATAGGAATACTCATGCATTAAATTGTCGATAAGACAATTTAAAAGTTCTAAAGATAATTACATGTCGTAATTAGTTAGTATTAGGTATAGTAATTTAATAGACATTTGTTACTTCCGCACATCATTAAATGTTAAATCTAATGCTTAGAAAAAAAATTAAATTTTACGAAATTTTGGGATGTTAGAGGGTATTACAGAATCATCCTCATATGAAGAAGCTGCAAAGCAACAAGTTTGGAAAGATTCAATGATAGAAGAGTATAACTCTATAATGAAGAATGATGTTTGGGAGGTTGTTCCCAAACCTGATGGGAAGTCCATTGTGACCTCCAAATGGCTTTACAAGATAAAGCATGCTGCGGATGGTAGCATTGAGAAGTATAAAACCATATTCATTGCCAGAGGTTTCTCTCAGAAAGAAGGCATTGATTATGATGAGACCTTTGCCCCTGTGGCAAGGTACACCACAATCCGAGCAATGATTGCACTTGCATATGTTCTAGGATGGAAACTTCACCAGATGGATGTGAAGACATCCTTCCTCAATGGTGAGGTTGAGCAAGAGGTTTATATTCAGTAGCCTGAAGGATTTGTTGTGCATGGGAAGGAGTCCCATGTTTGTGTTATTGGACAATCTACTCAAGCGGACGTGAGCCATATCTCCCTGGTTCAATGTGAATCTAGAAAAAATAAGACAGAATATAGAACTCTTTTCCTAGATCTAGTTAGAGATCAAGTAATAGACTTCTTACCTTCAGATCGTAGATCTTCTTCTTCTCGTTGTTGCTCCAAATCCCGCGGTCATCAAATCTTTAGTTGCAGGACTTTCCAAGACATATGGAAACAATACAAGCAGTAAAATATGTCTAAACAATAACTGATCTAAGTAAACGGTTAAGGAAGTAAACTCTAAATAACATAAACACGATAACATTTGCGGAAAGATTTTATATTACTGTATAAAAGAGGGAATACAAAGAAGAGGTATGATCACAACCCAAGCCTTAATGTCGCAATCCTCCTCCAACAAGCCAAGCCAATGCCTCAAAAGGAAGTATGAGTCTCCCAAGAGATGAGTAGGGATCTCCTAAGATAATTTCACCAACATGTAAGTGCTATAGACTTCCTCCCTTGGAATGGAGAGGGGCCTTGTATTTATAGGACCAAGTGGATAGAGTAGGTTGAGGATCATGGGGAGAGGTCTAAGGGATCCTCCCTTGAGGTTAGGGAACCGTAGGACAGCTCACTTAGGAGTTAGGGATATGGATCCACCTCATCCAACTTCTATAACTCGCTCGAAAGATCCCTTTATCCCATTTAACCAACCCCGGTGCAGGTTGTATGAAGACAACCAGTGCCTGAGAGGGAAAACGTAGGTTGTACAAAGATATTCTGCGCCGCCAGCACAGGCTGTCAAGATACGATCTGTGCGGGCCCTAGTTGGGTGCTACTTGCTCAAGGACATCATGCGCCAGCCCAACTGGAAATGTGGACAAAAGGCATCAACATACTCTAAGTCACTTACTTGATCACAGGGAACTCTAGGAATCAGGGCATTGAGTTAACAAGGGTGTCATGATGATGATTTTTAGGTGTAACAGAATGCCCCCCAAAGCATGAAGCTGGTAAAACAAGACAGGTGAAGTGATTTGAAATATGGATGGCAAGGACTTGCTGGTTGGAGGATGCTGCTGCAGTACAACTGACTCTGAGATACAAGTCTCACATGACTCATAACATGGATTCTAACCAATACATTGCAGATCCATGGTAGTAAAGACCGACTGAACACAATCATCGCTACTAGACACAATTGAAGATCCATGATGAGATTATAACACAACCATGGCCAATACAAAGTGGATCCGTGTAATATGACTCAAACAATCTCCATCGCAACCTGGGTAAAATATGACTTCCCCAGGGTCTTCAAGCTGAACCCGCAATGATACAAATCTAACCATGTGATTACAATGTTTTGGAGTCGAACATGGTAGAAACCACTTGATTATCGGTCATTGATGTATACCATTAACAAACGCAAGGGAAATCACCATTTATGTCAATGATCCCCAAGGTATCACAGTACATATCACCAAGCGTGAATAAATGAGTTGAAGTCGGACGCCTGATGAAATCTCTCAATCAAGAGTCAATGATGTAAACTCATGTTGAAAGCGAGGTAACCTGCCATTGAGGCATGCATGCCCAAGGTACTAGGTTTGTTTCTAGATTCAATACTCGGATGACGTGCTGAAGTTGACAAGGATGAATCTGTCGAAGATGGGCCATGATGAATCCCCCATCAACGACACAAAACTCGATAACAGATGTTTGGAGTAGATTGGACAGTAGAGTAATATGCAAGACTAACTCAAGGTAGACATGGTATGGTAAAAGGTGTACTGATTGCAAATGATGAGCAATGGACATCTCTTGAACATGGGCATGGCATGATTTGGCAGTATTGACATGACAAGAACTGTACTGACCCCTAATGCAACTAATAGTGGAAGCATTCTTTGGATGGACCAAAGGAGTGACATGAATCATGAAATCAGCATGACTCAAATAAAAATGGATTACCCAAGTACTAAATGCAAATGTAGATGAGTGCCATGTTCAAGAGCGACGATGCAATTCCGTGAATAAAGTGTAACACAAAATCTTTCCTTTTTCCCCATCATGACTGATGAGTGCCTCATGTGTTTTTTAACAAGCTTGAGGAGGGTAACCAGATGCTCCATATAGCTCATCTCATAAAGAGTCCAATCCCAAATGTTTTACGAACCTGAGAAAGGAGGGCTTCGTCCCATGACGGGCCCTTCAATGTTGAATTTTAACGAGTCCATAGAAGGTAAAATCGGCGTCATTTCATGTTTAGAGAGTCTGAAAATAACTAAAGAAGACTCCAAATGTCATTTTTCGTAAAGTTAGCCTCTTCGCCCGGAAAAGGGTAAAACAACGCGAGAGAGGACTCTTCCAGTCATGATTTGCTGGAGTATTCCTTTTTCGTAACTAGTGCCCCCTGGTCCGAAAAAGGGGTAAACTATCACCAGGAATACGATCATTCAAATACTTTTACAAGCGTGAATGTATCAAGTTTGCTTGGCGATCTTTTTGTATTTAGAGAGCCTGAAAAGAGCTTAAAGAAAAGACTCTGGGGGGTTCCTTTTTCGTGGGAGTTTAACGAGCCTGAAAAAGTGATAAACTATAACTCGGTGACTTATCCTCATCGTTTTACGAGCACGAGAAAGAACAAAGAGTTAGCTCGGTGTCATTAATAATTGAATTTAATGAGCAAAATAATGACAAAAAGATGCTCGATGAGTTGTTCATACCTGAGAATATGTGCGAAAAGATCACAACTGCGAAAAACAGGGTCAAAGTGGTACTTAACTTCACTTACACACTTTAAAACTAGGTCAAAAACGATTAACCGGGTATAAATGAATCCAACTATAGAAAAATCAACCACATCAAAATAAATTAAAAAGGGAATATGCTCTTTTTCAATATAAATAGGGGTGAATAGTAAAAAGAATTACTATTTGTTTTTTACCAAGTTGGAAAGGTGAAAAGTGCCATTTGGAGTTGTTCTTCTTCTGCTGATTCTGGGAGCTACGATCCGTCATTTTAGGTGCCGTCAGCAACAGGTAACCCTAAACTTGTCTCTTTAACTTTATAGTGGATTAGAATTTTCTTTTTCTTGCATTTAGGTAGGCTTTGGGCATGTTGGGTTGGAGGATTTGTGCTCACGGGTCGGCGCAGGTCGCCCTTTCAGGATTTGCGCTGCCGCAGAACTCGAAAGGGATTTATGTGCTGACAACGTATTGTCCAAATGGACATTCTGCATCGGTGCAAATGACCAACTCAACCCAAAAACCTATACAAATGGAAGCTTTTCTGATGTTTGGGAAAAGTTCTAAAGGTGTTCAAATGACTTTCTTGACAGGTTTGGAGTGAGCAAAATGGTTCTTGAGTGGCGAGAATGCGAGCATGAGCTCGATGACATACAAGCAGAAAATGATCTGCAATGTGTTACAGCATTGAGGAACTGTGGGCTACTTAAGTAATTTCGAGTGTCGGGGATGAGGTCCCAAGTATCACTACTGACATACCTGGTCCAATGTTGGGACCCTATACAACAACATTTCCAGATTGGTGAGCACACGTTGACCATAAATGTCGAGGACATATACTTTTTGACAGGGTTATCCTAGCGAGGAAGCCCTATGTCCTTGATTGGGTCACGCAGTGGTGACCGCTCAGTAGTGGACATGATTTAGCAGTGGTGTACTCCAGGTACGCCGATGACAGGTGGGAAGATTCCCATCAAGGATGTCAGGGATAGGGCTCTCCGGATGGTACTCTTTACCATCGTGCGGGTGTCTAGAAGCCGATCAACTCATCTTGCGAGCAAATCGCAAATGATGTATGCTGAGGAGTGCATGGCTCCTACAGTGTTCAAATGGTGCGAGGGGATCCTCACCAGTCTCAGAGATTAGTTGACCAAATGCCAGCGCGAGGCACTGAAGCAGTTTGGGTATGGTTCAGTGGTAGTGTTCTTCATGCTGGAGTGGGTGCCCCACTTGTGCCCGCAAGTAGACCTTGAGGATCAGGATGCACACGATCCTCACATGACCAGGTGGGAAGAGGTAATGGCTCGCCATGGTGGCGGGGGTCCCATCATCAGCTTTGGTACAGGGTTCTTCACGTGGTTGCAGGGACAGATCCTCATGGTGGAGGACTACCCATACCAAGGTATAGACTTCCGAGGAGACCCAAACTTGGTGCTTCCTGAGGGAGCGCAGTGGGATGATATCGGTAAGAACAACTGGTTGTGTTTTTTCACTTTATGAATGTTATGATTTTTTTGGAGTAGTGCTAATAACTTTTACATGTTTCTTGCAGACGTGGTCCAAAGAGACCACTTGGATTCTCTCACCTCGTGCGGAGAGGAGCAGCACTGGAGGTGGGCCCTGCGGTCTGTGATGCTCTAGAGGAGCTGGAGGCGGTCGAGGACAACCTCCAGAGGATGAACTTGGACATCGCAGAGCCGGGTGTCCATGACCTACCTCATCGCTATCAGAAGATGACGGTTGGAGTATCTGTTTGTTTCGGCACGCTTCTCCGGAAGGTGGCGAGGGCCGTAGTCTACTTCCATGAGCAGCAGCCTAGGGATTCAAGGCCAAGGGTTGCACGGCCTAGGGCTTAGGTGCATGTTTTACTTATGTGTATACTGAAAGCTCATGAGCTTCAGATTTTGTAGAGATGACTCTTACTGAAAGCTAGCAGGCTTCAGACTTTTGTATCAACACTATCATTTTTGTATCGATTTATATATATGTACAGACACTTCTAGCGATTTTATACATCTTGTATTCTATGGATGATTTATGAGATCTTGTTTACATGTTTGCTTATACAATGGATGATTTACATGTTATGTATGCTTTTATATTTTATAGATATGTTATATGTGTGCAATGTACCAATCTAGAATGAAGTTGGCCATCGAGTCAACAACTATGTTAATGTCTCATGGAATGTGCAGGTATTGAATAGATTCAAAGGACCTTTCGAGAAGACGGACTCGTCGAAATAGACGGAGTAGAGTAGGGTCATGGATAGCGTAGATACGGTTAAGTTGAGAAACCACCAATTGTGAATCCAGGTGGATGACAACGTGGTTCATACATAAGGAAAGAGCGTCAGTTAGGGTTCCAATGACTGCCTGATATTCTGCGGCGTTATTGGTTGTGAATCCATAGCAAGTTTCCATTTGCACATGCAGACAGAACATGGTATAAGTAGCGAAACAAGATCTAGACACATTAAAACAAAAGCGTCATACCACACAAAACACACGCCATGTATAGTATATACAAGGTACTTACGCGTGAAATAATTAGTCATAGTACCTCTTCAGGTAGAGCCCGTTTCGAGGCTCACCCAAATATATCCCATCATAGTCCTCTAGTTCGTAGGCTCCCTTCTCCAGAACACGTTTCACTATGTACGATCCGTGCCACATGGACTCGAACTTACCTGCCCCAGCTTATCGTGCCTTTGTTCATATGTGAGGACCAAATCACCCTCGTTGAAGGTACAAAGTTTAACGGACCTATCATACTGAGCTTTGATGCGCTTCTTATGTGCCTTGTTGGCAAGAGCAGTATCGCGACGGGTCTCATCAAGTTTCGCTAGGTAGAGGAAGCATTCTTCCTTGAAAGTGGTGTTTGAAAGAAGTTCAACTGCGAGTTTGAGAGATGGAATCTTGCACTCTATTGGTAGGAATACCTCCAATACGTAAACTAACTGGAATGGTGTAAATCCGGTGGCAGTCTTGACGGAGGTCCGATATGCCCATAGTGCAGAAAAGAGCATGTTGTGCCAGTTAGACTTGTGCGTACCCACCATGCATTGAATCATGGTTTTCAAGACTTTGTCGATGGCCTCTACTTGTCAATTGGACTGTGGGTAGTAAGGGGTTGATTTTTCATGACGAAAACCCAGTCTGGTGCTCAATTCACCTACCATATGGTTTTGAAAGTGAGATCCATGGTCAGTGACTATGGCTTGTGGAACTCTAAACCGTGAAATGACATGATTGAACATGAAGAGTGCGATGGTTTTTCCGTCATCGCTGTATGTAGGCATAGCCTCGGAACATTTAGTAAAATAATCCACGGCTACTATGACGTAACCATGCCCCCCGGCCGAGGTAGGCTTACAGTGCATGAAATCTATGCCCCATTTCGTAAAGGGGCCCACGATAATAACTGGGTGTAATGGGGTGGGGTGGGAGCGCTTTTTCGTTTGAAAATGTTGGCATGGGGGACATTTTTTAACGTCCTTAATACAATCTTTAAATATGGATAGCAAATAATATCCCACATGTAGTATCTACTAGGCCGTAGCCATCCCAGAGAGATGACCACCACAAGCCCCAGAGTGACAATCATTTAAGATGTGTTCAGCCTCCTTGTGTGTCAGACATTGTAGAAGAACAGAATCAACACCATGGCGATATAAGGTATCGCTAACAATTAAGTAATACTTGGCATGGTGACGTATGCAACGACAATCGTCACGAGATAGTTGGGGTTGAACCATTGGGTTTGAAGATATAAGGTAATATCTCCATACCATGGGTCGGACGTGCTGATGAGGAACGACGACTCATCTGGAAGAGAATCGTTGGGCTCATATCCTAACATAGGGAAGATCACAGATGAGCTCGGCAAACACCAAAGACTTCTTAGACTTGGCCTTCTCGAAGAGGAGATAAAATTCTTGAAGTATCACAATCCAGCGTGAATGCTTGCCCCCGAGTACTTGACGTGTCAGAACGTGGTACAAGGGGTTCGAGTCGGAAATAATGGTGGTGGTGCAGAGCAATATATAATGACGAAACTTTTGGACGGCAATGACTGCCGCGAGAGCGAGCTTCTCGACATGTGAGTAGCGAGTTTCAGAGTCAATAAGACCCTTACTGAGGTAATAAATCACATGTTCCTGGGCGTTGTTGTCCTCCTGGACCAAGACCATGGCGATCGTGGTGGCAGAACCGGCAAGATAAAGGATATAATCCTGGTAGTAATTGGGCGGTTGGAGCACAGGAGCATGCATAATGGCATGTTTCAGACTATCGAAGGATTGTTGCACTTGATCGTCCCAAAAGAACAGGACGTCCTTCTTCAATAATCTCATGTAGCCCTGTGTATTATGAGAAAAATTACAGACAAAACACCGTAGGTAATTTTACTTCCCTTGCAAACTTTGTAGTTCCGTAATTTCAGTAGGAGGTGGGAGAGTGACAATGGATTCCACCTTCAAGGGATCAATGCGGATCCCGTCCTTCGAAACAATAAAAACTAGGAGGCGTCCGAACTCGACGTAGAAAATACACTTCTGAGGGTTCAAACGGATGTTATACCACGTGCATCTGAGGAATACGGTCGTCAGATGATCAATGTGGAACTCACACTACTGCGAGTGAGCTGGGAGATTGTCAAGATGCGGTTCCACAAATTCCTTCACGTCATGAAAAGCATATGACATGGCTCGCTGGAATGTGGCACCAGCATTTTTGAAACCAAAAGGGAGCTTGCGATAAGCAAACGTTCCCCAAGGGAAGATTAAATCTGTCTTATGTTGGTCAACTGGGTGGATCTCAATCTGGTTGTAACCGGCAGGGAAAATTTTAAGAACCCCTCGTAAATTTCTATGTATAATAATTGCGCTAATCCCCATGATACATATGAAAATATGAAGGCTATTTTATCAATTAAATAATACGTATATATAATTTTTTGGCGAATGTCACACCAAATTATATAATCTTGTAAAATCTCGACGAATCTTTTATTGAATTATAAAATCTTGTAAAAACTTGGCGAATCTTTCACTAAATTATAAAACCTTGTAAAGTCTTGGTGAATCTTTTATTAAATTATAAAACATTATGAAAACTTGGCGAATTTTTCAATAATGCATAAACCACATATAATAATAAACCAACATATTCATTAAACTATAATATCCTAGAGAAAGAGCCATTATCCAGTACTTGTTGAATTAAGATAATTTTTATTTGATTTCTTGCCTATTCTAATAGGATTTCTTCAATCAATTCCATTATGATACAATTACATCAAACTAGGTTTGGCTAAAATCCATGTTTTTCCATTCTCCTAAATAACCTTCAATAAATTCAAAATCCTTCAACTTCATTGACTTTTTTAATGCAAACTTCAGTCAGTTTTTAGTGCCAAAATATTTTCTTAGAACTTTAATATCCTATACTTGCAAATGGGATGTTACTGGATCCTTCCCCCTCCATTGATATGCCCAGATAAATATCAGAATGCAATCCTTCTTGGATACATATTCCACACTTTATGGATCCATATCCATAAAGGGTTACAACATGGATCTATATGGGATCTATAAAGGTTCAAGCATCAAAACACCTTTTCACGGGTTAAATAGGGTTATTTGATAGGTTTGCATCTCCACGGAATCTGATAGAAAATTTAGTGTCTATTTGTATATAAGGTGCTTCCAACCACATTGTATCAAAAATGTCTAAACCTGGTGTCTGTCTCCTCTGTATTCCCTAATAACTTGGCACATTTACAATATCAAAATTAACTTTGTGGAAAGTATGATATTCACCTTCAAACAAATGTAAGGAAAAATATCTTCCTACATCCCGTCACAACCAGTTGTTCAAATATTTATAGGAAAACTCTATTGTGATCATGTTTATACATAGGGTTAACCCCCTTCTTGGGCTTGTTCAAGGCCACACAACTAGATTTTTTTAATATTATTTAATTTCTTACCTCACTTACCAAGGGGTTATTTCGAATTGTATATTTTAATGGTTTTGTAATTGAAGTTGGTGAACAACGACAAGGAGAGAGCCTCCCTTGTTTTGTAGGAAGAGATGTTTTGCATGGTGTGGTAGGTAGGTAGTTCAAGTATGACTCGCTAAGCTTTCAATCAAGAAATATGCAGAGCTCCGATCAATTTAGAGTTAGGATCAAGGTTTGGATTTGCATTAGTGTTAGGAGTTATATTTATAACATCGCATCACGCCTAATTATTAGTTTTCTACTTCAGCACGCCGGTTTTACCATTTGAAGATGATGGGTGTTTTATTAAGGAGATAACATGGGTTGTTAGATTTTTTTAATATTATTTAATTGATTACCTCACTTACCAAGGGGTTATTTCGAATTGCATATTTTAATGGTTTTGTAATTGAAATTGGTGAACAATGACAAGGAGAGAGCATCCCTTGTTTTGTAGGAAGAGATGTTTTTCATGGGGTGGTAGGTAGGTAGTTCAAGTATGTCTTGCTAAGCATTCAATCAAGAAATCTGCAGAGCTCCAATCAATTTAGAGTGAGGATGATAGAATTTGTTAGTTGGATCTCACTGCGTGATCTATGCCATACTTGTACAAGAAGTGACTTTTTGAATAAATGTTTGATATGCCCCAAGGAATATGGATTGTAGGTGATAGTTTGTAGGGTTTCTTCTTTTATATTTTAATGAGCAAGTTGTTATGTTGTTACTTAAGGCACATGAAATTTTAACCACTTTTTATATATAAATGGAAAATGAGTGTACATGGGTACATTTCAGCAACACTAGTGTTTCTTTTTAGGTCTGATTTATCACTACAGCTTCTTTTTCTTTGGCTCATCAATGTTGCACAAGCATGCATAGTTTAAACTTTACACAATCAAAACCAAGTTTTCACATGTAATGCAGCTTCAAAGTTTTGAAAATTAATTGGCTTCAACCCTTAGACTTGGGCATGGACATGGAGTGTGCAACATGTTAAATTTGGATATCAACCATGGATGGGCATAGGTCATGGTATACCTTTGTAGACTATGGCAGAAGTGAGTTGTTGGCTTTGACTACATAATCCATGTCATTTTTGCAACTACAGCTAGCATTGATGACTATCCACACACAAATAGAGATGGGTGCAATTTGAAAGTAGATAGCCTTGGTACAACCCAATAAGACAAGTAAATATGATATATGTTGCATTCAAATTGAAAATATGTCATGCAGATATAATACCTATATGGCAACTAAATGAAACAACATGAAAAGACGTTTAGATAAAGGGTATTTGCCAATAGTTTCTCCCAATGATATGAGTTAGAGCTATACAGTTTATTTGAGCAGTGATCAACCAAAAATATATCTATGATTATAGAATATTTCCTTAAAGTGTGTCATGACAACTTATAGTAGGCTGAAATAGGGGTAAATGATATTATACCTATAGGCAGGAATTGGCGATGTAGGAGCATGTTAGAGTAAGATAAGTACCTATATCACTGAAGTTAGTAAACCAACAACAACCAGCTCCACAATTTCCTCAACAATTGCAATTTCCCCAACAACAACAATATGATTTTTTGAGTACAACGAGGCAGAACACAAATGTATATCAAAGGAGTAATCAATATTAAGAATACTTGATCCAACACATTATACAAAGTACACACGGATTTTCTTAGGAGGCACATGTATCCATATCACATAACACTTATATTCACATAGCACCTCAATCTCATGGTAACATAATTTGTGTATGTGTGGTCAATATTCCCACAAAGAATATTAGATTATGAGACATGTACATAGTATTACATTAAATGAGCATTACTCTAAGAAATCCACCCAACCTCCCCTCTTTGCTGGTCATATTGACTGACATATCAGGCATGTATGATATGCATGAGTATGCAACCATAAACAAGCAAATGAAACCATGAGTATACAAAAAGAACAACAAACAGATATAACCGTATGGTAATTTCAAGGGATGTAAAACTTTTTAATGGCTACGTTGTGTTGGCTAAGGGATGTGAAACTTTTTAATGGCTACCTTGTGTTGGCTAAGGGATGTGAAACTTTTTAATGGCTACCTTGTGTTGGCTGCTCTACACTTCCATGGACTTTGGGTTGGAAAAACAAGTGACTTATTTCATTGCACACATTGTCAACGAGAAACAAGAAAATGGATTAGATAACAAGTCATTACTGTATCATTTTCATGAACAATGATTAATATTCGATTTAAAAATAATAAAATCAATGACCAAATGCATCGTACTATGGAATGAAAAAGATATTAGTAAAATATCACAGACTACACACTCAATTTCATAGAATAAATGATAAAATTCCTCAAAGAGGTTATTAGCTAAAAGGAGAACCATAAATCTATGATAAACTTTGCACCTTGAAAATTACTAAAAGTTCACGTTGGGGCATATACCCTCAAAACTTGTATAACATAGGTAAAATACCAGTTCAAGTACTTTGCACTTTTCCCATTATTGAAATAACCAAAATATTTAAACTCTTGGAAAAATTCAGGATTGTGAGTGCCAAATAAAAAAATATAAAAAAATCCTAGCCAATCCATGTTGAAAGATTTTTTCCCATAAGAAAGAGATGACCCGCTTTCTTAATATGTGTAACCCTTAACAAACATTACCTTCTTTGACTCCTCACTTTCACCTTCAACAGAGTATCTCCCAAGCCATGCCAAGGAATTAGCCTTGGCCCGAATAAGAAGTGCCATTTGAGCTGCTTAAAATTTTTTTGGAAGACCCTTCCAGCTCTTGAGAGATGTGTTCTGCAAGGCACGTGCATATGAAAAGGAAACATGCCATGGATTGGGGCTTTGGTTCATTGCATTCAAATTCAAAATTTCCTCAGCCTCAGACTATCCTCTAGACAAGAACTATACAACATACAAAATATAAAAAATTAGAGGGAATCTAATTAAAAATTGATTATTGTTACACCCTACAAAGCATAAGTTTTTAAGATAATGCCAACTCTTAAATTACACACCAAAATCCCAGGAACAGCTGGCGGCACCCTCCTCTTCAGCATTTTAATAGTGTAATCTGCAATCTATTATGGGGTTGCTTTCTGCTTGTGCTCAGCACCAGGAGTCACCATACTGGGCTTTAACAAAATACCCTCAAACAACACATTACACTACTACATTTTGACCCAAAATCCGACGGAAAAATCCGACGGCGCGTGGATTTATCTTTATAAACTTACCAAAAAACACAAGTGTACAATTTTTTTTTATAAATGTGGCAACAAGCGTCGGCTATGCGAAGGCGCATTTAGTAAACGTCGGTTAAGCAACGTCTCGTTTAGTACATGTCGGTTAAGCGACGCTTAAGAGAGCACGTTTAATAGGTCAGATATATGAAATATGTATAGCTCTCGCATAGCCGACGTGTACTAAAAGAGACGTCGTTTAACTCCACGCGTCCTAAACGTGCCGTCGCATATTCGACGCTTGTGGCCATTATTTGCAAGCATTCATATAAATAGAGATGTAGGCCTAGGTTCATAATCTCACACACTCACTCTCGCACAAATCTCTTGGACAAGAAATGCGAAATTCCTAAGGAGTATTAGGGTTTGGTTTTTGGCCTTGTGCTTTTGTGGGGATCTTCCCACTTGGTCTTGGAATTTGGTCTTGCTCTTTGGTGACTTCTCTCTTGAAGTATCTCTTGGTTAATTTCTTGGTTTAGGGTTTGGTTTTTGGCCTTGTGCCTTTGTGGGGATCTTCCCACTTGGTCTTGCTCTTTTTTTGACTTCTCTCTTGAAGTATCTCTTGGTTAATTTCTTGGTTTAGGGTTTGGTTTTTGGCCTTGTTCCTTTGTGGGGATCTTCCCACTTGGTCTCGGATTTTGGTCTTGCTCTTTGGTGACTTCTCTCTTGAAGTATCTCTTGGTTAATTTCTAATTGGTTTATCATTGGTAAATCTTTCTTGGAGAAAGTTTGTCCTCTTGTGTTAGGGTTTACCCTCACTAGTTAGGGTTTTCTCTTGTGGATTTGGCTTTGACTCTTGTGGAAAAGAAGATTCATCATATACTTGGTTTTGTTTTGAGTTAGGGTTTACCCTCACTTAGGGTTTGCTCTTGTGGATTTGGCTTTGACTCTCGTGGAAAAGAAGATTCATCATATACTTGGTCTTGTCTTGAGTACTTAGGGTTTACTCATGTAGATTTGGTTTTAACCATTGTGGAAAAGAGGACTCATCATATACTTGGTCTTGTCTTGAGTTAGGGTTTACTCATGTGGATTTGGTTTTAACCATTGTGGAAAAGAAGACTCATTATATACTTGGTCTTGTCTTGAGTTAGGGTTGACTCATATATTGTGGATTTGGTTCTAACCCTTGTGGAAAAGAAGACTCATCATATACTTGGGTTTGCTCGTACTTTTTTCTTAGGGTTTGAGTAATAAAATGCCATGTAACAATAATGTTACAGGTCATCAAGATCATCTAGAACAAAATCGAGAATTGCTTGCTAGGTTGTGGGATGGAGTGGAAAGAAGGGGCGATGGAAAATGTTAGTGTCCTTGCAATCGATGTAGGGGCTTTAATAAGAGAAGGTTACTGATCTCAACAACTAAAAAACATTGTAGGGAACATGGACATGTTGAGGGGGGGCATGAATATCATCCATTGGTAAGTCATAATTCATTATATATCATGCGGTCTGTTTGTGCCAGAAATTGTTTCCAGGCCACAAAGAAACAAGCCAACACAATCTCAAAAATACAATAAAGTAAAAGTAGGTTTTAGGCTAAGTTGCCAGGGTACTTGGGTACTGGGACGGGTATGGGTACGGGTATGCCACTTTTTGAAATAGGGTACTTGGGTACGTCGGGGTACTGTAGACATATATATATATATATATATATATATATATATATATATATATATATATATATATATATATAATTTTATAAATTTATAATTAATAATTATATTAATATATTTATAATTAAATATAAATATAATTAATAAAACTGAAAATTAAGCTAAATTAAAATTATTAATTATTAATACGAAAAAATTTAAAATTTAAAAACTTTAAAATTATTGCAGGAACATTTTCTTTTATGATAATCTGTCTGTAGCCATATCAAGGAACTCGGCCACTAGTTGTTGTTTACCTTTTGATTTATACCCATCCATGTTTGATTCCATTCAAATGCTTTTTTCCTTTTTGTTAGTGCGCTCCATTTTATGAAATCTGTAAAAGCCTACTTGTCCTTTTGAAATGTCTCATGCAGACGTGTTTTAACTATTAGTATGAGGTTGCAAAAGGTCATCATGCTAAAAACCTTAGGTTGATTTTCCTAAACATTAAACTCGCCTTGATTTGTAGTTGGCAATGTGGCATCCTTGATAATTGGATTTTTAAGGACCCTAATTCGTTTTACCATTTTGTCAAAAAGCCAAGTTAATCCTATTTTCTGTTGCTAGGTTTGACAAACTGGAAAGCAAGTTGACTGTCTTATTATAATTAGCATTTATGCTAATCCTATCAAAGCTACAAACAAGCCTTGAATAAAAGCTGCAGTTTATCTTGCTTGGTTGGTTAACTGTGGTTGGAAAGCATGCTGATTTGACCAAGCTAAAGTCATAAAAAAACTTGCTATTCTGAAACCTTAAGTGAAATTGGCCATTCCAACCTAGAACTTGATCTCCTTTTCATGTGGGGTAGGATTCCTGAAATTGTCAATGTTACTCCATGAGTGGATTTCATAACTGACAAGCTGTGTTGACCTTGGAACTTTATTCTCGGGGGAAATTGTTAAAGTGATTAGATTACAGCAGGACTGAATATATGACAGTGAGATGGCAGTTTGTCAAATATTGCTATCCTGGAAACAATACTAAGCCTGGTGTGCTGATTAGACATAGCATAACCTTGGAAAAAGTGTGATGTGATGATACTTGTAAACATATTAGTTATTATACTGAAAGACAGCTAAATGAATGAGGTAAAAGCACTCTAATAGGCAGTTATCATGCATGTTCTCTAATTACAGCCATGCAAACAGCAGAAATTATGAGACAGAGCTGTTGTAGTAGTTGTTTTTCTAAGTCATGTCCATTCATTAACACCATGTATATTGGGCCATCCTTTGACATGAGCAACCTGAATCTTTAGTTTGGCAAGCATGCTAATGGGTGTATAACTTTTAAGTTGTATAATCTAAAGTTTTAAATTTACAGTATTACATTACTGTATAGTGTTTGAAGTTCATTCATAAAAGACAAGCACTACCATCATACAAACCATAAACCAGCAATGAATTTATCAATTATGTAACTAAACAAGTTAAAAATGAAGCCAAAACACAGACTGAAGGGTAAAAAGGATCATATATATTTCATAATTATGTTCAGCAAATACACATGAGAGTTACAGTACTTAGCTCATAAACAAGTCACAGACCTCCTTAAGCCAGCCAAAAATCAAACTCTGTTTCTGTCTTTCTTCTCACTCTAAATACTATTTTTTACAAAATTCATTAGGGTCTAAACCCTAACTGCTTTCAACCAAATACTCGATGGGTTAAAGTGAAATAAAGTCTTTCCTCTAGAACATAACTAAAAAACTAACTAATTAAAGCATCTATTAAAAGCTCCATAAGTAACTGACTAACTGCCAACTCAAAGGTCTTTGGCAGCTTCGACTAGTAAGGCTATTCCATCCGATATTTGAGCCTTTTTTCTAGCTCTCTTCTACTCAGCTTCTGTCTCTGCTAACTTCCTTGTAAGCTTTTCATTCTTCTGCTGCAAGTCTTTGACATTCTGCTTCAATTCTGCATAATGCAAATCTGTGCTTCTCTTTCTCTTCAAGGCTTCTTTAGACACTGTTATTAGCTCTTGATAATTTTCATTCACTTCCTGTAAGTCTTCTCTTATCCTTTTATTTGCTAAGACTAGGGCATCATTAGTCTCTTGCATGCATTCCATTTGATGCCTATATTTTTTGATGGTTCTTTGCAGGTTCTCCATGTCTGAGTCAAAAACCTTCCCTGTTATGGTATTTTGCATCTCACTGGGCAGCCAAGGGACATTCAGTCTTCTGAAAATATCCTCATCTTCCTGTAACAGCTCTGAAGATACACCATGAAAAATAGGGTTTTCCTGACTTGTTGTTTCAATGGGTGTAGTTTCATCTATCAAGTTCTGATTTTTAGAATAAGAAACCTCAATTTCCTTCTTTTGTTGTTCCTTTATTATTTCATCTTTTAATTCCAGAAACACAGCAGATAATTTTGTTTGAGTGAGACTGGAATCTTCTGCTGACTTCAATGACCTTTTTTCTTTTGTATACTCAGAAACTGGACTGTTTATAACTGATTCCTTCTTGATCTTGAGTTCTTCATCTGAAGATTCATCATCAAGTACATTTATCTCTTCTGTCTTCATTCTAGGGTTTAGAAACTTTTTCATATTCAGCCTTAACTTGTTTTTAGATCTGGTTTTTGGTCTCCATTCTGAAACAAGTTCTTTTACCATCTTTAAAGTTTTTCCTTGATGCTTAATTGTGGCTAGCTCTATACCTTCGATTTTGGTTTTCTCTTTCTTTGGCTTCTTTGTTTTATCTTCTTGACTATACTTTTCTGTGTATTCCATCCCAGCTTCAGTTTTGAGAGTGAATTCATCCTCTTCTAGTAAATATCCCTCATCCTCAGATAGGACAGTGATGGGGCTTCTTCGTTGAACCTTAATGTCCTCTTTTTCTAGAGCACCCTTTTCTGTGACAACAATTTTATCTTCATTGAGAGTTTCTGCTGGCGCCATGTGTTTCTCAGGTTGATCTTCTTGTTGTGGAAACAATGAATATTTACCTTTACTATCAGCTACAACCCTTTGAGGTTCATTGTTACCCTTCAAAGGTTCTGGTTCTTCTTCAAATTTAATCTCTTTTTTGTCTTCAGACTTGCTCTCCTGACCTAGTTTTCTGACTAGAGATTGACCTTTGTCTACACGCTTTTTAGCTTGCTGCTCTTTTTGCTTGGTCTGAAAACCAGACCAAAACAAGAAATGCTCCCATGTCTTCCCTTCTCGTTGTAGAACTGTACTGATAATAAGCTTAATCAGACCATGATGGAAGATGGATTGTGTAGTATGATCGTGATGCCCCTTAATCCTGCTTGACATCTTTTGCAGACTTTTGAATAAGAAGAAAGGAAGGTTCATTTTGGATTCACCAATCAGATGCTGTAGAAATCTAAAATGGTATTTGAAAACATAAGCATATCTGCCTTCACAAGTGATATAGCTTTGCATAATTTTAATGGGCTGCACCCATTCATCCCTGACCTCCTGGATTAACACCCCTTTGCGCCAGTCTGGAGTAATACCAGGTAAAAGGTACCTTTGATCATCAAAAGTGAAAGGAAGTTTTTTTAACCACATTTCACCTTCATTCTTGACTCCTGTAGCTTCAGCAACTAAATCCACAGTCAGTTTAAACTTTAAAGTATCAAATACTATCATGTCCTCCTTATAGCTTTGGGAAAATTTATAAGAAACCTCAGTGTTATAGCCATTGATTTTCCTGAAGAAATCCAACCAACCAGCATTTTGAAAAAGCTTTGCACAATCTGGAAATTTGTCAATCCAATTTAGCTCAGTGGGTTCGATTCTATTTGTTTTGCCACTTTTACCCATCTGCTTTCAACAACTGAAACCTATGTACTTTTGGAGTTCTATTGATGAGCTAATAGGCTGCTTTCAGATTTTGAAGAAGTAGTGGCTTAATGTATCACTAAATTTCAAATTTCCACTTGTCACAGCATCTCAAAGAACTCTTAAACTGATCTATTTTTTACAGGAGCTTTGTTTAGAACCTATATTCATGTTTTCCCTAATGAATTTTAAGAAAACAAGCTTTTCTGAGAAAAAACCCCAATTTAGCAGCCGCTATCAGTTTAATGCGGAATACCTTATTCTCGCTTTGCTGTGGATGTTTAAATCAATTTTTTAGGTACCTGGTTGTTCAATTCCTCTGTGCAAGTGTCTTCAGGTCTTTGATTCGCTACCAGCTGGCAGAACGAGCAAGCCCTAATTTCTCTGTAACTGCAACTTCTGGCTTTCAGGCACCTGTCCTCTCTCCACCTATTTTCCAGCTTCGTGATGTATCTGTGAAATAACTCCTTTCACGTCAAATTCGTCTAACACCTCCTCCTGTCATGATATGCACTGTTCCAGCTAATAATCTCCACGATCTCTTCCATGATCCAGCAGCACCTGTTTTCATAATTACTATTGGAGCAACACGTATCAACAGCCTTCATTCATGTGATTAGTCACTTAGCAATGAAACCATGCGAAAATTTAGCTTAAAAAATAATGATTTCGGCTGGCGCGATATTCTTGTAGCGCCACTGTATTAACTTTTCATGATTGCGCTACAAGAATAATTTGCATTCAAATTTTGGCCCAATTTCAACTATTTTTCCAGTTTAAATGATAAACCACACTCTTTGAGTATGTTTGTGACATCCTTACTTAATATAAATCCTATTTATCCCTTCAAATCCTAAAAGAAAATAATAAGAAATCTAAAAGCAAGCAAAAAATTAAAAATTTCATTTGATCAAAATCAAAAATTTCCTAAAGGAAGCAAAATGAGAAAAATTTAGCAAACGAGCAAAATTAAAATAAAAATCACAATCAAAATATAAAATCGAAGGAAACAAGTTCAAGACTTAACACGGTCTTTATATTGAGAGTTTTTGTAATTGTATATTGTATCATTTTTATTTTTGTTACTTATTAATCGACATGACTAACGTTCTTTGTTTGATGTTTTAATTGTAATTATAAAGCAAGGGCCTCCTAGGGCTGTTTCAAACATGGAGAATGTGGTAATTGCGGAACAACTAGCGCAGGAAGAACAATATGCAGGTCCTTCGAATACTGATCATGATCAAGTTAATGATGATCATATGGAATTAAACGATGATCATGACGATAACATAATTGAGGATGATGGTGCAAATACATTAATCAATGATGCATTTAAGGTTAGAATGGACAATGATCAACATCATGCACCGCCAATTGATGACTTTGAAGATATTAATGATTTACCTACACTTGAGAAGGCTACGGAACCGCTTTTTGAAGGCTCCCGCATAAGTGTTCTCTCTGTTGTGTTGCTGATAATGAACTTGAAGGTTATGAATCGTTTTTCAAACACATCCATCACGCTGGTGTTAAGGTACGCATGTGATTATATGTGATCCGTCGGATCTCAACTTTAGTGCATATACTCCAAAACTATGTCACACCTTTCAATCAAAACCACTTTGATCTTATAATATACTCCAAAAAATAAGGATGTATTTGTTGTCGTTAATATCATGCTCTTCAAATATTTATATTAACCATTTTTTTTAAATTTGTTGTAACAGCTTGATAGGTGAATATTTGTTACCGGCATCAAATAAATTACCTCGCACATATCGAGATTTAACTTCCATCATGAAATATGTTGGAATGGAGTATCAAGCAATTGATGCATGTCCTAATGATCATATTTTATATTATAATCAGTATGAGCTTGCAACAGAATTCCCTATATGTCATAGCAGTAGATACCGAACAGATCAAGTAACCAAAAAGGTGTCTCGTAAGGTTCTTCGTTATATTCCCATTATTCCATGCTTGCAACGACTGTTTAGGTGCAAAAACATAGCACAATTTATGGATTACCACGCACGAAATAGAAGTGGAGATGATATTCTGTGAATGCCTGTAGATGGTTCTGCATTTACAAACATGGAGGAAAAATGACCACACTTTAAAGAAGAACCTCGTAATGCTAGACTTTCTTTGGCAGCGGATGGTGTCAATCCACATGCAGAGATGAGATCTACTAACTCGGTCTGGCCTGTTTTTGTTATCAACAATAACATTCCTCCATGGATGTCAATAAAGAGGGAGCATATAATGTTGGCAATGATTGTTCCAGGTATAATTTGTACTTTAGAACAATGTTTTTTTAATGCATTAGTATTTAATTTGTCATGAAGATCAATATTGTTGCATATTCATGTCATATATATTTTTCATTTACTTATATGTATTGTATTTGTTGTTTTCTTTTAGGTAAGTTCCAAGTTAAAGATATGAATGTATATATCGAGCCTCTTGTTGATGAACTACTTAAGCTATGGAATGGTGTCACTATGTATGATGTCTCTAGACCAGTAGGGCAAAGGGAATTTCAATTCCATGCAATGCTTGCCTGGACAATTCACGATGCTCCAGGGCTAACACATTTTTGTGGTCTTCAAACAAAGGGAAAATTTGCATGTCCAGTTTGTGGTCCCAAGATGAAATCTCATCATTCAAAGAGTTTGTCAAAGGTAGTGTTTGATGAGTATAGGCACTTCCTCTCTAAGAATCATAGGTATCGAACTACCGAAAAACATCTTTTTAATGGGAAAGAGGAAACCGCATTAAAACCACAGAGAATGACACCTCACATATGGAAGTTGCAATATAATAGAAATCGTCAAGGTATGATTCAATTTGTCTATCTTATATATTCGTATTGATCATCTCTTATATGTTTTTAATGTTTTATTTTGGATTGTATTAATTTTTTTTACTGTAATATGCTACATTTTAATCTCTTTAACTTATATATTGATTACTAATGGTCTGCATGAACATCATGAAGGTGTAAATGGGCTTCCACGAGGAATGAAAAGTTATCCGAAACAATTTAGTAGGCTGCCTTACTATGAGCACTTATTAGTTGTTCATTTGTTTGATACAATGCATATCGGAAAGAATGTAACTGAAACACTATGGCGAATATTAGACGGAAGGAGTGACAAAGAAAAAATTGTCAAAATTTGCAGTGACATTCATGAATCCAATCATGCAATGAAAGATATCATTGAACATTTAAACAACGATGGAGACCAAATTAATATAAGGTCACTTCCATGGTTATTGACTGAGCAACAAAGAAATGCAGTAAAAGAAGTGATACAAAAAATGAAATTTCCCACAGGATTTTGTTCGAACATAAAGAATATCTTAACAAGGAAAGGTGATTTTGGCGGGGTAAAAACGCATGATTGGCATATCTTCATTAAGGTAATTATATTTTTGGTATATACATTGGTATATTACAATACTGCATCTTTTTTGTTTACTTCTTTTCTTAATTTTGAAAAAAATATTGATGAGACGTGTTCATTGTTACAGTATGTTCTACCTGTATCTCTCCCAGACAACTTTGACAATAATGTCAAACAGGTCATATATGATCTTGGAAAATACATGAGGTAATTAGAAACAATATTTTTCACGCATCATCATGTAATTTGTTTAATTCGTTGTATAACTTATATGAATTGACATTTGTTTTAGTCAATCATGTAGATTTGACGTACTACAATCTTAAATTTTCGTCGTTAAATGATATCATTATTTTCTTGCTTTACATGTAGATGGTTGTCATCGAAAGAAATCCACAAAGAAGATATAAAGTATTGGAAGAGAGAAATTCCTCGTTTAATGTGTCAAATGCAGAGATTTATACCTTCGGCATTTTTCAATGCACAAGAACACTACCTCATACACCAAGTTGAGGAGATTGAATTCTGTGGACCTATACATGCAAGGTCCATGTGGATGGTTGAGAGGCACTTGAAATTTATGAAGGATTTAGTTAGACAAAGAGCACGTCCAGAGGGTTCTATGGTGGAGGGATATATGGTATTTCAAGCCATGGTGTGTATTGTTGAATATCTTCCAGGGTTGGGGTCTATTAAGACCGAATTAGATCGATGCATTGGTGATCCAAAGTCCACTAAGAAATTAGAAGGAGAGTACCTGATGGGGAAAGGTAAATCGAGGAAGATCAAAGGTAATTATTAAATGGTGTTATAGATTAATAATGTTAATACATTTTAATAGTATCGTACATAATTATTTCATTTTTAATATTCATTAATGATATGCATCATTAATATTTATAATGTTACACTGCGTTAAGTAATTATAAATTTTTGAGTTGATTTATGTAATTTTATTTTCATGCAGTTGGTCGCGAGTGGGATGCACTACATTTGTACGTTGCAAACAATCTTGATTGGATGAAGGTATGGATTGAACGATGTAATCAATCTGGTCGAGGACTATCATGGGAAGGTGTGGCTTCATTGGTTAAAGAAGCACATCGCAATGGAGATGTCAATCTAACAGAAAGGGAAATCGATTTAGCATATGGTTTAAAAGATAAACAGGTAAGCATGATATTATAAATATATAAGCCATAATATTTTCAATTACGTCGATATTCATGTTCATCTTGATTAATTTCATTTTATTTGCATACTTTAAGAACATAAAATACTTACTAGTTCATTATCAATTGCAGGTAAAACACCACAAGGCTATGTGGTGCAACGGTCGTAAATATCGCATTAAAAAGTTGGATGACACAAGGAAAACATGTGATTCTGGGATAAGTGCAGTCTTTGAGGTCACTAATGTTTCATCTAGAAGCAACAGACGTCCAGAATTGTCAGAAAATCGATATTATGGATATTTGGAAGATATCATTGACTGTGACTTTAAATCATTCAAAATAATTCTTTTTGTTGTGAAATGGTACAGGCTACGATTGAATCGATTTGATCCCGATAGAACTGTTATTGAACATGCCAATGGATTTACCATGGTCAATACAAGGTCGCTTGAGTCACGAACGTCAGAGCCCTATGTTCTTCCAAGTCAATGTGAACAGGTATTTTACTCAGAAGTTCCTGGTAGACAGGGTTGGTCGTTTGTTATTAGACATGATCCAAGAGGAAGGCCGGTAAAGTATAATATTGTAGAGGAAGCTGAAGAGGGTGTTGAAGAAGAAGGTGATCATGTAGAGGATCAACATGAGTTGGATGTTGATGATCATAATGTTACGCAGGAAGATGTTGAAGAGTTAGTTGAAGAAGATGATGTTAGAGACAATGTTCATGATGAAGATGATATTGACGATCATGATCAATTTATTGAAACTAATTACAGCGACGACGATGATGATATAGCTGCCTCTAATCCTTATAATTTTGAATCTGGATCAGATGATACAGATGCAGACTTGGATGGAGAAGATGATCATGAAGTGCATTGAACATCATTCCAAGTGATGTGAGGGGGGGGGGGCAGATGAGCTTCCACCTTCACGTGGTTGTCCCTGTTGAGTAGAGAATATTAAGATATTCTTGAAACAAAGAGAAGCTTGTTAAGGTATTTTACTCAGAAGTTCCTGGTAGACAGGGTTGGTCGTTTGTTATTAGACATGATCTAAGAGCTGGAAGGCAGGTAAAGTATAATATTGTAGAGTAATGCTTTTACTAGTTTGGCTAGTATCATGCGGATAAGACTTAGTGGGAGGATATGTCACGGGTTCGACTCGTCCGCCTTATTCATTTTGGCATAACAAATGTTGTTTTTAAATTATGGTTACAACCATATGCTACCCGCCAAAATTCTACTCTTTTACATATTTTAAAACATAAAAGTTTTTAAACCCACGCCAACAGTAGCAGAGCTATAGGGTTTAAACAGTCACGTGCGAACAGTAGCAGAGCTATAGGTTTAAACCCACGCAGCATTCGTTCCTTTTCCTCCCTTGTTTACGCATGAGCAGTACCAGATGCGATGCAATATGTTGAGATTTAATAGGTAGAATAGAGGTGGCTAGAGCTTGGGTAGGGGTTTAAGAAGCAAAGTAGGTAGCAGGAGCAGTCCGCCGTTTCGATTTGGAGCAGTCCGCCATTTCGTCGATTTGGAGCAGTCCGCCATTTTGATTTGGAGAAGATTCAGTCCGCCATTTTGATTTGGAGAAGATTCAGTCCGCCATTTCGATTTGAAGCTCAGTCCATTCATCCCCGCCATTTCTATTTGAAGCTCAGTCGATTCAGCCATTTCGATTTGAAGCTCAGTCCATTCAGCCATCTTGATTTGGAGCTACCATTCCATTCCAAATGTCTTCAATAAGTGACATTCTCATCCATAGCTTCATTTTCCTGATATGCACACTGTGTGGGACATTACATCTATAAATGTTCATTCTGTAGTCGGTCCAAGTCCTCCAACTAGAAACTTGGCTTATTGATGCAGGCACCACCTGCAATACTCAAGCAGACCCTTGATTCCCAAATTTTCTGTACTAGAATCTTCACTTAATACATTCCTTTACCATTCTTCTCTTAGTTTTTCTTAGTTTCCAATTAACTCTGTGACAGAACTAAAAATAGATAACTGTCACTATACTTGGCAATTCTATCAAAATTGAGCAAGACTTCTCTATTAACGAATTAAACACTTTACCTTTTGCTTAGCCCTCAACGGAATTTACTTTACACTCAAAGGTTAAACGTCACATGACCATTCTTCATGACCTAAGCACCAACGGAAAATCACTTATCGTACCAATTGTACCTTCTTTTCATTTTCCGCTTCCACCCAATGCACAACACGTATCTCTCAGCGGAAAAATCCACTTTGCCTCGAGCTTTGAACCGTCACTTTTCGCTGTGTTCGTGATCGTTGATTTCTGACTTCACAACTCTGCTCTCATCCTGATCGTTAATCTCCCATGTGATCAGAACCATCCATTACTTAGCTCATCAATCTCCGCTCTGTTCTCGATCGTTGATCCCCAAATGTTATACATATGAGCGCCACTTAAAGACTGTACATGTGAGCTAGGGCTTCTGCACTGTGACAATTATGATGACTCACAAACCATTACAATATTCCATGGAATCGTTGTTTCCCTTAACGAATCAGATGTATACTCAAAATAGAAGGCTAATCAAATCCCACACGGCTGAACAGAATGTTAACATATATATAGACTGTATTTTACCCTAGGATATACACTGTAACATTTCCAATAATTCACACTTCATTTCACTATTCCTTAAACTCGATGCTTTCAGATGAAATTGATGAATGATATGTATCCAACCAATGATAACAGAAATATCACAACATATACAGATGAGATGAATCATATATACTGATATTTTACACAGTAGAGAGGAAATTTAATGATTCTCCATCATTTTATTACATTTCACTGTATGTAATCAATCACACTCTACACCCTGCTCTCTCTTCTCGAGCTCTGTGAGCTAGCCTTCATCTAGGCTAAGCTACCTATTCAAAATACTAAAGACTGCATTTATTTACAATGGATTTCTGTTTCCAGATCCTATGATTAAGGAACAGAGTCCTTAATAACCTCAACTGACCCCTACGAGTCATCATTGACTCACTAACAATTAACAAACCTTATCTTATCTTTTACAAGTGGAAAGGATCTAGAATCCTTGACCATTATTCAAATTTTTCACAAAAATAACAATTTACACAAATGTGAGACCCTAGGTCTCTTTGAATTCTCTTGACCTTGATGAAGTCATGGGTGACTTCTTTTTCATGAGCCTATGCTCCTGCATCACTTATGTCACCCTATACCGATTCCATCACATCCTTCCAAAATGATCTCTAAGGACTTTGTGACTAGTGCAGCAAAGTTGTGTTAGAAATCATGAGATAGAGGATCTGTGATTAATTCAATAAATAACCTATCCCAATAAGATAAACACAAGATAGATGTATCGCATACCATATGTTTGTGCCAGAAATTGTTTCCAAGGCCAGAGAAACAAGCCAACACAATCTCAAACAAAATTCAATAAAGAAAACAAAGTTTAAAGGTTTCTGTAATGTGTTTTTGGTTGTGAACTTTGGGAACACACAGGGAATGCATTCATGAGCAAAATAACTACTGAATCATAAAAAAAAAAAAGATAAAGATGCATAATATATCTAACAAGATCCAACAGAAACAGTATTGAGGTTCATACATAAATGACAAGCATTACCAGCATATAAACATAAACCAGTAAATGAATATATCGATTAAGCAACTAGACAAGCTGAAAAATGAAGCGAACACAGAAAACTGAAGGGTAAAAGTCACATATATCTCATAATTTCATCATCAACTGCATACAAGAGTTTTGTACTTAACTCATGAACAAGTCTGAAAACCAACTGAGTTTGAAGACCTCCTGAAAGCTCCCAAAAATCGAACCCTCTCCATGACTTTCTAACCTCTCTAAATACTAATCTTTACAAAATCAGTTAGGTATTTAACCCTAACTTCCTTCCATCTATTCGATGAGGTAAAGTGAAATGTACAATATTACAAAATTACAAAATATGCTAAAAATAGTAAATCACTAACACATGTGTTTATCAACTAGTGACCACTAACTAAATGAACAACTGACTTATCCATCTTTTGCTGCTTCAGCCAGTAGAGCGATACCATCTGATGCTTGATCTTTCTTCTTAGCTTTCTTCTGCTCCTGCTCCATGTCATTTATCTTCTTGATGAGCTCCTTGTTTCTCTGCTGCAGGTTCTGGACTGTCTTCTCCAATTCTGTGCAATGCATGTCAGTAGTTCTTTTTCTCTTTAGTGCTTCCTTTGCTTCTGCTATCAATTCCTGAAAATGGTCATTTACATCCTGTAGGTCTTCTCTCAACCTTCTGTTAGCCATCATTAATCCATCATTGACCTCTTGCATGTAACTCATCTGATGTTTGTACTGCTTAACAGTTTTCTGCAAATTCTCTCTGTCAGAGTCAAATAGTTTGTCTATTGTAGGATCTTGTTCCTCATCAGGTCTCCAAGGTATATCAAGTTTTTTGAAGATTTCAGCCTCTTCAATTAACAGGTCTGCAGGGGTGTCTTCAATGCTAGGATTTTCCTCACCTGTTGCTTCAACTAAAGGAGTTTCTTCTTTTGATTGTGGCTGCTTTTTGTCTAATTCTGGTTTATCATCCATGGAATCCTCATCTAGGACAGTAACTTCATTTGTATTTAATCTGGGATTGAGCAATTTCTTCATGTTCAGTCTTAGCTTGTTCTTTGACCTGGTTTTAGGCCTCCAATGTGATGCTGCTTCTCCCATCATTTTCAGTTCCTTTCCTTGATGCTGGATAGCAGCCAACTCTACTACTTCAATTTTATTCCTTTTTCTGTTAGGTTTTGCTGTTTTGCTGTCTGAAGTAGGGATTTATTTTCCTGTTTCAACCTTGACTTCTGTTTTGGAGATGGGCTGCTCTTCCTCCAATAAATATCCCTCATCATCTGATAGAATGGTGATAGGGCTTCTCTGTTGAGTTTGAATCTCCTCCTTAGGTACATCAACCTCTCTTATATCAACAGCTTTCACTTCATGAGAATCCTCTGCAGGTGCCAAATATTGTTCAGGTTGCTCTTTCTCATCTACAAACAGTGAGTACTTGCCTTTAAGACTGGATGAGAACAGTTTTGGTTTATTATCTTCCTCCACATGCTCTGATGCTTCCTCAACTTTAACCTCTTCCTTATCTTCAAGTTTAGACTTCTGACCTAATTTTCTCATCAAAACCTTACCCTTGTCTGCTTGCCTCTTAGGTTTCTGATCTTCTTTTTTGGTTTGAAAGTTAGACCAAAATATGAAAAAGTCCCAGGTCTTCCCTTCATGCTGCAAAACAGTGCTAATAATCAACTTAATTAGCCCATGGTGAAAGATATACTGAGAAGAATGGTCTATCTGCCCTTTCACCCTGTTGGACATCTTCTGCAAACTTTTCAAAAAGAAGAATGGCAGGTTCATCTTGGACACCCCCACCATGTGCTAAAGGAATCTGAAGTGGTACTTGTATACATAAGCATATCTTCCCTCGCAAGTAATATAGCTCTGCAGTATTCTGATTGGCTCAACCCATTCCTTTCTAAAATTTTGAATAAGGACGCCTTTATTCCAATCAGAGGTGACATTTGGTAAAAGATATCTTTGTGGATCAAAGTCAAAAGGCAGTTTCTTAAACCATGGTTCACCCTCATTCTTAATCCCTGTAGCTTCTGAAATCAGCTTTACTGTCAGCCTGAATTTAAGAGTATCAAAGATCACCATGTCATTTTTAAAACCCTGAGCAAACTTACAGGACACTTCTGCATTATACCCATCTATCTTCTTGAAAAAGTCCATCCAACCAGCTTGTTGAAACAACTCAACACACCCAGGGAGTTTTTCAATCCATCCTACATCAGTACATTCGGCTCTGTTTATCTTACCACTCCTTCCCATTCTTCTTCAATTACTGAAAACTGAATAACTTATAGGATTCTTAAATTTAATCCAATTTAGCTCTCTGGAATCTTAGTATCAAAATGATTCTCAAGTCTTTAGCTCCTCGCTGCCTCTATCTGGTTCCGAAAACAGTAAGCTCCAATACCTATCACACTAGCTCTCCCTGCAACTTCAAATATTCGGTATCCTTTTGTATTGTTTTCAAGCAGAAGATCAATTTAGGAGGTTGAAAATACTGTCAAATGTATAGGTTGCTCACATCACTACAACCTTAGCTTTCACAGGGTCATATTTCATAAAAAAAAACTGCTATCTTCAACCCTCTCTCAGCCTGGCGTCTCAGAGCATCAGAAATAACTATTTCTCTGGCCGAAATTGCATTTAAAAACACAATTTAACCTTTCCTTTGATCAATTTTGACAGAGTAAGCCTCAGCGAAAAAAAACCCAAATCTGCAGTTATATTGGCTTTTCAGGAAATACCTTTAAATTGCTCAACTGCAGTTATTTAAAATCACAACTTGAGTTGTCAAATGAGTCACCTTGGATGTACAGAGGTCCTCCAACGTTCAATTTAACTGCTAGTAACGAAATTAGGAAGCCCTAACTTCCCGTGAAGCCATCAAAACCTCTCCTTTGTTCAGCAGCGACAATGTCCGGTTTTTTAGTGGTTATGGGTACTCCACTAAGTCCTTCGTCTTTGAATGTGCCTGTAAATGAAAAACTCATCCCACATTTACCTCAAACCATACTGCTACCTGTCAAAAGGAATTACATCTGGGCTCATGATGAGCACGATTTCCTCACAATGTGTAACCACTTGGAATCATGATGTTCCCTGCATCAGCACGTAACGAATTCTCTAAAACATGTAATTAGTCATTCATCATTCCATACGTGCCAAAATTTGCTAAAAAATCGGAGGAATTTTGGAGTCGCGATATTCTTGTAGCGCGCCTTTGGTGATTTTGAGCTCCAGCGCTACAAGAATAATTTTAACACTGTTTTGGTGCTTTTTCACAGCTTTTTGTCATTTTGCATAGAGTTCTAAAGCTGTCAGAGTGATGATTATACATGACTATACTTAGAGTATGGTTTATGAACCCATTATTTGATATGGTGACTTTTAAACCCTTTAACAAAAACAAACCTAAAGTTTAAAACTTGAAAATTTCACAAGCAAGCCCAAAATTTCATATAAAAACTAAAGAAAATTTCCTAAAAGAGGGAGAAATCAAAACAGTGCAAATAAATAACTTAAAATAAAATGCAAATCAAACAAAATTTGAAGGAACAAATTACTGACTTAACACCATAAACACATATAAAGACTTCAAGAGAGTGTGCAATAGATAGGATGCCCTTAGGCTGATGAATAATTCAATTGAATGAGATGATTACAATCCACAACCACCCACAGGTCCACCCATTAAGGGCCTCAATTACCCACCTAGTGGTTTGGCACATGGCCACAAGTGAATATTAGCCAAGATATCTCAACACCCCCCGCCCCTGATTTTCCCCGTGTATTGGTTTCAGTTCGAAATTAATGTTTTTAATTACTTTTTTGCAGTCAGCTGATCGGGGCAAGTCCCCAATGGAGCCTGGGAGGCCGACACCCCCCTATAGGCAACAGGTATATATACCACATTTTTACTTACCTGCTTCTTTAGAAAGTACATTTGTTTAATTATGATATCGACGTGGCCAATATTTTGTTTGTAGGCTGAGGGTCGAGGTAGGAGCCCCATGACAGATGATATGTCGACAGATGTTAGCACACCACACTCATCGGGTCATGAGCAGGTATATAGCACGTTGTGAATTTCAGAAACTGTATTTATACATATTTATGTTATCTAATTATATCAATGATTTCAAATTGATATTAATGTTTTCTATTTTTATGTCGGATGATACTTATCTATAGATGGATCCAAAGGATATGGATTTGGGGCACATTCTTGATGATGTTGACCTCAAGAATTCAAAGAATATCCGGGATGCAGTTCAAAAAGCAAAAACAAAATTAAATCAGGAGGTCGTCAATCTGCTTATATCGAATACGCAAATGACGCAGGATGAGACTCAAGCAAAGATAGTGTTAGCACTTAGATTTTATTCCGGTTGTAAAAGAATAATACCTAAGGTAACCTATTTCAAACCAATCTTTAGGTAGAAAACTCAGCCATTTTTCCACCAGAGAGGGCTCTCTCACGATATATATGTAAATACTGAAATATATAAAAGTTCTCTTAAGATTTCTCGAAAGGATTTTCTGGTTGAAAAGGAAAACAAGAAACGTTTGGGCATGGAGTCAAAGTTTCAAATATATACTATGCCAGTAAGAGAGTTATACCAAACAGATTTTCACAGAGGCAAGATAGTAATCATATCACAGTCAATTTGATTTTTTCAGGTGGTATAGAAAGAAATAATGACATTCCATCAACAACAGGCATCTAACTGGGATGAATCCATTGTCAACTTTGGAGAAGATAGTGAATATTTAAATGCGATAAAACGAGGCATAACCAGTATGAATCTCGAGTTATTTCAAGTGTTCATTTAAATATAGAAGAAAAACATAATGGAAGATATAACATAGAGAGTAAACATGCACATATAAAGATAAAGGAAAAAACAGACTGTAAAGCTGATCAACACATGAATCTCTGGTCTCAAAAGATAGGTATTTTCACTGTACTGCCTTTATTTATCAAAAATAGACTTCAAAACATATTCGTCTCTCAAAGAATTTCCAACCCTTTCAAAAATGACTCTCATTGTTTTTATACAAAATTCAGAAGAAGCTTGACATAACTGCTTCTTCTAACTAATAACTGAAAATACTTTAACTTAAAATATAACTGTCTTTGAGCAAATAGATAACTGTCTCCAGATAATATTACAAATTTAAAATAAAAGTATATTTTTGCCACTTGGCAAAAATTTTGAATATCATCTTTTCGCCACTTGGCAAGAGTTTTGAAAGCATCTATGAATGGACAGAATATCTTGTCCTTCCATATTTGTCCACGTAATTCCACTGGTCGGCCGTGGGTAAATCATAGTTGGTCATTTCTTTTACCAAGACTCGCATTTCAACATGACCTGCATAAGAAACAGGGAGAAGATTCTCACAGGTTGAGATTAGCATATTTAAAATTTCAAAGTCCTCTGCTATTTTCTCCATTAAAATTTTCCCTGTAAGCATATGATCCAACTGCTGGAACTTTCTGTGATCCATCCTTATGTCAAACAACAATCTCTTATACTCATTAGGAGGAATCAATTCATTCTTTTCATTCCAAAAAGCAGGGAATCCTTTGTTTACTAATTTTTCAAATTGCTTCTTAAACTTTACTACTTCTTCCCTTATATCTCCAGCTTTAGCTTCAATATTTTCAACATGCGAGTACTTTTCCAAGATCCTTCTGGCCCATGTAATAACTGAAATTCTGTTCATTATATTCATGGCTGTCAAGTCTGCTTCAGTTAGACTGTTTAAGAACGTTATAGCTTTCTGGGCTACTTCTTTTGGCTTTTTATTTAAGTTCTCCCTGACTGCTGTGCAACTTTCGAAGGCATCTTTGGCTACCTTTTCTTTGACTCTTATGTAATCCAGATATGGTCTTAATTTCTCAACTTCCTTTATTATTTGGTCCCATACCATGTGTTTGCAACCTTGCATAGCAGCTTGTCCTGTCACATGAGCTTCCAAACCTTTTTTATTATCACCTAATTCCTGATTCCTTGTTTGCAAAGTTTTTATTTCCTTATTTTTAATTTCATTTTCTTCCTTCATCTTTTGTATTTCCATCTTCAATTCTTTGATTTCTCCTTCTTTCAAACTTACTTGGGACATGGCTTGTAAAATACCATCTACTCCAGTTTTATCTTCATCTGTGGTTGTTTGTACCTGTTGCTGACCACTTTATGCTAATCTTTTCCTTGCTTCCTCCAACTGCTCTTCTAAAATGATTTTTTCTTTTTCCCAATGTTCTTTTTCGTCAGAGAGCTTTAACATTTTTGCAGTAACATCGTTTACTTCATTAGATAATTCTTCTTTTTCCTTTTCCAGTATCGTTAGTTCTGCTCCCTGGATAAGCACAGTGTCTGGAATTTTTAGTTTTCGTCTTAACATCAGGATCGTATCATCTTTTTCTTTGAGCAATTTTGTTGCTGCATCTCCCTCTTTATTTATCAAATCTACTTGCAATTTTTTAATCTGTTGCTGTCGAGACTTATTTTCTTCCTTCTCTTGTCTCAACTGATTATTCAATTTATCCACTGAATTTTTCAACTTGTCCGCCCTTAATATTGCCCCCAAATAATCTGAATATATAACTTCTCCTGTTTGTCTGTGCAACAAAATTTTATCTGGGGCATTTATTTTAGACAAATCTACTTTCATCTCTGAAATCTTATCTTTTGGGACAGCTGAAAATTTCAAAGAATTCTCTTTGATATTTCTTCTAGTAAATAAACTTACTTCAGTATTGGATATATTTCTGACTTTCGGGAACAATTGACTGGTTTGTTTAGAGGACTCCTGTTTATTCTGACTATGTTCATTAAATACATCCATCATATTCTAGGGTCTATTTACATCACCTTCTACTGGGGTTTCTTCAATACTGTATTCTTTAACCGTGACCTCTGGTATCTTTTCTTCAGTTCTTTTTGTCTCTTCTGAAACTGCTATCAGCTCCTGTTGTTCATTTATTTTCAACTTTTTCCCTCTTTCTGTTCCTTCATCTTCAATGTTCATTACGTCCTGTATGGGTCTCTTAAACCCCACCAATGCAGTATTCATCGGGTCTTCTGTCTCTGTTGTTGTATCTGTCAATGCCATTTCTTTGTCGTGTGCATCCGGAATGATTTCTTCTTTATATTCTAGCCAATTGGCTCTGTCAGACATTCCTTCAATCATCTGATGGTTCAGTGCTTTGATGCGATGATCTGTTCTCCGTTTCGATATTATGTTCAACAGATCATACTCAATAGCTATATCTGTCTCAAAACTCATATCTTTCAATAACTTCTCTATATACACAGCATCATTTTTATTCTTTATTGTGAATGGACCAAGTGTGAACGGATATTTAATGTCTGTTGCTTGTTTATAAACCAAAAAATTGTTATCTTCAACAATCAACTTTTGTCTCAGGAATTCCAAAGCAAAAACCCTTAAGGTAAGAAAAGCTGGTAAAACATAAGGTTTATGTTTGAACCCGTATAATCTGATTACTATACTATCCTTTGACAAGAACCAATCTCCCGTCGCGTACTCTGCACTCAATTGCATGCATGCCTGCATTTCTGGTAATACTCTAGGAAATTTTTTACCAAAGATCATTCTGTAAATCTCTGAGAGCATGAAATTGATGTAATTGAACATGTTATTTTCTAATAAAGTCGTGAAAATGATTTCTGGGAACTGCAACTCTTCTTGACTGGCTATCATAATCATTTTCATCAAAAAATACTGAAACCTGAAATGCCTCAGAGTGGGAAAATTGACCATCTGGTCATGAATATTCTCTGTCAAAAATTCTTCAAAATTAAGTCGAGGGATTTGATTTTCATCAATCCATGACAGAATTGTACTCATTTTGTACAACAGACTCAACTGAAATTCGGTTACATACAAGTCTGTATCAAGCCCTAGAACTAAGGCCAATAATGTCAAAACTAATTGGGTATTTTCATCATACAGATTGATATCTATTGGGTACAGGACCTCTGAAATGCTGGTTTCTGGTTTGAGACATGACGACAAAAACACTTCTCTATCATTTTGAGAGGTTTGATGATAATTTTCGATAATGGAAATTTCAGAAAAAGTCTCAGACTCGAGGGTTTGAGAAAAATCTATTCCTAGGGCTTTAATTATTTCGGCCGGCTTTATTTCACAAATGACTCTGGTTTTTTGGTTGTCTAGGACAATTCTTTCTTCTCGGGAGTAATTCTCGGCACACCATGACACAAATTCTGGGAAAAAAGGGATTTGGTCTGGGCAAAAGGCTATCAAAGACGACTGGTGGGCTCTATGTAGGTCTATACCTTCCTTTAACAATTCAGACAACCTAAGTTTAATCTCAGAGACTGGTAACCTAATTAGGGTATCATGAACGTCTTCGTCTCTATCCTCTAGGGCTTCTTTTGCTTTAAAAACGTCTATATCGTGTACAGTTTCCATTTAAACGTTTCTTTAAACAAAATTCTGTTTAAAAAAGTGGGCCAGGTCACCAGACCCTACCTGTATGTACACGCCTTTCGCCTTCTGTCGCAATCGCTGATCTCCACCAGTCCTCAGAGCTCTCCAAGATAGCGACACATATGCAAAATGCGGTTATGTGAATCCCTTTTTGTTTTATATAAGCCTTTTTGATTAACTTCCTGGCAACTTTCTGAATGTGGTTCATATCCGACCGTTGATCTCGACCTTTTGATTTGGGCCGTCAAATCTCGCCTCCTTCTATCCAGTGCGCAGCTTCCTAGATGCGGACGAACACTAGCCATTGATTTTGTTTCCGATGTATATCGTCCCTCCGATTGCTATCAACGTATGGCGTATTTCCTTATGCTTTCTCCATCTGCCACGTATCAGGTCCCACCACGCTATGTGTTGTGGCCTTGCCGCGCTTTTCTATTTGGTGGTTCCGCACGGCGCTGTGGTGGTTTATGATACCACCATATCACATATGCGGACAGATGATATTAGGACACGTACCTGGTGGTATTGAGTCCGCAACCGATCACTTTGGTGATGTGGGAAACGATATTAGCCGTTGATCTTGATCCTTATCATCTCCGCCATCGAAACTGTATCAGGATATAATCTTTTCATAAATTTGTTTTCGGACTTTGCATATGTGGGTTTTTCCTTCTTGTTTTTGTATTTCAAACCTTTTCTTCAACCTTTTTTGTGGTAATTTCACTGCTTTTTGGATTATTTTGGCAAAAACTTTTAGGATTTGAGCATTCTCAGATATAGTGTCAACAGATAGATCGTGTGTTGCTTAAAGTAAAGCGCTTGGATGTAAGCTGCAAACTCTTTCATTATAAGTCTATTCCAAATGCAATTTTTTTTCCTATTCGTATATGAGTAACTAAAATATTATTTGTTTCTACAGGAATATTTTTTCCCTGGTCAGAGGCATGCTGGTACCATTGAGCATGACACCCCCTTCTCCACTGATCATGTATCGTTTCCGTCTGGCCAGTCGGAAACACAAAATGAGACACCCCAGACGGAACATGAGAGTGCCGATGAGGATCAGGGGCCAGTACATGGAGAAGAGCATGACTTTGATGCTGTCGTACCAGCATTTCCTGGATCTTTCCGTGTCACTAGAACGGGAACATTTGAGACTAATTTTTTGGTGGATGAAGATCTCATTCCCTACAATATGGAGAAGATTCCAGGTACTATTTACAAAATGTTTTAACTATATATTATAATTTTATTGGAATGTAATTATGCATCATTCTTTTTACACTAATTAACACATACTCATTTTTGTAGGAAATGATGTCTTTTATAAACATCTTAATGATTGGTCTTTAGAGCTGTTTGGGATCACTATCCGCACATGGTGGAACCGGAAGAGTAAAGTTTTGAAAGATGAGCTTATTGCTCGCTTGGTTGGGTTTTTTGGTGCCGAAACCTTCAACCAAAAAAAGGTTCTCGAAAAAGCTGGCCAACATTTACATTATGTACGGGAGCAATATCGGAACAACTTAGCAGATAATCCAAAGTATGAGCGCCCTCCGATGATTCCAACAACGAAGTGGAAAGGCTTGCTGGATGATGCAAGGGAGAAAGCTGCGAAAATAGCGGGCAAGCCAGTACCCGAGTCAGCTAGAAGGTATGCAATACTTTCAGCAATGCAATTATATGTTTATTACACTTTATTTTCCATTTTTTTGCAATGTCTAATGTATTTAAAAATACTTTTATAGACTACCAGATACGTCGAAGGCCACCCAGGCAAGAATAGAAAAACATGGGAAACACAAGCTTGGCCCTGGTGGATATTCCAACCTGCAAGCACGAATCGTAAGTATGATCAATAATTATTTTATTGTATAGAAATTATAGATTTCATTTAAAATTGTTTTCATGATGATATAACAACAACAATGATGATCTAATTGAAAATTACAGCTCAAAGATTCCACTATTTTCCAACGGAGGAAGACATGAGGATCGGCTACCAACGCGGGTTTTCAAGTGTTGTTGAACATCGAACAAGCAGCCGTGGTAGCCAAGCAAATTCTTCCAGTGATCCATCCTGCGAACAGGTAACTACAATAAACAAATTCTATTTAAGCTTGATTCATTGTGTTCTATATTCATTAATAAACTAGTACATAAAATATTGAGTCTCTTTGTGTTAAGCCGCACAACGAAAGTAGAGAAAATGCAGAGGATGGAGGAGAAAGAGATACTGAAGTTCATGTTGATCGAAATCCAGGTAATAAATATTCTTGTGTTAAAAAAAAACTAGCATGGATTAAAGTCTCAAATATTAAATTGCAAATACTATATTGTTGTAAGTGTTGATGTTTTAATGCAGAGGGTCTTCATGTGCAACTTGAGGCAGCAGCAGAAGATCAAACGCAGGAAATTCATGTCACCCATGAGTTTCCAGGTACAAAGCACCGCTCTAATGTTTTTTTCTTAATGAAGGACTTACAATAATTATAATAGTAAAAACACGTCAAGTAATTAATATTTCTTCATTTTTCCAGTACATCCTGGCACCTTACAGCAGCCGCATACACGTCGTGAGCACATGACTCATCGACAAACACGATCACAGGCAGCTACAGAGGGCATAGGAAACAAAAAACAATTGGTAGAAGAGGATGTCACACTTAGAGAATTTGTGGAGAGAAAAAAGCGTCAAAAAAAGTAGTGATTGTAATAAGTACACTATTACATTTTTTTTATGCATTGTCCTCGGATATTATTTTTGATATTATGGAGTAATGTATTCAACTATTTATTTTTTTCTATGTACGAATGAATGAATGAGTTAATTAATGAATGCTATAAACTAATTAATGATCGAATGCACGTAATTCCTTTAAGACAAGAAACTCACGATGTTCGCACAAAAGATCATTTATTTCCAAGCACGTGCATTGGGTATGGGGAATTTAGAGTGATGTGAGGGGGGGGAGGGGCCATATGAGCTTCCACCTTCACGTGGTTGGCCCTGTTTAGTAGAGAATATTAAACTATTCTCGAAACAGAGAGGATCTCAATAAGGTAAAATGCATGCATTATTACAATGTTTCTTTCTTATGACCAGATACGTTGTTTCTTTCTTCTAGCTAACTATAGACATGCATTTTCTTTATAATGCAGAGTGAGAATCTTGATGGGTTGGAGCTTTCTAGTTTGGAAGATCTTCAAAGTCTCAGGAAGAGGATCGTTGGAATCCATTCTGTGCATCAATACCTCAACATCTTTTGCAAACTCTACATCCGGCTCCAAATCCACAAATATGAAGAGGTACCCATCCTTCAATTTAATTTAGGTTTTCTATTGATTTTTCAATGTGAATTAGAAAAGAAGGGTTCAGTAAATCATTCCCAAGAAATAGATGAAAGCCAGTGGATGAACAGCAGGCCTGTAGCAGAGGTATTGAGGTTTTATATAGTCTTAGTGTGTTGCAACTAACGAAGTTCCTAAGGTAAATTTCATGGTAGTTCTCACATTGATAATCTGGAATTGGTTTGCTAATATGATTAGTGGGTTGTCATTAGATGTTCATAAGGTGGAGCTTGCAAATCTCAATAATGGTGATTTGTCATTCTTTAAACCATTTCATCTGTCCCAGGGTATAGAAGACCCTAGAATATCCTGTTAACTAGCACAAGGTCATGTTGTCAACAAACCTAGTGAGGACTTGTGATGATCGAGAAATACAATACGGTAAGTCTTGTATTTTTGTCCTATTTTTAAATTAATAATTTAATATATGTGGTGGCTTTTATTGAAATTGCCCATAACACTGACTTATGCATAGTTGAGACCTGCTTTTGAATATTCTGTCATATGTAGTTATGTATGTAAGGGCTTGGTATGAATGGATGACATGTGTACTATATGTGTAGTATGCTTCCTCTTGCAATTGCTATGCGTGTAGAACTCTGTTGTTCCTGACCTTTGCTGTTGATATTCTCCTAGTTATAGCTTTAACAAAAGTGTATTTTCAAGGTATTTGAGGGAAGTTCCAACAGCTTCTCATGTTTGCAATTGGGATTATACCATCTGGACATCCAATTGGAATGGGATCAAAGTAAGAATTTCTTATTCTTCATGTTTGTTTGAAAATCATTCTTCATTTGTCCCACAAAGTTTAAAGGGATTAAAATGAGATGCCCCCCCTTCCTCTTCTCAAATTCATGGGTGCTGTTATCACTCCGTAATTTCTTGAGGCTGTGTTCAAGAAACCCAAAGGTAACCTACAACCAATCTTTAGGATGACTGTCTGACTCAGCCAACCAGAGAGGGCTCTCTCTTTGTCACTGTATGATAAATGTATCAAGGAATAGGAGAAACAAGGCCAGATTCTCAAGGTAACAAGTGTTTTCAATGGTGATCAAGGTGTTGGGAAATTTCAAGAGTAAAGAACATTGGGAAATGGAGTCAAGGATTGAGGCTTAAATCAAATGAAAGAGTAAATCAGGTCACAGAGGTTTAAGGCCTTTTGCATGCATTTGGCACAGATCATTAAAATTTAAAGGTGATAGAAGAAGGTAGAGAAGTGATTGTTTATTTTCAGGAGCATGTGACTATGAATTCCTTAAATAAACAGGAAAGACTTATGAAAGACAGGGAAAAGTAAATTATAATAGAGCACTAGAACACCAACGATGAATTCTATTACAATTTATCTTTCAATGGTATTTACTGTAAATACTGTGGAGCATGGAAACATGAATTCCAAAGATTTAAATTAATAGTAAAGAAGAGGAAATAACACAGATGAATGAATTTCACATAGAAGACATTCTGCAACAAAACTTGGAAGGAATCTTAAACATGAGAAAACCTGTATGTCTGTTCTTTCATTGAAGTTCACAAAATCCCAGATACACGAGTCTTTTCTTCTTTACAATATGAATTTCTTCGACCAAAGACCAACCCTCTCCCTATCGAAGTAGGGTCTATTTGTAGTTAATCTATTCAAAGGAGAGATGCAAAAAACTAGGAAACAGTTACATACATGGGGATCATGTCCCAGCAAAATAGCTTAAATCCTATCTTCTAAAACAGATGGCATAGTGACCATTTATTACATAACCGACTCTACAAAAAGAAATGACAGCTGTATGAATATTTATGAGGTCGATAATCCTTTTAGGATCAACAATATCCTATTCATTTCCAGGATGGAAAGAGATATCATTGATGTTTTCTGATAATTTTAGCCTTCAAAGGCGCATACTGTCTGAACAGGCTCGCTTGATTTCAGGCTCGCTTGATTAACTTGTCATCTTCCTCTGAATATTTCCAAAACAACTGTAAATAAAGTATCTGTGTGACTGTTGCTTACTGTAGTAGCTGCAGACATCAAGCTAGCATCATGGACTCCCTAAAACTTCTTCTGCAGCATCAAAACTTTATAGTTCTTAGCAACAGTATCAAATATATGACAACCTTGACTTACTTATGCTTCACGAACATCTAACTGGCACTTCCTGGACCTGAACTTGGTATAAGAAATCGTGCTCCCACCCTGAATACTTCATTCCAAGCATCATCCTTTGGAACAGAAGCATCAGATAATTCTTCCATCAGCACATCAAGCTCTATTAAAAGACCTTCTGTAAAGACAGGAAATTTAGATTTAACCTCCCTGAAAAGTAATGGAAGTTCAAAGTCCTGCCTCATTTTGCTTACTACCACCATGCCTTTAAGTCCTTTTACCATATCATTAAATTTTCTATGGTCTGATCTGGCTTTAATAAACATTTCTTTATATTCAGGCCATGCTATTAGCATATTCTCATCATCCCAAAAGGATGGTAAACCATAACCAATCAATGGTAAAAAGGCTTGCTTGAACTCCTGCACTTGCTTTTTAATCTGGGACATCTTTCCTCTGACTGAATTCAACAGAGTATATTTCTGCAACACCCTCCTGGCATCTACTAACAGAACAGTTCTGTTACTCACCTTTAAAACCTGTAACTCAGAAGCAGGAGCTTTACTGAGGAAAATAATTGCGTTTTGAGCTACCTCTTGAGTTCTGTTAATTAACTTTTCCTCAGCTAATTTACATTTGTTGGATGCCACTCCCAATGCCTTCTCATGCTCCTCCACAATCATCAATTGAGGCCTGAAATCATTGATATCTGCTATCAATTCATCCCAAAGCAAATGCTTTTCACCTTCCAGTGGTAGAACTCCCTTGGTTTTCTCTTTCAACTTATAAATCTTATCTTTTAGTTTATCATTTTCTTCTTTGAGCTTGATGATTTCCTGCTCTCTAGGATCCTGAGCTTTAATCTCTTAAATATGCAGTTTAAGTTCAGAAATTGTGTCCTGTAAGTTTGAAACCTTCTCCTTGAAATTCTCAATTTCAGCTTCATGTACAGACATATCTGCAATGTCATGTATGATCTGGTCAATTGGTGACAAAGGACTAGTTCCCCTGTTTGATTTCAATTGTTCAATTTCTTGAAGCAATTCACCTTTCTCTTTCTCCAATCCCTCTTTCTGCTCCTGAAGGACTAGAATTTTGGAATTATCTTCCACAACCTTTGCATTCAAACCAGCTATCTCTTCATGCAACTTAACCAAAGTAGGTGAAGGTGTAGTATCAACATTAACATTTACAGCTTTAGCCCTCCTTCTAACTGTCTTAACAGTTTTGACTTTGACTGTTGGCTGGGTTTCTGCCCCTTGTGCAGGTGGAAACTCTTTATATGAAGCCAGGTCAGTTTGTAAATAAGCCACCTGTGTAGACCATGCTTTGTTTGCAGATTTCTCCTGCTTCAGGTGAGCTTCCAATTTTTTTATTTTCTGCACTGCATTCTTATGTGCCAAGGTCTCCCTAGTCAAGTCAGCATAAAGGACTTCACTGGCTTGTTTGTGGAACCAAATCTTGTCAGGAGTTGGTAATTGACCCATTTCTAAACGAATATCAGAATCCTTTTCATCATTAGTGATGGCCAAACTTAAAGATCCAGTTGCTGAATGCCTCACTGTCATCATTGTTGTCTTCATATCATATTTTTCTTTGAGTTGATTCAATTTTTTTTGCTCTTGCATCACAGACTCATTTCTCTGATCAATGTAATGTTTGAGGAGACTCTGCTTGTTTTGAAATTGACCTTCAGCAGCTGCAGCATAGCTATATTTCTTGTATTGCAGGACCGGTACAGGGGGTAGTTTACTGCTTTCTTTAGGTTTTGCAGTAGTATTTTCAACTCTGGTCTGTGATACTTCTTCTTGAATAATAGTAGGGGTGATAACTAGCTCCCTTATCATATCAACATCAATGATCTCTGTATCCATGGTAGTTTTCTGCTTTTTAGATGTCTCAGGTTCCTTTGTATCCATCTCTGTGGCCTCTGGTTCTGACCTTTTCTTGGTAGATATCTGCTCCACTTTTCCCTGTGCAGTATTTGACTGTGAAAAATCTATATGATCTCTAGCCTCTACAATCTCCTTTAAAGGCTCACTGATCCAGATCTGATCATATATAAGAGACTTGGCCTCTCCCATCCAAGTTTCAGCCTGACTGTGCTCAAATATACCTCTGCCATACTCCTGTCTCCTTTGTGAAATAACATGTTTAGGGTCATATTTTACAGGTGGTACTTGAGGGAAATCAAGCCGCTTCAGAACTTCTTCAATAATGGGCAATGCTGCTTCCTTCTTTAAAATGAAATTTCCCACAGTCATAGGATATTTTATCCATGAACTCCTTTTCAATGATGGGGCAGTGAAATGTTCTTTATCTGCAGAGATCCTTTGCCTCATTACCTCTAAAGCAAATACACTGGTAGTTAAAAATATAGGCAACACATATGGTGATCCAGTGAATCCAAAGACTCTGACAAGGGAGAAGTTTTTTGCCAGGAACCAATCTCCAATCAAATCAGGGTTTAGGATTTCTTTCAAGTCATTTGAAATTCTGATGATCTCTAGATTAAACACTCTGAACAGATTAAGTACGATCAAATCCATGAATTTGGCATAAGACCAGGCATGGTAAAATGGTGAAGAAGGAGGCCATTTCTTGAAGGTTTCTGAGTCTGTAATGGCTAGTGCTCCTAACTTAGCATGAATTATCAAAGCATATAAGTATGCCTGATACCTGAAATGATAGATTTTGGAGAAATTGGACAACTGAAAACACATTTCTTTGGCAAAATATTCATCAAACCTAAGGGGTGCTGTTCCAGGTCTATTAGGTATAGGAAAATTCCTAACATTGCTTCAGTTACCTCCGAACTAGTGTCTGACCCTAAAATTTGACTTAATAGGGTTACAGCAGCAGCAATAACTGGTAAACAAAGTTTAGATGAAAAGGGAACAGACAGGTTCTCCACTGGTTTCAACAAAACCTTCTGATACATTCGTTCTTTATCCTCACTAGAAACTTTCTTGTAAATCTGGGATATTTCAGCTTCATTAAAAGAGATAGAAGTTGAAACGAAATCAGCAGAATATTTCAGGGTTTCCCTAAGGGTTTGAGGGTCTACTTTGCAGATAATTTGGTCACCCTGGTAATTCATAATTACTCCCTCTGAGGTTGAAAAATGTTCAGCACATAAGGATACAAATTCCGGGCAACTAGATAAAGGATACAATGTAGAAGGGATCAAAGTACTGTACAATTTGGTATGGAACTCGGAATTGTCAAGGGAAGCAATACTGAGGTCATTGTGACTGGTAATGATATCAAAGGGTTTTGAAATTGGGTCATATACATCCCAGAAACGGTCAGAAATTAGGTCTTCGGAGGAATCTAAGGTTTTTACAGTGGTAAACATGGTGAAAGCAGGTAATTCAACAGAGGAATACTCAGAAATTGTGTACCTGAGGGTAAGGGATGACTGTAGTTACTCACAGTTGAAATGTTGATAGTATATATGGTATCTGTAGCAGCCGAACCAATCGAATCTTGATCTCCGAGCAGAAATGGCGGAAACAGTCTTTCAGCGGTCTTTCACGGTAACATGTATGGTGGAGCCTCCTTAGTTAGTGCCCTGATAGATTGGGCTGAGTACTATTGTTGGACCCCGCATGCATATCAGAGAGCTATAGCACCTGGCTCTCCTTTGTCCGTTGGATCCTGTGAAACCTAGCCCCTGCAGCCAAATTACTTAAAAAATTAATACCCTAGACCTGCGAGTTAACATGTTAAGCTAGACCGCAGCGGAAAATAGGATATCATACATTTCTGTATGGGTATCCATTTTTTGCTTCCACTCAGTGACAGCCACGTAGCACCCATCACATCTCAGCGGAAAACGGACTTTCTTTAACCTTCATGATAGATGTATTATCCGCTTCGCTATTTTTTTTTAAAAACGTTTACAGCCTGTCGGTTAACCGACACCTAGAATATTGTTGGTTAACCGACACCTAGAATATTGTCGGTTAACCGACACCTAGAACATCTACAGACTGTCGGTTAACCGACCCCTAGAACATCTAGCGACTGTCGGTTAACCGACACCTAGAACATCTACAGACTGACAGTTAACCGACACCTAGAACATCTACGGACTGTCGGTTAACCGACGCCTAGAACATCTACAGACTCTCGGTTAATCGACACCTATAACATCTACAAGCCATCGGTTAACCGACGCCTTGGAGCATTTGATCGACTGTAAGAAGCCGTCGTTTTGTTTTTTTAAATTGTTCTAGGCGTCGCTTGATTTGCGTCGGTTAACCAACACCTCTCCGAGGCATCGATTAACCGACGGTATGATTAACCGTCACTGAACCGACGGCTTGGAGCAATGTCGGATAACCGACGAAAATACAGCGACGCCTAAAAAAAAACATAGTGTCGTACATGCGACAGGGAAATGTCGAAAATCCGACAATACAGCCGTCGGATTTTGGGTCAAAATGTTGTAGTGTTATTCTTTTCCAGGTAGAAGAAAACCTTAGCCCATACTTTCTCTGCAACTTCAAGGGTTCTATCAATGCAATGATCTCCATTCAAGAGAATCTCTAGCTCCACAATGGGAACAAGGCCATTGTCCTTACAAAGAAACAACAATTAAAAGAAATTTGGATCATTGTATAATACTATAACTTATTCAATACATAAATAAAAAAAACAACCATGAGGATATTATTAAATTTGAAGATTACTTTGAAGCAGATTGTTAGTGGTAGCCTGATATCCCTTAGTTGTCAAATAACAAAAAAGAATGCTACGCATGTAATTCTGATATAAAAAAATTAAAGTCAGGCCACTATAGATCACTGGACTGCCACATGTATTCATATTTCCTTTTACAAATATACCTAAGAAATAGCAGCATAACATGCAAGCCCCCAGGCAGCTTCCTTGATAGCTAACTCGAAAGGCCCATTTGGTATGCTGACAACAATTCGCCTATTTATATGGAACAAGCTCAAATTCAAATATAAAAAGAAGAATCATCTACCTTGAAAAGTTTGAAATATACAGAAGCAACACACTACACATTCTTAAATAGCAGAAATCAACTGCAAAAAGTTCATGTAAATTTAAGAACACCTGAAAGTGTACCTTTTGTGTATATCGTGCATATGTCATACTATACCTCTTGAATAGGAAGGAACATCAAAAAACCTTAAATGCATACTCACCATTTAGCAAATCTTGCATTGTATTTGTAGTACTCAGCATATCTTGAGGCTAATCCATCCAGACCTTGGCACCATGATTCATTGTTTGATCCTGGCAATGGAACCAAACCCTTCACACATAACAATAGCAATAAGAATTCAACCATTGATGACAGATATCTAGGCTCAAAATGCAATTAAAATAATCCTTAACCATGAGTCAAGAAAATAATTTACAGATAGACATTCCCTAGTAAAGGAAAAACACAACATAAGCACAATGAAACAAGACTCAAGTAAATACCTTGTCAACTTTGATGCCAGGCACAATATTTTGCTCACGCAAACAATAAAAAAGTTTCCTCCCATTGGTTGTGGACTGGTATAGGGTCTCTTCAAAAAGGATGGAACTAGAGATATACTCCCCAAGTCCCGATGTTGTCAACAAGAGTTTCCCATATGCTTGGCGGTTAGTTTCATTGTTTTCTAATCCAATGGAAGAAAGCCTCTTCCCACAAGTGGCATTGGACTCATCTATGGCAAGAATACCATAGCCAGGAGATACAATATTTTTCTGTAAATCCATATTACAAAATCAGAAAACATAAATACCAATGTGTTCACCTTCTATATATTCTTTATTTACCAATCACTACAATTTTGTTGAAAACACTAGTGAAAATATAATTAGCTCTGAATCCATATTATGTTTCTTCAAGGTTTTCTTCAAATGATAGAAAACTAAAAAGCACACACAAACACACCCATCCCACCAAAATCATACCACAATGAAACTGGATAATAATGTCTCTACCATCAGTTAACCACCATGAGTACAAGATGAAAAACAACACCTAACACAACCCTCTGCCATTAAGGAGCTACGAAAACATATGTTTAACCAAAACATGTCCCAAGACAATCATATGGAAATTCACTGTATTATTAAAAATCCACAAACATATATAAGCATGTATCTTAGAGTACAAAAAATGACTGGATAATTCCACAAAACAACTTTTGATTAGGAAAGTATGAAAATGGTTTCTAGCCATTGCACCACAACCATTTCAAACTAGTTTCTAGCCATTGCAAAATGGTTTCTAGCATCGCGAGGAGAATACATTTCGGTGATGACAATGTTGGGTTTAGAATTATACAGGCTGGTTCAAAAATTGTTGTTGGTTATGCTATCCATAAACTGTTGCAAAATTGCCCACAAAAAGGCCCTAAACAAACCATGAGCATGCATCAAGAAAGAAACCAAAGCAATAATGAATGAGATGTCATATATTTACATCATTGATGTTGGAGAAATATGCCACAGGATATTTTGAAAATCTAATTTCATTAGGTATGCAAGAGGCTGGGATTGTTCCCTTCAATGTGCCCTAAGCAGTCCAAGGTCTTGGTGATTTTCTATGGATCTGAGGGATAGAAATGAGGTTTATTGCTGACTGTTTGTTATCACTAAAAGTGTGATACAATTTTGAGGATTTGAGAAGCTAGGGTTTTCATGTATATTTTGCAAATACTCAAGAGTTGTGATGGATTCCCATAGGACTAGAAGTATCGTATAGACGTTTTATGACATTCTTATAATAGATTTGAAGTTAATCCATCCTTTAGATGGACACTTTTCAGTCCCCATATTGTTAAAGCACTAGTTTCAGGATTAAATAATACCTCAAGACAAATCTAGGTGCAAACTGTATATTATATTGGTGTCTGAAGGCCATTTATATCACTATGAAAGTTCATTGATGGCATTGTGGCATTCCTGGATAGAAATATCATAAGGAAAGATGGTTCCAGAAGTCATAGGCAACATGGCTGGAAGTCCAATATTGCATAGTATCAAGGTGACTTGGTAGTAAAGTTCCTCAGGTCCTAATACATATGGAATCCACTTACCTAAGCCTTAAACAGTCACATACAACAACAGATTTGGAGACAGTTGAATGGGTGAAATATGGGCACGAATCAAGATGTTTTTCAAGAGACAAATAAAAACCTCATAAAAGAATGATTAGGGCATCGTTTGAGAACAAATAATGGTTAACAATGACCCAATTTCAAAGCTTTTTTACAGCAGTCTTGTACCTTGTCTTCAACAAAAGAGACAACATTGTATGGAGATAAAGTATGGTTCCCAGTACCAATTATGTACTAACGTTTTTAGTAGTGTTGGTGGCATGAGTTTTGAGTGGATATGGAAGCAATTCATCACAATATTCATGGGAAAAAGTTGCATCCATATAAACAATCATAACTATGACAACCCTGAGGAATCCCTAATCAATGGCTAGATTCAACATAAAAGTCACTTTGGGATAGTCCTTGACAGTAGTATGGTGGTCTTAAAAAAGTTCGAGTTGTTTGGTCCCACCAACCATATCCTATGTGCCTACACTATCATTACTGTCCAACACTAAAAACAGAAGAGAAGATCCATTAACCTTCAAAACTCATACAAATGTCTTTCTAGAGGTAGAGGATTGGTCCACCACATTCTGAAGAAAAAGTCTCCAAGTGTGGACGTTGCCCTCAAACCTAGTCTAAAATGGATAAATGGGTGGGTTCCAGAGGGAATGTCCTCCAATAAACAAGGACTAAAATCCTCTAGGAAAATTGGTCTTTAAGGAAATAAAATGCTAAGGATTATACCTTTGACTCGGTTTTCTCTTTGTTAATTAGGGCATAGGAAAAATTGCTTGATGAGGGAAGGTTAGCAATAAGGAACGGGGACATCTAATTAAGGGAAAAGGTCAACAGAATTACAAATAAAGAGGTTGATATGGAAGCTAGTAAATAATCCACTAAATAGAATGTGAATATCGTATTAATAGAAGAAAACATAGAAGTGATAGTTAGTTATGTACTAATAAGATCAAGAGCAAAAAGAGTTGTTGATATTGTGGAAAACCAGAGCACATTGAAAATATTTGCTGGAAGGATATCAACAACCTTGAGGAGAGGTTAAGAGGCTTGAAATTTATCAACAACATTCTCTTAAGAATGTAAAGGCGATTCTTCTTGAGCTCTCTCGATAGCTTGTGATAGACACAAACCCTAAGTGTGCGTGTAGGTTTAGCGATGGATCCCCTCCTATATTTTGATCTAGGAGGGATCAAAGCACATAAAGTACCAGTTTTTCATTCTTTGGTGGAATATTTGAAACCCTCTCATCCTGGTCCCTCTCTAGAGTCCAAATTCGTCAAACTAGCTGCAGCATCGGATGTGCATATCCCATATACAAGAGAATTAAATAGACATGTTGAACGATAAATATATCCTTCGTCCAGCCATACTTACTACTACAAATACAAACTCTAAACCACATGTTTAAAGTGCATATCTAAGTTTTGCAGAGTTAGTTCAAAAGGCCCTCTTGGAGTTCGTTTTCTCCACGGCTGGTATGCCTTTGCTCCCAAACCTTCCATAGCTGAAATGCCTTAAGCTGACATGCTGGAAGAGAGAGAAAATCACAAATATCAAAATGTAAACCAAAAAATACAAAAAAGCATCTTTGCATTGCACCACCTCTTATCTGCATATTAGCAAGCAAGGATCTTAATAGGAGACTATCGGAGTCCAAGCATGAAGTTGGACCTTGCTGTAGTGAAAATTAGTTGCTGGCATGTGATGCAAAGGAGCAAGCTATAAGAAGTTTGTACATTTACACTAACCTGGATCAGGGCCTCAGGTTGTTTGCTGAAGACAGATCAGTCTGAGAACAACATGATTGCTTGATTCAAAGGCTCAAAAAATCTAAGATCTGGCAAAAAACAAAACCCAAAATCCTTGATTGCTCGCTCCACGGGCCTGAAATCCTGAAATTTGAAGAAACCCAAAATTGTTAAGCATGATAACAACCAAATGGAAAACATCATATATATATGGGGCTAATTAAATTGAAAATCGATTTCACTCCATATATTATGGACGAATTTACCAAAAAAAAACCATTTCCATGATAGCTCAAGGGTTGATTTACCAAAGGGAAACTACCATTCTAGAGATTTGGGCGAATTAGAGGGTGCGGGCTTATTTTATGGGCTATGGGAGCTCCAAATCTAATCAAACAAGGGCTAAATGGATATATTTAGGGTCTCTTTATATATTCTATGGGGATAATGTGCCATCTATTAAAAAATAAATATATAAAAATTGGGCTAATCATAGTTAAATGATGGTTTAATTAAAAAATAGCCCACTAAAAAATTAAAACCCCTAAATTTAGCCCATGGGCTAAGATTAGCCCCTTAAAGTTTCCCTGGTAACCGAAAAAACCATCAATGAATGAGAAGATGACACTTCCGGCACAATTGTCTATGATCTGATCGATGAAGGGGGTGGGGGTAGTTGTCCTTAGGACAAGCCTTGTTCAAACCCCGATAATCGACACAGACTCGGATGGTGCCCTTCTTATTAGCTACAGGGACGACATTTGAGACCCATTATGTTAATGGAACAGGGTAGATGAAACCGGACTTCAAAAGCTTTTCAATTTCTGCCTTAATTGCCGCAATTTTTCGAGGGTGTATCGGTCGTAACTTTTGACGGATTTGATTTAGCATCGGGATAGGTTTTAATCTCATGTGAAAACGATAGCAGGGTCTATCCCGAGCATTTCCTCATAGGTCCAAGCAAACAGGTCCCGGAAAGCAAAATTTTCTTTTAAGTGCTTCCCTTTCAATACTTTTGCATGAGTGGATAAGGTCCTTGTAATTAAGCTGCAAAACCATTGTTAGATGACTTTGATCTATTCAAAAACAAAACATATGTACAAAAAAAGTCATAACAAATCTAAAAAGAGAGAAACATTTTCCTATTTTTAATGGAAAAAATTTCAAGAGCTGATCATACAAATGAATTCCCTGTATAAATACAATCATCCTGTCAGAAATAACTCTTCATTATTATAATTAAAACAAAAACACAATACATTTACATATGTACAAACAAAGACAATGCTTTAGAAATTTCAGGGACTAGGAGGAGGAGGAATGACTTCCTCTTCTACCAGCTCCATCTCCTGCTGTTGTAAGGCATTCTGTACAAAATCTTGTTTAGATATAGGTTAGTGATCAAGTCTAAGTCTATGGCCATTTACAACAAAGGAAGTTTGAGAGTCATCAATTGTTTTAATTTTAATGGATCCATTATCGAAATCTGTAACAATTTCATAAGGACCCCATCCAGTGAGTAGTCAATTTACCTTTAAAATTTTTGTATCTCAAATCGAAAAGTAATGTCGAGTTTCTCTATTTTAAATTATTTTTGTTTAATGTATCTGTCATGCCATTTTTTACATTGATTATGTATTAAGATTGTTCGTTGGGATAGCATCCTGTCTAATCTCGTCTAATTCATTTATTTGTAGGATTCATTGTTTCTATGCTTCTTCTAAATTCCATTCCTAACTGAGCAGCCATACGAAATGTCTTAACCTGAAATTCAATGGGTAGGAGAACATGTTTTCCATAAACAAGTTCATAAGGTGTGTAGCCAGTGGTGTTTCTCCAAGTTATTCTATAATCCCACAAGGCTTTTGGGAGCCTATCTTCCCAGTCCTTGTGGTGTAACTGAATGGTCTTGGTCATGATAGCTTCTAATACTTTGTTTGTGCTTTCTACTTGACCATTCGCCTGAGGATGATATGGTGAAGATTTGCAATGTCTAATACCATATTTATTAGTAAGTTCTTTCATTAACTTGGAAGTGAATTGAGATCCTTGATTGGTTACAATTTCCCTAGGTACACCAAATCGGGTAAATATTGTCTTCATACATAAACTCTACCACTGATTTCTCTGTGGCTCGGAATAAAGCTTTGGCTTCTACCCACTGGTGACATAATCTGTACAGACTAGAATGTACTTTTTCTTACGAGACATAGGGGGAAATTGGTCCAACGAAATCATAGAGCCCATTTTTCAAAAGGCTCGATCATCACTTGAGGTTGCAAAGGCATCTCATCATATGGCGTAGGTCTACCCATTCTTTGGAAAACTATCACATCCTTTGGACATATTTGGCATCATCCTTGAAGATGCTTGGCCAATAATATCCAGAATGTAAAAACCTTATATGTTGTTCTTTTTATCAGAAAAGTGTCCACCGCAAGGTCCACCATGACATGCATGAAGATTCTTTGCCATCTCATCCTCTCGTACACATCTTCTAATAATAAGGTCAGGACCGGTACAAAAGAGATCATTATCCACCCAAGAATAGTTAGTGATTTGAACTATGATTCTACGTTTTTCAGGTGGAGAGAGATGGTTTGGTTAGCTTTCTAGTTGCCAAATAATTGGCTATGTCCTGCAAACCATGGGGTTCGAACAGATACATATGAATAAATGTTCATCTGGGAAGCTATCATCAACAGGACTATCATCATTGTCAATTTGAATACGGGAGAGAAAGTCTGCTACTACATTCTCTCAACCAACCATGGTCAACAATGGTAATATTAAACTCTTGTAATAGAAGAAGCCACCGAGTCACTCTGCCATTGGTAACTGGTTTATTCAAAAAAAACTGATAGCAAAATGATCGGTATGTATGAAAATTTCATATCCTATGATATAATGATGAAACTTATTGATGGAATAGACTACTGCAAGAAACTCTTTTTCGGTAACAATGTATTTTGATTCTGTAGGAGTCAAGTTTTTAATGGCGAAATAAATGGCATAAGATAACTTTACCTCTTTTTGACCTAATACTGCCCCTATAGCTATGTCGGATGCATCAGTAGAGATATGAAAAGGAAGGGACCAGTTAGGGCCCCTTAGTACTGGTGCTACTGATAACTTTGCTTTTAAAGTTTCGACAGCTTGTTGACAAGGTTCAGTCCATTGAAATTCTGTGTCCTTCATGAGTAGTTTGAACATGGGTGCGGCTATCTTGGTGAAATTTTCTATAAAACGCCTATAATAACCTGCATGGCCAAGAAAGCTTCTAACTTCCTTCGGAGTCCTTGGAGGAGGAATATTGACAATTATCTCTATCTTGGTAAGATCCACCTTGATACCTTGAAGAGAGACATGATGTCCTAGAACTATGCCCTCGGTTAATAACATTTTGCATTTTTCATGACTAAGGGATAAGTTTGTGTCCTGACATCGAATAAGAATTGTCTCAAGGTTGTCAAGGGCTTCTTGGAAGGTATTACCATAGACTGTGAAATCGTCCATGTAGACCTCTACACAATCATGCATAAGGTCAACAAAGATACCTAGAACTGCATGTTGGAAAGTAGCAGGTGCATTACAAATCCCAAATGGTAACACTCGATAGGCATAAGTCCCCCAAGAGAAAGTAAACGTAGTCTTGTCTTGGTCCTCAGGTGCTATTAATATCTGATTGTATCCGCTATACCCATCTAGGAAAGAAAAATATTGTTTCCCTGATAGGGTATCTAACACCTGATCTACAAAAGGTAGAGGGAAATAGTCTTTAAGAGTGGCCTTGTTCAATTCTCGAAAATCAACACAGATACGCCACTTCCCTGTGACTTTCTTTGGAACTACTACCAGAGGGGACACCCACTTACTATTGAAAATTGGGTAAATGAATCCAGCGTTAAGAAGTTTTTGCAATTTTTCTTTTACTATATCTTTGAGAGCTGGGTTCATTCTCCTCTGGGGTTGTCTGATGGGAGGTATATTTGTGTCTGTGTAAATGTGGTGAATACAAGTGTTTGGGTGTATACCCTTCATATCAGTGTATTCCCAAGCGAAAGCTCTAGTTTGACTTTTGAGAACTTTTAACAATTGCTTTTGCTGACTCTCATCTAAACCTGCATTTATATGTAGGAATTTTTCGGAACTAACCTCACATGGTACGGTATAAGATCCTAGTTGTTCTTCAATTGAAAATACACAAGGTGTACTTGTAAATGTTGAGAGACTCGTGTTTTCTTGAAATTCGTCTCCAAAAATCTGGTCAAGTTGGGAAAAAGACTGAGGAAAGTCTATACATGTGGTGGAAGAAATAAATTGATTCAACATGTTTTCAATACTTTGTTCTTGAAGTGCCCAGGAAAGATCACTAACAAGGGAAAGTTCTTCCAGGTTTTCTTCTCCAAAAGGACAATCTAACCAAAATAAGCTCTCAGCTACGGGTTGTGTTGGTGGATATAAAGCTAGTCTTTTCATAGATAACCCATCAGAAATAACCATTTCTCCATCCCTACATCCTATGAATGCATTACCGGTAGCCAGCCAGGGTCTTCCTAAGATGATAGGATGCCCTCTAGATGGGTCTTTTGATTGAATAACCATGAAGTCTATGGGATATTCCCATGAGGCTACTGACACCATGATATCGTCTAACATCCCAATAGGTTGTACCATAGTATGATCTGCTAGTTCTAACACTGTTGGGGTAGGGCAGAGGAATGGTCCTAATTGGAGAGCTTCTAAAACTGTAGTAGTCATTAGGTTAATAGCAGCCCCTAGATCAATGAGTGTGTTTCCTATAGCAGTGTTGTTAATGAGAAGAATTACTACATGATTCCCTGGATTTGTATACTTCGAAATTCTAGGCTGTTCTGCTATACAATCTGAGATTTCACCTATGACATGTATTGTTGGAGGGTCTTTCTTTTTCTTGCCTGGTCTCTTAATGCAGAGTTCTTTTATCACTTTACCAAAGATTGGTATATCTTTAATGGCTTGTAATAACATAATCTTAATACAAATATTTTTCAATTCATTTATGATGTTATATTCTGGGTAAGTTATAGGTTTTTCTATTATTAGACGCTCCGGATATGGAGGTGATTTATTGCCCGATATTAATTCTTTATGAGGAAGCTTATGTGTTGAAGATTTAGGAACGACCACATTTTCAAGAATGACATCATTTAAAATTTCATTAGGTTCATTTTCTTCTTCATTTTCTTCTTGAATAACAACTGATGACTTAGGATGATCTTGTAAAACTCTTCCAGACTACAATTGAACTTCATGTATTGGTGCAGACAAAATAGCATATGATGGAAGAGGTAATAACCTAATGTTATTAAGAGCTTGGGATGGTTTGTTGTTAGGATTCGGTATCGGTTGTGCAGGTAATATTGTGGGTCTTGGAGGGTTCATATTCTGGAAATGAGGAGGTTGATTTGGGATAGGGGGTAGTGAAGGAGGTGCATATCCAGGTAAAAATTATTGAACATTAGGTGGGTAAGGATAGTTAGGAATAGGAGGAGATGGTTGAGCAAAATCTTGTCCTCTCCATCCATGAGGCCATTGTTGTTGTTGAGCATTTTGAGGAGGGTATTGCGGTGGCCAATTCTGCCAACCTGAAGTGTTCCATTGTTGTGGAGCTTGATAAGGATGGTAGTAAGGTGGAAATTGGAATGATGGATCTTGACCCGAAGGTTGATCCCTAGGCTGCCAAGGCCTCCTAGATGTTTCACCAAAACTTCCACTCTTGTATACAGCTTGCAACCCGGGCAACGATAGACAACTATCAGTGGGATGCTCTTCTGTACATAGGTGACAAATTGAAACATTGTTTAATGGACATTCTCTTTGAGGATGTTTAGTTCTACACCTAGGGAAGAAAATACTCATTGCTGCATGCTCTTCATCCTGTCTCTTTTTAGCTTGTAGTGCATCTAGCTGAGAACCCATAACTCCTAAAATATCTATTTTGGAATTTTCTAGCAGGTTCCCTAACTCTACTCTTGTAACTCCACCAGGACCGGATGTGTTTCCTTTTGAATTCCTAGTATAAGATTCTCGAAAGTGTCTTGCACCTTTCCCTCTGCTCCTAGATTAGTTCCTACATAGTTCACAAATATCTGCAAAAGATTTATGAGAAATATCTCTTGCTGCCATGAGATTAAGGTTATCCAAGAATTCTTCTAAGATTCCTTTAAGGAAGAGTGTTCTTACTGCATCTTCTTGAAGATCACTATATTTAGATTTGTGTAACACATAGTTGAATCTTTCGAGATAGTCCTCCGGGCTCTCATATTCAAGCTGTTGAATTTTAAAAATATCATTGCGACAGTCCTTTGGTCTACAATAATCCTGATATTTCCGAAGAAATGAATTCTTCATGTCTTCCCAAGATTTAATACTAGATTCTCCCAATCCCATGAACCATCGAAGAGAAGAATCTTTTAATGTGGCAGGAAAAAGTTTTAGTTTTTGGCCATCTTGTAGGTAATTGTAACTCCTACACAAAATGTCAAACTCAAATAAGAATGTATCTGGATCCTCACTACTTTTCCCATAAAAAGTTGGTAGTGAGGAAGGAGGGATATTTTTCATAGTAACATCTTGTGCAGTGTCTAAGATGGGAAACCCGAAGGTACCTTCATTTCTAACTACTCGATCTTCTTCATCTTGTCGGACACGATCTTCATGTTCATCCTCCATGAAGATTCTATTACCAAAGAGAGAAAATCTAGGTGGTTCCTTTCTTGGTGAATATGGGATATCCCAACGATCTTTTTCAGGAAGGGTATTCTTCTTTTTAGGAGGAGAATGATCAGCTACGTGGGAATCGATTCCAGGAGGTTCTACTGTTGTTGTGTCAATTTGTGAGATAACGATGTTTGTAGAGCTCCCAAAAAAGCATCTACTTGTGCAGGATTGACAAAATCTACCGAATCTGGACCACCCACTATTGAAAAAGTAGTGTCTTTGGGCTTTTGGACTAATGGAGGGTTAAGAAGTTTGGAAATTTTACCCTTCAAAGTTTCCTCTTGTCTAAGTTCAGTCTCAATACGAGCTTGAGGATCTTCTAGTGGAATTTATTTACGAATAGATTGTTCTGATGTCCCTATGATTTCCTTTAAGATGTTTCCAGAGAATGTTTCTTTAGCCTTCCAAGTAGGACTATCCCCTTTAGGTGTCTTCCGATACCTTTATGTTGAGTTAGTAGTTGGGGTGGTTCGTCCCCCGTATAGGTTAGTAAGAATTTGAGTTTTAATAAATCTACCTTGTGAATCTCTAGACCTATTCATGAAAACAAATTATAATTGAAAGAAACTTTGAGTGCATAACTACTACTACTGGGTTTTGGGGATGCATGTTATAACAGATGCGCAGGTTCTTACCTCTAATCTTACCGCTCACCCACCACCAGCCTAATCTAAGTTATCACTAAGTTTTGGAAGAGAAGTTCTACCTATCTTCAACTGAATTCTACCTATTTCAACTCTCCGGCAACGACGCCAAAATGATGGGTGTGTGAGGTATCTCAAATTAAAAACAACACCTAAGATTAATTATCAACCATGATCAGTAAACTTAGAGTTGAAAGAAAAATATATGCCAAGGTGGAAAAGGTTCTAAAGTTCCAGGTTTGTCAGACCTAAAAATGTTTAGTAAGGAAAAAGATCGAAAGATCTTTCAAAATGAAAAACCGAGTTAAATATTTAAGAATACATTTAAATCACAGATCAGAATAGTACTAGATCATACTACTCTACCTCTATGGTTAATTAATAAGAAGATGGAAACAAATACTGGAACACAAACTACTTTTAGAAAAGTAAGAAACCACCAAATTCAACTTCCAGATAACAACTATGGACATAATGAGAGCTACGGATATTAGACGTTTAATAGGGAGAACTTGTAAATGTAAATTAATTTAGACTAAACCATCTAATTCCACTCTTCTTGATTATGTACATCAAATGTAATAGGAACTGGAGTAAATGTATCGTAATGACTTTCAAATGTAATAAGGAAGCTAAATGGAAGTAAATCTAACTTAACTTCTACAAACAAATGTAAACTAAAAATCAACAAACTACTACTAACTTTAAACATTATGAACTACTGTCTATCCATATGTGAACAACATGAAACTAGTGTGAGTTAGAAGCAAGTCTAAGAAGTTAACAAAGATGTTAAACTGAACTATATTAGATTTGGAATCAAGTAGAAAACTTGATAAAGATATTTTATTATTAATCCAGATCTTGCAACATGAACATCTTCATTAAATAGAAACTAGTCTTAATATTAACAAACTAAAACAACTCAATGAAATGGAATCATCAACTATAACTTGAAAATAAACTATTTAAGAACAACATTCATACATTATGAACAGTAACTAAGTAACAAAATTGGTTAAACTAAAGTTTGGAAGAAAGAGGAGAAGAGGATAGGGAAGAAGTAAGAAAGGAGGAAACAATGATGATAATTGAATTGAAAACTCCAAATAACATAAAACAAGATTAAATTACATCTCAAACTATTAAGGAGGAACAAGAAGAATGATGATTAAGAGGCAGAAGAAATTAGATTCGGAAAAAGGCCTAAAATAATACAGAAAACACACAGGTCCGAATGACGATCCGAACGTCGATCAGAAAGGCAGTCTGAATGACGATCCGAATGGAGGAAAACACTTTAAAGTGAGGAAAAGCAAAGTTTTTGGATGATTTAATTACTAGCTGGCTTTATGCAAATGATCCTACTGTGCACAAGAAGCAGTAGAGAGATGATTAGAGGTTAAGAAATTATATATGCAAATCATTACCTAAGAGAAAGAATGATTCTATGAGAAGTAGGAAGAAGGTTGGAAATAGAAGAAGGGAGAAGGTTGGAATAGAAGAAAGAAGAATTAACCTACAACAAACAGGAAGAAAAACTAACAAAGGAGAAAAGAAAGAAAGGAATGCTAACTAGGGAAGAATTTGGAAGCAATATCTATCTATGATGATGGAAGAAGGACTGAAAAACACACTATAAATTATTGAACTACTGAACTATTGGTCGACCATTCTAACTCAGAAGAAGAAAGGTTGTATTGACAGTAGAATATTAATTACAGAGGAATGAAGATAATACACATAGGAAAACGAATTAGATTACACACACAGGAAATAAACTAGTTAATTGCAAGAAAAGAAATGCAGAAAATGTAAATAAAACCTCCAAGTGATGAGGGGCCCTTCCCAGCAATCGAAGGGTGAACTAGCTCAACTTAAACGATTACCAGTAGAACATCAACAAGCTGCTACTTCCATTAACTTGAGAAAAGTTACAGACTCTGTCTTCACACTATCTACGAATGCAAGTGCTTGGACTAAGACTGGAAAACTATCGTAAATTCAGAAGTTAACTCATCTCAATCACAGAGGAGACTATTTATAAGTTACAATGGGTGAGAGGGTCGACAAAGTTGACCTCTCTAATAATATAGGTGTTTAAATGACTGTAACTGCTGATTAAATTGATACATGCGAATGTAGGGGCGTTCTTCAGACTTTGACGGGGTTAGTTCCTTCTCAGAGCAGCTGCAGTGTTGATCCATCTTAGACGTGGATGAGTAGTGTGCTGGTAGACAGAATCGTGGGTAGGAGGACACCTTCCAGAACGATGGCATGAATGAACAAGAGCAGGCGTGCGTAACTCCCAGCCAAACGAATAGAGAGCAGGTGCACTGGAGTGTTGACGTGGGCATGGAAGTTATGTTGGCAGGATAAATGTGGACGGATGGACTCCTTCCAGAATAATGGCATGAGCGAGAGCTTGGCCAACATGCATGACTCCAGGTTGAATGCGCAAACGAATCAAGGCTTGGAGCATTCACGTGGACATGAGACGTGTTGTCAGGATTGGCGAGCATAAGGACGGATCTTCTAGAGCAATAGCTCATTAACTAGGCCCATTGCATGTCGAACAGAACCCATGTGTCCTTCTCTCCATTCAATGGTCTAAGATGTGTCAACCACAGATTACGTGGGATAAACGGAGGGCTGAACGATGAGTGCATGGGCTGAAGGATGGATAACTTGCAAATCGTAGCCTGTCAATTAAAACCATAAATGTTAATTATGTCCAAAAACATCATTTAAATCATAAATAAACCATAATATACGAAATATAACAAGATTTGCATGGTAAGTGAATTTATGCATACCTGGACTGTTTGATGAGCTGAATGGCTAAGAAAACAACTTACTATAGCAAAAACGATAGAAATAACGCCACTTCGAGTAAATTAAATGATAAAAAATGGTGACAATATTGGACACCAACATTCCCCCAAACCGAAGTCATGCCAGGTCCCACTCAGCAAAACAAAAATTGATTAGGAAGAAGGACGAGCTGCGGTAGCAGCGGTCTTCGACTCGAATGATGGAGATGCATGCTTAGCCTGGAGCTTCTTGAAATGACCCCTTAAGGAATTATACTTTACTCTAAGGACGGCATTGGATGTTATTTTGGCGTGAACCGAGCATTCAGTGCTTTTCAATTGTGTATGCAACATCTTATTCTCTTCAAGGAGCTCGGAGATTGTCTCCACATAGCTTTGACTTTGTTCTATTAATTGTGCTATCTCTTGGGTTAACTAATCCTACTTTTGCTGATTCAAAACAGGTTGTTCTATACCATGCTCCAAGTCTATTTGAGGACTCTTCTCTTTTGGAGATGTCTCAACATTAATAGTTTGTTTTTCAGAGCTTTTGTCTTTGTTACATGCAGGAGAGCTTCTAGCAGCACAAGCTTCACTCATCTGAACGGATGCATTAGCTAGTGTGAGGAGGGATGACTCAAAGGTATGATCGTCCAATTGAATATTTGAGCATGAGGGTTGACTGATAGTCTGAGTGTCAGGTTGATCACTGGACTGGTCATGATTTGTCTCTCTAGGTTCAGTAGGAGAATGTATTGAATGGACAGAGTGCATATCATCTAAGGAACTCTCATCAAATCATATATGTTTGGCATTTGGTTCTTCTTGGGCGTGAAGGTGTTCTTGAGAAGGGGAAGATTTGACAGTAGATAAATGAGGGTTTAATATCTCAAAAACAAAATGGCCCCAAGTCTGACCTCTCTCCTCTAGTTGATGAATGATTAAAAGTTTAATGAGACAATGGTGATATAAGCTACCAGAAGGGTTAATGGTATTCTTTCTAACTTGACTCGACATCTTTTCCAAGCTCTTTAGAAAGTAGAATGGGAAATTTAAGGTCTGATTATTGACAAAATGAGCTAACAGTCTAACGTGGCAAGCTTTAAAAATAGTAAACTTACCTTTGCAGGTGACTAAGTGAATGATAATGGTCAACAGATCCAAGTACTCTGGCTTGATCCATTCTCTATGAAAACCTTTGGTGCTAGTAATGTGTTGAAAATCAGGCTTGAGAGCGAATTGGTGAGCTTCTCGTGGAAGAAACAAATGCTTGTTCCATCGGGCACCTTCTCTAGGGAGCTTCGTAGCTAACACTATTGACTCTTCTGTCATGGAGAAAACAAGATGGCCAACCTTGGCTATTTTTCCATCGAAACCTTTGGCAAACAACAACGAAATTTCATGCTCATGACCATCAAGGCAATGGAGAAATGGATTCCAACCTGCTTGAGAGAATAACCCATGGCATATTTTAAACTCAGGGATATGAAGAAGATCTTGGTAGCTACCTGGCTCACAACGGTTATGCATTGCTGATAGAGGACATGGGAAGCAACAGATAAATGTAGGGGATATAAGAACTTTACAGAGGATGCATTTCGCAAAGAGAGAAATGAAGGGTGAACAAAATGAAGCAGAATTTCACACAGCCATCAATTAAATTGAAGTATGTTTGTATGGCTGGATGGTCATAGGTAAAGCGTGTTTTCAAAGATCACACTTGTACTTTGAAGATATTGAGTTAAGTGCCAGTATTGAAGTGAGTGAATCTAGTAGATGCGTGTTTGGTATAGCATATTCAACCATGTCCAAAGCCAAGCTTTGGACAGGTTGAACAAAATTCACGTAATGGGATATTCTACACATGGAAGATCACAAGGATCCAATCCATATGCTGGCAATCTATACGACAGGTAAGGCCATAGTGATCATATAATGATTCAAAATGACACAAGATTCATTCATTTAACAAGATGAGATGAATAAGGAAATAAAACCAAGTGCGAGATTTGACGTTTGATTGATCCCTATCATCATTGGTTAGTCAGAATTTTCAAAAATATCTAGCATGTTATAAGCTAAAATTTCTTCAGCACTTTTATTCAAAACATTGTTTATTTGCTGCATTCGTCACTTTGTTTGGATCAGCATTCGATCCGTCATTCAGCCTTTCATACAGACTTTTTTCTATACAAACTTTTATTCCTAAAGCCAACTGGAACTGATTTTTGCAAGGAATTTTTAAGGCTATTAGTGCACCGAAAATGCTGTAACTTTGCTTTTTGAAACTTTTAAGTCATGTCCCCTTTTTGTTTGTCTTTAATTAAAACAATTCGCCTTCTGCTTTTGCATTAACCTGCAAACATCTATCACTTTCAGAGATAAATAAACTTTTTCTTTAATAAAAATAAATTAAAAAAATAGTTTAAAACAGTTCTAATCCTCCCCCAAACCAAAGATATGGCTTATCCTCAAGCCAACAAAAAGAGCATTAGATATTCAATTATTTTATCAATAGCTGAAAAATGTTGTAATACTTTCTCAAGAAAATGAAATATTAACTAAACATGTAGATGATTCGAATATGTACATTTATCATAAAGATTAGAATAGTGCTTAAAAGAACCATATGAAGAATGATAATATAATTTGATATGAAAGATGCCACAGGAAAACTTGCCATCCATGACTCATTTTAAAGATTTCTTGTCATCCCAAGATATAGATAAGGTGTACCGTAAATCTTGTGAGATTTTCATAATTATGGGTCCCATTTCTAGGATAATAACATCCTAGATATTGTTTGAATTAGATGACAAGGTCCAAGTTAAACTTACAGTTATTCTCTAATGACAGTATAGATGATTGGCCAAAACATGTGTTTGTATACTCAGGTTTCTTATATATGAATCATGTGCATAGTAATGCATTAACCGATCTCTTTTACCTGATATTGACCCGCTTCCAACAGGCATGTTCAGTACCCCGATGGGTTTATCTTGGTACCATGCAAGCATAGTCCCACTACCAGCGAGCCTGTTCAGTACCCCGGCGGGTTTACTTGCATTCACCTAGCTTCCTTGTTTAAGATTTTACTTAGCATGGACCTGCTGCCAACAGGCCTGTTCAGTACCCCGGTGGGTTTGCTTCGTATAATGATGTATATATATATATATATATATATAATTGTAAGGAAACCGGTTGGTACTAGAGTGTGCTAAGCCTTCTAAACACATAATTCGAAATATTAGAACGAACCTTTATGAGCAACTTTTACTTATAATAGCCAAAGTTAAAGATCATGTCAAAAGATAATAACCTAAAGCTATCCTTTGATCCATATCTATCTTTTTAATAAAAATTCAGTAATGTTCCCCACAAGATTAAAAATAACATTCACTTCTAAGTTACTTTTAAAAGATGCTTTAAGAGACAAGTTTTGATAACGAGTCTAGGATAAGCCAATGATCCATAGGTGTAAGATAGTATATTTTTTTGAGATCGTAGCAATTAAGATAGGCCTTTTAAGCAACGGTTCTAAACGATAATCAGAAATGTGCATGCCTGAATCAAATACCATATTCAAAATCATAAATGGAATGGTTGCAAAATAATATAAATAACACTTTATCTTTTGCTAAAAATGTCAATTTTAAAAATAATTGAAAAAAAAGAAGGGATTAGGATATATTGAATTTTTTTTTCTTTTAAGTGCTTCCCTTTCAATACTTTTGCATGAGCGGATAAGGTCCTTGTAATTAAGCTGCAAAATCGTTGTTAGATGACTTTGATTTATTCAAAACAAAACATATGTACAAAAAAGTCATAAGAAATCTAAAAAGGGAGAAACATTTTCCTGTTTTTAATGGAAAAAATTTCAAGAGCTGATCATACAAATGAATTCCCTATATAAATACAATCATCCCGTCAGAAATAACTCTTCATTATTATAATTAAAACAAAAACACAATACATTTACATATGTACAAACAAAGACAATCCTTTAGAAATTTCAGGGACTAGGGGGAGGAGGAATGACTTCCTCTTCTACCAGCTCCATCTCCTGCTGTTGTAAGGAATTATGTATAAAATCTTGTTTAGATATAGGTTGGTGATAAATTCTAAGTCTATGGCCATTTACAACAAAGGAAGTTTTAGAGTCATCAATTGTTTTAATTTTAACGGATCCATAATCGAAAGCTATAACAATTTCATAAGGACCCATCCAGCGAGTAGTCAATTTACCTTTAAAATTTTTGTATCTCGAATTGAAAAGTAATGCCCAGTCTCCTGTTTTAAATTGTTTTTGTTTAATGTATCTGTCATGCCATTTTTACGTTGATTCAGTATTAAGATTGTTCATTGGATAGCATCCTGTCTAATCTCATCTAATTCATTTATTTGTAGGATTTGTTGTTTCTGTGCTTCTTCTAAATTCATTCCTAACTGAGAAGCCATACAAAATGTCTTAACCTGAAATTCAATGGGTAGGAGAACCTGTTTGCCATAAACAAGTTCATAAGGTGTGTGGCCAGTGGTGTTTCTCCAAGTTATTCTATAAGCCCACAAGGCTTATGGGAGCCTATCTTCCCAGTCCTTGTGGTGTAACTGAATGGTCTTGGTCATGATAGTTTCTAATACTTTGTTTGTGCTTTCTACTTGACCATTCGCCTGAGGATGATATGGTGAAGATTTGCAATGTCTAATACCATATTTATTAGTAATTTCTTTCATTAACTTGGAAGTGAATTGAGATCCTTGATCGGTTACAATTTCCCTAGGTACACCAAATCGGGTAAATATTTCTTCATACATAAACTCCACCACTGATTTCTCTGTGGCTCGGAATAAAGCTTTGGCTTCTACCCACTTGGTGACATAATCTGTACAGACTAGAATGTACTTTTTCTTACGAGAAATAGGGGAAATTGGTCCAACGAAATCTAGAGCCCATTTTTCAAAAGGCTCAATCATAACTTGAGGTTGCAAAGGCATCTCATCAGATGGAATAGGTCTACCCATTATTTGGAAACTATCACATCCTTTGACATATTTGGCAGCATCCTTGAAGATGCTTGGCCAATAATATCCATAATGTAAAACCTTATATGTTGTTCTTTTATCAGAAAAGTGTCCACCGCAAGGTCCACCATGACATGCATGAAGAATCTTTGCCATCTCATCCTCTCGTACACATCTTCTAATAATAAGGTCAAGACCGGCACGAAAGACATCATTATCCACCCAAGAATAGTTAGAGATTTGAACTATGATTCTACATTTTTCGGGTGGAGAGAGATGGTTTGGTAGCTCTCTAGTTGCCAAATAATTGGCTATGTCTATGAACCATGGGGTTCGAACAGATACATCGAATAAATTTTCATCTGGGAAGCTATCATCAACAGGACTATCATCATTGTCAATTTTAATACAAGAGAGAAAGTCTGCTACTACATTCTCTTGACTAGGACGGTCAACAATGGTAATATTAAATTCTTGTAACCGAAGAAACCACCGAGTCACTCTACCATTGGTAACTGGTTTATTCATCAAAAATATGATAGCAGAATGATCGGTATGTATATGAAAATTTCATGTCCTGTGATATAATGACGAAACTTATTGATGGAATAGACTACTGTGAGAAACTCTTTTTCGATAACAGTGTATTTTGATTCTGCAGGAGTCAAGTTTTTACTAGCGAAATAAATGGCATAAGATTACTTTTCCTCTTTTTGACCTAAGACTGCCCCTATAGCTATGTCAGATGATGCATCAGTAGAGATATGAAAATGAAGGGACCAGTTAGGGCCCCTCAGTACTGGTGCTACTGATAACTTTGCTTTTAAAGTTTTGAAATCTTCTTGACAAGGTTCAATCCATTGAAATTCTGTGTCCTTCATGAATAGTTTGAACATGGGTGTGGCTATCTTGGTGAAAGTTTCTATAAAACCCCTATAATAACCTGCATTGCCAAGAAAGCTTCTAACTTCCTTCGAATTCCTTGGAGGAGGAAGATTGACAATTATCTCTATCTTGGCAGGATCCACCTTGATACCTTGAAGAGAGACATGATGTCCTAGAACTATGCCCTCGGTTAATAACATTTTGCATTTTTCATGACTAAGGGCCAAGTTTGTGTCTTGACATCGAATAAGAACTATCTCGAGGTTTTCAAGGGCTTCTTGGAAGGTATTACCATAGACTGTGAAATCGTCCATGTAGACCTCTACACAATTATGTATAAGGTCAACAAAGATACCTAGAACTGCACGTTGGAAAGTAGCAGGTACATTACAAAGGCCAAATGGTAACACTCGATAGGCATAAGTCCCCCAAGAGCAAGTAAAGGTAGTCTTGTCTTGGTCCTCAGGTGCTATTAATATCTGATTGTATCCGCTATACCCATCTAGGAAAGAAACATATTGTTTCCCTGATAGGGTATCTAATACATGATCTATAAAAGGTAGACCGAAATAGTCTTTAAGAGTGGCCTTGTTCAATTCTCGAAAATCAACACAGATACGCCACTGCCCTGTGACTTTCTTTGGAACTACTACCAGAGGGGACACCCACTTACTATTGGAAATTGGGTAAATGAATCCAGCGTTAAGAAGTTTTTGCAATTCTTATTTTACTATATCTTTGAGAGTTGGGTTCATTCTCCTCTAGGGTTGTCTTACGGGAGGTATATTTGTGTCTGTGTAAATGTGGTGAATACAAGTGTCTAGGTGTATACCCTTCATATCGGTGTATTCCCAAGAGAAAGCTCCAGTTTGACTTTTGAGAACTTTTAACAATTGCTTTTGCTGACTCTCATCTAAACCTGCATTTATATGTAGGAATTTTTTGGAACTAACTTCACATGGTATGGTATAAGATCCTAGCTCTTCTTCAATTGAAAAGACACACGGTGTACTTGTAAATGTTGAGAGACACATGTTTTCTTGAAATTCGTCTCCAAAAATCTGGTCAAGTTGGGAAAAAGACCGAGGAAAGTATATACATGTGGTGGAAGAAAAAAAATTGATTCAACATGTTTTCAATACTTTGTTCTTGAAGTGCCCAGGAAAGATCACTAACAAGGGAAAGTTCTTCCAGGTTTTCTTCTCCAAAAGGACAATCTAACCAAAATACGCTCTCAGCTACGGGCTGTGCTGGTGGATATAAAGCTAGTCTTCTCGTAGATAACCCATCAGAAATAACCATTTCTCCATCCCTACATCCTATGAATGCATTACCGATAGCCAGCCAGGGTCTTCCTAAGATGATAGGATTCCCTCTAGATGGGTCTTTTGATTGAATAACCATGAAGTCTACGGGATATTCCTATGAGGCTACTAACACCATAATATCGTCTAACATCCCAGTAGGTTGTACCATAGTACGATCTGCTAGTTCTAACATTGTTGCGGTAGGGTGAAGGAATGGTCCGAATTGGAGAGCTTCTAAAACTGTAGTAGTCATTAGGTTAATAGCAGCCCCTAGATCAATGAGTGTGTTTCCTATAACAGTGTTGTTAATGAGAACAATTACTACAGGATTCCCTGGGTTTGTATACTTCAGGATTCTAGGTTGTTTGCTATACAATCTGAGATTTCACCTATGACATGTATTATGGAGGGTCTTTTTGTTTCTTACCTAGTCTCTTAATGCAGAGTTCTTTTATCACTTTACCGAATATTGGTATATCTTTAATGGCTTGTAATAACGGAATCTTAGTACAAATATTTTTCAATTCATTTATGATGTTATCTTCTGGTTAAGTTACAGGTTTTTCTATTATTAGACACTCCGGATATGGAGGTGATTTATTTCCCGATATTACTTCTTTATGAGGAAGGTTATGTGTTGAAGATTTAGGAACGACCACATTTTCAAGAATGACATCATTTAAAATTTCATTAGGTTCATTTTCTTCTTCATTTTCTTCTTGAATAACAACTGATGACTTAGGATGATCTTGTAAAACTCTTCCAAACCGCAATTGAACTTCATGTATTGGTGCGGACGAAATAGCATATGATGGAAGACGTAATAACCCAATGTCATTAAGAGCTCGGGTTGGTTTGTTGTTAGGATTCGGTATCGGTTGTGCGGGTAATATTGTGGGTCTTGGAGGGTTCATATTCTGGAAATGAGGAGGTTGATTTGGGATAGGGGGTAGTGAACGAGGTGCATATCCAGGTAAAAATTGTTGAACATTAGGTGGGTAAGGATAGTTAGGCATAGGAGGAGATGGTTGAGCAAAATCTTGTCCTCTCCATCCATGAGGCCATTGCTGTTGTTGAGCATTTTGAGGAGGGTACTGCAGTGGCCAATTCTGCCAACCTGAAGTGTTCCATTATTGTGGAGGTTGATAAGGATGGTAGTAAGGTGGAAATTGGAATGATGATCCTGACCCAAAGGTTGATCCCTAGGCTGCCAAGGCCTCCTAGATGTTTCATTAAAACTTCCACTCTTGTATACAGCTCGCAACCCGGGCAACGATGGAAAAATATCAGTGGGATGCTCTTTTGTATAGAGGTGACAAACTGAAACATTGTTTAATGGACATTCTCTTTGAGGATGTTTAGTTCTACACCTAGGGAAAAAAATACTCATTGTTGCAAGCTCTTCATCCTGTCTCTTTTTAGCTTGTAGTGCATCTAGCTGAGAACCCATAGCTCCTAAAATATATGTTTTGAAATTTTCTAGCAGGTTCCCTAACTCTACTCTTGTAACTCCACCAGGACCGGATGTGTTTCCTTTTGAATTCCTAGTATAAGATTCTCGAAAGTGTCTTCCACCTTTCTCTCTGCTCCTAGAGTAGTTCCTACATAGTTCACAAATCTCTGCAAAATATTTATGAGAAATATCTCCTGCTGCCATGAGATTAAGGTTATCCAAGAATTCTTCTAAGATTCCTTTAAGGAAGAGTGTTCTTACTGCATCTTCTTGAAGATCACTATATTTAGATTTGTGTAACACATAGTTAAATCTTTCGAGATAGTCCTCCAGGATCTCATCTTCAAGCTGTTGAATTTTAAAAATATCATTGTGAGAGTCCTTTGGTCTACAATAATCCTGATATTTCCAAAGAAATGAATTCTTCATGTCTTCCCAAGATTTAATACTAGATTCTCCCAATCCCATGAACCATCGAAGAGAATAATCTTTTAATGTGGCAGGAAAAAGTTTTAGTTTTTGGCCATCTTGTAGGTAATTGTAACTCCTACACAAAATGTCAAACTCAAATAAGAATGTGTTTGGATCCTCACTACTTTTCCCATAGAAAGTTGGTAGAGAGGAAGGAGGGATATTTTTCATAGTAACATCTTGTGCAGTGTCTAAGATGGGAAACCCGAAGGTACCTTCAGTTCTAACTTCTCCATCTTCTTCATCTTGTCGGACATGATCTTCATGTTCATCCTCCATGAAGATTCTATGACCAAAGAGAGAAAATCTAGGTGGTTCCTTTCTTAGTGAATATGGGATATCCCAACGTTCTTTTTCAGGAAGGGTGTTCTTCTTTTTATGAGGAGAATGATCAGCTACGTGGGAATCGAGTCCAGGAGGTTCTACTATTGTTGTGTCAATCTGTGAGATAACGATGTTTGTAGATCTCCCAAAAAGAGCATCTACTTGTGCAGGATTGACAAAATCTACCGAATCTGGACCACCCACTATTGAAAAAGTAGTGTCTTTGGGATTTTGGACTGATGGAGGGTTAAGAAGTTTCAAAATTTTACCCTTCAGAGTTTCCTCTTTTCTATGTTCAGTCTCAATACAACCTTTAGGTTCTTCTAGTGGAATTTCTTTATGAACAGACTGTTCTGATGTCCCTATGACGTCCTTTAAGATGTTTCTACAGAAGGTTTCTTTAGCCTTCCAAGTGGGACTATCCCCTTTAGGTGTCTTCCGATACCTTTCTATTGAGTTAGTAGTTGGGGTGGTTCATCCCCCATATAGGTTAGTAGGAATTTGAGTTTTATTAAATCTACCTTGTGAATCTCTAGACCTATTCATGAAAACAAATTATAACTGAACGAAACTTTGACTGCATAACTACTACTGCTGGGTTTTGGGGATGCCTTTTATAACAGATGTGCAGGTTCTTACCTCTCATCTTACTGCTCACCCGCCACTAGCCTAATCTAAGTTATCACTAAGTTTTGGAAGAGAAGTTATACATATCTTCAACTGAATTCTACCTATTTCAACTCCCCAGCAACGACGCCAAAATGTTGGTGTGTGAGCTATCTCAAATTAAAAACAACACCTAATATTAATTATCAACCAGGATCAGTAAACTTAGAGTTGAAAGAAAAATATATGCCAAGGTAGAAAAGGTTCTAAAGTTCCAGGTTTGTCAGACCTAAAAATGTTTTGTAAGGAAAAAGATCGAGAGATCTTTCAAAATGAAAAACCGAGTTAAATATTTAAGAATACATTTAAATCACATATTAGAATAGTACTAGATCATACTACTCTACCTCTATGGTTAATTAATAAGAAAGATGGAAACAAATACTGGAACACAAACTACTTCTAGAAAAGTAAGAAACCACCAAATTCAACTTCCAGATAACAACTATGGACAGAATGATATCTACGGATATTAGATGTTTAATAGGGAGAACTTGTAAATGTAAATTAATTTAGACTAAACCATCTAATTCCACTCTTCTTGATTACGTACATCAAATGTAATAGGAACTGGAGTAAATGTATCGTAATGACTTTCAAATGTAATAAGGAAGCTAAATGGAAGTAAATCTAACTTAACTTCTACAAACAAATGTAAACTAAAAATCAACAAACTACTACTAACTTTAAACATTATGAACTACTGTCTATCCATATGTGAACAACATGAAACAAGTGTGAGTTAGAAGCAAGTCTAAGAAGTTAACAAAGATGTTAAACTGAACTATATTAGTTTGGAAGCAATTAGAAAACTTGATAAAGATATTTTATTATTAATGTAGATCTTGCAACATGAACATCTTCATTAAATAGAAACTAGTCTTAAGATTAACAAACTAAAACAACTCAACGAAATGGAATCATCAACTATAACTTGAAAATAAACTATTTAGGAACAACATTCATACATTCTGAACAGTAACTAAGTAACAAAATTGGTTCAAGAACTAAAGTTTGGAAGAAAGATGAGAAGAGGATAAGGAAGAAGTAAAAAAGGAGGAAACAATGATGATAATTGAATTAAAAACTCCAAATAACATAAAACAAGATTAAATTACATCTCAAACTATTAAGGAGGAACAAGAAGAATGATGATTAAGAGGCAGAAGAAATTAGATTCAGAAAAAGGCCTAAAATAATACAGAAAACACATAGGTCCGAATGACAATCCGAATGCCGGTCTGAAAGGCAATTTGAATGACGATCCAAATGGAGGAAAACACTTTAAAGTGAGGAAAAGAAGAGTTTTTGGATGATTTAATTACCATCTGGCTTTATGCAAATGATCCTACTATGCACAGGAAGCAGTAGAGAGATGATTAGAGGTTAAGAAATTATCTATGCAAATCATTACCTAAGAGAAAGAATGATTCTATGAGAAATAGGAAGAAGGTTGGAAATAGAAGAAGGGAGAAGGTTGGAATAGAAGAAAGAAGAATTAACCTACAACAAACAGGAAGAAAAACTAACAGAGGAGAAAAGAAAGAAAGGAATGCTAACTAGGGAAGAATTTGGAAGCAATATCTATCTATGATGATGGAAGAAGGACTGAAAAACACACTATAAATTATTGAACTACTGAACTATTGGTCGACAATTCTAACTCAGAAGAAGGAAGGTTCTATTGACAATAGAATATTAATTACAAAGTAATGAAGATAATACACACAGCAAAACGAATTATATTACACACACAGGAAATAAACTAGTTAATTGCAAGAAAAGAAATGCAGAAAATGTAAATAAAACCTCCAAGTGATGAGGGGCCCTTCCCAGCAATCGGAGGGTGAACTATCTCAACTTAAACGACTACCAGCAGAACATCAACAAGCTGCTACTTCCATTAACTTGAGAAAAGTTACAGACTCTGTCTTCACACTATCTACGACTGCAAATGCTTGGACTAAGACTGGAAAACCATCGTAAATTCAGAAGCTAACTCATGTCAATCACAGAGGCGACTATTTATAAGTTACAATGGGTGAGAGGGTCGACAGAGTCGACCTCTCTAATAATAGAGGTGTTTAAATGACTGTAACTGCTGATTAAATTGATACATGCGAATGCAGGGGCGTTCTTCAAACTTTGACGGGGTTAGTTCCTTTTCAGAGCAGCTGCAGCGTCGATCCATCTCAGATGTGGATGAGTAGTGTGCTAGAAAATTGAATCGTGGGTAGGCAGACACCTTCCAGAACGACGACATGAATGAACAAGAGCAGGCGTGTGTAACTCCCAGCCAAACGAGTAGAGAGCAGGTGCGCTGGAGTGTTGACGTGGGCATGGAAGTTATGTTGGCAGGCTAAATGTGGATGGCTGGACTCCTTCCAAAATAATGGCATGAGCGAGAGCTTGGCCAACACGCATGACTCCAATATGAATGCGCAGACAAATCAAGGCTTGGAGCATTCACGTGGACGTGATATGTGCTGTCAGGATTGGCAAGCATAAGGATGGATCTTCTAGAGCAATATCTCATTGACCAGGCCCATTGCGTGTCGAACAGAACCCATGTGCCCTTCTCTTCATTCAATGGTCTAAGATGTGTCAACCACGGATTTCACAGGCTAAACAGAGGGCTGAACGATGAGCTGAAAACATTTTAGGCTGAGCACGTAGCACATGGGCCGAAGGATGGATAACTTGCAAATCGTAGCCTGTCAATTAAAACCATAAATGTTAATTATGCCCAAAAACATCATTTAAATCATAAATAAACCATAATATATGAAATATAACAAGATTTGCATGGTAAGGGAATTTATGCATACATGGACTGTTTGATGAGTTGAATGGCTAACAAAACAACTTACTATAGAAAAAACGATAGAAATAACGCCACTTTGAGTAAATTAAATGATAAAAAATGGTGACAATATTGGACATGAACAAATATCAGAGGGTAACTTGACTGGAATGGGTTGCCAATTATGACCGTGGAGGATGGGATCGTTGGTTAGACGAGACAGGTCGGGTAGGTCCAAAGTAGCCAAAAATGGCAGTTGTTGGTTCGGCTGGGGATATTGATAGTAATTATATGGTATATACGGACCAGTGGTACCTTGAATCGACTGATTTTAAGGTGTTCCCGATGGGAATTGGCCATAAGGGGGTGGGCCTCTGGTTGGTGGACCATAGGTAGGTCCGCTGCCATAATAAGGTGGTCTTCCACCGAAAGGTGGGGATCCTCCATCATAGGAATAAGATGGACCTCCAGGTGGGGGTCCTCCGTCGTCGCCGGAAGGTGGGGATCCCCCGCCTCCGCCGCCAGAATAGGGTGGGCCACCGCCTGCGCCACCAAAGTAGGGTGGGACACTACCTCCGCCACCAGGATAGGGTGGGCCACCTCCATAAGGTGGGGGTCCACCACTACTGGAAGGTGGTGGTCCTCCGTCACTGCCAGAATAAGGTGGGCCACTGCCGCCAGAATGAGGTGGGCCTCCTCCATAAGGTGGGGGCCTGACACTACCAGAAGGTGGTGGTCCTCCTCCTCTACCCGAATAAGGTGGCCCTCCGCCACTGGAATGAGGTGGACCTCCACCTCCGCTAGAAGGTGGAGTTCTGACCCCTCTGGAAGGAGGTGTACCATACGGTGGTGGGGGTGGTGGGGCATGAGGAATAGTTGGTGGGGGTACAAATAGTGCAACATTAAAATGTCCCCATGGAGTGTATGAGTTTCCGGGATAAGGTATCCCGTGGAGTACGTTTCTGGGATTAAGTTGTCTCGACACAGGGTTAAGATAACCTGGATATTCTTGACTCCATGGTGGTTGGGTTGGATAGGATGGTCCCCCACCAAGGAGTAATCCCAAGGTGGATCCCACAATAGGTAAAGAGCTGCCAAGGGAATGACCAATTGGTAGTCCTCCACTCGAATTATGGCTAAAAAGTGAGGGTTTCCCCCCAGTGACAACATGTTGATAGCTATTGGATGGTTGAATCGTAATGGATTGTTGACTACTTACTATGGGAGGAACATTAGGCGTGATAAAACCAGGAGGTAAGGAGAATCCTCCCTGTGAGTTTTGGGGTGGGGGATGGAAAGGTAACGTTTCAGTAGTAGTAGTGGCAGGGGTGTTGGACTATTGTCCTTCAACATTGTGAGTCATTTGAGGTGTGGAACCGGTCCCCTAACTGAGAGGCGTGGTCGTAGGAAATGAAGGTTGACCAGGTTCGTAAGTGGTTACATTGTGAATGGGTGTCTCAGGTGAAGTAATTGATAAAGATCGAATGGGAGTGTATCGAAGCATGGGTGTCTCCGAGATGTGTCTTCTCTATGATAGGCTCTGGTGATGAAGTTCATCACCACGTTGGCGTAGTTCATCCATGAGTTCATAGACAGGAGTCATACGCTGGACATGGGAATCCCAAAGAGGGGAAGTGTTAGTGTTCGGATCGACAACCAAGTGGGCCCATTGTTGCCCGAGAGAGGTGTCCCAAAAAGATGCAGATGGACCAAATGCTACGGACACAAGGTCATCCTGGGATGTGTTTAACCATTCTATGGATCCAGGTTCGCCTGACATCACGCGGTCGAAGGATATGTCTTGTGAAGTGGAAGGTTCTCCCTCTTCATGTAATGTCCCCTCCTACCATACCAGTAAGATAGAGAGGACATGGTGCTAAAACTGGGCATCCAGTCCCATACTTAGTAAACAATCATTGAATTTAAAATGAAATTTTTAACTAAGTATTCAAGTAATTGAAAGATCATATGGAAATGCAGAATCATTTGAAAACACAGCGGAAGTAAATTCATTAGCAAATCCATAATACATTCAAGCTATTCATCAAAGGAATAATTGCAAAGTTAAAAACACAAGAGAATACTTATCTTGAAAAAATAGTCCCAAGCAACTGGCTATGCAACTGCAACGTTCCACCCAACCATAGGCCAGTTGTGCTTATCAACCTCTTGATACAACTGCCACCCCCGAGCTGGGCATGATCTCTATAAGGAACCAGGGAACAACAGACTCACACATAGCCCAACATACACCAAGATGAGCCAAGCCAATCTGCAATTGGGTTTATCAGGCTGCTAGGACATGGAAGGGAAGAATTGTTAAGCTAGTGAGCTCAACCACAGAGCCATGGGTACCTCTCCCAGATCTATTCATCTTGGCACTCACAATTCCTACACACCCAATCACAAGGAAGTATTCTCTTCACTGCCACACAGTCCCTCAAGCCATACCTTCCTTTCTAGTGCTCTCAGGGTGTGCATAGAAAAGTAGCCAGCCCTCTTGATCTTCTTGATAGGTTACTCCCTACACTAGGTTTATCAAGCCAATTCTGTCCATTACCACTCCATTTTCTTGCTCACAGGTTCACATCAAAACAAGGATGCACATAACAGCAAAACTACACTTGCTGAGCATGAGAAAAATGTTTCAACAGTGGGATGCATGAGATGGGGTTTCCTGAGCTTCAGAAAAATGTGGGTAGACTCAAAACGTATGGGCACTTGGAAAATTCGACTGGGAGAGCAAAACCCATTCCAGAAAAATGCCCCAGGGGCAAAAACGACCTCTCCCTCAGTCCCAATTCGCGTCCCTCCTTCCCCGGCTATTGCACAATACCAAAAATGAGTTCCTGGGCATGGAAAAACGCAGGGTTATGGTGAAAAACGTGGGGGTAAATTCCAGTGAGCTCACTCTGCGTGAGAGGAAGAACCTAATGGATGAAAAATTGCCTTAGGCAGCATTTCGTGGGGGTTTTCTTGCCCAGCAAGCCAAAAATACGATTTTCAGGTTGATGGCTTGCCCATGCACGAAATCTGACTGCCATACTTCTCCAATCCCAAGACATTAACTGCCCCAACCAATCTTTGGAAGAATTAAATGATTGGGTGCATGAGAAAAAATGGATAGTTAAGAGTTCATGGGTTTCCTTATTGACAAATGGGCTGACCCTAGTGGCTCAAGGGTTTGGTTATTTCCCCTCCCTATTCCTTGTAGAATCATGCCCCATCATTTTGTTGCATTGCATAACTAGTTGTGGGTTTTTCCATTAAAATTCGTATTCACATGATGTCTTATTTACATTGTTCCCATCTCGCACAAGAACCATAGGCATCTATTTTTAATTGCCAATACAAAAATGCTAAGTCAATGGTGGGGCCTTGGCCTTGAGCTCCTCACCATGATCAAATTACAATATTTACATCATTTACGATTTAATACAAAGGGGGTCAAAATGGGGACATTACACTTCATCCCTTGACGGGTTAGAGGTTGGTGAATCAGGAGGAAACATGTTCGCTCCAAACTCCATAGTGGAGTTTTCTGCTTCAGGTGACATGATCGTAACTTGTGTGGCCATGATTACCCTCGAAATGACCTCCCAATTAAGGGTGTATTCAAGGAAAGTTTAAAATTCGGCGGGACCTTCTCAAAGGTTGTTCAACCAGAATGACCGAACCAAAATTTCTCCTAAGGGTATACTAAACAAAAGAAAAGCAGTCCAGAAAAATCTACACAAACTAAGGCCGCAAGAAAACTTATGTGATAGGTGTGGATTTAAAAGTCTAGAACCTCACGGGAATGTCAAGGCTTCGCAACTCGCGATATACTCCAGGGTCCAACAGTTATACTCGGCCCAATTTTTCAGAGCACTAACCAGGGAGGATTAGGACCGTACCCCTGACCATATAACCCGACTACCTGATAGTACGTGCGTAGTAGCTCCTCGAGTGTTGTTCTCGGTGTATTTCTTCGCCAAGACAGCCAAATGGTTAGCTCAGTTGGTTTTAGGAATCCTAAGAGTGTCTCCCAATATACGCAAGGTACGTGGGAGATAAAATCCGTGTTGGTGCTGTCTAATGCACAACCGTAAGGCAGGAGCCTTCCGATATACTACTGAGTACATGAAACACCTTCTGATATACGTCGAGTATGTGAAGTGCCTTTTGATATACCCTAAGGTATGTGAAAGATCCTTCGATATACCGGTTGGTACGTGAAAGAGCTTCGATATACCGGTTGGTACGTGGAAGAACTACAATACCCCCGGGATACAATACAGGAAAATAACGACAACTGCCATGTTTTAAGACATCGGAACACGTCTCTAACTTAACACACAAGTTACTAAATATGTTAACCTAGTTCTACTGTTAATTTTATCTGGATGGTTAGGTGAATGCATGAGGTGAGTACATAAACGTAAACATAATGCAATCCCTAACTACATGAAAAATGCACTCTTTCTTTTGATGAAATCTATATATGGGAAGGAGAAATATTTTTTCAATGGTCTCACAAAACAGTAAATTTCAACAATACTCTCAATCTACCCAAAATGATAATGAAAGCACTCTTTTCGTTTTCCAAGCAAAACATGAAAATCAACAGCACATAAAATCCAAATCAAAGCATTTTATTTTTGTCTTTTTCAATTAGAATGGAACTAAATGATGAAAAAGGGAGAATTTCTATCTAAAGCACACTAACTTTTCAACTTCACAATGATAACCTAAAAGCATGAAAATTAAAAATGCAAATGACTTCTTCAAGCATGGAATCACTTTTGCAAAAATTTGACTATACTTGGATTTTTCAAAAAAATGAATGGCTCACAATTCAAGAAAAATACCAATGATTAACTCTTTTTCAAACATTCCAAAAGATCTATGATGAATTCCAATGCATGATCCAATTCTTACAACAATTCTCAAATGCACTTGAAAATGGTGAAAATGAAGCACTTTTAATTTTTTCAATGATATGCCAAGACTAAACTTGATAACAACAATGTTTTTAGGTGTAAATGGTTGAAAAGAAAGACTACTTGCAACACTCTAAGCACACAAAAATTCTCAAAGAAACAACAAGCACTCCAATGACCTAAAAACACAAAAAATCACTCAAGAAAATCAAATGCAAGCCAACAAAAGATAACCAAGCTCAACAAGGGTTTGGAAGCGGATCTAGCACGCTAGATAGATCCAGTGAGGTGATCAGGGAGAACAAGATAGAGTGGATGACCGTGGGGGATTGAAATTTCACACCACTTCAATCAAACTCACTTGATCAAAAAAGACCCAAAAACCAACACAAGCAAACCAAACAAAATACTGCTGAATAAAAGAGTCTCTGCCTGGAAGATGCAGTGCAGAGAAGTCTGTAGATCAACCCAAAAATCAAAGGTTTGGAGCAAAATACCTAAGCATCAAGTTGAAAAATCAGCACAGGTTATGTTTGGGCACAGAGCGCCCGGCGCAGGTTGCAAGCAGGAGAAAAGCGTCGGCGGCGCAGAATGTCAAATTGGGAAAAGCGCCGATGGTGCAGTATAACCAAAGGCAAAATGCACTCCTGGGTGAACGGGCGCCCTGGATGTACTGCCCAGGTGCGTCGGGAAAATAACTCAAAGCAAACAAGGAAAAAACTCCAGCCAATGATCAAATAAATGGACTGAGAATGGCTCTACAGACCTAGAGAAAGTCAACAAACTCTTAAAAGAAAGAAAATGATGGTGAAAATAGGCTTAAGAGGCAAAGTAATGGCTCATTAAAGAAATCAAGAATAACACACTCAAACTTGAAATCAAAACTAATGTTTGTTCCCCAGTATGGTCTCCAGATTTGTTATTGGACAATCTACTCGAGCGGATGCGAGCCAGATCTCCCTAGTTCAATGTGAATCTAGAACAAATAAGACAAAATATAGAACTGCTTTCCTAGATCTAGTTAGAGATCAAGTAATAGACTTCTTACCTTCAGATCATAGATCTTCTTCTTCTCGTTGTTGCTCCAAATGGTCATCAGATCTTTAGCTGTAGGACCTGCCAAGACATATGGAAACAATACAAGCAGTAAAATATGTCTAAATAATAACTAATCTAAGTAAGAGGTTAAGGAAGTAAGCTACAAATAACATCAACACGATAACATTTGCGGAAATATTTTATATTACTGTATAAAAGAGGGAATACAAAGAAGAGGTATGATCACAACCCAAGCCTTAACGTTGAAATCCTCCTCCAACAAACCAAGCCAATGCCTCCAAAGGAAGTATGAGTCTCCCAAGAGATGAGTAGGGATCTCCTAAGCTAATTTCACTAGCATGTAAGTGCTATAGACTTCCTCCCTTGGAATGGAGAGGGGCCTTGTATTTATAGGACCAAGTGGATAGAGTAGGTTGAGGATCATGGGGAGAGGGCTAAGGGATCCTCCCTTGAGGTTAGGGAACCGTAGGACATCTCACCTAGGAGTTAGGGATAGGGATCGCCTCATCCAACTTCTAGAACTCGCTGGAAAGATCCCTTTATCCCATTTAATCAACCCCGATGCAGGTTGTATGAAGACAACCAGCACCTGAGAGGGAAAACGTAGGTTGTACAAAGATATTTTGTGCCACCGGCGCAAGCTGTCAGGATACGATCTGTGTCGGCCCTAGTTGGGCCCTACTTTCTCAAGGACATCATACGTTGGCCCAACTATAAATGTGGACAAAAGGCATCAACATACTCTAACTGAATTACTTAATCACAGGGAACTTTGGGAATCAGGGCATTGAGTTAACAAGGGTGTCATGATGACGAGTTTTGGGTGTAACAGTTTGCAAGCTAAAGAAATCTCTATATGGGCTTAAGTAAGCCCCGAGGGATTGGTACTCCAGAATTGATAGCTACCTTTAGAAACTAGGTTTATGTAAGAGTGAAGTTGATCCAAATGTGTACTTCAAAGTAGTGAAGAACCAACCATTGATATTGGTTCTATATGTTGATGATTTGTTTCTGACTGGAGATGACATATGATTTCTTGGTGTAAGGGGGAGCTCACCTCAAAGTTTGAGATGAAAGACTTAGTTCTGATGCACTACTTTCTTGGCCTTGATATTTGGCAAAGAAAAGATTTATTTTTTCTATCTCAAGGGAAGTACACTGTGGATATATTACACAGGTTTGGCATGATAGATTGAAAAATCTATGACTACACCAATGGTTTCCAAATTGAGGAAACTTCATGAGTCAGGATCTGGATCAAATCTAGTAGATCCCACTTTGTATAGACAGCTTATAGACTCGCTAATGTACTTGATACATTCAAGGTCCGATGTATGATATGTCGTGAGCATTCTGAGTCAATTTATGTCTGATCCGAGACATAGACACTGGATAGCTGCTAAGCATGTGCTTAGGTACCTTCGAGGTACAATTTCATATGGAATCAGATACGCCTCCATTGGAGGATTCATGTTACTTGGTTATACAAACTCGGACTGTGGAGGAAGCATTGTGGACCATAAGAGTACATCTAGCTACTGTTATAGCCTAGGATCAACTATGATATCTTGGTCCAACGGGAAGCAAGGCTCCGTATCCCAGAGCACTACAGAAGCATAATACATAGCTACTAGTGTTTCATGTTGAAAAGCAATGTGGCTCAGAAAGCTACTTGCAGGTTTGTTCAGTGAAAATATTGAGCCTACAGTTATTAGGTATGACAATCAGAGTTGCATCAAGCTTTATGAAAACCTAGTGTTTCATCACAAGTCGAAGCACATTGAAATGAAGTATCACTTCATCCGAGACATGGTCCAAAAAGGTACAATGAAACTTCAATACATTGCTATTGATTAGTAGATTGCATATGTGTTAACAAAGACTCTATCAGTGATGAATTTCAAGTACTTCCGAGACAAGATTGGTATGGAAGAGAATGCCTCCCTCGTTGAGAGGGAGTGTTAAATGTACAGCATCAGGAGACATTCTCCAAACCAATCTTGTGCAACCAAGATTGATCCTCCCATATAGAGGCCACCACTTTGATTTCCTTTCGTGTAAAGTTTATTCCTCACGTATAGAGGTAATTGATCAAAGTAATGATGTTGTTAAGTCTTGTTGGACAAGGCTCCATACTTGTGTGTCAAGTCATGGGTCTCATGTGAACCTTCTGTATAAAGGTATCCATGGGATGGACCTCCCGTATAGAGGTGGACCTTCCGTATAAAGGTCATGCTTTACTTGTTAAAAGAATTTAATGTTGCATGATGTATTATTAACCATGATTAGAAGATTGCTATCAAGTCTCCTTTAGAGATTGATCACCTCTAAAGTGAATTACTTTAGCATATGATCATTTGGTCTGGAATAATATACTATGCTCACAACATCCGATAATTCTTCTTAGTATAATGTAATGTGATGTATAATTAAAGTTAGCACATGTTGACCTTGCAATAAAATACAAAGAGATAAATATAAATGCATAGAGAAAAAAGAGAATTTGAATTGATCAGGAGATGACTAAGTGAACTCGAATTATCAAGCTTCAGTTGAAGCCACAATGTATGCCTCAGTTAACTAAAGAACTCACAGTGGTCACTACAAGTAAATCAATCAGCATGATTTCAGTTAAATATAATAGTTAACTAAGTGTTAAATAAGAAGTATTAGCCCATGGGGGGAAGCTCAAGTGGTTAATATGTGAAGTTGTAAATGGAAGGTCACGTGTTCAAATCCCCCCAATCTTACCCATGTGCATGGTTCAGGCGTTGTGATTGCACCTAGGGGTATAGTGGTAGCAAGATTGGATCCCTGGACCCCGTGTCACGTGAGTACCAACCCAACTCCGGTTGCCAATTCCCCTAGTTACAAAAAAATTAAAAATAAGAAGTATTAGTTAACTAAAGTGCTTTCACTTTAGTTAAACTAAAAGACGACACTTCAATATCAAGAAAAAATTAGTTAAAGAGAGTTAACTAAGTGACAACAAAGAAGATCTAGTTAACTAAGTGTTATTGCATGGCGACACTTATGTTAAACTAAAATATAACACTTGAGTTGCGACACTTGCATGACGACACTTAAGTTAGCCACCTAGCTAAGTGGGCAAGATTTCAATTAAGAGGCAAGTGCATCATAAGAGACAGTTCAGTGAGATAAAGTACTACATGAGAAGTGGGGTGCACTTCTTCATGCAAGATTGATACATCCAGTCTGAGGGTGAGTTCATCCTGAAGTTATAAGAAGCCGTTGCATGAGAAGAATGTATAAATATGTTATACGGGATTGATGAACTCAATGTGAAGCGAATTCTCTTCTCCATTGAAGGCAAGGCGCTTCTCTTTGTGCATGTTATTGTTCTTGCTTGTTATTGATGTGTTGGGCACATTGGAAAACACATTCAATTGATCTCTCTTATATATTTCTTATGAATCTTCACCAAGAGTGTTTTGGTGATCTCTTATCTTCCGAAAGCAATCTGTTATGTTGTAAAAGAAAGCATTATCTGATATCCATTATATTATACTTAGAATAATTGGTGGGGTTTTTGTTCTCGTAGTTTTGAGGATTTTCCCCATGGTATATCTTTCGTTATGGATGTATGAATTTCATGTGACTGAATTGTCTCATTGTTTCAAGTTTTTGCATCTAAAAGAATTGAAGATCAAAGCTCAAAGGAACACTTTTGTACCTTTGTAATCCTATATGTTAATGCAAAAGAGAAATCGCGTAGCGTACACTCCAAATCAAAACTCATACTTATTTCATTAATCTTTGTCATGGCTCATTATAATGGGCTCACAATAAGATGACTCTACCTTCTTTTGCAAATTTCCTAGAAAAATTTGCATGTATGCTTCTCTATCATATCATTTCTCGGATGGACCCGGATGCGGGTGTAGATACGCATGGCCAGGAGGCCATCATTGTGACAGATGGGGAGCCAACTCCCACATGGGGGGCATGCGGGAGATCTTAAGTAGAGGTGGAGCAATTAATGAAGTTAAGTGGGTCGATGAAGGTGTCGAACATCACACGAGGAGTATTCATGTGATCTGAGAGTTGGGAGGATTTTGAGGCAGACGGGGGTACGAGCAGTAGCCTAGATTGTACTGCAGTAATCATAGATTCTTGTGGGTGGAAAGTCATTAAAAGGACTGACAGGAGGTCGGATTTCATAACCTTGGGAAACCTTGCTCTCGTTATTTCATCTGTTGCTTCCAGTCTGTGTTGTTTCTTCTGCTTTAGTCATGGTGTGGTCATCTTGAGCTACGAGCGGGGTGGCGGAAAGGACCCCGGGAGTCTGTCGGATAGGGAAAGCGTGTTGTGTTTGAGAAGCATAGGCAGTATGGAGGATGTAGGGCAGAAAGGCATGGAGGAAGCTTGCGGATGCCATAGGGTGAGCCGCGAGCAGCTTAGAGCAGCCCAAGTACCGTGAAATTATCTAACAACTATTCTTGCGACCATCTAGGTAGATGTTGAAATGTTGGAGGAGGATGTATGGTGCGAGGTGGGGAATGTCATTCCATCATTGGTTGAAGTTGCACAAGAACCTAGATTCAGGATCTTGGGTCCTCGCGGGGCCGCTAGGGCCTGTACGAGTGGACGGTAACTCTGTATTGGGTTGTGAAGAGCATGTTGAGTAGTGTGTTGTTGGAGAAACAGGAGAAGAATAGGGTGGAGGACATACTAGTGGCATTTTGGAAAGAACTCTACCCTGAAACCCGATTGTTTCATATGAAGATCGATGCGGTTGGACGAAAGATTGGCCTCCCCTTCTTGTTTAAAATGGGGCACTTCGAGCTTGTTCAAGATTGTGATCTAAGTACGGGAGAGCAACAGGATGGCATTGTGCGTCTTGATGGCTCCTTCCCGCTGGAATCAGGTAATTCTAGATTCTAAGATTGGGTCCTCTGTGTTTTTTGTTTTTTTTGTATTTAGTGGTTCGCTTTACAACTTTACGATTATGGATGTGTTCGGTCAACCTATATTTTGTTTGGGAAACCTAGGTAAGTTTGAGGTTAAGGAGTATATGCCAGTCCTGTTTTGGTATGACCATGATTTGGAGCCTCGGCAAGTGCGTAGGTTGTCGGTTCTATGAAAAAATTGTTTTGTACACTGGTCCTATATTGGTATGACCTTGTTTTGGGGCCTTGGCATGCGTAGAGGTTGTCGGATCTATGATAGTTTCATTTGGTCTATGTCTGATAACAATTCTCTTGGTAGCTATTTTTGTAAGCTCAGTTTTATCTTTCGAGAGAGGGATAGTAGGAATATTTTTATATGTCTCATGGGATGTTTCGTGATGATTGTTTCTGATTGCATTGATGGGTACTCAGACTGCTGAAATTTGTAATATTTTTGTACAGTATATTAATATGAAATTTCTTACTTATAAAAAAAATATCATTTCTCAGACGGAATCCCATTTGAAGTTTCATCTAGTCTCCCATATCCCAAAATAAAATGCGATCATTAATATTAAAGCATGAATGCAGCGTCTTAAAACAACACAGCCCCAAAGTTCATTCTAAAGTAGGAAATGGCATTTTGATTACATAAATGTGTTGATAGAGGATCATGGATCATCCATTGTGGTGTCCGTATACTTAACTAGAATTTATGAATGTTGGAGAAACACTTGGCCAACCCGAGAATAACTTATGTGCATGGAGATTAAAATGGACTAAGTTCTTGTTGTTGGTGGTTTCAATTGTTTGATATCTATCAACTAGATTTGTTTTGGAAGAGACCCCCTCTAGTTTAAAAAAAAATAAGCCTTCTTCATATCTTTAAGACCCATGATTATGCTTCTATATGTAACTATAGACCGAGGCTACATACTTCTATTCTTCTAATGCATATTTTATCCCTTGCAAACCCCTGCTTTGTTCCCTAGTAATACTCTTTCCCTTCTGTTTTTTTTGTATATGGCGGATTCGGTAACTGGGGAGGTTCTTGTACTCGCATAACACATGGTAAATTCCCATCCGCTACCACTATGACCTGTAGGTGCACTCACACTACCCCTACATGGGTGCATGAGCTATTCGAGGTATGAACTTGTGTTGTCACAAGGAGTGCCTTAATAGTGCACCATATCGCTAACTAGTCTACACCCTAGGGACTTACTATTTCCCTTATCTTTACGTGACCACTGTTTTTATTAGTTGTCGTAGTTGTGTACTCAAGAAACAGGAAAACAAATCAATGAAAACCCTAACCTAGCCAATGCATGTCCTTCATAATACTCTTCGCTCTAGCCTGCAAAGGCCCAATTAAATCCCCTACATACTCGTCCATTACTGCTCATCATTTGATGCATTCTTTTAGTCATAATTGTATCTCTAGTGGTGATAAGAGCACTTTGTCCACTCCATATTTCTAATTTCGATATCTACGAATGTTTCTCCATGGCTTTTCAAAATAATAATGCTTATTTTAATTTCATCGGATTACATGGCCAAGTATCCTAAAATCCTAAACACATTAGCCTGTATGAAGCGTCATGAGTTTACTTACTTCCAAACATATATGAGCATGCATATATCTATTACATTTCATTCCATGGTTGTTTGTATTGCATATCAATAATTTTGTGGCAGGACTATCAGACCTACCTAGGGAACGACTTAATTGTCTACATGTTGGAGTTGCTCATACATGCATTACGTTTTGACCAATCTTACCAAATCGACATTCATGTCATTCTCAATGTTATCAGAACCAAACCAATCATTGAACCAGCAGAGCCCAAAAATGTGAACCGGAAAAAAAAACAGACCAAAAAAACGATCAACCAAAAAATACATAAAATATTCAAATTTTGAAAGAAAATAAATATATTCATGTGCATCCATAGAAGCCAAACAATTATACACAAATATGCAAAGTTTCTCATGTATATAGAAAGTAAGGGTGCGCATAACTAAAATCGCATCGAGTATAATCCATATATGACCCAATACATAAACAAAGAGGCTCTAAATGGCCTCTAGAGTCCAAAAAACTTCAAAACTTCATGCTATAACAAATAAATATATATCATCAAAACATTGCCTATATTGGGATCTTATTCATCACTAGCACCCTATTCCCCCCACCTCTAGGCTCTAGCCCTTGCCTCTATCTCGAATCTTGAAGTTGATCCTCCAAGGACATTAGTCAACACCCTACAATTTTGATGAAACCTCCTAATCCAAGCATTAAAAAAAGGTAGAAAAAACTTTGCATGCCTAATAAGTAATTTTGCTTGAGTGAAGGGTGCATTTTTACTAAAGTCATGACAAAGAAGTTAAACAATCAATACCACCAACATCGAGGTACATAAAGGGGTTGATGTGTTTGATTAAATGCCAATCCCCTACCCTCATACATCATAGAATCCAATAGAAACGTTGTAATCTTGAAACCCTGAACAATATTAAGTCTATTTAATTATGAATGGGATCTAAAATTCTACTTTTTGCATATGAAGTTTGATGAGGTTGGAACCACTCTGAAACATCCTAAAACAATTAATGGTAATGTTAAAAATTTAAGTAAATGGATAGAAACTGAAAAATAAGGAGAATGTCACTTTTACTTTAAGAATGTAATATTACCATTTAATGTTACTGATGATTATTGTTTAGATTAGATTAGGTTTTTAGCTATTAGAGTAGTTTTTTATGTTTTAAAAAATGAATTTTTTGCGCCCACGTACACGGCTATACAACATTGTACGAAACCGGCTGGTTCTGTACTGAACCAGTCGGTTAGGTGAAAAAGGTTGGTTTCGTACCGAACCATCCAGTTCCTTTACATAATCGATCGGTTCGGTACAGAATCGACCATTTCCAGTTCAAGGTGGTGGTTCAAATCGGTTGGGGGCCTAAACTAGTCAAACTATCCGGTTTTGCATGAATCGGACCAGCTCTGATAACACTGGTCATTCTTTCAAAGCAACGCCATTTGTAACCTAACTGTGCTAAAGAATCGTGGTCCAATATCCACTTGCTCACCTGCCAAAGTTTTCGACTCTCCAACCTACCATATTATGATGACAATCAATAAATGCATTGTGTGTATTACTATGCTAGATGCGTTAAAGAAACACCTTCCTTTATGTTCACTGGTGTGTATGTTAGCACTCAAATTTACCTTGTCAAAAATTTTGGCCAAAATCCAAAAATCCGCAATACACATGCCAGTTTGTCTAAAAAATGGCAATGCAGAATGTGCAAAAACACTAGTTCTTATAGCCTGTTATCAAAATCTGATCTCATGAGTCTTTGCTTTCTCAAACCTAAGGTGCCAATTTTGTCATTTATTAAATTGTGAACTATGATCTTTTAATAATTTTTTATCATTTTAAGTAGAAATATTTTAATCTTTTATTAAAATAATATTTTTTATTAAAAAGAAAAAATTTATTTTAAATCGTTACCTTTATCCATAAGCTATGCATGTTATGTAAGTTTAAAAGAGGAAAAATCATACGATGGGTCTTTTGTCCCTTTCCCAGCTGTAGTACCCACCTATCATCGCACAAACCACCAAGTGCCAAAGCATACTCACGAAAGTGTCAACCCATTGCACTACATGTCAACTCAACAGTAAAATACTTTGCAATTTATGTTATTGTATTGCATGTGGGATAATATGCAGAAGCCAGCGCATGACCCACTGTCAAAGGAGACTGCTTGAGGACGAAATGCAACCTAGTTACGAGGAGTGCCTAAGTCTGATGGATGTTCACACAAAAATCAAAGCATCAAAGTATTTAGCTGAGACAATATTAAGTTGACGCTCATCTCAACAGTTATAATGCTTTCATAATTTTGGGCTGAGTACAGTAAGTAACGCCAATACAGAGAAAATACGCAGAATTAGCAAGAGTAAAACTTTTAATTACCATGTCACATGGCCTGACGATGCTCGGCATCGTGAAAATTAACTATCAAAGAGTTCATGTGGCTTGAGGCATCTGCATTACTGGCGTTGTCTGTGTTTGGCATTTTAATGGTGTATTCATCTATGTTCAGTAGAGTTGCATTTGCATTGGAACTCCAAGTTTCTTCTCTGAATTCATCAAGAACATATGGAAGGTTGAATTACAACTCATTAAAATGTGGCTTCAAATGAAGAAGTGGTTGAAATTTACATAGGGTTTATGTTTACACTTCAGAATTTTTATGAAAGATGCATAGTGCTTGTTATAAGGATACTCATCTACAAGTCTTTGAAACAAATACTAAAGATTCAATTGCTAGTGAGAAGACCTTTTAAAAAATTTCCCATTCAAAGATTTGTTGACAAGTTTCTATAATTTTGCTCATCTTGAATATTCACTATTAAAAGTAATAATTTCTAGATATTATTTTATTTGATGATGTTGACTTCTTAGTTTCCATGAGTGACTCTCCCATTTGACGAAGGTATGCCTACATAGTGCTTTTTTTTTTTTATATTTTTAATGATTTCAATGCTTATTAGTTATTGTTATCCTCCACAGTTATGGTAACATAGCCTCATAATTTTATATTATTTTCTAACATTCTAATATGTCATGCTTCTTATATATTGTGGCAAGGTGATCATGGAAACAATTAGAAAGGATTTGAGAAATGCAAATAGAGAAATCCCAACTACGGATACATAAGGGCCGAAACTGCTAAGGGCATTCCATCCAGCGTAAGCATCCGCTTTGCTTTGCTACGCTTTAACCTGGGATCAAACTAGGGAATATTTCATATTCAAGTTATAAATGAAAATATCGGAATGACATGAAAGACCGGTAAAGCCCGGGCTCTCTCTCTCCCATCTTCCCTGGGCAGTAAATCCCTTCAGCTTGGCAGGCTTTAATTCCCCCTTTGCATTGGTTGGGTGTGAACCTACGGAGGAGAACAAAGAAAGGTGCAAATTAGTTTTGATACATGATATAGAATGATGAAGGGTAAGTGCCATATTTTAAAAAATTAGTTATCACGTATATTAATTTATGAATTTTGGTTTGCTACCTTTATATGATCTAAACAAAAAATGTTTTATTTCTATAGGATTTTTTGGGAGTTGTGCATCAACCTACTCATGGGGCCACTTTTGGTGGCAGTGATGCACCAATCCCATGGCATCCTAGCATGAGAAACATACCCGCGAAGCCATTTGCCTTTATGATTGTGGCTCAGATGACTACACTTTCTGGGGCCCATGAGATGCCCTCGTAATGCACACCATATCGTTCACGTGATACTAGAGATATGAGGGTGGTTACCTCAAACTAAAAGCACAAACATTTGTAAGTACCAAATAATTTAACCATATTGTTCATATCATCATATAACTTTTATTTAATTGCATCCAATAAGCAAAATGTGTGATCTTATGCAATGCAAGGGGATAAGTTCATAATTCTGGCCACTGAAGAAGACTTGAATATCGGATTCAAGCTCAACTTTCAAGCAGTGGTGGAACATCGACAAAGCATGGGGAAAACACAATCTACCCTTTTTAATGATGTGGTAAATAAAATGACAAGACTTTAATCGTTGATTACTTATGAAATCTATCGGTGATTGATTTCACCCATAAATTAACATGTTTATTTGATTTAAGCAAGCAAGCAACAACAATGTTGTCGACAATAGTGGACAGTAGCCCCATGATTTTGGTGTGTAGCACCAGGATGGTATGTATGTATTTAAAATCAGATGCATGGATTAATGACTATTAATATTTAATTGCAAATGGTGTACTTATAACCTTTCTTGTTTCAATGGCAAAGCATGTAGATGAGGATGATCTTAAAGGAGAGGAACATACGACATCCCAACCAATGGTGTCGTTTAGTCCTCCAGATAAAAAACATTGTAATGATAATTGTATTAATGAAATACTTCTATGAATAACAACTAACCTTATCAATTTAACCCTTTTTGTTATTGTAGTGTATTCCCCTCTGCATCAGCTTGCACGCCATGAGTACTCAACTAGAAATACAATGTGTGAGAGGTTTTCACAAGCAGCTCTACATTATGCGCAAGTTCCTTCCCATGACCATCCCACCAAAATATTCAAATACTTTTCTTTACAACAAAATACATATAGAGAGAGTTATGTTGAGAATGAAACATTTCACCGATTCAATATGTAAAGACTAAAACATAAGTACCACAATGATTGTCGGTTTTGAACCTATAATATTCAATTCAAATCATAATTTATCAGCAACTCCTCCCTTGCTACTAGTGTTTTTATTGCACATACCACTACCCTATTTCCTTCACATGCCTCAAATATGCAATTGGGTGGCTTTCTAGTTGTCCCTGGTCATGTACTATCTATAAACCGTGCAATATTTTTAGAAGTTTTTGGCCTTCCATCAATATCTATAGTTGCTCCTTTATTTTGATTAGAAACTTGTATTTGTATATAGTTTTCAAAAAATGCATATCTACGCATGTTTGTCAGATATTGTGCAATCATAATCCAAACTCCATAATTGTAACATAGTATGACATACTCCATAAATTCAGTTACCCCTCCATATTGGACCTTTATTCTATCCATGGAAAATAGACTAAGACCATATATAGATGATGGCACATTGCGATAAATATTTAATTGGGACAAAAGTCAGTGTCGAACTCTGGAATTTGTTTTGGTTCCCACCGTTTGACTAGATGTTTGAATATAGACCATGATTACGCATAGAATATAATAGTTCAAGTGAAGCTACGTTGAAGGTGTTTCATTGCTCAATGTTTCGATCCATTATGTTGGATCATCATTGGGAGTCTCATGTGCTCAAAGGAAAATGATTTTTGTCCTAATGATAAATATAAGTGTTCATTAGAATAATGTAAACAAGTCGGCTGTTTTATTTAATAATATTTATTCTTTCTTCATTTTTATAGGAGTTCCTTTTATTATGAAAAAGGTAGAGGAGAGGTTTCCAAGTCTCACTCAGTTTAGCACCCTCGTCTCTATTGAGATTGTTAGGGTCTAGGAAAATCTCTATTTTCTCACGAACTTTTCTCTTCGTAAGGTGATCTATGCTAGCGATGAGTTTCAAATTTTCCAGACAAATTTTTTGGCCCGTGTTGTGAGAATGCTCAGCAAGAGATGACTTTCTATGTCTTTCAAGATTGGTGTCTGCATTGTGTTCCTTCAATATGACATTGATTGATCTTCCTATTTCACTGATGTATACTTTTTCGTGGGAACAAGAAACGGAATAAACACCTTTGCATGAACCTTGTTTGATAGGATATTGAGTGGTGCCAATCATTCTCTTGATGATTTTGGGAGGTGTGAAAGTAATCCTCATGGCTCTTTTTCTTAGAATGTTATAAATCTTGTCAGTTGTCCCTTTTATGTAAGGTAAGAATACTTTCAGTATATTGTTGTCTTCATCATGATTCCTCCTTACATGTGGTATTTTAGCTTTGGCGAAAACCTTATCGAAAATCCTCTTGTCATATCCATTTTCTTTAAATAAATGGGATAAGTGCTTGATCTCTTGCTCAATATGTTGAGGATCAAACATTTTCAAACCTCTCGTAACCAGTGTGTTTATTATCCCAATCTTCTGAGGGGGAAATGGTGAGAGTTCGCATGAAGGTACCTATTAGTGTGTGTTTTATTGCAATAAAATTGGTGGGAAATCGAACCATCTTCTTTTCTAGATACTAGTACATTGAGGAAGGGAAGGGACTTCTACTTTTCAATTTCCATGGACCCAAGAGATGGAAACACTTAGTGAATGACACTGATGTAGTATGGAAACGCGGTGAAGAGAACCTAAATAAATTTTTCTCCCACCTAAACAGTGAGAGAGACAACATTAAATTCACCATGAAAATCGAAAAGGAGAAGTCCCTTCCCTTCCTCGATCTACTAGTATCTAGAAAAGAAGATGGTTCGATTTCCCACCAAGTTTATCGCAAGAAAACACACACTTACAGGTACCTTCATGCGTACTCTCACCATTTCCCCCTTGAAAATATTGGGATAATAAACACACTGGTTACAAGAGGTTTGAGAATCTCTAATCCTCAACATATCAACCAAGAGATCAAACACTTATCCCAGTTATTTAAAGAAAATGGATATGACAAGAGGATTTTCGATAAGGTTGTTGCCAAAGCTAAAAGACCACATGCAAGGAGGAATCATGATGAAGACAAGAATATGGTGAAAGTATTCTTACCTTACATAAAAGGGATGATTGACAAGATTTCTAACATTCTAAGAAAAAGAGGCATGAGGATTACTTTCACACCTCCCAACACCATCAAGAGAATGATTGACACCACTAAAGATCCTATTAAACAAGGTTCATGCAAAGTTGTTTATTCTGTCCTTTGTTCTTGCGAAATTTTTTACATGAGCGAAACAATAAGATCAATCAATGTCAGATTGAAGGAACACGGTGCAAACATTAGGCTTGATAGACATACAAAGTTATCTCTTGCTAAGCATTCTCACAACACGGGCCACCAAATATGTTTGGAAAAATCGAAACTCGTCGCTAGCATAGATCACCTTACAAAGAGAAAAGTTCGTGAGAAAAAAGAGATTTCCCTACACCCTAACAATATCAATAAAGACGAGGGTGCTAAACTAAGCGAGACTTGGAAACCTCTCCTCTACCTTCTTTAGAATAAAAGGAACTCCTATAAAAATTAAGAATAAATATTATTATATAAAAGAACCGACTTGTTCACAATATTCTAATGAACACTTGTATTTATCATTAGGCCAAAAATCATTTTCCTTTGAGCACATTACACTCCCGATGATGATCCAATGGAATGGATTGAAACATTGAGCAATGAAACACCTTCAATGCATCTCTTCCTAAACTATTAGACGTGTGTACCTTGAGGGGACATCAATGTCAACTTTTGTCTCATCATCATAACAACAAGTCCTTCCTTTAGCATGAAAAAATTTCATGTGTCTATGAAATGCTATTCTTACCTTTTGACCTCTAGCACTTGATTTGACAATGTTACATCTAGTGGATGTTGTTGTGGAAAAAATTGCACAAGTGCACTCTTCCACTTGGTTAGGGGCTAGGCCTTGTAGATTACAGCAAGGACTCATTCTTTGGAGCCCTTGTGTGGTTGGTGGTTGGTATTCCTCCAAGTGATCCTGCAAGATATTTTTAGTGTAGTCCACATAAAAACAAAGAAATATGGAAAAATACAAAATAAATGAGATGGGGAAGAATGCAAACTCCAATAACAATCCAAGATATGCCAAACCACTTTTGTATTTCCCAATGGTATAGTTGTACAACACCTAGGATGTGTGGGATTCAAGGGAATCCAACAATATTCCTTAGGGAGGCAATTTTTGTCCAAACTAAATGCTAAGTCAATGGTGTAACAATGGAGAGAAACTCTTTCCCCTTGAAGGAAGGTGGCAAGGGAGCTTGGGAATGCTCACAATGATAGGAAGTGGTAGGCTATGAGGAAGATCCAACTCAAATCCAGCAACATAACCTTGATATTGATTTATCTCTATGAAATGCATGCCAATGGATTCCTTTTATAGGCCAAGAGGTGGCCAACAAACAACTAGATCCAAATGTGAACTCATATCCTCCATGAACTAGTTCCAAGCTACGCAAGGGGGGATAGTTAATGCCAACAAGTGTGTGAGGAGATGAATTCAAATCCTTGGAGAGGAGTGAGCCTTCAATGCACCGCAAGAATTTAGTGGTCCCAGCATTTTGACAGTAGCGTGACTATCGAAGGAATAGCCACACGGGTGTAGCGCGGGAATTATTCTGGTAACCTGAACTATAGCGCAAGTTGATTGTGTATTACCCGCGCTACCCCTTCTTTTGATTTTTTTGTCACTGTTGGACTCATGATGTCTTTTAGATTTGTTGGTGAATTGCATTCTTTATGTTGCTGACGCTTTACTGGAATAATTTCCGAAATGTCACATGTGTGCGAATTTTAGGCATTAACAGATGCCCCCTGATGTATGAGGTTTGGAGGGTACTGTAGAGCCGATAATGCATCATGTTTTCTTCTATTTCTCTCTTGTTCTGTAGGACAAAGCATATGCTTACAATAGGTTCCTCCCATGGGGGAAGGTGTTTGTGACGACCGTTGAGCTGTAGTAAAGAATATTTTTTTATACAAACGAGGCGGGCATACCCATGCTCGTGAAAAGATGTCAATATGATTATAATAATAGATGACAAAACGGGTGTCACTCGATTATACTGTCGGGACATGGATGAAGTCATCTTCAAGCCATGTTTGATTAAAGAACCCAGGAACTGTTGCGGGGTGATGAAGAAGAGATACTGTTGATGATCATGATAAATCCATAGGGGTGGGGGACCGGTATGGTGTGTGAAGCTTCCTGAGAGCTTCAATATTCTAGATGGACGACAACCATGATTTGCAAATGTGAACACTGCTACCTTCAAAAATATGTTTCCCCTTGATGTGATGATGTGTTGACATCGAGCATAGGGGAAACCACTTAGTTAGGGATCAGTAATGAATCTCCCTACTAAGTTCGAGGTGATCCCTTATAGTGATTGAAATGGATCCCAAGGTACAACTGCAACTACTACAACTCTCGAAATGTAGTTTTTTGACGTCGACAAGATCTGAAGCACATGATAAGACTAAGGTCTTACCCTAAGAACCAAGACCATATTGTAACCAACTGGTAGATGGAAAAACCTGACACAAGACTGGTTGATAAGCGTGGGGCTCATGACTTCCTTTGATTGATGTAAATAGGTGGAGTGGGACGACAGGTTTCCTTTCAGAATAGTACAGGTTGAAATGGACGGAGAAAAACTACAAAATGAAAGGGCTTTGATGGAGACACAAAATGGAGGGTAATGGTGATCGGAAAAAAAAAAACTGTTGAGGATGTGGACACTCAAATACATCGATCAAAGGAGACCATGGGTTGTTTCCAAAATAATATGGTTTTCCCGCAATGTAAGGTGATGAGGGAACTTGTTTGTACATAAAGAATATTGGTGGGGTCCCCATAGTTTGGGGTGTGTCGGGGGACCAATTTGATGATGGGAAAAGTCCCCATGGTTTTGAGTGGATCGGGGGACGCTTTACAAGATGAAGTGGATGTTAACTTGCAAACGCAAAGATGAGTGCCCCATGAAACGATGCCATGTAGTATATGCCTATGGGATCACCGAATAGAATTGTTTATTTCATAGGATGGGGGGCCCATAGGTGTCTTTACGGGGGTGATGGTACGATGAAGATTGTGGAAGGTAAAAGTGCTCATGGAGGTATGAGATGGATTTTTGAATATGTCTCGTAACATGTACCGAAGAACCTGATGAGGTATACTTGGTGGAGTAAATGCGCAATTACAAAATGATATGCTAAGGGGTGATATTTTCAAACTAAATCAGATTCTTCAGACTTGTGGGGGGTTGAAATCATGGGTTTCAATTGATGAATGGGATGGAAATGGTACGCGCACCCATGGGGGGACATGTTATTCTCGGTGATTATGTTGATGGCACATCAGGACCGGGAATAAGGGACCTATGGTTATCGGCATGAATACTGGTAGATGCATTATAAATGGAGAGTAAATAGTGTTGATATGTCGGTTTCGGAATGATACCTGTGGTAGGGAACTTTGCGCCATTTGATGAAGCATGGAGCATTGTTCTTATAAAAATAAGGGTTGTGAACATGTCTTAGTTGAGATCTTGCACATACGATGCACATACCCAAGTGAAGTAAAGGACATGACCAAGGTATTGACAATGCAAAAATATTATGACCAAAATAAGGCATACCTGCGAGGTACTTGATGTATTAAGGATAGAACCGTTTGAGGTATAACCCATTGCCACGTGGTTGAGGGTGATACCTTCATGGTCGGTTAAGGTATAGGCTCCTTTTGGGATACAATGCTTAATGGCATAAGGGCCTATCCATTTAGATACAAATTTACCGGGTCCTGGTTTACTGTCTTTCTTAGTGTTAAATAAGAGAACAAAATCACCTTCATTGAAGGTGTGTGGTCGCACTTGACGATCATAGTATGCCTTGGAGTGAACTTTCATGGCTTCATTTTGTTTAAGGGAGTCACGTTGTTCTTCATCGAGGTGTTCTAAGGTAAATAGGTGTTGCCCCAGTGTAGGGGTATCAGGAAGCAACTCGACCGCAGATTGGATGGTAGGGATTTGACACTCGATTGGGAGGAGGAATTCTACACTATGGACAAGGTGGAAGGGGGTAAGACCTATGGCAGTCTTGACCAAAGTGCGGTAAGCCCAAAGGGCAGAAAAGAGCATGTGGTGCCAGTTAGTTTTATTTTTTTCCATTGTGCATTGAAGCATAGTTTTGAGAATTTTGTTGATAGCTTCAACTTGGCCATTTACCTGAGGGTAGTAAGTGGTTGAAAATTCGTGTTTAAATCCTAGAAGCCGCAACAATTATTCAAACGTTTCATCATGGAAGTGTCAACTGTTTTTGGATACAAGTTGTTTGGGAACACCAAAGTGGGAGATGATGTGGTTGAAGAAGAACTGTGTTCTGGTCACTTCTTTACAATCAAATGTGTGCATCGCTTCAGACCATTTCGTGAAGTAGTCTACGGTAACAATTATATGGTGATGACCTTGGGATGAAGCGAGGCGGAATTCCATAAAATCAATTTCCCATTTGCAAAATGGGCCAGCAGTGATGACTGGATGGAGCGGTGCAGGGGGAGACCGTGTTTTTCAAGAAAACACCTGACAATTCACACATTGTTTGACAGCATATACACAATCTTTGAATACGGAGGGCCAAAAATACCCAACTCGTAATATTTTTTGGGCGGTGGCTAGTCCAGAGAGGTGGCCGCCACACGTGTCACTGTGGAAATCATTGAGAACTTGTTCATCCTCTTCATGTGTTAGACATCATCGTAGCACAGTGTCGATACCGCCACGATATAGGATGTCTCTGATGAGGAGGTATATCGGTGCCTGGTGACAGATTTTGCGGCAATTGTCACAGGATAAGTGGAGGGCGAAGTTTTGGATGCGGAGATAAAGGATAATATCACTGTACCAAGGATCGTCGGCCATGAAGAGAAAGAGGTGCCCATCGGGTAAATGGTCCTAGACAAACTCGTTTGTGGTCGTCGCTTTTGGGAATAACAAATTCGAGGTTGAATTCTTGTAAGATAACGATCCAACATGAAAACTTACTATTGATAAGCCTACGGCTAAGTATGTATTGCATAGGGTTGGAATCAGTGACCACGGTTGTTTTTAGGAGTAAAATATAGTGGTGGAGCTTATGTATAGAGAGGATGAATGCGAGTGCGAGCTTCTCATCATGTTTGTAGTTGAGTGCAGGTCCAGCGAGGTTTTTGCTGACATAATATATGACATGTTCTCGGTGACCCTCGACGGGTTGGACTAGTACACTAGCCACAGTGGAAGCTGACGTAGATATATATAAGATGAAATATTTGTCAAAGTTCAGAGGAGAGATGAGGGGGGCTAAAAACAATGCTTTCTTAAGGGAATCGAACGCGGTTTGGGCATAGTCATCCCACTTAATGTGAGATATTTTCTGAGAAGCCGTAAAAATCCATGGGCCTGAGTGGCATAGTCGGGAACAAAACGATGAAGAAATTTGGCCTTACCTTGGACACTCTGCAACTGGCATCATATTCGTGGGGGCGGTAGTTCCAAGATGGCTTGAACCTTGGAAGGGTCGATGGTGATGCCATCTTTGGAGACAATGAATCCTAAGAGGTGACCAGCGGTGACACAAAATACACACTTCAGGGGGTTTAACCGTATATTATACTTGTGACATCTTGCAAAGATGGTACGAAGGACTTGAAGGTGACCACATCATTCTTTGGATTTGGTTGTAAGGTCATCTAAAAAGGAAAGGATGATGTGAGACAAGTCATTAAAAACGTATGCCATTGCTCGTTTGAAAGTGGCTCTGGTGTTCTTCAAACCGAAGGGCATAAATTTGTAGGCAAAAGTGCCACATAGTGTGGTAAATGCAATTTTGTACTGATCTTCAGGGCAGATGCATATCTAGTTGTATTCGGAGAACCCATCCATGAAGGACAACATTTCGCTTATGGAACATGAGTCGACAATTTGGTCGATGAATGGTGTGGGGAATTTGTCCTTAGGGCAAGCTAAATTGAGGTCTCGGAAATCAGTACAGATGTGAATAGTTCCCTGCTTTTTGTTAACCGAGATGGGGTTAGACACCCATGATGTGTAATCAATGGGAAAAATAAATCCGGCTTGCAAGAATTTCTCGATATCAGCTTTGATTGCTGGGGCCTTAGAAGGATGGACCGGACATTGTTTTTGTCAGACGGGAATGGTGTCAGGCCAAGTGTCAATATGATGTTCGACAATTGTTGGGTCAAGACCTAGAATTTCTTCGTAGGACCATGCAAAGACATCGCAAAATTATTTGAATAGAGCTGTGAAATCAGTAATTGCCTGTGGTGAGTAGGAAGCCCCGATAGAGTTGTTTTCGATGACTCCTAGTGTGACGGATATATCAACCTGTATGGTGGGGGATATATTGGAAATATTACCGTCTTCAAACGCATCTGGGGAAGGAATAGGATTCTTGAACAAATTTCTCATGACTAGGGGTAGAAAGTTTTTTTACTCGATTGTATATTGTTGTTCAACGGGTAGTGTGTGTGGTTCCTTCCTACTAGCTGATGAGGACCTATGATGGAAGGTGTCCCATGTAGGTTTAATAGTTTTCATGGCCTCAATTATTTCTTTATCTGTTGTGAAGATGTACTCTTCTAGCATATATTTTTGTAAAGAAAAGGGGTCTTCATTCTTGGTCAGAAGAGAGACCGAATCGAGGTGCAGGATGTTGAGATATAGAGAGGTAATTGGGGTGGGTGCTAGAATCTCTTCTTGAGGAAAGATCAATGGATGCCGCGCTTCATGGGGAATCGATGATGGGGGATCAAGATCTATCGAGTTATCTAATGGATGCAAGGTGATTTTATCAACATTTTACTCTATCGGTTTGGTATCCTCCTCAATTACCGTAGGAAGGGTGTCCCATAGGGGGTGAGGTTATTTGCTAATCGACTTTATGTTGCATGCAAAGTGAGAAAAGGGGAAACAATAGGACATTGGAATGAATGGTGAGACATTAAGTTGCATGAGTGACACGGTCAAATGGCATTAGTATGATTTAAGACAATGGTCGAGCTTTGTGGACGTCGTGGCGATTGTTGGTCAAGTACAGAATCAACCCACCGTGGGGAGGGATTGGTGAGGGTCACTGTAGTACCCATATTGATAAGAGCCTCCTCTGGTGATGAGGGAGGTGAGGTATCCTCAATCGTCACTTGAGTGAGATGAATGCTTTCCAATTCCTCCCTATAATACCCCATTTTTCCCTTGATGTTATTTGGCTTCAATGTAAATACTGTGTATATGCAGTGTGTGTATTTTCCCTAGTGTGGAGCTCAAGGCCAAGGCCCCAGTAGTGGATGTTTAAGGATTACTGATTAGGCAAGTATTTGGACAGTTTGATTATTCATGGGCTGCTAAGCCATGAAGAAATGTAAATGATGTAATTATTATTAATGAATAAAATAACCAAGAAGCTTTCTAAGGAGGAAACTAATGAGAAGGGGCCACATGTATCCACTAGGGAGAGGTGAGGGGGTTTTGGGATTGGTTTCCCATGTTTCCACATGTCTGACTATGAACTCGTTTGAACTCCCTGATGACATTAATGTGGTTGCAAAGGGTGGTTGAGAACCCTGTTGCTGAAGTCGATGGAGTATGGAGCGTGCCTGTGATTTCATATGGCAGAGAATGGCTTTGATTGCTTACCCTAAAAGACACTCAACGTCTGGAGCTTGTTGAACCATTTTGGACTACCCGTTCTAGTGAAGGACATTCACGCATTCATTCGTTCACCCATCATTCATTCATGCACTTTCCCTCCACGATCCATCGCCCACAGAGAGATAGCTTGGTCATATGTTCCTGCATACGCAGAGCCATTAGAGTACTATAACCGGAATATAGACGTGTTTCCCTAGGTAATAGAAATACCAGAGAGTTGATAGCCATGGAAACCGTGTGTGTGAACGCAGTCTACTGATGATAGAGTGTCCATGACAGAGTGATAGAACCAGTGAGGAAACTACAAGATTAAACCGTGCAGAGAAACTGTGAGGACCAGAGCTTGGATCGTAGAAGATTGATTTCGGAATAGAGCTCATCTACAAGCCTGGAAGGAGCACATCGGTGAACTATGGAAGAAGGTTGGGTTGCTTGATAAACCCAGTTAAGGCTGAAGTCTCATAGAACTAGTGACTGCACCTTTCTATTCCCATCCTGGAATAGGACTGGAATGGAAGAGGCCTTGAGGGACTGTGAAACAGAGAAGAGGGTCTTCCTTGTGTTGGATGTGGTAGGTAATGTGGGTGCCAGGTCGACTAAGTGTTGAGATGCCTGCAGCTCTGTGATTGAGCTCACTGGCTTAGCAACGCCTCCCTTGTTGTCCATGTCTGCCTGATAAACCCACTGACGGTTGGCTTAACATGATCAGTTTATCTGATATGTCTGATAAACCCAATGGTATGCTGGCTTGGCATGATTGTATTGCTTGGTATTCCTGATAAACCCACTATAGGTTGGCTTAGCATGACCAGCTAGCCTGGTATGTTTGATAAACCCAACTGTATGCTGGCTTGGCATGACCATGCTATTGGTATGCTTGATAAACCCAACTGGAAGTTGGATTAGCATGACCAGTGTGTCCTTGAATGCTTGATAAACCCACTATAGGTTGGCTTAGCATGGATAGGTGCCCTGGAATGCTTGATAAACCCAACTACAGATTGGCTTAGCATTGGGATGGAACCTTAACTATGAGAGAACCTGATAGCCATCCTTAGTGGATACACAGCCCAGCTCGGGGGTGATCTCTCAGCTGAAAGAGTACAGGCTGGACAGAGATCTAAGGTTGGGTGGAACGTTTCTCTCACTTAGCCAGTTGCTTCGGAATTCAAAGATAAGTACTCTTGTTATGTTAAATGATGATGTTTCATTGTTATGAATGGTTGCTTATGTGCAAATGTGGAATTGTAGAATGCATGTTTATATCAATTTGATGGACATGAAGTCATGTGCAGACCTGAGTAAAGGGATGAGTTCATTGTTATATGAATATCCGTGTATTGCATGAGTTTAATGCATTATAGGTCTTTCATGTAATAGATGTATTTGTTAGATCTAATTTAATGCATTTTACATGTTATGATGTGTATGATTAACTTGGAAATTAGTTGTATGCTTACATTTTATCCTTGGGAAGGAGGGGAATTCCCTGGAGGTGTTTCAGAACCCTATGTGGGTTAGGTGGAAGGAAAGTCATGACAGGAAGAATCCTTAAGTCTCTTTTTGGCAGAGTTATGTACATAACTTCAGTGGGAAATTTGATAGGGAAGGAGTTCTCAGATGGGGCATGGATTTCACCATTAGATAGAGCTCTCCAAGAGCTTTCCAACGGTACCGACCTTGTCTCATTTGGACCAAGGATGGAGAAGTTATGCATCTCTGCAGTTTGTGTGGAAAGTTGCTATTACAGGGGTATGGTTCCGCATGCCCACGTCTGCAATTGCGGATTGTGGATTGCGGAAGTGGTCGTTGTCAAAAATTGATATTTGGTGCTTCCGCATCCACAATTGTAGATTGTAGATTACAGGTTCGCGATTGCGGATTGCAGGTTGCGGGTCCACAGTTGTGGATTGTGGAAAGGTAAGCTTTCCAATTATGAAGTTTGGCGCTTCTGCATCCACAATTGTGGGTTATGGATTGCGGACCCAAGCTACTTCAACTGTGGGTGTGATTAGTCGGATTGGAAAAAAAAATGTATCAGGGGCTTCCGTGGCCATGGAGGTCAGTGGGGACGTGACACTCCCCGTATCGAGGGAGATCTAGGAAATGGTGTGTATAGTTTCCATACTAAGAACATATGGCACACGCGTGAATCATACGTAGTGTCTTTTACTTAGATGTGGATGATGGAGATATGCCCCCTTTTATCATCGATGGAGCATGTGTTATGCTAATGGGGGTGTTAAGAAAACTCCTTAGCTCTGGTAAAGTAGGACTTAAGTTGGTTGCGTCGCCTTGTTTCCCACAAAGCAAGCACGACAATGTGACCATTTGAGTGGGAGTATTGATCATAACTGGGGATTTTAACTCATGTTGGTTGATTCCCCTTGCTTTAGGATTAGTAGTGTCTGATAACTTGAACGTCGGGTTGGGTAATAGGATACCTTTCAACTTAGGTTGTTTGGTGCCCCCATTGGTGGTCTTAGCGACAACTGATTGTGGTGTAGTTGCAGATATCATAGGTTGGGCTAGTGTAACCAAATGTTTTACGGGCCTTGCAGGCGTAGCAGCCAAAATAGGGACAAAATCGTATTGGGTGACTGGTTTGGAATCCATCTCCAAGTAAGGTGGTGTAAGGTACCATACCGGGATACACAAATTTAACCCAGGTAGAGTTAAGTGATCCATAATCGGAATCCCTTGTACACCCGTGGGAGGGTACAAGAATGGGATTTGGAATATTTGTTTGTACTAATGGAATCACTGTCTATTCAATGCTATGGCTCAGGGGAGGTGATGATAATGGTGCTGAGGTGGAGGCGGCGCCATTTTCGTCAGTGAAAATTGTGCACATTAGGCCATGGATTGATGTAGAGATCTTAGGTGGTGGTCTCGAATATACTCCTAACAAATTGGATTACTTGTACATATCGGGGGAGATGTCAACATACAGTTGAGTATCTCCCAGTACAGTCGGTAGGACATTGTCAGGACTGCTTGCGGTGTTGGTGTCATAGTAATTAAGTTGGTCAAGTGTAAGTACCTTCCCATTTAAGGGAAACATCATGATACAAGAGACCAAGGAGGAAACCACCTTCATGGCATACATGTAACTACGCCCCAAGAGGATGTTTTAGTCGAGTTCTACGTTGACTACTTCAATATCGATCATAACCATCTTCCCCCCCAGCTCTATGGGAACATTTTGGTACAATCCTATTGGTTGGGATGGTCTCCCGACATATGCACGAAGAGCGATAGATGAGGGCACCAGCTCAGGGGACCCTAATTGTTTCCATACTTTTGCAGACATAACGCAAGTGGATGTGCCCTCGTCGATGATACATTGATGAATCATAATGTTCTTTACGGTGACTGGAAATTGAAACGCGAATGGTGATGGTAGTCGTGGATCACCTTTGTCGAGATCAAAGGTCATGAGGTGTGAGTCGGAGGGATCAACGGCACCAAGTGCATTGAGTAATACCTTTCGCTGTGTTGGGAAAGACTTGAATACTTCTAATGTGGAAATGGCTTCAAGGGATTGAGCCAAGTCATCCACAATACTGTAATTGTGGGTGGATTTCATGTGAGGGTTATTAGGGGTACGCCGAAATGGAACTTTTGGAATTCTCTGGATTTGATTGGTATTTGTGCGTGGTATGTGTAGAGGGCCCCTCGAGGGGATAGGAATGTCTTCCACTTGGGGGGTGGAAGGCCCATCATAACTCTTAGCTCTAATATGAATATCGATATCCAATGTATAGATATTTTGGAAAGAGCGATCGCCAGTTGGGCAAGGATCTTGATGCTATGTAACTACCCCTTGATTCACAAAGGGTTGTTGTAATACGATAGTTTGCGGTTGGGGAGGGTTCGCAGCTTGAGGAGGATTCATTACCATCTTATTTTTGGATTCGACCAACTATTGGCAATAGAGGATAATAGGACAATGATGTTTTTAATGGCCATAATCATCGCAAATGGAGGAGCAATAATTGGTCCTTAGGTTGTGAGGCTTCCCTTATTTGGGAGGATTATTAGTCCCAGTGTTTTGGTTACCTGTATTCTAGTTTTGTTGGGGAGGGGGGTCGCCCCCTTGCCTCGGCTGTTGGTTTTGTTTGTTATTCCCTTTATTCTTCCCCTGAGTATGCGGATTCTGGGGGTTAGCGGTGTTCAATCGCTCAAATTGTTGAGCCTGTTGAATATAAGAAGGTTTAACTAAGTTGACCCCCATATGGGGAGTGGTTTGTTGACCAGTTAGGCATGGGAAAGGATAATAAGGGTTATATCCCGGGGGTGGGATAAATGTGGTTTGTACTCCATAATATGTGGATGTAGGAATGGCTTGCACCATTGGCGGTGTACGAATCGTTGGTGTTTGGCTAACATTTGGGTAAGTGGGACTATACAGTCCATAATGTAATTGACCAACTAGTGGGGTTGGTACTGGTGTATGGGGTACCGACAAAGATGGCATGGATGGGTATTGTGGAGCCATGTTAAATGGTGCCAAAGTGGTGGGAGTAACCTTTCCTATATGGGAAATGGACCCAATAATCCTATACATCGAATGTGATGATCCTGAAGGTGTAGGATCCAACAACCGATGTCGAGGGGCATTAGGGAGGATGGTGTAGAGATAGATGGATTGTGCATAAATGAGATCGAAATGTTGGGCTTTCAAAATAGCCTCCTCCTTGATTTGCAGCATGGAGGTGGCGACATCTTTAGCTATGAAAGGTTGGAGAGATTTGATAAACCAATCCAACAAAGAGGGTGGTTGTATATCGATCTTGCACAAAGTGTGACACCTACGCCACTCATGGATGTGCTCCGCGATGTGGGAAGATGTGTTTTGACTAAACTCTGTGAGAATTTTGAGGCAAATTTCACGTCGAATCGGAAGTTGGAAGTAAGTAAGAAACGCAATGGCCAATGTTGTGAATATGGCATGGGTTGCGCTTGCTAGGTTGACATACCATTTGGATTATGTGCCGGTGAGAGTACGCTGAAAGAAGCAAAGCCTCACAAGATCATCCATTATGATATTAGACGAACACCATAAGTGGAAAGACATGACATGGTTGGCAGGATCATCCCCTTGATTTCCTTTGAATTCATAGATATCAGAGGGAAGTTTATCTTGCATGGCTAACCATGTTGGATAAGGAGCTATGGGATCATTAATCAGTTTGGACAAATATGGTAGATTTAATATAGCCATGAATGGTAATGTAGGGGCGGTTGGTCTTTCCATTGTGTGTGGGATGTTATTTCCACGAGGGGGAGACCTTGGTAGTGTTGGTTGACCTCCTACGAGAGAGGATGGGACAAAAGGGATCGAGGGATCTCCAAGGGGAGAAGCTAGCGGGGTACCTCTTCCAATGGGTGAAGAAGTGGTGTAATTAATAGTTTCTCCAAGAGGATAAAATGCACTTGGAAAGGATTGCCCTTGACCAGATGATCCTATCAATGTGGCCTAGGAACATCCCCAGCTAGAGTACCTTCCCTGTGAACCACAAGAAGAAGGTGTAAAAGCACCCCTTGAGAGGGGGAATAGGTGTTGCAGTCATCGAGACTGACTCGGGATGTTGTTTTGTTCCTCAATGGTGAATGCTTTGTGTCAAATGAGAGTGATAGTGGAATTTAAACACAATTGAACAAATGAAAAAATATGCCAACCACAACAAATGAAAATATAGTGCAAGAGTGAGTGATATGTGAAAAGTCAGTTTTAGTGCATGAGTTCCCACATGTAGGTTCTTTTTAATTACGAGTTAGTGAAATTGTAGCTAAAAAGAAGATAAATGTAAATTCCCTAAGAATACCTAATGTCATTCCTATCAAATGTAATTAGGCCTCCCAAAATCACAATTGATGGTGATAATGGCATCCACTCACCAATCGACTAGTGGAGGTAACAAAGAGCTAATTCTATCAGAAATGGGGCCAATGTTTCAATAAAAAAGACTTGGCAACACCTCCCAAAGGCAATAGCTAACTTCTGGAGTCAATTGCACTCACAATTGCTTTTTGGTGATATCATAAGTTGGGCCACTAAGATACCTTGTGTCAAGTGTAGATCAATGGTTCGGCCTGCACAGTATAGTGTTGTCTCCCTACAACAAGCTGAGTGGATTGTAGGGGAGAGAAGGGAAGCTATACCTCGACTTTCACCTCCTTGGTCAAGGCGCACTTCTAATCTGGGTTTTCTTTTAAAACTTGCTTATAGCAGGATTTTGTAAGTACCCTATGAGACAACAATGCTATGTTTCAAAATATTGCTAATGAAACTAGATTGGTGGGCATTAATGGATTCCTGGCCTAAACAATCCTACCTAACTAAAATGTTGTTTTGTAACCTCATGTGGAGGATTTTAGTTGGTTTGTACGATTACAAAGTTGATTTTAAGGGGTTTGATCTTCACTTATGGAGTGTAAGAGAGGTATTTCACAATCCCCACCTTTCTGATTCACCAAGCTCACATGTAGTGCGAGGTGAAGAGCATACTCGGATTGGAATAGTCTTTAGGTCTCTTAGCATGTGATAGTGGTGCAAACACATATGATGAAAGCAAATCGATTATCAGCAAATTAACTAGAATATTATATCAAGTAATACGTACTTTTAACTCTAAGAGATGCTCATGGTGCTTTGCAAATAAAAAATGCTAACTAATTAGATAAGTGTGCAATGGAGGTATTTCACATTTCTCACCCTTTTTTTATTCACCAAGCTCACATGAAGTGTGAGGTGAAGAGCATACTTCAGGAGACAAGAGTCTTTAGGTCCTTGCTTGTGTGCAAAAAGTGTATTCTACACTAGCATTGATACTAAAAACATGTCAATTATGCATAAACAAGAAATGGTCTTGAATACTAGTGACAACAATGGGACCCGTTCAAAGCCTCAGATTTGTTTACCTAGGTAAGTTTCAAGAGAGATGAACTATTTACTTCCTAATATTGTTCTAGGTGAACTAATTACTAAAAAATTAAGTAATTAGGACTGCCAAACTAAACTATGCAAATAAAAAGCAAATCGACTAGGGTAGCATGGGTAAACCACACTTTGTCGCACGGACCATGCATGTAAATTCAAAACAGGTGCACTAAACAACACAGGTGGTACACTAACCAGTTGTGTGGGTCACCTTTGCGGGGGTAGCGAGGGTCAAACACTAATTACCTGCGTTGTCCATGCGAATGTCAGAGTCGTTTCCACGCCGGCAGCGCGGTCGTGAGGCCAGGATCCGCACTACTGTGTAAAAATAAATTAGGGACGATTCGAGGCCAAATTCTGGAGCAAGAGGTGGAATACCTGATCTCCTACAAGTGACAAATACCCAAAATTAATTACTTAACATAAATGACCTAGTTAAATGAGAAATGAAAAAAAATAAGTATGATTGCCATTAGAACTGTTGTCAAAAAAATTGCACAAGTGCACTCTTCCGCTTGGTAAGGGGCTAGGCCTTGTAGGTTGCAGCAAGGCCTCAGTACTTGGAGCCCCTCTATGGTTCTTGGTTGGTATTCCTCCAAGTGATCCTGCAAGATATTGTTAGTGTAGTCCACATAAAAACAAAGAAATTTAGAAAAATACAAAATAAAAGAGATGGGGGGAGAATGCAAACTCCAATAAAAATCCAAGATATGCCAAACCACTTTTGTATTTCCCAATGGTATAGTTTTACAACACCTAGGAGGTGTGGGATTCAAGGGAAGCCAACAATCTCCCTTGGGGAGGCCTTTTTGTCCAAACTAAATGCTAAGTCTGTTAGTTTTTCATCATTTAATTCAATATGATCTAGGATCTTAACTGAAATAACAACATGTACAGCATATCAAGCATAAGAGACAAGAGACAAGAGACACAAAACATTTCACCGGGGAAAACCAAGAAGGTGAAAAACCCCACAACTTCCTCAGAGATAGAATAAGCATCAATACAAGGATCACCATGATAAAACCCAAGAGATAGATATCTTCAGCAGCATGCTCCTCCTCCACTTGTGCACACTCCTCCTCTCTCTCACTAATGCGAAGTGAGTGAATAATAGAATGAGAGAGGCACACCCTCTATTTATACTTGACTTGACCTGCTAATAAACCAATCAGGGTCGTCCTCCTAATGAGGTCTAATAACACAACCACATGACCTAACTAAGGCTGACCCCACACTGGTGGTCTAATAACCCATGAATACAAATGACGACACTTGTAATATAACTTGCGACACTTGCAAATACAAATGACGACACTTCCAATCTGAGGAATATAACATCTCAGTTGGATATATAATAAAGTACACATGTAATACATAAAAGAATATCTTCCAAAGTTACAAATACATAAACACTCCCTCTTAACTAGGAAGGTATTCTGAACACAGGTCATCAAAACATATTGGCGCAAGTCTTCAATTCTAGAGCTGGATCATCATCATTGGATCACGGAGCATCATCATCATCACTGCTGCTGTACTCGACATCTCGATCACTGGGCTATCTCATAATTCTTCTCGTCATAGGAAGTTATATAGAGCCAGCCCTTTTTCATGTTGGATGTAGGCCCACCACCTGTAGGTCTTCATCAACACTGGCCATACTGTGGAATCCTTAGGACTTATTATGTGCGTCACAATGCCTCGAAAGAGTATCCCAGGATCCTTTATGTGCCGAAGCACGACCAGAAATATCTCCCAGGTCAACTTACATGTGACTCCCACCATAATGCCTTGAAAGAGTATCCCAAGATCCTTTATGTGCTGAAGCATGATCGGCATCCCAAGACTGATTACGAGTGTAATGCTCAACCTATCAGATATCCCAAGTCTAGTTACATGTGTTAATGGAAAAAACTCGAAAGAGAATCCCAGGACTGTTTACAAGCGTACTGCTCAACCTATCGGATCTCCCAGGGTGCTATTATATGCCATAGGACAAAGCCTTGAAAGAGTATCCAAGGATCCTTTATGTGCCCCAGCACGACCGACAAGATCTCCTAGGTCTAGTTACATGTCCTCCCAGAGCAATGCCTTGAAAGAGTATCCCAGGATCCTTTATGTGCCGCAACACAACCGGCAAGATCTCCCAGGTCAATTTACATGCTCATATGCACAACCTGTCCACGACCACAGAGTACCAACCTAATACTCACCATACATCATCCTAATGTACATGATCATCCTGATCATTGTCATAGCATCGTCCTGATGCATATCATCCAGAGCATCGTCCTGATACTCACCACACATGATCATCCTGATCATCGTCCTGATGTATGTCATCCAGAGCATCATCCTGATACTCATCACACATGATCATCCTGATTGGTGAGCTCCCAATATGGATGCCTAATGAGGGAAGTTATACTAAGAGCCTACTTTAAATGTCAAGCCGGGGGACGTACAAACTTTAAAGGTGCAGGCACTATCTGTGCTCTTATAGGATAATCTTTGTCGCGGTTGGGTGTCGGTACCAATGTTTTAAGGGTTTCCTACTCAATATGTAAAACTGTTTATCCTATGGAATTAAATACTGGGAAACAATAAATCTATTGTAAAGAATTAAAGTACTAAAAGCAGTAAATCTATTTTAAAGAATTAAAATGCAAAAGCAGTAAATCTGTTCTAAAGAATTAAAATGATAAAAGTGGAGGAGATAATCCTATGAATTTACTTAAGTGCAGAATGGTAAACCTAGAAAGTGAAATGTCACAACAGATCTATTCTAATATTGGAGAAAACAAGGGATGTAATTACTTTATGCATAAAACTAGAGTTCTGATCTAAATCGTTTAAATACTAAAACTAAGATTGAAGTGCGATCGTTTCATGCTACACATCTATTTACTAAGGAGTCAGAGTAATTAATCTCGATGAGAAACATTCATAAACCTCAGATCTAAACCATGAATTTTGAAAGCAAAGCTAATACATATGTAATCATTGGTAAAAAAATTGCGTTGGAAGAAAGCAGCCACAGGACTACTGAAACCATATTGCTGAACTACAGAACGTATTATAAATTACTACAGAATCAATGCATCATTCAAACGCTTCCATGTGCGATATAAATTTTCATCATTGTAAAACACATAACCGGAAAATACCTGAAAATGGAAATCCCCTGACTTATGTGTTGGAGGGGCCCTCTCCAACCCGTACTCAGGACAGAAAGAAACTTATAAACGCTCGCTAGAATTTAACATCAATCTCTTATTAAAATATAAAATCCATGTCTTCACAAAGGTCTGTAACTTCGCAGTATCTCAATAGTGCAGAAAACTTAAAACAATGTTTCTCCAAAATGTCAACAGGGGCCTCTCGCTATCTGAGAGGTCCATATTTATATAATTCATAATGCAGAACTTAACTAAATGTCTAAATGCCAATTTCCCTTAAATAGGAGTGCGTTCTCTATAAATCAGGAAACAGGGTGCCGAGCTTGGTGATCCCTCAGTCTTCTACACGTTCATCCTTTAATGCTCCTGAACCTACTCAATCACGCTTGGTTTCCACAGAATTAGTTTATCGAATATGCATTTTAACATACAAGAATAATCATAAAAAACAATTTCCTTAAATAATTAAAGTAAAACATTTTTCCCACAAATGAGTGTGTTTCTTCGTCATTGCTTGAGATTGACTGCGGGAAAAAGGTTTATCAAATAACTGAAAATTGGACTCATCATTCTCTCCCATACTTGAAGGATTCACCCATCCTTGGGTGACTTATTTAATTCGTCGATGACATCTCTGCTATCCCATGCTACCACCCTAGGTATCCTTTCCTACTTATGATATCCAAAATGTTGATCCTCCCTGGCCCATGCCCTCCTCTCTTCCTCTTCATTAATCTGTCCCTTGATGACCGGGGAAAGAAAGAATGGGGGATTTAGCCTCATCCCTATCCATCTGAGTTGATTTCTTGCCAGATATTCCTTGTAGAGTGTGGCTTTGAAAAGAGCATCATTAAGCCTAAGGGGGGAGTGGAGTTATTTTCCTTTCAGATCGTTTGCCACTCTGCTCCACCTTTCCTTGATGGACTCATGAACTTCCTTCTGTGTGCTTAAGAGTGTAATGTAAAAATGAGTCACAGCCTCCTGTTGTTTTGCAAGGAGAATGGGTATCAGTTCCTCGTCCTGGGTGAGGATCCCGTGGTTATAGATTATCCCTTCAGGGTGAGTTGGCTCTGGTCTGATCATTAATGGGGTTTCCCATTTGGATGCGACATAGAGATGGTAGTCCTGTGCTCGCTCAATTTATTGGTTCATCCACGAACATAATTCCCTCAACTGGAAATCGCCCACATATGGGTTTAGCGACCAGTTGGGTGAGCCAGAAACTACGAAATTCTGCAAAAAGAATTCACTCAATTGGTCCTTCTCTAGCTTTGTGGAGTTCAAACATGCATCCATAAACTCTTTGGGAGTGCTTATCTCTATAGGGAGCCCTTGCTTCAACCTCTGGAGCTGGAATTTGCCCCATTTCTCTTGTATATAAATTGCATATACTGCCGACAGCGGTCTGAGGTCCCGCAGTCTATCATATATTCTGGTAGTAGTGGCCAAAATATCCTTTAATTTGGTAATCTCCTGGTCTTTCTTTGCTAATTCATTCTGTGCCTCGGCCAATTTTTCTTGCAGCGCTAAATTATTCTGCTCAGCCAGCCGCAGCTCTTCTGCATGATGCATCTTCGGGATTTGTTTCTTCTTGGCTGAGAACGGGAGAGGTGTGGGTTGGCTTCCTGGCCCAATTCTTAATGTTTCCAGCTCATTTATCAGCCTTTCCAATTCTTCCCGTGCCTCAGCGATTTGGGTAACAACCTCGGGGTTTTCGTTATGTTCTGGAGGATTCCCCTGGAGGTTTCCTTGCTTTTCTAAGCCCTGCTCTTCTTCTTTATCCATTTCTTCTTCTTCTTCATTCATTTCCTCTTCTTCTTCCTCTTCTTAATCCTCTTCTTCATCCTCTTCTTCTTCTGTAGTGGGATCCTTCTGGTCTATAAAAGGATCAATGTCATCATCAGACACATTGGTAACCAGGGGGCTGGGTTCCCTTTCTCCTTCCTTGGAAACTTGGATTTTAGCTACCTGTGTGAATCTTTTGTTGCGCCTCTTCGACCCCTGACTACTGGCAGGAATACCTGGGTCTGATTTGGGGGAGTCCTCTTTTGAGTGCTTTATCTTTACCAAGGTGTCGGCCACACTGTCCAAGTCAATTTTTCTCTTTGCCCCTGATACGGAGGTGGTCTTACTTTTTTATTCTAGTGGCAAGGGCGTAGTCTTCATTCTCTAGACGTCCTCAGCAGATACCACTATTAACTCCTCCCAAGAGAGCTCTGGAATCTGTGTTTTTAGTTCCTCACCAACTATTAGTTTGATCAGCCCATGATGGGCCAAAGCATCCTATTTTCCCTTAGCCACCTTCCTACTCATTTCCGCTAGGGATTGGAGTAGGTAAAACGGAATGCTAATGTTGTTGTTTGCTGAAATGTGACTCCTATGCCTGAGAAGTTCCAAAATACGGAAATGGAAAATGGGAACATAACTTAACCTTCCAATGCAAGTAATGTATCTCTGGACAATTGCATCCATTTCATCCCATGGTGATGGCATGGAGAGTCTTTTGACTCCATTCTTGTCCTCATCGTAAGCTTCCCTTTGTTCAAAGAATGCTGCTTTTGTTGTGTGGTTTGCTTCCCTGTCACTGTTGCTCCAATGCAGGCCCATTGGAAGACCAATGTATTTGGAAATCATGTTCTCATCCAATTTTATACGCAACCCTTTTACTCGGGTGACGTGCTGTTCATCTTTGATGTGTTTGAAGTTTCTTGCGAACTCCTGAGCTACCCCTGTATCGTATCCTCTCAGTCCAAGGATGAAGAGCATCCATCCTGAATTGCGACTGATCTGCAGGAATCTCGGGCTCTGATAAATGGCGCTGTGATCTTCCGGTTCACTTTTCTTGAAACCCTTTGTCATTTTAGAATCTTCTTTATAATCAGATAAGACCAGAACTTTGGAATATGGTTTATACCTTCAACTGGTCGGGGCTCTGCCTACAGGCTCGAGGATTGCAATGCTGGATGAGTGAGCGTATTAGCTTTGGTATGTTGCTTCTTGGGGATTTCGATCAGTTCCTTATATGCAAAATCGTGGAATATTATGCAGCCTTACTTGCTGTCTTTCCGCACCTATCCTTTCCATCATTCCTGTACTTGCCTCTTTTAATCCCCTTTTTTCCATCATCGATCTTTGTATTCTCATGATCGATCTCTGTACTTCATATGGTGAGGGTTGCAATCATGATTTGTTGAGGGTGACGGGACTTAGGTAGCAATCATGACTTATTAAGGTCATTTGACCATGCCGTCGATTTAAAATAGAAGCTGTCCTCAGCTGACTAGAAACGAATGTAGTGTGGGATAATGTTTTACCTTAAGAATAAAATAAAATCGTTCTAGAGATTACCTTGGTATGTATACGTACCTGCATTGATGATCTGGTGCATTTTTCATGCATGGCGGATTCTGTAGTAGATTTGGCGGTGTCTGTAGTTGATTTGTGCATGTCAGTAGTTACGTGTGTGGGCTGCTTTTTCCTCTTTGCCCGTTTGAATTTGCTGAAGTGTCTTCCTTTGAAAATTGTGCTAGTTTGTTGATACGACTCATATGATGATGCTTCGTATTTGGATGATTGCATGGTTGTATGTGGCTGACTCTCTTGAATAACTTGCAGGCTCACGTGAGTATGATATGTAATGTATCGGGCTCGTTTGAATTGAATTGCAGGCTCGCTTGAATTGAATTGCAGGCTCGCTTGAGTATGTTGAAAAAGAATGGAATGGCGTGTTTGAAGAATTTTGTAGTAATTGATGACTGATTGTTGAATGTAGACATGGATGGCTCGCTTGAGTGCTGATATGTAATGTATCTAGCTTGCTTGAATGAATTTCAGGCTCACTTGAATAAATGGCAGCCTCACTTGATTTAATTGCAGGTTCTCTTGAATGTATGTCCGGTTCGCTTGATTGCTGAATGTGTTTGAGAATTTGCTGGCTCGCTTGAGTGTATATCCGGCTCGCTTGAATTGTGGTTGATATTTTGCTTTGCAATAGTAATGCTGGATTTTTTTTTAAGGGATATACGTGGCCCTATAATTTTTCATTCTCTTTTTTTCGTTTTTTTTTTTCTTTTTTCATTTTTCTTTTCTCTTTTTTTGTCTTTCTTTTTTCTTTTTTCTTTTTTCTTTTTTCTTTTTTCTTTTTTTTTTTTGTTTTTATTGAAAATGATTTGAATTTCACTGATTTGCCGCGTTCTCTATCAGCATCAATTGTTGCTGGTAGAGTACCTGTGTAAATTCTTCTTTTGACTGTGGTTTTTTGTAAAGTTTTAGGCGATGCCCATTCACGATCATGGGGAACTCCTCTTCATCAATTGTAATAATTTTCACAGCCCCATTTTCATAAATTTTCTATATAATGTAAGGTCCAAGCCATCTAGTGGTTAGCTTTCCTTTGAATGTGTGAAATCTAGAGTCGTAAAGTAGTGCCCAATCACCTTCATTGAACTTTTTATCCTTCAGATGTTGGTCATGCCATTTCTTTCTGTGTTGTTGGATGATTTCAGTATGTGTAAGTGCTTGTTGGTAGTGTTCATCCAGCTGATTTAGCTGTAGCATGCGTTCTTTTTGAATTTCTGATAGGTCCATATGTAAATCTGTTGCAATTTTTAATGTCTTTATTTCAAATTTGATTGGCAGTATGACCTTTTTTCCATAGACTAGTTCATAAGGTGTGAATCCTGTTGTTGTTTTCCATGTAGTATTGTAAGCCCAGACTGCCTCACTAAGCCTATGAGCCCAATCCCTTTTATGAAGTTGGACAGTTTTTGTCAAGATTCTCTCTAATTCCCTGTTGGTTACCTCAGCTTGACCATTTGCTTGAGGGTGATAGGAGGATGACTATCTGTGCATTAAAAGGTTTCTTTTCATCAAGTCTTCAATTAAATTTGATGTGAATTGTGGGCCTTGATCAGAAACTACTTCTCTTGGCACCCCAAACCTGTGAAAGATCTGCTCAGTAAAGAATTTGGCGACACTGGTTTCATTTGCAGCAACCAGTGCTGTTACCTCTGTCCATTTTGTAAGGTAATCAATGCATACGAGGATGTATCTTTTCTTATTGGACTGTGGGTTGAATGGGCCCAAAAAATCAAATCCCCACTTTTCAAATGCCTCCAAGGAGATTTGTGGATGGAGTGGCATTTCTTGTTTTTGTGTTGGTTTTCCCATTCTTTGGCAATCATCACAGTGGGACACATACTCATAAGCATCTTTGTGGAGTGTTGGCCAATAATACCCTGTTTGCAAGATCTTGTAGGCTGTCTTTTTTGCAGCATAGTGTCCTCCACAGGGTTCATTGTGGGTGGCATGCATTATGTCATGTACTTCATCCTCCCTAATGCACCTTCTAAGTACTTGAGCTGGTCCCTGTTTAAAAAGCATGCCCTCTATCCATGTATATGTGGCACTTTGCCTTATTACTTTTGTCCTTTCTTTATAACTGTAATGTTCTGGAAACTTTCCGGATACTAAATAGTTTGCTATGTCAACGAACCATGGGCTTCTTATTGATATGGAAAAAAGGTGCTCATCAGGGAAGTTATCTTGAACCAATTCATTATCTTTTCCATGTGTGACTCTTGACAAAAAGTCGGCTACCACATTATGCTTGCCTGGTTTATCTATTATAGTAATGTCAAATTCTTGTAGAAGTAGCATCCATCTAATAATTCTTGCACTAGTATTAGGCTTGTTCATAAGATATATGATTGCTGAGTGGTCAGTGTGGATAAAACTTTGGTATCCTGTGATGTAATGCCTAAATTTATTGACTGCATGTACGACTACCAGAAATTCCTTCTCTGTGACTGTGTAGTTGAGTTATGCCCCAGCCAAATTTTTGCTTATATAGTATATGGCATAGGGTTTCTTGTTTTGTTCTTGTCCAAGCACAGATCCGATGGCTTTATCTGATGCATCTGTGTGGATGTGAAATGGAATTTCCCAGTTTGGTCGTTGGAGCATTGGTGCTGTGATTGTTTTCTTCTTAAGACTTTCAAAGGTTGTCATGCAGTTGCTTGTCCATATGAACTCATTGTCTTTTGTGAGAAGTGCAAACATGGGGGCAGCAATTCTGCTATAATTTTCAATAAACCTTCTGTAGTACCCTGTCTGTCCAAGGAAACTTCTCACATCCCTTTGTTTGACAGGTGGGGGCAGCGTTCTGATTACTGAGACTTTGGCTTGATCAACCTATATACCTCTTTGTGATATATGATTTCCTAGAACGATTCCTTCTTTCATTAACATCCTGCATTTGTCATTGCTTAGGCACAAGCTCATTTCAATACATTTTTTTAATACTAATTCAAGATTGTTCAATGCCTGGTCAAAGTTCTATCCATACGGTGTGAAATCATCCATGAAGACTTCCATTTTGTCATTCATAAAATCGAAGAAAATACTCAATATGGCTCTTTGAAATGTTGTTGGGGCGTTACATAAACCAAAGGGTGGGACCCTATAGGCATAAGTTCCCCATGGGAATGTAAAGGTCATCTTATCTTGATCAGCTGGGTGTATTAAAATTTGGTTCTACCCACTGAAACAGTCTAAGAATGAAAAGTACTTGTTTCCAGATAATGTATCCAGCACCTGGTCTATAAATGGAAGTGGAAAGTGATCTTTCTTGGTTGCTTTATTCAGCTCCCTGTAGTCCACACAAATTCTCTATTTGCCTCCTTTTTTGGGTACTATGACTAGTGGTGAGACCCACTCACTGTTAGATATTGGATAGATGAACCCTGCGTCTAATCACTTTTGTAATTCCACTTTGACTATGTCTTTTAGTGCAGGGTTCAGCCTTCTTTGTGGTTTCCTGATAGGAGTAGAACCTTCTTTGATGTAAATGTAGTGTTTGCAGATATCAGGATGTATTCCTTTCATGTCTGCATATGTCCATGCAAATGCTTTACTTTGTTCTTCTAGTATCTTCATTAATTTCTTTTCTTGCTCTGGTTCTAATTTGGAATTTATGTTGATTGTTTTTCTAGGGTGAATTTCCAAAACTTTTACCTTTTCAATCTTTTCTTCCAGTACTTCTGTCCATAAGTCATCCATGTTCTGTTTTGAACTGTCACCTGTTTCTGTGGAAAAAAATTCTTGAATAATATGATTGTTAGAAGATACATTTTGTATAAATCTATCTATATGGCCATCTTCATCTATTGCTTTTCATGATATTGTAGCATCAATTGTTAGGATAGGTCGAAGGTTGTGATTTGGCGTGTCCTGGTAATCATCAGTCCAATTTTCATATTCTAATTTTGAAGATTTCATTGCTGGTGGGTAGATTGTGATTTTCTTCCTGGTATGTCCACTGGTGATTGTCATATTTCCTGATCGGCAACCTATGTAAGCGTCCGCAGTTGCTAACCAAGGTCTACCTAGGATAATTGGATAGCCACTAAGTTTTCTTTTGATTTTGATTATTATAAAATCAGCTGGGTATTCCCATGATTCAATATTGATCATAATGTCTTCTAGCATTCCTTCGGGTTTCACAATGGACATGTCTGCTAGTTGGAGTACTGTTGTGGTTGGTCTGACCATTGATTGGAGTCCCAAGTATAACATGGTTTCATTAGTAGTGACATTGATCGTAGCTCCCAAATCTATTAAGCTTTTATTTATTTGCTTGTTATTTATGGTGACGTTTACTACAGGACTACCAGGATCAAGATATTTAGGGTTTATTATGACACCCAGAATCAAATCGGCCAATTCTCCCACTACATTAATAGTTGGTGGATCACGCTTCCTCCTTCCTGGTTTCTTTAGGCAATTTTCTCTAATAAATTTGTTGCAGATGGGCACATCCCTTATGGCTTGTAAAATCAGGATTTGAATGTTTAAGTGCTTGAATTCGTTTAAAATTGTATTCTCTTCCTCTTCTTTTGTACTTCGGACTAGTTTTTCTAGAAATGGAGGGTTTCTGTTGCATGTGAGTGGTTGGGTTTCGTCCTTAGGAGGTTCTGGTTCATCAGGATGTTGAACGTAAGGTTCTGTTGTTTGTTCTTGAGCTTCAGGTTGTTGGATTTTGTGTGGGGATGTACGTTGTAACATTTTTCCAGATCGCATGTTTATTTCATTTATTTCTATGGTGTCTACAACATAAGTTGGGAATTGTGTGATATCAGCGTTATAAGCCTATTGCTGTTGTGGGGGTCTGTTATTATTAGGATTTGGAATTGGTTGGGTTGGAATGGGTGGAGGTCTGGGGGGTGGTTGAGGTTGTGGGGGTGGCATAATAAGTGGTTGTTGTAATGGTGCCCTCCAATTTGATGGATGGGGGTATTGATTTGCATAATTTGTGGTGGTTGGAAAAGGTGGGGGGTATTGAGGATAATACGGTTGTTGATAGGATGGTTGATATGTTTGTTGATTCTGTTACCATTGGTTTTGATTTGGCTGTGCTTGCCATGGAGTTGGTACAGATTTCCAATTTGGTTGTCCTTGATTATAGTAGGCTTGATTGCTCTGTTGATATGGCCTAACAAAATTATTCCTTCTCTGATTTATAAAACAGAGTTGTTCTATTGCTCCTTCAGCCGCTGGGTCTTGAATAGCTGCCTTACATGAGGGTAAGAGGGGAAATTTATCAATGGAATGGTCATCAGTGTAGAGACCACATAATTCTATTGTGTTCAAGGTGCACTGCCCCTTCTCATGCTTCTTTCTACAATGAGGATAGAATACTACCAAGGCTTGGTTAATTTCATCCTATTTCTTTTTTATTTGAAGAGCATTAAGTTACATGGCCAGAGATTGCAGTATGTCATTCTTCATGTCATCTAGCAGGTTTCCTAAATCAGATTTTGTAAGTGTTGGTCCTGAAGATGATGAACCACCAGTGGATGTATGTGTATCCCTCGTCCCATTCTTAGTTTTCCTAGATCTAGAGTAGTTTTTGAAGATTGTAGGATCTGGTCAAAATATTTTTGGAATATATCTCCATCTCCTAGGAGATTTAAGACTTCAAAATTCTCCTCTTTTACACCTCTAAGAAGGACAAGTTTTAGTGATTCAGGATCCAAGGTGCAATGACTGGCTCGTTTGTAGCTGAGTTGAAATCTTGGGGCATAATCTTCTAATGACTCTCTTTCTCCTTGTTGCATCCTAAAGATTTCATCCCTAGTATCTTTGGCCTTGCAGTAGTCCCTATATTTTTCTAAGAATGCCTATTTCATTTGATCCCAGCTAAAGATACTATTCCCTTCAAGGCTCATGAACCACCGAAGTGATAGGTCTTTCAGTGTGGAAAGAAAAATCCTTAGCTTTTGTGCATCAGTAGTGTAATCAAATGATCTGCAAACGACCTCAAATTCAAACAGGAATGTGTCAGGTTCTTTTGAAGTCAAACCATGAAATTTTGGTAGATTATTAGGATTGATGTTCTTCATTCTGGCATCTCCAAGAGGTATGCTAATGGGAAAGGTGAAAAGCTCCCTAGGTTCCTCCTCTTCGTTTTCCATTGAGGTGTTTGAGCTGGAACTGGTAGTGAAGTTGCTTTTGTTTGGATCGTATGTGGAGTCAGTTTTGTTTTCAGAGTGTAGAAATTCAAACTGAGAATGGTCAGAACTGTTATTACCGTTGTTGCTCATGGAATGCTTGGGCAGAAAGCGGCCAAACCTATCCCTTTGCTGACGAGGCATTCATTGGTAAAAACGTATTTATGTTTTTTTTTATGTAATTTTTGTTTTCTTTTTGTGCTGTTTTTAGGTGATGTCTCCTAAAATATTTAGCACCTCCCCAGAAACAACGCCAAAAAGTGGTGATCTCCCAATATGGATGCCTAATGAGGGCAGCTATACTAAGAGCCTACTTTAAATCTCAACCTAGGGGACGTACAAACTTTAGAGGTGCAAGCACTATCTATGCTCTTATAGGATAATCTTTGTCGTGGTTGGGTGTCGGTATCAATGTTTTAAGGGTTGCCTACTCAATATGTAAAATTGTTTATCCTATGGAATTAAATACTGGGAAACAATAAATCTATTTTAAAGAATTAAAGTACTAAAAGCAATAAATCTGTTTTAAAGAATTAAAATGCAAAAGCAGTAAATCTGTTCTAAAGAATTAAAATGCTAAAAGTGGAAGAGATAATCCTATGAATTTACTTAAGTGTAGAATGGTAAACCTAGAAAGTGAAATGTCACAATAGATATATTCTAATATTGGAGAAAACAAGGGCTATAATTACTTTATGCATAAAACTAGAGTTTTGATCTAAATCGTTTAAATACTAAAACTAAGATTGAAGTGCGATCGTTTCATGCTACACATCTATTTACTAAGGAGTTAGAGTAATTAATCTCGATGGGAAACATTCATAAACCTCAGATCTAAACCATGACTTTTGAAAGCAAAGCTAATACATATGTAATCGTTGGTAAAAAATGTGCGTTGGAAGAAAGTAGCTACAGGACTACTGAAACCATATTGGTGAACTACATAATGTATTATAAATTACTACATAATCAATGCATCATTCAAACGCTTCCATGTGCGACGTAAATCTTCATCATTGTAAAACACATAACTGGAAAATACCTGAAAATGGAAATCCCCTGACTTACGTGTTGGAGGGGCCCTCTCCAACCCGTACTCAGGAGAGAAAGAAACTTATAAATGCTCACCGGAATTTAACATCAATCTCTTATTAAAATATAAAATCCATGTCTTCACAAAGGTCTGTAACTTCGTAGTATCTCAATAGTGCAGAAAACTTAAAACAATGTTTCTCCAAAATGTCAACCAGGGCCTCTCGCTATCCGAGAGGTCCATATGTATATAATTCGTAATGCAGAACTTAACTAAATGTCTAAATGTTGATTTCCCTTAAACAGGAGTGCGTTCTCTATAAATCAGGAAACAGGGTGTCGGGCTTGGTGATCCCTCAGTCTTCTACGCGTTCATCCTTTAATGCTCCTGAACCTACTCAATCACGCTTGGTTTCCACAGAATTAGTTTATCAAATATGCATTTTAACATACATGAATAATCATAAAAAACAATTTCATTAAATAATTAAAGTAAAACATTTTTCCCACAAATGAGTGTGTTTCTTCGTCATTGCTTGAGCTTGAATGCAGGAAAAAGGTTTATCAAATACCTGAAAATTGGACTCATCACTAATCATTGTCAATGCATCGTCCTGATGCATGTCATCCAGAGCATCGTCCTGATACTCATCACACATGATCATCCTTATCATCGTCATTGCATCGTCCTGATGCATGTCATCATACATGATCCAACTGATCATACAAAGCATCCACTTGATGCATATACATATACATGATCCAATTGATCATACAAAGCATCCAACTGATGCATATCAATATACATGATCCAACTAATCATACAAAGCATCCAACTGATGCATATCCAAAGCAGTAATTGGAGCATCATCCTGATGCTCATCACACAGCGCTTACATCCACAGCCATGGGAAGGATCTTCCTCTCACCATGCTTGGAATGGCTCCTTCAAGTGTGTCCCATCACTTCTTCCTCAAAGTATCTTAATTCTGAAGAACGCCAAGCCTCTCTCTGAAGTACTCAAACTTCACTCTGGCTAGTGGTTTCGTCAACACATCTGCAACCTACTCCTCCGTCACAACATACAGGATCTTCACTGCTCCTCTCTTCACCATATCCCTGATATAGTGATATTTGATCTCAATGTGCTTCGACCTGTCATGGAACATCGGGTTCTCAGACAACTTCGCACAACTCTGGTTGTCACAAAAGATACCAGTAACATCCAACGGGAGATCAAATAACTCAGACAGTAGCTTCCTAAGCCATACTGCCTCACAACTAGCCAAATAAGCTGCAACATACTCTACTTCAGCTGTACTCAGTGCTATGCAAGATTGCTTCCTGCTAAACCAAGAGATCACACCTGATCCCATACTGAAGCAGCACCCCGAAGTGCTCTTCCTATCTGCAGCACTGCCTGCCCAATCTAAATCAACATAACCCTCTAGGTTAAACTTTTGATTCACATCATACTTGATCCCATAATCAATCGTACCCTTCAGGTACCTCAGAATATGCTTTACAGCAACCAGGTGAACACCTCTCGGATACATTAGGAACTGGCTCAATGTGTTCACCGCAAAGAAAATGTCTGGTCTCGTGTTCATCAGGTACATCAAGGACCCAATCATCTGACGATGCACCATGACATCAACTGTCTCAGATGAAGCATCACACAAAAGCTTCAGGTTCAATTCCATAGGTGTGGCCATGGCCTTACAGTCCATCATCCCGAACCACTTCAGGATCTCTACTGCATACTTCCCTTGTCCAAGGAAGATCCCATATGAACTCTACCACACCTCCATGCCTAGAAAGTAATGCATCATCCCCAAGTCCTTCAACTCAAACTCAGCAGCAAGCTTCCTCTTGGTGTTGGCAATCAACCCATCTTCACCTGTAACAAAAAGGTCGTCCACATACAGTAGTAGTATCACTGGATTGCCTTCCTCAACCTTGTAGTAAAGGTTGGAATCCGCTTTACTCTTAGGAAAGCCTGAACTGGATAGAAAACTGTCTATCCTACCATACCAAGTCCTAGGGGCTTGCTTCAAGCCATACAAGGCTTTCTTCAACCTGCACACATATGAATCCCTGTCATGTGTCTCAAAATCAAGTGCTTGCTCCACATACACTTCCTCTTCGACTACACCATTCAAGAAAGTTGTCTTGACATCCATCTGGTGTATCTTCCACTTCATCACTGCAGCCAGGGAAAGTACTGATCTGATGGAAGTGTATCTGGCTACAGGAGCAAAAGTCTCTTCATAATCTATCCCCTCTTTCTGGGAGAAGCCACGAGCCACAAACCTCGCTTTGTATTTCTCTATGCTACCATTTGCAGCATGCTTGATCTTATAGATCCACTTGGAAGTCACAACAAACTTCCCTTCTCTTCTTGGGATCACATCCCAAACATGATCGACTGGTACTCCTCGATCATGGAATCCTTCCATTACTGCATCCTAGATCCTGGGAACTTCATATTCTTCAATATCTTCAATAGATAGTTTTCCTGAACTTCGTTGCTAGAACAAATGTTGTAGTCCTTCTTTTGTAGGTGAGTGTACATGATCTTTCCTACAAGTCAAATTCAATTGCATGATTAGAAACATCTCATAGTTTTTAGAATAAAATCTTACACATAAATATATATGTCATACAGTCATGCAATTATCTTAGCCAATGCTTCAATACAACATTTATCCATATCCTGTAACTTTCTAGATGCCTTCAATCTCTACCAGAACATTGTTAAGAGTGTGCACAACTCCCAACATGTCAGCAAAGAGGTTTCATTCTAGATAAGTAGCAATGGAATGTTGTACAGTACCATAGGCCACTTACCCATTACTTTCATATTAATAGTATCTTGTTCATTAATGCAACTTTTCTAATATGCATAATATACATCCTAAATCTAGGAACATAAGTATGTACATGACTGAACAACATCATTTAAGTAATCATATATACAGGAAATGACAATTCAAATACTTATCTTTGTTTAGTTGTAGGGTGGACTCCCTCTCAATCTTTGCTTCCTTGTAGGAACTACTGGAGTGTGCTCCCTCTTGATCTTTGCTTCCTGGATTACCTGTCCTTGAACTTATATCCATCCTAGACCACTATGCATGATTAAGTGTGCACTAGTGTCATTATTGTGTTATCCTCAAGATCTCATACATAATCATACATACATTAGTATAATCTCAATACTATCAAAACATTATGATTCTAAATAATCTTATCATGTATGGTCATGATCATTTCACACATAGGTAATAAGAGTTAGTATTCAAGGTTTCAAGGAAAAACTTCTTTTACTCATGCATATTATTATTTGACCATAGGACTCTTTTGGTTAGTCAAATCATCAATCAAAGTAAGAAACATAATATGCATAAACCCTTGATTACTTAAACTTCTAACTTCAAGGATAATCATTAGCATTCATACAAAAGTATAAGATCCTAACACAAGGATTCTATCTTGATATAGGAAAAACATACCTAGATTATCATGCTTGCTAGTTATGTCTAACATACCCATATAATGTCTTTTTGTTCTTCTTCAAAGACTTGTGCTAGTAACCTACATAACTCATAAGTTAACCATTGTAGAACCAAAATTATACATACCTCGTAAGTAGAGCTTCTATGTGATCCATGACTATGGATGAGTCTTTGTCTTCATGTCACCATGGTCATATGTTCTTGATCTAGAACTTGATTGGTCTTTCTTGATGTACCTTTCATGTTAGCGGACAATATCATCCTCATACAACACCACAATGCATCAGTACAATCATAAGTGTCATAACCTTAATCAATGAATGTATTCTATCATTCACATGCATTCATACTTTTACTATGATGATAAGACAAGTCTAATCATTAATCAAGATTGTACTAACCTAAATAGTATGAAGACAAAAATATCATAAACTTAATCATGAACATACCTGTATCTCCTCACGGCATACCTATCGATATTGCTTGTAGCACTCTTATGTAAGGCCTTAGCCTCATCTCTTATGCAGGTGTTCCAATTAATTCTCTTCTAGGATTAAACCAATCCACTTTGATTTGCTGAAATTGGATCTAGAGCTGGATTAGGGTTTGTCAGAGAAACCCTAAAAATTCAAACTTGAATTTCAAACTTCTGATTGGATGAAAAGATGTGCCTTGCTGAGCTAATCAAGCTGGTATGCTTCAATTTTGAAATCTCCAAAATTTGACCCCTCAAAATTGCCTTTGAAACTTCGGATCTTTGGGACAGGATCCCAAACTAGGGTTTGATAAAGCCCGGCCTTCTGCCCATCCAAAAGGTTCGATCTTGTGTTCTAAACTTCAATTTTTCTAAGGAGCTTCCAGCCGTGGTCACATATTTCAAAAATTCCAACTTTTGCAGAAGCCCTAATTTTCCACCGTTCCGATCAAAATCCCGAACTAGCGTTTGATCAAGCCCGGCCTTCTTCCCAACCAAAAAATTCGATCTTCGTCTCTAAATTTTGATTTTGATGAGGATCATTCAGCCGTGGACTCCGATTCCAAAAATTCCAACTTTCTCCGAAGCCCTAAATTCCTGCAGCAGTGACAAGCCAAGAATGAAGGTGCTCAGAACCCAATTCTGTTTTGATAAAAATATTCACCTGATTGTTTCTGGTGCATCTCTGAAATTACTAATCCATAAGGTCTGAAAGTTTGTCCTGTGGTATCCTAACCTGTCATCTTTCCAACCCCATAGGTCTGACCTCAATTGGATTCTCTTAGAGATATTTATTCCAAGTGTCGCAACGTGACTTGTTTATGGGATAAAAAAGGAGAGCGAAATTGTACGGCGTTCCACGTGTCACTGGTTCAATTTCGGCCTCTGAACAACTTATCTGAGAAACTACAGTCCATGATATTACTGTCACTTTTTATAGAAGTTCATTTGGATTTTCCTAGCCCAAGTTGTGACCTTTTTTCCTAGGTCACCTGTTTATGACTGAGATCTGGAAGAGGCAGAAACCCTAGATTGTACGAATCATATCTCACAAAGTACAACGAATCATATGTTGTGCTTCGGACACAAGGTACATGGGGATGTTACCTTCGACCTGCAAACGTTTCAGATCCTAAACCTTCACCAATATGGATTTATAGATAAATTTATACGATGACTGGTTTTTGCTATATCAAGCCCTAGCTTCCAATTTGTCGCAAGTGCAACAAGTCTCATAAATGCCATACCATGCCTTCCTTCAGGATAGATATGATACCATGTTAGTTTTTCATCATTTAATTCAATATGATCTAGGATCTTAACTGAAAGAACAACATGTACAGCATATCAAGCATAAGAGACAAGAGACAAGAGACAAGAGACAAGAGACAAGAGACACAAAACATTTCACCGAGGAAAACCAAGAAGGTGAAAAACCCCACAACTTTCTCAGAGATAGAATAAGCATCAATACAAGGATCACCATGATCAAACCCAAGAGATAGATATCTTCAGCAACATGCTCCCCCTCCACTTGTGTGCACTCCTCCCTCTCTCACTAATGCGAAGTGAGTGAATAATAGAATGAGAGAGGCACACCCTCTATTTATACTTGACTTGACCTGCCAATAAACCAATCAGGGCCGACCTCCTAATGAGGTCTAATAACCCAACCACATGACCTAACTAGGGCCGACCCCACACTGGTGGTCTAATAAGCCATCAATACAAATGACGACACTTGTAATATAACTTGCGACACTTGCAAATACAAATGACGACACTTCCAATCTGAGGAATATAACATCTTAGTTGGATATACAATAAAGTACAAATGTAATACATAGAAGAATATCTTCTGAAGTTACAAATACATCAACAAAGTCAATGGTGGAACAATGGATAGAAACTCTTTCCCTTTGAAGGAAGGTGGCAAGGGAGCTTTGGAATGCTCACAATGATAGGAAGCGGTAGGCTATGAGAAAGATCCAACTCAAATCCAGTAGCATAACCTTGATTTTGATTTATCTCTACAAAATGCATGCCAATGGATTCCTTTTATAGGCCAAGAGGTGGCCAGCAAACAACTAGATCCAAATGTGAACTCGTATCCTCCATGAACTAGTTCCAAGGTACACAAGGGGGGATAGTTAATGCCACCAAGTGTGTGAGGAGAGGAATTCGGAGCCTTGGATAGGATTGAGCCGTCAATGCACCAGAGGAAGTTATTGGTCCTGTTGTTTTGAAAGTAGTGTGACTATCGAAGGAATAGAAACATGAGTGTAGCACGGGAATTGTTTTGGTAACCTACGCTATAGTGCAAGTTGACTGTGTATTACATGTGCTACCCCTTCTTTTGACTATTTTTTGTCACTTTTGGACTCATGTTGTCTTTTGGATTTGTTGAGGATTCCTTTGGTGAATTGCATTCTTTATGTTGTTGACGCTTTACTGGAAGAATCACTGAAATGTCATATGCGTGTGAATTTTAGGCGTTACCAGACGTCTCACTTTCCCCCATTCCTCCTAAATTATCATCACTCTGAAAAGATAGATTTAAAAGATACATGTTTGGCGGTAGCTACAAGTGAAAAACTACAACTGATCATATTCATCCCAATTATTTTCATAAGTATAAGATCTTGACCTAAGTGGCATTTGATTAAGGGTGTCAAGGTGTGTGACAAATCATGTACAACATAAAATGAGAATGTTAGAAACTATAAAGGCTTGAAAAAAAATCAATGAAGGAAATAAATTACCCCCTATTTCACCATTTTTTTAAACCAAAACAACTCACCAATCCTCATGACCAAGGTATAAGATTTATTTATCTCTTTCTGAAGAGTATCCTTGGTTGGTTCATATCCAAAGTAAAGATAGGGTATTTATTCATCTATCAACTTATTGGTAAACAAATGAGCCACCCTATTGATAGAAGAAACATACATAATCAGTGCTCCAACTCAAAGACTATATTAATCTACCTTAGAAGAATAACAAGATGTGAAATCATCCCAATGGGTTAACTTGAGTGGTTGAGTGTTTTGAATTGCAAGTAGGAATTCATAGGGTCAAGTCCCCAGGCCAATTGCCTTTGTGTGGTCCTCACTCAATGTATCCATTGGGTTAGGTTTCCTAATAACTGCAACCAAATGATTTACCTCAGGTACCATCCTCGAAATGAGGGGAAATTCCTTTAGGGATTCCCAGGATGTGTATTTTATCGGGAAAAAAAAAGACGTGCGATCAATACTATCAAGAATGATGCAAGTATCTCAACTTGGCAAACCATGACACTCATGAATGCTCTTCCTTGAATACATTAATTACCTGAACAACATTGCTTGAGATATTGGACTTGGTGGCATTTGATCATTAACCTTTGTATTGTATAGAGAGCATTTTCCAAATTGCTAAGGCACCATTTGTTATACTTCAATATTACACATTATGTATTAGTGTCTCATCCTTGTACTAGCGACCTAAACGACAGTTTCCCTTAAAGATCATCTGAACATCCAGAGTGAAAACCATTGACTGAATACTGAAAGCAAAATCTTTTTCTGCCATCTACCAGCCCAACTTAGCCCTGTTTGTGAGCACTATCGCTCCCTGCACATCTATAGGGGCGCGATAGTTAGCACTACCGCGCGTTGCTCCTTCTCTGGGGAGCGGTACTACCGCGTTATGCTCAGTTATAGGGGTGCGGTAGTCTGAAATTAGCCTTTTTGCCTTGGATTTTGGGATTCGACCTTTGAGGAGATTTTGTTGGGATTACCACCTTTGGTTCGATCCTAAATCCTTCTCTGTTTAGCTGGCCTGATCCACTAAACCCTCCATAGATCCACACTTCTCTCTTGTTGGTTAGCCTTCCCATGTGCTATAAGAGAGAAGCTTTCCATGGGCCAAAGGGTGGACTTTTGGGGCATCCAACCTATGATCTTCAGACTTCTGCAGAGATAGTTAGAGGAAGCACTTGGAGCTGGAGGATTAGCTTGGATATCAAGCAAACTTTGTAAGTACTCTTCAAGTTTGTAATAAAAGATAACTTGTCTTGTTTTTCCCATTTCATGTGTATTGTATGAATCTTTGACATGAAATGTATCTAGTTTAGATTTGAACTTAATCTTTACTTCAAGGTATTTGGAAGCTTGCATGCTTGTCCTTTGTTTGATTTCAATAGGTTCTACATTGGAGCTTTAGGATCAAGAGCTAGAAGCGGGACAAACATCAAATTGGAAGGTGAGTTATGTCTTCCATCTCTCATGAATGCATTTAATCTTGTTGTGAAGATTAGTTTAGGAACTCAAGGTAGCATTTGTTTCCTTTTTGTCTTAGCATAGAGTCAGTACATCCTGCTTTATCCTAAGAGAGTTTCTACCTATCCGTAGGGAGAAATTTCTACAACAGAAACTGGCGACTCCCCTGGGGACTTGAATCCATTTTCTTTGCTTGTGAAGTTTGCTTTCAATTTCACTTATTGATTGTAAGAATTGGGTTCTTTTACCCTCATTCACTTCCCTGTTCTCTACATTAGACTTCTGTTACAGATCAGTAAGTCCTCTGGGTTGGCAAACCCTTGAAAAGTCAAAATATTTTCTCAAACTTCCGCCTCTTTCCCTCTGCTCACACACTACCGCGCCCCCGTAACTACCTACAAAGCGGTAGTACCGCACCTTAACCAATGTCTAGAGAGCGATAGTCCAGCAGTACCGCGCCTTAACCACTGTCTACAGCGCGGTAGTCTAGCAGTACCGCACCTTAAGTGTTGTCTAGAGCGCGGTAGTCTAGAAGTACCACCCCTTAAGCGTTGTCTAAAGCGCGGTAGTCTATCAGTACCGCTCCCAGGTGGCCTGCAGGCCCGTGGTAGTTCCTGGAAAGTGTGTTTATTTGGTTTGTTTGGTTATTTTTGGGTCTTTTCGAGATTTGGATCCATGTTGGCCCTTTGAGTAAACACTAGTGCTTTGCTTGCATTTTTAAGCGAAATGGGTTCTATTAAGGTTTTGAGATCATTTTTTTGGTTTGGTATGTTTGGATTGCTTGGCATCTTATTTCCTTTACATCCTATCTAATGATTGTTTGAAAAGATTGATTCCTTGCCACCGCTTTAGTTCAAAGAGAAGCTTGATTTTGTCGTTATTTTACCATATTCATGAAATTGAAACACATAGGTATTCTTCTTGCTTTAATTTAATCATTTGACATTCTTGGTATTACATTCATGAGAAGAAGAAATGATTGTTTCATATTTATGTGCATTTGAGTTAGACGATATTATTAGGTTCTTCTCTTTGTCTTGCATTTGATTGGAAGCATTTGTAGAATCTTTCTTTCCGTAGCTTGGATGTGTCTTTTTCAAGTGTGAAAAGATAGGAAATGGATTAGAATCATTACGTTTGGTGTTCATATGAAGAACTTTTTCATTACTTTGGGTTAGTCTTGGGTACATATTTTACTTCTTTCTATCATTTTGAAAAGAAATAAAATTGCATGTGCATTGGGTTGTGCATATTGGGAACGGAAAGAATTCTTCCTTACTTTAGCTAGTGTTCGTCGAATAGAAAGGCTCATTTCGATTCATTCTCATTTGCATGGTTTGGGTCGTCACAACACCATCAAGTTGCACTTCCATAACCCGATTGTGTAAGACAGCCTCTAAAATTAATCTCCCTAACTAAACCAATATTAACCTCACTTGAGGAAATCAAAAGAATTTGGTAGTTAGTAGGACAACGGGGATAGGCATCAAAATAATTCCCCCTTGTCATTTTTCATCTGAGACATAGTCGTTGTCTTTAGGGAACTAAAATCCTCTAGTATTTATTGACATGGTCACAGCCAGTTTATGGAGGGGCCTCCTGACTGTTTTTAACTTTCAGGGGTTAAACCGCCGCGAGATTGAGAACCGGACGGACTCTGTGGAATGCCGCACTCCACTTAGACCTAAGGAAACATAGATCATTGTCTTCCTTGTAATTCATAGTAATGCAAGGGTGATAAGGCAGAAGTGCCGAAAACCTTTTCCAACGTGTCATGAACGAGGTAGCTTAGTGACTTTTCTTCTAGGGCTCTTACCCAGGATCCCTTTCGGTAGAGGGATATCCTTCCATTATTGGTCTCTCATTTTGTATTGTTCGACTTGGATTTCATCACCTTGCGAAGGATACAATTTGTTGAGGTCTCCAGCTCTTAGTTAGGAGGTTTTGCTTGCTATCTTGTAGAGGGTCTTTTTCTTTGTAGGGCTTCTTGTTGGCATTCTGGCCGTTTTGTTGTACAGCTCGCTTACTGTGGTAGCGGCCTCAGTATAGTTTTTTGAGCTTGCTCTTTTGGCCTTTGAGCCTTGTCTTTTCCTAGCTCCCCTTTCGCACGCTCGATTGCCTGAGGGTTTTTGAGTTATTTTTAACAAGACTTCGTCCACATCACTTAGTTTTGTTCCATGGAGAATCCACCTCCATGCACCCATGATCCTTCTGGGAATACCAATCCGGAGACCCCTTTTCAAGGGGTAACTTTTACTTTTCCTTCAGTTGGAGATATTGGTCCTCCCTTTATTGCCACGTTAAATCTTCCTGGATTAACCATAGGATTACTGGTATGGTTATTTAATTCGGTAATTCTGATTGTGCCCAATGTTTCGAATGTTAACTCTCCACCACGAGAGAGTCAATCCCAAACTAATCCTTCCCCTTCTTCGTTGGATGAATATTCTTCCGTTCCTTCTTCCTCGCCTGATCAAAGCAATAGTGTTAGTAATCGGGAGGATAAGAAGAAGAAGAAAAGGAAAGTTAAGAAGAAGAAGGATAAGGAAGAGACCAAGCGTAAACCGGTTGCCCCTAATGGCACTCATTCTACGAAAACACCCCGTAAGCCCAAGTTCCCTTGAAAAATTTGTAAGGGTGATCACTTTCTCAAGGATTGCCCCAGTCTTTCCCGTGTATCAGAAGTGTGGTCTAAAAACCCCAAACCAATTGTATCGTCGACCTATGACCATCATGTCGATGACACTCCCTCGACCAGTGACCCCTTGGTGAAGGGTCGAAAGGGTAAAGTCCTATATCCCTGTTTGATATGTAAGGGTATGCACCGTACTTTCCTTTGTCCAAGCATGGATGAAGCTTCACGGTGGTTGGAAGATATTACTAGTTCTCAACTAGTTATTCCAACAAACGATAGGAAGTTGTCCCTCAACCCCCCGCTAGTTGGCCAAGTGATCAATTCAGTTTCATCTGCAATTGATCCCACTCTCCCTCCCGAGAGTGAAGTGATCGAGTCGCTGTCATCTCCACTCGATCCCGCTCTTTCATTGAAGAAAGTCCAGACTGAAGCAGTCATCTTGACACAATCTTCGTCTCATTCTTATCTTCCAAGCGAGAGTGAATTGGAAACCACTAATGTTTTCCTTATCGGTTCAGAATGTCCTCGGCAAGGGGAAACCCTGTCCGTTTCCGCGAGACCCCCTCCAAGTACTGAGGTTATTTCCTTTGATTGGAATGGTCTAACAGAATCTCGTCTTCCTTCGAGTGTTCCTTTTCAAATATCTGTAGGAGTTTCCGATAAAGAAATTTTTCGTACGATAGTTGATGAAGGAGCTTCCGTTAGTATTCTATCCTAAACTGCTTGGCAAGCCTTAGGTTCTCCTCGACTTGTGCCCGTCATTGACCAGATACTGGCTTTCAATAGAATGCCTACTGGACCTTTAGGGTCCCTTCCTCAATTACCTATCACTTTGGAAGGGAAAACTGTCTGTATTGATGTCATGGTTGTCCAAGGTCCCTTAGATTTTAATCTACTCTTTGGACGTGATTACATCTATGCAATGAAGGCTATAGTGTCCTCACTCTTCCGAGTGATGTATTTTCCCCATCATGAGAATATTGTGACCATCGATCAGGTTTCCTTTGTGATGCCCACTCATCGCATGACTCCTAGTCACCAGACTTCCCTAAATGTTCCACATGTTTTAGTGGTTTCTTCCCCCTAAGGGGGGACGCTTGGAGCAAAGTTCTATTCCGGTGTCAAGCTCGTTAAAAAATCAAACCATTTTCTCAAGCATAGTTTACTTTTGGTTTTAAGCTTGTGTAAAAATGAAACCAACCATCATTTCAAGCATAGTTTACTTTTGGTTTTAAGCTTGTGTAAAAATGAAACCAACCATCATTTCAAGCATAGTTTACTTTTGGTTTCAAGCTTGCATAAAAATGAAACTACCTACGAGCATAGTTTATTCTCTGTTTCAAGCTCATTAAAAAATGAAACCGACCCTCAAGCACAGTTTACTTTTGGTTTTAAGCTTGTGTAAAAATGAAACCAATCCCAAGCATAGTTTGCGTTCAGTTTCAAGCTTGCGTAAAAATGAAACTACCTTCGAGCATAATTTCTTTTTGTTTTAAGCTCATTAAAAAATAAAAAGGACCCTTTCAAGCATTGTTATTATCTATTTCAAGCTTGTGTAAAAATGAAATAGATCTCCCTTCCATTTGTTCGAGTCTCTTGCTAGAGTTAGGATTTGAACCTTCATTTCACTTGCCTGGGTCACTTGGTACTGGTTCTCCCTACCCCCCCTGGTGAACACATTCGGATTAGTAGCCAGGATTTTTGGGTAAGGAAGAAGAGTAGTCAGACGAAACAAAGCTTGGGAGGCATGTTTAGCCATTAGCAATCATGCTAGGGGCACCTATAAACCTCTGGTCATCATGTTGGGAAGGAACCCGTCAATGGGCCTTAACCGTGAGCAGAGTTTACCATTGGCTTCAAGCTCATTAAAAAATGAAACCAGTAGTCTGAGCAAAGTTCTACTCCTGTGTCAAGCTCATTAAAAAATTAAACATATCCTTTCCCTTTAAGTCGAGTCTCCTCGTAGACTTAGTACCTGAACCTTCTTTTCACTCGCCTATACCTTAGGTGAATGAAATGAAGCTTGGGGGCATGTCTTCAACCTATGGAAGTTACGTTGAAGTCAACTCGACCACCTCTCCACACCATGTTGGAGCTAAGTCACTTACTTCTAGCAATCATGTTGGGGGAATGTACCAACCTTTGGACTTCATGACGGGAAGAAGTTCACCATTGGGAACATTTTCGAGCATACTTTCCTTTTTAGGTTTCGAGCTCATTAAACCATGAAAATTATCCTGAGCATAGTTCATTTTCTATTACAAGCTCGTTAAAAAAATGAAGCAGACATCATGAGCATTCTTCCAACCTATCTTCGAGCTCGTTAAAAATAGTAAGATGGTGTTTGAGTTTACTTTTCACTTTTTCGTGCTCTGGTTAAAAACATGAAAAGTGGTTTGAGCTTACTTTTTCCTTTTTCGTGCTCTGGATCCAAACATGAAAAAGATTCCAAGTGCTTTTGATACCATTATCGTGCTCATTAAACAATTGGAGTAAAAAGGTGTGTCTAACGAGTATAGGTTTATCACTTTATCCGGCCTCGCTAGACTATTTACGGAAAAGGAACGGTGCCGAGTTTACTTCTCATTTTTCGTACTCGGTCATCAACCATGACAAAGTTGTACATGGATTCCTCTTTAAGCTATTTTCAGACTCCTAAAATAGGAAAAGATGGCCAAGCGAAATTGATTCGTTCACGCTTGTAAAAGGATTTGAATAATCGTCTCCCTAGTGATAGTTTACCCCTTTTTCGGACTAGGGGGCACTACTTATGAAAAAGGAATACTCCAGCCAATCATGACTGGAAGAGTCCTCTCCCGCGTTGTTTTACCCTTTTTCGGGCGATGAGGCTAACCTTACGAAAAAGGACCATTGGAGTCTTCTTTAGTTATTTTCAGACTCTCTAAACATGAAATGACAACCGAGTTTTCCTTCCTTGGACTCGTTAAAATTTAACATCGAAGGGCCCACTTTGGGACGAACCCCTCCTTTCTCAGGTTTGAAAAACATGTGAGATTGGACTCATCTATGAGATGAGCTATACCGAGCATCTGTTATCCTCCTCAAGCTCGTAAAAAAACAAAGAGGTACTCGTCCATCATGTCGGGGGAAAATGGGAAAATGAGTCAAGTTTACCTTGTTGGCAGCTTGTGATTCGTCACCTTTGAACATGGCATGCATCCTCACCTTGTCTGTTTTGGGTAGTCAGTCTTGCTGATAGTGTCATCATTATGATCATGCGTCCTCATTATTGCTATGAGTTCACACTTCATATGGTTCTGTCTGTTCAAGTAATCCCTACTGCCAAGCTTTGTTTCATGTCGTTATATGTTCAAAGGGTTATTACCTTGAGTCCACCTCCACTTCATGTCAAACCTTCCCTTTGTATCAGTACATATTCTATTTTTTCATCGATCCATACTATCTCTCGTTCTGATTTCGTGTCGATGATGTGGGAATCATTATGGCCCACCTTCGACGAGTCTATTCCTGTCGACACCAAATCACTATCCAGGAATTAGGATTAGGAGTCAACCATTAGTACCTTGGTACCTGCATGCCTCAATGGAAGGTTTCCTCGTATTCAACAGTAGGTTTTCATCAATGACCTCTAATTGAATGATCTCTCGGATGCTCGACATCAACTCCTTTATTCGCATTTCGTTGAGATGTACTATAGATACCTTGGGGATCATCGTCATCATTGGTGATTTCCCTCGCATTTGTTAACGGTTCACATCATTGACCGGTAATCAAATGGTTTCTACCATGTTCGACTTCAACACCTTTTAATCACATGGCTAGATTCGTATCGTTTGGGATCGAGTAGACGACCCTAGATAGTTCTGAAGTCTTTTTAGCACATCCAGGTTGCGATGGAGATTTTTTTAGTAGGTTCCCACATATATATTATGTTGGTGACCTCATTGATGTACTGTCACACAGATCCACTCTTGTATTGGTCGTGGCTGTGTCATTGTCTTTTCATGGATCTACGCTTGTAGTCTAGTAGCCATGATTTGTCTCCAGTCATTATTAAGTCAGTATTATCATGGATCTGCAATGTATTGGTCGGCAGCCATGCTTTGAGTCAGTTGTTCCGAGCATGGGTATGCCCACCTCGAGGTCGTTAGACATATTGTCGATATTTGCTTGCAGCTCTTCTCCAACTCTCCTTCAGATATCCTTGCAGACTTATTATTTGTAAAGTGTTTTGTCCATCAGATTCCTTCTGACCTCACACTTTAGGGGGCATCTGTTATACTTCAAATTGCCACACCATGTGTAAGTGGTAATATACATGTTTCACCACCATGGAAAACATGATGTTTATGCCTGCTAAGGGTGTTAGGACCCTTCATTCTAATGTTGGTACCTTCCATAGTCAAACTTGGAAGAAAATCCAACAAGCAAGGGGTCGAAACCCACATTAACCACCTCCAAAAATTAAGCCTTCTGGAACTACCGCGTCCTGCATGCCTATTGGGGAGCGGTAGTATCAAACTACCGTGTTCTGCATGCCTATGGGGGAGCGGTACTACCGCGCTTTGCTTAGTTATAGGGGAGCGGTAGTTTTGGTTTAGGCTTATCCCTTTTATTTTGGATCTTGGATCTCATGGAGATTTTCTTGGGATGAGGTACCCCTTCGAATCCCATCTCACTTTCCCTCCTTGGCATGATTTAGATCTTTGATCCACATATTATTCACTTAGATCCATAACCTCCTCTTAGTGGTTCGCCTCCCAAATCCTACTTAAAGAGAGCCATCCATGAGCTTAGGGGGATGATCTTGGAAACACTAAACCTATGATCCTATGAGTCTTGCAAGGGTGGTGTTGGAGAGCTTGGAAAGAGGTGCTACTACTTTGGACATCAAGGTATAACATTGTAATCAGTTTCTTTTGGCTTTTCTATCATTAATATAACTTAGCCTATTCCTCTCATTTTCATGTCTTTAATGATGAATGCATGAAATTGTTTCTATTTATATAGTTAGATCTTTGTTTATACATATATTGCGTTGGAGAAGGTGTTGTCTTTCCTTTGTGAACAGGTTCATAAGTCCATAATCAAAGGCTGGAGCTGTAGCAACTTAGGAGCAGCAGGTGTTCGGATATCCACATCATCTTTTTCAGGATCTTGCATGCAATTAGGGTTTGCATGCAAATTCTAGGGTTTGCATGCACTCTGCATGCATCCCAGTCACCAGGTTGATGCCTCCAGCACCTTATCCACCTTATTCTAGCACCCGGGAGCCACTTACTTCAGAGTTTTAGCCCTCCTATCCTGAAAGGCACCCACTTCTCACCTACTGCCAGAGAAGGGCGCACTTGTTCACCTACCACTGCAGTTCCACTTCAGTTACATTCAGTTAGCTCCGATTCTCCCTGATTTGAGGCTAGTTTCACTCCCGACTGACTGTTTCACTTCCGTTGGACCTCCAGTTTGACTAGATGACTTGTTCTGACTTCAGTTAGTCTCCCATGCTCCCCCCACTGAGCCTCCTTCCCTTAATCAGTGCTACACACTTCAGTTACACATGACACACTTAGTTAGACTCATATTGACACCTGGATGACTGGTTCTTGTGCATTGATGACCACCACCGATTGATGATGAGGACTCCTAGTTGGAGTCAAGCTACTCCATTCAGTGATTCGAATGACCTTCTTAGGCAATTCGAATTGCTCATTGACAGAGATTGTATTCTATTGTAATTCATTCACCCTTTCTGGGATATTGAGCACTGCTGCATGTTTTGCACAGTTTTACACCATATTTTCTATATTCATCTGTTGTGATTGATTTACTTGTTCATTAGATCTGCTGTGACTAATTTTACATGGTATCAGAGCCATTGCAGGGACAAGATCTCTTTTCTACAGGTGTTTCTACAAGAAGATTTGACTGAATTGCTCAAATTGCAAAAAGTTTTGGCATGAGATATCTCAAGGGCATTCGCTCCTGTGCATGCAAAGCTTGAAAATACATCCAATACCACTCCAGAAGCTTGAGTTACCACATAATTCCTGGATCTGATACATTGGACCCATTCAACATTGTTTGATCTCCAATCCCAGGTGTGATGCAACTCTAAAAGGGTGGATTGTTCGACCTTATTGTTCTTGGTTTATTGTGATTTGCAGGTTTATTGTCTCCATAAATTGCATTCGCTACATTGTGCATGCAAGCTCCTCTACAGCAATTGCATTCGCTACACTGTGCATGCAAGCTCCTTCTACATCAGTTTGACTCGCTCCTATCAATGGAATATTCTTCTTCAAAGCCTATCCTCACCCCATTCAATTATTTTGATTGGAAAGATGATATGGAGATCATATTACGTTCAAAAGGTTACTACCGAGTCACTCTTGGTCTTGAATTGGAGCCAAACAATGTGTCAGATCGAACCAAACACTACAACAAGCTTGATGAAGCTTATGGTCTTCTTTGTCTCTCCATCTCCAAAGATCTTCACTTCCATCTCAGCGGATTGAAGACCCCAAAAGCTATATGGGAGCAACTTGAAACACTATTTGGAAAGCAGGACGAGCTTAGGGCTTTTCAATTAGAGAATGATTTGATTGGCCTCAGTCCTGAGAATTTCGAGACCATAAATGAATTCTTCACAAAATTCAAGAACTTGAACATGCAGTTGAAGAACAGTGGAGTTATCAAAGAGGATAAACAATTGATCCTCTCCATTCTCAGCAAGCTTGGTAAAGATTATTCGATATTTGTCTCTACTTTCAATTTCGGTCGGCTAACTACCCCGAATTGGAAGATGCCTACCTTGAATGCCTTCATTGAGTCCGTCACAAAAGAGCATGACAAATTGATTCAAATGGGGTCCATAAGCTCCAAACATTCAGCCCTATATGTTCAAGGACCCGAGATCTCGAATGGTAAAGGAAAGCAGAAAAAGGAGAAGCCCAAATTCGAGCCTCACAAGCAAAAAGAGAAAGGCAAACAAACGGATGCACCATCCAGTTCGAAGTTCAAGCAAAAGGGAAAAGAAGGTAACCAAAAATATAAATGTACTTATTGCAACCGTGGCTTTCATCCTGAAATTTCATGTATGAAGAAGACTATAGATCAAATGGCCCTTCTTTTGGAAAAGAACAACATAACTCTTCCCGGCGGTGCAAGGAAGAAGGATAGGAATGATGATCATGAAAGAGGACAAGCACTCATGGCAACGGTTTCGAAGCCCACTACTCTCTTGACAGATTCGGGTGCATCAAATCATATGGCTGCAAATATTGATTCTTTTTCTTCATTCGATCCAAACAGCTCCATCCCCATCCATTTGGGAGATGACTCAAAAATTTCTTCAAAGGGCAAAGGTACGATTCATGTAGATCATGGAAGCTTTCAGAATGTTCTCTATGTGCCTTCCTTAGCTTCAAATCTTCTTTCTATGTATCAAATGACACACACTGGTGAACCGAAGCAAGTTACATTCAGCCCTAATACAGTTGAAATTTCTGATATCAAAAGTGGAAGACTCGTTGCAGTTGGAAAGGCAAACCACACTGCAAAATGCTATGAGTTTTCGCACTTTATTCCGCTTGCAAATCCCACTGCTCTTCGCACACATGGTAATGAGGTTAGTAGAATTTGGCATGAAAGATTTGGACATCTTAATTATAAATATTTGCTGCTGCTATCAAACAAATCCATGGTAGATGGTCTTCCACAACTTCGTTCCTCGAAGGGAATATGCACTGGTTGCATCATTGGGAAGCACCCCGAGCACAGATTCGACCGCGGCAAAGCTAGCAGAGCTTCTACAATATTGGGATTGATCCATTCTGATATCAGTGGTCCGCTGCCCCATATGTCATTAAATGGTTCAAGGTATGTTTTGACATTTATTGATGATTTTTCCCGCTTTACATGGGTATTCTTTCTCAAAAACAAGTCAGAAGTGCTTGGAAAATTCAAGGATTTTAAGGCTTTTGTTGAGACCGCCACTGAGAGCAAGATCAAAGATCTTAGATATGATAATGGTGGAGAATATATTAAATCCAAGTTGCTGCAACTTTGTGCCCAAAGCGGAATTCAGATCCAACATACAGTTCCCTACACACCCCAGCAGAACGGTGTAGCGGAAAGGAAAAATCGGTCACTGAAAGAGATGGCTACATGCATGATTGAATCAAAAGGTTTGGCTGCAAATATTTGGGCTGAAGCAATCAATGTTGCTGCATATATACAGAACCGTGTTCCACATTCATCCGTGAAAGGTATGACTCCTTTCGAAGCATTCTTTGGTCACAAACCGGATGTATCAAATTTGAGAGTTTTTGGCTCTACTGCATGGGCTAGAATTCCTTCTGAGAAGAGACGAGCTTTGGATCCACAAAGTACCGAGTGCATACTGATAGGATATGGGGAAGAATCAAAAGCATATAAACTCATGGATATCAGATCTAAAAATATATTCATAGAGCGCAGTGTGCAATTTGAAGAACCGCTTCAAGAATTGCAACTAGTCGAGGAGAAGACTGCCGATTCACCGCCTTCACCAGAAGAAGATCCGTGCAGCGATAATGAAGGTATGAGTTCTGATATTTCTAATATTGTAGCAGCATATGATGATCATGACATATCAGGTTCGGAATCTGACCATTATGATCCTCCTCAGTTACCAAAGTGGGCCCAAAACACTCTCCAATCTGCTGGTTCGAACCTTGGAAATCCTGTTGATCCGAGACGAACAAGAGCATACTTTCAAAGAGCAGGTATGGCACTATCTATTGCTGATCCATTACTTCCTGAGATTTTTTATTTGATGGCTGGTTCAGATCCCACATCATACTATTCTGCCCACCGAGATCCGAGATGGCAAAGTGCCATGGATGAGGAGTACAGTTCTCTTCAAAAGAACAACACATGGGAGCTAGTTTCTCTTCCACCTGGAAGAAAATTAGTGAAGTGTAAATGGGTCTACCGTACTAAAGTTGCTGCTGATGGCACTATCAGCAAATACAAAGCAAGGTTGGTGGCAAAAGGTTTCTCCCAAGTCCAAGGAGTGGACTACACTGAGACCTTTGCACCGGTTGCAAAGATGGATTCCATCCGCCTTGTTTTAGCTATTTCCGCATCCAAGCACTGGGAGGTGCACCACATGGATGTGAAGAGTGCATTTTTACATGGAGACCTTTCTGAAGAGGTATATATGCAGCAGCCAGAGGGTTATACATCAGATCCATCATTGGTTTGTAGATTGAAGAAATCTTTGTACGGGTTAAAACAGGCCCCAAGAGCTTGGTACGCAAAGATGGACTCCTTCCTTCTTTCTCAGAATTTCCAAAGATGCAAATCTGATCCGAATGTGTATCTTCAGAGAGTTAAAGGTAATTTGTTGGTTATTGTACTTTATGTTGATGATATTCTCATTACCGGTAGCACTCTTACTTCAATAAACAAGCTAAAAACTGCCTTAAATCTAGCTTTTGACATGAGCGATTTGGGCTTGCTGAGTCACTTTTGGGGCTTGGAGATAGCTCAAAATTTTGATGGGATCACTATATCTCAGCAAAAATATGCTTCCGACCTGTTATTGAAGTTTAATATGGCTGAATGTAAGGCAGCCCCATTCCCATTCCTCTCAGGAATCAGTCTTGAGGAGGGAGATTCTACACCGCTTGCAGATTGCAGTATGTATCGACAGTTGATTGGTTCACTACTTTATTTGACACACTCACGGCCTGATATCTCATATGCCGTGAGTGCCGTTTCAAGATATATGCAGCAGCCACATGAGCTTCATTGGCGAGCAGCCAAGCGGATCTTGCAGTATGTGCAAGGTACGAGACAATTTGGCATACATTATGCTGCAGATTCTGAGCTTGATTTCATTGGTTTTACTGATTCAAATTGGGCAGGTGATAGCATTGATCGGAAGTCCACTTCCGGTTATGTTTTCATGATTGGTCATGGTGCTATTTTCTGGTCCAACAAAAAGCAAGCAGCCATTGCACTTTCTTCAGCAGAGGCAGAGTATCGAGGGGCAGTCAATGCCTGCATTCAGGCAGTTTGGTTGCAGGGTATTCTTTCCGAGTTTGGTTTTGGTGGCACTACTTCGACTGTCCTATTTTGTGACAATCAAAGTGCTATCAAGATCTCCACAGATCCAGTTCAGCGACAGAGGACCAAACACATTGAGATTCATATGCATTACATTCGACAGTTGGTGCATGACCGCACCATCATTCTGCAATATTGCCCTACTGATGAGCAAATTGCAGACATCTTCACCAAGAGCTTCACTGAGAAGAAGTTCTGTTACCTCCGTTCACTATTGGGGGTGAGTTCCATCATGGTGGAGACATATTGATTCATTATTATGCTTTAGCTTGAGGGGGGTCTTTCTTCCCACTGGGTTTTCCCTCTTTCCTCACTTAGTCTATTTTCAACATTTTTTGGATTATTGTATTGGGGTGACCTTTGGTCTTAGTTACCAGGGCCCCACATTATTTTTTTTGCACATCATAGTCTAGATTGAGGGGGGGTGTTCGGATATCCACATCATCTTTTTCAGGATCTTGCATGCAATTAGGGTTTGCATGCAAATTCTAGGGTTTGCATGCACTCTGCATGCATCCCAGTCACCAGGTTGATGCCTCCAGCACCTTATCCACCTTATTCTAGCACTCGGGAGCCACTTACTTCAGAGTTTTATCCCTCCTAGCCTGAAAGGCGCCCACTTCTCACCTACTTCCAGAGAAGGGCACACTTGTTCACCTACCACTACAGTTCCACTTCAGTTACATTCAGTTAGCTCCGATTCTCCCTGATTTGAGGCTAGTTTCACTCCCGACTGACTGTTTCACTTCCGTTGGACCTCCAGTTTGACTAGATGACTTGTTCTGACTTCAGTTAGTCTCCCATGCGCCCCCCACTGAGCCTCCTTCCCTTAATCAGTGCTACACACTTCAGTTACACATGACACACTTAGTTAGACTCATATTGACACCTGGATGACTGGTTCTTGTGCATTGATGACCACCACCGATTGATGATGAGGACTCCTAGTTGGAGTCAAGCTACTCCATTCAGTGATTCGAATGACCTTCTTAGGCAATTCGAATTGCTCATTGACAGAGATTGTATTCTATTGTAATTCATTCACCCTTTCTGGGATATTGAGCACTGCTGCATGTTTTGCACAATTTTACACCATATTTTCTATATTCATCTGTTGTGATTGATTTACTTGTTCATTAGATCTGCTGTGACTAATTTTACAGCAGGACAACCATCAAAGTAAGGTATGCCATCTACTTGCTTTGTATTTCCATAGCTTGTTAGTTGATGTGTGAACTAGATCTAGGAGGACTATAGTATCTATTTGTTTCATCTCTGTCTTGGGTAGGCAATCAGGGGCCTTTTCTAATCCCAAGGAGATATCTACCTACCCGTAGGGAGATTTTCTCACAACACCATTTGACACCTCAGAATAAAATAAGATACTATTACATACCTAAATTCATATTCATCAAATTCTTGGGATATTTTATAACAGTGAGATTAGTAGTTTCTTACCTCAATTACAAACACAATAATGTTTATCTTTTGTAATTGTCACTTTGCAAGATAATCTCTTCGTCTTTATTCCATCCACATATCTTTGTATTTATTCCATTAATCTCATCTCCCATCAACTATAAATCGACCCCTTATTTTTCATCATATGAAAACCCCAAACCTTGTGAGCATTCGGCCTACTTCCATTCACCTCTACTACTATGGATTTCAACATTTTATGGATGTTGGGCTATGTACGGGACTAAAGGTATGAAAGGAAAATGGTGATATGGGTTGTGAGGAGCCTAAATCTGAGGATCCCAAAGAGGAATCAGGGGGAAACAATGAATGATCGATTCTCACATGTTGAGTTGGACGAATGGTCTAATTGCAAATCCCATGAAGAGGGGAACATCCTTAAAGTATATGAGATTACCTCGAAGGAACAATGGTGACACAGTGTAGTACTACTGATCCAACTAAATAGCTCAATAATAATTCTAATGAAAAGAGTGACTTGATCAATGATATATACTCAATAAATAATTTTAAATGGAACAAATAGTGCCATGTGGGTGCAACAAGTGATATGATCTAGCTGAAAAGTAACCAGGAAATGAGCACCCTAGAAAAAGAAAGGACTCACTAGCCCTAGGAGGTGAACTACAAACAAAAAATGATGTGAAAAAGTAAATCTTTCTCAAACCTTTCTCAAATAGAGGATTCCCAAGTCCCCTACAGAGAGACAAGTAGAAATCCAATGAAGGGCCTTCCAAAAACTAAACTTGAATGGGTCCCCAAGTCCACCAAGCCAACAAGTGAAGGTACAAATGAGACAATTATAGAGAAGGTCACTGGGGGGGACTCCAGTTTACCTACTATTATATATCCCAGGTGCCCTTCCACCTATGAAAGAAACATCTAGGTAAGATGCTTAATAGAATGGCCACTAAGCTGCTTATTTCTTAGACACATCCAACAAGTTTCTTGCATCTTTGACTAAAATCCACCATCTATATGATCGTTTGCACTGAAAGGGAAAGGTGACCTAATCAATCCTCCAGATATGGTCTTGGAACATACCACCTTGGAAGGATGGGCTTGCTAATAAATTGATCTCAATAGTTTCCAATATAAGAGTATTTTGGTTCCCTAAAGTTCAACTCTCAAATGTATAGTGACAAAGGGGAAATGTTTGGATGCCTATCCCAAAATTCCTAGCCTAACTACAAAATTATTTTGGTCCTCAAGTTAGGAATATTAATGTGCTAATTTAGGTTGATTTTAGGCTCCACTTAGGGTCATGAACCACGTGATGTTGAGATTAAGGTGTGAAAAGTGTGTGCACAAGTTGTATGTACAACTAGTAATTGAAATTGCAAGAAAAGTAAAAGCTTGTAAAGTAATGAAGACAAAAAGAATATAACTTTCAATACTAAAAACTAGTGTTGTTTCTTTCTTGGAATAAAATCTACAATTTCTCTAGAATGCAAAGTACCACCACCAACAAGCAAATCCCAAATGTGCATGCAAAATGAACAGTCAACCAATGATGGATTTGCAAACTATTACAAGTCTACTATTGCAATAACATTTACTAAATCATACTCTTTTGCACACCAATTCAAATTGTAATCTTAAAATACATAAACTTTTGTTTTGCATAATAAAAATGGGTATCATGGTGTATATCATGGCAAAGGGAGTAAAACAAAGGCCTCAAAACACCACACAAATCCTCTATAAGTTATTTATGGCCTCCGTGTGACATATGAGTTACATTAGGAGTCCTTTTGCAACATATATAAGAGACAAGTCCTATGCCATAGTTGGGGAGAGAAAACAAGGACTTGAGGCATGAAACAAAGTTGTAGGAATTTATTTAGAGTCTATGTAGTAGCAAATATATGATTTTATTTTTGTGGAAATTATGTAGAGATAGTGGATGGGCTAGAAAAATCCAAGGACTTGTATTTATGTCTTTTTTGTATTTGGATTAGTATCATATATGTACTTGGTCTCTTAATACCATATGAACTAGGTTAATGCGCTAGTTTTATTGACTTTTTGGGACTTTGATAGAAAATCATGTTATTGACATGTTAACAAGACACTTTAAGCATGTAATTTTTTTATCATACTTGAACAAAAATTAGGTTTGTTTTCTTGGGAAAAAAAAAGTGATTCCATCACCCTAACACTCAACTAGGTGATAATGCATTAATTTAGCAATTAATAAAATCATTAAGTTTGTATGAGATGAAGTGTAAACCTTGCTTTGACCTATAAATACCAGAGCCTCCCATGGATTTGTGGATCCTACTTGATCAATGAGTACATGTGGTGAAACTTATATAGTGAAGGAATCTGAAACTTATATAGTGAAGGAATCTTGATGGTTATTATTGATCTCCTCTCTACATAAGATGTTTAGCTTTCCTATTAAGGCTAGTGGGTGGAAACCCCACCACTGGTGCATATCCCATAGTTTATTTTTTGTTATGCTCCTAGTTGTGATCCAACATAACTTAGGAGTCCCAAGGAAAGAATTTTTCCCTAGTTATGGTGGGGTGGAAACCAATTGGCCTAATTTTAGTTAGCAAGGCTAAATAAATTGGAATTAGCAACAAAACAATCAACTGCAACTCACATTTTGATATATTGTTGTTTATTTTGTTAATTCAATTATATTTTTATGAACTCCAAGTTTTTTATTTTCATCGTTTGGATAATGAAGACTAATAAATTGTGGAGACTTGGTTTGACCATGGAATAAATATGTCCTTGGGAGAGGAGAGAAAAACTAACTCAAATGCGGAATGGATAGATTACATTTATGAGTCAAAGAGAGATATTCAAAATGACTATGGAGTGAAAGATTGGAAGTGGCTTGGAAGTTTAACCCTAATTAAATATGTATTTGAAGTTATCCTAGTCTATTGGGTATCAACAACCCCTATTCCCAAATATATAATCAATCAAATAAGTAATATGTGCTACAAGTTCCTTTGGGTAGGGAAAAAATAATCAAGGTTATCCCCAGTACAATGGAAGAACAACTCAAATCCTAAGGCATATGGTGGATGGGTTCTCAAACATCATTTTTTTAATAGATGTTTAGCTTCGATTAACATGGGGAGAATGATTTCTTCTAGAGGATATTGGAAATAGATAAAGGTGAATAAATACATAGAGGTTTATTTTGTTGAATCCTAGATTAGGGACCCTAGGGAGAGCTACTCCAATACATGTATAAAAGTGAAAAAGTAAATCAAACCCCTTTCTCTATACACTCATTATCATATCAGCATATGATAAATCAATAGATATATCATCATGCAATTTGGTTTTGAGTGCTAGTAAACCCAATAAGAGTCTAATAGTGATTTGATTTGGAATGATCTTGATGATGGTATGATTTTAAATCATCAAAGAAGAAGGTCTCAAGTGCTTGAGTTAGAGGTTCAAGTGGAATTCTTCCATCCTTCTCCCCCACTCACCTACAACCCCTCTCAAACTATGGATCAAAGTCAACATCTGTTGGGTTTCAATAAAGCAGTTGGTGCCCCCATCTGTTCAAAATGTTGGAAATTGTTTTGGGACAAGAACGCTCACGAGGCTATAATTATGAAATATGGATATGAGGAAACACTATGCTTGGCCTTTTAATCATGGGGATGCTTTTGGAATCTGAGGATGAGGAATTGGAAATTAATCAAACCTTTAAAATTTCTCCAAGTCGAAGAGACAAATTACTTGAGGGGGTTCATCCAAATAACCCGCAATACATTTTGGGTATTATTTTTTAGGCCCCCCACCCAATAAGTGGAAACTATAGTGGCTTCACTCCAAGAGTACCAAGAAAGGTTTCAACAATAGTGGTACTCCCAAGGGTTATAGGAAGCAGAAAAAAATGAATCAACAAAATCAAATTTTGATTCCATAGCTAAGAGTAAGTAGGTTTCTTACCGATTTAAGTGTCATATTTGTCTCTATCTTGGTCTAGGAACAAGTTCCCCCTTGTTTCCCTTATCTCTATTTGGTTCGATCTATGTATCTGTCTCAATCTGGGCATGGGGTCCCATGTCGATCTGTGCACAAGCTCCCATGTTGATTTGTATCTAGGCACAGACTCCCCTATCTAAACTATCTAGTCAATTTGGGTGTGGGATATAATATTGTTTTGGTTTTATATTTCTTTGTTATTTTTTATTATTTGCTAATATTTGCTTTTATTTTATTTTTTATATGTGTGTGTGAGAGAGAGATGACGATGATGATGGAAATGGTGAATATGAGGATATCGAGGATGATGGTGATTATGATGACAATGGGGATGACGATGTCATCATTTGTCTCATGAAGGGAAATAAGGGTCAACACGCATGGCTACTCCTTACAAAGAGAAAATATGAAATAATATTAGAGCCTTAGGGATATTATTTAAGGAAATTGGGAAAGAGTGTCTTTCCCTCTCCTTATCCTCGATACCTTACCTATGAGTGAATTATAAAAAACAATAAATGTGTTTGGACTAAGGACACAAGATTTCGAGTGGTGATTATGTTGGGTATGCCTCATATATTATATGATGACGATGATGATGGAAATGGTGATGAGGATATCGGGGATGATGATGATAACAATGGGGATGACGATGTCATCATTTGTCTCATGAAGGGAAATAGGGGTCAACATGCATGGCTACTCCTTGCAAATATAAAATATGAAATAATCTTAGAACCTTAGAGATATTATTTAAGGAAATTGGGAAAGAGTGTCTTTCCCTCTCCCAATCCACCTACAAGTGAATCCTAAAAAACAATAAATGTGTTTGGGCTAAGGACATGAGAGTTCGGGTGGTGTTTATGTTAGGTATGCCTCAATCCATGTGAGAAGTGTCCAAGTATTTCAAATTAGTGGATACCCTATCAAGCAATGAAACTCCAATGGACAGTAAATTCAATTCAGTATCTCCTATCATTTTTCATTGAACAAGGAGCCAATGGATCATCCCCTTTTGGCTAATAGAATTCCTAAAATATTTTTGTAAGTCAGCATACCATAATCCAACCTTCAAATCCTAGTTGAAATGGATGTGACACTAAGTATACCATCAAAAGTATGGCATGTGATACCATCTAAGACGACTATCCATAGTGTTATCGTACAATCTACCAAGAGAAGACTGAAGGCGTGAACTCCCTAGCTTAATGCAAGACTAGAACAAATGAGACAGAATATGAAATAACTTTCCTACATCTAATTAGAGATCAAGTGACTAGATGCTTTACCTTTCAGATCGCGGATCCTTTCTCCTTGATGTTGTTCCAAGATTTATGGTCTTCAGATCTCAGCTACAAAACCTGTCAAGACATACAGAACAACACAAGTAGTAAAATGCATCTAAAAAATAACAGATCTAAGTAAGCAGTTAAGTAAGAAAACTACACAAACATAATTAATGCAACAATATTTGATGGAAAGCATTTATATTACTGTATAAAAAGGGAAAGTACATAGAAGGAAGTGATTACAACCAAGGATTAACGTAGCAATCCTTCTCCAACAAGCCAATGCCAAAGCCTCCAAAGGAAGTATAGATCTCCCAAAAGATGAATAAAGATCTCCCAAGCTAATTTCACCAGCATGTAAGTACTATAGACTTCCTCCCTTTGGAGTGAAGAGGAGCCTCATATAAATAGGACTAGGAGGGTAGAAATGAATTGAGGATTAGTAGGAGAGGACTAAGGGATCTTCCCAATGATGGAGGAACCAAAGGACAGGTCAACCTATAAGTTAGGGATAGAGATCCAAGTCATCCTCCTTCTAGAAATCACTCGAAGCTTCCTTTTATCCATATTAACTGACATCGTCGTAGGTTGTAATAGGGCAACAAGAGACAGATGAGGTCATCGCAGGATGTATAAGGACAACATGCTACATCGTCGCACTCTATCAAGGAGGAACCTGCGATGATCCTGGTCGTCGCAAGATGGAAGAGAGCAAGCTGCGACGATCCACCTAGATTTTAGGATAAAGCATCAACAACTCTTTCAAATTGGCTTCTTGGTCATGGATACTTCAAGGGTATATACACTAAGTCTCATGATGGTAAGATTTAGGTGTAATAGAATGCCCCCGAAAGCATGAAGTTGTTGAAATTGGACAGGTGAAATGCTTTGACAGAAGGAATGGCAATGGCTTGTCGGATAGGAAATGATGTTGCAGTACAACTGACTATGAGAACACATTCTTGTATGACTCACAACATGGCTGCCGACCAATAAAATAAAGATCCATGGTAGTAAAGAATCGACTGAACAAAATCATGTCTATTAGATACAAGAATAGATCCATGATGAGATGATAACACAGCCACGACCAATACAAATGTGGATCCGTGTGATATGACTCAAAAAATCTCCATCGCAACCTGGGTAAAACATGACTTCCCAGGGTCTTCAATTCGAACCAGCAATGGTATGAATCTATCCATGTGTTTACAAATGTCTTGACATCGAACATGGTATAAACCACTTGATTACCGTTCATTGATGTATACCATTAACAAGTGTGAGGGAAATCATCATTGATGTCAATGATCCCCAAGGTATCATAGTACATATCACCAAGCGTGAATGAATGAGTTGAAGTCGAACACTGGATGAAACCTTTCGATCAAGAGTCAATGATGTAAACTCATGTCGAAAGCAAGGTAACCTGCCATTGAGGCATGCAGGCCCAAGGTACTTGGTTGGTTTCTAGATTCAATCCTTGGATGATGTGCTGAAGTCGAAAAGGATGAATCTGTCGAAGGAGGGCCATGATGAATCCCCCATCATTGACATGAAACACGACAAAGGATGTTTTGAATCGGATGGTACAGTAACATACAGGACTGACTCAGAGTAGACCTAACATGGTGGAAGGTGTGTTGACTGCAAATGATGAGTGGTGAAAGTATTCTTGAACATGGGCATGGCATGACTTGGCAGTGTCAACATGACGAGAATGACACCAATTCCTAATGCAACCGATGATGGAAGTATTCTTTGGATGACCCAAAGGAGCAACAAGACTCAGGAAGTGGGTAAAACTCGAGGACAAAAGGATGACCCAAGTATGGTATGCGAATGCAAATGAGTGCCATGTTCAAGAACGACTAGGTACTGCCACAGGTAAAAAGTGTAACACAAAAGCTTTACTTTTTCCCCATCATTACTGATGAGTTCCTCATGTGTTTTTTACAAGCTTGATGAGGGTAACCAAATGCTCGATATAGCTCATCTCATAGATGAGTCCAATCCCAAATATTTTCTGAACCTGGGAGAGGAGGGGTTCGTCCCATAGCGGCCCTTCAATGTTAAATTTTAACGAGTCCATAGAAGGTAAACTCGGTCATCATTTCATGTTTAGAGAGTCTGAAAAGAGTTAAAGAAGACTCCAAAGGTCCTTTTTCGTAAGGTTAGCATCTTCGCCCAAAAAAGGGTAAAATAACGCGAGAGAGGACTCTTCCAGTCATGATTGGCTGGAGTATTCATTTTTCATAAATAGTGCCCCCTGGTCCAAAAAAGGGGTAAACTATCATCAGGGAGATGACCGTACAAATACTTTAGCAAGCGTGAACATGACAAGTTTGCTTGGCGATATTTTTGTATTTCGAGAGCCTGAAAAGAGATTAAAGATAGACTCTGGGGGGTTCCTTTTCCGTAGGATTTTAACGATACCGAAAAAGTGATAAATCATAACTCGATGACTTATTCTCATGGTTTTACCAGCAAGAGAAAGAACAAAGATTTAGTTCGTCATCATTAAATAACCAAATTCTAACGGGTGAAAATAACAACAAAAATATTCAACGGGTTGTTCATACCTGACAACATTTATGAGACGATCGCTACAATGCGAGGATGGCGCAAATGAAACACTTAATGTCTCCTAGATGCTTGAAAACTAGGTCAAATAGTCAACCGGGTATTAAAATGCAGTAAATAATCCAAACTATAGCAAATAACCCATAAAGCATCTAAATTTGAAAAAGGAATATTCCCTTTTTGTTTATAAAATAGGAAAAATGACCAAAAATAGTTACCATTTTCATTTTCCAAGTTTGGGGAGAAGAAAGTGCCATTTGGAGCTGATTTTCATTCGTCGATTGTCGGAGATATGATTGACCATTTAACGAACCATCAAGAGCAAGTAAGCCTAGACCTCAGCCAGCATCTTTCTAGTGATGAAGATGGTGGAGAGGAAGACTGCATTAGTTGGTATTTCTTCTCGACGTTTCAAGCCACAAAGTAGGGCTCATCATAAAGAGAGAGTGTCTCAAGGTTAAATTAGGTACGGAAGATAGCATTAATAAGTGTGAGATTATTTTAAAAAAAATTAGCGGTTAGCCGACATCCTAATTGTTTAGCTTTTTTATTCTAATAATTCCTTACTAATTAGTTTTTAATTAGTTTAAGAGTAAACTATAATGGGTAAATAGCCTATAGTTAATAAATTAATTTAATTTTAATTATTAATTAAATTTACTATTAAAAGTTACTATTAAACCTAAAATAACTATTATTTAGGTTAAAAAAAATTTAAAATATTTCCTAATTTCCAATTATTGAAATAATATTCAATTTTTAATTAATTTTAATATAAATATTTTTAATTTAGTTTATTGGAATTATTAATCTAATATTAATCATTATATTTTTTATTATTAAAAATATTAATTTAATGATTAGTTAAGTTCTAGAAATCTTGTAAATCTTTAGAGTCCCAAAGTTTAATTTAAATTATTTAATTAATAATTAATAATCCCTCAAAATCTCTTTTTATAGAGTAAATAAATTAATAATTAAATTTGAGGAAGTTATTTAAATTTATCTAACCAAAATTTAGAGATTCATAAAATTCAATAAGGCTACATTTTTTATGGCTCGTTTGTGAAATTTTTTTATTAAATTCATAATTTATTATTTATAAGATTTAAAGTATTTTTAAGGTTTATAAATTTTTATTAAAGTTACTTAAAATACTAAATATTTTCCAAAGAAGTTATTAAAATTATCAAATCATTAGTTTATTTTCGATTTTTTTTTTTTTTTTTTTTAAATTAGAGATTATTAGAGTTATCGTGAACAGCTTAATCTTTCTATGGTTTACAATTTTATTTCTTGTTCATTTTTTAGGTTTTTGGGTTGGTTTATGAGGGTATTTTGCGCCCTCGGGTCGTCACAAACCTCCTTTACGGGAACTGCGACGAACCCGAGTCGTCTCAAAACCCGTAAGGGCGCTTTGCGACGACGTCGCCCTATTAGCAATGACAGGGTGCGACGGCGGAAATGCCCAATTTCAACTCAAAACCTATCCCACAAGAAACGTTTTTAATGGTTTGGATGAGTTCTAATGGTGTTTAAATGCTTCCTTTGACAGGTTTTCGACCATCACCATGGTTCTTGAATGGTGTGAACGTGAACACGAAGTAGAAGATATACAAGCGGAAAATGATCCATTGTGTGTGGATGCATTGAGAAACTATGGACTGCTGAAGTACTTCCAGGTTCAGGGCATGAGGTCCCAAGTCCCATTACTAGAGCACATGATCCGAAGTTGGGATCAAGCGCAGCAGTATTTCATGATTGGGGAACACGTGTTGAATATAGATGTTGAAGACATCTATTTCTTGACAGGACTATCCCAGAGGGGGGATATCGTGTCTCTCACCGGATCACGAGGGAGTGACCAGATGGTGGATGATTTGATTGTTCAGCATTGTACTCCATATGTCGTTGCCTCTAGTGGGAAAATTCCCATTAAGGAGGTTTGAGAACGTCCATTGCGCGTCATACTCTTCACTATAGTGAGGATAGTAGGGAGCCAAGTGGCTCACCTGGCTACCAAGTCCCAAATGTTATATGCAGAGGAGTGTATGTATCCTAAGTTGTTTAACTGGTGTGAGGGACTCCTCACCAACCTTCGAGCTCAGCTGACCAAGTGTCGGCATGGTGAACTCAAGCAGTTCGGTTACGGATTAGTAGTGATCTCTTTCTTGTTGGAGTGGGTACCACTCTTACACCCGTAGGTGACCTTGGATGATAGGGATGCCAAGGATCCTCATATGGTTCGATGGACGGATGTGATGGCCCACCATGGTGGTGGGGGTTTGATCATCGGATTTGGCTCCTTATTCTTCACCTGGCTGGAAGGCCAGCTGCTCATGATCAAGGACTATCCGTACAGTGGTATGAACTTCAGAGAGGATCCAGACCTGGTGTTTCCTGAGGGAGCAGAGTGGGGAGATATCGGTAAGAACAATGACCATTGTACTTTTTCATTTTGTGTATTTATAATTTTTTTGGGTAGTGCTAATGAGTTAATAACATGTTTGTGCAGATGTGGGCCCTTCATGACCAGTCGGAGTTTCACTTCTCGCGAGGAGGGGAGAGGCACTAGCTATAGCCCCAGCCATGCATGATGCCATCGTAGAGATGGAAGATGTCTATGAGAACCTCACTAGGTTGACATTAGACATTCCAAATCCAGCAGTGCATGAGTTACCGCGGGCCATGCAAAGGTACACGGTTGGTGTGACCTTGCGTTTCAGTGTGCTGCTCCGCAAGGTAGAGAGGGTGGTTGATTGTTTCCACAGCCAGCAGACAAGGGCTGGGAGACCCAGGGGTGTGCGGGCCAGGCATTAGGCCTTATGATATTATGTATGTACTGAGAGCTTGTGAACCTCAAATTTTGTATTACAGAAAGCTATCAGGCTTCAGATTTTGTATAGACTCACTGAAAGCCATCGTGCTTCAGATTTTGTATCAGCACTACTTTATCTCGATTTATATATATACAGACATTTTGGCGGCTTTATACATTATTTTTTTTAGATGATTGATGCGATCTTGTATACATGTTTTCTTATAAAATGAATTATTTACATGTTATGTTTGCTTTTATATTTCATGGATGTGGTATGTGTGTGCAATGTACCAATCCAGAATGAAGTTGGCCATCGATTCGGTAACTACGTTCCTGTCTCGTGGGATGTGCAGGTATTGGATAGATTCAAGGGACCTTTCCAGAAGACGGAATTGTCTGTAGAGACGGGGTAGGATAGGGTCACGGATAGCGTAAATCCAGTTAATATGAGAGACCACCAGTTGCGAATCCAAACAGATAACAACGTGATCCATACCCAAGGAAAGAGCATCAGTTAGGGTTCCAATGACTGCCTGATATTCCATAGCATTGTTCGTTGCGAAACCGAGATAACTTCCTCCTGAGCTGATAAGCTCGTCGGTGGGAGAATAAAGCACCCAGGATGCCGAAGCAGGGTTACAGGTATGCCGGCTAGCGTCATCCGCAAATCCGTAGTAGGTTTCCATCTGTACACGCAGACAAAACATGGTATAAGTAATGAAACAAGACCTAAGCACGCAAAAATCAAAGCGTCACACCACACAAAACACACGCCATGTACAGTATATACAAAGTACTTATGCATGAAAAACTCAGGCATAGTACCTCTTCAGGTAAATCCCATTGTGGGGTTCACCTAAAGATATTCTGTCATATTCTTCAAGTTCATAGGCTCCCTTCTCCAAAACACGCTTCACTATGTAGGGCCCATGCCACATGGACTCAAACTTTCCTGCCCCCAGCTTATCATGTCTTTGGTCGTATGTGAGGACCAAATCACCCTTGCTATAGACGCGAGGTTCTACTGACTGTCATACTGCGCTTTGATGTGTTTCTTATGTTCCTCGTTGGAAAGAGCAGTATCGCGGTGAGTCTCGTCGAGTTTTTCTAGGTAGAGGAAGTGTTCTTCCTCAGCAGTAGTGTTAGGGAGAAGTTCAACTGTGAGTTTGAGGGACAGAATCTCACACTCTATCGGTAAGACTGCCTCCAATCCATAAACTAATTAAAAGGGGGTAAATCTAGTGGCATTGTGGATGGAAGTTCGATAAGCCCATAGTGCGGAGAAGAGCATGTTGTTCCAGTTAGACTTGTGCGTACCCACAATGTGTTGGATCATGGTTTTCAAGACCTTGTTAATCGCCTCTACTTGTCCATTGGACTGTGGGTAGTACGGTGTTGATTTTTCATGGTGAAAACCCAATCTCATGCTCAATTCATCAACCATGTGGTTCATGAAGTGAGAACCATGGTCGGTGACTATAGCTTGAGGAAGTCCAAACCGCGCTATAACATGATTGAACATGAAGATTGCGGCGGTTCAGTGATGTCGTCCGTGTATGTAGGCATAGCCTCGGCCCACTTTGTAAAGTAATCCACGGCTACTATGACGTAACCATGCCCCCTGGCCGAGGTAGGCTTACAGTGCATGAAGTCAATGCCCCATTTAGCGAAGGGGCCAATGGAAATAACCGGGTGTAACGGGGCTGGGTGGGTGCACTTTTTAGTTTGCAAGTGCTGGCATAGAGGAAATTTTTTTACAGCCTCGATACAATCTTTAAAGATAGATAGCAAATAATATCATGTACGAAGTATCTTCTGGGTTGTATCCATCCCAGAGAGATGACCGCCACACGCCCCATCGTGACAGTCATTTAAGACGTGTTCAACCTCTTCATGAGTGAGACAATGTCGAAGAATAGAATCAATACCACGACAGTACAAGGTATCACTGATGATTAGGTAATACTTTGCATGGTGGCATATTCGACAGTGGTCGTCCCGAGAGAGTTGGGGGATGAAACGTTGGGTCTGTAGATATAAAGTGATATCTCCATACCATGGATCAGACGTGCTGATGAGGAACAATTATTCGTCTGGAAGAGAATCATTGGGCTCAAAGTCGACATCAACTCAGGGAAGATCATAGATCAGCTCGACAAACACCAAGGAATTTTTAGACTTAACCTTTTCGAATAGGAGATCAAATTCCTGCAGTATCACTATCCAGCGTGAATACATTCCCCGAAGCACCTGACATGTCAAAACGTGGTACATGGGGTTCGAATCGGCGATGATGGTGGTGGTGCAGAGCAAAATATAATGTCAGAACTTTTGGACGGCAATAACTGCCGCAAGAGCGAGTTTCTCAACATGTGAGTAACGAGTTTCGGTGTCAATGAGACCCTTACTTTAGTAATAAATCACATGTTCCTGGGCGTTGTTGTCTTCTTGTACCAAGACCATGGCGATCGTGGTGGAAAAAGCAGTTGGGCAGCTAGAGCACAGGGGCATGCGTAATAGCATATTTGAGACTATCAAAGGATTGTTGGGCTTGGTTGTCCCAAATGAGCGAGACGTCCTTCTTGAGTAGTCTCATGTAACCCTGCATCTTTTGCGCGAAATTACAGACAAAACGCCTTAAGTAAGTTGCTTTCCCTTGCAAAATTTGAAGTTCCGTGATGTCAGTGGGAGGTGGGAGAGCGACAATGGCTGCCACCTTCAAGGGATCAATGCGGATCCCATCTTTCGAGACAATGAAACCGAGGAGGCATCCAGACTCGACGCAGAAGATACACTTGTGAGGGTTCAAGCAGATGTTATACCGCCTGCATTTGAGGAATACCGCCGTCAGATGGTCAATGTGGTACTCGCGCTATCGTCAATGGGCAGGTAGATCGTCCAAGTAGGGTTCCACAAAGTCCTTCATGTCGTGAAAGGCATATGACATGACCCGTTGGAATGTGGCACCATCATTTTTAAGGCCAAAAGGGAGCTTGCGATAAGCAAATGTACCCCAAGGACAGATGAAAGTTGTCTTTTGTTGATCGGTCGGGTGGATCTTAATCTGGTTGTAGCCGGAAAAGCCATCCATAAAAGAGAAGATGACACTTCCAGCACAATTTTCAATGATCTAGTCGATAAAGGGAGTTAGGTAATTGTCCTTAGGACAAGCCTTGTTGAGATCCCGATAATCGACATAGACATGAATGGTACCCTACTTTTTAGCTATAGGGACAACGTTTGAGACCCATTCTATCAACGGGACAGGGTAGATAAAACTAGCTTTCAAGAGCTTTTCAATCTCTGCCTTGATTTCCACAGTCTGTCGGTGGTGTACCGGTCGCATTTTTTGCCGGACTGGTTTAGCATTAGGATAGGTTTGAATCGTGTGTGAAACAACAACGGGGTCTATCCCGGGAATCTCCTCATAGGTCCAAGCAAACACGTCTTGAAATTGCTTGCACAAGGCCGTGAACGTTGTAATCTCTTCAGGGGAACTCTTCTGGCCTAAACGAATGTGTTCCACTACACCAAGAGTGACCAATATGTCGACCGAAATGGTAGGCTCAATGTTGGCCAAGTTTCCTTCAAAGTCCGTTTGACACGTAAGTATTGAGGACTGAGAGAAAGGGTAGACATCTGGTGTAAAGATGGTGGTGATGCTATTCTCCACAGTATCCAATGAAGGAAGGAAAGATGATCGATGATGGAGGTCTTCCCATGGAGGGTCATTCGCACTCATGATTTCCATAATGGACTCGTCAGAATGAAACGTCCGGAGCAAAGGATCGAGTAGGGTTGATGTCCGTTGTAGAGAACAAGAGGTGGAGGCCATGGCTAAGTGGTCCTCTGGTGCTGACTGGATATCCTCGTAAGTGACTTCAACAGGTGAAAGAGGCATAGTGTCTCCAATTAGGTGTGTAGTGGCTTCATCGGGTACAAGTGATTGATCAATAGAGCTGGGGATAGATGAAATCCGAGAGGATATCATGTTCACCATGGAAACATGATTTGGGGGATCCCAGGTTGGAAAAACGCCCATAAGGGATGAGTCCTTGATGAGGCCAAACCCCACGCTCTCATAAGGATGTGAAGATTGTCCAAGTAATGAAACATTATCACCCGGATGAGTAGCAGTGTCAGGTGTACAGAAATCCAGTTGGTCGATAGTAACAATTCGACCTTGATGGGGGAATTATACTATGCGGAAGACAGATGATGCGACCGCAGTCATGGCGTAAAACCAATTACGACCAAGTAAAATATTATAATCTAACGGGGCAGCGACCACTTCCATGTTAATGGTTGCGGTCTTGCCCCCCAATTCGACTGCTAAGGCTTGTAACAGCCCATGAGGTTGAAATCCACGTCCATCGAATGCTTTCAAGGTGGTGGGAGAACGGTTCAACTCGGGAGAGCCAATGGCTCTCCAACATGAAATCGACATGACTGAAGTAGAGGCACCTTCGTCCAAGACGGTATGATGGATTGTCTTCCCAGCAATGTTTGTGGCAACTTGAAATGCCAACTGATGGGAAAGCCTCAGCTTAAAGTACTCCAGCCGGAACATGATGGTATTCGAAGAATCTGGATCAACCGCGCCAATGGTAGCGAGGAGAGTCTTGTGCTGGTTAGGACAGTTTCTGCAAGACCTCAAGCATCGACATAGTACAAGGATCTTGTGCCAGGTCCTCTACAATATTGTAGTTCTGAGCGGCCCGAGCAATGGGATTGAATACAAATTTTTGAATCATGCTCTTGGGCGGACGCAACACTGACTCTAAAGAGGGCTTCTCAATGGTGATAGAAGCGTGCGGTACGGTGACATCAGGAATCGAAGTGGAATATTTTTCAGTATTACTTGCAACAGATTCCTTCAACGAGATGGAGTCATACAAGCGGGAACGCATGTTCAATTTGACGGTCTCACTATGCATCATGAGTACATGCGCGGTGGAGGATGCTTCTCCTTGGGAAGGAGAGGTGTATGCGATTAGTTGTTGGTTCTGAGTGGGGAAGGGATCATTGAGAACTGTGGTAGTAGAGTTTCCTTTGAGAAACTTCTAAACTTTGTCTCGGTGGGGACATTCTTTTGAGAAATTCTCTCTGTCACACAACAAACAAGGATACTTCAACTTCCTCTTCTGTTTGGTGTCTTCCTGAGTGGGCTTGGGCTCCTGTTGGTTAGAATATTTCTTAGGTTTCCCTTTTTTCTTCTTCTTACCACCAGACTTCTAAGATGAATCTGATTGCAAAGCATTCACCTCTTCGGTGGAGGAAGGAGTGGTGGACTTGGTAGTGTTGTTGCCATCCTGTGGTGGTGATGGGGAAGAACCTTGAGGGTTCGATGAGCCACCAGTTTGAGGAGAAGGATGGGAGGCAAGGGAACCAATGATGCCATCGACCTGTGGTCCCTTGGGTGGTTTCACGAGATCATACGTAGGGCGCGGTGCGTCAGGAACAATTTCATACAATGTGTCGTATTGATCATAGACCAAGTCTAAGTAATGGGCACGAGCAATAGCTTGTTCCTCAGTGAAGGCTCCTCCCATAGCTACACCTCGAGCTACGATGGGTAAAAGTGACTTTTTGAACCAATCAGCTAAGAGTTGGTCCGGAATATGAGCCTTAATAAGACATCGTCTTCGCCGCCATTCATGAATATGATCGGAAATATGAGTGCCATTGTTCTGGCGAAGGGAGGTCAATAAGTCCATACCAATCTCATAGCGGATGGGTAGCTGGAAGTGGGTCAAAAATGACCTAGAAAGAGATCAGAAATCTGGGAAAGAATTGGGTGGTAGTTCAATGTACCACTTGGCAGTTGGGCTGGTGAGAGTCCGTTGAAATAACCTAAGACGGATCGAGTCGTCCATCAAGGAGTTGGATGAACACCATAGATGGTATGTCATCACATGGTTTTTGGGATCCTCACCAAGCTTGCCATCAAATTTGGGGATATATGATGGTAACTTAACCAGAATGGGTGGCCAGTTATTCCCATGGAAAATGGGATCATTCGTCATATGAGACAAATCAGGAAGGTCCAAAGTAGCCAAAAAGGGAAGTGTTGGTTTGACTGCAGGTACTGATAGTACTGATAGGGCATGTATGGACCGGTGGGACCTTGAATCGACTGGTTGTAGGGTGTTCCCAGAGGAAAATGACCGTAAGGGGGTATGCCACCCGGACCATAGGTAGGTCTGCCACCATAATAAGGTGGTCCACCTCCACCACCGGGAGGGGGTGGGCCGCCTTTAAATGGGGGGGTCCCCGGTCCTCTACTTCCACCAGGATAGGATGGACCTCCACCGCCTCCGCCGGGAGGAGGTGGTGGTCCACTGCTGCCACCGGGATAGGGTGGACCTCCACCACCTCTGCTGGGAGGTGGTGGTGGTCCACCACCGCTGTCGGAAGGGTAAGGGCCTCCTCCGCCACCTCCACCAGGGTAGGATGGTCCTCCACCACCACCACGAGGATGGGATGGTCCTCCACCACCACCACCACGATGGGATGGTCCTCCACCACCCGGGGGGGTGTCCCTCCACCTCCACCTGAAAAGGGAGGGCCTCCACCATAGCCACAAGGGGGGTGGGTCATAGTTTCCAGAATGAGGTGGTCCTCCACCAGAAGGTAGAGGTTCACCTCCTCCGAAATTATGTGTGGGCCCGCCGCCTCCAACGGGAGGTGGGGGTAGACCAAACGGGGGTGGTGTAACTTGAGGGACTATAAGTGGGGGTCCATGTTGTAAAAAAAATTGATGCCCCCATAGAGTGTATGGATTTCCAGGATAAGGTATCCCGTAGAGTGCGTTTCTGGGATTGAGTTGTCCCGACACAAGGTTAAGATAACCTGGATATGATTGACTCCATGGTGGTTGAATTACATTGGATGGTCCCCCAACATGGGATAATCACGTGGTGGAAGGACCAATGGGAACACCTCCTCCAATATTATGGTTAAGAGACGGGGGTTTCCCCCCAGCAACAACTTGTTGACCACTAGTCAAGGGTTGACCCAACACGGGTTGTTGATTATCTACTATAGGATTAACATTACCAGTAAGGAAGGTAGGGGGTAAAGAGTATCCTCCCCGCTATTTTTGGGGTGGGGGAGGAATGGGTAATGTAACCGTGGTAGTAACAGGTGTGTTGGACTGTTGTCTTTCAATAGGTTGGGTCGTTGGAGGTATAGAATTGGTCTCCTATCTAGGGGGTGTATGTGCAGGAAGTGAGGGTTGACCAGGTTCAAAAGTGGTCACGTGTTGTGTGGATGATTCTGGTGAATCAAAAGATAAATAACCACTTGGGAGTGGTTGATAGGGACGTAACGTCGGGTCTTCAATCCTTCGTAAAAGACTTTGTCTTCGAAACCCCTCATCCATAGTACGAAATCGAGACAATTGTTCACAATAAGGTGCTAGAGGGTCATCCGGAGTAGTCCCACTGGGTGGGGATGCAATGGAAAAATGAGCCACTGGGTGGCCTAGAGATGATGTCCAATAAGCTACTGCCGGACCAACAGCTGTTGTAGGGTCGTCCTAGGGTGGATTTAACCATTCCACCAATCCAGGCTCTCCCGGTAAAACGGAAGGTAGGTCTTGTGAAGTGGAAGTTCACGCCTCTTCACCTTGTGGGGGGTTGGAGGCAGGTGAATCTAGAGGGAACATATGTGCTCCAATATTCAAAGTAGGTTTTTCTACTTCAGTTGACACGATCGTGGCTTGTGGGTCCATTCTTACCTTTGAAATTACCTCCTGGTTAAGGGGATATTCGGGCAGGAAGTTCTGAATCCTGCGGGACCTTTTCCAAGGAAAGTCAGCCAGAGTGACTGAAACAGAGTTTCTCCTAGGGAAAGCTAAACAAAAGAAAAGCAGTCCGGAAAAATCTACACAAACTAAGGCCGCAAGCAAACTTATGTGACATGTGTGGATTCAAAATTCTGGAACCTCACAGGATTGTCAAGGCTTCGCAAATCACTATATACCGCAGGGTCCAACAGTAAAACGCGACAAGGAGGATTGGGACCATACCCTTTCCTGAATACCCGACTACCTGGACAATACGTGCATAGTAATCTCCCGAGTGTTGTTCTCGGTGTATTGCTCTGCCAAGACGGCCAAATGGTTAACTCAGTTGGTTTCAGGAATCCTAATGGTGTCTCCCGATATACGCAAGGTATGTGGGAGCTCAAATCCGTAGTGGTGTTGTCTAATGCACAACCGTAAATGACGAGACCTTCCTATATACTACCGAGTACGTGAAACACCTTTCTATATACACCAAGTACGTGAAACACCTTTCAATATACGCCAAGCACGCGAAGTACTTGGTGGGTACGTGAAAGAGCTTCAATATACCTGGTCGGTACATGAAAGAGCTTTGATATACCGGTTGGTACGTGGAAGACTACAATACCCCCGGAATACAGTGCTGGCAAGCAACGATAGCTGCCACATTTTACGACGCTGGAACACGTCTCTAACTTAACACACAAGTTACTAAATATTTTACCCTAGTTCTATTGTTAATTTTATCTGGATGGTTAGGTGAATGCATGAGGTGAGTACATAAATGTGAACATAATGCAAGCCCTAACTACATGCAAAAAATGTACTTTTATTTTGATTAACTCTATTTATGGGAGGGAGAAATCTCTTTCCAAGTGATTTTACCGGAACAACAAAATGCAACACAATCCCAAATCTATCAAATTTTATAAATGAAAGTATTCTTTTCCATTTTTCTTTCGAGCAAAACATGAAAATCAACTAGCACCAAACCAAAGTCTAAACATTTTCTTTTGTCTTTTCGAATCAAAATGCGACTAAGCTATGAAAAGAGAGAAATTCCCTATCTAGAGCACTCTAACTTTTCAATTTCACTATAATGGCTTAAAAGCACAAAAAACCAAGAATGCATACAATTTCCTCAAGCATGGAATTACTCTTGTAAAAACTTGATCTCATTTAAATTCTTCAAGAAAATGAATGATTCACAATTCCTGAAAGGTACAAATGATTAATTTTTTCTCTCAAACTTTTCCAAAAGACTAATGAATGACAAATTCCAATGCATGAACCAATTTCTACAACAATTTTCAAATGCACGTGAAAATGGTAAAAATGATGCACCTTTAATTTTCCAATGATATGCCAAGATTACAACTTGATAACATTGATATTTTTAAGCATGAAAAACTGAAAAGGAAGATTGTCTACGGCACTCTAAATACTCAGAAAATCTCAAGAAAATGACAAGCACTCATGTGAACTGAAAACACTCATGACACTCAACAAACAACTGAATGCAAACAAAGCTAAATGACAAGTGAAAAAAGAAGTTTGGGGTCATATCCAATGCAAAGATCAGATCAGGTGGGGAGAGGAGGGAAAACAAGGTTAAGTGGATGAAGGTGAGGGAACCCAAAGTTTCCACCACTACCAAACCTAAGCTCATTAAAAAATGGGGCCCAATACAAATCCACACAGAATCCAAACACTTTCGACACACAAATCAAAAAAAGGTCTCTGACTGGATCATGCAGCACAGAGGGGTCTGCACACCAAATCAAAACTCAAATCAAAAAATGGAGGGGGGATGCCCTTGTATCAAATTTAACAGATCGATGCAGTCTGTGTTCAGGCACAAAGTGACCGTCGCAGGTCACCAGTGCGGGGATTGCGACGATGTAGCAGGACACTAGTGGGAAAACTGCGATGACAGCTCAGAATACAGAGATGCAAAGTGAAAAAAATGATAGATCGACGCTCTGGTTCTATTGCCCAGGTGCGACGGGCGAGATCCAAACTCAAGGATCAATAGATCTCCAAGCAATGAGCAATGAAAGGGTCTAAATATTGTGAGTACAGACTCATGGGAAGACAACAAACTCTTCAAAGTGAAGATCTAATGGTGAAAAAGGCTTAGGAGGAAAATGAGATGGCTTGCAAAAGAAATCAAATGAAAATGGCATTCAAATTGAAAACTAAAAACAATGTTCTTCCCCAGTATGGTCGCCAAATTTTTTATCGGACAATCTACCAAGAGCAAACTCAAGGCGTGATCTCCCTAGCTTAATGCAAGACTAGAACAAATGAGACAGAATATGAAATAACTTTCCTACATCTAATTAGAGATCAAGTGACTAGATGCTTTACCTTTCAGATCGCGGATCCTTTCTCCTTGATGTTGTTCCAAGCTTTATGGTCTTCATATCTCAGCTGCAAAACCTGTCAAGACATACAGAACAACACAAGTAGTAAAATGCATCTAAACAATAACAGATCTAAGTAAGCAGTTAAGCAGGCAAACTACACAAACATCATCAATGCAGCAACATTTGGTGGAAAGCATTTATATTACTGTATAAAAAGGGAAAGTACATAGAAGGAAGTGATTACAACCAAGGCTTAACGTGGCAATCCTTCTCCAACAAGCCAATGCCAAAGCCTCCAAAGGAAGTATAGATCTCCCAAAAGATGAATAGATATCTCCTAAGCTAATTTCACTAGCATGTAAGTACTATAGACTTCCTCCCTTTGGAGTGAAGAGGAGCCTCATATAAATAGGACTAGGAGGATAGAAATGAATTGAGGATCAGTGGGAGAGGACTTAGGGATCTTCCCAATGATGGAGGAACCGAAGGACAGGTCAACCTATAAGTTAGGGATAGAGATCCAAGTCATCCTCCTTTTAGAAATCGCTCGAAGCTTCCTTTTATCCATATTAACTGACATCGTCGCAAGTTGTAATAGGGAAACAAGCGACAGATGAGGTCGTTGCAGGCTATATAAGGACAACATGCTACATCTTCGCACTCTATCAAGGAGGAACCTGCAATGATCCTGGTTCTCGCAAGCTGGAAGAGAGCAAGCTGCGATGATCCACCTAGATTTTAGGATAAAGCATCAACAACTCTTTCAAATTGACTTCCTGGTCATGGATACTTCAAGGGTATATACACTAAGTCCCATGATGGTAAGATTTAGGTGTAACACATAGGGTTGAGTGTATTATCCAAACCCCAACAATATCCCTAAATGCACACCCTATAGAGCATGAATATTTCATTGTGGATGAATGCATGAATATTCCATTGTGGAGCTCATTAATAAATTTATGAAGATTTTAATTAGGGAAAGAGTTAATACTTACAAATCCAATCCATAGTTATTTGCACTACCAAGTCAAACTCAAAGGCTAGTGGTCAAGACTTACTCTAATGACCTTTCTTTGTTTAGATTTAAGGATCCTTGTAAAGTGTATTAATTCTTGAAAACTATGCATCAAAACCTTCTAAAAATATAATATAAATAAATGACTAAAGTGTTGCTTTGTCCTTCGATGAAATGTCAACAAAAATATCAATCCTATAATTGAATATAATAAACAATAATTGTGTATTAATATCTTGTGAAGGAGTTGATAACATTGGGAGAATATTTCCTTCTATTTAATATAGACTTGTGTTAACATTCGATCTAATAAAATTTTCAAGGAACCATTTTGTTAATCAACCCCTAGAACCCGTAGTATTTAAGGATACCATACTTCATTACAAAGTGAAAATTTCCCTTACTTATGTCATGATTATTACTCATTATCAGTAGGTCAGTTGTTGTCCATGTCTCAAAGACAAGTTGTCTACATGGAATATGTGCATATAACATAGATATATGTGCAGATACACTTGAAATTTACTATAACCATTACACAACCACTAGAACATATATTGAATGAGAATATACCTAGACTAGAGTTTGTAAAGTTAGATAGAAGAGTGCATTCAAATAAAAGGAATCATAAGTGTGACCTAGTGTCTAGTTAACCTTGGATGGCCTTGTGAGAATAATATGGGTTACTATTTCTAGAAATTAAATTCATATTGGGACGATACATGAGGACAATATCCTCAAATTCATTGTTAAATTAAAACATACCCTCATACATTAAGATAAATTTCTTTTTTCCCTCAACGAATCTTCTTTAGAGAAATAAATTGTCTCTCCTTTCCCTTGATAAAAAAAAATGAGTAAAATAATTTGTCACAATCACACAATTAATTGTGCACCTAAGTGTCACTCTAACCTTTTGGCTACTTGGAAATAACATTTATCTTTCTTAAAAAATACAAGTAGGGTATTGGTAATGGATATTTCACATCATCATCATCATCATGATTTGCGGATCATTATCATTTCCAGTGTCATTATCCTCATTGTATGGCAGGACTATTAATTATAGACACATTAATGAATCTTCTCACAAAAATATCTAGTTCAAAGTTTACGCACGTTTAAAATTAAACAAACACACTTACAAAAAAATAATTACTCTTAAAATAGTAATTTAGGAAGAAGATGCTAACAAAAACTATTGCAAAGCCTTTGATATGGTTCCAAGGTAGTATCAGTCAATAAGCCACATTAATATGGGGTCACATGAAGAGAGTTCCTATCATTTTGTCTTCCACACTTGGTCTTAGTCAAGTTTAGATCTCACTCCATTTCAACATTTAGATTTACTCCTAGATCTCTAGGTTTGACTTGATGGAGCTCTTCAATGTTATATTTTTTCAACTACGTCTAGATGTGGTATGATACAAGTGTCCTAATTGTTACTTAGTTTTAACTTCATTAAAATATATAACGCTTGATAACATGTGTTTCCTCCTAGGAGGTCATAAATTCAAATCCAGAGGGGGTTAGGGTATGTACACTCTATAGACTTTAGCAGTCAAATCACTACGCATAGTAACCTAAGAAATTTTTTGGAAAGGACAAAGTAACACAATGAATAATTTTGCTATGTGAAAAGAGCATGGATGTTTATGGAAAAAGTAAGAAACAAATACTACATTTTAAGCTCTATAGTCCTTGGCAAAAAACATTGAAATTAGTCTCAATGACTATTTGATGGAATGCATATCCGTGGACCTAGATATAACATCATGGAATGCTGACGCCCTAGAATAAAACATGCATATTCAATGAAAATCAATTGCATTCAAATTGACTAGTGAAAGGGTATGATGTAGTTTTTTTGCAAATTGTGCTTGCATCTCATGAAATCTGACATAATCAACATGGCCAAATATAACCTCATAGATCATTTCAACAAATATTATATATATTCATTAATATTCTTGTTATTCATCAAATCATCAATATCTGAATCGTTGAAAGGATTGTCCATAAAAACATCATCATCAACTTATTCAACTTCTTCATTTGACACATCTAATTGTTCATGATCTTCCTCATCTCCAAATTCTTCATCTATGACATATACCTGCTCATGATCTACATCACGACCTTCAACTTCCTCAACTTCTTGGTTTGACACATCTACCTTCTCATCGACATCACCTTCATGATATTCTTCAATATCGACTTCTTCTGGTACAATATATTTCGCAGGCCTTCCTCTTGGCTCATACATAACTACATGTCACCAAGCTGCTTTATTTTTCACCTATGAATAGAAGGCATGCTCACACTGAATTGGAATGACATAAGGCTACGAACCTTACTCAAATAAATTTTTATTAAGCATGGTAAATCCCTTATCATGCCTGATAACAATTCTATCAAGATCATGGTCATTCATGTGTAACATGTACCAACAAACCTTGAAGAGAACTACTTTGAAGGATTGAAACTATAACTCAAGTATATATTTTAGGTAGCCATGGTATCTTTTTTATATCATTCTAGACACATGTCAGTGCTAGATGAAACATTCATCACTTCGAAAACTGCATCTATCCCACAACCATAGGTTTTTATCTTATCATCCAACTATCTGATACAAAAGTTTTTACCATTGCACAGCATAGACTTGTGGTGTTTCATTTGCACCAATATATATACTTGATATGTTAAAAATTCATTATTGACAAGTAATCAACATATTTAGACCAACAACTACTTAAAGTTTCAAGAAAACTAAATATCGACACATCTAATAGATGTAAATAAAAAAAATGTGGGTAATGATCACATGTTTATCTTCTGCACTATTTGCTAAATCAATTTTCCTTTGTGTATGGTTGATATCTCAAAAATGACGAGATCTTATAATCAACTCCACCACCCCATCCCATGATAATTTACCATAAACTTATATACATCGTTCTATCCATGCCTTCATCAAATCAAGATTATTTGAAACATATAAACATAATGCATCCCACTCTCGAGTAGTTGTATGAAAAAAAGACAATTGAATAACTAGGTACTTAATAAATTATGGATGAATAAAATTTATAACATTAAAGAAGTAAAAAATTGGAAAAGTGTAATATACACTATTATATAAGTTTCTCTCTATTGATTGGTTACCTTTTACTTTTTTCAATCTACCATTCCCTAACAAAAACTCCCCATCATATTTTTTATTGGAACAGGAATCCAAAATGTGATGCACATTAATATGTGGTGATGCTACTTCAAGAATATACTCACTAATATACACCATGGACTGATATACCATATAGCCCTCAGGACGTGATCTTTGTCTAACAAAAGCTTTCAGTTCCTTCAAGTTCCTCTCCACCATTCACGATGACCTTGTGTGTATAGGTCGACATATTTCAATCTCCTCAACTTGGAGTATGAGGTATTGATCTTGTGCATTAATGAAAAATTCTAGAGGAAGATACTTTTGCAATTCACACATTAGCCGAGGAATTTCTCCTTTCCAATACCTTATATCTTATTTATGGATTTTTTTAGATGACAACTACCTAAACATGTCGATGCAACTTAATTATATTGCGGGAATATTCAAAACAATCATAAGTATATGTACATGTACAATGCAAGTAAATCACATCTATGCCAATTGTGTAGTTAACCTTTTGATTGTAAATTGTGAAACCTTGTCTCATGTACTTTCCGAGATCATATATAACTTGTTCTATGTTGTTATCGAAGTTGTCTAGGAGAGATAGAGGTAGAACAAACTAAAACATAGAATCAAGACATGTACTCATTATTTTATTCAAAAATTAAAAACAACAACCAAATTCTTAAAAAATGGGATATTAATTTACTAAATAACCTTAATAAAGGTATGCCAATCATGGGGTTTTACCCCACCAATTTCTCCTTTCTTTGTTAATATATTCTTTAATTTAGAAGAAAAACCAGTGGGAAATTTAATTTTCTAGATAACATCTTTTAAGACATTGTTTTCTTGCTCTATAAATAACCATGGAATATTGTCTAGTTGTCTATCATTGTAATAATGAATCAAATAAATGAGAAACTTATAGGTGCTCATAGTAGGGAAACCTATTGAATTGGATGGAATATATCTTCATTCCTCATGTAGGAAGCTCATTAATGCATTGATGACCTTTACAAAACATAAATGAACATAATTATTAAATATTAGATAACATTGAAATTAACAATTGAATAAAAATATTTCAAGTTGTATAATGTTGTTACACATGATATGGAATCCAATTTTTTACCTCGATGGTGATTCTTATTCAACTCCAATTTCGATAGTTGAGGTGTCATTCTTTCATGTTTTTTTCTAGTCTCTTTCTTCCCAAAATATATTTCTTGGTACTTTGATACCTATGGTTCTTAGGGAGGAAGTGCCTATGCTCATCAAAAACTTATTTTCCTAAACTTTTGGAGCATAGAGATATCACTCTAGGACCACATACTAGACATGAAAATTTACCCTTTGTCCAAAGGCCTACAAGATGTGGAATTATGTTAATGCTAGAATTATACAAAGCACTTATTCAAAAAATGCATGAATCATTGATAAAAATAAATATTGATAGAGTATAGTAATTTAATACTAATTACCACAAAAATGTGTTAGACCCAGGGCATCATGAATTGTTCATGTAATTATTCCATGGAATTGAAATTGGATTTGCCACCCTATTTGTTTGGAGATGCCGTACATAGTGATGACAACCCATAACTTTAGAAATTCATCAATAAGAGGCTCAATAAATACGTCCATATCTTTAACTTGGTACTTCCATAATTATTAGAAAATACACACGTTTATTATATTGAACATATAATAAATTAATATATGTAACAAACAAGTAAAGTACAATTCAAATGATATATACTTGAAATTTTTATTTTGAAAAAATACCTAGAACAATCATTGCCAACATTGTGTGCTCCCTCTTTATTGACATCCAAGGAAGAAATTTATTGTTTATAACAAAAATAGGCCACACTAAGTAAAAGGACCTCATCTCTCCAAATGGATTGACACCATCAACTACCAATGAAAGCCTAACATTATGAGGTTCTTCTTTAAAAATTGGCCATCTTTCTTTGATGTCCCTAAATGCAGTACCATTTGTAGGCATTCTCATAAAACCATCTTCACTCTTGTTTTTTGCATGGTAATCCATAAATTGTTCCATGCTCTTACACTTGAACAATCATTGGAAATGTGGAATTATGGGAATATATCAAAGAACCTTGCGAGGCACGTTATTTGTTACTTGATCAGTTCGATATCTACTAATTCCACATTTAGGGCATTCTGAATTTGTTGCATGTTTGCCTTAATATATAATATGGTCATTAGTACATGCATAAATGCTCTCATACTCCACTCCTAAATCTTTCATAATTAGAGACAATTCTTGGTATGTGTGAGGTAAATTATTTGGTAGTGGTAGGAGAATATCACCTAACAGTGTACGACAGTCAAACAAAAATTAAAAATGATGAATATTATTCATCAATATTGCATTGACCTATATACAATATAATTAACACTAAAAACAAAAGAAAAAATGGTATTAATGTATAAAGAATTATATTACTTACCCTAGGATCTATGTGAGGAAAGTGTTTGACAAACCATTCAACATTTTTAAGTTCACCAACAATAAAATTGCAGAGACAAGATTTGTCCTTAAGCCTTGATATAAGATTTTTTGTGGCTTATCAATCAAAGGTACATCATGAACATGTTCATCAAAATTATAATGATTCATCCATCGAAGAAGCATGAAATATGTCATTGATCAATCTATTTATCCCATCATTATGAATTACATCAATATCATCATTTTCCTCGGCCATAAGATTAACTTCATGATCTCCAATATTATATGCTCCATCATGATCTCCATCATCCTGTTCACCAATATTACTTGTACTACAATTTGGCTCATCGGCATGCTTGTCGTTCAATCCATTAATCCTAGGATGCTTCATCTTTGAAATTACAAACAATCAAATTTCTTATGTATATAAATGAAATGTTAAAAAAATAAATTAAAACTTCTAGACATATGAGAATACCAATTAAATGTGTAATGAAGAAATTCATCTAGTACATCTTACCACTGGATGAAATTCACACCTCTCTTCAGAGTTCCCATTATTCCCGACAATGTTTTTAGTTGTAGACCTTAATATTCTTCTATTCATTCCCTTGCATTTTTTGCAAAGGTACCAACATTTACCATCACTAAGTTTCTCCCTTAACCTAGAAACAATCCTAGAACTCTCCTATTTTGTTGACATTATTAAATATATAATTGAAATGAAACTATAAATAGATATAAAAATGGTGTAACGTTATTAAAGTTATCAAAACTATGAAGTATAAATCTATTATAGATGTCGAGAACATCACATAATTTTCTCCTTAATATTGAGTGCATATACATAAAATTTATAGACATCGAAATTTTAACAATAGTTGACCATGCCCACTTTGGCACCCTTAGGTCAAGATAAACATTATTGACCATTTCGGCGTATGAAGGAGTGGGAAATCTTAACTTCATAATTATGACAATAGTTGACCATGCGCACTTTGGTACCCCTAAGTCAAGATAGATTTTATTGTCCATTTCAGGAGATAAGGGAGCGGGAACTTTTGATGGCTCAATTCTGATGTAAGAGTGTCAAAATTTCGACGTATGTTTAGTATCGTCGAAATAACAATTTTCATCATGGACAAATCCAAAAATTCAAGAAAATTGCGATGAAACCTATGACTTTTTCATCATTGTCGAAAAAACATCGAAACTCACCCCCAAATGTAGTAGTGCTCCATCATCTCCTGCAATGTTGGATTTATATCATTGGTCTATATGTGCATCTTAATTGTTGTTCAAACCACAATATTGTCATGCTTTAAGTTAAAAGGATGTAAAACCATTGTCTAACATTTCTCAAATTTTCTGACTTTGCATGATGGCCTTCCCTATTGTCAAGTTGTTCTAAGTGAAATCATATCTAGTGTTTACTCATGCCACTAAGGAAGGGTCTCCATAACCTTCTTGTTGGAAATTATTCCCTCATTAACTTCTAGCAATCAAATTAAGGCTATAAACAATAATAGCATTTAGTATACACTAATATACTATGACCGGGACATATCTGTGATATTAAAAAAGATAAACTATAAGGAAATAACTTTAATCTACAGCATCCTCAAAAAATATGTGTATGGATGGAGGCTTCTTCTCACCATAGATCTAAGGGTCCATTGAGGCGAATTCGGGCTCGATGGTTTCCTTGTAGAGAGCATCAAGCTTGGTATCCAAATCTTTGGTTCTAGGCTAGGATGCTCTTATTTTTCTCTATAAACTCATCCATCATCAGAACCAACGCATTCCACTCTTCCTTTGTGTCAAGAAGAACCTTACCCATCAATGTTTTGATTTTCCAATAAAGTTCCACAATCCAAAAGTATTTTGTTTCCCAAACTCTAGTATTCCGTGGACCAAGAACCCAAGGGCCCATGTTTTCCTAAATTTTTGCATCCCGAGTGCAATTCTGCTCCATTTTCATCCATTCATCAATATCAACAAGCTCACATTGGACATGATATGGGGTGAGTCTTAAATATGAGTTTTTAAGATTTGAAATTTCCTTATGCACCCATGGTTCAGATACATGTATTTTACCCCCGCAGGAGCCACTGCCACAAGGTCCTCTGGCCATGCTCAAGACTAGGAAGTCAGATAGGAGAGTGAGGAGGTTGGTCAATAATACTGGAGGCTGAGTTCCAAGATTGAAAACCATGCAGAAGATTAGACTGAAAACACATTAACCACCCTAGCAAAGCCAAGGCCAAGGCCGAACTAGGGGAGGGATGGAATGAGGTGCAAGAAACAGGGTTGAAAGAGGGTTCCAACCAAAGATTGAAGCACAGAGGAATGATACTCGATGGGAAGAAGGGATGGAGGGGGGTTGGAGGTTATTGATAGAATCCAGAAGACGACTCTTTGAATAAATCATAGTACCACTATTCTGAAAACCATGTATTGAAACCACAAGAACTAGAACAAGAAATGAGCCAATGACTAAAGAACCACCACCAACATGTTTATAGCTTGAAGTGACTGCCATGAAGCCGAACCAGTTGCCTGAAATTTCCATATAAGCTTGCAATGTAGTGCAGTATCATAACTAGTATCTGGTTATCAGTTACTCCCTCTAACATGTGGGTTAGTCTCATCCAAACATAATATCCTACATAGCCTTCCATTGTCTCCAAGTCAATTACCAATTTATCAACCATTAGTCAACATAAACAAGTTAATCTATCTATCCTGTGCATGGAATATTTAATTTTGCATACTAGAAGAAAATCACGCAATTGTTATCATTAATATGAAAAATGATAACTTGAAACATAACTTACACATATAAGTAGGTTCATAAATCCACACACATAATTTAGTTGGTTAAGTTGAGTCCAACAGATAATAAGAAAAGAAATACAATATAGGTCTAATTTTTTTAGCGATCCCATCAAAATGTGGGGCGCTACATTCATTGGTCTATGTCTATTGGGTCGTAGTTTAGTAGTAACTTGGAGTAATATGTCTTCCAATGATCTAGGTTCAAGTCCTAGCAGTTATGTTTCTTCCCTGAGTGGAGCTTTCCAGATATGTCTATTGATTACATTGAATATTATTGATATAGAATTTGGGTAGATTACTAGATCACTTTCAAAATACCAAATAACTCTACTTTCACTTTATATTTGGTGTTTCAAGATTGAAATCAAAATATACATCATCTTAGACTCTTGAATCATGACCAAAGTTTAAAACTAGTCTATAACCTATGAGAGTCTACTTATTACAACCATCCTTCAAAACAGATTGGACCCAAGTACCCTTCATTCCTGCCTTCAAAACAATGACATCAAATGAAAAACAATCCCTCAATACAAATCCCACATAAAGCACGTTTCTCTATATATGGGCATTTCCTTGGTTCTTGATAATATTAAAAGAGAGAAAGAGAAGATTAAGAGGATAAAGAATCTTCCTTGTATTATTGAATTATCAAAGTTATTTTGTGCAACAAAAGGGCTAACTTAGAGAGGTAGTCTACTTTTGAGTTGAACTCCGTGTAGATGTGAGTGAAGGAGATAAAATCAAAATGTTTTTTTACCTCCAAAACTTTGTTTGTGATGGGCCCAAGAGATAAATTTATGATATGGAAAATGAAATCAGCCCAATCCATCAATAATTTTGAATCTGTCAAAACTTGTATTCTTTTAAATCTTTTGTATTCAACTATGTTCATCAAGAGCCATAGTGAATAAATTATGCTCTATTGTTGGTTCCTAGGCCTACACCATACTTCAAATGAAAGTAATGATGATTGTTTAAGAAAAGGATGGTGCCCACTCCACACATACCTAAACTGCCTTAGCAAGCCCCATCAAAGAACCCACAAAGAAAAAGAGAAATCTACAATAGGTTCCTTTAAAATTCTTGTTTCCTTTGCTTTGGTTCCTTCCAACATTCAAGATAAGATATTCTAATGTTGTAGACAACGTGACCAATAAACAAATCATGTCCTTCAAATATAATATTATTCATGGCCAACCACAACTCCCAAAGAACATAACAAGGTAGGGCTATGTGTCCTATTAGAAAGTTTCATTAATCCAATTTTCAAAGCTATCTAAGAGAGTGTATTTATCGTAAGGAATTGAACCATTTACTAACTAAAATATTTTTTCACATATAAATTGAAAAGGGGCATGTAACAAACAAATAGTACATTGGGGTAGCTAATTGAGCTTAATCATGGATTTACCATCAATAAAAAGCCGAGTTCAAAAGAAAATATCCAATTCTTGAAAGCTTCGAGCAATCCAATCAAAATTAACATATATTTAATAGATATTTCCCTGCTTAAAACTTACACACTCCATGCATAACAACAATAAGAACATTTTTTCTTAAAACTTATCTAAAAAAATAGTGATAATAAGATATTTTGAGGTTTCAGCTTTACAAATAAGATGTATCACCAACATCAATTTAATGACAATTAAACATTTCCAAATTTTAATTGCCTTAATAAAATGTACATATGATTATTCTCATAAAAAAATGTACACTTAATATATTTTTCATAAAAATTGTAAAATTTAATAAATCATAAAACAATTTAAAAAATTAAAAGACAAAATAATAAAGCTTCAAAATAATAAGATAAAGACTCATGTTTTCTCATCGCTGGTTATTTTCCCATTGGTCTATTTCGGTATTCTTAGGTTGTGGCTTCAGTTTTATTTAGAGGGGATCAACTTACAATGCTCTCCCTCCTTATGCTCCTTAGGATTGTGTCATCTTCCTCATGTGTCGTGTTGTTGTGTTTATCTCTTGAAGCTATCTGGAAAGGAGATGGCCCATCGTACAAGGGATGCAGATGTTGGGAATGTTCTCACTAACATTAAGGAAATCAAGGGATATTTGAGGGATGAATTCCAAAATGGAGGGACTGATAAAATTTATTGACCATATTATGAACCACATTGAATAGCAAGACTAGAAGCATGATAGGTTGGGAACTGAGGTCAAGAATCATGGGGAAAAGATAGAGAAGCTGGTAAACGACAATAAAATGCACTTTAACATGATCTTAGGCTTCTCCATAGGAAATCAGTCCCTTGTTGAACATAACATAAGCACCAATGTACTTGAAGAAGAGAAAATCCATCATATTTCCGTAGGGAGAATTGAAGGTCAAAATATTTAGACCCGGGTTCTAGATCAAGAGAAGCAATACATAAATGAAGACCACATTGGTCATGCTTTTTAATGAATTTATTATGATGTTATGCATTTTTGTTGCATGGTTTTATTAAGGCAATTTGGAAAACATGACATTTGTAGGAGTCTTTTGAACATCTTTTATGCACTATGGATGTATAAGGTTGAAGGCAAGTTGGAGAAATATGTCAAATTGTTGGGAAGAAATTTTTTTTTTCTTGGATTCTCTGTAAAATTTGGGTTGTTAAGCTTTCCTTCAACCATTAAATATAAAAATCCTTCACATGTTTCTCTGGAAAAAAAAACACATTCCCCTGTAGGTATAGTATCCACTTCTCCTTACCATGATATTTGTTATTTATCTTTTCACTTAAAATATGAAGGTATGAATTTTGGGGCTGACAATTTCAAATTCTTAAAGATTATTGGTGATACTAACATGATCGTTACAAAAATGAACAACATGTTTGCATGTCCAAAAGAATGTTTGAACAGGTACAGGGACAGATTATAGTTGGCCTTCAAAGATTCTCCATAAATTTTCCAAGCTCATCTTTGCAAGTGGTTTCCAAAGTTCAAAATTAGACGGTCAATTCTATGTAAAAACATTTCATAGGGTAGATCTATGATGGGAACAGTGTATACTTGAGCCCGGTGCAAGCATGGATAGATAATGCTTGCGAAAGTAATCATTCTCCGTTGCAAGAATTTCAAGTCTTCCAAGTTCCCGGATTCATTCATCATTCTGTTTTCCCTCTGACAAAGATACCGGTATGTACACAACTTATCATTGATGTGATTGTGTCTTGGATTATCTCTAAATACAAAGGAAGAAGGATTGGCATGAATCATATACTCAGGTGGCTAAATTGGTGGTATGATTTCACTTGACCATGTTATGTTATCATAATTAGGGTAAGTAGATATAGTTTCATTTGAATTCAATATCTACTATTACCCATGCATTGCACTTGTTGTCATTTCATTTTGAGTTATTTGCATTTTCATTTTGAACAAGGCAGAACAAAAGTGTCTACCTTTTATGCATTTGGTTTCTTTGTTGTTAGATGGGTGTGCAATTCTACAGGTACCCAGAAGATCCTTGGGGGTTCTCATACACACATAGGAAGACCACATGTCCCACAGTTGGATGTAGTATGGTTACACCTCAAAGCTATTGCAGCATTCCAATAGGGCCAAACCTAGAGTAAGGGGTCTAAACTTTTTATTGTAAAGTCCAAAGTGGGTTACATTGTATGGATATTTGGATTAGGGCTTGTTGTCCCCCTGGATTGGTCATGGTAGGCTACCTTGGTTTCACTCTTAGAATTAAATTGCTTTGTGGAACGGCTGACTACCCCTTCGGTGTGTGGATGTCCCCACCATGCGGGGCTTTAAGCCTATGGGTTGGTGTCTGGGGCTTCTAGGGGTGACCCACTAGCACACAGGACCACCTTGGTTTTTGTTATGTAGAGGTGTTTGCATATTGTAAATGGTTGTTGTCCCTTATTTATCACACCTCCTTCATCCACTTGGACCTCATTCTAGCACATAGAAACCCCTCCTCTAGCCCTTTGTCATGTGACATCAACCTTCCACAATTGATCCTACAAGCTTAGAAAGGGGGCGTTGAGGGATAAACAAAAATTTGGGGTTAGTTGGGGCATGATGACCCCCTTTGTCTCACTATTTCATCAAGGGATGCCTTTATTTTAGTCTAATTTACTATTTTATGTCTATTTTAGGGCTTATTCCCAAACTTGTGCGGGATTTACCCTAAAAACATTCTAATTTAATGTTGACTTGTAGGATCGAAAATTAAAAAGGTTGAGGATTAAATCATATAAATAGATCACCTCACCTCATTGTAAAATCATAATACAAGGATTCAAATAGGTTTCTTACTCTCTTTCTCCTACTCTATGAGTAATTAATGTGATGCACACTTCTCTTGGGATGAATTCTTTGGCTTGAAGATGAATGAATGATGTTTTAAGGCTTCTATTACACATGTAAATGGTTGATTCTAGACTAGTTGGAAGAACTCATGCACAAGTGTGACCTAAGGTATTCTCCTTGCTCACTTTTTATTAAATGTTAGTAATTTATGCTCCTAACTAGGTTAAATGGTGCTTTTATGGTGCATTTTCTGATTGTCAGGGCTTATTGTCAACATTTTGTCAAATTTTGTATGAAGAGAAAGTCCTCCATAGGAGTCCTCTATTGCTTATTAGGGGCTTGTATCTCTTCATTTTCCCTTGTTAGGCTCTCCCACCGAACCTTAGAGATTTCTAGGTGATTCCCTAGCTTGCGAGTTATGAGAGACATTTAAAGAGAAGGACATTGACCATTGATCTCTCAATGCCCTAGGGATTGAGACAAAAATCATATTCCATTTTCTTGTAATTAAATTACTCTTTTTATTAGTTTAGTTGTATTTTATTTTGCTGCAATTTTACACCCTAAAAAACTGAAAATTCCTAAAAACCCTAAAAATATGAAAAATTCCAAAAAATACAAAAATACATGGAAGTTGGAAATTCCGGTCCACCCTACAAATTCTCCCTAGTGGATTTATCCATGTATCTCTGAGGGCATCCTATTTTACATTGGTAAAAACCCCTAAAATTTATATATTGTCAAAAGTACCCTAAAATTCAAATAAATTCAAAAACCTAAAAAGATTTGCAACTTGGAAATTATGGTCCACCCATCAATTTCACCCTAGTGGATTTAACCACAAATATTGAAGGGCGTCCCATTTTTCCCTAGTGCATTGGGAAGCATGAATTTTTTGAATTAGGGTTTCTGCTAGGTATTTTGCAGCTTTGATTGGGCCAAAAGGTGCGCCCTAGGCCACTTAGCCCTCTGCACTTAAGAGCAGACCTTTCTGAGGTATTTCCTTGGGAGGTGTGAAGCCCTTGCATGGGGATTCATGAAGTATAATGAAAGTTGTGACATTGATTGATAAATTGAATTAACTCATTTATCATGATTTATGTGTATATATTATTCATTGTTGACTCCATATAAGGCATTGATATGGTTACAAGGTTGTAGAAAGGTATTTGCATGTATTTTGTTTTTTGTAGGTATCTTTGAGGGCTCTCCCCTGGGTTTAGGAGTTACCCAAATAAGTTGAGAAGTTAGGTTGTGGTGAAATTTAGGCATGTACTTCTCACATATGCTTACCTATCACTAGCACTCGGCCACATGTATAGTCTATTCTAAAAGGACTTCTAGTTTGAGTGGTAACACAATCAATGGGGTATGTGGAGACGAATGAGCAAGGCTTAAGTAGGAAAGGAATATTGTATAGCAGCAAGGGAATGGACACAATGGCTAATGGAACTATTTGCATTACTACAACAAGAAAATGCATGGACAAAGAAATGTGTGCGATAAGGGATATTATGTTTCCTTATATAGTTGGGGGACTGCAGTGGGGTGGTTGTTCACATGGAATGGATTGGATACGAAATGATGCATCAGGGATATATATATGGGAGAGATATATTAATTATGGCCATCGCACAAGTCCAGGATAACAGTTTAGGGAATCAAATGTGCGACACTGGGGTAATTTTGGTTGATGAATCGCATGGGTGGGACAGCTAAATGGTTAGGGTTGTTGTGGATCTGATATGGTGGGTATTTTCCATGATGACACAATGGATGAGATATAATGGTTGTGGCTTCACACAACTGATCATCGATCTACTGGAAAATATGGTTGTACTACTACAATATAAAACTGACAAAATCTCACCATGACTGTGGGGCCCTCCTTGACCATAATGGTGTTAACTAACTTGCAACTGAAAGAAAATGTGGAAACCAACTAAAGACTGAAAAGAAACAACGTGGAACTAAAATAGAAATAAAGAAACTCTAATCCATAACTAACTCAATCCCAGAATCAGGAGTGCTCTCTTTCCAGAATTACTGATAAAAAACATAGGGATTTAAGTGTGCACCATTCACCCATCCTGAATGCAAAATACCATCCAATTTCACAAGTTTCACAACATATGAATCTTTGATTTCCGCAACAAAGAAAGGTCCTAGCCAATGCATATGCAACTTCCGTGGGTTCTTCATAAAATTGCTATCATACAATAACACTTTGTCACCTTTGGAAAATTGCTTCTTTTTGATGTGGCGATCGTGCCAGGATTTTTTTCTCCCCTTTTCTACTACTACATGATATACTGCCATAAATCAAGATTCTTCAACTTCCATGATTTATGCAAAACGTTCTTCAATTTATTCGTCCTCTATCATCTTATTTGCGTTTGCAATGTAAAGGCTTGGAACGATGAACTCAGCAAGAACCACTACTTCTCTGCCATAGACCAACTGAAATGGAGTCCACTTGTGAAGCTTCTTGGTGGTATTTCTATAAACCCATAGCACAGTTAGAATATTCTCATCCCATTCATCCTTGTTTGTGCAACATATTTTGGTCAGTCCCGTCTCCAAAATTTTGTTGAATGCTTTGATCATGCCATTTTCCTGAGGGTGTGGACTGCTGTTATGATGTTGGATCAAAAAATCATTTGTTAACCCTTCAATTCTATTGTTTAGGAAATTATTTCCTTGATCACTTGTGAGACTTCTAGGGAACCTGAAGCGATTTATAATATTTTCATAAATAAACGAGTATTTTTTTCTATGGAACAATCTTGAATGTGGCCACTTTGGCCCACTTGGTTAAATGATATTTTGCAATAATGATATAGATAACTTTTGAGTGCTTTGTTGGTGGGTGAATCAGTTCTACAAAATCAAAGGCCCATTTCTCAAAAGGTGGTAGCGCTCGAACTGGATTCAATGGAATTTTATCTCTATGGGATGGTCGGCCAACACATTGACTGACATCACATTTCCTCGCGTATGATTTGGCATCTTTGAATAATGTAGGCCACCACAATCTAGCTTGTATCACCTTTCCCCCTATAGCTTTTCCGTCAGCCTGTCCTCTCGCAACTCTAGCATGGAATTCCCATAAAATACTTTCGTGTTCATGATCTAATGTGCATCTATGCAAGATACCATCAATTCCCATTTTATACAATTGTCCTGCAATTAACTGATTCCGCCACTCTTACCACTAGGTGTCTCTTCTATGTGGGGGAAAATCCATCTGGGGATTTCCCTGTAGAGAGGAACAAGATGATCTCTTCTAGGTGATTTGGAATGGATTCCACTCAAAATAATGCAGAGTCTAGTAGTTGATCATCTACCATGCCGTCAGCTTCACTAGATTCAATGTTATAAAGATGATCTGGGCCATGATTATCTTTCCCAACTTCACTATAAATTCAAATGAAAATTCCTAAAACAACAGTAACCATCTACAAATTATTCCCTCTAACACTAGCTTTATCACTAGATACTTCAAGTCAAAGTGGTCCATGAAGAACTTGAAGTGTCCTCCCAAAAGATAGTGGCAAAACTTTTGTAATGCATTAATTATAGCTAATCCCTCACGCTCTGTGGTTGTGTAGTTGCACTCCACTTGCGATAACTTTCTATTGGAAAAATACACTGGGTGGTCCATCTCACCTTCCCCGAGCTGGGCCAGTATAGTGCCAAGGGAAATTCCTGATGCATCTACATGGACATGGAACTCCCTCTTCCAATCAGGGAATGATAAGATTGTGGAATTTACCATTCTTTCTTGGAGTGTGTTGAATGCTTGCTCACAGTCTTCATTCCACTAAAAAGTCTAGGCTTTATTTAATAGTTTCTCCAATGGTGTAGTAATAAATGCATAATTACGGATGAATCTTCTATAATATCTAGTATGACCCAATGTGGATAGCAATTGTTTCATGGTCATTGGTGCCTGTATATTTAAAATAGCAACAATTTTTGTAGGGGTGGCCAACACTCCATCCTGGCATACAATATGTCCTAGCAGATTACCAAAAGGTACAAAAAAATGCACTTCCATAGATTTAATGTAATCCCCATATGTCTGCAGCAATATAGCATGAGTCGAAGGAGATTAACATGATCCTTGAGCAGGTTGTAAACCGTCCAATCATCTAGATATACTTCAAGGGATTTATGAAGGAACTCATGGAATGTTGCTATTACTATCCTTGAGAATATATTTGGAGCATTCTTAAGTCCAAATGACATAACATTGTATACAATTGATCCCCATTCATTGGTGAATTTGTTCTTCTTGTTATCTTATTCAGCGATCCTTACCTAGTGATAGCTCGAGAATCTGTCCGTGAAGGAATAGGATTCATTTCCCGCCACTTTGTCCAATAACTCATCACTTATCGACATCAGGAATGGGTCATGAACACATGAAGCATTCAAACTTATAAATAAACATAAACTCAGATGCACTCTATATCCTTCTTTCTCTAGATCACAATGGGACTGATCCACTCAGATTCATCAACTGGGAAGATCAATCCTGCACTCAGCATACGATCAATTTCCTTTTTAATATTTTACTGGACCCGAGGTTTCAACCGATACATATGGTTCTTGATGGGATTTGCATCTAGCTTTAAGGAAACCTTCATTTCTCTTAGGTCTCCCTAAATCCCCTAAAGTTCTGTGAATCTTTGTGGAAACAAGTCTTCATACGCTTTCAAAAGGGATGTGATTTCAAAGACTATTTGGTCGTCCCAATAATCTCCAACAGCTAGCATTTTTTGTTTATATTCAATACCAATGTTGATCTTCTTTAGCTGCAAAGGTTGAGTGTGTATGGCTCTGATATATTCAAGCTTGGTGTGTCTCACTCCTCGCTGACCCTATGACTCTTGGAAACTGAGATGTCACAATTGTTCTATTCCATCTGGTTCTAGGTCATCTTGTTCTACCTTTGCACAATAGAGAGGTTGTCTCATCTCTAGAATTTCCAAGTGGAAATCTGCCAATTCTTGATGTGCTCGGAAAATATATATGAGTGTCCTACCTTCCGCAATTGGTCAGTAAGTAATGTACCCTTAATCGTTGTTAATGTTTTTGTTACCGTGTCACTTGTTGTAGAGAAGGAAAAGTATTGACAAAACTTTGCACGCATATTTTTCCAACACTCTATGTGTCTTCTCGTTTCTTCATGCAAATACTTGTTGAGTATAATTGTCATTGATGCCAAAAGTATTCATTAATTTCAAAGGATTTGATGATATGGAATATATGATGATGTGGCATGAGTGATGAGTATGCAAATCCACTTGATGGTGTTCTAGTACCTTCATAATGTCATTATTAGTACCTTTATGATGTCATTATTACAATTTGACCTAATTATATAAATATTTGTCAGTTTGGAGAAATTCTGGAAATTGACTAAGTGTTGGAAACTTGGTCCAAATGACCTCAGGAAAATGCCTGCCATACCTCATAAGAGAATGATAAAAAGTATCTGAAAATATCAAGCTATACCTTGTTGAATAGGTTATCTTACCATGGTCTCATTTCTCCAAAAGAGTGTTTTATGACAAAGTTATAGGTCCGCCAAAATTGCCCTCTGGCTTGATTTGCACTACTCCAGTAAAATGCCCACCAAGGAGAGAGAATGAGGTTTCATAGGATGGACTTGACATGGATGGAATCTACATGATGTCCCCCATGTTGTGGATGCTTCATATTTCCATATTGGTGTGTGATGAACCTGCAATAATTAATTAATGCAAATACATGAGATATCAGAAATAATAGAACTTAGAATCACTTTTATATTGATCACGGGCCACTTCGAGGGGGCAACCTCCTTTGAGCAAGCTCAATACAATTAACTTCACGGTGCCTTCAATGACCTCAACACACACTTATATACTAAGTCTATTCCCAATACTATGAGTCAAAGCCATGGGACATATAATACTACGGGACAACTTACAAAGCATATGCGTCCAATACTATGGGTCAATACTATGGGCTAATATAAACTATGGATCAACAAATAATACGGGACGACTTACAAAGCATATGTGTCCAACAACAATATACTAACATAGTAAAGAGAAGGGTTGACATGGGTTCCTAACATCCCCTCTCCCTTAGAAAAAGCTCTGTCCTCAAAGCTTTGGTTGGAGAAATTGCTGCAGAATCTGAAGAAGTGGTTCCCCGGTAGCATCCTCGAGTTGCATTTCGGGCCACTGACGCCTTTGGAGTGTTAGGGAGGGTTGCTTGGAAGGCTGTAGATGAAGAAGAACCCCATCAGCTGCGCGGAAAATGCTCTCAGAACGGTGTTGGTTGGCTTGTTGTTTCAGGCGAATTCTGGCCATGTGAAGATTGTCCTGCAGAATGAGAAGAATCTGATCGCAGTTTCGAAGAACCGAGTCAATTTCCTGAAATGGGGAGCTGCTAAGGGTGTATGGAAGAAGAATTGGTGGTGTCTATCCATAGACTACTTCATATGGTGTCCTTTGAGATGTGGTATTGTACCACCAAAGCGCTGCTAGGAGATCCATAGAAATAGTTGGCCAAAGCTGTGTAGGGATGGGCAAGGGTTTGAGCAATCCTGAAAGGAGTGTCGTTTCACCCTTGTTAACCTGGAAAGTATCAAAGTCAGCCACCATCTTTTGAATTTTCATTTTCAGTCCCTGCCAAAAGAAGTTACATTGTTCCCGGTCATACATTTTGAAGAACCCAGAGTGCCCTGCCGATGAAGAAGCATGGAGTTCATAGAAGAGATAGCCCTGTTGAACATATTGCAACCAATTTGGAACAAGCAGAGAAAGAGCTGTAAGAGAAACTGGGTCATCAATTGTGCGAGGAGCATATGCCACCATATTGTCCTTACCCTTCTTGTAAGTGATCGCATAGGGATAACCCATGAGTTGGATAACCCATTTCAGGTGTGTTGGGGAGGAGACCCATTGTTCCAGAAAATTTTCCAAACTCTGGAGATTAGTCTTGATGCAGAAATAATTCCCTAATAGGTATGGCTGCCACTTCTGTACTGCATGCAAAATAGCCATCAGTTCCTGCTGAGAGTTAGATGCGACTAAATTCTTACCGGAAAGGTCTCTTGAAGGCGGAAAGCTCATTGGTTCAGCAAAGACACCTGCATATCTATCCAAGGAAGTAGTGGAGACCGTTGATGGGTGCATCTGAAGGGAATGGAGTTGAGCGATGAGACCATGTGAATTCTTCTTAAGGATTTTTTCCAGGCGATGTGAACTGATGATGCAGAGAGACCCTGGTTGTAAGCCCATTAATTTGTATTGTGCCCCGTTTACTGAAAACTGCATCCAAAGTTCCAAAAAATCCCATAAGATGGGGCCAAGTGTGCATAACCATTGAATGCCCAAAACCACATCACATCCGCCTAAGGACAAGGAAAACATGTCAGAGTGCAGGTTATAATCTTCCATAGAGATACGCACATTGTGACACTTCCCCTTGCAAGGTAAGGTGCCCCCATTGGCAACCATGACTTCAAAGTTGGAGCAAGGATGGACAAAACAATCAGCCTGTTTGGCAATCCGAGGGTCAATAAAGTTATGAGTGCTACCAGAATCAATGAGTATGGTAAGAGGGAGCTTCTTGAAGTATCCCCTGACTCGCATTGTTTTTGGGGTGGTGACGCCAGTTACAGCATGGAGAGAGAGCTCGGGTGGGTCGTCTTGAGATGGGGTGTCAACAGGCGAGTGTTGAATGTCGACCTGATTATCTACTGTATCTGGAGCTTCTTCATCAAGTTCTGAGGTAAGCGGAGAATCCGCATCCAAGAGATAGAGCTTTTTTTGAACACATCTATGTCCCCGAGTGAATTTCTCATCACAATTATAACAAAGCCATTTTTCTCGGCATGCCTGCATCTCTGTTTCAGACAAATGCTTGATAGGAGTTGGTTGTGGGGCAGGCGTGATGGGAGGTCGTTGGGAACCCATATTTCTGAAGGGAACAAAGGTGGGTTTGGAGCGTTGTTGAGCTGCGATCTTGTCCTCTGCCAACTTAGCCAACCCTAGGACTTCCATCATTGTGTTGGGACAGAACATTTTGACCTCTGAGCATATTTCATCCTTGAGACCACTGATAAAACAACTCCTGTAGAATTCATCAGACAATCCTTCTGTGTGATTGGCCAGTTTCTTAAATTCTGTCTGATACTCTCTCACTGTGCCAATTTGGTGAATTTTAGTGAGTGCTCCTGTGAAGTCATCAAAAGCACTAGGACCAAATCGTGGCAAAAATCTATCCAGTTTGGCTCGGGATGAGCTTTGATGTACCAACGGTACCATTGAAGGGCTTCTTGTTCCAAATGAAAGGATGCAAGTGGAACTTTCTGGACATCAAAATTATTATGCAGACTGAAATATTGTTCTACTCGGTATATCCATCCAGTCGGATCAGTACCATTGAAGTGAGGAAAGCAAGCTTCGGCTCGCGAAAATTGCTGGAAGAAGAGAACCCGGTGGCTGCAAAAGATTCTGGCTGTCGGTTATAGTTCATGGCCGAATGCCGAAGATGGAGGCGGAGAAATTTTTCATCCAGATCTTGGAGTTTGGTTTGGATGGCTACAAGTGCTTCCTCCATGGTTTTTTTTTTTCTTGGAAATGGATAGAAAAACACAAACAAAAGCTTATTTAGTAAAGGAAGATTTGGATTTGGGAAAAACTCGGATGGGTAATTGGGGTTTGACTAGGTTTTGGACACTTTCTGAAGGACAGGGAAGCAAAAAATGGGGATTTCAGAAGCGGGGTGAAATAATGAGAAAATTTGGTAGAGAGGAACAAAGAAGCAGAATTAGGAAAGGAACACGGTGGCAAAATTTGACGGTGTTTGGGTGAAAATTGAAGGAGTTATGGCAAATGCTAAAAATAGACAAATGTGAGATTTCTGGTCTTGGGAAGTGGAATTTGGGATAGGGTCTTCAGGAATGAAATATGCAGGATGGGATTGCAGGGATGTCAGTGAAGTTTCAGGGAAAACAGAGTTGAAACAAGGGAGATATGGCCGAAAAACAGAATTTTTTTTATTTTTTTTTCAGAAATGGATCGGCAATAGTGGCGCGGAAGGGATCCACAATAGATGGATCTGCAACAGCGCGGAAATGATCGAAAATGGCTGGATCTGAAACGGTGACTGGATCTGGAACGACTTTCATAATAGATCTGAAACGGTTGGATCTGGAGCGGAAGTGATCGGCAACAGTTCAGCTGAAAATAGATATGGACCCCAGGTATGTGCGACTTCCTATCGGTTCAGGGAATTCACTTGGCCACCAATGCTGTCTAGCGGCTTGCGTATTGGGGTAGTACCCCTCACTCCACGGCTCAGGTAAAACTGATAACCGCTTTGCCACAAACGACAACTCTTGGTTTACCTCACGGGTGGGAACTAGTCAATCAGGTAGGGGTCGTTTCCCTTTTCGCTGGCAGGTCCTCTCAATGGGCCAGCTACTTTGGGGTTCCTATGGTACTCCTCACAATTATTTTTAGGGCTTATGCCCAATTACTTCCCACAGTTAAGCGGATAGGGGTTATCCCCATATCCGAACTTGCAATAGATGCGAAAAAAAAATTTGGCAGAAATTCCACCCAACGAGCCCAAGAAAGTGCTCTGATACCAGATGTGATGAACCTGCAATAATTAATTAATGCAAATACACGAGATATCAGAAATAATAGAACTTAGAATCACTTTTATATTGATCACGGGCCACTTCGAGGGGGCAACCTCCTTTGAGCAAGCTCAATACAATTAACTTCACGGTGCCTTCAATGACCTCAACACACACTTATATACTAAGTCTATGCCCAATACTATGATTCAAAACCATGGGACATATAATACTACGGGACGACTTACAAAGCATATGCGTCCAATACTATGGGCTAATATAAACTATGGATCAACAAATACTACGGGACGACTTACAAAGCATATGCGTCCAACAACAATATACTAACATAGTAAAGAGAAGGGTTGACACAGGTTCCTAACATGGTGAAAATAAAAATCATCTTAGTTGACCTAAGGTTTTGAAAAAATGTCTAAGTGTATAATCCAGAAGTTTAAAAGGCCATTTATAAATGCCTGCCATATGCTCTCGTTTTGTAAATAAATTTATCAAATGGTATTAGGTTGTTCCTTGATGATTTCTCCATCCATCCATGATATTGGTTTCCTCCTTGATGGTCACACGTGCGATATTTTGGTCTTCCAAAACAGAGAAAAAATATGGTTAAGCCCGCAGGTTTATGAAGGATGACTACAATTATATGCCCGCATAAGGCATAAGAATATGCCCGCATAAGGCATAAGGATATGCCCACATAATTTATAAGGATATGCCCGCAGGCTCAAGGTTATGCCCGCAGGTGAATGAGGATATTCCCGGAAGTGAATGAGCTTGTAGGATATCCATACTGAAGGAAATCCAAACTGTTGTTTGAAGGATAAACACGTTAATTAAAATTATGTGTGTGTTAGTATTTATTCAAATATAAGTTTGAAAGGTTTCTCTTATTCTGGATATGAAGAGGCATGATGATTAGATGATAACAAAATAAATATATAACATGTTTGTGAAGAGACACAATGTTTTGTTGTGATGTTTAAATGAAAAGGCACGATGGTTCCTTTTGAAATTGTGCATATAAAAACAAATTCGACCCAATGGTAGAAGTGTCTCTGTGGTTCCAACAAGCAGATCGGAAACAGAGGTTAAAAACAGAGAAGAGTAACAACAGTTCTTGAATAAGTTCTGAATATTCTTAAAATACAAAATAAGGGTGGTTGGGAGGTGCAAGGACAGACTGCAAGCCTGTAGGGGGTCGTAGCCTCCTTCCAGTTGTTGTTGGTAAACAGGGTGTTGGTGCATCCTTCAGTTGTAACTGAAAATTTGGGTGTTGGTGAATCCAACAAGTTGGTGCTTTCAAACTATTTGTAAATATAATTTTGCAGTAATAGAAAGTATTGGTGGTTTTCCCAATTAGTCTTCCACGATAATATTGTGTGTTCTATCTTCTTTGTTGATTCTGTTTTAAATGTGATAAAAATTTAAAAGATAGCCTAATACTGATTCACCCCCCCTCTTAGTATTGCTTGGTATTCCAACAATACCAGCTTTCAGGATAAGGCCAAGCTCATGGAAGAATTGGTGGACCCAGAACCGCGGTTGTAATCCTCTTGATTCCCACTAGTGCTCATGGACTTCAATATGATAATAAGGGTTGGATTATCCCATGTATACTTCTTCCAACATGTTAGCATGTAGTGATGGTTTGAATCTGATCATCAGAGTGAGCTATGTGGTATCCCAGTCAGGAAAATCATCTTTATGTGTTTCCCACCATCTCGCAGGAGTACCTCTAAGATTTGTATCCAATAGATCCATACGGTATTGCTCCTCCATTGTGACTTCCATCTCCTGTAGGAATGTATCTAGCAGATTGGCTCCATCATATATTGGTGCATGACTGAATTCTACACTAACACATCTGATATATTTCACCATTGTGAAGTGTTTGGATGAGAGCTAGAGACGTTTTTTTTTCCAATTGTCCCACACATCCCCAAAATCATTGTTAAAGGACTGAATACTTCTCCATATCATGGAACCTTCTGCAGTTGGATTGACATAGTCATCTTTCTGTCCCATGGTTAAAGAATATATCCCATCCAAAACATCTCAGTCCATGTTCTCTTGGATCGGTTAAGTGTATTGTGGGCCTTGGTGCATATCTAGAGGTTGTGTTAACTTCATGCCATCTGCTTCAAAGTTCATTGTTCTATTCTTTTGATCAATTATACCATAGTTCTCATAGTCCCATTCGATCTCGAGCAATGGTTGATAAGGGTTTTTTTCACCCATAATCTTGATCACTTCAAAGTATGTATTGGTCTTAACACCCTTGAGGTCCACTTCCACATTCTCTCGAAGACCAATAGAGAAGATGTGATACTGGTTTGCATGCCATCCGACACTAAATAGGATAACATACCAAAGGTGGATAACCCATTGGTTCCCATGACTTCTTTGGTAAGATATTCACATCCGATCCCAATCCTAGCATTACATTCTTGATATCATAGCCATGCATTTGTGCATCCAAATGGAATTCCCAATTGGTTCTCTTCCTTATCCTTCATCACACAAATGACATATCCCTTTATGGAAAGGGGGCACATATGCCTCCATCAACTTCTGCAATATCGGAAATATTGTGGATCAACCCCATAGCTTTTAAGTGGATTTCTCATCTTCTAGAATATCCTTCATTAGGTGCAACCAAAGTGAAACGTGATCTTTTGCTTAGCATTACCTGATCCCTCGCCTTGAGCTCTAGTGTCATCTAGTTAGGATTGTTGGGATGGTATTGCACCCCCTCAGGCTAGAGAGGTTGGTATTCGACCAAACATATATATAGCTTCCCTGCATATCTCCTTTTGCTGAACTATAATGTATTTATTCCTCTTAGGTGTTTCCTTCTAGATTATCAAAGAGTTTGGTCATCGTTCATCTTCTCCATCTTTCACGCCTGCACGAGTGACAACAAAACCTGATTTTGTATACTCTTCTTGTGGCTTATATTTTATGAAGTTGGATGGTATTCTTGCACAATCCTCCCATTTAGAAATGATATCAAGGAATTCCTCTATAGTATGGGTATTGGTGTGACAATAAGTACACCATGGCCTTTTGGGTAAAGGACACTCGAGAGCTAGTTGGCCTACCTCATTACAATTGTATCATTGCATTGGTCTTGTGTAACCTCCCCCTCTACCAATGCCAAATTATCCTCTTTTTCCTCCCCCTCCTATCCCTTGGGGTTGATCAACTACCCAGAAGATAGATCGATCCAATCTCTCCGTACGAGTGTCCAAAGCTCTACACTTGTTAGTACTATGTGTAGTAGATCCACAAAATTCACAGTAGAGATTTCACAATAATCATTGGGAGAACGAATTGTTGGCTCTGGATATGATGCTCGTCCTACTGAAGGAAACAGGTTTGTTTCATCAACTTACGCAATCATCGTAGTAGGACCTCTATTGAACATTCCCCCGAGTGAAACTTGTCCTCCTCACATCCTCGTGCATTCTGAAGCGTGGTGTCCTTCTATTAGGAAGGTAGTGCACCATACCTATGCTCATTATGATTTTGGTGTATTCGGATATTGGAGCCTCTCGTTTATTTCTGCCAATTTGCTATGCACTTGTGATAATTCACCAAAAGAAGTTGGATTTCTCACTCCTATTCCTATTCCCATTGATTCTAGATAGTTTTCCATAGCTCCAATCTTCATCACTTGCTCTAAATCAACCTTGGGAGAATCTATTAGTTGTTGCGATAAGGGATCTTTGTTAAAGGCAATAGACTTTGAATAAACCATTATTTATGATGGGATTCATGGAATATTGGATATTTTAACTTAGTTAGTACATTTATGAACCTTCTTGCATATGTCTAGGCTAATTCTACAGGTATTTGTCGTATTTACCTTAATTCCACAACACCTTGTTGTTCATACTTTGGTTGTGAAAACTCATCCAAGAATAGTTTCTTCGTTTCCACCGAGGTCGAAGCTGGCGTGTTTGGACCCTATCTCTCATCTAGCCTCATGTACCATTGTAATGCCATACCATGGAGGGTCATCTGAAATTCCACCAACTTGGATGACACCGAGGTTCCTCTTGTGTTCTAGATGGCTTCACAGAGAAACCAATGTTGAGCTGTGTCATCTTCTCCATTCCCCCAAAACTCTGGGAATCTTAGGGGTGGTCCTGTTAGTGCTACTTACTTTGTTGCAGCCGAAGTTCTTATTAATACAAATCCTTGTGGTCTTGGTTTCGTAATTAAATAATTGTTATTTGGCTAATAACTGTTGGTTCTCCCTCATACAAGTGAACCATTTTGAGAACTATTTCTACTATTATGCATCTAACTATACCAAAGAAATAGTAAAATAAAATTTTGAGAGTTTGTTACTGTTAGAACATTTTTCCACCTATGTACATTAATCATTTATTAATGATGATTAATTAGCCCAAGTGATTAATGATTACATCCCTAAGTTGATTAGCTACTAAATGGTCAATTATCATGAACTAGATAGCAAATGTGAACAAGTGCTGAGTCAAACCAGTTAAGTGGAGCGCTCCCCAGGGCAATTAATGCACTCAGCATGCCTAGAGCGCCCTCCTCAGGTCATTTAATGCACTCAGCATGCTTCTCTTCTACCTAGGGCGCATTTGCTCTCTTTGTGGACAATCTTGCCTTGTTTTGTCACATTTTTGACCAATTTTAGACTCCAAACCTCTAGCCAACCAGTTTCTTCACATGTGTGAGGTCACATGGGCCTGTCCTGTCATTCCCAGCATTCACACTGCAGATTCGAACCAGTTTGGGATGGTTTGGGATATTTTGGTCAACCTAGGGGGGTTTGAGCTTTTTCTAAGCTAGATCAGTGTGAACACTCCAGATGGATTCGAATTCTTCCAGATTTGTATATATGGGTGTTCTTAACCTTTGCTAAGGTTGGACAGTTAATAATATTGACATTATTCACCAATTCATGTGTATTGTTCTTCATTCATTTAAATTTTTTATGCTAATTCTTGCAAATGTTGTGCAATCTTTCACCAGTGAGGAATCCACAGTAGCTAGATTCAACTGTGCTTGAGATTTTACATGGTATCAGAGCTCTTGGAGCTAGAATTCGAACTAGCAGACTGTTGTAGTGGATTGCCAGAAACAGTGGAGAAACCACATAATTCCTGAGGCCATTGCCTTGAGCTTACTGGAGAAATCTAGTGGCTCCTCTCAGGTGTGATGCTCTCCCGAATGCACCCACTATCCATACAGGGTTCGAATCTGTGAGTGTAGATCCCTCCAGAGTGATTTGAGAGTTGTTTGCAGGTATTGGAGTTCAGCATTGTCAGCAAGTGCGAATTGCAGCAGAGGAGAATGGAGCCATCTCACCCAAACGTGCTCACACCCTTCAACTATTTCGATTGGAAGGCAGAAATGGTGATTTTGCTGAGATCCAAGGGTCTCTACAGAATCACGATGGGCACTGAGGTTGAGCCAAACTCAGCTATGGAGAAATCCAAGTTCTTTAACAGAATGGATGAGGCATTTGGCCTCCTTTGTCTCAGCATTTCGAGAGACCTCCTGTTTCATGTAGAAAGTCTAGCAACTCCAAATGAAGTGTGGCTCAAGCTTGAGACACTGTTTGGAAAGACTGATGAGATGAGAGGCCACCAGCTCGAAAATGAGCTTGTCTCACTGAGCCCAGGGAATTTCGATTCCATCCAGGACTTCTTCACCAAGTTCAAGAACTTGGTCTTGCAGATCAGACAATGTGGCATAGAGAAGAAAGAAGAACAGTTGGTGTTGTCCATTCTCTCCAAATTGGGTTCTGAATACTCAGTTTTTGTGTCTTCCTTCAACTCCACAAGGCTCACAGTCAGAGGTTGGAAGATGCCATCCTTGGCTGACTTCATGGAGATGCTAACTCAAGAGCAAGACAAGCTGGTCTTGATGGGCTCTATCAAACAAAAAGATCAAGTTCTTGCAGCTGGAGATTCGAAATGTGGAAGAAGCAAGCAAAAACCCAAGGGTTCGAAACCTCAAGAGAAGAAGAGAAAGGATGAGAGGCCCAAATCCTCTGAGGGGGTTTCGAATCCTGTCAAGAACAAGGGAAAGAAGGCTGAGAAGACAAAATGTAGCTACTGTCAAAGAGGTTTTCATCCAGAGAGCTCATGCATGAAGAAAACCATAGACACCATGACCCATCTCCTACAAAAAAATAACATTCCTCTTCCTGAAAGTTCCAAGAAGAAGGAGTGCGTTTCTGAAGACAAGGAGAGCTGCCATGCTTTGGTGGCTAGCTCATCTCATTCACCTTTGTTCATCATTGATTCAGGTGCCTCAAGGCACATGGCTTCCTCAAGAGACTCGTTTTCTGAACTTGCTCCCTACAGTGGTCTCTCAATTCGAATGGGAGATGACTCAGAAATCCCTGCTCATGGCATTGGGAAAATCTCTATGGAGAATGGCTTCTTCTCGAATGTGCTGTATGTGCCAAATCTTGCAGCAAACTTGCTCTCTGTGTATCAAATGACACATACTGGAGCAGCAAAGAAGGTGGTCTTCACTCAGGATGAAGTGGAGATATCAGAAGTTTCCACCGGGAAAATTGTTGCAAAGGGTGTTGCAGACCATGACATGAAGATGTACATGTTCTCCCACTTCCTCGAATTTTCTTCACCAAGTGTGCTGCTGTCACATGGGAATGAGACCAGCAAGCTATGGCATCAAAGGTATGGGCACCTAAACTACAGATATCTTCAAGTTTTAAGCAAAGAAAATATGGTAGAAGGGCTGCCCCAAATCAGATTTTCGAGTGGAACATGCAAGGGTTGCATGATTGGGAAACATCCTGAAAGGAAGTATGACAAAGGGAAGGCTAGGAGGGCTGAGCAACCTCTTGGGATAGTACATTCTGATCTCATAGGGCCTCTCCCCACACCCTCCTATGGCTGCAGCAAATATGTGCTCACCTTCATCGATGACTACTCAAGGTACTGCTGGTTATTTTTCCCTAAGCAAAAATCTGAAGTCTTTGATTGTTTCAAGAATTTTAAGAGCATGGTTGAGAACTTCAGTGGGAAGGCCATGAAGATTTTGAGGACTGATAATGGTAGAGAGTATGTCAACAACAATTTGCAGCAGCTCTGTCAAGAGCATGGCATTCAGATGCAACACTCAGTGCCCTACACACCTCAGCAAAATGGTGTTGCAGAGCGCAAAAATAGAGCACTGAAAGAGATGGCAACTTGCATGTTGCAAGCAAGGGATTTGTCTCCTAAATTATGGGCTGAAGCTATGAATTGTGCAGCATATGTTCAGAACAGGGCACCACACAAAGCATTGCAAGGAATCACTCCATTTGAAGCTTGGATGGGCCACAAGCCAAATGTCTCACATTTCAGAATTTTTGGCTCAAGGGCTTGGGCCAGAATTCCACCGGAGAAGAGAAAGGCATTGCAGCCCCAAAGCAAGGAGTCAATCATGGTTGGGTATGCAGAGGATTCCAAGGGATACAATCTCTTTGATCCATCCACTCACAAAACTTTCATTGAAAGAAGTGTCAAATTCGAAGAGGAAGAATTTTTGCAAGCTAGTGAACAAGGTGATGGGGAATGCTCATTCCCTCGTCTTGATGATGAAGTAAGTAGTGATTCATTCTCTGATATTTCTGATTCTGATATTGCTGAAGATGATGTTGATATTGATTCTGAACATATCCCTCCCTCAAGGCCCAAGTGGGTAGAGAAAACAATTCAAAGTGCCGGAGAGCTAGTGGGAGATCCCCAAGATGCTAGGAAAACTAGATCTCAATTTCACAATTCCTTTGCATATAATAATTCTGATCTGAGTGAGGCATGTTATTTGATGGTTGGATCTGATCCAATGTCATATTCAGAAGCATGTACAGACCCAAGGTGGCAATCAGCCATGCAAGAGGAGATGAACTCACTCCATGAGAACAAAACTTGGGATTTGGTCCCTCTTCCTCCCAAGAGGAAACTAGTGCAATGCAAGTGGATTTATAGAACCAAAATTGGATCTGATTGCTCTGATATAAAGTATAAGGCCAGGTTGGTGGCTAAGGGTTACTCTCAGGTCCAAGGAGTGGACTATACAGAAACATTTGCACCGGTGGCAAAGATGGACTCCATAAGACTAGTTTTGGCAATTGGGGCTTCCAAGCGATGGGAGATTCATCACATGGATGTAAAAAGTGCCTTTCTTCATGGGGATCTGAATGAGGAGATTTATATGCAGAAGCCTGAAGGTTTTATTTCTGATCATACACTTGTTTGCAGGTTGAACAAATCACTCTACGGGCTCAAGCAAGCTCCTAGAGCATGGTATGCAAAAATGGACAATTTTCTGCTATCTTTGGGGTTTGAGAGGTGTAAGTCTGATCCAAATGTGTATATGCAGCATGTTAGTGATCTGATATTGATTATTGTACTGTATGTTGATGATCTTTTGATCACTGGTAGCTGCACCAAAGAACTTGACTCAGTTAAGAGAGCATTGCACAGTGCATTCTCCATGACCGATCTAGGATTGCTAAAACAATTTCTGGGTTTGGAGATTGATCAATCTGTGAATGGAATTTCTGTATGTTAGTCAAGGTATGCTTCAGATTTGCTGCAGAAATTTAAGATGGCTGAATGTAAGTCTGCAAAATTTCCATTTCTTTCAGGAGTTAAGCTTACAGAATGGGGTTCTTCACCACTAGTTGACAGTTCGATGTATAGGCAACTTGTTGGAAGCTTGCTTTATCTTACTCATTCTAGACCAGATTTGTCATATGCTGTTGGGGCTGTTGCAAGGCACATGCAAGAGCCTCATGAGATCCATTGGAAGGCATCCAAGAGGATCCTTCATTATGTTCAGGGTACTAAGTCTTTTGGTATCCATTATGCTGCTGGTTCATCCCTTGAACTAGTAGGATTTACAGATTCTGATTGGGCCGGTGATTGTATTGATCGGAAGTCAACTTCCGGTTATGTCTTTATGCTTGCACATGGACCTATATGCTGGTCAAGCAAGAAACAGAGCACTATTTCCTTATCTTCAGCTGAGGCCGAGTACAGGGGAGCAGTTAATGCAGCCACACAATGTGTTTGGTTGCAAGGTATTCTTGCAGAGTTCGGGATTGTCTTTGATTCACCCACTATTCTTTGGTGTGATAATCAAAGTACAATCAAGATTTCTACCGATCCAGTACAGAGACAGAGGACCAAGCACATAGAGATACACATGCATTACATTCGGGGTTTGGTGCATGACCGGATCATAGCATTGCAGTATTGCCCATCCAGTGAGCAAACTGCTGATATCTTCACCAAGTGTTTTACCGAGAAGACCTTCACTCACCTTAGATCTTTGCTTGGGGTGAGTGATGCATGGTGATGATTGGTGTATTTTGATATATGCCACATGTCCATTTTAGAGGGGAGGTTTTATTTCCCATGTGGTTTTCCTCCTTACCTTGGTTACATGGACAAATAAATTTTCATGATGTAAAAGGTGACTTGAGCCTAGTTGCCAAGGCCTTAATTTTTGATATTTCACTAAGTCTAGCTTAAGGGGGGGTGTTAGAACATTTTTCCACCTATGTACATTAATCATTTATTAATGATGATTAATTAGCCCAAGTGATTAATGATTACATCCCTAAGTTGATTAGCTACTAAATGGTCAATTATCATGAACTAGATAGCAAATGTGAACAAGTGTTGAGTCAAACCAGTTAAGTGGAGCGCTCCCCAGGGCAATTAATGCACTCAGCATTCCTAGAGCGCCCTCCTCAGGTCATTTAATGCACTCAGCATGCTTCTCTTCTACCTAGGGCGCATTTGCTCTCTTTGTGGACAATCTTGCCTTGTTTTGTCACATTTTTGACCAATTTTAGACTCCAAACCTCTAGCCAACCAGTTTCTTCACATGTGTGAGGTCACATGGGCCTGTCCTGTCATTCCTAGCATTCACACTGCAGATTCGAACCAGTTTGGGATGGTTTGGGATATTTTGGTCAACCTAGGGGGGTTTGAGCTTTTTCTAAGCTAGATCAGTGTGAACACTCCAGATGGATTCGAATTCTTCCAGATTTGTATATATGGGTGTTCTTAACCTTTGCTAAGGTTGGACAGTTAATAATATTGACATTATTCACCAATTCATGTGTATTGTTCTTCATTCATTTAAATTTTTTATGCTAATTCTTGCAAATGTTGTGCAATCTTTCACCAGTGAGGAATCCACAGTAGCTAGATTCAACTGTGCTTGAGATTTTACAGTTACCAGATTTTGCAAGGGCACCTGAGGGTCAATCAAGGGAGTGCTAACTTTGTTGCTTTTAGATCCTTGTTCAATGAGGGGTTAATTTTCTGGAGTAGGTCAATAGATTTCGATGGTCGTCGTCTGTGTTCAGGGCTGAGTCTGGTGTATGATAGAGCACTTCGTTACATGAAAACTAATCTTCATGATCATGCCTCCCACTTGTGCCTTACCCCCATATTCCTCTTATTGGGTTGTCTAGCATGTTCATCCCATGCTCTCTTAGTTTTGTGCTAGTCATTTCATCTCTCTGTTTCATCTGACGTAACTCCTCTTGACTGTATTCAACTTTTTCCCTATTATTTATGCTTTCTTCCAGTTGCACACTTCTCCTTCGTGTTTCTCTTAGCCGATCTCTCCACCATTTTTATTTGATTTATTCTCTCCACTCTGCTCGCTCAAACCTATATTTAGCATTGTCAATCCCCTCCATTGATGATATATCTACCTTCCATGACGTAGAAGCATCACCACAGCTTCTCCCCTTGGGTATGAGGGGTTTACTCCTCCATTCTAATCCAATATAAACGAAGAACCCCAAATTCCACTAGCCAGGTCTTAATCCATAGAGGAATCTCTTTTAGTATTTTTCCCCACACCCCTCTCCTGCATTCTCCTTCAACATTCAACACGGATTGGTTGTTTTTAGCAGCAAACTCTAGAATATAACCAAACATAGTGCTTTCTACCTAGAAATAAATATCCCTATTCAGTGGTGAGTATAGCTTATTTAACTTGATCATATCTCTTGCAATCCACACAACAATCTTTCTATGTTTGTTGCGATACTCAAGTGACTATGTCTGTCATTGAAACCACGCTGCTAGGTTTACTATAATTTCAACCCACAAAACTTCATATTGATCTAGAAGTGGACTCCATAGACAAGGTATTGTCTGAACCTAGATACTTCCCACCCTTGTAGTTCAGCCTCCTCGGTTATGAAATCATCGACCTTCTTTTCCACCAATTTTGAATATAGCTTGTTACCACCAATGTGTCCATATAGTTAACGGGGTCTAGTTAAAAACCAAGTCCCAACAACAGTACCATTTGTTGGCGCAAAATGGAGACCCAGGTTCTTGCGCATGGGCCAACAAAAGGGCATTGTTGTAGTCTAGTGTGTTGGCATTTTCAATCCCTTTAAGGGTGAAGGTATCACCCAAAGCACATCCAAGACTAGCATAATATGGGATTAGTTAACTATATGGTTGCAATAAATGGTTTACAGTGGTGAACATAATCTTATTATTCATTAAAATATACTACAACAACACTTAACATCATTCATCATTCAATTATCTAAATCGAAACGGTAAACATAATCAGACATAACAGAAGAGTACATAGAAATTTGAAGGGGCCAAACAATCTCTTTCTTTATATCAGATCCATTATAGCAGCTTACATTAGGGCTTTAATCCTTACATTCATCATGGAATTACCTGTCACGGGACAAAACATCTCACACCTAGAAACCCAAAAACCCGATATCATAAACCCCAATACATATCTATCTATATTTGTCTCTTTTGTTTTTGATATAATACTTGGATGCTCTCTAAGTTTCCTTTTGTTCTTGTTCTCTTCTCTCTTTCTCTTCTCTATCCTCCACTTCCTTTTATACCTGTGGAGTAGGTCCAAAACTTGTTAAAAATGGTTGTGGTCATTATCTTTCTTCCACAACGTCATGTACTCTTATGTGACTTCCTTCCTTTCCACAACTATATATCTTTGAATTATCTTCTTCCACTTCCTTATTGGTCCACTTCACAATGAAGGAGACAACAATAAGATTTACCCCGCGATTTAAATAAATATCCTAGGGTTTGGGGAGACGAGAAGGGTTGGAATATCGGGTCCAAAGCTTCATCCTAAACCATTCTGGAGGAGAAATGGATTTTTCGTTGATAACATATGGATGGACCCACGAAGATTCTTCTTTACTGTTAATATTTTACCATGAGTTGTAGTCCAGCAAAAAAAATTAATTTTTGGTAGGGCATTGTTTGACCAAACCCCAACCCATATCGAGGAGTGACTGGAAGAGGGTTGTCTCAGTGGAAGATCCTGATACCCTTGGTTTACCAAATATTTTCCATCCAACCTTCCCCATTCCGTTACATCCTAGTTTTTCCTTCTTATCGGGGCTTTGTGTAATATCCCTAATTAAATAGCAAGGATATTAACTCTACAATTAACTGCAAGAAGGAACTAGTCAAAAATTTCAACTGAAAACCCTTTCATTTGAGCTCTTCAAAACGCCTACTAACCTACTCTAATTTGTCACAAATAGCCTTGAATGGACCCTAACATTCCCAAACTTACTCAATCTGATCCCTAGAATACTTCTAGTTGTGGTTAGGGAAGTTTTGCAAACCAACACGTATGGTTGTATGACCATTTTTTGTAGATTTTACATAGATCAAGCAATGACTCTTCCTAATTGACCCATAATCTTCCCCAATAGCTCCAAATTGACTTGAAAAGGCCCAAATAAAAGTGAATGAATCTTCAACAGACTTTAGAGAAATTAACTAAGGGTGTGTTAGCATAATTATGACAATTAGACGACCAGAAAAATGACCAAGACTTGGGCATACGAAAACCTTTTTGAGTGAAATAAAAAGTGTTTCCTACTGGAAACAATGCTCCCAATGCAATTTAATAGGTTTCAGAACCCAAAAACACTCATAAATGGTGTAACCAGGAACTAACTTTCGGCCCCCAAAACCCTAGTGCAATATTATAAACATATACAACTGTAAAAACTCCAAATGGGAACTAAAAGCTTCCAAGTACACTTAATTTGAGACAAATAGATTAATATCAGATATCATAGGCTCATATGAATGGTTCAGACCCATACACCCAGATTACACAACCATACATTGACATATCTACTCATGGAATTACAGATTTATACATAGTTTGACTAGTGCTTACATATTAGACAAAGTATGAGGTAAAACACTATTATTTTCATTATGAATGGGGAATTTACAGGGATTACATCAATGGATGCTACAAAATATCGAAATATAGAATAAAATCTTCTCCAAAATGAGGAAAATGGATACCAAATAACCACAGAGAAAGAGAGGGAAAAATGTTGCTCCAATAAGAAATATGCTTTATTGTTGTGCCCTCCACAAGAAATATTTTGACCCTATATATTATATATTCCTCCTACAGTGAACCCTACATAAAATATGGATGATATATATCTTTTAGAACACCCACCAATATATCTGTGTGTCCATAGGTGTACCCTCCTTTAGCAAAAACGAATACAAACATTGTTGTCCTAAAACTCCACAACTTCAAACTTCTATTGATTAGAACTTGAACACACCATCAATAATTTGACCCCACTACTATAGAGGAACATAAAAACATGAAATAAATTTTTGTATAGAAATATGAAAGTGATTTCTCCTCTCAATCAATTCCCATGAAGCACAGTGAAGAGATATGGATGATCTTCCCCTCTCTACTAGCTAGGGTGGAATCTTGCACCACTTAAACTAGTTCACAATTGCAAGGGGCACATCTCCAAAGCTAGCAATGGGATCATCTCCCAAGCTAGAAAGGGGCTCATCTCCCAAGCTATAGAAGCCACGATATCTCTCCTATTCAAAATCAAAATTTCCAAAACCCCTTTCCCAAGAGGTCTACATCCTTTTTATAGACTCCATTGAGCCCTTTCCCCCTCATTATAGAATTCTCTCATAAAATATTTGATAAAATATTAATAAATGTTATTTTCATGAGAGAATGGGTCCTTAGAACACATTTACATCATTTCCAATGTTATTTGACCCAATAGTACTTTAACTCACTTGGAAACTCGAATTAGCTATCCATAGTCAATTTTTTGGGAAATTTACACCTTCATGTGGGCCCACCTTCACCTCTAGCACGCTCCTTGGATAAAAATAAGACCTGCAGCATGTCATATGGTGTCATAAGGTATCATAAGTTGTCATAGGACCTGCTTCTTGTCATAATTTTCCATAAGATTCCTTTTGGGAGTTACACTTCCACAACTGCGCCCTCAATGGTTATTTTTAGCTAGATGCGTCTTCATGAAAACTTTTGGGAGTTAATATTCCTTAGAATTTGAATTTTCTTCTATCATGAACCTTCTTTCACCTTGGAATTCGAATTTGCATGTGCTTATCTTGATTTGGTGGAGTTACAACTCATGTGGGGCCCAATTTCCACTTCCTATGCACCCTCCTTGTCTACTTTTTACTAATATTGCATTAATAATAAATATTGGACCTCATACATTACAATTTCATGACCCATGCCATCACCTTAACAATTTATCATGAACTTACCAAGTAACTTAGGACATTGCATCCCCTAGTCCAATCGAGTGGTCCATAGAAAAAATTTGGGGACATGACAGTCCTCCCCACCCAAGATTGCTTGTCCTCAAGCAATTTAAACATGGGAGTGGTAATGCTTCTCCTTTTCCCCAACTTATGCTCATTGATTTTTCTACCTCCTTCCTTAGTGATGACTGTTCATAAGGCTACAATTTCAAATGGACCAAGTTGTCAACTCTATATCCCACAATATGAACCACATTAAGGCTGAAAATGTTGTCATGGTTCCAAACCAATCAAAAGGAGGTATAATATACTTTCTTAATGCATGGTCCTGCAAAGTACTGTCATAGGAAGCCTCCTAACCACTCTGGGTCTGTTGCTGAAAGCTTGATTTGCAAGTGTATCTCTAAGCTCCCCCGGGTAGTATTAGAAAGGGACCACCATGTTTTTTTTGTGCCACTTTGATCACAATCATCCCCTCTAGATATAGATCCATCTCCCCAATTGTCCTACCAACAACCCAGCTAAAACAACTGAGTCCAAGAATGATCCCAAGGTCCTAAATGAACCTGAGAAATGTGGAGTGTCTACTGCATCCACCTATTCCTTGCACAGTCTCCACACAAAGAGCCTCATGTAGTCTCCCAAGCCACCTAGTAGAAAAACGCGGTATCCCACCTATGAAACTAATCCACTGCTTCACATGGATAGGCTCCTGACGCAGATGGATGGCTCTACCTCCCATTCCAACTACTAAATTGTTGAACCAAGTAATACCAGGATCCCACTATCTATGTTTCACCCCCCTATCAATACTGCATTTGGATTAATATATCACTTTGAAGGATTCCAGGGTCCCACCACCATATTGGAAGTTCATCACTCCCAATGCGCATTCAAACCTCTGTGAGCCTCTCTAATAGAATATGAATCTCCTCTTGTGCACAATGCACACTAGTCCTCTAGATCACATAACTGTCACATGTCCCATCCAACCAACTCGGGTGAAACTCCCATGTCCTGCCATGAATGATGAAGGCATCATAAAACAACCATAGATGCCTCTACTATTTCTCACAAGACTGGAAAGGAACTGATGTGCCAAACATCCCTCTACTGATGCAAGATGAACTCGACCTACCTTGTGTCTCCATATTTGTTACGAACCTATCCACTTGATCCATGTATGCACATACTCCTCTGCTGGCCAGTCCATTAAAAGTGTACACATTTGCCTCTTCCATGACTAAGTCTCTCTCCCATAGAGGCAGCTCATAATCCTCCTTATGCAAAACCAGTACTCAGTCAACATTCTCCATGTCAGATATCTCCTCAAGTACCTGCAAATCTAAATTCTCCTCATGTTCAAATCTCACATGAGGCTCCTCCATCAATCCATGAATGCAATTATCCATGTACAACTGGTAGTAAGAAGTGTAGGGGGAAGAGGGTAATCTTTCCAATTTCCTACGAAATTGTTCAACCTACATAATTGATTCTTGAAGTTCTTTTTGTGTGCTCTTCAAGGAATCATGGGTGACCTCAAGCTCATGGGTGATTTTGTCCACTTCCTCTTCTTCTTCCTGTAGTGCACCATGGTACATTTCCGAAATCATGAGAGCATGATCTCTATCAGAAAGTAGGTGTAGATAGTCTGATTTCATTACTGCCACTTCTTCTCTAATTGCTAGTAGATCTGCAGTTGAAGTTTTTTCCCCCAATATAACATATGTCCTTGAAGCTTCCCAACAACAAACTTCCACTAATTCTTGTGTATCATCACAATGCTTCAATGCCACCGTAATATTTTATTTTCTTACCTTTAGTTGTCATGTCAAATGATGGGGTTCGTGGGGAAAATTCCCCACTAAATTTTCTGATTTGTCTCCATCTTCATCCTCCTCAAAATAAACTTCTAATGGCTGATATAGAAATCATAATGCTTGTGGCATGAATCCACAACACTCAATTCATCTTTAACAGTCAATTCAACATTAGAAGGTTCTACAATATCATTATCCCCATGTGAAATGGTTGTTATCTCATGACAATGCAAAGAATTATGACTCTTGCAAAAATCAGAATTGTGAACATACCTTGGTGTTATGTTTCCATCCTTTATGTGGTTGACATCAACTTCATAGTGAAGCTCTGATGCAAAATGGAAGGATGATTTTTTTCTTCTTCAACCTCACTAGTTGTAGTAGGCTTATTTTCTTGTTCTTCATGTTTATCTCCCACACATATCTCTTCAATTTTGCATCCATTAAGAAGTGACTTGTGCTCCTCATGGAGTGATTCTCCTTGTAGCTCACCACCTGTAGGAATGGGTGTCTCACTATTTGGACAAATGGAACAACATGGTTCCTCCTTCAATGGAATTTATCTCTTCTCATTTCCATTTGAAGAATGAACAAAGACAATGGATTTACTGCCTTCTAAACCAACCTTATGATAGGAATATTTGGATGCTCCTTTCCTAGAGAAACAAAACATCTTCTCCATAAGTTTTCATGTAGAGAATTCTGGTAATAAGGCTTGACACTAATACTGCAAGTTATGCTCCAACCTTGGTTGTGTCTTATCCATGTTCTTCAACAACCTTTTCCATTCAAGTTTCTCCTCTTCTATGGGAGAGATTGGAAGGAAAGTGGGTGACATTCTTCCATCTACAAATCTAACCGTTGAATAAACTTCATCCTCTACACTATATATGTTGTCACAAAAGGAATCATCCAACTCATATGGATCATGCAATCCTCCATTTATTATTGCAGCTCCTACATTGTATTCCATCGACGAAATGAAACCATCTTCAGAAAAATATTCTTCCCATGTTAAGCTCTCCTCCATCTCCCATGCAATTGGTTCCAACCTCATGTCTACAACCCTTATTCAAGGTTTTCTCTCGAAGGTTCCTCTTAATTTCCCACAGTTGTCGAGGAACATGCTCTGATACCACTGTAATATCCCCACTTAAATATTAGGGATATTAACTCTACAATTAACTGCAAGAAGGAACTAGTCAAAAAATTCAACTAAAAACCCTTTGATTCTAGCTATCCCAAACACCTCGTAACCTGCTCGAATTTGTCCCAAACAACCTTGAATGGACCCTAATAGTCCCAAAATATCTCAAACTGATCCCTATCATACTTCTAGTTGTGGTTAGGGAATTTTTATAGACCAACACTTATGGTTGTATGACCCATTTTTGCAAATTTTACATAGATCAGGCAATGACTCTTCCTAATTGACCCAAACTATTCCCTAACAGCTCCAAATTGACTTGAACAGACCCAAATAAATGTGAATGACTATTCAATATCCTTTAGATAACTTATAAGGAATATTTAGACAATGATACTTATGATTACATAGTCATTTTCAACTAAGGGGGTGTTAGCATAATTACGACAATTAACCGACCGGTAAAATGACCATAACTTGGGCATACATAAACCTTTTTGAGTGAAATAAAAGTTTTTAATACTTGAAATAATTCTCCAAACACAATGGAATAAGTTTAAGAACCCAAAAACACTCATAAATGGTTGAACCAGGATATAAATTTCGGCCCCCAAAACCTGAGCGCAATATTGCAAACATATACAAATGTAAAAACTCCAAATGGGCACTAAAAGCTTCCAAGTACACTTAATTCGATCCAAATAGATTAATAACAGATATATCAAAGGCTCATATGAATTTTTAATTCCCATACACCAAGTTTACACAACCATAAATTGACAAATCTACTCATGGAATTACAAATCTATACATAGTTTGACTAGTGCTTACATATTAGACAAAGTATGATGTAAAAAACTGTGATTTTCATTATGAATAGGGAATTTACATAGATTACATCAATGGATAATAAACTAGATCTAAATACATAAGAAAATCTGCTCCATAATGAAAAAAAATGGATACCAAATAACCACAGAGAAAGAGAGGGTAAAATGTTGCTCCAATGAGAAATATGCTTCACTGTTGCGCCCTCTACAGGAAAGCTTTCGACCCCATCTCTTATATATACCTCCTAAATTGTTCCCTCCATAAAATATGGATGATATACAACCTTTATAAAATCCCCAAGAGATCTATATGACCATAGGTGGACCTTCCTTTAGTAGAAACCAATACAAACATTGTTGTCCCTAAACTCTACAACTCCACACTTCTATTGATTGGAACTTGAACACATAATCAATAATTTGACCCCACTACTATATATGAACATAAAAACCTAAAATAAATCTCTATAGAGAAATATAAAAGTGATTTCTCCTCTCAATAAATTCCCATTAATCATAGTGAATAGATCTAGATGATCTCCTCCTCTCTACTAGCTAGGGTGGAATCTTCCACCACTGAAACTAGTTCAGAATTGCAATCGCAAGATAGAAAGGGGCTCATCTCCCAATATATGGAAGCAACAATATGTCTCCTATTCAAAATCAAAATTTCCAAAAGCCCTTTCCCAGGAGGCATGCATCCTTTCTATAGAATCCATTGAGCCCTTTCACCCTCATTCTAGAATTTTATCATAAAATATTAATAAATGTTATTTTAATGAAAGAATGGGTCCTTAGAACACATTTACATCATCTCCTAATGTTATTTGACCCAATAGTACTTTACCTCAATTGGAAATTCGAATTAGCTATGCATAGTCAATTGTTTGGGAATGTTACACCTTCATGTGAGCCCACCTTCACCTCTAGCACCCTCCTTAGCTAAAAATAAGACCTGCAGCATGTCACATGGTGTCATAAGCTATCATAGAACCTTATTCTTGTCATAAGTTGTCATAAGATTCCTTTTGGGAGTTACACTTCCACAAGTGAGCCCTCGATGGCTATTTTTAGCTAGATGAAACTTCTTGGGAGTTACTCTTCCTTAGAATTCGAATTTGCTTATATCATGAACCTTATTTCACCTTGGAATTCGAATTTGGATGTTCTTAGCTTGATTTGGGGGAGTTACAACTCATGTGGGGCCCAATTTCCTCTTCCTATGCACCCTGGTTGTCCATTTTTTACCAATATTTCATTAATAATAAATATTGGACCTCATACATTACAATTTCATGATCCATGCCACAACCTTAATAATTTACCATTAATTTACTGTGAAATTCCACAGGGGTAGATCACTAAGCTTGAACAAACCTCACAATTTCACTGTGTTAATTGCAGAGAAGAATTAGCAAGAAGTATGATCAAATTCACTCATAAAAAAATATGTGAGAAAACTGTTGTTGATACATTCATCAATTGTAAGCTGGAAAAAATATGGTAATACATAGAATGAATTCGATACACCTAGGAGAGTTTGAATTCTCCTCTAGACATGTCTTAGTTTGCATTGGAAGCATCTCCCGATAAGGTCTAGTGGCCATCGATGGTTAATGATCAGTCAACTAGAGTAGAATTGAGCATAACTTAACCATGTGGACACCAAAATAGGAAAGGAGACTCCAAAGAGGGTGCATACTAGCGGTCAGTGGTCAAGGAGGGCGCTCCTACACTCAGTAGTAGTCAACTAGGAGCTACAGTCAGTTAACTATGCATTCAAGGGGACAAGGTTCTCTAAATCATGGAACTGACTTATAGATATCCTAAATCTATGCATGAGGGTGCATTTGTAACTCCAGTGATGGAAAAAAGGGTGCATGAGTGGATAGGAGGGATAATAATGGCCAGAAACAAGCTCCAGGGGGCCTAGAATAGGGACTAGGTTCTAGGAGACTCCACTGCTGATGCATGGATGCATGCAATGCTGCATGGAATGCATGCAGTGCATGCAAAACCAATATGATGATGGTGATAATATTCCAACACCCCCCCTTAAGCCGAACTATGAGGAAAAAATAACTGAAAAAAAATAGGGCCCTGGTTATTGAGACCAAAGGTCACCCTGTACAACAATCTAAACAAAATGTGAGGAAAGAGGGAAAACCCAATGGAAACAAAACCCCCCCTCGATATAGACTATAAAAAACTAATCAACCAAGGTATAACTCACCCCAAGAAGGGATCGGAGGTAAGTGAACTTCTTCACTGAAAAACATCTTGGTGAAAACATATGCAATCTGCTCTTCTTTAGGACAATAGAGCAGTGTAATGGTACGATCATGCACCAATCCTTGGATGTAATGCATGTGTATATCAATATGTTTGGTTCTTTGTCTCAGAACCAGATCTGTAGAAATCCTAATAGCACTCTGATTGTCACAATAGATGACTGGTGGAGTATTGTAGCGAATCCCAAACTCTGACAAGATGCCTCGCAACCAAATGCACTGTGTGGATGCATTCATTGCACCTTTGTACTCGGCCTCAGATGATGAAAGAGATAGAGCAGTATGCTTTTTTCTCAACCAACAGATAGGACAAGATCCAATAATGAAGACAAAAATGGATGTAGACTTCTGATCCGAGTTGTCTCCAGCCCAGTCTAAATCTGTATACCCAATTAGGTTCAATGGAGACCCAGTTGCATAGTGAATACCATAGGTCTTCGTCCCTTGCACATAATGCAAGATCCTTTTGGTTTCCTTCCAGTGAATCTCATGAGGCTCCTGCATGTATATGGAGACAACACTGACTGCATAGGATAGATCAGGGCGAGTATGTGTAAGAAACAAAAGACTCCCCATCAACTGTCGATACAAAGTACTATCCACCAAAGGTGAAGAAGAACCATCCTCAAGGATGATCCCTAGAAGAAAAGGAAATGTTGTTGGTTTGCATATGAAACCTATCAAGTAGATCTGATGCATATTTGTATTGTGCAATATTGATTCTTGAATCACTCTGAGAGACTTCAAGACCAAGAAACGGCTTTAGCAGTCCCAAATATGGCATAGAGAAGGATTTGTGCAAGTTTGTTTTGATAGATCTAAGACATGAAGAGAGACTCCCTGTAATCAGTAAATCATCAACATAGAGTACAATAAGGAGTAGATAGTTACCATCATGTCTCATGTATACATTCGAATTAGACTTGCATCTTTGAATATATCGTGACAGCAAAGAGGAGTCCATCTTAGCATACCATGCTCGAGGAGCCTACTTGAGCCCAAACAAGGACTTCCTCAATCTGCACACTAGTGAAGGCTCATCAATGTATCCTTTAGGTTGCTTCATGTAGATATCCTCCTCTATATCTCCATCAAGAAAAGAACTCTTGTCATCCATGTGATGCACTTCCCAGTGCTTGGATGCAGCAAGACCCAAAACAAGATGGATGGAGTCCATCTTTACAACAAGAGTGAAGGTATCTGAATAGTCAATCCCTTGAACTTGTGAGAAACTGTTAGCAACCAAGCGATCCTTGTACTTGCTTGTGACTCCATTTGATTCCATCTTTATTTTGTATACCCACTTGCATTGAACAATATTCCCACCAGGAGGAAGAGAAACAAGCTCCCAAGTCTCAATTCTTTGAAGAGATTGATACTCTTCATCCATAGCTGATATCCATATCGAATCTTGGGAGGCCTCAAAGATTTTTTTTGGATCTGATCCAATCATAGGAAAGCATCTGTCAGCAATAAATGGATCTGTATAAGAGAGTGCAAACCTTGCATTTTGAAACTCAGATCTAGTTCTTCTTAGATCTTGTGGATCTCCAACAAGATCACCTGCAAATTCAAGGGTCTTAGCAACCCATATTGGAAGAGGAGGTGGATCTTCATGTGTTATATATTCAGGTTCATGTGGATCTGGATCTAACATTCGCTCATCTTCACTTTCAAATTAAAAATATGAACTTTCATGAGAGGATGCTTCGCTATCTTATTCAATAGGATATGGTGGAGTATTTGGAAAGTTGTATTCATTGACATGGTGGGAATCATGCAATGGCCATTCCTCAAACTGAACACTTCTCTCAAGAAATGTCTACATGGTATATAGATCTACCAGTTTCTAGGCCCTTGCACTCAGTGCATAACCAACCAGTATGCACTCTTTGCTTTGTGGCTCTAAGGCTCTCCTCTTCTTGGATGGAATCCTTGCCCAAGATTTGGATCCAAAGACTCTTAGATGAGACACATCTGGTTTGTATCCCATCCATGCTTTGAAAGGAGTTTTACCTTGTATTGCTTTGTGAGGAACTCTATTTTGGAGGTAAGCAGCACAGTTGACAGCTTATTCCCAAAGTCTAGGAGCCAATCCTTTAGACTCAAGCATGCAAGTTTCCATCTCTTTCAAGGTTATATTCTTTCTTTCTGTTTCATCATTCTGTTGTGGTGTGTAAGGAACAGTGTGTTGCATATCAATACCCTCATCTGCACAAAATAACTGAAACTCATTCTTCAAAGGATAGACCTCAAAGGATTTATCCAATGAATTTAATGCAATGGCACCAGGATTTGTTGTGTAAATCCACAGGCTTCTGGTGCTCTACTGAAAAATAGCATCTCAATAAACTGCTGCAATTGTTGCAACTAAAAAATCTCTCACAAGCTCTGATACCATTTGAAATTCCACAGGGGTAGATCCCTAAGCTTGAACAAACCTCACAATTTCACTGTGTTAATAGCAGAGAAGAATTAGAAAGAAGTATGATCAAATTCACTCATAAACTCAAAATATGTGAGAAAACTGTTGTTGATACATTCATCAATTGTAAGCTGGAAAAATAAGGTAATACAGTAGAATGAATTCGATACACCTACGAGAGTTCTAATTCTCCTCAAGTCGTGGCTTAGTTTGCATTGGAACTATCTCCTGATAAGGTCTAGTGGCCACCGATGGTTAATGATCAATCAATAGGAGTAGAAATGGGCATAACTGAACCATGTGGGAACAAAAATAGGGAAGGAGACTCCAAGGAGGGCGCATACTAGTTTTCAGTGGTCAAGGGTGGTGCTCCTACACTCAGTAGTAATCAACTAGGAGCTATAGTTAGTTAACTGCAAATTCAAGGGGACAAGGTTCCCTAAATCATGGAACTGGCTTATAGATATCCTAAATCTGTGCAGGAGGGCGCATTTGTAACTCCATTGATGGAAACAAGGGTGCATGAGTGGCTAGGAGTGATAATAATGACCAGAAACAAGCTCCAGGGGGGCCAGAATAGGGACTAGGTGCTAAGAGACTCCACTGCTAATGCATTGATGCATGCAATGTTGCATGGAATGCACGCATGCATGAAAAATGCATGTAGTGCATGCAAAACCAAGATGATGATGGTGAGAATATTCCAACAACCCCCGTTAAGCCGGACTATGAGGAAAAAATAACTGAAAAAATAGGGCCCTGGTTACTGATACCAAAGGTCACCACGTACAACAATCTAAACTAAATGTGAGGAAAGAGGGAAAACCCAGTGGGAACATAACCCCCCTTAAGATATACTGTAAAAAACTAATCATCCAAGGTATCACTCACCCCAAGAAGGGATCGGAGGTAAATGAACTTCTTCACTAAAAAATTCTTGGTGAAAATATATGCAATCTGCTCTTCTGTAGGACAATAGAGCAGTGTAATGGTACGATCATGCACCAATCCTCGAATGTAATGCATGTGTATCTCAATATGTTTGGTTCTTTGTCTCAAAACCGGATCTGTATAAATCCTGATAGCACTCTGGTTTTCACAATAGATGACTGGTGGAGTACTGTAGTGAATCCCAAACTCTGACAAGATGCCTCACAACAAAATTCATTGTGTGGATGCATTAATCACTGCACCTATGTACTCGGCCTCAGTTGATGAAAGAGCTAGAGAAGTCTGCATTTTACTCGACCAAAAGATAGGACGAGATAAATCATGAAGAAAAAACCGGATGTAGACTTTTGAGCTTAGTTGTCTCCATCCCAGTCTAAATATGTATACCCAACTAGGTTCAATGGAGACCCAACTGCATAGTGAATACCATAGATCTTCGTCCCTTGCACATAATGCAAGATCCTTTTGGCTGCCTTCAAGTGAAGCTCATGAGGCTCCTTCATGTATCTAGATACAGCACTAACTACATGGGATAGATCAGGGCGAGTATGTGTAAGAAACAAAACACTCTCGATCAACTGTCGATACAAATTACTATCCACCAAAGGTGAAGAAGAACCATCCTCAAGGTTGATCCCTAAAAGAAAAGGAAATGGTGTTGGTTTGCATTCCGTCATATGAAACCTGTCAAGTAGATCTGATGCATATTTGGACTGTGCAATCTTGATTCCTGAATCACTCTGAGAGACTTCAGGACCAAGAAATTGCTTTAGCAGTCCCAAATATGACATACAAAAGGAGTTGTGCAAGATTGTTTTAATAGATCTAATACATGAAGAGAGACTCCATGTAATCAGTAAATCATTAACATAGAGGACAATAAGGAGTAGAGAGTTACCATCATGTCTCATTTAGACATTCGAATCAGACTTGCATCTCTGAAAATATGGTGACAGCAAAAAGGATTCCATCTTAGCATACCATGCTCAGGGAGCTTGCTTGATCCCATACAAGGACTTCCTCAATCTGCACACTAGTGAAGGATCATCAATGTATCCTTCAAGTTGCTTCATGTAGATCTCCTCCTCTAGATATCCATGAAGAAAAGAACTCTTGACATCCATGTGATTCACTTCCCAGTGCTTGGATGCAGCAAGAGCCCAAACAAGACGGATGGAGTCCATCTTTGCAACATGAGTGAAGGTCTCTAAATAGTCAATCCCTTAAACTTGTGAGAAAACTTTAGCAACCAAGCGAGCCTTGTACTTTTTTGTGACTCCATCTAAGTCCATATTTGTTTTGTATACCCACTTGCATTGAACAAGCTTCCTACCAGGAGGAATAGAAACAAGCTCCCAAGTCTCAGTTCTTTGAAGAGATTGGTACTCTTCATCCATAGTTGATATCCATCTCGGATCTTGGGAGGCCTAAAAGAAATTTTTTGGATCTGATCCAATCATAAGAAAGCATCTTTCAACAAGAAATGGATCTGTATGAGAGAGTGCAAACCTTGCATTTTGAAACTTAGATCTAGTTATTCTTGGATCTTGTGGATCTCCAACAAGATCACCGGCAGATTCAAGGGTCTTAGCAGCCCATATTGGAAGAGGAGGTGGATCCTAAGGTGCTATATATTCAGGTTCTTCTAGATATGGATCTAGAATTCGGTCATCTTCACTTTCAGAGTCAAAATATGAACTTTCATGAGAGGATGCTTCATTATCTTGTTCAATAGGCTATGGTGGAGCAGTTGGAAAGATTCCTTCATCAACATGGTGGGAATCATGCAATGGCCATTCCTCAAACTGAACACTTCTCTCAAGAAATGTCTGCATGGTAGATAGATATAGCAGTTTCTAGGCCTTTGCACTCAGTGCATAACTAACCTGTATGCACTCTTTGCTTTGTGGCTCTAAGGCTCTCCTCTTCTCGGATGGAATCCTTGCCCAATATTTGGATCCAAATTATCTTGACTGAGTTTCTTTTACTTTGCTTGGTACTTGCCAATTTAATGACTTGGGGTTGCTTGCATTGTTTGCATGATAGTTTATTAACCCAATAAATAATTATGTGCCAAATTAAAATAACATCGTCACCCCTGGATCATCAAGCATGATAACTTAGGTGGATATATATATTGACTGTGTATACAATTAATATCTAGAAATGACTCTAACAGCATACTATAACCAGCTATCAAAATACAATAATTCTGACCTGTAATAGCAAGATTGCTAACGTGTGGAATGTTGTAGTAGTTTATCTATAAAATCATATTCGGATAAATAACTAATAGGAAGTGTGCTAATAGGAAGTGTATGCAAGTGACTTCTCTACTTCAATTGATGACTTCCCTGTAAGATTCCAACTGCCAAGAGCTTCCTTTGATAGGGGGTTGGTGGATTGTTGATGGTTGCCACAGTCAACAAGAGTGCTCTTTTACATGCATGCAAATTTATTACCAGATCTGATATGTATGGATCTTAAATGTTGTTTGCAATTCGATAGTTGAGAGTGATGACACCAGCTGCAATTAATTGAAATGATGTTGAGATTGTGATAGTCATATACTGAAGATTAACTTCCTGGAATCTAGATTAATAAGCATACAAGGCATGCACTGAATAATGTTGCAGATATTAAGCTGCTTACCTATGAAAGTCTCCCATGCAAACAGCTATGTTCTCTTTAGGATTGAGATCATTATGATATGCTCTAGATTGATGGGTATACTTCCCAATGATAAGTATTAGGCTAACAAGGACCTTCTGAAGATATGGCAAGTGACATGCAGAAGCTTGAGTTACTCTAGATCAGAATACGAACTGTCTTGAAAGAGATTGATGCCCATGCAAAGTAGTTGTGTCTTCCTTGAAGAGGAATTAATGAGAACTCCTTCGTATGAGTGTGGTATGTCCTTTAATTCACCAACATGGTCCAGAATGACCCTCACCGTAGATTGGCCATAATATGCAAGCCTAAAACTGATTATATGTACTATAGCGAATGGGTCTGAAGGCTCACAAGTCACCATGCAATTCCACAAACTCCTCTATGTATATATCAATGAAATAATGAGGCCAATAACTATGTGCGATATCTGTAGGAAAGATAATAGGCCAATAGTAAGGATCTGTTGACAGATACTAATGCTTCATGTTGATGTATATGTAACTTTGGAATGCATTTCATATATGAATATTGTATCCCTACAGAGAGGTTATTATTCCTCTGTACGGAAGTGTCGTCATTTGTATTTACAAGTGTCGCAAGTTTCATAACTTATACAAGATGGGTTATTAGACCACCAAGTGTGGGGTCGGCCCTGAGTTGGGTTACCATGGGTTATTATACTCTCCTAGAGAAGTCGGCCCTATTAGGTTATTAGGCAAGTAGAGTTGTGTATAAATAGAGTGAGGGTGTCACTCTATTTGATCATTCAATTACTCATATATCTCTCTCATTGAGTGAAGCGCACTAGTGGAGTAGGAGAAGCTGCTAGGAGTCTATCTCTTATGCTTGGGTTTTGTATCATTGCTCTATCTATCTCTGAGGAAGTTATTGGGGTTTTTCACCTTCTTGGTTTTCCCCAAGGAAACTCTGTGTCTATTGTCTCTTATGCTTGTCTCTTATGATTGATATACTGTGCTTGTTATTCTCTCAGATAAGATCCTAGATCATTTTGAATTAATGCTCAAAATCTAACACTTCAAGCTCTGGAATAAGGCGTGGACAAGGATTGGATGCAAGATCGTTGCACCCTCCATGCTGGAAGAGTAATCACGACCTCAAATTGATGTATTGTTGTGCATAAACTAATATTCATGTGTATGTGTTGAGCTAATGGTAACCTTTGCAATACAGATGGTAAACCTGAATGATCTACCCTTGAAGTGACTAGGGCAGATAGATTTCACTGCCGAAATACACTTGTTGTTGGCTAGGGCAGTGTGCCCTAAAACCCTATGGCTCTCAGAGCTCTCAAACTAAATCTCAATGATCAATAATAATAATGGATGTCTAGTAACTCACTTTATCCTTCTTTTATAGCTTTGACATTGCATGCCCTAACTTTTGTATACCTAAGTTACTTTTCTCTTCTATTTTCCAGTTGAGTTGCATGCATCTCACTTTTGCATGCATGCATCTCACTTTTGCATGCATGCATGCTTGCACGCTCTTGATCTATGGCTCGCATGCTCTACATGTCATATGTTCCAGTTTATCAAAATAGAACATTACAGTCCTCCCTCGCCAATATTGCTTGTCCTCAAGCAATACCAATGCATCTCCCCAATTCATCGAGCTGAATGAACTGAATTCAGGGATGATCCCAGGGTCCCAGATTATCCTAGGAGATCTGTAGCACCCTCTCCTCAAGGTACTATCTTGCGAGATACCATCACAAGATATATATTTAAATAATCCTGTAAGTTGAGTAATAAACCATGGTGGAAACTCGGCCATATCCTCAGAAAATATCTTTACTAAAGTCTTAATTCCCTGCACCTGCAAATAAATGATGGTCCTCTCATCTCTAGTAACCACTAAACTGCCTGTCAGTATAATCCTAGGGTCCCAAATCAATATGAGAATGGAGGAGTACATACTGCATCCACCACTACCCTGTGTAGCATCCCTACAAGGAGCATCTTGTAGACTCCAAATCGTTTTTGTACTGTCCCCTACTGCAATTCCCGGATCCCAAACTAACCCCAAGAAGAATCCACTGTGTTGATGCTATGCCCCTCTGCTCATAACCATCCAACTATAATGTCGTGCCTGGAACTTCGACAAACCTGTTATGTACTCTAACCACATGCTTTCCCATTCCCTCCCAGAAATGGTATAGTCACCAAGATCCCATACTGTCATGTAAGGTGTGAAACACTCTCTACACGTCGTGTCGGTCTGCCAAATGCTAGCATAAGACTCCATCTGTCGTATTTTGGAGGACCGAGCAACCTTAAGCTACACAAACTCCTCAAAAGACAAATACTCTACGCACTCCAGCCTAAGCATCTCAAGAGTGAAATCTAGAAAATGAAGACTGGCTGTCTCATCTGTATCGGATCCCCAGTCTGACTAGCTTATGAATACCAGGAAGGAAGTTCTACTCTGCCATAAAGAAGTCTCAACCTCTCTTTCACTAGCATCCTCTGTCATGTCTCCATTGACCACCATGGCCATAGGAGACCCCGATACATTTTTTTTCCAAATCCGACTGAACACACACACAGTCAAATTAGCTTAGGTCTGCAATCCGCAATCCGCAATTGCGGATGCGGAAGTGCAAAACTCCACAACCGAAAACTTACCTTTTCGCAATCTGCAACGTCGGATCCGAAATCTACAATCCGCAACGTCGGATCCACAATCTGCAACTGCGAATTCGGAAGTCCAAAACTACAGAACCGGAAACTTACCTTTCCGCAATCTGCAACGTCGGATCCGCAATTGCGGGTGCGAAAGGCCAAATCTCAACTTCCGACAACAGTCACTTCTACAATCCGCAATCCACAATTGCGGATGCAGAAGTGTGGAAGTCCAAGCGCAACTTTGACTTCCATGCTTCTGCAATCCGCAATCCGCATTACGGATGCGAGCATGCGGAACCATACCCTCTGTCATGGTAACTTTCCACACAATCTTCTGAGGGGCATAACTTCTCCATCCTTGGTCCAAATGAGACAAGGTCAGTACCATTGGAAATCTCTTGGAGAGCTATATCCAATGGTGAAATCCCTACCCCATCTAAGCAATCTTACCATGTCAAATTTCCCACTGAAGATCTGTCCATAACTCCACTTAAATATTTCACCTTCTTCCCGCCATGATCTTCCCTTCCACCCAATCCACAGAGGGGTTCTGAAACATTTCCAGGGAATTCCCCTCCTTTCCAAGGGTCAGATGTAAGCATACAACTTATTCACAAGGTTAATCATACATATCATAACATGTAAAATGCATTAAATTAGATCTAACAAGTACGTCTATCATATGCAATACTTATAATGCATTAAACTCATGCAATACCATGATATACATATAACAATGAGCTCAACCCTTTACTCAGGCTTGCACATGGCCCTTTGTCTATCAAATTCATACAAACATGCATTCCACAATTCCGCAATTGAACATAAGCAACCATTTCATAACAATGAAATATTATCATTAAACATAACAAGAGTACTTATCTTTCAATTTCCGAAGCAACTGGCTAAGTGATAGAAACGTTCCACCCAACCTTAGATCTTTGTCCAGCCTGTACTCTTTAAGCTAAGAGATCACCCTCGAGTTGGGTTGTGTATCCACTAAGGAGGGCTATCAGGTTCTCTCACAGTCAAGGTTCCATCTCAATGCTAAGCCAATCTGTAGTTGGGTTTATCAAGCATTCCAGGGCACCTACCCATGCTAATCCAACCTACGATGGGTTTATCAAGCATTCAGGGACATACAGGTCATGCTAAGCCAACTTCCAGTTGGTTTTATCAAGCATACCAATAACAGGGTCATGCTGAGCCATCCTACTGTTGGGTTTATCAAGCATACTAGACTAGTTGATCATGCTAAGCCAACCTGCAGTGGGTTTATCAGGCGAATAGGGACAGCAAGGGAGGCATTTCTAAGCCAGTGAGCTCAACCACAGAGCTGCAGGCATCTCAACACTCAGCCGACCTGGCACCCACATTACATACCACATCCAACACAAGGAAGACCCTCTTCTCTGCTGCACAGTCCCTCAAGGCCTCTTCCCTTCCAGTGCTATTCCAGGATGGGAATAGAAAGGTCCAGTCGCTAGTTCTATGGTATTTTATCCTTCACTGGGTTTATCAAGCAACCCAACCTTCTTCCGCAGTTCAACAAGAAGATTCATTCCAAGCTTGCAGACGGGGCTCTGTTCCACAATCTACTTCGGGCGATCCAATTCCCAGGTTCTCGCGGCTTTCTCTGCACTGTTCAGGATTTAAGATTCCTCCCAAGCTCTTACCACTTAGTCACGAATAGACTGGATTCACACACAAATTTTTCATGGCTAACATCTCTATGGTGTTTCTTTTACACAGGGAAAACATGAATTTCTTCAAGCTTCTATGACTGGTTCACAGTTTGCGGGTATGTATGGACAAGTTCTCTCTCGACGGATCGATGGATCAGGGATAATCGATGTTTCCTCCCACAAACGGGTAGTCAAACATACTCCATGAGTTTCCAGGCGTTGAGTGTCTTCCAGGACACGAAACCAGAGCCATGCCCTGCCATATGAAATCGCAGGCATGCTCCATACTCCATCGGCTTCAGCAACAGGGTTCTCAACCACCCTCTACAACTGCATTAATGTCAGCAGGGAGTTCAAACAGGTTCATATTCGGACATGTGGAAACATGAGAAAATAATCCCATAACCCCCTCACCTCTCCCTAGTGGATACACATGGCCCCTTCTCATTAGTTGCCTCCTTAGCCAACTTCTTGGTTATTTATTCAATAATAATAGTTACATCATTTACATTTCTTCATGTCTTAATAGCCCATGAATAATCAAACTGTCCAAATACTTGCCTAAGCAATAACCTTAACATCCACTAGTGGGGCCTTGGCCTTGAGCTCCACACAAGGGAAAATGCACACACTGCATATATATACAGTATTTACATTGAAGCCAAATAACATCAAGGGAAAAATGGGGTATTACAACTCCCTCTCCCTTAAAATAACACCGTCCTCAGTGTTCGAAAAAAAAAATGGGAATGCCTCTTTCATGGCATCCTCCAGCTCCCATGTGGCCTCTTCTGGGCTAAGGTGATTCCATTGCACCTTTACCTGCCCTATGGCCCGGTTCTAAAGCAAGGTAACCTTCATGTCGAGGATTCATATAGGTTCCACCTGGAACTCTCCCTCTGCTTCCACCTGTATCACATGGCAATCAATGATATGATTATGATCATATACATATTTCTTAAGCAAAGATACATGGAAAACATTATGAGCTTTCATGTTAGCAGGAAATGCAATCCTATATGAAACTGGCCCTATCCTATCAAGGATTTCAAATGGCCCACAATATATGGGTGCCAACTTGGCACAAATTCCCAACTTGATGGAACTCTTCCTTGGTTTCACTCTCAAGTAGACATGATCCCCAATCTGAAATTGCTTATGCATTCTTTTAAGATTTGCATAACTCTTCTGCCTATCCTATGCTGCCTTCAAATTCTACCTGATCTTCACAATCTCTTGCTCCATCTCCTCAATCATTTCTGGTCCAAGCACCACTCTGTTCACTGGCCTGTCCCAACTTACTGGAGTCCTGCATCCTTTGCCATACAACACTTCAAAAGGACTCATCTTCAATGATGCTTGATGTCCATTATTGTAAGAAAATTCCACTAAGTGTAAATAGTATTCCCACTTGGATGGCTTGTCCATCACATACATCCTTAACATATCTTCGAGAATCTGATTTACTCTCTCAGTCTGACCATCTGTCTGAGGATGGTAGGTTGTAATGAAATTCAACTGAGTTCCCAACTCCTCGAACAATCCTTTCCAAAAATTGGATGTGAACTTCGTGTCACGGTCTGAAACTATTTCCTTGGGAAATCCATGCAATCTGAATATATCTCTCATGAAGATATCTGCAATGTCATTAGCCTTGTGGGTGGACTTGACTGGAATGAAATGAGCTACCTTTGATAGCTTTTCCACCACCACCATGATTGAATCATGCTTCTTTACTGTCATTGGAAACCCAGTTATGAAATCCATAGAGATCACTTCCCACTTCCATTCTGGAATGGGCAATGGTTGCAACAATCCTGTTGGATGTTGATGCTCTTCCTTGACCTGTTGACACTTCTGACATCTAGCAATGTACTCAGCTATGTCTTTCTTCATACCATGCCAAAAGTATTGCTTCCTTGCTATTGTTATAGTCTTTTGATATCCTGGGTGTCCTGAGTATGGTATTTGATGTATCTCATCCATCACCAACTTCTTCAAACTTGCACTGTTTGGAATGTACAGTCTAGTGTTTTGATAAATGAGAACATTATCCTCACCCAGCTGATATCTTGCATACTTTTCCTCTGTAACATTATGTTTCAATTTCTCTTTAATCTGAAGATAGGCTTCATCACCATTTTGAGCCTCTAAAATTCTAGCCTTCAAGTCTGACTCACACCTACTTACTGTTGCAATATGGAATTTCCTGCTGAGTGCATCAACAACCTTATTCTCCTTACCCTTGACATGCTTAATTTCCAAATCAAAATCGCAAAGAAAATCCATCCAACTAGTTTGCCTTGCATTTAGATTTGGATAGTCAAACAAGTATTTTAAACTCATATGATCAGTCCTGAGTTCAAATCTTCTTCCCAAGAGATAATGCCTCCATCTCTTTAGAGCGTGAACTATGGCTCCTAGCTCTAAGTCATGGGTGGCATAGTTCCTTTCATGCTCCTTCATCTTCCTTGACTCATAACAAATCACAAACCCTTCTTGCATTAGCACTCCACCGAGTCCCTCAATGCAAGCATCAGTGCATACTACAAAATCCTTACTTGGATCTGCAATCTTCAAAATAGGTGGACTAGTAAGCAGCTCCTTTAACTGTTGGAAACTTCTTTCACATTTTTTAGACCATGTTTATTTGATGTCCTTCCTCTGTAATGAATTAATTGGATGGGCTATCTCGGAGAAGCCTTCAATGAACCTCCTGTAGTAACCAACAAGGCCCATAAAAGATCTAACATCTGTTGCATTCCTTGGAGTAGGCCAATCCATGATGGCTTCAATCTTCTCTGGATCAACTGCAATACCATCTGTTGATATAATGTGACCCAAATACTGCACCTTCTCTTGATAGAAGTTACATTTGCTCATCTTAGCATACAGCTGGTGCTCCCTAAGGACTTGCAATACCATCTTCAAATGCTCATCATGGTCTTATTCATTCTTGGAATACACAAGGATGTCATCCAAGAACACAAACACAAACTTATCCAAATATTTGTTGAAGACACTATTCATGAGACACATGAATGTAGCAGGTGCATTGGTAAGACCAAATGGCACCACTGTAAATTCATAATGACCATACCTAGTTCTGAAGGTTGTCTTATGAATGTCTTCTTCCTTTATCCTCACTTGATGGTGCCCAGACCTCAAGTCAATCTTGGAATACACTCTAGCTTCCTTCATTTGATCAAACAAGTCATCAATCCTTGGCAAGGGATACTTGTTCTTAATTGTCACTTTATTGAGATGCCTGTAATCAATACACAGCCTCAATGTTCCATCATTCTTCTTAATGAACAACATAGGTGCACCCCATGGGGATACACTCGGTCTGATGTATTCCTTGTCCATTAATTCCTGCTGCTGCATCTTCAATTATACCAATTTCGGTGTGCTCATTCTATAAGAAGCTTTGGAGATGGGTGTTGCTCCTGGAACAAGATTAATGGAAAATTCAATATCTCTCTTGGGTGGCAATCCTGGAAATTCATCTGGAAACGCATCCCGAAACTCTTGCAATATCTAGAAGTATTCTATCATGGGTCATTTATCTTCTGTTAATCCGATATATGCACAGCATATAATTGACAACCTTTTTTATAAAGCTTCCTCAATTGCAAAGCTGAAATCTGCCTTACTGAAACATGCTTTGGAATTCCCTTTACCAACCTTGGCTTGCCTTCATCATCAAGGCATTCAATTTCTTTCTCATAACATTCTAATTTGGCCCTATTCCTTTCCAACCAATCCATGCCAATTAAGGCATCATATGATCCCAATGGTAAGACATTTAATTCTGCATGCGTGAGGATTCCATTCAATTCCATAGGACACTCCTTCACTATCTAATTCCTGAAGGGCCATCTGAGTGTTGTTCAAGGAATCTCTGGTAACTATAGGCTCATGGGTGAGCTCATCTTCCTCTTCAACGTCCTGTACGCCCAAATTGTTCCATATTGTGTCCATGTCACAGCTAGGTGCTAACACCCCCTGATCCTCACAAGCACCACTACTAAGGTGAGATTATGAATCCTCGATGATGTATGATCTGGTAAATGAATCATATGTACTATCCTCCTCATGTATTGTCAAATCCATATCAAATTTACTCGCAACCTGTATATCATGCTCATCTTTCTCTGCTCTGCCAACTATGCTTTTAAGGATATCCTCGTCCAATTCCTTGTGCTGGATCCCAAACTGGATGGAGTAATAGTCTTCGAAGGATAGTGTTGCACATACCTCATTCCCCAAGGCTAGATATTTTTGATATCTAGGCAAGTGTCTAATTGCTTCTCAGTTCCCAAATTTTCCAGTCGAGATCCTTCTCAGTGTCTCCATGGTCTCACTGGATGGCAAGAAACTTGTGCTTTCAGGTATGCACTTCACCAAAATTGGTATGTACTTTCATCTATTGATATTTCTCTGTATTCATCTATCTGTTTATAAATGTATGCTCCCAAATCTGGCAGGAACATGCTCTGATACCGTTGTAATATCCCAGGTAGAGATAACTGCCTTCTTGACTAAGTTTCTTTTACTTTGCTTGGTACTTGCCAATTTAATGACTTGGGGTTGCTTGCATTGTTTGCATGATAGTTTATTAACCCAATAAATAATTAGTGCCAAATTAAAATAACATCATCACCCCCGGATCATCAAGCATGATAACTGAGGTGGATATATATATTGACTATGTATACAATTAATATCTATAAATGAATCTAACCGCATACTATAACCAGCTATCAAAATACAATAATTCTAACTTGTAATAACAAGATTGCTAACGTGTGGAATGTTGTAGCAGTTTATGTATAAAATCAGATTCGGATAAAGAACTGATAGGAAGTTTGTTGATAGGAAGTGTATGCAAGCGAATTCTCTACTTCAATTGATGACTTCCCTATAAGATTCCAACTGCCAAGAGATTCCTTTGATAGTGGGTTGGTGGATTGTTGATGGATTCCACAGTCAACAAGAGTGCTCTTTTACATGCATGCAAATTTATTACTAGATCTTATATGTATGGATCTTAAATGTTGTTTGCAAGTGGACTGTTGAGAGTGATGACAGCTGCTGCAATTAATTGGAATGATGCTGATATTGTGATATTCATATACTGAATATTAACTTCCCGGAATCTAGATTAATAAGCATGCAAGGCATGCACTGAATAATGTTGCATATATTAATCTACTTCCCTATGAAAGTCGCCCATTCAAACAGCTATGTTCTCTTTAGGCTTGATATCATTATGATATGCTCCAGATTGGTGGGTATACTTCCTAATGATAAGTATTAGGCTAACAAGGCCCTTCTGAAGATATGGCAAGTGACATGTAGAAGCTTGAGTTACTCTAGATCATAATACGAACTGTCTTGAAAGAGATTGACGCCCATGCAAAGGAGATGTGCCTTTCTTGAAGAGGAATTAATGGGAACTCCTTTGTATGAGTCTGGTAGGTCCTGTAATTCACCAAGATGGTCCAGAATGAACCTCACCGTAGATTGGCCATAATATGCAATCCTAAAACTAAGTATATGTGCTATAGCGAATGGGTCTCAGGTCTCACAAGTCGAAATACAATTCCACGAACTCCTATGTGTATAGATCAATGAAATAATGAGGCCAATAACTGTGTGCGGGATCTGTAGGAAAGATAATAGGCCAATAGTAAGGATCTACTGATAGATACTAATGCTTCAAGCTCTGGAATAAGGCATGGACAATGATTGGATGCAAGATTGTTGCACCCTCCATGCTGGAAGAGTAATCACGACCTCAGAATGATGTATTGTTGCGCATAAACTGATCTTCCTGTGTATGTGTTGAGTTAATGGTAACCTTTGCAGTACATATGGGAAACCTGAATGATCTACCCTTGAAGTGACTAGGGCAGATAGATGTCGTTTTCAAAATACACTTGTTGTTGGCTAGGGCAGTGTGCCCTAAAACCCTATGGCTCTCAGAGCTCTCAAACCGAATCTCATTGATCAATAATAATAATGGATGCCTAGTAACTCACTTTATCCTTCTTTTATAGCTTTGACATTGCATGCCCTAAATTTTGTATACCTAAGTTACTTTTCTCTTCTATTTTCCAGTTGAGTTGCATGCATGCATCTCGATTTTTGCATGCATGCATGCTTGCACGCTCTTGAGCTATGGCTCGCATGCTCTGCATGTCATATGTTCTAGTTTATCAAAATGTAACATTACACCCATCCATGCTTCGAAAGGAGTTTTATCTTGTAGTCCTTTGTGAGGAACTCTATTATGGAGGTAAGCAGCACAATTGACAGCTTATGCCCAAAGTCTAGGATCCAATCCTTTAGACTCAAGCATGTAAGTTGTCATCTATTTCAAGTTTATGTTCTTTCTCCTTGCTACACCATTCTGTTGTGGTGTGTAAGGAATAGTGTGCTGCATATCAATACCCTCATCTACAAAAAATAACTGAAACTCATTCTTCACATACTCTCCTCCATTGTCAGTACGAAGGACCTTGATCTTCTTATCAGTGAAATTTTCTACAAAAGATTTAAATAACTTGAAGTATCCAAAGACTTATGAATTCAACTTAATAAAATATACCCAATTGAATCTAGAATAATCATCTATGAATGTTAAGATGTATCTTGCAGTATTCAAAGATAGGTGAGGAATAGGTCCCTATATATCACTGTGAATCAACTCAAGAGGTGATGAGTCTCTCTTTGTCTTTCCTTTCTCAAACTTGTGCTGCGGATTCTTACCAATCAAGCAACCTTTATAGGTGCCTTTAGCAAATCTGATGTTCGAAACCCTTCAACCATTTTCTGATTGTGCATTTCTTGCAAATATTTGTAATTGAGGTGCCCAAACCTCTCATGCCAAAGTCTGCTCACTTCATTTGCATGAGTAAGAATTGCACTTTGTTTTGAGTAAGGTAAGAACTGAGAAAACTCATAGAGTTTAGAATGGTGATATGCAATGGCTTGTGCAATTATCTTCCCATATGAGATCTCTTTGATTTCAACCGCACTAGGATTAAACGGCACCTTCTTGGGAACTCTTGTATGGGTCATTTGGTAAACAAAAAGGAGGTTAGCTGCAAGAGTAGCCACATAGAGTACATCATTGAAGTACCCATGATCCAGATTGATCCTTCCAATCCTTTCTGAGGAAACTTCAGAATCATCTCCCATCAGAATAGAAGGCTCAACAGTGGGTTCGAATTCAGAGAATAGATCCTTTCAAGCAGACATGTGTCTTGATGCTCCAGAATCTATGATGAAGGAGGATTCATTCGAAGTGCCAGCCATGAGTGCATGACACCTCTCTTTTTCCTCTGATTTAGGATCAACTTCTTTTCTTCTAGCATTTGCAGGTACTGGAAGATTTTTTTTCTCTAGAAGCTGGACCATGAGATCAATGGTCTTCTTCATGCAAGCACTTTCAGCATGAAAACCTATGTTACAATATGGAAATTTGGTCTTATTTTTCTAGTTTTTCCTTCCTCTCTTTGGATTCGAGGTCCCTTATAAATGTTTGGGAGTCTCCCTTGACTTTTTCTCATAAGGTTTCTTTCCCATACCCTTTTGCTTCCCTTTTCCATTCACATTCTTTCCTTCTCCTGCAACAAGAGCTTGATCCCTCTTTGGTTTTATCACTCCCATCTGCACCAATTTGTCCTTCTCCTTTGAGAGAGAGAGAATGAATGCATCTAGAGTGGGAATTTTCCAGCTTGGGATGGAAATATTTGTTGTTTGGAAAAGGGATACAAACACAGAATATTCTGAACCCAATTTTGAAAGAATAGCAAGGATAAGCTACTTTCCATCCTTCTCAATTCCACATATCTTTAGCTGCGCAACCAAGTTCTTGAACCTTGTGAAGAAACCTATGATAGATTTGAAACTGTTGGGGCTCAGTGATATCAACTCATTTTCCAATTGATGTCCTCGCAATCATCCTGTTTCCCAAATAAGGATTCGAGCTTTGTCCAAACCTCCTTGGGAGTTTTCAGACTGATTAGATGAAAGAGTAGATCTCCGTAAATGTTGAGGAGTAGCAATCCAACTACTTCATCAAGTTTGTTTAGATACTTGGCTTTTTCTATAGTACCATTTGGTTTGACCTCAGTCCCATGCAACACTCTGTGGAGACCTCTGCTGAGCATAAATATCTCTACTTTTCCCTTCCATTCGAACTAGTTGAAGGAGGTGAGTTTTGGAATCAAGGAGAGATCCATAGTAGCTACTGAATGTGCTTCTAATGATGGAATAACCTACAAAAAGAATGAAATTTATCTAGAGGATTGTTACAGAATATATTGAACACTGCTTTAGGATAGTAGGAACTTGTATCTGGATCCTTCACACCTGGCTATACCTCAAAGGATTTCTCCAATGAATTCAATGCAATGGCACAAGGATTTGTTGTTGAAATCCAAAGGCTTCTGGTGCTCTACTGAAAAAAAAGCTGCTCAATAAACTGTTGCAATTTCTGCAACTAAAAAATATCTCACAAGCTCTGATACCATATGAAATTCCACACGAGTAGATCACTAAGCTTGAACAAACCTCACAATTTCACTGTGTTAATTGTAGAGAAATAATAGCAAGAAGTATGATCAAATTCACTCATAAACTCAAAAGATGTGAGAAAAATGTTGTCGATATATTCATCAGTTGTAAGATGGAAAAAATATGGTAATACAGTAGAATGAATTCGATACACCTAGGAGAGTTCGTATTCTCCTCAAGTCATGGCTTAGTTTGCATTGGAACCATCTCCCGATAAGGTCTAGTGGCCACCGATGGTTAATGAACAGTCAATCGGAGTAGAACAGGGCATAATTGAACCATGTGGGAAAAAAAATAGGGAAGGAGACTCCAAGGAGGGCACATACTAGTTATCAGTGGTCAAGGATGGTGCTCCTACACTCAGTAGTAGTCAACTATGAGCTACATTCAGTTAACTGAGCAATCAAGGGGACGAGGTTCCCTAAATCATGGAACTTGATGATATATCTCCTAAATCTGTGCAGGAGGGCACATTTGTAACTCCAGTGATGGAAACAAGGGTGCATTAGTGGATAGGAGGGATAATAAGGGCCGGAAACAAGCTCCAAGGGGGGAAGAATACGGACTAGGTGCTAGGAGACTCCACTGTTGATGATGGTGAGAATATTCCAACACTTACCAAGTAACTTAGTCCATTGCATTCCCTAGTCCAATGGAGTGGTCCATAGCAAAAATTTGGGGACATGACACTTTTCCTTTTAGATTTTGGAACATAATGTTTAGCATTGAGAGAAGGTGATCCAAAGGATTTAACTACACCCACTCCTTCCATATGCCTTATTCCCAAATGCATATGTCTCCCAACTTCTCTCCCATGGTTCTTCATCCATCTTTGGAGGTTGATCAACTCTAAAAAGGAGCCAAGCCGGGGGTCGTATAGATTATTGTCTTCCCACAGGTGTATTCTTTTTCCATTACTCAGAATCTAGAATAAGTGTTGTTGAAAACATTCCCAGGACTTCAAGCAAAGCTTCCAAATTCAGGTTCCCTTCTTTACTCGAGGTGGTTGATACATGCTTCTAAGTCTATTCCCCCTTATATACTATTTATGGAGCACTTCTTTCACCCATTCCTTCCTTTTAGATACAATTTTCCACATGATTTTTTTCCCAAGTGTTAGGTTGTTTAATTCCATGTCTCTGATTTGAATCCCTCCTCGATTTACTGAAATTTTAACTATGTTATAGTTTATAAGTGGAACCCTTCATTTATTTGATTTCCCTCCTTTCCATATGAAGGATTTGATTTCCTTATTAATCTATTAATGAATGCTTTCCAGAGATAGGAGGATTGAGTAGAGGAATAAGGGCAGGGAAAAAAGGACTGATTTGATTAGGTTCACCCTCCCTACTAGGTTTAACCAATCCGTCCCCATTGTTTCAAATTCTTCTTTATTTTGTCTAATATTTACTTCCAAACAGTCCCTAATTTCCATTATTTTTCAATTAGGACTCCCGAAAACTTAAATTTCTCTCACTTGCTCTAAACCTGAAAGCCTAGCTTCCAAGAGATGTCTAAAAGAGACCTGTGGTCCACATTCCACCCATAAATGCTACTCTTCATGTTGTTTATTTTCATCCCTAAAGCTTTGCACAAGGCGTCTAAAAATGTTTTGAATCGTATGGCCATGATCAGCAAAGATCCCCCAATAGAAGGGTGTCATCTGTGAATTGGGAGTGGTTGATGTCTTTCACCCTTTCTGCTATCTTTATCCTTAGGATGCAGCCTTCCACCTTGGTTGCCTCCATCCATCTGCTTAACGATCCTGGCATGAGGATATAAAGGACAGGGGAGAGAGGGAATCACTACCACAAACCCCTGGAATATTGAAAGAATCTAGTGGCTCTCTCATTGACTAGAGGCATTTTCCAGGGTTTCCCAATACAAGCATTAATCCTTGATATGAATTTCCTATTAAGGCCAAATTTTTCCAAAAGAAATTGGTGGTTAAATCTGTCGAATGCATTAACCATATCCTGTTTTATGATCATTCCCTTTTCTCTTTTCCTCCTTCAAGAGTGAAAATATTCTTGGACAAGCACAACGTTGTCAAGGATGTTTCTTTTTTGGATGAAGCCATCTTGATTAGCTGAAATGATGGATGGAAGGACCTGTTTGAGACGAGAGGAAAGTATTTTGGTGAAAACCTTGTATGATACATTGCAGATGGATATTGGACGAAACTGAGTAAAGGAGTAAGGGTTGGATTCTTTGGGGATGAGGACTAGGAAGGAGGATTTTATTTCCCACCCCCAGCTGAGTTTTCCTTTGAGATAGATCCAATACTCTCTTAATATTATTTTTTATGATATTCCAACATAGCCTGTAGAAGTGGATTGGGAATCCATCTGGTTCGGGGGCTTTGTATGGCTCCATTTTCTAGGTGACCTCCTTTATTTCCTCTTCATATATCTCCTTGGTTAAAATTAAGTTTTTGTTTGTTGAGATGAGGAATGTGAAGCAAGGCTTCCTGTTGAGCTATTTACCTTTCTATTCCCTGCTCATGATAAAACTCTCTAAAGTAATTGAATGTTTCGTCCTTGATTTATTCAAATTTGTGTATCAACTTTCCTTGGTTATCATTTATTTCCTTCACTGATTTATGATGAAGCCTCATTTCAGTCTTCTTGTAGAAGAAGTCGGTGTTTCTATCCCCTTCCTTTATCCAAAGGCTTCTGGATTTTAATCTCCAATACTCTTCTTCTACTATGAGATTTTTGTGAAGGTCCCCTTGAAGCCTCTCCTCTTCTCTTAAGTCTACCTCTGTCACGTCTTTATTCTCCATTGATTTATGGAGATGTTTTAACTCTTATTGGGCTATTTTCCTCTCTTGAGTAGGTCTTATGCCAACATTTTTTTCCTAGGACTTAAGATCTTTTTTAACCACTCTGATATTCTCCTCCCACACATAGAAGGGGGAACCTTTTACCTCTCGCAACCAGGATTTCCTGACAATCTCATTGAACTCTACTTGCTCACCCCATGAGAGATGAACCCGGAAGGGAATAGCGCCTAGATCTGCCTATGCCTCAATTGAGAGAGAAATAGGTATGTGATCTGAAACACTAGAAGAAGGATATGGGAGGATAGAAGAAGATTAGAGTTCAAGAAGGGACTATGGACCAGTAATCAGTATAGTATGGCCGCCACATATCCAGGCCCAACTCTCCTTTTGAACCAAGTGTAGGTATTTTTTCTCGACTTTAAGTCGATCAAGTCCCATTTCTTAATTAAATCATCCGCCAATTCTCTAAATGGTTATCGAACTATTGAACCCCCCTCTTTTCTCATTCCTAGATAGATTAACGTTGAAATCCCCAACTAGAATTGGATTTGGGGGAAGATCATGGTCTGGAAAATTAATTAAACAATTCCAAGAATCTTTCTTTTCAGTGTAACTATTAGGCATGTATACCTTAAGAAACAATACCCAGTGATTAGTCTACACAAGTTGAAGAGTGGAAAAAATCCAATGTTGAGATTTATTTTAGTGGATCAACTTGAGTTTTGTTTCATCCCATAATGTTTCCATCCCCCAAATGCTGCTCAAGAGCTTACTGCTATGCCTACACTTCACTTCTAGTTTTTCTGAGACTTTCTAAGGAAATCAATTTCGTCCTTTTTTGGTCTCCTAAATAAGTATAATGGCTAGTTACTCGACTCAAATGAGGTCTATAACTGCTTCTCCCTTATTTTTGTTTCCCATCCCTCCACCATTCCAAAATATGAACTTCATTATTTACTTCTTGTAGATGCATGGGCCCCCTTTGGCTCTGGGGGTTTTGGTTTTCGGGTGTGTCTACTCCCTCTGCATGATTTATTTATCACTTTTTTTCCAGGGTTGGATGAGCCCCAAACCCTGGATGAGCCCCAAGGGACTTTTCCCTATCTGCTTCTTCTTCGTTTCTCTCCCTCTTTGTATTTCTTTCATTTCTGTTGCTCGATTTCAGATATGATGCTTCCTCATTTGAGTCTTTCGCTTTTAGTTGCAAGTATTCCACATCCTTCCTTACTAGGGGGATTGGTTATTCAATGGTCCTTTATTTTACTTGGGGTTCTACCCCCACAACAACAACCCTGATCAAAGGATCTATGGGTGTGACTTAGGGTTCACCCATTGAAACCCCGATTGGAGGGGCTATGGGAGTGATCTCTTCCTCTTGTTGAGAAAGGGAAGAATAATGATTATGGGATTTCCCCACCTTTGGAATTTCGTTGTTCCTCTAAGTTCCTATTTTTCGTGTATTTGTCTTATTCCCGGATTTCCAAGGAGAACATTTCCCTAGATTTGTACCATTCCCTCTCCGAGCCATAGTCCATTTAGCCTGAAGTTGTTGTTTCTCTTGTTTCGATTGATTTTTGCTACGGTTCTTCGCTAAATGGCCATATTCATGGCAGATCCAACATTTAAATGGGACTTGCTCGTAATACAATTGTTGGATGTGTTCCCAATTGTCAACCTTAATTTTAATCGCCTTAGGGAGACCTAGCTCTAGATCTACCTCTACACAAATCCTCCCACAAGAGAACTAATCCTTTGGCTCCCTGCAATCTATGTATTTGTTGAGGCTATTTCCAACAGTCTTCATTGGTTCATTTTTCTAGCAATGGATTAGGAGGTGAGGAAACCGAACCTAAAGCAGCACCGTTGAGGGAATATCTTGAGTTAGATCAAAATTCAGAGACCATTTATTCATATATAACCCTCTTGGCCACATAAAATATGGGCCATTTTTGAAAATTGGATCTAGGTCTTCCTTTTCTTCAAAATTAAACACAAAAAAACTTTTCCCACAAATAAGGTGCTCAAATCCCCTTTTATAAGGGCCTTCCAATTTGTTTGAACCTAGGATTCAATATCCTTAGGGGTAGGACATAATCCTATAAACTTCCCTACCAAACCCTTCTCTGATAGTGAGAGGGTGATTTTGGGAGGGCCTTCCACCGACAAAGAAACCTCTGAAATCTCATTTAGTTTCTTCTCGGATTTTTCCTGGCCCGCCAAAGGATGTTGCTTTCATTGCTCTTCCACAAGCTTGTGAAAATCCTCCCCTTCCTGCGAGACTAGAGGGGGTATCACCCCTGCCGCTATTGTGCTCAGCCTGAAAACACCCTATCCACCTCACCAAACCCTATCAGAAATTGCGCTCGCAACTTTACCCCCCCTTGAAAATGCAAGTTTATTACAATAAAATTATATAATGTTCATCATTATTACACCGGGAGGAGCGAGGTGCTCTCCAATCCAGTATGGGGGAGATGTTGTCACGTAACATATCGTTATGTTACCAAAAATAAAAAGTAATTAAAAAAAGTCATGTCGGCTCATAAAATAAAAAATTAAAACCAAATGAAAAGTAATTAAAAAAAATCCATGTCGGCTTATAAAATAAAATAAAATTTAAAACCCACATAGATCCATCTTAAACAAAGATATGTCAAGCACCAAGAGGGATCAAATTTTCGGAGGTGTAATTTTTTTGGATGTGTAAAAAATTGAAGTTAAAAAATAAAATTTACACCTCAAGAAATTGGATCCCTCTCAGTGCTTAATAGATATGGGTTTAAGATGGATCTATGTTGGTTATAGAAAATGGTAGCATGCCTTTTATTTCTTTAATTGCCTAAACCAATACAAATGGTTTATCTTGACAAAACCTATACTTAAGCCTAGTTTTTAACATTATGGACCCTTCTATATTTCCAAAATAGATATGTACATGTCATTATTATATTATTTAGCATTGCCCCTGTTATGGAAAAAAATGCACAAGTGCACTCTTCCACTTGGTGAGGGGCTAAGCCTTGTAGGTTGCTACAAGGCCTCATTCCTTGGAGCCCCTTTTTGGTTTGGTTGGTATTCCTCCAAGTGATCCTGCAAGATATTGTTAGTGTAGTTCACATTCAAATATGAAAATATTGGGAAAAATAAAATGAAAGAGGTGGGGGGAGAATGCAAATTCCAACAACAACCAACATATGCTAAACCACTCTTGCATTGCCCAATAGAATAGCTGTAAAACACCTATTAGGTGAAGGATTCAAGGTAATCCAACAATATCCCTTAGGGAGGCCTTTCTTGTCCAAACTAAATTCTAAGTAGATGGAAGAACCATGGAGAGAAACACTTTCCCCTTGATGGTAAGTGGAAAGCAAGCTTGAAAATGCTCACAATGGTAGGAAATGGGGGGCTATGAGGAAGCTCCAACTCAAATCCAGCAACATAAACTTGCTCTAATTTCTCTCTACAAAATGCATGCCAATGGATTTCTTTCATGTGCCAAGAGGTGGCCAACAAACAACTCGATCCAAATGTGAACTCTCTTCCTTCATGAATTGGTTCCAAGGTACACAAGGGGGGTTGATTAATGCCACCAAGTGTGTGAGGAGCTGAATTGGGATCCTTGGGGAGGATTGAGTCTTCAATGCACCACTAGAAGTAAGTGGTCCCGTTGTTTTAACAGTAGCGCGACTATCGAAGGAAAATTCGCACAGGTGTAGCGTGAGCATTTTTCAGATAACCTGCGCTATAGCGCGGGTAACCTTTGTAATACCCTCGCTACCCTTTGTTTTGATTGTTTTTGGGCACTTTTGGACTCGTGTTTTGCTTTGGATATGTTGAGGATTCATGTGTGCTATGAATTCTTTATGTCGATGATACTTTACTGGGTAAATTGTTGAAATGTCGCATGTGTGCAATTTTTAGGCATTAACATTGTTAACACCCAAAAAGTGCTCACCATCTCATCTCCCTCATTACATGACTCATTTGTCTATATTTGCTACCATATTTGCCTCCGAAACCTCAAAAAAACCATTAAAAAGCCACCAAAAGGCTAAAAAACCCCTTTTTCCCAAAAAAAAATTTAAATTTCCTCCAAAGATAGCAAAAACCCCCTAAAAGGGCCCTAAATTCCCAAAAATCAAATAAAAGGGAATAAAAAATATAAAAAAAGAGGAAAAAGAGGAAAAAATGAAGCAAAAAACCTATACAATTGACCTAAACCATATGATGCCAAAAACCATGGGTCAACACTCCACCACTAAAAACCTATAAATAGGTGATGGAGGCTCCCCATTTCACATCCACAATCTTTCCTATCCTCACTCTGCCAAAATCACTCTTGAAACCCTAGTTCACCATTTGAGCTCATTTTCCCATTTGAGTGCCCCTTTTGACCCATTATCCAAACACCTTGGAGAAGGAGAAGGAACCCATTGGAGCACGGAAGCAGCCCTCCTAGACTACTGCAAGAGCTCCACCAACCTCAACATTTGAGGTAAATGTAATACAAAAAGAAAATCTTTATTATCTTGTCATTGTCTTTTATTTTTGTTAATGCGCATGTTAGTTTAGATCTCATATTGTTTTACTGTTTTACTAAACTGCTCCTAAGGATTCCCTTCTCCTTAGTAGGTTCTCATTTGCACAAGCTAGGGTGAAAACCCTAGCTACAGTTTTGGCGACTCCACTATTGGCCTTTGAATTTCTAGTTAAAAATTTAAAAGTTTTTATTTTCTACAAGTATTTTTCTGTTTTCCCTGTTTGGTTGTGGCTTCGGCCAGTTGGGTTTTCTGCCGCAGATTGCGGTTCTGTTCTTTGCAGTCGTGGCCCAGATCATAGCTTTCGGTCGTTTTTCCGTGATCCAGATCGCAACTGTTTGCTCTTTTCCCACGGCCCAGACCACTACTTCCTGTCGTTTTTCCGTGACCCGAGCGCAGCCTTCTGCCTCTTTCCCACGGCCCAGACTGCAGCCGTCTGCCCCTTTTTCGCGCTCCAGACCACGCATTTTATCCCCAGACCTGCGATCCGACCACGGCTTTCTGCCCCTTTGCCGCGCTCCAAAGCACGCATTGTGGTCGTAAACCCGCGATCTGACCGCAGCTCTTCTCCATTTAGCCGCGCCCCAGACCACGCCTCTTAACCCCAAACCCGCAATCCAACTACAGGGTTCATCCCTACAACCGCACCCCAAACCGTGCCTTTCAGCCACAGACCCGCGATCCGACCACAGAGTTCAGCCCTACAACCGCGCCCCAAACCGCGCCTTTCGGCCACAGACCCGCAATCCGACCGCATAGTTCATCCCTACAGTTGTGCCCCAAACCGTGCCTTTCAGCCACAGACCCGCAATACCACCGCAGTTTTCACCCCTACAGCCGCGCTCCAGACTGCGCATTTCAGTCGCAGACCCGCGCTCTGTTTTTTGCATTTTTTACCCTTTTTAAACCCAGAATTTTTCTGCAATATTTTCTGCACCTACACAGCCACCTATTCTATCTACAGCCACAGTTACCTATAGCCTTTTTCTGCAGTTTGCTTTATGTTCCAGTTACATAATTTTTTAAAGTTTAAAGCATTTACATTGAAAAAAGAAAATTTTGCATTGTAAGTTTTATTATTGTTTAAAAAGTTGCCCACGCGTGGCACTTTTGATTGGGTTCATTACCTCACACACACACACTTTGTCACCTAATTCAAGTGATCCTTAAAACACTACTTAACACAACCAACATTCTAACCCCACTTGGGGAACACATAAGAATATTGTATTTAGGTAGGACAGGGGGGATAGGCATCCAAATAACACCCCTCGCTCGCTTACACTTGAGACATAGTTGTTGTCCTTTAGGGTACCAAAATCCCCTAGTAGTTTTTGACACGGTCACAACCAGTTTATCAGAGGGCCTCTCCCTTAGGAGGGTTGAAGTAGCCAGACTGGTTCTGGAGGCCTGAGTGGAATACCGCAATCCATTCAGTAACCGAAGGCTACCTAGTCGTTGGTCTGCGTGTGGTGATTCCTTTTAGGCCCACACGGTGATAGGACCGGAGCTGCAGATTCACCTTTCTGGACATGTCATGAACGGGGTATCTTAGTTGCCTTTCTTCTAGGATTGTCTTACCTGGTGTGCCTCCCGGTAGGGGGATATCTTTAGCCACTTGGCTCTACTATCCATATTGTCTGACTTGGATTTCATCACCTTGCAGAGGATATGTCTGGTTGAGTCAGAATATTATTTAGCTAGGTGTTTGCATGCTCCCTTACCTCCCTTTGGTCTAGCAAGTCCACTATTTTTATTTTTTAGGAAACCTGCTGCTTGTTGGTATTCTGACCATTATTTTTGATGCTCCGCTTATTGTAGCACAGCTGTTACAGTAAGCATTTTGATCCAATTGTTGGCCTGAGTGCCGTATTTTTTTGCGCTCTCCTTCTACACACTCGGCTGCATTAGGGTTTTTGAGTTGTTTTTCACTCGACACAACCCCCAGATACTTGACACCATTTGTCACCATTGAGTCCCCGAGACATTCTCGGCACCTCCAGGGAGAGCCCTCGCAACACAGTTCACTTGACATCACCCGTCATAGACGTAGAGCTTCATCACTCGACTCCATTCGTCAGCGCCATAGAGCTCCATCCCCTGATTCTGACGCCCCTTATTTCACATCTGATTCTGATCCAGAGTCAGAAAACCCTACTTATACTGCACCAACCAGCCCCATGGTTGGCATGACTTCCAACCCTTTCTTTGTAGGGACCCTCGGTGGAACGTCCACAACCACCACACCTGCTTTGGGTATGCCCTCGATGGGGCCCACACCCACCATTCTCGTCATTGTGCCAATTCTAGTGGCTAGCATACCCAACCCAACCCCACTAGTGACTCACACTACACTTGGCGGCGCAGGACCCTCCCATACCAGCTTCATTCCTCCGTCTGGGGGAAACATCCCTAACATAAACACAGCTCTCCCACTTGGGGGAAACATCCCCAACATGAACCCAACCCCTACACTTGGGGGCATCGGCCCTAACATGGCCGCCACCACCAGCATGTCACATCCTTCTAGTAGTTTTCCATTCATGGCTAGTCTCAACCTTCCTGACCTGGCCAGACTGACTAACGATCCCATCAGACATGATCCTACGTGGCCTCACATGCCTACCAAACTCCCATCAGACATCCCTAAGTTTGAGGGTAAGGCAGGTGAAGACCCCAAGAACCATATTATGTCCTTCCATCTATGGTGTTCCTCCAACTCCATAGTGGATGACTTTGTACGCCTCCGTCTGTTACAACGCCCTCTCACTAGCTCTACAGCCAAGTGGTACATCGAGCAGCCCCATGGGACTCATGCCACCTTTACTTCCCTCGCCTCGACCTTCCTGCAGTTCTTTCAGTTACCTGTCCGATATGACGTGGGAGTTGAGATCCTACTGTCTTGCAGACAGAATACGGCCACCCACATCACTGACCACATTCATGAGTGGCGTCGACACCGAAGCTTGTGCAAAATCAAGTTAGACGACCGTATCTTCTTAGATTGGTTTCTCAAATATCTCCTTCCCGTCATTGCCAAGGATGTGGCATCTGAGCGACCCCAGTCCGAGGAAGAAGCCATCCTAAAAACCCAGCAGTTTGACCTTATCTATGCCCAGTCTAGTTACTTATATACCATTATACCTTGACGCCCCCCGTGGTGATTCCTCCTGAAACAACGCATCGGGGGCATCCCATGTCGTCGATGGCATCATTGGCCGTATTACATCGCATAACCAGCCTTTTCCATAACACATACTAGTAATGGCCATGACCTTTCGCGGGCTACATCCCACTCTAGAGCAACCAATTTGTATGCTCCCATGGCACATAACCACCATTCCCACGGACCCTCATGTCCACCTCAGTGCCTCGGCCATGCATCCCCCGGTTGCACCTCAACCATATTACCATCCGCAGGTCGCACATGCTCATGTATCCTCTCAAGCCCCCCCCCCCCCGCTTATTATCCGCCACAGGAAGCACCTGCGACAAATCAACCACCCATCACACAGACGTATCAACAACCCCCACAAGGTCCAGCACCTGCACCACCTCCACCCACTTATTATCCGCCGCAGCCTCCTCCCGCACTTGCACAACCCCAAAACCCACATGCCGCCCAAGGACAAGTGTACGCGTAACAAAATCCACAGCCTAACCAAAACAACCAACGCCAACAAGGCCAGCAAAACCGCGGAAAGGATGTAACCCCGGGAACAACCTCCCTCTAGACCAAGGCAGCCAACCACCTAATCCCCCAAACAACAATAACACGGCACCTACCAACCAAAACCCCGATAGACCGCCAAAACAAGCCAAAAACCCTAACTTACGAACAAACCACCCTTGTTCTATTTGCGGGGTCTATGGCCATTACACACATGCTTGCCCACATTTGGAGCGGGCCCGACAACTCTGGACCGATGATGCCCACTGCCAAGGGCACGCGGCACCTCAGGCGCCGCTTAATCCCCCACCACCTCATACTCAACCCTTGGTGTTACAGAACCCTTTACCAACCCAAGGAGTGGTGAACACTCAACTGTTAGCTCCCCCTCAAGTAAACGCGCCACAACAGCAGCAAGTCACGTACGCGGTGCCTGCCCACCCCACTTTAGACTCAGGCACCCATCACTTGTTGATGATCTCATCCGCCGATGTCAACCTTCAAACCCATCGAAATCAATATGGCTCCACCCCTGAAGCCCCTCCCACCGAAAAAACCACCAACGCTCTTCCCACCGATCATCCATTACGCATATCTCTGGCCCCATTAGATGAAGCCCCAAAATCCCCTCGCTTCCCACTTCGCCGCATCAACAATAACCCCAATGCCCGCGCTGCATCTAATTACAACATTGTGTACGACTTAGCTCAGTCCCCCGCAGCCATGTTTGTGTTAAAGGTCTTAAAAAATTGTCCTACACAGCGCAAGACTCTGTTATCAACCATTGGTGCTATCGACCCGACTGATTCACGAATGATGGCCTTTGATTTGGACCAATCCGAACCACGCCTGCCTTCCACATTAGCATTCCAAGTTTCTATATCCATTCGGAACCTTGTAATCCATCGGTGCATCATCGATGAGGGTGCCTCTACATGCGTTATGTCCACATTCGTTTGGCAGAAGTTGGGATTCCCTACTCTCCAGCCATCCACCACTGTGTTGCGATCCTACGACGGCCGTTCGGCTCAACCCCAAGGTCTCTTAGCTAATGTCCCCGTCCAGTTGGCTGGTAAAACAGTGCTTATTGACATAGAGGTCATCAACGCCCAACTTGATTATAACCTCTTACTTGGCCGCAGTTAAATGTATGCCATGCGGGCGGTTGCCTCATCCATTTTTTGTACCATGATTTTCCCCCATGAAGGACGAGTGGTTAAGATTGATCAACTCACCTATTATGATCCCAATGCCCCCGCTGCACCCGAAAATGTTCTTCCCGTGGTTGAACAACCTGTTTGAGTTGCATCTACCTCATTGGTTTCCTCAGTTGGACCCGGATTCTAGTCAGATACACCGATGACTTACAAATTCCAATCCATTCCACCCCCGTCACCAGCGATCGAAATATATGATTTATGTACCCTCTCCCACAATACACAAACACCCAACCATCAACCGCCCTTGCTACCCCAACCATCGTTGGTACCTAGTCATGTTGGTGTTACACCAATCCATAAAATCCCATTCCTATTCCCCCCTTCGGGAGTAGTGAGTGCCCCGGTTATGGCCACTCTCAGCCTCCCAGGGTTAAATTTAGGACTACCGGTGTGGTACATCGCACCTCCCGTTTCCCCTCTGACACCAAATGTTGTCCTACAACCGATACAACCCATTACCACTATGATTCAACCACCTTCCGGTGTCAATACTCCTTCCTCATCCACTAACCCACCCCCTCTTGCCAAACACACTCGGGGCAGAGGCCCACAGCCGTACACCGCCGTACACCGCTCTACCCCTGCCTAAAACGGTAAAAAACCCTCCATCATTTAGAGCTCCTCCGAAATGCTCGTTGTGTGATGAGTTGGGCCATGCTACCCATTAATGTCCACAATTACCCACACTACATGAGCACATGCAAATGCTTGATGACAACCCCAACATCCCGGTTGTCCAACTTGACCCTACCCCTAAGCCTTGCGATAAATCACTACGTACTAACCACCCTTGTGCAATATGCAGTATTTATGGCCATTACTCACATCACTGCCCTGATCTCCCAGATTATAGAGCCGCCCTCTACGAGATGAAGAGATCCACCCCCCAGCATCTTCGCCAACAGGAGAGGTCAATACCATTTATATGATCTCTACTGCCAGCATCCCCTTGTCAACCGATTTGACTACAAAACGTTTCCACAATGATGAGGAAATTCTCGATGCTCTTACCGCACCCGATTACCCATGGGAGGATATGCACCATCGTTCCTATTTCCTCCTGAAGGAGTCCTCCCCCACCACAGCCACCCAATTCTCTGTTGAGTCCAAAGACTTCCTCCCACCCAAGGTCAACTAGTTTAAAGATCCCATTCCCGCTCCCGATGCCTTCGAGGAAGGTAACATGGCCAACATCTCACCTACGTTCCACATTGATATCTCTACCCCAGCGAGTGCCCCTAAAATCATTACTTTGGGAGCCTCCTGCACCGAGTACGAGATCAGAGAGTACAAAAAACTTTTCCAGGAGTTTCGTGATGTCTTTTCCTAGTCCTACACCAAAATGCCTGGTCTTGACCCCACTATCATAGAGCAACACATTGACATGTGGCCAGATGTGCCCCCCGTTCGCCAAAAACAGCGCCCCATTCACCCATCAAATCTCCCCACCGTTAAAGCAGAGATTGAGAAACTTCATGCAACGGGTTTCATTTATCCTATTGGATACATCACTTGGGTTTCTAACCCCGTCCCTGTTAACAAAAAACAAGGCACAATCAGGGTATGTACTGACTTCGACAATTTAAACCGAGCATGTCCAAAAGACAACTTCCCCACGCCATTTATTGACCAACTCATCGATGCGTGTGCGGGTCATGAAGTCCTATCCTTCATGGACGGTTTCTCTGGGTATAACCAAATCCAGATCCTCAAAGAAGATCAATACAAGACTACCTTCACCACCCCATGGGGCACCTTTGCCTATCGTGTCATGCCTTTCGGCCTTAAAAATGTTGGCGCCACCTTTCAGCGGGCCATGACCTATTGTTTTCATGACTTGGTTCATATCCTATTAGTCTATCTTGACGATCTCACAGCATGTTCCAAGACACGATCTGACCACCTTAACGACCTCCAGCAAGTTTTTTTGCGTTGTCGCAAGTATCAGATCCGCTTGAACCCACTTAAGTGTGTCTTTTGCGTTCCAGCAGGTCGGTTGTTAGGTTTCATTGTTTCAAACAAAGGAATCGTTGTTGACCCCCTCAAAGTCCAAGCCATATTAGACCTTCCTGCACCACACACGCTCCGGCAGCTACAGAGCTTACAGGGGAAAGCTAATTTCCTCCGCCGTTTCGTTCCTGATTATGACACCACAGTTCATGGTTTCTTACGTCTGCTTCGTACTCACATACCCTTTGTTTGGGACGACCAGGCGCAAGCTGCATTCGAGGCCCTTAAAAAAGCTCTCACGCAAGCCCCTTTGATCTCCCCTCCGGATTTCTCTTGCGACTTCATCCTTTACGTCTCGGCATCCATCCACGCTGTATCAGGGGTCCTTGTTCAAGAAGACGCTGCTCTCCGGGAGCATGTCATTTATTACGTCAGCCAAACCTTGTCTGGACCACCCCTACGTTACCCATATGAGGAAATACTGGCCCTTGCTGTCGTCTTTTCCGTCCAAAACTTGCGCCATTACATTTTACTCAGTCATACTACAGTTGTCGCCAACTCCAACCCCATGGTCTAACTCTTGAACCGGCGACTTCTGCAAGGTCGTGTCACTAAATGGGTCATTATCCTCCAAGAATATGACCTAACTTTCACAACCCCTAAGAGTCCTAAAGCCCTCACGCTTGCCCAGCTAATAACCGACCTACCATCCCTTTTACCGTCCCCCGCCAATCTCCGATGAGTTACCAGACAATCATTTGTTCATCATCTCATCAAATGACCCATGGTACGGTGATATTCTGCTATACCTTCGCACGCATAAGTTTCAACCCGACATAGATCGCGATGGACGCCGCCATATCCATCACCATGCCTCTTGGTATTTCCTCTTGGGCGATGTCCTTTACCGAAAAGGGGTTGATACTATCCTCCGCCGTTTCCTTACACACGAAGAAGCCGAACAAGTCCTCAATGACTGTCATAGCGGCGCCTACGGAGGACATTTCTCAGGGATGGCCACCACCCAGAAGGTCATCCACGCTGGATACTTCTGGCCCACACTATTTACCGACTGCATCACAGCAGTCAAGCATTGCCATAATTTCCAATTCTTTGCCCCTAAGGCCCGGACACCACCCGCCCCACTTCACCCAGTCGGCACCGTTGGCCCTTTTTGCAAATGGGCCATCGACTTCATGGACTGTAAACCCTCATCCGCAAATGGCCATAAGTACATCATTGTCGCCATTGACTACTTCACCAAATGGGCTGAAGCCATGCCCACCTTCAACTGTAAGGCCGACATTGCTACCCGTTTCTTTTTTAACCATGTTATTACACGATTCGAGGTCCCAAAACAGCTTGTCTCAGACCATGGTTCACATTTTGAAGATGCCATTTGGCGTAAGTTGTCAACTCTCCTTAAGTTCAAACATCAGTATGCCTCTGCTTACTACCCCCAAGGGAACGGCCAGGTTGAGGCCATTAACAAAATTTTGAAAACAATCCTCCAACGCATTGTTGACCGACATAAGTCCAATTGGCATCACATGCTTTTCCCCGCATTATGGCCTTACCGTACATCAACTAAGACCGCCATCGATTTCACCCCTTTTCACTTAGTTCACGGTGTCAAATCTGTCCTCCCCATCGAGTGTCAGATACCCGCCCTACACATCGCTATTGAACTTCTCCTCGACACCTCCCCACTTGAACAACACCTACTGTTATTAGAACAAGATAATTAGGATCGTCGCGCAACTCTCCAAACCATTGAAGCTGCCAAGAATCGCTCCAAAGCTCGTTATGACAAACATGTCCACCCACGCGCTTTTCGTGAAGGAGATCTAGTCCTCATTTACGACCAAGCTCACGACAAGACTGGTAAAGGGAAGTTCGAATCCATGTGACAAGGCCCTTACATAGTGCATACCTGCCTTGGACATGGGGCATATATTCTAACAGACTCAGAAGGCCATCCCTTGCGCAACCCCCATAATGGGTTGTATCTTAAACGCTTTTATCCTTAACAATTCCACGGACTCGTTGGTCCGTATTGTACAGTTTGATTTCTTTTTTTTTCACTTTTTTACCGCAACCTTACATTCATCATTTTTGCATGATCACAGATGGACCAGCTTCCACCTTATTACATTGGCTTCGCTGATGGAGCAAGCCGCTGGTCTCCTAACCTGGCCTCTGCAGTTTGGGTCTTATATTCCCCTTCACATGAGTTGATTCACCTTGACGGAATGTGCATAGGCGCTGCTACTAATAACCAGGATGAGTATGATGCTGTGATCGGTCTCCTGACTGCTACCCTTCCGATGGGTATACGTCACCTTCATGTGTTCCTTGACTCCCAGCTGCTTGTCTCCCAGCTCAACAACTGCTACCAGGGGCATGATCCTTGCCTCTTTAGAAAATTCCTGCGCACAAAACAGCTAAGCCAACAGTTTGAATCCATAACCTTCACTCATGTCCCAAGAGCTCAGAATAGTGTCGCAGATCAAATGGCTAACAACATCCTCGACTGGCATATCAATCACACCATGTAAATCATCCATCATGCATAATCATGACATCAAAACATAAAAATCCCAAAAAAGACTGCATCTACAAAAAAGGGCATCCACGTGCCTATCATAACAAATCATTTGCATCCACGTGCAATAAACAAACACAAAACAATATAGGCACATCCACGTGCGTACACAACATAATCACCGCAAAATGCATCCATGTGCATATCTATATAAATATATCATCGTCATATACATGTCATGAGTGTCCCAGCACTCAGCTATACAAAAAATATACATCAAGGAGCCCCAACAACATCCCTATCATAAAATACATGCCGTATATAAAAAAAAGTCCCGAATGCCCATACGTCGGGGGGGAGTCCCCAACACTCCTTAATGAGAGTCATATCCCCCATACGAACCATCCTCACCCTCCATCGCAACCTCCTCTACTGCGGAATCCTCCTCTCCTCGCTCCTCCTCCGGATCCTCCTCTGGATCCTCCTCATCCCCATGTCAATCCTGACCCCTCCTCTCCTCGACCATAACTACCACCCGAATCAAGATCAACCGCCGATCCCGTGGAGCCTCATGACAGGCCTTGACCACCTCCCTATCCATCTCCCACCACCCCTCGTTGGAGACCCCAACCAGTAGCCAGTCAAAGGTAACTCGCAGGGCCTCCAAAGTCCCCTCCGCATCCCGTCGTCGTACCTCCCCCCAGTCTGGCAGGGCTGTCACTGCTATATGCCCCTGACGCTCCCTATGCCCCGGCGGTGGCTGCGGTCCCAAATATGCATCAAACCAAATCGCAAATAGTCAGAATCATCATATATCTCTAACATCAAAACATCCAATATAAAATAATTCAGAAACTAGATACATACCATCTGGACCCCAAGCCTGCTCGGGGGGTCATGGCGCCTCCGGATCTCGCCGGTAGTCCATACCACGGTATGGATAGACATCAAAATCCAGCTGCAGCTGCAAGCACTGCAAATAGATCTCCTGCGTAAAGTACCGCCCTGCCTCTCCCCCACCCCGCCGGCACATCCCCACCGCACCATCCGCGGCTCCCTCAAACCCCCAGCTCGGATCGGCACTCATGGTCGCAGTGTCGGAACCCGCTCCATGAAGAAAGAGCACAAAAATGACCCATAGCAAAACCCCTTGCCAGATACCTTTACCGAGCTCAGCTGCCGCTAAACACAGGTGAGGAACATCTGGCCCCAAGCAAAGAAGGTACCCTGTAATACCCACTCTACCAATTGCATCTGTCCCCCCAACACCCGGTTGGGCCCCTGTGACCCCAACACTCAGACCACACATGCTGCGATCGCCCGAACTAATGGATCCTCTGAGTCACAAATCAAGAGTGCATTCTTATGCACTATTTCCGTAGGAAGGCAGTACCGATCCAGCATCTCCTCCATGTCCACATCCGTGGACACCCGTGGTTGAGTATCCACCACCCTACGCAAACACGGCAGCCCCGTCAAAAAGTATACGTCTGCCAGGGTGAGCTCCAGTCTCTCCCCCTGCAACATGAAGCACTGACTATTGGGCTCCCAAAATCCCACCAAACTGTTCAGCAGTAGTACTGTTGAACGCATCATCGGCACCTGCGCGAACTTCAACGGCCCGCACAGCCCCAAGGTCCCCCGGACATGTCGTTTATCCCGTATGTAGTCCATCAGATTGTCAGGTATCTCGCACTCTCTCCATAGTAATCTCAGCATCCTGTCAATCCCACAATGAAAACTCATCAGAACATCATCGAATAAACCATCATCCCCCCTCGGTATGACTCCACAATCCCGATCCAGATCGCAGCTGTGGGGCCCAATGTCGCGATCCCAAATCGTGGCTATCGGGACTACAACCGCGGTCGCAGATCATGCCTGTGGGGGCCACAGCTGCGATCGCAGATCGCGGCTATCCAAGCCACAGTCGCGATCGTGGATCGCGGCTATCCAGGCCACAATCGCGATCACAGATCGCGGCTGTCTAGGCCATAGCCATGGGCGCGGATCATGACTATCCAGGCCATAGCCACGATCCCATATCGCAGCTGTGGAGGCCACAGTCATGATCGTATATTGCGGCCATCGCCTCGGAACCCACAATCCACACCCGCGTGGATCGTACCACCCTCCCTGAGGACCCACTACCCACCCGAATCGAGAAAAAATTAAAGGTATGAGTTCAGTGAAATACCTGCAACTCGCGAAAATGAAATCAACCGGTCCAATCGCCCATAAATTCCAAATCCACTCTGGCCCACCACACTCTCCTGTCAAAGTCAACCACACAAATGACACTTGGCTTTATGGGTCCACTTACTATTTATAGACAGTTGACTTTTTCTTGATTTGGCCATTATGGATCCATACGGAGTCCATTTTCAAAACTTTTTCCACCACTGGAATCAGAACGACGAGACCTTCAGAATGGTCGACTCGGTTTCTCATTTTCTCTGAACCCCTTTTTTTGGACTTTTTTACATGCAAGTTGCCATCTCGATTTGCACGCCACATTGGCCATTGTCAGTTTTTAGCATTCCTTATACCATCAGATTCAGTTTTCCGAGCCCATGATGATGCTTGAGATCATTTCTCACTCTCACCCCCAGATTTTTTGGGCATTTTTTACCAGCCCCTAGTCATCTCGGTTTGCATGCCACCTCTGTCGTTATCCGTTTTTGACGCTTTTTATATCACCGGATTCAGTTTCTGAGCTCATGATGATGCTTGAGGTCATTTCTCGCTCTCACCAGAAACAAGTTTCAACATTGTGTCTCGACACCTTGCTGCCTCGGTTTGCACGCCACATCGGCCGCCATCGAATTATTCCACATTTATACATGAGCCATTCACTCCATTCATACTGCAGTTATTTAGTTATTTTGCCACCATTCACCCTCCCGCAAGGAGACGCCACCAGTGTTCCCCCCAACGCTCGTTCCTGGTTCTCATCGATGCCCCTTGATCGAACACTCTCTCCTTGCTTGGCCATTCCTTTTGTTCGGTATAATTTTATCCCTTTTTCGGGCCGGACAAGTCCTTTACGAAAAAGGCACTTAGGGAGTTTCTGTTAGCTCTTTTCTGACTCCTAAAAGAATTAAAAGATCGCCGAGCAATCTTGCTTCCTTTCATGATCATTAAAGTACCTGAAAGGGCATCTATCTGGTATAAGTTTAACCCTTTTTCGAACTTGGTAGACTAATTACGAAAAAGGAATACTCTAGTCACACCGGCTAGAAGAGTTCTTCATTGCATCCTTTTACTCTTTTTTGGGCCTTGGAGACTAACACACGAAAAAGAACCCCCCTGGAGTCTTCTTATTGCTTTCAGACTCTCTAAAATTGAAAGAAACCATGAGCATGCACCGTCCTGGGCTCGTACAAATCCACACAACGGTACCATTCCATTATTTCAGAGTCTTCTTATCACTTTCAGACTCCTTAAAATTGAAAGCAATCACGAGCATGAATTGTCCTGGGCTCGTATAAATCCACATGACAGTACCATTTTGGGCACACCTCTTCCAGTTCCTTAAACCATAAAGAAGTCCCCGCCGGTGCCTCTCGGCACTATGATCAATCAGCTCGGCAGCACCCCCAATAAGGTCGCCTTTGTTCAGAGTATTCTACGATATACCACCCTCAGAGTCTCCTGCCATCCTACACCAACTTGACTATCCCTCATTCCAGGCACAATCCCTAGTCCCTTAAAGCTATGATCCCCTTCCCACCAGTCAATTTCATATGCTGCCCAACCACCCCCGCCATCATACTCTGAACAAAGGAAGTTTAAGTCCACCCACTCTGTTTGCCCAGTTATTCCCCACCAACACAGTATGTCAGTCCTACCATCAGTACTTTCACACTTCGATTCTCCACCTAGTGCTCCTATCAAGTAAACATCATTGCCTTTCTAGTTGCAGTTCTCCCTCTGTCGACGCCATCCCATCTATTCCATAGGATAGACCCAGAGGTCCCTACACCTTGGACTCATCACCATCTATGGTGAGTGCCTACGGACCATTTTGAGTCGAGTCCTCAGTGCCTCTCCGAATGGTTGTTTCTCACATGCTCAAATTCAACACCTTGATCGCACCGTTGAGATTCGTGCAGGGTATACATCCCTTCAATTATTGGTCGAAGACCCCGAACTTCCCCCGACTCTAGCACATTGGTGAGTCACTTTGGAACACCCAGTTATATGTTCCCATGGATATTCGGGTTGCGTTGGCGATAGTATTCGGAATCCATCCACTTGTATGCTTCCTTGAGTACCCAGTATAGCTACAGTCCAGTGTACCATTGAGGGTATGACTCCCCGTCATTATGATCCAACAACTCATCAGTTCCTCTGGTACCACACTCAGCAACACTATTGTTATTCCATTGTATCAGTTCTTCAGATCAAACATGGTCATCCCGGCACTATGTCCCAGATTTGTGTCCCCTCTGGACCCTTATGATGTACACAGTGGTTCTCCATGTATCTTTCAGGTCCCCTATTTTGGGCCTCATTGTTATTTTATATATCTTGATACAAGCATGGGTATGCCCGCCTCGTCCATATATTGATATTATTCCTCATTCATTGTTGAGGTCATGTATTTTCAGTTTTTGCAGTTTGTTCGGGACCGTTGTTCCAGGCTCTAGTTCGTTTCTTCTCTTCTCCACACCCCAGGAAAACCATAAAATACCTATGATGTCTATCGGCCATACGATGAGCTCTTGCACTCACACATCAGGGGGCAATCTGTTAACACCTAAAAAGTGCTCACCATCTCAACTCCCTCATTACATGACTCATTTGTCTATATTTCCTACCATATTTGCCTCCAAAACCTCAAAAAAACCATTAAAAAGCCACCAAAAGGTCAAAAAACCCCTTTTTTCCCCAAAAATAATTTAAATTTCCTCCAAAGATAGCAAAAACCCCCTAAAAGGGCCCTAAATTCCCAAAAATCAAATAAAAGGGAATAAAAAATATAAAAAAAGAGGAAAAAGAGGGAAAAAGGAAGCAAAAACCCTATATAATTGACCTAAGCCATATGGTGCCAAAAACCATGGGTCAACACTCCACCACTAAAAACCTATAAATATGTGATGGAGGCTCCCCATTTCACATCCACAATGTTTCCTATCCTCACTCTGCCAAAATCACTCTTGAAACCCTAGTTCACCATTTGAGCTTATTTTCCCATTTGAGTGCCCATTTTGGCCCATTATCCAAACACCTTGGAGAAGGAGAAGGAACCCATTGGAGCACGGAAGTAGCCTTCCTGGACTACTGCAAGAGCTCCACCAACCTCAACATTTGAGGTAAATGTAATACAAAAAGAAAATCTTTATTATCTTGTCATTGTCTTTTATTTTTGTTAATGCACATGTTAGTTTAGATCTCATATTGTTTTACTGTTTTAATTTACTGTTTTACTGAACTGATACTAAGGAGGCCCTTCTCCTTAGTAGGTGCTCATTTGCACAAGCTAGGGTGAAAACCCTAGCTACAAACATACCCTTTACTTCTTAGATTTTATATTACAAAATAGATTGCAATGATCGTGATTTTGACTTTGAAAATATCTTTGGTTTCCCAACAACGAGAATTTGTGTAAATATATAAAAAAAAAATCCCATCTCTTCATCAACATGTTTATTTCATAATCATTGGCGCAACACCTTCATATCCTTTTATTAAATCAAGTGACTTCTGCTACCCCTCCTATACCCTAGATATTCTTGATAAGTAGACTTTTTCCATGGAAAACTTGCATAAAAATTCTTCCCCTTGCTTTTCATAGTAGAGCTTAAATCTCCTTCCTAAGTACCACAATGTTTCAAATAACTATCTCGATGTGACTCACCATGATCACCTTCCATCAACCCACTTCCTCTCATCGTTGTTCTAACTTTCAACGAAATCCATGACATTGCACCTTGTTGCCACAAAAACTAACATCCCAAACACAAAGAATCAAAGGGTTCTATCTAAGGACAACTACGAAAAAGGAATATCTGTCATTTATATATTTTTCCAATCACTTCAAGTAGTAGATGAACTACTAAGGGGGGATTCTCTAAGGCAACTAAGTCAAAGGATCTTCTCACTATGATTTGGTAAATGGTTTGAGGAAGATTAAGTGATTGATTTTACAATTAAGACCATGAAAATAATGTAACTTCAAATCAATCCAAACCACTTAGTGAATATACAAAGGAATGTGAAACTTGCAGCGTAAAGACTAGATTAAGAATGTAAGAATATGAAGTTAAAAATGTTCATTAATTATGGTCATATCAAACATCAATGATTAAAAGTAATTGTTGTTTAAAGGTGCTAGAATAAACTTGCATGAACAAAAATTAAATTAAAACATTAAAAACATCAAATAAGTAAATTTAAACGACCAAATACTTCAATGTGATCGCGGCATAAATTACGCAAAGAATGACTTCAAAAGATATATGTAATACATCAATAGAAACTCATTTATGTTGTTGGTTTTGCCAACAGAATGAGGCCATTCATAACATAAAATAAGCCAGCAAGTTAAATTGCTTAATAGCTTAAAAATTATGTTAACATATGAAAATATATGGATGTAAACAAACAAGATTAAGTTCCTTAAAAGAATGAAAGTAAATGCAAGAAACTAAACCATGAAACAAGTAACCCATGTCTTGAAACAAGTAGATTGTGCCTAGTTACTTGAATATGTTGTCATCATAAGTGAAGAAAATGTCGCTTATTAACAATGTCAATGTGTTGGAATAACTCAAAATAATAAGTTCATGAACTATATCAATAGATTAAAGAGTGTTTAACATGCCCATGAGTAAGCCCACGGGGCATACAATAGATGGTGAATGGGTGTACTGTTAAGGCACTCCTTGCATAAGGTCACCGGTTCGAAACTCCGTGGATACCAACTTACAAAAAAAAACATGCCCATGAGTAGTTATGAAATGAAATAAAATGGTCATAAACATTAAAATTACCAACACCTTAAATGTGTGAAAATGAACATAGCATTGCCAATTAACCAAGTTATTTTAATTCACTTAATGTGTAACAACAAAAATATTATTTCCATATTTAAGTAAAGATATATGCACATATATTTAAGATTTGAAAACAAATGCATATTGATCAAGAATATACTAAAGAAATTGACCAGAACTAACTACTAAACAATCTTAAATTCAACCCCCAATTAAGATGTGTGAAATTTTAATAACTACAGCTAAAGAAAAACTGAAAAAACACCATTCACCATGAGTTGATTTAAAAAACCAACAAGCAAATATTCATCATATGAGTGTAACCATTAATTTAAACATCAAGTGTCACATTTCATATTATGAACTCAAGATGAAAAAAATAATTTCCATATATATAAAACAAAAGAAAATTGCTCAAAGGAAAGGAAAAGGTGAACTTTAATAACTAAAAGAAGAGAGTGAGAAAGATCTAATGACTAGTTCCTAAAGTCTATTGAAAGGGCATGAGGTCATGATAGAAGAGAATAGATCTCTCGACGGGCAAAGAGAAAGAGTGGGTGGAAAATCCTTCACACATTAGTCTTGACTTTTGATAGCTAAGTAACCCTTCTTCTCTTGTCCAAAATAGAGGATTTGACAAGGGAAAAACCCTCCAATAATCTTGCAAATAGATGAAGAAAAACTTGCAATAGATACTTCACAATCCACAAAGAGATGAGATATTTCATGTGCTAAAATATTACTATCTAGTTAACAAACTCATGTAGTATTTTGTGAAGATGCTACCTTAGTTTCCACACATTCTTGAACAAAAGGGAGCAATTCCTAGTTAAGTTTCACCACTAATCCACAGTTAACACCTAAAATTAACCCAATACACTAGAACATAAGAAAAATAGACACAAAGTAGCAAGGATGCTTTATTCTCCACAAATTCTAGCAAAGAGAAACAATGAGAGGAGTTTCTCTTGTATATGATAGAGTTGGTAAATCCTCCAATGACATGGTCAAAAATAGAAAACCTAAATCCAACACCCTAACTCAACCTCCTAATAATTTTGATCAAGTGAAATAGGGGGGGCACCACTAAGATATGAGAGAGAGAGAGAGAGAAAGAGTACAAGTGCGATACAAATAATCCCCAAGAGAGGACCACCCAAGTAGATCTAGTCAATACAACAATAGTTGGTCCAAAATCCAACTAACCAAGTGTAATAACCTCATCCATATCCTTAACAAGTCAAAAGTAACAACCAAGGTAATTTTTAGGGGCGAAATTTCGCCAATTGGCTATTTTGGGGATTTTTTCCAAAAAATAAATTTGTTATTTGGTTGCGTTTACTCTCTAATATCACCTATATTTACAATTTTTTTTATTGTAATATTCGCGAAAATTTACAATTTTCAGTAGTAAATTGTATGTTTCATATTTAATTTTTGCCTACCCATCTATATATATATTTTTTTTCAATCCAAGATAACCGCCTAGAATACTATACTTAGGTACATTATTAGAAACCTTGAAAAATACCCTGGTAACAACTCACCCTCATCAATTCAAGTGGTCAAATGAGTCAAAAGAACAAGTGTTCCCTCATGAAATGATGTGCTAACTCCTCAAAATAAGGGTTCCCACTAACAAAACAAGTCAAGGGTGGCACATGTGGCATGATATGGTACACAAATGTGTAGTGCACTCTCATGAAATGGCTCAAGCATGATGAAGATGCCTCAAATAGTGGACCAATCCCCCAAACCATTCCTCAAACCAAGTGTCAAGGTCCAACAAGAGAGAATAATGATCCAAATGTCCAACCAACTCATCACCAAGGTGGTCAAAGCTCATGACAACTCATGCAAGTGGTCCAAGAGGGTTGGCCCTCTCACATGTGCCAATATGATGAAGAACTATTCCTCATGAAGCTCCAACGTGTGCATGAAGAAGGGGGATGCATCACCTAAGATAAGGGAACATGAATAAAGTGAAGAACAACCAAGTGCTAGACATTATAAAGTATGACTTGAGAAAACAAATTAATTATATGCAAACATTAACATAAAAGATTATTATGTGCACTTTTCTAATAACTCATTAATTAATTATCCCAATAACCTTATAACTACCATAGTGCAACCATAATCGATCCACATTTTCATGTTACACCCTAAGACTAAGAGAACTTACTAGGTTCCTAAGCAAGGTGAGGTTAATGAAATTAATGTAATGTAATGAAAAATTAATTAAATGTAATGTTAGGGAAAGGGGTCCACAAATTAACCATCATGAAAGGGTGACTAAGTTCTAAGTCAACCTCGTAGCTTCCAAGAGCTAGGGGTTAATGATTTTTCTTCTATAAGTGTACCTTGGAAAGGAATGATTTTCTTCTTGAGTTACCCTTTCCTTGCGCCATTGTTTTGGATCCTTTTTATTTATTTTTCTTTTTATCTCTTTATTTTATTTTATTTTCATTTTGACAATCTCCATCGGTTTCTTTGGATTTAGCTTTGATAATCTGAGACATAAGGATCATGGCTTTTGTAGGGGCATAGCTCACATTCACCATTTAATCTCATTTTCCTTATAGTACTTTGACTTAGGCACCATACATAAGAATAGTATGTAGAGATCTTAGAACATGACATATAATAAGTTAATTGTGAAAGGGGGCATGGTGGAAATGGCTAAAATGGCTAGTGAAATGGCATGATATGAAAAATGGCTTGGTGAAATGTCATGAATGACATGAAATACGGGTCACACTTTCTTAGATCCCTAAGGGCACACCTAACTTGCAAGTTCATACACTTAATCTAATGAAGAAAGAAGAATTATAACCACGCCATGATGCCCCCTAAGTTATTGAAACAATATTTGAGGATACACGATTCATTATATAGTAACACCTTTGACCTCCTATTGTCATGTCCACACATAAGAAAGTGTTTACCATAGGTCAAGTAGAGAGGATATGTCATAACACTGGTATCAATTTGATGTCCCCCATCTGTATTTGGCATATGGCATGGTAGGATGAGCAAGCTAAAAGTGACTTTGTCAAGTGTCTATGGGAAAACCATAGATCTCATTTGTGGAATTATTGGATGTGATGGAGTATCACATAGGAAATGATGATTAAGACACCCCACACATGTCAAGGGGTAACACACCTGTTTCCATCACATGGATTCCTTCTCACAATACCTTTACTCTTTCTCCTCTTGCTACACTTTTATATTAGTTATCAAAGGAGTAAGGTTTACAAATACAAATCAAGTAACCCACAAAATGCACAAAGCCATCGAATAAACAACAATGTGAAACACATCGCCTTTAGTGATTGTCTAACAAAATACAAGCAAAGCCAATTAAATGATTAAGATAAATGCCCTAAATATTACATCATTAGGAATTTAATAACAAATCAACAACATGATAAATAATTTACACTTGTCCATCCAACAAACAACATTGCAACATACATTGCCTCTACTTTTAATTGAAAAAAATAAAAACAAACAATTAAAATAAAGATAACAGCTTTCATACAACCAAATAGTAAATTTTGACATTTTAAATGACCATGAGCCCAACTTTGACCATAGACTTTTAACCCTAACACTAAATTTTGATAGACACATAATCCCCATAACAAAGAATTATAATAACCAAAAGCACTTGATCTTCGATACAAATAAAACTGCTATGTTTTTAATGAATTAAACATACTATTAACTAAGGATAATATTGAATACCTCTATCATAATTTTACCACAACCTTCTCTACTTCCATTAACAAGTTCTCTATCATGGTATCATGTGAAAAGGAGAAGAGAACAACCAATCCTTGCTATGATAAAGAGTGTGAGCATGTTAGAAAAACCATTAGGGGTGCTTCAAATGAGTGCTTAAGAATCGACAAGATCTATATGTTAGGATATTTTAATACTCCATCCTTGTCCTACCAAGCATTATTTATTTTTCCTAGTTGTTTATGATGTCATTTTCCCCTAGTGGTGTTCATATGTCATCCAGGATCCATCTACCACTTTCTGAGCCCTGCATGCATCATTTTAGGACCACTTCAGTCAGTTCCCTATTTTATAGGAAGCAACTGAGTGTTCCAGTGCAGTCCACCTGAGTTAACTGACTCTTGTGTGGGGTTAGATCTTCGGATGCCACTGATTGTGGCCTCATGCATCAATTTATGATTGACATGCATGACAAACTCACTATTGCGCCCTCCTTAGTCAATTAACTGATTGTGACTTCAGTTAGCTGAGCTTAGGTTCAGTTCAATTAAGTTTGAGTCTTCCATAGCACTCTAGTGGTGATAATCCCTATTCTAGACCAAATGAGGTTCGAATTATCCTGAGTGATTGGAATTCTCTCCATTGTAACATCATTGTTGATTATATTGATTATAGGATAGTGTGACATTATTCTGCTCCTATCTGAGTTCTATTGCATAATTATTTGTTTGCTCATTCTTTCTCTGTGAGGTATACTCATCTCTTAGATCTGTTGTGACATAGAATTTCACATGGTATTATATTCATTGAGCGAATAGGTTGAGCAGCTGCTTTCGATAGTGCACCAGAAGCCTCTGGATTTCTACAGCAAATCTCAGTGCCATTGCATTGAATTCATTGGATAAATCCAATGAGGTCTAGCCAGGTGTGAAGGATCCGGATAAAAGTGCCTATTGTCCTAAAGCAGTTCTCAGTAGTAGTCTACCTCCATTATTGAGATTTTTTTGTAGGTTATTCAAATTTTTTTAGTACAGCAACAGTTGCAGCAGTTACAACAGTTTTTTGCACTTGTAGCAGTTTTCTGCACTTGCACCAGTGTTTCTGCAGCTGTGTTTTTCTGCACCAGTGTTTCTGCACCTGTGTTTTTCTGCACCTATGTTTCTACACGCAATTTGCTTAGCAGCAATTTCACCTTGTATTCGCTCCAGCAGTTGTAATGGAAAATTCAAACTCTCCTCTCTCTCCCAAGATCCTGACACCCTTCAATTACCTTGATTGGAGGGTTGATATGCAGATGGTATTGCGCAACAAATCACTGTACAGGGTAACAATGGGGAAGGATCCCGAACCACAATTAGCTATGGAGAAAACCAAGTATCTGAATAGATTGGATGAAGCATTTGGTTTCACGTGTATTCATATTTCCAGAGATCTACTCTTCCACATCAAAGGATTGAAGACTCCAAGAGAGTTATGGTTGAAGTGAGAGACCCTCTTCTGCAAACAAGATGAGCTAAGAGGCCATATTCTGGAAAATGAGTTGATTGCTCTTCAACCCAACAGTTTCCATACCATCCAACATTTCTTTTCAAAATTCAAATCTCTAGTTATGCAATGCAAGCAATGTGGCATTGAGAAGAAGGATGAGCAGTTGGTGCTATCCATTCTGAGCAAGCTAGGTCCTGAGTTCTCCATCTTTGTATCTACCTTCCATTCTGGGTGAATATCAATCCCTGGTTGGAAGATGCCCTCCTTTGATATTTTCACTGAATATCTCATCCAAGAATAAGATAAGTTGATCCATATGGGCACCTTGATGGACTCCAAAAATCAAGCTCTTTTGGTTGGAGAACTGCAGTGAACGTATCCGTTCACTAAGTTAACCATGTCCGGTTAAGGGTTAAGAAGCGAGACAGTCTTCCATATTTGAGATAAATGATAATAATATATTGATTGATGATGATAAAGTTACAATAAGATCACCTTTATAGGGCTTGAGAAAGAATAGCGAAGGGTTACACCCTTTCGCTTATTAACCTAATAATCTATTTAATATATAAATAATAATATTAATTAAATATTCACAGCATTGCCTTCCCCTTAGGAAAGCTTTGTCCTCAAGGCTTAGATTATTGTTGTTGTCTTTTTGGCTCTGTGTCGAACTAATGACGTGAGACATGCAATTTTGATTATATCAATTATTTCATTTTGCTTCTTTTGCTTCGGAGTCTCTATTGAATCGATTTTTGATGAAGTTTCGTTTATGTTTTTCCTGCTTGATTGATGGTTGCTTTTAACTACTTTTGTTGTCAACTGAACAAACTCGATCAACTTGCCCATGATAACTTTTTTCGTGGTGTTATTATGAATAACACTATAATTGTTCTTATTGATGTTCTTCATAGCGGTCCTTGTGATGACATCTCTTCGTGTGGTTGTTATTGTGAAATTCTTGTTGATGTGCTGATCTTCATGACTGTCTTTTTCTTTAGTCTCTATCATAAGTTCCTTTGTTTGTTCTTCCTTACCTTTGGTACATACCGCTTTAGTCGGATAGTTAATAACATAATTGGTTTGATTCTCGCCGCAATTTTGATCAATATCCTTACTCTCATCTTGGTTGTCATAATAGTTTTTTGTATCTTCCTCTTTATCATTTTTATGTTCTTTATCTGGTTTTTCTTCTGGGCTTTGAAAATCATATTTAGATTTAGTTTTGGAGTCCTTGTCTTCAGAAGCCTTTGATTTGCTTTGTTGGATTATTTTATTGAAGGTGTCGTCAATAGCTTTTTGAGCAGCTTTTACAACTGATTGTTCCATCCGATCGAACATTTTGTCCATTTTCCTATGAAATCGATTTGAGCTCTCATCCAATTCTTTAAATGAATTCATAGTTAATGCAAAGGTTGAAAGTTAATTATTAATTATTATTAATAATTAATAATAATAATAATGATTATAATTAACTTGGGGGGAATTTAAATAAAAATTTAAAATATAATAAAATTATTATTATTTTTTAACTTTTTATTATAATTGGACTTATAAAAACAATTATTAATATAATAATACTTATATTATTATATAATTTTTTGTTTTTATAAAAATTTAGGGTTTTAGATTTTTGAAGGGAGAGTCGTGGAGGAAATGGAAGGTGGAGGCGTTGGCTGTGGGCTAGGCTGCGATGGAGGGAGGCTGGTGCAGGGCGGAGTAGATGGGGCGTTTGTGCAGATTGAGAAGAGAGTGTACAGGTGTAGTGCGAAGAGTGCGGTGGAAGGGTGCAACAAATGGAGCAAGGGCATGAAGGAGATGGAGATGGTGGTGAAGAGTAGCAACGGTTGCAGCGAGTGTTGGGGAGAGCAGCGTGAGCGCGGGGAGTAGAGGGTTGGACGTGGCTATTGTGCAGGTGTCATGGAGGAGGACACGGTTGGCAGGAATGGAAGTGAGGTGGAAGGAGGAGCGCGGTGACAGTTGCAGGAAGGTTGGAAGGGGTTGCGCAGGCCGGTTGGAGAATGGCAGCGGGGAGCTAAAAGGAGGTGGCTGCGGGGGCGTGAAGTGTGGGCAGAGGAGCGGCGGAGGTGGTGGATGGAGGAGCGGGGTAAGGGAAATGCGCAAAGGAGGAGGGCGTGAGGTACTGGGCGCAGGAGATGGGAGGATGAGGGGAGGCGCAGTGGTGGATGGGAGAAGGGGCAGCGACAGGGTGGAGTGTGGAGGATGCAGCAGGAGGGTGCTGCGAGGGGTATGGAGGAGTGCGCAGAGGGGCGTGCACTGGTGGATGGGGAGAGAAGTGTGCAGGTGGTGTGGAGGGAAGCGATGGAGAGATGGAGATGGTGGAGCTATGTGCGGGTAGGAGCGGAGCAAAATATGGGGAACGCGTGGAGAGTGCGGTGGTGGAGTGGATGGGGCAGCGGAAGGATGGAGTTTGAGGGAGAAGTGGAGAGCAGAAGAGCGGAGAAATCAGGAATTGATGAGCTGGGCCCGAGCTTAAGTAGGAATTGATGAGCCGAGTCTAAGGTCAGATTGTAGGAGCTGAATCCGAGCTCAGGTCGAAGGAGCCGAATCCGAGCTCTGATACCAAATGCAGTGAACGTATCCGTTCACTAAGTTAACCGTGTCCGGTTAAGGGTTAAGAAGCGAGACAGTCTTCCATATTTGAGATAAATGATAATAATATATTGATTGATGATGATAAAGTTACAATAAGCTCGCCTTTATAGGGCTTGAGAAAGAATAGCGAAGGGTTACACCCTTTCGCTTATTAACCTAATAATCTATTTAATATATAAATAATAATATTAATTAAATATTCATAGCAAGAACCAAAAAGTGCGAATAGGAACGGGAAGCACAAAGGCAAGGATACGAGGCCATCTTAACCCAAGCAGAATTCCAATTCAATTCCATTGGAAGGAGCCTCCAGCTCCAAGAAGGACAAACAAAAGGGATTTGATAAATTCAAGTGTTCCTATTGCAAGAAAGGAAACCACCCAGAGAGATATTTCATGCAGAAGAAGATAGATCAGATGACCAAGCTTCTTGAACAACACAACATTTCCCTCCCAAAAGGTGCAAGAGAGACTGATTCTGGAAGTGAGCCTGATGGTCATGAGAGATGCCATGCACTGAAGGATGGATTTTCAAAATCACGAGCCCTTCTCATAAATTCAGGAGCCTCCAACCACATGGTTGCCTCCAGAGAATCATTTTCTTCTCTAGATCTCAAAGATGGTTCGATTATTCACATGGGAGACAACTCTCAGATCTCTTCTAAAGGGAAGGGAATGATACATATGGAGAACAGTAAGTTAAAAAATGTTCTATGTGTGCCTTCTTTGTCAGCAAATTTGGTGTATGTATATCAGATGACTCACACAGGTTCACTAAAGAAAGTGGTCTTTGGTCCTGACACAGTTGAGATTGCAGAGATCTCTACTGGGAAGATTATAGTGAAATGGTTTGCAAACCATGCCTCCAAGGCATATGAATTCTCACATTTTTTGCCATACTCTCTGCCTACCCCATCGGAAGCTGGTGAAGATGAGAGTGATATCTCTTCTAATGAATATGAGGATCAAGATCTTGATGTTGAGAATAAAGTTCAAGGAGGTTTAGGTTCAGATCTGGATCCAACACATGCTCCCAATCCATGGCCAAGGCCAATATGGGCTCACAAATTCCTTGTAGTTGTTGGGAACATAGTTGGGGATCCATCTTACCATAGAACCACCAGATCTCAATATCATGCAAAACTTGCACTATGTCATGCATATCCACTTCTCTCAAAGAGGTGCTACATGATGGTGGGTTTTGATCCACAATCTCTTGGAGAGACTTTCCATGGGAGATCTACAACTAAGCAACAATCTCGGTTGTCTGACAAAAGGTACTAAAAGGTTCATGATTTGGACCACAATGAGCCATTCGCTCCAGTAGCAAGAAGGGTTCCTGAAATACTTGTTTTGGAAAATACAACTTCTACACAGTGGGAGGTACATTAGAGGAGTAGATACAGATCTAGCACCTGCATTGCTATCCTACATAGGAGCAACCTGCCAATATTTTTGCAAAGGATTTCACTGAGGAATTTTTTTTCCTTCTCTAATTAGTATGAAGGTTCTTTGAGTTTCCTACTATTTTTCTTTTGAGGGGGGGTATTTTTCCCATGAGATTTTTCCCCATTTCCTTGGTTCATGGACAATTCTTTCGTTTTATCATTTATTTTATTGTATGGGTGACCTTTGGTCTCAGTAACCAGGGCCCAGGATGCAAAATTATGGATTAAGGGGGGGTGTTAGGATATTTTAATACTCCATCCTTGTCCTACCTAGCATTATTTATTTTCCCTAGTTGTTGATGATATCATTTCCCCCTAAGGTGTGCAGATGTCATCCAGGATCCATCTATCACCTTTTGAGCCATGCATGCATCATTTTAGGACCACTTCAGTTAGTTCCCTATTTTATAGGAACCAATTGAGTGTTCCAATGCAGTACACATGAATTAGTTGACTCTTGTGGGGGGTTAGAGCTTCGGATGCTACTGATTGTGGCCTCATGCGCCCATTTCTTATTGACATGCATGAAAAACTCACTATTGCGCCCTCCTTAGTCAGTTAATTGATTGTGACTTCAGTTAGCTGATTTTAGGTTCTGTTCAGTTGAGTTTGAGTCATCCGAAGCACTCCAGTGGTGATAATCCCTATGCTAGACCAACCGAGGTTCGAATTATCCTGAGTGATTGGAATTCTCTCCATTGTAACATCATTGTTGATTATACTGATTATTGGATAGTGTGACATTATTCTACTCCTATCTGAGTTCTACTACATAATTCTTTTTTGCTCACTCTTTCTCTGTGAGGTAGACTCAGCTCTTAGATCTGTTGTGACATAGAATTTCACACTATAGGTACAAATCCCTAATTAAAAGGAAAAAATGTGCTATATAAATAGAAAGCAAGAGAACCTTTTGCACCTCTCTAAGGTATATCTTAAGAAATTTTGTAGGCAAATTCTTAGTAGAACTAAATAAAACATTATAATTCCCTCGAGGGACTGGAATTCCTACCTTAAAAAGCTTTATGAATCTCTTGTTGTCATGGACAACATTCAATCCCTTTCTACAACAGAATAAGTTTTCTCTTTAGAATACATAGAGTTTGGGGTTAAGTTACTCGCAAAAGGGAAAGATAAGGACAGCAAAGCATACCAATCAAAAATCTTAAATATTGGTGGGCATACCATCATCCCTCACATCCACAGGCTATTCAATTTAATAATCAAGCAACGTTTCCCTAAATCTTGGATAGAAAGTCTCATTGTTCCTATTTTAAAAAGTGGATATAAAAAATATGTCTAATTATAGGACCAATACGATTAGCCCCCTTTTAACTAAATTATATGGAATTATTATAAAAAAGAACATCAACATATGGCTAGAAATTCACAGAAAAAGAGGTAAAGACCATGTAAGATTTCAGGTCTATCATTCAACTATGGACCAACTTGTTACTCTGAGGACCATTATTGAGGAGTGTCATAATAATAAAACCAATATTCAGTGTTGCTTTGTTGACTTTAGAAAAGCCTTTGACACAGTTCCCATAACTAACCTTTGGAATATATTAGAAGAGCTAAAAGTCTCTTTTGAGTTGAGAGCTACTACTATAAGATTGTACAAGAATGTTATTTCCAAGTTTAGGAACTCTAAGGGATGTTCAAAATAAATTAATTGTAATATAGGAGACAAGCAAGGTTGTCCCCTATCCCCTACCATTTTTTTATATTTACATCAACAAACTAGAGGTTTGTTTGGCAGAGGCAAGTTGTGTTGGCATGACTTAGCGAGTATAGTCATCATCCTTCTTCTCTATGCTAATGATAGTGTTCTTATGGAAAGAGTCCCTATAATCGTGATAGAAACTAAATATTCTCAAGGACTTTTGCTCTAGTATGGGTATGACTCTTAATACTCGCAAAACAAAGGTTATGATAATCAAATCCCAAAAGATCACTTATGATAATTTCATGTATGGAAACAACAACTTGAAGGAAGTGACTTCATACAAATATCTTGGAGTCAGTCTTCATCATAACCTTAACTAGAACTATAACGTTGAGAAAATGATTAATGGAGGGTGGAAAACTTACTATGGACTTTAAAATAGTTATAAATTAGTAGAACTTTGACTTTGGGATAGGAAGAAACTCCTCTTTGAGACTCTAGTCACCCCTATTATCTTCTATGGATGTGAAGTTTGAGGCTACAACATCTATGGATAACTATGAAGAAGGATATAGAAAATTCAAAAGTGATTTATAACATATAATCACAAAATTAAAGGCAATACACCCTATCCTATCATGCTCATAAAAGCGAGTCTCTCCCCGATTGAGAGCATTGCTATGACTAGGTACCTAATGTACAAGAACAAGATACACACCATGTGAGACAAGAGGCTTCGTAAGGTTGCTTCGAACTCTAGTCAAAACCACATACAACTTAAGCGAGGTTGGCATAAAGACACCAACTATTGGTTAAATCATTGGGGAGTTGAAGAAGAGGTCATTGTGCAAAAAATTGATAATATTAAAAGTATTGTTACATCTAAATTTAATGAGAAGATGTGGTGTAATAAAGAGTTAGAGAATAAGAGAAAATTAAGATATTATAAGGACGTGATCAACCCTAATTTAGAAGATAAAAAATATCTCTCTGTTTCAATTAGCATAAAGAAGAACATCAACATTGCTAAAATAAGAACAAACTCTCACGATCTCCATAGTGAAGCAAGCCGCTGGACAATTCCTAAAACACCATAGGATGAAATAATTTTTCATCTTTGTGACACCAAGAGGGTTGAAGATGAAAACCACTTTCTCATAGAATGTCCTACGTACACCCACATTAGAGAGCATTTCAAAATATTTGCTACAATGCCAACCTTCATAAACTTTTAACTCATCACAACTATAGTGATTTAGGAATGCTTCTCTCAAATATTTTCAAAATAAAAATGAAATTATAGATAAATCAAGTGACTCCTTACCTTTTTAAAATATGATAAACCAAAGTTAATCTCAATGTACTTAACAATTATCATTATCAGCATATTATCAAAATATAGCATATGCCAACTCTTTCCACTCACAAACAACTACAATAAATTTTACATCATTATGACTTCCTAAGTCTTTCATTAGCATCCATTAACACTTTTTTTTTCCTAACCGATAACCCAGACCACCATACTGCTAGCTTAGTAGACAACACAACAACCTGATAAACTCGGGATGGGGCTAGCCTACATGTTGGATGCAAGAACAATCTACCTAACATCAAGTAGTACTGTCATTGTGGTCGCACAAGGTCTTTGATAGGACGATAGCCACCCCCGCAGGAAAGAACTACAATCCCCCCACAAGGATTTGAACCTAGGCTTCCATTAGGTCAGTCATAAAACCCCACCACTGGCTCACACCCTCAACCCATCATCCTTTAACACTTATCCATGAAATAGAGGTACGAACTGTTGCAACACATATGTAACTATTATATTATTTTTTTAGTAATAAGAGCACCATTTAAAAGTGAAACGATTGTAAGTGACTAGATTTTACATCTCTTTGTTGCTGAGGGCTCTAAATCCCTTACACTACGTATATTTAATCCTTTATGGCTCATTGAATCTCGTATCTCGTTCTCTTAGCATTTAACCTCATGCATTAAATTTGGCTTGCTCAGTCAAAGTCCTTTATCATATTGAGTATTAAATGCAGGTTTAAGCGATACAACTATATGGCAGTCCAAATTGCAAGACACAAAACCAGATGACCAACCATAATTTCCACGGCTACTATAAACTAAAGGAGTTGTCTATAAGAGTGATGATTTCGCCTGGACGACAAAATCGTCCGGTGGTCGTTGACCCCACTTCGGCACCGGAACCTGTCCCCTCATCTTGACACCTTCGCGATCCCCCTGACATCGATCCTTCCTGAAACCAATGCGATCCTCAAGTGGCCCCTCCTTCCTTGACGTTCACGTGAACGAGTTAATGCAGGTTGGCGGGGTTGGTGAAGACTGCATCCCAATTCCATTCGAATTCACCTTTCCCGCCAGACCTCGCGTGTTATCACTAGAGTTTGCACCTTGACTGCTAGGTTCAAAGCCTAGAGAAATCTTAAAACTGCTTAATGGATGATTAGGCTTATAAACTGATGAATGTATAGGAGTATAGAGACCAGGCTAATATATATCATTTAATTAAACAATGGATGCATAAACATGATAGAATAGGATAAAAGAATACGAGTATGAACTTATAAAAAGAGTGATCAAGTTCGCTCAGGTCATAAATAAGTATGTAAATTATTCACAAGAGTTTAGGCATAGAAAACATCTATCCATAGAACAAAATTATGAATAATCACACAACATTTATCATTTTAAATATTGAACAAACAGGCTCATCTCGAAAATAATCACTTCAAAGCATCTTTTAAACAGAATGAAAATGTAATGCATGCCTGTAGAACAAAGACAACAGTCTGATCTCCAATGTTCCCCTAATGCACTCTCAGCCCTCTTGGCTGGAACTCTCCTCTTATATACATCTAAAAATAAATCCCTTTATAGGAATTATCTCCTGCTAATTATTGCAAAACTAAAAATAAAGAGATCCCTCACTTGTAAACAAGAAATCTCGAACCCTTGAATTCAATTCCTTCAAACTTGCCACTCGTATTCGATTCTAAAGTTGCTTGCTGAGAATACTGCTTGAAATCTAGAAATGAATGCCTCAAGAAGTCGATCTGTCTCACAATACTCTGCCACTTCAAACTCAATCCCTTTAAAATCTGAAATTTGTTATCTAGATGCTCTGCCAGCTTTCGCCTTCAAATTTAAGATTGGATTAACAACAACAGAGAGAACTTGCTGACAGCGCACCAGCAATGTAGGCAAAATTTTCCCTAGCCAAAACTCCCAAAATAATGGTGGACAAGTTTTTACCAAAGGTATTATAACCATGTGGATAAGATGGCGAATATGTCTGAAATCCATTGCTTGGAAATTTTCAACTAAGGCTGCAGCAAGAGCATTGCTTATCTATGCATTTATAAAAATGATCCCCAATGCTTGTTGCAGGGTCCAGAACACTATAACCACTGCCTCGAATACCCTTCGGCCAATTTTGGATTTCATTTTGTGTTGAATCAATGCTTCTTGGCCTGCAAATCCACTTGACTTCCATTACCAGCAGAATCACCCCCATTCTGATTTTGCTTGGAATTAAATGTTGCAACGTCCTCTTCATTCCTGGAATTGATTTTTAAACCCAAAATTTACTTTGCCTACAAGTACTATGTCACTAGTTAAACTTGCAATCTATGGAAGTTCTGAAAGAGCATCTTCATTATATGAACGCCATCTTCTGGGCATCTTCGCGCTGCAGTGTAGCATGGTATGAAACCAATGACTTTGAAATATGAAAGAATACATTATGTTCAAATTGTTGATAACAAACTCAATGTTTAATATTGTAACCCTGTGGGTTCTTTTCCCCTGTACACTTAAAACCTGTGTCAACACTTGGAGGCTGGGGTGTGTGCTATGATGCATCTTGACACTGAATGCATTGAAGGTCGTGAACGACTACAACTCAATCTCAAGCATTTTGGAAACTTTGATAATGAACAATTTATTGATGTCTTTGCTTGACATTAGACACCTGTAAGTTTTCTTAGGGAGCACCTTCGTTTGACCTCTCGACATTTTATAACTACATCTTGGTGGCAATGATGTTTGAAATATATTTTATGTTGTATATTCTCACCACCTGGAAATCTTCTGAGTGCATTTGGCAACCAACACTTGACATAAGCTCGATGATAAGTTTGGTCATAAACCTTGACACTTGTGCCTATCTATAGGATTTGATACTCAGCTGGTGATGGAGTGGCATTTGAAAATAACTTCATTCATTGGCACTCTAATGTTTTAATATCTAAAAGTTCTGTTGTTTCCCACTAGGAGGATAGAAGCTCAGAGTCATGAGAAATTGATGAAATAGACACAAAACTCAGTGCTTTGGTGAAAAGATGTCGGGCTATGAGCTTCTGGAAACAAACATTGAGATCCTTCTCTACATATGCGCTGTCGGAATCCAAAACTTTCGCGGGACAGATCTGGTACCAACATTGGCTCCTTTTGGGGATAGCATGCTCCATGTGAGCTACCAAGAACAAGCAGACCCTGTGCCTTTTTCTATAACCATTTATGTTCACAATACCTGCTCTACAAGCTGAAAACCATCATAATAGTGCCATTCTCCATTGGGCTGGAGTCTACCGATATACTGCAAACCAACATGTTGAAAATCCAACTGTTGAAAAATTGTACACCACTACAAGCTGGAGAAGAAAACTACTAGAAACAAACTACATGCTGAAACTAATCCTTGCAGTGAAAACTGAGATTCAATGCTCGATATGTGAGCTTATTTATTTACAGTATTACCTATTCTAAGCAACTGAACTCATTTTTTAAAATATATACAAATTTCCAAAAGAATCTCTCAAGCAGTTGATTGCTCATCATGCCTGGATATTGCATGCTACAGGAAACATGAGAAGAACATAAAAAGTGCAGTACATGATCCATGATGAATTCATACTTACTACTGCAAATTTGTACCAAACTCAAAGCTGCAACATCAGGGGCTTTCTGAAAAACTGAATCCATTAAAACAGCTACTGGATCATGAAAGTCATGGTGAAATTCTCGCTGATTAAGAAGATAAGACAGCTCATGTGCAATTTTTTTTGCATTACATATTATTCTATCCTTTTGTTCTGAGCTGAAAGGTACACAACTCGGGCTGATAAAATCTTTCAAATAAACTTCCACTACATCAAAAACAACTATCTCTTCTTGTTGTTTCATTTGCGTATTTTCTACTTCATAGTTGTTGTTAATTCCATTTGTCTGCAAAATTGAAGGTTGCTGCAAGTCGTTTTTAGTGTTTTGAAATATTTCCAGTGATATCTGACTAAAAGACATATGATCCTCATGATCTATAGCTAGAGTAGACACCTTTTCATATCCATAACAATTAGAAACATTTATAGCAAATGAAATTTTAGAAACTTGATTATTTGCATCTACTCCACTTCCTTGTTCATGGTTGTCACATGTGTTGTCATAGCTAAGGGGTTTCAATTGTGTTGTTTGAGAAAATCTCTCTTGCTGCAAAACAGTTTTAGAAGAAGAAGCAGTTGATTATAGATCTTCTTCCTCCTTCATAGCATAACCATCCACTTCATCTTCACTACTGGGGAACTCTACTACTAAAGACTGAATATATAATGCATATCCCTCGCAACAATGCTCAAAAATTTTCTCAACTGGGTAAATCCTCTTGGAATATAAATAAAAGGCATCATGAAAGTCCTTCAAAGAAGAAATACTATAAGCGAGAAGGGATTTATACCATTGTCTCGCGCAACAATCTAATGAATATAAAAACATTTTCATCAATGCATCTTCATGATGTATACTCAATTGATCCATGTATTGATGAAATTTAATTACATGATGTGCCGGATTGTCCTCTTCCTTCTCTCTGAATCACGAAAGAAAATCTCCCCACTCGTCCATGATAGGTACTTGCATTTGGAAATCCTGGAACACCTGAGAAATTGAGTGGAGCAAACCTTATAGCCATAATGGCATCCATTTCATCATTTGATGTCATTCTGGATCTTCAAACAGTGGAGTCGCTAGGTAGAAAATTGCAGCCAAACTGATGTCCTGCCCTATCTACCATCAGGAGCTAGATATGATTGTTGTGGTTCTTCCCGGGGAAGATATCTTCACTCCTCCGTCCCTGGTAGCAGCGCCAAAAGATGTTATCACTAGAGTTTGCACCTTGACTGCTAGGTTCAAAGCCTAGAGAAATATTAAAACTGCTTAATGGATGATTAGGAGTATAGAGATCAGGCTAATATATATCATTTAATTAAACAGTGGATGCATAAACATGACAGACTAGGATAAAAGAATACAAGTATGTACTTATAAAAAGAGTGATCAAGTTCGCTCAGGTCATAAATAAGTATGTAAATTATTCACAAGAGTTCAGGCATAGAAAACATCTATCCATAGAACAAAATTATGAATAATCACACAACATTTATAATTTTAAATATTGAACAAACAGGCTCATCTCGAAAATAATCACTTCAAAGCATCTTTTAAACAGAATGAAAATGTAATACATGCCTGTAGAACAAAGACAACAGTCTGATCTCCAATGTTCCCCTAATGCACTCTCAGCCCTCTCAGCTGGAACTTTCCTCTTATCTACATCTAAAAATAAATCCCTTTATAGGAATTATCTCCTGCTAATTATTGCAAAACTAAAAATAAAAAGATCCCTGGCTTGTAAAAAAGAAATCTGGAACCCTTGAATTCAATTCCTTCAAACTTGCTACTTGTATTCGATTCTGAAATTGCTTGCTGAGAATACTACTTGAAATCTGGAACTAAATGCCTAAAGAAGTCGATCTGTCTCACAATACTCTGCCACTTCAAACTCAATCCCTTTAAAATCTGAAATTTGTTATCTAGATGCCCTGCCAGCTTTCGCCTTCAAACTTAAGATTGGATTAACAACAACAGAGAGAACTTGCTGACAACGCACTAGCAATGCAGGCAAAATTTTCCCTAGCCAAAACTCCCAAAATAATGGTGGACAAGTTTTTACCAAAGGTATTATAACCATGTGGATAAGCTGGCAAATATGTCTGAAATCCATTGCTTGGAAATTTTCAAGTAAGGCTGCAGTAAGAGCATTGCTTATCTATGCATTTATAAAAATTATCCCCAATGCTTGTTGCAAGGTCCATAACACTATAACCAGTGCCTCGAATACCCTTCAGCCAATTGCGGATTTCATTTTTTGTTGAATCAATGCTTCTTGGCCTGCAAATCCACTTGACTTCCATTACCAGCAGAATCACCCCCATTCTGATTTTGCTTGGAATTAAATGTTGCAACGTCCTCTTCATACCTGGAATTGATTTTTAAACCCAAAATTTACTTTGCCTACAAGTACTATGTCACTAGTTAAACTTGCAATCTATGGAAGTTCTGAAAGAGCATCTTCATTATATGAACGCCATCTTCTGGGCATCTTCGCGCTGCAGTGTAGCATGGTATGAAACCAATGACTTTGAAATATGAAAGAATACATTATGTTCAAATTGTTGATAACAAACTCAATGTTTAATATTGTAACCCTATGGGTTCTTTTCCCCTGTACACTTAAAACCTGCATCAACACTTGGAGGCTGGGGTGTATGCTATGATGCAGCTTGACACTGAATGCATTGAAGGTCGTGAACGACTACAACTCAATCTCAGGCATTTTGGAAACTTTGATAATGAACAATTTATTGATGTCTTTGCTTGAAATTCGACACCTGTAAATTTTCTTGGGGAGCACCTTCATTTGACCTCTCAACATTTTATAACTACATCTTGGTGGCAATGATGTTTGAAATATATTTTATGTTGTATATTCTCACCAACTGGAAATCTTCTGAGTGCATTTGGCAATCAACACTTGACATAAGCTCGATGATAAGTTTGGTCATAAACCTTGACACATGTCCCTATCTACAGGATTTGATACTCAGCTAGTGATGGAGTGACATTTGAAAATAACTTCATTCATTGGCACTCTAATGTTTTAATATCTGAAAGTTCTGTTGTTTCCCACTAGGAGGATAGAAGCTCGCAGTCATGAGAAATTGATCAGATAGACACAAAACTTGGTGCTTTGGTGAAAAGATGTCGGGTTATGAGCTTCTGGCAGCAAACATTGAGATCCTTCTCTACATATGCGCTGTCGGAATCCAAAACTTTCGTGGGACAGATCTGGTACCAACACCGCACATACCCCATTCGAATTCGCCTTGCCCGCCATACCCCATGCATACCCCTTCCGTTTCCAAATTGGGCACCAATTTTTTATGAAACGCTGAGATAAATGAGTTCCTAAATCTAGATTCCCCAAACGATTTCATCCATTCATCTAATACTACAGGCGTCCCAGACCGGGAAACACATGTATCGTTACGGAATCTATTTTTTTAGTTTTACCAATGAAATTGAATGTGAACGCCAATTCGCAATGCCATCAAAAATAGTGGAAATTAGGTAGGCTGGAAATAGAATTGGTGTCACAGCTTACCCCACTCCAAAATTGAGAGGAATTAACAGGACTGAAAAACAAAAACATAATCATACAAGTGTAGAACCGAATCAGTGTCTTTGATAGAACAACTTTGTATTAATCTATTATCCTTTATACAACTAATTACCTGTACATCCTCTGCATATTCAGCATTCACATTGAATCCTCTCTTGTAGGTGAAAATATTCAAACCACTGGGAACAAGCACCATTCATAGCATTGCAACAAGATGTTTCCAGCTCTATACACTCTTATCAGCTTCCTAATATCAGGTCACTATGCAAACAAGTAATAATGCAGCACGTTGAAGGTATTAATCTGCCCAAAGAATCCAAATACTCTATCAACATCCACTCTTACAATGGATTTAGAGTAATGAAAGAGGGAAAACAAGAAGATCAGGCTGTGTGGTTGCAAATATGACAGCCAACTAAAACAAGTCCAAACACAAGAAATGGGCCAATTAGTATACCTAAAAGTTAAAACAGTCGGCTTTTTTTAGACCTTAAACAAGGAAGCACTACCTTAGTATTAAACACAAACAACTCATCGAGATTAGAGTAGATTCCTGCCTACCCCGCTAATGAATCATATCCACCATTGAAACACTCATCTGGGTCTTGTGACTTGTTAACCCGATATAACCCTGCAAACTAGCATTGCTCTCTTATCCTTTGATTCATCCTCCTCTGATACCTCAATGGAATCATGGGATTTTCCACTGCTTGTTGTTGTGTAAATTCCTTTCCCATTCTCAACTTTTGAGGAGAATCCATGTCGGATGATATTGCAGACGTTGCAGGATGGAAAACTACATAGATTATTTAAACCATTCATGCCAAGTGAACGAGTGAATGTAATGCAGTGGAAACGAAGCAATTTGTTGCCATCTGTTATGCACCTTGGGTGCTTCTTGGATTACTTGTTGGATTTGGCCTTTACCATGTCTCTGTAATCTTCGAATTTGTTGATGGTATTCTAGATATTGTGGATTTTCAGAACCCTTTCTATCTTGCAAGGTGTTTCCTTTTTTAACCAGCTGGTTTGGAAGATTATATCTACAATGTTCCTTGCTAAGTCATATTGGGATAACTCGGATACTGCACAAATATTTCATCAATGCATGAAAGAGATTAGTTAGAAGCTTTGAACTTGTGTTTCAAATTCAGATAGGTTTACAACATGAGTTTTTTTTACTCACAGAAACATGTGTTCTGTATTAACTAAATACATGTTGCTTGTAATGCTATATCTTTCTAAACCTTAAATTTATGTCCGTGATGAATCAGTCAGAGCTAGAAATGATAGGATGGAAATTATGTTCCTAATCATTACAATATATAGGACTTCTACTTGATCAATGACAAATTAACTCGGCAAAAATTATACAATCTAACCATAAATTAAGGTCATAATTTTCCAAGATGGAAGTTGAGAAGTCTTAAAATTTATGGTTGGAAAACAAGATGTAAGACCTAGAAGAACATGGACACTACAGCTTCTCAGGTTAATACTTACAAAAATATAAGCAGAAGACAAAATAATGCTCCAGTCAACATGAATGCATCTTATAATTAGTAATATGAGCAAGAATATAATCTATCAAGGAGGAACTTATTGGGCTGATGAAAAATCTAAATTATATTACAACTCCAAAAGACAAGATAACCCCCAAGTTTAGATGATTTATTTTTGAGCTGGCTAAGCTAAGAACTCAAATGTAAATCTATGCTTATTAGGAAACTATGTCATCACAGTGGCTTGGGAGGTTTGAAATAATTTCCTCTATGTTTGCATATTGTTTGTAGGGATCGATACAAAATGGGAAAGCGAGGAAAATGGGAGGCTATCATGGATCTTGAGGTACAAGACCTCAAAGACAAGACAACCTTTTCTAGTAAAGATTTGATTTGCTCTGAAATATATCGAGAAAACCAGAGTATTGATCCCGTTGCTTTAGTCCCTTCACATAGAGTTGAGGACTTTATCAAAAGGGAGGAAAGAAACCCCGATGCTCCATGCACTTTCCTACGGAGACAAAGCAAACAACCAAGAAAAAGAGATAGTGTTTCATTACGATATGAAGTGTAAGTATTTTTAAAGTGCATTAGTTACATATCATTGTTGATATTGCATTTATCATCCATAGTATTTACTAATGTTTCAAAATTTGCAACATAGTTATCAATGTTCATATGGCCCAGATGAAAAAAGAGGAGAGCAATTAACTAAACGAAGGACCTCACAGAAGAGGGGTTGCCAATGCCATTTCATTGTGAAGGTTATGGTTCAATTTCCTCATATAGCAATTTTAACTTACAATATGTACGAGCATGAATATGAGGACGCATGGCCTTGTCATGTTTTCCTTCATGTAACGCGAGGACATTGCGTAAGCCAAAGCTTTCAAAGGACGTTGTTGCCTATGTGGAGAGTTGTTACCTTCTGGGAGTGTCCGTTGATTCGGCTTACAAAATTCACATCAAGAGGCATGTTGACATGGACCCGACAGCTCGAGATAGGGATTTCTTCCTACATAGGAAAGATATTGTAAACATAAACACCCGGTTGATGAAGGGTAAATACCAACTTCACCAAAAGGATGAAACGAGCGTCAACTTATGGTATCAAAAGCGACCGGAAGATGTCTTTTTTTACCAAAATTCCAATGGTCGTAGTGTCCCTTTTATCATGGGAATTCAAACAAAATGGATGCTGGAGACCATGGTCAAGCTATCCCACAATAGCATAATAGCCATGGATTCAACGTTTAGTACAAATAAATACGGAGTAAGTCGAATGTCAATGATTGATTTGATATGCATATTTGAATTGTAGGCATTCAATATGATCGATGACTTGAATTTGACATGACATATTCTTTAAATATCGTAGTATCAACTTCAAACACTCGTGGCATTTGATGAAAAACACAACGGAGTTCCAGTAGCATGGGTTTTGGCAGATTGAAATACATCAACTGATATTGCACTATGGTTGGAGCAGCTCATGCAGAGGTGTTACCAAATCCGTCCTGATTGGAAAGTTAATGCCTTCATGATCGATGATGCATTGGCTGAAATTTATGCTTTGAGGTAACTTCAATGTTCTTATGCTACAATATATCTTGCATTTATTCCAAGAATCTCACACTTAAATGCTCTAAATATGGGAGGAGGGTCACAGGGTGTGAGGTGATCTTGTGTGTTTGGCATGTACGGAGGGCATGGAAAAAAAATGTGTACAATTTGGACAACAGTAAAGAAAAATCCGATCAGATGTACGATGATTTAGGCTTCATCCTGAAACACAGTTCCAATGATGATGTGGATGATGCAATCCGTGGATTTTTTAGCAAATTTGCAGATGAGGGGAATTTCTTAGACTACTTTCATTAGAATTGGGTTTCTGGTGATAAGCTTTGTAAGTGCACAAAATCTTGATGGTGTTTTTGTTTTTATCTTTCATAAACATGTTATACATGTTCACTAACTTGTTTATTTACATTTAGGGATGTGGGTGAAAGGATGTCGGGATTTCCCTCATGCCAATCAAGATACCAACAATTCTATTGAGTCGTACCATTGTTACCTGAAGACCAACTTTCTATGTGATCGAAGGAAGAAATGTGCTCGGAGGATGGATTGGTTATTGTACATGCTCCTAACAAGTGTCGAACCTTGTTATCGGTACAAAGAAATTTTGAAAGAACAAGGATACTTGAACAATTATAAGAAAGAGAAGCAATATGAATCATCAGTGGAAAAGGCCAGAAGAATTCCAGACAATGATTGTTGTCCTCATGAGAGTATAGCTAATGCTTATTGGATGAGGAGTCAAAGTAATCCTTATAAGGTATACCTTGTCAAGTGGTATCGTGCAAATTTTACAGTGTACGAATTCCCATGGTCTATTCGTGGGCACATTTTCAAGCATTGCATAAAAGGTCAACTGGTTATATTTCAACTCAGGAAATTAAGAACCATTACTTCATCGAGAAGCAATGGCCAACACACTCAATGTCCATCCCGAAATAATTATTGAGCCCCACAACCTTAGTGTAGATGCCATGTTGTACCTCAATATTACACATTACATATTAGTGTCGCATCCTTGCACTAGTGACCTAATGCAGTAATGTGTAATGTGCATAGTACTGATCTGTAACAAAAGTTTAATGCAGAGAATGGGGAAGTGAATGAGGGTGAAAGAACCCAATTATTACAATCAATGAGTGAAATTGAAATCAAACTTCACAAGCAAAGAAAATGGATTCAAAGTCCCCAGTATGGTCGACAGTTTTTGTTGCAGATATTTCTCCCTACGGATAGGTAGAAACTCTCTTAGGATAAAGCAGGATGCACTGACTCTATGCTAATACAAAAAGGAAACAAATGCTACCTTGAGTTCCTAAACTAATCTTCACAACAAGATTAAATGCATTAAGAAGAGATGAAAGACGTAACTCACCTTCCAATTCGACGTCTGTCCTGCTTCTAGCTCTTGATCCCGAAGCTCCAATGTAGAACCTGTTGAAATCAAACAAAGGACAAGCATGCAAGCTTCCAAATACCTTGAAGCAAAGATTAAGTTCAAATCTAAACTAGATACATTTCATATCAAAGATCCATACAATACACATGAAATGGGTAAAACAAGACAAGTTATCTTTCATTACAAACTTGAAGAGTGCTTACAAAGGTTTCTTGATATCCAAGCCAATCCTCCAACTCCAAGTGCTTCCTCTAGCTATATCTGCAGAAGTCTGAAGATCATAGGTTTGATGCCCCAAAAGTCCTCCCTTTGGCCCATGGAAAGCTTCTTTCTTATAGCACATGGGAAATTTAACCAACAAGAGAGAAGTGTGGATCTATGGAGGGTTTAGTGGATCAAGCCAGCTAAACAAAGAAGGAGTTAGGATCGAACCAAAGGTGGTAATCCCAACAAAATCTCCTCCAAGATTGAGATCCCAAAGTCCAAGGCAAAAAGGCTAATTTCGGACTACTGCGCCCCTATAACTAAGCATAACACGGTAGTACCACTCCCCAGAGAAGGAGCAACACGCGGTAGTGATGACTACCGCGCCCCTGTAAATGTGCAGGGAGTGGTAGTGCTCACAAACAGGACTAAATTGGGTTCGCAGATGGCAGAAAAAGGTTTTGCTTTCAGTGTTCAGTCAGTGTTTTTCACTATGGATGTTCAGATGATCTTTAAGGGAAACTATTGTTTAGGTCGGTAATGCAAGGATGCGACACTAATACGTAATGTGTAATACTGAGGTATAACAGATGCCCCCTAAAGTGTGAGGTCAGAAGAGACTGATGGCCGAAATACTTTACAAATATGGTTCGGAGATAGCATCGAGGGGAGCAACAAGGAGCTGAAACAGAAACAAAATGTCAGATATACCACTAAGGTGGGCATTCCCATGCTCGGAAACAAATGACTCAAAGCATGGCTGCCAACCAATACCTTGCAGATCCATGAGTACTGAGATGATATAGACTGTAGACAAATCATGGCTACTATGAACAAGCGTAGATCCATGAGGCAATAATGGCACAGCCACGACCAATACATAAGTGGATCTGTGCGACAATACAGAGGAAATCTCCATTGCAACCTGGACGTAATCAAAATAAAAAAGGGTGTCCAGGGTCTTCTACCTGATCGTAAACGATACGAATCTAGCCATGTGATTACAAGGTGTTGAAATCGAACATGGTAGAAACCATTTGATTACCGGTCAATGATGTGAACCGTTAACAAATGCGAGGGAAATCACCAATAATGACAATGATCCCCAAGGTATCTATAGTACATCTCAATGAAATGCGAATAAAGGAGTTGATGTCGAGCATCCAAGAGATCATTCAATCAGAGGTCAAATGATGAAAACCTACTATCGAACACAAGGAAACCTGTCATTGAGGCATGCAGGTACCAAGGTACTAGTGGTTGACTCCTAAGCCTAATTCCTGGATAATGATTTGGTGTCGACAGGAATAGACTCATCGAAGGTGGGCCATAATGATTCCCACATCATCGACACGAAATCAGGATGAGAGATAGTATGGACCGACGAAACAATAGAATATGTACTGACACAAAGGGAAGGTTTGACATGAAGTGGAGGTGGACTCAAGGTAATAACCCTTTGAACATATAACGGCATGAAACAGAGCTTGGCAGCAAGGACTACTTGAACAGACAGAACCACAGGAAGTGTGAACTCATAGAAATAATGAGGACGCATGATCATAATGATGACACTATCAGCAAGACTGACTACCCAAAACAGACAAGGTGAGGATGCATGCCATATTCAAAGGTGACGACTCACAAGCTGCCAATAAGGTAAACTTGACTCATTTTCCCATTTTCCCCCGACATGATGGACGAGTACCTCTTTGTTGTTTTACGAGCTTGAGGAGGATAACAGATGCTCAGTATAGCTCATCTCATAGATGAGTCCAATCTCACATGTTTTTCAAACCTGAGAAAGGAGGGGTTCGTCCCAAAGTGGGCCCTTCGATGTTGAATTTTAACGAGTCCAAGGAAGGAAAACTCGGTCGTCATTTCATGTTTAGAGAGTCTGAAAAGAACTAAAGAAGACTCTAATGGTCCTTTTTCGTAAAGTTAGCCTCATCGCCCGAAAAAGGGTAAAACAATACGGGAGAGGACTCTTCCAGCCATGGTTGGTTGGAGTATTCCTTTTTCATAAATAGTGCTTCCTAGTCTAAAAAAGGGGTAAACTATCACTAGGGACACGATCATTCAAATCCTTTTACAAGCGTGAACGAATCAATTTCGCTTGGCCATCTTTTCCTATTTTAGGAGTCTGAAAAGAGCTTAAAGAGGACTCCATGTACAACTTTGTCATGGTTGATGACTGAGTACGACAAAGGAAAAGTAAACTCGGCACAGTTCCTTTTCCGTAAATAGTCTAGCGAGGCCGGATAAAGTGATAAACCTATACTTGTTAGACACACCTTTTTACTCCAATTGTTTAACGAGCATGATAATGGTATCAAAAGCACTCGAAATCTTTTTCATGTTTGGATCCATAGAACGAAAAAGGAAAAGTAAGCTCAAACCACCTTTCATGTTTTAACCAGAGCGTGAAAAAAGTGAAAAGTAAGCTCAAACACCATCTTACTGTTTTTAACGAGCTCGAAGATAGGTTGGAAGAATGCCCATGATGTCTGCTTCATTTTTTAACGAGCTTGTAACAGAAAATGAACTATGCTCAGGATAATTTTCATGGTTTAATGAGCTCGAAACCTAAAAAGGAAAGTATGCTCGAAAATGTTCCCAATGGTGAACTTCTTCCTGTCATGAAATCCAAAGGTTGGTACATGTCCCCAGCATGATTGCTAGAAGTAAGTGACTTAGTTCCAACGTGGTGTGGAGAGGCGATCGAGTTGACTTCAACGTGACTTCTAGAGGTTGAAGACATGCCCCCAAGCTTCATTTCATTCGCCTAAAGTATAGGCGGGTAAAAAGAAGGTTCAGGTACTAATTCTACGAGGAGACTCGACTCAGAGGGAAAGGATATGTTTCATTTTTTAACGAGCTTGACACAGGAATAGAACTCTGCTCAATTTACTGGTTTCATTTTATTTAATGAGCCTGAAGCCAAAACTAAACTATGCTCACGGTTAAGGCCCATTGATGGGTTCCCTCCCAACATGATGACCAGAGGTTGGTAAATGCCCCCAGCATGATTGCTAACGGCTAAACATGCCCCCCAAGCTTCATTTAGTCTGACTACTCTTCTTCCTTACCCAAAAATCCTAGCTACTAATCCGAATGTGTTCACCAGGGGGGGTAGGGAGAACCAGGACCAAGTGACCCAGAGACTCGAACAAATGGAAGGGAGATCTATTTCATTTCTACACAAGCTTGAAATAGATAATAACAATGCTTGAAAGGGTCCTTTTTATTTTTTAATGAGCTTAAAACAGAAATAAATTATGCTCGAAGGTAGTTTCATTTTTACGCAAGCTTGAAACCGAACGTAAACTATGCTTGGGATTGGTTTCGTTTTTAAACCAAAAGTAAACTGTGCTTGAGGGTCGGTTTCATTTTTTGAATGAGCTTGAAACAGAGAATAAACTATGCTCGTGGGAACCTATTTCATTTTTTAACAAGCTTGACATAGAAAGGGAACTATGCTCATAATGATGGTTGGTTTCATTTTTACACAAGCTTAAAACCAAAAGTAAACTATGCTTGAGAAAACGGTTTCATTTTTTAACGAGCTTGACACCGAAAAAGAACTATGCTCCAAGCGTCCCCCCCTAGGGGGAAGAAACCACTAAAACATGTGGAACATTTAGGGAAGTCTGGTGACTAGGATTCATGCGATGAGTGGGCGTCACAAAGGAAAGCTGATCGATGGTCACAACATTCCCATGATGGGGAAAATACATCACTCGAAAGAGTGAGGACACTACAGCCTTCATTGCATAGACGTAATCACGTTCGAGGAGTAGATTAAAATCTAAGGTACCTTGGACGACCATGACATCAATACAGACAGTTTTCTCTCCCAAAGTGATAGGTAACTGAGGAAGGCACCCTAAAGGTCCAGTAGGCCTTTTATTGAAAGCCAGTATCTGGTCAGTGACGGGCACAAGCCGAGGAGAACCTAAGGCTTGCCAAGCAGTTGAGGATAGAATACTAACAGAAGCTCCTTCATCAACTATCATACGAAAAATTTCTTTATCGGAAACTCCTACAGATATTTGAAAAGGAACGTTCGAAGGAAGACGAGATTCTGTTAGACCATTCCAATCAAAGGAAATAACCTCAATACTTGGAGGGGGTCTCACGGAAACGGACAGGGTTTCCCCTTGCCGAGGACATTCTAAACCGATAAGGAAAACATTAGCGGTTTCCAATTCACTCTCGATTGGAAGATAAGAATGAGATGAATATTGTGTCAAGATGACTGCTTCAGTCTGGACTTTCTTCAATGAAAGAGTGGGATCGAGTGGAGATGACAGTGACTCGATCACTTCACTCTCGGAAAGGAAAGTGGGATCAATTGCAGATGAAACTGAATTGATCACTTGGCTAACCAGCGGGGGGTCGAGGGACAACTTACTATCGTTTGTTGGAAGCACCAGTTGAGAACTAGTAATATCTTCCAACCACCGCGAAGATTCATCCATGCTTGGACAAAGGAAAGTACGGTGCATACCCTTTCATATCAAACAGGGATATAGGACTTTACCCTTTCGACCCTTCACCAAGGGGTCATTGGTTGAGGGAGTGTCATCGACATGATGGTCAGAGGTTGATGATACAAGTGGTTTGGGGTTTTTAGACCACACTTCTGATACACGGGAAAGACCGGGGCAATGCTTGAGAAAGTGATCACCCTTGCAGAGTTTGCAAGGGAACTTGGGCTTACGAGGTGTTTTCGTAGAATGAGTGCCATTAGAGGCAACCGGTTTACGCTTGGTCTCTTCCTTATCCTTCTTCTTCTTAACTTTCCTTTTCTTCTTCTTCTTATCCTCCCGATTACTAACACTATTGCTTTGATCAGGCGAGGAAGAAGGAACAGAAGAAGATTCATTCGACGAAGAAGGGGAAGGATTAGTTTGGGATTGACTCTCTCGTGGTGGAGAATTAACATTTGAAACATTGGGTGCAATCGGAATTACCAAATTGAATAACCATACCGGTAATCCTATGGTTAATCCAGGAAGATTTAACGTGGCAATAAAGGGAGGACCAATATCTCCAACTGGAGGAAAAGTAAAAGGTACCCCTTGAAAAGGGGTCTCCGGATTGGTAGTCCCAGAAGGAGCATGGGTGCATGGAGGTAGATTCTCCATGGAACAAAACTAAGTGATGTGGACGAAGTCTTGTTAAAAAGAACTCAAAACCCTCAAGCAACCAAGTGTGCGAAAGGGGAGCTAGGAAAAGACAAGGCTCACAGGCCAAAAGAGCAAGCTCAAAAAACTATATCGAGGTTGCTGCCAGAGAAAGTGAGTTGTACAACAAAATGGCCAGAATGCCAACAAGCAGCCCTACAAAGAAAAAGACCCTCTACAAGATAGCAAGCAAAACCTCCTAACTAAGAGCTGGAGACCTCAACAAATATTATCCTTCGCAAGGTGATGAAATCCAAGTCGAACAATACAAAAGGAGAGACCAATAATGGAAGGATATCCCTCTACCGAAAGGGATCCTGGGTAAAGAGCCCTAGAAGAAAAGTCACTAAGCTACCTCGTTCATGACACGTTGGAAAAGGTTTTCGCCGCTTCTGCCTTATCACCCTTGCATTATTATGAATACAAGGAAGACAATGATTGATGTTTCCTTAGGGATAAGTGGAGTGCGGCATTCCACAGAGTCCGTCCGGTTCTCAATCTCGCGGCGGTTTAACCCTGAAAGTTTAAAACAGTCAGGAGGCCCCTCCACAAACTGGTGTATGACCGTGTCAACAAATACTAGAGGATTTTAATTCCCTGAAGACAACGACTATGTCTCAGATGAAAAATGACAAGGGGGAATTATTTTGATGCCTATCCTCGGTGTCCTACCTAACTACCAAATTCTTTTGATTTCCTCAAGTGAGGTTAATGTTGGTTTAGTTAGGGAGATTAATTTTAGAGGTTGTCTTACACAATCGGGTTATGGAAGTGCAACTTGATGGTGTTGTGACGACTCAAACCATGCAAATGAAGATGAATCGAAATGAGCCTTTCTCTTCGATGCACACTAGCTAAAGTAAGGAAGAATTCTTTCCGTTCCCAATATGCAGAACCCAATGCACATGCAATTTTATTCCTTTTCAAAATGATAGAAAGAAGTAAAATATGTACCCAAAACTAACCCAAACCAATGAAAAAGTTCTTCATATGAACACCAAACGCAATGATTCTAATCCATTTCCTATCTTTTCACACTTGAAAAAGACACATCCAAGCTATGGAAAGCATGATTCCACAAATGCTTCCAATCAAATGCAAGACAAAGAAAAGAACCTAATAATATCGTCTAACTCAAATGCACATAAATATGAAACAAGCATTTCTTATTCTTATGAATGTAATATCAAGAATGTCAAATGATTAAATTAAAGCAAGAAGAATACCTATGTGTTTCAATTTCATGAATATGGTAAAAGAACGACAAAATCAAGCTTCTCTTTGAACTAAAGCGGAGGCAAGGAATCAATCTTTTCAAACAAACATTAGATAGGATGTAAAGGAAATAAGATGCCAAGCAATCCAAACACGCCAAACCAAAAATGATCAAAAAACCTTAATATGGGTCAAAACGACCGTAGGATGCACGATTCATGGCCCCCCCCCCCCGGCCATGAGGGGGGATTTTTTTTTCAAAAATAGAACCCATTTCGCTTAAAAATGCAAGCAAAGCACTAGTGTTTACTGAAAGGGCCAACATGGATCCAAATCTCGAAAAGACCCAAAAATAACCAAACAAACCAAATAAACACACTTTCCAGGAACTACCGCGGGCCTACAGGCAACCTGGGAACGATACTGATAGACTACCGTGCTCTAGACAGTGGTTAAGGCGCGGTACTGATAGAATACCACTCTCTAGACAGTGGTTAAGGCACGGTACTGATAGACTACCGCACTCTAGACAGTGGTTAAGGCGCGGTACTACCGCTCTGTAGGTAGTTACGGGGGTGCGGTAGTGTGTGAACAGGGGGAAAGAGGTGGACTTTTGAGAAAATATTTTGACTTTTCAAGGGTTTGCCAACCCAGAGGACTTACTGATCTGTAACAGAAGTCTAATGCAGAGAATAGGGAAGTGAATGAGGGTGAAAGAACCCAATTATTACAATCAATGAGTGAAATTGAAAGCAAACTTCACAAGCAAAGAAAATGGATTCAAAGTTCCCAATATGGTCGCCAGTTTTTGTTGCAGATATTTCTCCCTACGGATAGGTAGAAACTCTCTTAGGATAAAGCAGGATGCACTGACTCTATGCTAAGACAAAAAGGAAACAAATGCTACCTTGAGTTCCTGAACTAATCATCACAACAAGATTAAATGCATTCAGAAGAGATGAAAGACATAACTCACCTTCCAATTCGACGTTTGTCCCGCTTCTAGCTCTTGATCCCAAAGCTCCAATGTAGAACCTGTTGAAATCAAACAAAGGACAAGCATGCAAGCTTCCAAATACCTTGAAGCAAATATTAAGTTCAAATCTAAACTAGATACATTTCATATCAAAGATCCATACAATACACATGAAATGGGAAAAACAAGACAAGTTATCTTTTATTACAAACTTGAAGAGTGCTTACAAAGGTTGCTTGATATCCAAGCCAATCCTCCAGCTCCAAGTGCTTCCTCTAGCTATCTCTGCAGAAGTCTGAAGATCATAGGTTTGATGCCCCAAAAGTCCTCCCTTTGGCCCATGGAAAGCTTCTCTCTTATAGCACATGGGAAGGTTAACCAACAAGAGAGAAGTGTGGATCTCTGGAGGGTTTAGTGGATCAGGCCAGCTAAACAAAGAAGGAGTTAGGATCGAACCAAAGGTGGTAATCCCAACAAAATCTCCTCGAAGATTGAGATCCCAAATTCCAAGGCAAAAAGGCTAATTTTGGACTACCGCGCACCTACCACTGAGCATAACGCGGTAGTACCGCGCCCCAGAGAAGGAGCAACGCGCGGTAGTGTTGACTACCGAGCATTTGATAAAGCAGGATGCACTGACTCTATGCTAAGACAAAAAGGAAACAAATGCTACCTTGAGTTCCTGAACTAATCTTCACAACAAGATTAAATGCATTCAGAAGAGATGAAAGACGTAACTCACCTTCCAATTCGATGTTTGTCCCGCTTCTAGCTCTTAATCACGAAGCTCCAATGTAGAACCTGTTGAAATCAAACAAAGGACAAGCATGCAAGCTTCCAAATACCTTGAAGCAAAGATTAAGTTCAAATCTAAACTAGATACATTTCATATCAAAGATCCATACAATACACATGAAATGGGAAAAACAAGACAAGTTATCTTTTATTACAAACTTGAAGAGTGCTTACAAAGGTTGCTTGATATCCAAGCCAATCCTCCAGCTCCAAGTGCTTCCTCTAGCTATCTCTGCAGAAGTCTGAAGATCATAGGTTTGATTCCCCAAAAGTCCTCTCTTTGGCCCATGGAAATCTTCTCTCTTATAGCACATGGGAAGGTTAACCAACAAGAGAGAAGTGTGGATCTATGGAGGGTTTAGTGGATTAGGCCAGCTAAACAAAGAAGGAGTTAGGAACGAACCAAAGATGGTAATCCCAATAAAATCTCCTCAAAGGTTGAGATCCCAAAATCCAAGGCAAAAAAGGCTAATTCAAACTACCGCGCCCCTATAACTAAGCATAACGCGGTAGTACCGCGCCCCAGAGAAGGAGCAACGCGCGGTAGTGATGACTACCGCGCCCATGTAGATGTGCAAGGAGCGGTAGTGCTTGCAAATAGGGCTAAGTTGGGTTGACAGATGGCAGAAAAAAGGTTTTGCTTTCAGTGTTCAGTCAATGGTTTTCACTCTGGATGTTCAAATGATCTTTAAGGGAAACTATTGTTTAGGTCGGCAATGCAAGGATGCGACACTAATACGTAATGTGTAATATTGAGGTATAACAGATGCCCCCTAAAGTGTGAGGTCAGAAGAGACTGATGGAAGAAAGACTTTACAAATATGGTGCGGAGATAGCATCGAGGGGAGCAACAAGGAGTTGAAACAGAAACAAAATGTCAGATATACCACCAAGGCGGGCATTCCCATGCTCGGAAACAATTGACTCAAAGCATGGCTGCCGACCAATACATTACAGATCCATGAGTACTGAGATGATATAGACTGTAGACAAATAATGGCTACTATGAACAAGCGTAGATCCATGAGACAATAATGGCATAGCCACGACCAATACATAAGTGGATCTGTGTGACAATACAGAAAAATCTCCATTGCAACCTGGACATAATCAAAATACAAAAGTGTGTCCAGGGTCTTCTACCCGATTGCAAACGATACGAATCTAGCCATGTGATTACAAGGTGTTGAAGTCAAACATGGTAGAAACCATTTGATTACCGGTCAATGATGTGAACCGTTAACAAATGCGAGGGAAATCACCAATAATGACAATGATCCCCAAGGTATCTATAGTACATCTCAACGAAACAAATGCTAAGACAAAAAGGAAACAAATGTACTGACTCTAGTGTCGCATCCCAATAAAATCTCCTCGAAGTTATACCTCAATATTACACATTACGTATTAGTGTCGCATCCTTGCATTGCCGACCTAAATGACAATTTCCCTTAAAGATCATCTGAACATCCAGAGTGAAAACCATTGACTGGGCACTGAAAGCAAAACCTTTTTCTGCCATCTGTCAACCCAACTTAGCCCTGTTTGCAAGCACTACCGCTCCCTGCACATCTACAGGGGCGCGGTATTCATCACTACCGCGCGTTGCTCCTTCTCTGGGGTGCGGTACTACCGCGTTATGCTCAGTTATAGGAGCGTGGTAGTCTGAATTAGCCTTTTTTGCCTTGGATTTTGGGATCTCAATCTTCGAGGAGATTTTATTGGGATTACCATCTTTGGTTCGTTCCTAACTCCTTCTTTGTTTAGCTGGCCTGATCCACTAAACCCTCCATAGATCCACACTTCTCTCTTGTTGGTTAACCTTCCCATGTGCTATAAGAGAGAATCTTTCCATGGGTCAAAGAGAGGACTTTTGGGGCATCAAACCTATGATCTTTAGACTTCTACAGAGATAGCTAGAGGAAGCACTTGGAGCTAGAGGATTGGCTTGGATATCAAGCAACCTTTGTAAGCACTCTTCAAGTTTGTAATAAAAGATAACTTGTCTTGTTTTTCCCATTTCATGTGTATTGTATGGATCTTTGATATGAAATGTATCTAGTTTAGATTTGAACTTAATCTTTGCTTCAAGGTATTTGGAAGCTTGCATGATTGTCCTTTGTTTGATTTCAACAGGTTCTACATTGGAGCTTCGGGATCAAGAGCTAGAAGCAGGACAAACGTCGAATTGGAAGGTGAGTTACGTCTTTCATCTCGTCTGAATGCATTTAATCTTGTTGTGAAGATTAGTTCAGGAACTCAAGGTAGCATTTGTTTCCTTTTTGTCATAGCATAGATTCAGTGCATCCTGCTTTATCCTAAGAGAGTTTCTACCTATCCGTAGGGAGAAATATCTACAACAAAAACTGGCAACTCCGTTGGGGACTGAATCCATTTTCTTTGCTTGTGAAGTTTGCTTTCACTCATTAATTGTAAGAATTGGGTTCTTTTACCCTCATTCACTTCCTTGTTCTCTGCATTAGACTTCTGTTACAGATCAGTAAGTCCTCTAGGTTGGAAACCCTTGAAAAGTCAAAATCTTTTCTCAAAATTCTGCCTCTTTCCCCCTGTTCAGACACTACCCGCGCCCCCATAACTTCCTATAGAGTGGTAGTACCGCGCCTTAACCACTGTCTAGAGCGTGGTAGTATATCAGTACCGTGCCTTAACCACTATCTAGAGCACGGTAGTCTATCATTACCGCTCCTTAACCACTGTCTAGAGCGCGGTAGTCTATCAGTACCGCTCCCAGGTTGCCTGCAGGCCCGCGGTAGTTCCTGGAAAGTGTTTTTATTTGGTTTGTTTGGTTATTTTTGGGTCTTTTCGATATTTGGATCCATGTTGGCCCTTTGAGTAAACACTAGTGTTTTGCTTGCATTTTTAAGCGAAATGGGTTCTATTTAAAAAAAAAAATTCCCCCTCGGCCATGAATCGTGCATCCTACAGTCGTTTTGACCCATATTAAGGTTTTGAGATCATTTTTGGTTTGGTGTGTTTGGATTGCTTGGCATCTTATTTCCTTTACATCCTATCTAATCATTGTAGGGAAAGATTGATTCCTCGTCTCCGCTTTAGTCCAAAGAGAAGCTTGGTTTTGTCACTCTTTTGCTATATTCATGAAACTGGAAAAAATATATGTTCTTCTTGCTTTAATTTGATCATTTGCAATTCTCAGTCTCAAATTCATAAGAAGAAGAAAGGCTTGTTTCAAATTCGTGTACATTCGAGTTAAAGATAGAATTGTTGAGTGCTTTTCTTTGTCTTCCATCTAATTGGAAACGTTTGTCGAATCTTTCTTTCTGTAGCTTGGATGTGTCTTTTTCAAGTGTGAAAAGATAGGAAATGGATTAGAATCATTACGTTTGGTGTTCATATGAAGAACTTTTTCATTACTTTGGGTTAATCTTGGGTGCATATGTTACTTCCTTCTATCATTTTGAAAAGAAATAAAATTGCATGTACATTGGGATGTGCATATTGGGAACAGAAAGAATTCTTCCTTACTTTAGCTAGTGTTCATCGAATAGAAAGGCTCATTTCGATTCATTCTCACTTGCATGATTTGGGTCGTCACAACATCACCAAGTTTCACGTCCATTTACCCGATTGAGTAATACAACCACTAAAATTAATCTCCCTAACTAAACCAACATTAACCTCACTTGAGGAAATAAAAGAATTTGGTAGTTAGGTAGGACACCGGGGATAGGCATCAAAATAATTCCCCCTTGTCATTATCATTTGAGACATAGTTATTGTCCTCTAGGGTACCAAAATCCTCTAGTATTTGTTGACACGGTCACAACCAGTTTGTGGAGGGGCCTCTTGTTGTTTTAAACAACAGGGGTTAAACCGCCGCGAGATCGAGAACCGGACGGACTCTATGGAATGCCGCACTCCACTTACCCTAAGGCAACATCAATCATTGTCTTCCTTGTATTATCCGGCCACCATACTGGTGATACAAGGGTGATAAGGCAGAAGCGCCGAAAACATTTTCCAACGTATCATGAACGAGGTAGCTTAGTGACTTTTCTTCTAGGACTCTTTACCCAGGATCCCTTTCGGTAGAGGGATATCCTTCCATTATTGGTCTCTCGTTTTGTATTGTTCGACTTGGATTTCATCACCTTGCGAAGGATACAATTTGTTGAGGTCTCCAGCTCTTAGTTAGGAGGTTTTGCTTGCTATCTTGTAGAGGGTCTTTTTCTTTGTAGGGCTACTTGTTGGCATTCTGGCCGTTTTGTTGTACAGCTCGCTTACTGTGGCAGCGGCCTCAATATAGTTTTTTGACCTTGCTCTTTTGGCCTGTGAGCCTTGTCTTTTCCTAGCTTCCCTTTCGCACGCTCGGTTGCTTAAGGGTTTTTGAGTTCTTTTTAACAAGACTTCGTCCACATCAATTAGTTTTGTTTCATGGAGAATCTACCTCCATGCACCCATGCTCCCTCTTGGACTACCAATCCAAAGACCCCTTTTCAAGGGGTACCTTTTACTTTTCCTCCAATTGGACATATTGGTCCTCCCTTTATTGCCACGTTAAATCTTCCTGGATTAGCCATAGGATTACCGGTATGGTTATTCAATTCGGTAATTCCGATTGCACCCAATGTTTCGAATGTTAATTCTCCACCACGAGAGAGTCAATCCCAAACTAATCCTTCCCCTTCTTCGTCGAATGAATCTTCTTCTATTCCTTCTTCCTCGCCTGATCAAAGCAATAGTGTTAGTAATCGGGAGGATAAGAAGAATAAGAAAAGGAAATTTAAGAAGAAGAAGGATAAGGAAGAGACCAAGCGTAAACCAGTTGCCTCTAATGGCACTCATTCTATGAAAACACCTCGTAAGCCCAAGTTCCCTTGCAAACTCTGCAAGGGTGATCACTTTCTCAAGGATTTCCCCGGTCTTTCCCGTGTATCAGAAGTGTGGTCTAAAAACCCCAAACCACTTGTATCATCAACCTCTGACCATCATGTCGATGACACTCCCTCAACCAGTGACCCCTTGGTGAAGGGTTGGAAGGGTAAAGTCCTATATCCCTATTTGATATGCAAGGGTATGCACCATACTTTCCTTTGTCCAAGCATGGATGAAGCTTCGCGGTGGTTGGAAGATAATACTAGTTCTAACTGGTGCTTCCAACAAACGATAGTAAGTTGTCCCTCAACCCCCCGCTGGTTGGCCAAGTGATCAATTCAGTTTCATCTGCAATTGATCCCACTCTCCCTTCCGAGAGTGAAGTGATCGAGTCGATGTCATCTCCACTCGATCCCGCTCTTTCATTGAAGAAAGTCCAGACTGAAGCAGTCATCTTGACACAATCTTCGTCTCATTCTTATCTTCCAATTGAGAGTGAATTGGAAACCGCTGATGTTTTCCTTATCGGTTCAGAATGTTCTCGGCAAGGGGAAACCCTGTCCGTTTCCGCAAGACCCCCTCCAAGTACTGAGGTTATTTCCTTTGATTGGAATGGTCTAACAGAATCTTGTCTTCCTTCGAACGTTCCTTTTCAAATATCTGTAGGAGTTTCCCATAAAGAAATTTTTCATATGATAGTTAATGAAGGATCTTCTGTTAGTATTCTATCCTCAACTGCTTAGCAAGCCTTAGGTTCTCCTCGGCTTGTGCCCGTCACTGACCAGATACTTGCTTTCAATAGAAGGCCTACTGGACCTTTAGGGTCCCTTCCTCAGTTACCTATCACTTTGGGAGATAAAACTGTCTGTATTGATGTCATGGTCGTCCAAGGTCCCTTAGATTTTAATCTACTCCTTGGACGTAATTGCATCTATGCAATGAAGGCTATAGTGTCCTCACTCTTTCGAGTGATGTATTTTCCCCATCATGGGAATATTGTGACCATCGATCAGCTTTCCTTTGTGACGCCCACTCATCGCATGACTCCTAGTCACTAGACTTCCCTAAATGTTCCACATGTTTTACTGGTTTCTTCCCCCTAGGGGGGGACGCTTGGAGCATAGTTCTTTTTCGGTGTCAAGCTCGTTAAAAAATGAAACCGTTTTCTCAAGCATAGTTTACTTTTGGTTTTAAGCTTGTGTAAAAATGAAACCAACCATCATTATGAGCATAGTTCCCTTTCTATGTCAAGCTCATTGAAAAATGAAATAGGTTCCCACGAGCATAGTTTATTCTTTGTTTCAAGCTCATTCAAAAAATGAAACCGACCCTCAAGCACAGTTTACTTTTGGTTTTAAGCTTGTGTAAAAACGAAACCAATCCCAAGCATAGTTTACGTTCGGTTTCAAGCTTGCGTAAAAATGAAACTACCTTCGAGCATAATTTCTTTATGTTTTAAGCTCATTAAAAAATAAAAAGGACCCTTTCAAGCATTGTTATTATCTATTTCAAGCTTGTGTAAAAATGAAATAGATCTCCCTTACATTTGTTCGAGTCTCTCACTAGAGTTAGGATTTGAACCTTCATTTTATATTCCTGTGTCACTTGGTCCTGGTTCTCCCTACCCCCCCTGGTGAACACATTCAGATTAGTAGCCAGGATTTTTGGGTAAGGAAGAAGAGTAGTCAGACGAAACGAAGCTTGAGGGGCATGTTTAGCCGTTAGCAATCATGCTGGGGGCATTTACCAACCTCTGGTCATCATGTTGGGAGGGAACCCATCAATGGGCCTTAACCGTGAGCATAGTTTAGCTTTGGCTTCAGGCTCGTTAAAAAAATGAAACCTGTAAATTGAGCAGAGTTCCATTCCTGTGTCAAGCTCGTTAAAAAATGAAACATATCCTTTCCCTCTGAGTCGAGTCTCCTCGTAGACTTAGTACCTGAACCTTATTTTCACCCGCCTATACTTTAGGCGAATGAAATGAAGCTTCGGGGCATGTATTTAACCTCTGGAAGTCACATTGAAGTCAACTCGATCGCCTCTCCACCACGTTGGAGCTAAGTCACTTACTTCTAGCAATCATGCTGGGGGGCATGTACCAACCTTTGGATTTCATGACGGGAAGAAGTTCACCATTGGGAACATTTTCGAGCATACTTTCCTTTTTAGGTTTCAAGCTCATTAAACCATGAAAATTATCCTGAGCATAGTTCATTTTCTGTTACAAGCTCGTTAAAAAATGAAGCAGACATCATGAGCATTCTTCCAACCTATCTTCGAGCTTGTTAAAAACAATAAGATGGTGTTTGAGCTTACTTTTCACTTTTTTCGCGCTCTGGTTAAAACATGAAATGTGGTTTGAGCTTACTTTTTCTTTTTCGTGCTCTGGATCCAAACATGAAAAAGATTCCGAGTGCTTTTGATACCATTATCGTGCTCGTTAAACAATTGGAGTAAATAGGTGTGTCTAACGAGTATAGGTTTATCACTTTATCCGGCCTTGCTAGACTATTTACGGAAAAGGAACTGTGCCGAGTTTACTTTTCCTTTGTCGTACTCTGTCATCAACCATGACAAAGTTGTACATGGAGTCCTCTTTAAGCTCTTTTCAAACTCCTAAAATAGGAAAAGATGGCCAAGCGAAATTGATTCGTTCACGCTTGTAAAAGGATTTGAATGATCGTCTCCCTAGTGATAGTTTACCCCTTTTTTGAACTAGGGGGCACTACTTACGAAAAAGGAATACTCCAGCCACTCATGACTGGAAGAGTCCTCTCCCGCGTTGTTTTACCCTTTTCCGGGCGATGAGGCTAACTTTATGAAAAAGGACCATTGGAGTCTTCTTTAATTCTTTTCAAACTCTCTAAACATGAAATGACGACCGAGTTTTCCTTCCTTGGACTCGTTAAAATTCAACATCGAAGGGCCCACTTTGGGAAGAACCCCTCCTTTCTCAGGTTCAAAAAATATGTGAGATTGGACTCATCTATGAGATGAGCTATACCGAGCATCTGTTATCCTCCTTAAGCTTGTAGAACAACAAGGAGGTACTCGTCCATCATGTCGGGGGAAAATGGGAAAATGAGTCAAGTTTACCTTGTTGGCAGCTTGTGAGTCGTCACCTTTGAACATAGCATGCATCCTGACCTTGTCTGTTTTGGGTAGTCAGTCTTGCTGATAATGTCATCATTATGATCATGCATCCTCATTATTGCTATGAGTTCACACTTCCTGTGGTTCTGTCTGTTCAAGTAGTCCCTGCTGCCAAGCTCTGTTTCATGCCGTTATATGTTCAAAGGGTTATTACCTTGAGTCCATCTCCACTTCATGTCAAACCTTCCCTTTGTGTCAGTACATATTCTATTGTTTCGTCGGTCCATACTATCTCTCATCCTGATTTCGTGTCGATGATGTGGGAATCATTATGGCCCACCTTCGACAAGTCTATTCCTGTCGACACCAAATCACTATCCAGGAATTAGACGTAGGAGTCAACCACTAGTACCTTGGTTCCTGCATGCCTCAATGGCAGGTTTCCTCGTATTCAACAGTAGGTTTTCATCATTGACCTCTGATTGAATGATCTCTCAAATGCTCGACATCAACTCCTTTATTCGCATTTCGTTGAGATGTACTATAGATACCTTGGGGATCATTGTCATTATTGGTGATTTCCCCAGTATAGTCGCCAGTTTTTGTTGTAGATATTTCTCCCTACGGATAGGTAGAAAATCTCTTAGCATAAAGCAGGATGCACTGACTCTATGCTAAGACAAAAAGGAAACAAATGCTACCTTGAGTTCCTGAACTAATCTTCACAACAAGATTAAATGCATTCAGAAGAGATGAAAGACGTAACTCACCTTCCAATTCGACGTTTGTCCCGCTTCTAGCTCTTGATCCCGAAGCTCCAATGTAGAACCTGTTGAAATCAAACAAAGGACAAGCATGCAAGCTTACAAATACCTTGAAGCAAAGATTAAGTTCAAATCTAAACTAGATACATTTCATATCAAAGATCCATACAATACACATGAAATGGGAAAAACAAGACAAGTGATCTTTTATTACAAACTTGAAGAGTGCTTATAAAGGTTGCTTGATATCCAAGCCAATCCTCCAGCTCCAAGTGCTTCCTCTAGCTATCTCTGCAGAAGTCTGAAGATCATAGGTTTGATTCCCCAAAAGTCCTCTCTTTGGCCCATGGAAAGCTTTTCTCTTATAGCACATGGGAAGGTTAACCAACAAGAGAGAAGTGTGGATCTATGGAGGGTTTAGTGGATCAGGCCAGCTAAACAAAGAAGGAGTTAGGAACGAACCAAAGATGGTAATCGCAATAAAATCTCCTCGAAGATTGAGATCCCAAAATCCAAGGCAAAAAAGGCTAATTCAGACTACCGCGCCCCTATAACTGAGCATAACGCGGTAGTACCGCGCCCCAGAGAAGGAGCAACGCACGGTAGTGATGACTACCGCGCCCATGTAGATGTGCAGGGAGCGGTAGTGCTTGCAAACAGGGCTAAGTTGGGTTGACAGATGGCAGAAAAAAGGTTTTGCTTTCATTGTTTAGTCAATGGTTTTCACTCTGAATGTTCAGATGATCTTTAAGGGAAACTGTCGTTTTGGTCGGCAATGCAAGGATGCGACACTAATACGTAATGTGTAATATTGAGGTATAACAGATGCCCCCTAAAGTGTGAGGTCAGAAGAGACTGATGGCCGAAAGACTTTACAAATATGGTGCAGAGATAGCATTGAGGGGAGCAACAAGGAGTTGAAACAGAAACAAAATGTCAGATATACCACCGAGGCGGGCATTCCCATGCTCGGAAACAATTGACTCAAAGCATGGCTGCCGACCAATACATTGCAGATCCATGAGTACTGAGATGATATAGACTGTAGACAAATCATGGCTACTATGAACAAGCATAGATCCATGAGACAGTGATGACACAGCCACGACCAATACAAAAGTGGATCTGTGTGACAATACAAAGGAAATCTCCATTGCAACCTGGACGTAATCAAAATACAAAAGGGTGTCCAAGGTCTTCTACCTGATCGCAAACGATACGAATCTAGCCATGTGATTACAAGGTGTTGAAGTCGAACATGGTAGAAACCATTTGATTACCGGTCAATGATGTGAACCGTTAACAATTGCGATGGAAATCACCAATAATGACAATGATCCCCAAGGTATCTATAGTACATCTCAACGAAATGTGAATAAAGGAGTTGATGTCGAGCATTCGAGAGATCATTCAATCAGAGGTCAATGATGAAATCCTACTGTTGAATACGAGGAAACCTGCCATTGAGGCATGCAGGAACCAAGGTACTAGTGGTTAACTCCTAAGCCTAATTCCTGGATAGTGATTTGGTGTCGACAGGAATAGACTCATCGAAGGTGGGCCATAATGATTCCCACATCATCGACACGAAATCAGGATGAGAGATAGTATGGACCGACGAAACAATAGAATATGTACTGACACAAAGGGAAGGTTTGACATGAAGTGGAGGTGGACTCAAGGTAATAACCCTTTGAACATGTAACGACATGAAACAGAGCTTGGCAGCAGGGACTACTTGAACAGACAGAACCACAGGAAGTGTGAACTCATAGCAATAATGAGGACGCATGATCATAATGATGACACTATCAGCAAGACTGACTACCCAAAATAGACAAGGTGAGGATGCATGCCATGTTCAAAGGTGACGACTCACAAGCTGCCAACAAGGTAAACTTGACTCATTTTCCCATTTTCCCCCGACATGATGGACGAGTACCTCTTTGTTGTTTTACGAGCTTGAGGAGGATAACAGATGCTCGGTATAGCTCATCTCATAGATGAGTCCAATCTCACATGTTTTTCGAACCTGAGATTGATCTGTAACAGAAGTCTAATGCAGTTTAATCTTGTTGTGAATATTAGTTCAGGAACTCAAGGTAGCATTTGTTTCCTTTTTGTCTTAGCATAGAGTCAATGCATCCTGCTTTATCCTAAGAGAGTTTCTACCTATCCGTAGGGAGAAATATCTACAACATGCCAACATTGATCTTGTGGCCATCGATAGTGTTGAAGCAGATGTGGAGGAACTTCATCTTGCTAGAGAGGAGTTATTTAGATACAAATGATTGATTCAAAACAACCCCCCTACTACTCTGAGCAAGACCAAACAATTGACTAATATGGTGAAAAAATTGTTGGAAGAAGCCAACAATCAACACATTATGGATTTTGAATTCACAGTTGGTTTGGATGGTCTTAATTTGTCTTTGAAGAGAAAGAAGATTTTCCTAAGCCTTAAAAAGAAACAAAGAAGAAAAAAACAAGATAGTGGATTGGAAATTGATTTGAATTTTCCTGCATGTGAACATGAACGGTTTCAATTTCACTACCTCAACAAACATGGACGTCCTCTAGCAAAGAAAGCACTACCTATGGTCCCAGGTTAGTCTCATTGATTGACGAGAGGAATGGGTTTAGATTATGCTTTTTAGCCATCACCAGTAATTAACATGTGTTGTATTTATATTTTGCAGATGTGCAAAAACCCACAATGACGACTCAATCCAAATCCAAATGGAAATGCAAAACCATCCAACCTTTCCTTCCATTCCAGGTACATTTCATGGGACTTTTCACATGTTGTGAGAGTGAGTTGCTTTTAAAATCGTATGTTGCATATCCAGTCATTGCATTCATGTTTGCAAAGCTTCAACAATCTGTAACCCTAGACTCAATTCAGATCCATATGGAGCTGCAACATGCCCAGTTGCTTGACAAGTCTCCAATCAGTGATCTGCAAGGTTTGCAAAAGGCTATGTTTTCAACTCTATTTCCAACGCATTGATTTTTTTGCAATATTGGGTTACAAATCCAATGGTTTTATTTTTTGATGTGTTGATGTGTGCAGAGGTGCAACACTCCTTGTTCGTGGCACCAATCCAAGGCCATGGGGATATGCAAGGAATTCCTACGTTTCTTACTATGCCAGGTAGGTCTAACGAAACTCTCATAAATCCCTAATCCATAAACAACTTCTTTCTCTGGACTATGCCAATACAGTCTATAGTGACTATTTATTTTTTTAATTACAGATACAAGTAATTTATTGAGGGGTTTTCCTCCTTCCAAACATGCCCAACCGGTTGACAATTCTATGATTGGTTATCTACAAGGTCTGGAAAATTCCATGGTTTGTACTCGTTGTCAAATACCCTTTATGCATCGCCATCCTTTAACATATGATGTGTTGATGTGTGCAGATGTGCAACACTCCCTAATACTGCCACCAATCCAAGGCCATGGGGATATGCAAGGCCATCCTCCTACCGGACATGGTTGGTTGATTTCCAAGGCTCAATTTGCACAAAGAAAGCAAAGCAGTTCTACAAATGCAATGCCACATGCTAACATACAGTGAAAGAATTTGAGTGTTGGGATTCAATATTCCGTGTCAAAATTATGTCCATTAATTTATTTTTTCCAATAACATTGTAGTATTTTTCGCTTTGCAGGGAGAAATTCCATGTAAGGTGTAACTCCCATGCTCTCTCATACTTGTACCATCTATCACACTATGAAGTCTAGTCTACTGCTGCTATTTTGGAGTAGCCTTTGATTGTATTTTCGGTAAAAGGAAATTTGTAGTCCGCTTTGGGATCTTCCTAGATCCTCATCACTCACCTGTGTTTGTGGAGCAGTGGCAGAGAAATCTTCATCAACTCCTACTTCATTTGGATCTAAATTGTTGGACTGCATATTTGTAATGTAATTTTGAAGAATATTATCTAGATATACCTGATCATCATATGACTTTGTAGCTTTTTAAGTTATATTTTCCTCGATGTTTCCCATAAGTTTTTTTCCAGACCCTCAACGACATATTCGCCAACATAATATTTGCAACATTCATAACTCACCTGCACTTCTTGCTTGAAGCTAGAGAAAGACCAATTACCCCTACTCCTGCATATAGTTGAACAACTGAGCTTCCATGCTTTACATTCTCCATCACAATGGCGGGCATCTCTTCACAAAGTCTGTGGGCATATTTTATATCTGCAAGAATCACCTCATGTCTGAGGATATTAGAGTGTTTGCGGGCATATTCCTGTGTTCATCCTTCATAAACCTGCGGGCATACTGTAAAGTGCGAACAACCATATTTTTTCTATGTTTTGGCATACCAAAATCTCGCACATGTGACTATCAAAGAGGAAACCAAGACCATGGCTGGATGGAAAAATCATCAAGGAACAACCTCATACCATTTGATAAATTTATTTACAAAATGAGAGCATATGGCGTGCATTTATAAATGGCCTTTTAATCTTCTGGGTTATACACTTAGACAGTTTTTCAAAACCCTAGGTCAAATAAGATGATTTTTATTTTCACCAATATTGGAAATATGAAGCATCCACGGCATGGGGGACATCATTCAAATTCGATCCATGTCAATTCCATCCTTTGAAACCTCATCCTTGTTAGATTTTGAGCATTAATTCAATATGATCTAGGATCTTATCTGAGAGAATAACAAGCACAACATATCAATCATAAGAGACAAGCACAAGAGACAATAGACACAGAGTTTCCTCGGGGAAAACCAAGAAGGTGAAAAACCCGCAACTTCCTCGGAGATAGAAAGAGCAATGATACAAAACCCAAGTACAAGAGATAGTCTCCTTAGCATCTTCTCCTCCTCCACTAGTGTGCATCACTCAAGTGAGAGATAGATGAGTAAGTGAATGATCAAATAGAGTGACTCTATTTATACACAACTCGACTTGCCTAATAACCTAACAGGACCGACTTCTCTAGGAGAGTCTAATAACCCATGGTAACCCAACTCAAGGCCGACCCCACACTTGGTGGTCTAATAACCCCTCTTGTATAAGTTACGACACTTGCGACACTTGTAAATACAAATGACGACACTTCTGTACAGAGGAATAATAACCTCTCTGTAGGGATACAATATACATATATGAAATACATTCTGAAGTTACAGATAAATCAACACTCCCTCTTAACTAGGAAGGTATTTCTCGACACAGGTCTTCTAGCACAAGTCTTCTTCTCTGGATCATCAGATCATTGTCATCGTATCGTCGTCATCGTCACTGCTGCTATCTCAATCAATCTCCAATCTACTCGTCATAGGAAGCTCTACAGAGCCATCCCTTTTTCATGCTGGTTGTAGGCATAGCCTCCATGTAGGTCTTCATCATCTCTTCAAGCAAGCCATCAAGTAAGTACACCTCAGGACTGATTACACTGCCTCTGCAAAACCTGCAAGATCTCCCAGGACTGATTACACTGCCTCTGCAAAACCTGCAAGAGCATCTCATGACCGATTATATGCCTCTACAAAACCTGTGTACCATACTGTCACCTCATCGTCTTCAGATAATCGTCATCGTCCACGGAGCACAACCCAGATGCACATCACACAACACTTATATACACCAGCATGGGAGGACCTACCTACCACCATCCAGGAATGGCTCAGCACTTACATCACGACCATGGGAGGACTTACCTACCACCATGTCACCATGGGAGGACCTACCTACCACCATGTTGGAAAGGCACAGCACTTACATCACGACCATGAGAGGACTTACCTACCACCATGTCACCATGGGAGGACCTACCTACCATCATGTCGGAAAGGCACGACAATTACATCAACGACCATGGGAGGACCTACCTGCCACAATATCGGAAAAGCCCGGCAATTACATCAACGACCATGGGAGGAGCTACCCGCCACCATGTTGGAAAAGCTCGCCCAGCCCTTACATCTCACCATGGGAGGACCTACCTACCACCATGTGAGAATGGCCCAGTCCTTACATCTGCACCATGGGAGGACCTACCTACCACCATGTGAGAATGGCCCCAGCCCTTACATTTGCACCATAGGAGGACCTACCTACCACTATGTGAGAATGGCTCGTGTGCATCTGTGTCTCTGAACTCATCACTTCCCTTTGGAGGGAATCTCGATATGAAGTACACCAAGTCTCTCTCTGAAGTATTTAAACTTCACTCTGGCCAGCAGCTTGGTCAACACATCGGCTATCTGCTCGTCCGTCGCAACATATAGGAGCTTCACTGCTCCTCTCTGCACTATATCCCTGATATAGTGATATTTGATCTCGATGTGTTTCGACCTGTCATGGAACACTGGGTTCTTAGACAGCTTCACACAACTTTGGTTGTCACAAAAGATACCAGTAGCATCCAACAAGAGATCAGATAACTCAGACAGTAGCTTCCTAAGCCATACTACCTCACAACTAGCCGAACAAGCTACAACATACTCTGCTTCGGCTGTACTCAGTGCCACACAGGACTGCTTCCTGCTAAACCAAGAGATCACACCTGATCCCATACTGAAGCAGCACCCAGAAGTGCTCTTCCTATCCGCAACACTTCCTGCCCAATCTAAATCAACATAACCCTCCAGGTTAAACTTTTGATTCGCATCATACTTGAGCCCATAATCAACCGTACCCTTCAGGTACCTCAGAATATGTTTACAGCAACCAGGTGAACACTTCTTGGATCCGTCAAGAACTGGCTCAATGTGTCCACAGCAAAGCAAATATCTCATCTCGTGTTCCTCAAGTACATCAAGGACCCAATCATCTGACGATACACCGTGACATCAACTAGCTCAGATGAAGCATCACATAGAAGCTTCAGGTTCGATGCCATGGGTTTGGCCATGGCCTTGTAGTCCATCATCCCGAACCTCTTCAGGATCTCTACTGCATACTTCCCTTGTCCAAGGAAGATCCCATCTGCTCTCTGCCACACCTCCATGCCTAGGAAATAGTGCATCATCCCCAAGTCCTTCATCTCGAACTCGGCAGCAAGCTTCCTCTTCGTCTCGGCAATCAATCTATCCTCACCTGTAACAAACAGGTCATCCACATACAATAGGAGTATAACTGGATTGCCTTCCTCAAACTTGTAGTAAAGGTTGGAATCCGCTTTACTCTTAGTAAAGCCCAAACTGGATAGGAAGCTGTCTATCCTACCATACCAAGTTCTAGGAGCTTACTTCAAGCCATACAGGGCTTTCTTCAATCTGCACACATATGAATTCTTGTCATGTGTCTCAAAACCAAGTGGCTGCTCCACATACACTCCCTCTTCGACTACACCATTCAAGAAAGTTGTCTTGACATCCATCTGGTGTATCTTCCATTTCATCACTGTAGCCAGAGCAAGTACTGTTCTGATGGAAGTGTATCTGGCTACAGGAGCAAAAGTCTCTTCATAGTCTATCCCCTCTTTCTGGGAGAAGCCACAAGCTACAAATCTCGCCTTGTATTTCTCTATGCTACCATATGTATCATGCTTGATCTTATAGATCCACTTGGAAGTCACAACAGACTTCCCTTACATCCCAAACATCATTCTTCATGATCGACTGGTTTTCCTCGATCATGGCATTCTTTCATTACTGCATCCTGAATCCTGGGAAATTCAGTTTCTTCAATATCTTCAATAGATAATTTTCTTTGAATTTCATTTGCTGGAACAAATGTTGTAGTCCTTGTAGGTGATTGTACATGATCTTTCCTACAAGTCAAATTCAATTGCATGATTAGAAACTTCTCATAGTTTTCATAACAAAATCTTACGCATGAAAACATATGTCATACGGTCATGCAATTATTTTAGCCAATGCTTCAATACAACATTTTTCCATATCCTGTATTCACGCGGTAACTTTCTAGATGCCTTCCATCTCTACCAAAACATTTGTTAAGAGTGTGCACAACTCCCAACATGTTAGCAAAGAGGTTTCATTTTAGATAAGTATCAATGGAATGTTGTATAGTGCCATAAGCCACTTACCCATTACATGCATATTAGTAGTATACTGTTCATTAATGCAATTATTCTAATATGCATAATACACAACCTAAATCTAGGAACATAAGTGTGTACATAATTTAAGTAATAAGAAATGATAATTCAAATACTTATCTTTGTTTAGTTGTAGGGTGGACTCCCTCTTGATCTTTGCTTCATGGATTACCTATCCTTGAACTTATATCCATCCTGGACCACTATGCATGCTTAAGTGTGCACTAGTGTCATGATAGTGTCATCCTCAAGATCTCATATATAATCATACATCCATTAGTATAATCTCAATACTATCAAAACATTATGATCCTAAATAATCTTAATCATGTATGGTCATGAACATTTCACACACAGGTAATTTATCACAAGCATTAGTATTCAAGGTTTCAGGGAAGACTTCTTTTATTCATGCATAATCTTATTTGACCATAGGACTCTTCTGGTTAGTCATATCATCAATCAAAGTAAGAAACATAATATGCATAAACCCTTGATTACTTAAACTTCTAACTTTCATTATCATTCATACAAAAGTATAATATCCTAACACAAGGTAGGATTCTAACTTGATATAGGAAAAACATACTTGGAATATCATGTTAGCTAGTTATGTCTAACATACCCAAACAATGTCTTCTTGTTCTCTTCAATGACTTGTGATTAGTAACCTGCATAACTCATAAGTTAATCATTGTAGAACCAAAATTATACATACCTCGTAAGTAGCACTTCTATGTGATCCATGACTATGGATGAGTCTTTGTCTTCATGTCACCATGGTCTTGATCTAGAACTTGATTTGTACCTTTCATGTTAGCGGATAACATTATCCTCATACAACACCACAGTGCATTAGTACAATCATAAGTGTCATAACCCTAATCAATGAATGTCTTCTATCATGCATTCATACTTTTACTAAGGTGATAAGACAAGTCTAAAATTAATCAAGATTGTTACTAAATTCAATAACATGAAGACAAACATATCATAAACTTAACAGATTTAAAAACATACCTGTAAGTCATACCTGTCAGATTGTTGTTGTTGTTGTTCTTTTTGTTCTTAGGACAATCTGAGGGAAAAGTGTCCCTTCTCATTACATGTAAAGCATCTCAAATCTTTCTTATCTCTATGATGATGGTGGTGTGAAGATCTCTTGTTATGAGATGGCTCCCTCTTACTCTTCTTGGTATGTGATGTGAGAGCTTGATCTTCATTCCCCATCTTTTCTTCTCGGGCCACAATCCTAGCTTCTTCTTGTGAATATACCTCCCACAGTCTACTGAAAGAGATCAATTTCTTTCTTGCACAGATTCCTTGCATGAAGGAGTCCCGTCACCTAGGTAGGCCATTCAAAGTGGTCATTACATTTTCTCCATTCTCCACTACTTCATCCATAGCTTCAAGTTGTTCCTTGATTTAGGAGACCTTAGAAAAGTAGGATTGGATGGTCTCTCTATTCTGGATCTTTGCCCTTTCAATTGGTTCCGCAGAGTCATCTTCTGATTTATGTTCTTTCCTTCAAACAACTAGGTCAATGAGACAAACATCTCCTTAGGTGTCTTTAGGGAAGACACATGAGGTATGAGATGGTCTTTGATGGAACCAGCAATGATTCACTTGGCTTTGACCAAGTTTTTCTTGTGTGAGGCCTTAGCCTCTTCTCCCTCTGGAACTGGAACCTCATCACTTATATAAGTGTCCAACTCATTCTCTTCTAGGATTAACCCAATCCTATACTTCCATGCTCAGAAGTTATGAGCCCCTTCAAGCTTATTCTCAAGCTTGGTGTGGTGAGACATTTTAATGAGAAACTCAAATGGAAATAAAAGATTTAGGTCTTACCACTTGATTTGCTGAGAACTGGATCTGGAGCTGGATTAGGGTTTGTTAGAGAAACCCTAAAAATTCAAAATTTGAATTTTAAACTTCTGAAAGGATAGAAAGATGCGCCTTGCTGAGCTGGTCAAGCTGGTATACTCCAAATTTGAATCCTGCAAAGTTTCACCCCTCAAAATTGCTTTTGAAACTTTCGGATTCACTGGACAGGACCTTGAATCAAGGTTTGAATTTCCCGGACCTTCACCCAACCAAAAAGTTCGATCCAAATCTCTAAACTTCAATTTTTCAGAGGAGCTTCCAGCCGTGGTCTCAGATTTTAGAAATTCCAACTTTTGCATAAACCCTAATTTTCCATCTTTCTAATCAAAATCCCAATCTAGGGTTTGATCAAGCCCGACCTTCTGCCCAACCAAAAAGTTCAATATTGGTCTCTAAATTTCAATTTTACAGAGGAGCATCCATCCATGGACTCAGATTCCAAAAATTCCAACTTTCTCCGAAACCCTAATTTCCCGCAGCAGAGATTAGGTCAAAACTGAAAATGCTCAGAATTGGATTATGTTTTGACATGAAGATGCGCCCTTGCAAGGAGAGTCAATATAGCCTTCTACCTTTGAATATCTGTGGAGAGAAACCCAAAAATCAAGAATCCCTAGCTTCCATAGCTGCACAGTGTCTTCTTCTCAGGTTAGCTCTAATACCATGTTAGATTTTGAGCATTAATTCAATATGATCTAGGATCTTATCTGAGAGAATAACAAGCACAACATATCAATCATAAGAGACAATCACAAGAGACAATAGACACAGAGTTTCCTCAGGGAAAACCAAGAAGGTGAAAAACCCCACAACTTCCTCAGAGATAGAAAGAGCAATGATACAAAACCCAAGTACAAGAGATAGTCTCCTTAGCAGCTTCTCCTCCTCCACTAGTGCGCATCACTCAAATGAGAGATAGATGAGTAAGTGAATGATGAAATAGAGTGACACCCTCACTCTATTTATACACAAATCGACTTTCCTAATAACCTAACAGGGCCGACTTCTCTAGGAGAGTCTAATAACCCATGGTAACCCAACTCAGGGCCGACCCCACACTTGATGGTCTAATAACCCCTCTTGTACAAGTTACGACACTTGTGACACTTGTAAATACAAATGACGACACTTCCATATAGAGGAATAATAACCTCTCTGTAGGGAAACAATATACATATATGAAATGCATTCCGAAGTTACATATACATCAACAATCCTCTCTCCTTGGTGGGCATTTTACTGGGACAGTGTAAATCATGCCAGAGGGCATTTTTGGCAAGCCAACATCTTCACCCTCAATGATTGTTTTGGCAAATTAATCATATGTTTAGATGAAAAAACAAACAATCTACATTCCTATATCCTCATAATTAATTAATCAATCAAATACAGAAGGTGGTGGGCATTTTCCTGAGGCTACTTAGGTGGTTTTACTGGAAGAGTTTATACTTAGCCAAATCCTTCAATTTTCAAGGTGAATTTTTATTTCACCAAAACACTGAAACTATGATACCAGAAATAGTATCCATCTAAATGAGCTCATAACAATTGGTTTCACCTTCAGATTCATCATCCTCTGACCTGGGCAGGAATTTTATTGAACTGGGTTCCCAACCAGTAAAACAGCCTGAACCCTTGTTTTGGAAGACCTGTATCTTTCTCCTCAAACGCTCTTAAAGCAAACTGAGACCATGGTCAGATGCACAAGTCAACAAGCTACAACCTGACACTCTTAGATCATTTTTATCATTAACCTATGAGATATGGCGAGCATTTTCCTAGAGCAACATAGACTAATTTTCCAATACTTAGTCAATTTCTAGAGTTTCACCAAACTGTCAAACCTTTATATAATGATGTCAAGTTGTAACAATGACATCATGAAGGTACTAGAACACCATCAGATGGATTTTCACACTCATCACACATGCCACATCATCATATATTCCATATCATCATATCCTTTGTCATTAATGAATACTTTTGCATCAATGACAATTATACTCAACATTTTTATGGATTGCGGAACCTTTATTTTTCTTTAAATTGCAATGCCTCCGCATTTCCGCAATCTGCAATCGGGTTGCAGAGCCTTTAAATTGGATTGTTAAATTACAATGTTTCTGCATTCCCACAACCCATAATCGGATTGCGGAAATCCCTATTTTTAAGTTTTGATTTCTTGCCTCCGCACTTCCGCATTCTGCAATGCGGATTGCAGAAGTAGGAAAACGTTTAAAAAATAACATTTAGATTTTCGATTCTGCATTTCCACATTCCGCAATGCGGATTGTGGAAATCAGAAAACAAATTGAATAATAAAATTCGAGTCTCCATTTCCGATCCCGCAAATATTTTGCGGATTGCGGATACCTTAAATTTTCTAAAATCGTTCCCGTATTTCCGACATTCCGCAATGCGGATTGCGGGAAGGTAGAATTTCCTCCATATCTTTGACTTTCCGCGTTTCTGACTACCGGGTTGCGGATTGCAGAAAAAATTAATTTCCTAGAATCAGCTCCGCATGTCCACATTTCCGCAATCCGCAATCGGAATGCGAAGCTTTTAAATTGGATTTTTAAATTACAATGTTTCCGCATTACCGTAATCCGCAATCAAATTGCGGAAATCCCTATTTTTAAGTTTTGATTTCTTGCTTCCGCACTTCCGCATTCCAAAATAATTCCCGCATTTCCGACATTCCGCAATGCGGATTGCGGGAAGGTAGAATTTCCTCCATATAATTGACTTTCCGCGTTTCCGACTATCGGGTTGCGGATTGCGAAAACAATTAATTTCCTAGAATCAGCTCCGCATGTCCGCAATTCCGCATTCCGCAATACAGATTACGGGAGGATGAAATTTTTAATTTTCGAAAATGAGTTTCCGACTGTCCGCAATTCCACATTTTCTTCATAGATTTGTTTTTAATCTCAACCGTTGGTGTGCTTCAAATATACGGTTATGTTTTAATTTTTCCAAACGCTTATTTTTGGTTTAAATACTCCAAGTAACCAATTATTACTTTTACCATTTTACGCTGCAATTTACATTCTGCAAACAATTTACGCTTTGGATTTTACCCTGCTGCGGACTCTGGTTTTCTCCATCAATTCACAAGTAAGTTTTCTCTACTTCATGCAAATCATCTGCATAATAATTCGAAATTGAATTGAGATTTTAATTGAAATTTCCTTTCACCATTTTATCAGAAAACCTACTTTCAGCGATGTCAAGGAATATTAGGTCTAAATCAGTTATGGATGAATTGAGAACCAAAGACCCTAACATCTAAATCTTTTCTGATACTAACGGGAAGGTTTCTGAAACCTTTTCGTTAGACTGGTCGAGGATTTATTCCATTTTTGACAATGACGATTTCTCTGAAATCCAACATGACCAACTAGCCTACATTAATATTGGGAAATCCCAAATCCATGCAATTGTGGCCAAGCCATCCCTCATGCCTTATATCGATGTAGTCAAATGGATTTTAGACAATGCCAACCCCCTTGACTGTTCTTTCAACGATATAAACCATACTCAACTGGTGTCCTTTAGACCTCGAATTTTTGCTAGGGTTTACGCACTTCAAACTCCCAAACAACTACTTACAAAAAAATTCCTAGAATCTTCAGAAAGCCATTTTAATTTTGATGAGATGATGAATTCTTCGATGGAAAACCCTGCCATCTATGCTCCAAAACCTGATAGGCAGTACCCTGTTGCTTGGTTTAAAGAACCCTTCTCCTTGTTGTCATCCATGTTATGCAAGTTGTATGGGTTACCCAACTGTGGGGTCTTCAAGGCAAAATGGGCACCTGTAGCGCATCACATTCTCACCACTGGTGAATCCTTCAACTGGGCACAGATATTATCTGTGGTTTTGAAAGAAGCTATTGAAAAGTACAAGAAGACCCCTGATTCTAGGAAGTCTGCATTTTATTTATCTGGTTATGTCATGGATGTGTTCTGTTCAACCTTCCCTTTTCCTGCCATGGGATGGAATTGGACCAAAGAAGGACCTCCTGTCCATATTTACTGTTGAGTGTTATGGGAAGACAATTTTGTACCCCTCATTTATGACATCTGTGATCAATTTCTTGGATCCATTTATCAAAAAATATTCAAAGAGGATTCCCCCACCTTCTCTTCATAGGCCAAGGCATTGATTGCTACTATGGGGGACTGGTATGTCGGTGACTATTTTTCTTACATCAGAATATGCGGCAGCAAAACATTTCATCTCTTTCCTAGGATTGTTCCTGACAGAATGGTTATTGAATCGATTTCATTTCAAACTGTAATTGATGGTGTTTTCCCTCGTTTCATTGGAGCCAAAAGGAAAGGTTGGCCCAAGTTTCCCCTTTCTCTCGGAACTTTGGTGATCCATAATTCTACGCATGCCACCTTAATTGGTAAAAAGGTTACAACTTTGAAGCTTGGGGAAGCTCCCAAAAGGATGCATGATCCTAAATCTTTCCTGGCCAATCATTTTTCTAAGGAGCACATAAAGAGTAATTATGTGCATGAAACAAAGCCCAGTAATTTCATTTATGAAGGTGTAAATTCCTTCCAAGATGTGTTAAACAGAGCTGCCACTCAGGAGGAAAAGGGATTCATACATTAGTATCAACAAGAGCTCAATATGAAGGTGTTGCAAGACAGAAAGCTCAAACTCTCCGATGAAGAGAGAGCCAAGAAAGAGATGGTGGAGAGAGAGGCACTTAAAGCACAGAAAAAGCAAGTTAAGACTCCTTTGCTATTGACCTCTCAACATGAGGATAAGAAAGGAAAAGCTCCAATTGATGATTCCCAGCAGCCTCAGCCTTGTTGATGCCTCAGTTGTGCAGGTTAGATGCAAGAGGGTGCTGGAATATTCTGAGACACTCAACAGAGGAAGAAAACCCAAGTTGAAAGGCTTCAAAGTACCCTGTGCAAGGGCAATTCTATCCCCAACCTGTTTGGTGTGGTGATCCCCCATGGATATTAGGCCTCCGCTCGCACTCTAAGAGTAAATAAGTTGATCTATAAGATCAGTTTTCCTGTCAAGGAAAACCAAGATGTAGATATGGTGAAACAAAGCTAACCTAACCTATTTTCGAAAAGGGAAACTAGTCTAAGTCAGTCCTATTCTAAAATGAAAGCTTGATGTTTATGCAGATCAACCTTGAGGTGTAAGAGAACAAACAATCTATCACCTTTAACATAAATATTTTTAGATGAGATATTTGCTGACTCAAATTATGATTTATTTAATGAAAATTAAACAATAATAATCCAAGCTTAAAGACCATCAAGATATAACATGTTATCCTTTTGCTGATTGAAAAACCAACAATGATTGAATATATATATATATATGATCAATTGCAGAAATCGATAAAGAAAGTATTTAATTAAATAAATTTAATCAAATATTTTCATACACACATCAGTTATACAAAAAAACCAATACAACAGATCTATGTATCCATTATATATCTAACAAGAGATCATATGTATAGCGGATGACAATTTGGAACATAAAATCAGAAATCCTTAAAGAAATTTAAGTGATAATCAGAAGATGGATCCGAAGATAACATTACTGTATTAAGATGTCTTGTACCAAAATTACAATGACTCTGGCCACAGAGTATCCTCAGTCTTATCTCCTGCTGAATTACAATTCCAAAAATTCCAACCCCTTCCTTCGAGAGGTATTCTTACTTAAATATTAAATTACATCAAAGTACAAAAGAGAATCCTATAGAATAGGGATTCCAAAATCAGAAATGAGTCTATTGGGCCAGAAAATACTGCCACTTATCATATATTTCTAACAGTTCATCTATGTTTGGATAATTGACAGACTCTATGCATATCTGGGCATTGCATATGTTGTTCTCCATGTCATGCTTGGCAAGATTATGCCAGGTGCGAATGTAAGAATGGATCTTGCCCTCAAGGGAGAGCGGTTTCCTGATCAATTCATCCACGTGACCAATGTTGACTGCTTCAATAGCCCGGATCTTCTGCGCACTTTCTTCACGATCACGCTCCACTTCTTCCAACTTACATTTAGGTGGAAGGGCCTGCAAAATAGGTTCCATGTATGGGAGATGTAGAGCTTCCATGATGTTATCAGCTGCGTACCAGCGTCGGGTGCAAAGGTCTTTGGATTTTCTGATGATCTCTTCAACAAAGTCATTGAAATCGAGCTAGGTATTCAGGGAAGCTTTGTTCTTCTTCATCTGAAGACTGCTGAGAATCGGGAAGTCTACAGGGATGTTTTTAATGTACCTTTGCGATTTAGTAACCTCATCTTGAGCTTTGGAAGCCTGAATTCTCTTGATTTCCTGTACCTCAAGCTCAGAAGACAGTTTATCAAAGATAATAAACGTCTCCCTAATTTCATCCTGTGCAATGTACAACTTTTCAAGCAATTTATAATGATTATGATTAGCCTCCAAGGCCAAGTCTTTGAACTCCTGTGGTGTAAAGTTAGACAAACTAGCTGAAGCTGCATTTGCAGTTACAGTTCCAACTTTTATCTCTAAGGTTACTATCTTTTCTACATGGATGGAGTTTTGAGTCTTTTCAATATTAAGCTGGTTCTAAAGGGAGATATTCTCTTGTTCTGATGCATGCAAGCGTTCCATCCATTCCTGCCTGACATTAGCCACAAGGAGGCTATGTTCACTTTTAATCCTGGCCAACTCATCTTCAAGTTCCTTAATTCTTTCCTTTTTAAGATCAATCTCTTTGTTCAGCAACTGGACTGAATCTATGTTGGCACCAGCAAAAGCCCCCAAAACTATTGTTGCTTCAATAGCCCCAGCCTGAGGGTCACCAGTTTGTTGAGCCCACAAGACTTGAATGGGAGCAGGTGATTCCCGCGTGATTCCAGCGCTTGCTCGTCTTTATTTCTCTTCCTTGTCCTTTTGAATACTGTCTTCTCTTCCTTGTCATAGAAATAGTTTCCAATAGGAACCACATCCTCATCTACATATTCATCAGCCAACTGGGTAGTGATGGGAATGACATTAGCAGTGGTAATTATTGAAGGTGTCATAATACCACTAGGGTGAGGGATGGACATGGTGGCTTGAGGAACGACCACAGGGACAGAAACATCTTGGACAATGACTGGACCTGTGTAATTGAGGGGATCGAAGTGGAAGCTTCAGATGGAGGAGCCATCTCTTCAACATTAGGAGCTAATGATGGAGAGGGAACTATAGGTGGCTCCTCAATACTAGGTGAAACAGAGATGGCTAGTGGTGTAGACTGAGAGATTGCGGGAAGCTTGTCTTGAATTGTGATAGAAGATGAACTGGGAAAAGGAATGGAGGTGAACTAGTCATTGGAAGGTATTAGCAGAATAGGTTTAGGTGATTGTGTAGGAATGATGGTGGTTTGAGCCCCTGTCATCATGGACTTAGGGATAGAAAAAGACTCTTGACTACATGAAAGTGTGGTAGAAGAAGAAGTTATATTGTCGATAAGTTGAGACAATGAAACGGGAGGTAAATGCTCTGAAAGCGAAACAGAAAATTGTTGGACTGAATTTAGCTGAGATGTTGAAACTGGAAAATCCTGAACAGAGGTGTCTTCAAATGACTGGTCCTGAACGGAGCATTCCATCTCAATAACATTTAACAAGTCTGTGACCAACTTGGATTGTTCTGTAATCTCCTCATTTACTGAAACTGGGGGTTCAGGTTCTTCAGCAACATCACAGTCAATAATCTGAATGTTGGGGAATGGATCAGCATGGATACTTTGTCGTTTTGTTGAGCTGGCATGTGTAACCATCCAATCATCATCTTCTTGCACAGCTGCACTAATAATTTCAAGGGGATTTGAAGGTTCCATTATCTGAGAATCCACAGTAACCTTCTGGGGATCTGCAGGGTGAGCCTTCAACATTGATGTCAATTGTGCCAGATATTTCTGAAATTGCTGAGAGGTGTATAACAAGGATTTGGCCTGTTTTGATGTTTTCTTAGGAGGAGAATCTTCGATGGGGTTTTTTCCTTTGCCTTGTTCTGAATGAACCACCACTTGAAGAGGATTAGTTTCCTGAGCTTCCTTCCCTTCCCTTTCTTTTCTCACTTTGTCCAGTAAGTCCAGCTCCAATTTCCTATAACTCAGCACCCTGAGCTTTAATTCTTTCTGATAGTGCAGAATGTTATGTTGCTCTTCTAGGTATTTTGCTCTGACAAGAACTTCATAAAATGTATTGACTCCATGATAGATAGAGTCACCGGGATGTTCTCATAGTCTATTTTTACATGAGTTTTCTTTAGATGTGGATCTAATAACTTCTTGGGGTCGTGCTTTCTTTTAGTAGCACATCCCAATTTGAGATCAACCACCTGGTCACCAAGGGTTGCTGCCCAATTGGAGGTTGGGATGACCAATGACCCGAGGTTCAAAGGGAATTTAGGCCACCCTTTCTTTCTAGGACCTGTGAGTTTTTTATACATCCCATCAATCACTGTTTGAAATGAAACTTCTTGCAAAGCCAATCTGTCAAGGACAATTTTGGGCAACAGATGAACAATATTACTGCCCCAGACTCTGATATATGAGAAATACTCACACACATACCAATCACCGATAGTATTGATGAGTGCCTTCGCATTATCTAAAAATGCTGGTGCTTCTTGCTTGAAAATCTTGAAGTAAACAGTGCCCAAGAATTGATCACATATGTCATACAGTAGAGGGATAAAGTTTTCTTCCCATAAGATTGAATGATAGATGTGCACAGGTGGGTTTGCTGGGGTCCAATTCCAGTTCAAGTTGGCGTATTGAAATTTTGAACAGAAAACATCAATTACATAAGCAAATAAAAAGAAATGTGGTTTTCTGAAAGCTGGAGCCTTATGATAATCTTCGATAGCGTTTTTTAGTTATGAGGACAAGATGGAAGCCCACGGGAAGGATTCACTGGTAGTCAAGACATGATGCACTATAGGTTCCCATTCAGCTTTAAACAATGAACAATTAGGGAGTCCGAACAGTCGACACAACATAGCCGCTAGCAAAGAGTAGGGTTCCTTGAACTAGGCAATTGGGTATAAATTATCAGGCTTAAGCACGAAAGCATTAGGTTTTATCATCCAAGACTTCATCATTTCGGCAAAATTGTAACGGGACTTAGAGGATTGGATGAAGTAAGGAGATAGGGTCTGCTCATGCAGCCTGAGAGCAAACGCTCGGGTAAAAACCTCTAGGCGAAAATAAGCCAATTGATTCCCCAGAGCATCATTGAAAGACCGATCTTTGACACTAGCATTCTCTATTATCCACTTTATTGCATATGTATAGGGCAATATAGCGGGTCGTGCAGTGATAGCATGAATCTGAGAACCCCTAATCTTCTCATAAGCGGGCCTATCAAATTCTATCTGCGAGAGGTCATCGTTGTCGAAAATAGCATAAATCCTAGACCAATCCATTTGATAACTCTCAGTGACCTTTCCACTGGTATCAGAGAAGATACCAAAGTTGGGGTCTTTGGTTAAGGTGCCCCCGAGAGCGGCCCTGGACCGGGTGCTTCGTGACATAGTGGTAAACTTCGAAATTTCTAACGAAATAAAGAAAACAAAAATAAAAAAACAACAATCACAGACAGCCAAAAAACCAACCAACGGAAAAACATGGAATGACGGCAATCCTACCAGTGATAACTGAAAATCGGCAGTCGACTGAAGGTGAGAAATCCACTGTAAAAATTAGCTCAGCGGAGTAACTCGACGAGTAAAAATGATAAAGAAAAGTAAATAAAACCTATATTTATCAATTTACCCAAAATTAAATCACGACCGTAGGATTAAGAGAAATGAACGGCTGAGATTGACCGATGTGAAGCGCGGGATCGGGTTCAAACATAATAAAAAGTTTTATTTACCACTTCCCGAAAGCCGAAAACCGAAACTGGCGGGTTTCGGGTTTCAGGAATATGACGAAACTAAAACCAAGTTTCCGAAAGCCGCAACCCGAAAGTTGCGGGTTGCGGGTTTCGGAACACAGTAAAACGCAATGTAAAAAATGAATTCCCGAATCCCGAAACGCGACAGTGTCGGGTTTCGAGTTTATTAAAACTCGCAAACAAAAACCCCGTATCCCGAAACTCGACATCGTCGGGTTTCGGGTTTATTAAAAAACAAACTTCAAAAGAAATGAAATCCCGCACCCAAAACTTTTGGGTTTCGGGTTTCGGGATGACGAAAATCCCAAAATGAAAAGAGCAATTTCCCTCGCCCGAAACTTTCGCGTTTCGGGTTCTCCAAATGTCAGATTTCGGGTTCTTCAAATGTCGGGTTTCAGGTTTGCCAAGAGAAATGACAAAATAGTCAAAATTTAAAGATTTTGCAAACGAAACACTTAAAGAAACCCAGATCAAGCAGCAAAAATGAAGTACAGGTACATGGGCAGTAATGTTTAAAGACATCTAAACTGAAAATCATATTTACAGAGAGAAACTTACCCATGTACCTTCAAATTGATTAAAAAAATGGGGCTCCTGTGCTTTAGCTAAGTATGGGATATGTTATGTCCACAACAGGCCTATAGCAAATCTGAATGCTTTGATACAATCTGCTGAAGACATAAAGAAAAGCTTGGCATTGATGAGCTCTGCTTTTGAAACCAAGGCTACTGCTACAACACCTCTAGCTAAGAAGCAGAAAATAAAGGCATCGGTAGCACATGTTGAGTTGTTGCAAGTTGATGACAATGACCATGATGATGAGTCATCTCTCACCAACATTCCATGCCCAGTGACTATTTCTACTGACCTGACAGTGACCACTTCGGTCACCCAAGTTCTTTCCGATCCCATTGAAAATCCATTGATAGAGGATGATGTTTTAGACATTCCCCTTCCTGAAATCACTGCCACCCTCACTGTAACATCTCCTCCACTTATTACCATTCCCGCTAGTTTACCATTTGTACCATCATCAACCCTTGTCGTTTCTCCCATTTCCCCATATGTTCAACTTACCATGCCTATGGATACTTCCCTTAATTCACTAGAAATGCAAGTCTCTTCTGCATCTCTAGATCCTGTTATCTCATCCATGATTCCCATTTCTACTCCTTCAGCCTTAGCTACCACAACAACTGCTACTTCCTCATCTCAACTGAACATGCCTATGGAGACTTCCCTCAATTCACCAGAAATGCAAGTCTCTTATGCATCTCTAGATCCTGTTATCTCATCCATGATTCCCATTTCTGCTCCTTCAGCCTTAACTACCACAACAACTGCTACTTCCTCATCTCAACTGAACATGCTTATGGAGACTTCACTCAATTCACCAGAAATGCAAGTCTCTTCTGCATCTCTTGATCATGTTATCTCATCCATGATTCCCATTTCTGCTCCTTTAGCCTTAGCTACCACAACAACTGCTACTTCCTCATCTCAACTGAACATGCCCATCCCTACCCCTGTTGTTTCACAACGTGTGTCTTTGGTCACTGTTTCATAAGTCTTAACATTCCCTTCTGAGGTAATGGCAGATTTTGGTGAAGATGCAGTAGTTTCCCTTGGTGAGTACTTCTGGAGCAAATCAGAAAAGGCAGTGGTTAAGAAGGTTCTAAAAGAGCTAGGGAAGGGACAGTAGTCCAGGGCACTGTTCCCAACCAAATAATATGGAAGAGAGCCTATACATATGTTAAACATGAAGCTTTGGAGACAACCGCTGCAATGGGAGCTTTTGTTGGTGCCAACTATGACTCTGTCACCACACTCAATAAAGAAATTGAAAAGAAAGAAGAAGAATTGCAAGACCTCAAGAAAAAGCAGATTGAATTTGATCAACAGTATCAATCCCAGTTGCAGGGATTGGAGGACAAATACTAATCTCAGATTCGGGAGATGCAGTCATAGAATGAATATTTGAGACAACAACTCCAGGAAGCACAAGGACATAACACTCATTATGCTGAGAAATTGGCAGTTCTTGAACAACAACTGAAATTGTCCGAGTCCATTTCTGTTGTTTCATCTTTCTCACAGTTTTCCAAAGATGAGTTTAAAGAATTTGCTTTGAGAATAAATGATGATTATAAAAACCTCTCAGTTGAGTTGTTTGAAGGCCTTAATGAGATTAGGATGTCTTTAATTCATTTGAACATTTCTCTGATATTCTCTGTGATCGTAATCAAAGAAGAACGATGCCATGAGGGCTTTTGAAGATGTTATTGATTGGTAGAAGTACATCAAGGACAAGCCTGAAGCAGTCCCAATTCTAGATAACATCAAGCTGAGGAGAATCAAAATCTCTTTACAGCCTTGGGAAAATGTTTATGATGTGGTTGAATCCACCATTGAAGAAGGGCAAAAGGCTTGCAAGAATCGATGGTTTGCCTCTGATAATTTGTTGGGATTACTGGAATTCCCTATTATGAATCAAATAAAAAATGCCCTTTCACCTAAGCTCATGATCACTTAGGTTGAAGAAAAGCATTTACAGTTTAAAGAGCGTGTTGAACGTCTGGAGCATATTCATATCAAAGAAATCAAAGAATTAGTTGAGTTACCAGTTTCTTCAGGGATGAAAGTAAATGTTTTCTTATGAGAATGGTCTGAGGCAAAAAAGAGGGAGATTGATGCTTTCCTTTGCAAAGCTCAACTTCAGCTCGAGCATGCTCAATACAAGGACATTGATGATATTTTAGATGTTTTTTCCAAGTGGCAATCTGCCCTTGGTAAATCCTTATCTAATATGTTGTAATCCCTAATTTCATGGGAAATCAGTTTCTTTGTAACTTATTGTAATTATTATTTAAAGAGACTTAGATCTCATGTGAAGAGGGGGAAAACCGCTGGAGAAAAGAACTGGAGGCATACTGTTGAACATAGAGTGTTGTAATTTGTTACAAACTTTAATGAGAATCAACCAGTTTTCTCTTCTCTTTTCTTTTTGTTAATTCATTTGTCAAGTTTTCTTGATGAGTATTGGTTTTTCTTGCACTAAATGATTCACTTTTCTTTGGTTATGAAATCATAAACATACGAATTTATATTTGATTTATCATTTATGATTCACATGAAGATTAAGTAACAGGAAATTATTTTCTGTTTTTTATATAATCTTATTCATTATTTTGTAACATGGATTGTCCTGGTAATCTCTAGCATGCTTGAATTCATGTAATTGAATTCCATGAATGATATGTCAGACATACTTAAAAAAAGAGTTGAATGATATGTCGGGACACACAAGGTCATAGGTAAGTCATTCCTTGTTTGACTTTGATTACGATGTCCCTTTTGAAATATGTTGCATAGAGCTTAATGGTATTTCTAGACTTGGTAGATTTGTCAAATAAGGCAGAGGCAAGGAATGCAGAAGAAATACCTTATTATCTCATTTGAAATCAATGTTATATTTGATGAAGAGTGCATTCATTATAATGTTAGATTCTTGCCACCATTATATATCATTGAGCTAAATTTATGATTTTTTTCAAGAATAACCACAAATAAGTTTGAAATATTAATTGGAGCATGACATGTTGAATGAAAAAAATTAGTGGAAAAAATTAGTAAAATTAAATTTTACAGTTTCAGTTTGGCCACCTCTAAAGCCTTTCTGCTGTCATAGGACATGATAATGGGTTGTGACTTAGCTCTTTCTAGTGTGCACTATGAGAAAATTTATGCAGTTAAATATTTTTTGGTATGAATACCATCTCACAATTGAATCATTAGCTCAATTGGTAAAGGTATTGTGTGTGAGAACATGAGGTTTTGAAATACTCTTAGAGATAGTTTGCAATACTTTTTTGCAGGTACTTTGCCAGCCGTGGTCTTCCATTTGCAGGTATAGTGAGAAAGAAGAAAGCTCATCCACCATTTCTAAACATTCACCATTTTTCCTATCCAGATAATAGTATTGGAACTTATGCATAAAATAGTATTGGAACTTATGTATTTACTTGAAAACTGCATCTTTACTTAAAAAATGACGCAACCCCCTAATAAGAGAAAATGTCTTCATTGCTCTAGGAAAGTACAGTTTCATAAAGTAGGCAATGACATATCTTTCATGCAACTCTACATAGCCATTACACCATGTGTATATGTGCGTGGTTGTGAAGATATGTTCAATTAGATTACAAATGTGTACAAAGCATTATATTGTTACCATTAAGGGCCATCGTAATAAAGACATGCTTATATTTATGACAACATAAAGCTAATGCTTCTAAGAAGCAAATGCTAGGTTATTAGCCTACCAAACCAATGGTCAAAGGCCTTTTGAAGTGTTATATTGTCTATAAATTTCAGGCATAGATTTATTTGTGCTAGAATCATAATAATACATATGTACAATCCACCAACCTTTTACATGGATCCATTCTATAGGATTGCATATATGGTTACAGGAAAAGCACACAAATTCTAATAGTCATATGTATTTGTTATGGGATTCCTGCAAATGCAATCAATATTAGCAATGTGAGGTTGTTCCCATTGATACAAAAATGAATCTTCTCATTACACATTCAAGCAACAATTTTTCCGTCTACAATTGAAACTGGGGACAATTTCTTCTCAAGGAGGGAGGAAATGATGAGCACTATGGGGTTAAAGTGCTTATCACACGTAAATATGAGTTTTGTCCTTCGTAATTCTGTCTAATAGTATGCTTCATCTTAAGGGGTTTCATTTCTAGTGGAATGTAACTCCCATCTAGCCTTCTAGGTGCCACTTGTAATTTGTAATCCCCTCTAGAGATTCCTTTAGGTGCACATACCTTATTGTTATTTTGTATGTATATTGCACTTAGATCCATGGCTTTTGATTTAGAATCAATCTCCTCATAAAATCAATGCAATCTAAGCCCTGGATGTGATTTAGACCCCTGTTTCATAGTGTTACTCGGGCCTATACTTTGATTGTTTGTAAAGCAGTGCAGGGTTTCTTTGAGGACCACCTATTGACTTGTAATAGTCACTGCAACAAATATGCTCTGAAGCTAACCATGAGTAATATCTTAGGCAGGAGCTCGTTGACGAGAACCAAAAATACAAGGAAAAATTTGGGTTCATCTTTCTGATCTGTGCGTCTGGAAGAAGCACTCCTGAAATACTAGATGCTCTAAAGGTCAGATTCTAAATTTGAGCATCATCGTTAAAGTAATTGATATGCATATATGGCATGTGATTCTTCCTTTCATTGTCTGCTTGACAATATTTGAATCATATCGTAGTGAGAATTAGAATGTTGTTGAGCATTTCATGATATCTATGGACTTTTTTGCTTGCCCATTTCTTGTGTTTGGACTTATTTTAGTTGGCTGTCATATTTGTTTGTGGTTTTGTAAGCAACCGCACAACCCGATCTTCTTGTTTTCCCTCTTTCATTACTCTAAATCCATTGTAAGAGTGGATGTTGATAGAATATTTGGATTCTCTGGGCATATTAATACCTTCAGCATGCTGCATTATTACTTGTTTGCATAGTGACATGATATTAGGAAGCTGATAAGAGTGTATAGAGTTGGCATCATCTTGCTGCAATGCTATGACTAGTGCTTGTTCCCAGTGGTTTGAAGATTTTCACCTACATGAGAGGATTCAATGTGACTGCTGAATATGCAGAGGATGTACATGTGATTAGTTGTAGAAAGGCTAATAGATTAATACAGAGTTGTGCTATCAAAGACATTGATTCGGTTCTACACTTGTATGATTATGTTTTTGTTTTTCAGTCTTGCTAATTCCTCTCAATTTTGGAGTGGGGTAAGCTGTAACACCAATTCTATTGCAAGCTTGCCTAATTTCAACTATTTCTGATGGCATTGCGAATTGGCATTCACGTTCAATTTCACTGGTAAAACTAAAAAAACAGAGTCCATAACGATACATGTGTTTCCCGGTCTGGGACGCCTGTAGTATTAGATGAATGGATGAAATCGTTTGGGGAATCTGGATTCCGGAATTCGTTTGTCTCAGCGTTTTAAAAAAAAATTGGTGCCAAATTTGGAAAGGGAAAGGGTATGCGCGAGGTCTGGCGGGCAAGGCGAATTCGAATGGGGTATGCGCGGGGTCTGGCGGGCAAGGCAAATTCGAATGGAATTGGGATGCAGGCTTCACCAACCCCGCCAACCTGCATTAACTCGTTCACGTGGATGTCGAGGAAGGAGGGGCCACCTAAGGATCGCATCGGTGTCAGGGGGATAGCGAAGGTCTCAGGATGAGGGGACAGGGGTCTGGTGCCGGAGTGGGGTCGACGGCTACCGGACGATTTCGTCGCTCTTATAGACAACTCCTAAACTAAACACCAATTATTTAATACCTTCTTCCAAAACGAGACGACCAACAACACTTTCCTTGGCTAGTGTAAACAAAACACCAATCCTTTATAGCTTTCTTACTAATTCAAATATTGTGCTCTCCATTGATTTTTCGCATGAATTCAGCTTCAGCTTGGAAGTGTGTAATTATTCTTATCATAATAGAAGAGGAAACTCGAAGAAAAGTTCATTCGGCTTCGAAATTGGAATCAAATGTTTATAATTTCCTCACTGAAAATTAAAGAAATGGGTGTGATTGGAGACGCTATGGAATCTATCAGATCCACTGAGCTCAGACAGGTGACCATGCAAGCCATTAGCCTTGGTATGTATGTTATTACTATCATTGTACTCATTCCCACACTTGAATTTGGTTTGTTTATGCTTTGATTATTAATGGGTTGCGTATGTTGTCACAAGCCGAATTATAGGAATAGTGAGTGCTCTGTAAATTAATTACAGTGGGCATACGAATAGAAATTTTACTAGTTGTAGAGATCCACCGTTAAGAACGAGGGGTAAATTCGTCATAAACTGCAAATCAAGTCTTTTGGGTATTGATTCTCCTGGCTATCAACATTACCTAACTGTCCCATCCATCAGATCTGAAGCAGGTTGCAATACACTAGCCTACTCAATCAAGTACAATAAAAACTGCATTTTTGCTGTAAAATATATGCCGGTTATACTGGAAATGTTGTAACATCGATTCAATAAACAAGACGGATGGTATGGTAGCACCCCCCCGGCTGTAACATCTCTCCATGATTCATACTGATAGTAGTCATGCTCGAGAAACCGCATAACTGAGCTAAGATTTTAAATATGACTCATGGAAAACAAAAAAAAAGGTTAAAGGAAGAAACCTCTATATGGAAAACCTCAAGTGAAACCCTGTTCCTGGAGTATCTAATATCGCATGCATCCTTGCTACAGAATGCAGACTGTTTTATCTGTCGCAAATGAAGAGAATGGTGCCTACAAAAAGTATTGGTGACGCACAAGTTGACTGCAAAGTTCTAGTTTCAGGCATTATCCAGATAAAAAAACCACCAAAGGATGCTAATTCAGTTTCAGGTAAGTTTGAAAATGATTTTGAGGTCAATTTTGTAACTTCGCAGATTTCTTGGTCTGTGGTCAGAGAGTAGGTCACCATTTATCAGTACTAAAAAAAAGATGTTTACAGTGAAAAAGAGAAGGCAATGTGTTGTTTTGTCCGATTCCACCGTTTTTGTTACAACTGGAGGATATACGATAGTACAGTCAAAATGCAAAAATGTATCTCAACTAGAGAACAAAAACATAACCACCGGGACGACCATAGAAAACAAAGGCTCATCAGCATTATTCTTGTTGCCCTATCCATTGGATGGTGTACGCACTGACGCAGTGTGTACATCACCATATGAGACTTCAGACTCCCCGCAGTCATTCTTAACATTTTTCACTGTGGAGGGAAGAACCAAGGCACTGATGGAATACTTGTCAGACTTGGGGAAAGATCTGGTCTTATGAAAGCCTCTGCAGCCACTGTATGGGGCTGCTTCCAATTGAGTTTCCATTCAATACAGGGCTGTAAGATATATTGATGTCGAGATGGATTAATTTTTCCATAAGCATGGGATATATAGATGCTAAGATGGATTAATGTTTCCCTAAGCATGGTCCAAAAGAAGGAAATAGTACTAAGCTGGTCGGTGAAATCTTGACCATAAGAGAAAGTAAAATTCCCTTACAATGATGTTTACGTTCTCCAAGAAACTTCCATGAAATTTGTACGCAGAGTACAGGAAAATAGCTAAGAAGATTTTGCAGCAAATAATTAGCCGTAAGAATCCCTCATGACTCACATTTTCAGAAAATTTGGTCTCAAATATAATCTTAGGGAAGTAGCACCCATAACTACATGACTGTTTATAACTGAAGTCTATGACATTATTTCTGTTAGAATAAGTAACGCTCATTTTAGATGGGTGATTTGCCAAAATAGGTCTAGCATTTTAAAATAGGTAGCATAGGCAATCTTTCTTGAAATTGCAATTTTAAAATAGGTAGCATAGGCAATCTTTCTTGAAATTGCAATTTTAAAATAGGTAGCATAGGCAATCTTTCTTGAAATTGCAATTTTAAAATAGGTAGCATACACTTTTTCTTGTCTTTCTTTTGTAACTAGGGGAATTGGCAATTGGAATGGGGCTGGTACTCACATGATACGGGGTCCAGGGGTCCAATCCCGTCCGCTACCACCATATCCCTAGGTGCACCCACACAGCCTGCAAGCATGGGTCATGGGTAAGCCGGGATGATTTGAACTCATGACCTCTATTTACAACCTTTTCTTCATATCAAGCGAATCGCTGGTTGAGCTACACCCTTGCGGGCTTTTCTCTTGTTTTCTATTACCAACAAATTGAGCAAGGCAATCTTTCTTGAAATTGCAATTTTGGATGGATGAAATTGTTGTTTTTAATGTAGAGATAGATGCAAATGATTCCTACTACATTTGAGGCCAAAAATACCGAATTGCCCTCCCATAATTCAAATTACGGGAAAGTGGCCATTTCTTAAAATGTTTTCAGATTACTGCATTTGATAATAAGACACAATTTTCAGTTAGATCTATTTTGGGTCAAAGATCTATCCTGATTCCTTATCTTCAACAACCAAATTTGAAACAAATTTTGTATTATAGATACATGTTGTTGATCAATATAAATTCATTGATTTGTGTGTAAGCTTTTCCTTTTGTGTTCAATCTCGTACATTTGTGCTTTAAAATCTGATGTGGTATCGAAGTAGTAAGTCAAATTTCAAGGGGCTGGTTGCAGACTACCAATGGAGAGCATCAATCTCCCAAAAGCAACATAATAGAGATGTTGTCTAGAAGCTTCAGTTCCATTTCTGGTTCAATTCGTGGTAGAAGGAAAGACGCCCTTTTTCTTGTGAGAGACAGGGTGCTAATTTAAAGAGGAGGTTGTTGTTCTTGAAAATGTCGTCCAATGGTGAGAAAGTCACTATCGGATTGAAGAGACGTCTGGCAAAGACATAGCAACAATTAACATCATAATAGACATAGCAATGCTTATACTCATTTTTGATGTGTTCACTTGAAACATCACAGTCTAAAACATATTCAGCTCTCTGCAATCTACACAAACAATATCAGCAACTGCAAAAGCTATACTCTCTTAACATAATAAGCATCACCCTTGATACCCAGTAGTTGGTAAGATAAAATGCCTGCCCATAATCGAAGAGCATGGACACTCACGACACTAGTACAAATAGAGAATGCAGGGTACACTGACCCTACTAAAGAAAATAACCATTCGAAGTTGCCTTTGACACTCTCGATAATATCAAGGTGTTCTTTTTGTCTGAAGTATAAATCTATGTCTTGTTTTGAAAATTCACGTATTGTTGGAAAGGCATATTCCTTTTTCAATGCAAAGTTCAGTCTTTAAATTTGGAAGTGATTTCTTATTAAGGGGTTCCTTCAGTCACTTTAAAGTGATGGTTATTATTATTTTAATGTGTGTCTGTTGTCGTCGAAAGAGTACAGTACCTTGTTATAGAGGTAAAGCCTATTTTTAAATTTTTTTATTTTTAATTTATTTGTTTTATTTTGGAGATGTCATCCTTGAGGCAAATTGGGAAAACAATATCATTCTGGTTGGAAGTGGTCAAGAGATGTTTGTTACTAAATACTCCAGCTTTGGAGGTATGAGTGAAAAACTCAGGAATTATACACGATTGAAGCGCAATGCATAATTCCTAAGGAAAAAACACTCTAGAGTATCCCCCTGACAGTTAAACCTAAGGATAGCCGAGTGTTTTATAAAAGGACCCCGTTTAGACCAACTTTTTACAATTTCCCCATGGGGGTATGAACATGCAGTTATTACAAATGGGGCAAAATTGCCCTGAAAATGACTTCTGAACTTCTGGACACTGATGATGGACATGAATCACGTCCATGAAATTGGCGGCTCACAAGAAAATCAGCTATTGTACAAAATAGCTTGTAACATTCGGCTCCAACTGCGGGACGTGTGCTCGATCTGGCATTCATGCTTGAGGAGAGGATACGAGAACACCAAAATCTCTGGTTTTTATATAGCCTATACAAACATCTCAACTTGACAAAAAACCTTTAGTAGCACAAGTGTTATGAAAAAGCCAAATGAAACATACACTATATTTTATTTTGAAAATAAATCCTAAGTGCACAAAAAATTAAAATGCAGAAAGTAAATGCTCACTTTGAGGAGCTTTATTTTTCCTACTCTAAGCATAACATAAAAGAAAATGTTAAGTATAATCAGAAATCCAATATAACCATCTAAGCATGTTATCAATATAATAATAATTTTTTACCTTGTCTCTGGTTACCAGCCAGAGCAAGGGCATGCTTATCAGAAAGTGCAAACTTGCGGGGATATTTTGGGTGGGAGGGCTGGATGGGAGATCATAAAAAATATTCTTGAGTTGATTCCCCAACTGGTGAGTCCTCCTGCAGGCTTCTTCTATCCATGACTGGATAGGTTTAATAATTTTTGAATGATGAAGTATGTAAACCGCTTCACCCTGTTGATCCGATGGGATTTTCTGATGATAACCCCTTGTATAGGAAAAAGGCTCCAATTGCCTCAAATTAAAAGGAACATCAATGCATGAAGACAATGGTTGAGGCATATCTTCCATCACCTGCTCCTCAGATGGCTCTTTGTCATACTGCTCCTTCAAGTTTTTATTACTGATGCTAGCATACAACTTTGACCGATCACAGAACCAAATATCATGCTTTTCTTCCGTGTCCAAATGTTCCAAGATCTCAAATTCCATGCCTCCTTCTCTGAACACCTCATAGATGGTTTTTTCAATGAAGTCATCAAGTGACTCTTTAGTCATGGCATAGATGGGGATCTCTATAAATGTCCATCTATCATAATCAATATCTATGCCAGTCATGAGGGATTCTTCGTTACTTGTATCATGCTCAAGGCTATGTCTGTCTTCTTCATGCTCACAATCCTCCCCTTGAGAAAAAAGGCCATAAGGAAGAAAACCTTCCAAACCACCATTATTGTACACATTACAAACTTCCTTATGTATTTCAATATGGGCTTCTGTAATGGTTTCTTCTAGAGGCGGATCATGAATACACATGTGCTCATCATCACTGAAATAGTCTTGACAAAACTCCCAATCATCAATGTCTCTTGTTATGGTGGCATGAGGAGAGTCTTCAATAAAATTCGGACTTTGATAAATTTCTTCAATGGGATCTGTTGCCAACTAAGTTGTATTTGGTTGGATTATCAAGCGAGCGGGCAAAGTGGAACATGACACATGTTCAATTTTGGTGATTTGATGTCCAGCTGGCCTTTTAAAGGCCCCCATTTTTTATTTTTTTTCCACATGTCCATGGCCCTGCGGGGTTTGTAACAAAAACGTGCTAGCATGGTGTTTTGTAAAAGACTCGGTTCCTTAGGACTTTTTGGCCAAGTCAGGTATTCCAAGGAGTTTTTTCACCTATCTATTATGTTTTGCATCACTGCATTGCATAATTAATTGGTTTTTCTCCTGCTCCTCCAAAGCTGGAATGCCTGGGGAGGCTGACGGGCCTTAGGGAATTATTAGAGTCTATGGGTCAATGTATATGAACATGCTAGGCGTTAATTTTGAGTCATATGGACATGTCTAAGTCCCCCTAGGTTGTTTTTTTTAATTTTCGGCAAGTTTTATTTTTTCCGTAAATTGGGCCATTTTTTAATGGTTCAATTAAAAAATTTGTAATTGGCCTATAAGGGGCGTCTGGAGGTATTTTTTTGCCTTAGGGGTGCTCGTTTTCTAACTCAGAGCACCCCCTAAACCCCTAAACCCACTTTTCCTAATGTTTGGGTGCTTCTACTTTGGTCAAAATCAAAAAAATCAAAAAATCCCCAAAAAGTCATGAAAAAATAAAAAAAGTGAAAAAATGACTTAAAAAATTAATTATTTTTGGGAGTAATGACAACTCAGTTTTGGATCAGCATGTATTATGGAGCATATGGGGCTGATTGGGTAAGTGTTTGGCAGCCCCATGTGTGGAGGGAATCGTGCCCATGTGTGAGGGGCGTTTTTGCTAAAGGAGGGGCGCACTTGAGGTTGTGGGCATGCCCATGTCTTAAGGAAATCGCAGCATACAATCTGGGCTGTCATATGTGTTAAATAGCAGCTGCTACAGCAGCTAATTTCATGGAGTAGCACTCCCTTCAAGCATGGGCGTCTCCCTTCTTTGTGTTGGGCGCACTTCACCTTCATGGGACCCCCCACGTGTGGAGTTTGCAGCACTTATTATGCTGCTGGTTGAGCACTTTATGTGCTGCGTTTTGGTAGCTAGGATGGGGGAGTGGGCAGCCCCTATCTCTCCATGTTTCATGCCATCACTCCACCTCTCACTCCCCTCACTAAGTGCGCCCTCCCTCCTTGTTTGCTCTATAAAATGAAGTGCTCTCTCCATTGTTAGCTAGTGAGAATTGGAGCACAAAAATTATCGTTGTAATACTCATATCATTTTGAATTTGAATAAAGAAGACTTTGGAGGTCAAGTTTGTGGTGTTGTGTGTGAGTGGATGAACCATCTTTGGCTTGTCTAATGGAGGTAACCTGTGCATAAGCTTTGATATTTTATTGCATCTATTGTACTCATTGGACAGATTGGTAACAATTTATGAGATAAGTTAATTCAATTTGTTTATTGTCTTAGCTTATTGATATATGTTTATTAAGAGATCATGTTTGTATGTTTTCATTTGTTTATGAGTATGCAGCACTGATTTTCTTTTAAATATATGTCTACACTTGATCCTTGTTTGCAAAGTGTGTGATGTGCAGGTTATCTCAACTGGAATTAGGTGGATCTTGTTTGTTTCCTCCCTTCTAATTTTGTTTGCAGATGCAGTCCCTTGGAATATCACAAACACAACCTTCAAAGCTTCGGATTTCAACCAAGATTTGCTTCATCTCTCTCTCAACTTAATTCAAAATCAAAATTTTCTGGTTACTGGTTACTTGCATGTGAAATATTTCTGATTTATATGCTCTTATTGTATTTCAAATAGATCAGAAATATTTTCATAAAGGATTGGTTTAGACAGTTACAAAGTTTATATCTTTAACTGTTAGATTTTCATTCATTTAGCATCTACTTTTCAAAAGGCTTGCAAGTAAAATCGTCATATCTCTTTTAAGTCTTGTTGGGTAGTTGTAGTGCTGATTGCAAAGCATTATCTGGCTGCCATAGAGCTTGAAATTTGCAGCCATTAAAGGGCTAGCAAAGATCCCAAGTAGACAAGCCCCATAGCTTGTTTTACTTGGTTATTTTTCGTCATTTTTACTTAGTTTTTAACTTAGATTTTTTTGGGTTTTTTAGGAGGTGTTCCAAAGACACTCTTAAAGTGTTTTTGGGCATCTTATACTAATCATTGCTTGCTGGTTTGCAGCAAAAGACGAACAGGTAGGAGGAAGTGCTGGCGAAATTTCAAGCATCCAGGCGATCCGGAGGACAAATTTCCATATTTCTCAAAACCGGTCATATTTTTCCTATAATTTTGTAAGCCACCAAGTCACATTAAGTAGACTGGGGCACTTCTCTAAATCATTGTAAACATTTTAAACGAGAGCAAGTGGGCTAGCCAGCGCCCATACCCCATCCCCCCAGGGGTGGCCTGTGTCGTCTCATTTTCATGGCGTGATTTTTAGAGTAGTTTATTTCTTTGTTTTCCGGCATTTAATAAAATCAATTAGGATTAAAATAAACCTTGTTGGTTCGTTCCACTGGCGGGCCACAAGTTCACTCACAACCTAGTTTTTCACATTTTTTTACAAACTCATAACGCCCCCCTTGCTTTCCCGAAGTAGGGTTTTGTATGAGGGCTTGCCCGAAATACATGCCTGAAAAGAGACTCTTGGGGTTATAAAAAGATAAAATTTGGGTTCATAAAATTCTTATAAAATACCAAGGTCTTCTCCCGTATGCTCTGTGGCCAGCTTGCAGCTTAGTTTGATCCAGTTGGTACACACCAGAAAGGAGTGGATGACTAGTAATAGGACTTAACACCACCCCAATAAAAAATCCTTTTTGTGAAAATCCGGCACAACTCGTATTTTTGTTGCCGTGGGCAAATTTCTCAGAAGGCTTGGGATAACACTGGATAGTGACCTCTTGGAAACCGTTAGGCTTGCCCTCGTTGGTATAGCATCTGAACACCTCCTCGAGACTCCGATTCAGCCCAAAGCCTGAGAGGGAAGCCACGCTTCAAAATTCCGGACATGTTCCCCCGTACCTTGCGTATATCGGGAACCCACCAGCCTTAATAAAAAGATCACCATCACATTAATTTTTAAAATAAACCAAGAACACTCCACAACATTTACCTTTCTGTTTATGCATTTGTTATTTGACTCCATAATAAGGCACTGGTCTTGTTGCAAATTTCATTTTATATTGTTGACTAGTATGCAGTTGAATGATGATTATTCTAAATGGGAGTAAATGATAAATGATGTTTTTATTTGACAAATGTATGTAGTGTTTATTCTTGGTTGCAAAAAATTATTTTCCTAACTCCTAGGTTAAAGGCTTTAGTTTCTTTTATTTTTTAGGGTCCACCCCCCTTGGCTTCGCTAGGAAAGCCTAGACGGAGGAGTCGAGTCCCAAGTGACAGCACTTGACTCTGACTTGCCCCCAAGGCCACACCAGCAGCTTGAAGACTTCTGCTGCATTTTCCCAGGTGTGGAACCAGGCGGCAACAGGATCATCAGGGATCTGATGGGAAGAAGTCATACTTTTTGTAATAGGCTGCCCAATCTGGTTCCAACTCTCTTTGGGAATGTCATGAATATCACCTACTGTGTTGACATATTTAGGTTTGCTTGATATCTGCTCACTGCTACTACCCTCCGGAAAACCATGCTTTTGAACATAGCATACAAAGTAACAAGTTGATTTCTCATGCAAATCTTTACATGCCCTACAGAAGGGTGTATAGTTCTCAACCATGTTAGCAGCTTCTAACTGTTTAGGAGGCCTCTCGTCATGGTTAGGACCCTTCTTTGGCCAATTTGTTTTTGGAGGGTAATTTCTCTGAGTGGGCTGGGTCTGAGCTCTTTCCATGGCTATGACCCGATTCTGCATTTCCTTTAATTGAGAAAGATATTTCATTTCCATTTTTTCTATCATCTCTAACATCTTTCTATCATGAATATCCTGTTGGGAAAAGGAAGCCTTTTCCTTAGGTTCAGTTTGCTTTATGAGAGTCAAGGCCCTTGAATGGCCAGGGATGTTGGTCTTGCTAGATGCCTGCATGTTTATCTCAATTTTAACAGCCATTTCCTAGGCCATCAAAAGAGTGGTAGGCTCTTTGTCTCTAAGCTGATATTGCATTTCACCACTTAGTGCCTCAATGTAATAAACCAAAATGGACTGTGCTGTAGGCTTGAAGTCTATATGCATACTGTTTATTAAGTCCGTGAACTTCTTGTTAAACTCATCTACAGTTTCATTTTCGCTTCTCTTGATATTGTTTAAGGCAGCTAGTTGATGACATGGCTCTATCTTTTCTCCAAACTTGTTGGTGAAAGCAGTTTAAGGAGTTATCAGGTAGGTTGATGAACCAATTGCTAGCATCTCCCTCCAAAGATAGTGCAAGAAGTTTCATGTAAACATCATCGTGTTGATATGCAGGATTACTGACAAAGGCACCAACACATTTGGAGAAGCTTTTAAGATGATGAGTTGCAGTGATGGCATCAGTGCCAGTGAATATGGGTAGTTTGTCTATAGCTTTGTCCGGTAGATCATGTGGCTGACCTGCTATCTGAGAAATGTCAAGGGGAGTAAATATTCACCCATTGTGTCAGATCAACATTTATTATTTTTTACAAAAAGACTATGGATGTCCGAAATAGACTCAGATCCAAGATTCTCAAGGATCCTACGAGAAGCTAACCTATTCAATCTCCTCCTATAAACCTTTTCAGGCTTAGGGATGAAATCAAGTAGGCCTACAAAGTGTCTTCTTGTTGAATACCTTGGTAAGTTAATTGACAGTGGAGTCGCCAGATGGATTCAAGTCTAAAATCAGAGAGTTGTTTAAACTACAAACCTATCAAAAAGGTAAAGGTAAAAAACTAAGTTAAAAGTCGTCCAGGAACAAAAAATTTGTCCCTGGCAACGGCGCCAAAGATGTTGTCTGCCGAATTGCACACCGTCAGTAGAAATCTTTCGAAAGTTGTTTCCCAAGTGGGAAAGGTGTGGCCTTGGGGGCAAGCAAAGAGTCAGGTGCTGTCACCTGATCCCGACTGCTCTGTTTAGGCAAACGCCTAACGAAGCCAAGGGGGGTAGTCCCTAAAAAAGAGTTTCTAAGGCTCTTTTTTTTAATGTTTTTAAAAGGTGATGTGATGCGGATGGGTGTTGTTTTAGGAGTTTTTGATTCACAATAACAATTTATATAATCCAAAGATACAAATTGCAAAAGTATTTAGAATGCACAAAAGATGATGATTTCACAAGGCATCCACAACATAAATTAAAGTATGTATAATCAATGTATCATCAATGTACGATCTAGATAAGAAAATGAAATAAAACAAATTGAAGGACTAGTGCCTTATGGAGTCAATATGCTGGGGTTGCTTGATACAAGTGTTCTTGTGTGCTTGAGAACCATTTTGCAATTGTTCTTTGTAAAATTTATTGTGTATTTTATGGTGATCTTGATTATTATGGCTAAGGGAATTTCCAAGATATACCTTAAGGGACTGGAAATATGTCTGGAAAATACTCTAGGTGGCTCCGTACAGAGACATGTTGGCTGCCAAAGTCTCAAGAGCGTGTTCAACACTACACTAAACAAGGATGTAGCCTAACGGTGCCCCGAAGATCTAAGTACAGTGATCCAGCGCCCCAGGCAGAATTTGCCCACTTTTGAGTATTTGTGATCAACACCGGATTTTCGTTGGTTATGGGGTATGAATTTTATTATGGTTGAAATTGGAATTAATGTGAAAAATTAAAGAACCTATACCGTTTCTGTGTATCCCAAAACTGGGTAGAGCATACGCGGCATAGAAAATAATAAATTCCAATTTTAGGGGATATGTTTGAAAAAAGAGAACCTTTGTAACTCTACGATAGAGAGCACTCTTGATCCGCCTTATGGCGAGATTCAAGAGATTTATGATGTAAGGAATTAAATACTGAAAATGAAATGTAATCTACCCAAGAATCTCTTTCAAGTTTGAGGCCTTACTCGGGAGAGCATGGGGGTTAGTGAAATCTTAAAGCAAAAAGCAAGTAAACTCTCCGATAGAGAGCACTCTTGATCCACCTTTCGGTGAGATTCAAGAGATTTTGGGTTCTTTTTATGCAATTTATATAAAAATGAAATTTAACTAAGAAATGAACTACACTACTTGCTTCTAAGATCTAGCAATTATTGGAAATTGAAACTACTTTATCAATATCAAAACCAAGCTAAGTATAAAAAGGGAAACTAATCTAAGATTCTAAAGCAGTAAATGAAAGTGAGAAGAAACCAAGCACACTACAAGCTTCCCCCAAATGGGGGAAGTAGGGTGTGGGAGCCGTAATCCCACTTGCTCTTTATTATGAAGTTTACAATTTTTTAGGGCTTTTTAATCCCTTGAAAACTTAAGAAAAGAAAGGATGAAGCTTAAATGTTTCTATAAAAAGGTTGTCTTCTTGCTTGATCTTCTTGTTTGAGCCTCTTTTTTGTTCTTCCATGTCTTAAGGTTATCTTCTCTTAATTGATCTTCTTCAACAACCTGAAACTAAGAGCTTTGAACAAGCACTAGTTAAGGTTAACCAAATCAAACAAAAAGTAAATCTAAGATCTAGATGCAAAACTACAAGTTATATGTAAAAAGAATTTAAGATCTACACTAGTATGCCAAGATGCAACAAATGCAAATCTGAGATCTAGATGTAAGCTTTGATTTATAAAACGTAAACTAGATGCAAGATTTTAACTTAGAAAATGAACTAATCTAACACTAAGATCTAACAAGCAAGCAAAGAGAAGAGGCAACAAAGAGGAGAAGGCAAGAAGAAGGAGAAAACAAGAGACAATGGAAGAGGACATAGCTAGGAAGGGAAGAAGAGTTAGCAAAACTAGGGAAAGAAAACAAGTAAAGAGCAGCCCTAAAGATGGCTGCAAACTAAAGTCGAGGACAGCCAAGAAGAAAGGCGAGAGGCAGCCAAGAAGTAGGTGGAAGAGGGGTGCAAAAGAAAGTAAAAAAGTGGCTGCAAACAGAGCTAGGAAGATGGCAGCCAAAGGGTGAATGGAAGAGCAATAAAACAGAGATAAAAGAGGGCTGCGAAAGGAAGGTTGGGACAGCAGAAAGAGAGGGAAAGGGGCAGCCAACAAGGAGGTCAAAGGTGGCTGCAAAAAAGAGGCAAGGAAGGGTTGCAAACAGGGAAGAAGGGGCAGCCAAAAAAGATGGAAGAGATGGCTGGAAAAAGGGTCAAAGAGGAGACCAAATAGAGATCAAAAGACAATCAAATCAGCGATAAAAAAGAGAGCAGAAAATAAGTGAAATAGGGCAGCGAGAGGACAAAACTCAGAGGTAAGAGAAGAGAAAAAACAGTGATAGAAGATAGGGCAGCGAATGGAAAGGAGATAGGGCTAGAAGGTGAAGAAAAATGAGAGAAAAAAGTAAAGAAGAAGTCGAGAGCAAGGAGAGTCAAGCAAGTCGAAAGTTAGAAAAGACAAGGAGAGGCTAAAGCTTGGAGAAGAAGGCAAGGAGCTAGGGCAAAAGCCAAAAGATGAACTTGAAAATTAGGGCTTTTTGCAAATGTAACCAGTAACCAAGGAGTTTGAAGTAGTTGTTTTCTGATGAGATGATAAGAAGATCTCTCTTTAGCTTCTTCTTTTGATGAGATTTCGAGCACTTGTAGACCCTGTAATCACAAAAGTGTTAAAATAAAAACTCTTGATGATGAAGCATGGGATAGATGCAGCTGAGCTCACACCCTTCTTCACCTTTGGCAACACCTAACCAAAACACATGCAACTCAAGAAACAAGTGAGATCAATAGTACTAGTATGCTAGGAAAATCAAGATTAGATCAACAATGGTATAACTGACTACTTCCTGTTCATTTAGATCTTGATAGACTTTGCATAAATAACCAAGTTGAAGACTACAAATGGCTATTCTTGCGTGCTAGAATAATAGCCTTCCTAAGCTAGAAATTGATCAAATCACTTGCAAATTAAGAGATGGGTTTAGAAAGATATCACCTCAATAAGAGATGAATTCACCACAAATGTTGAAAACTCATGGACCTCCAAAGTCTAATCTTTATTCCAATATGAAAGCAAAAAAAGTGTTACAAATTTGTGCAGAGTTCTCTTGCATAAACATCCATCCCAAACAATGGTGAAGAGCCTTGCTTTTATAGCATACAGAGAGTACCAAAAACCTAATTCGCATGGCATGAGCTAGAGAGGCCAAGAAGGCGCATTTACCAACCAACTGGAGCTCCACGTGAGGGATTGAAGGCGAATTGGAGTTTGGTTTGGTGTGATTGGGTTGGTGGGGGATGAGGTCGAGCCCCACTCCCATTGAAACCAATGCCCAACATTTATTAATATTTTCCCATCCCAAATTCGTGAGCTAAACCACGTGAGGGAGGCCCACGTGAGGAAACCCACGCTAACCTCCAAAGCTCATGTCATCTTGTATCCAAGTATCAACTCGTATGACCAAAGTTTGGTTGATGATATGTTTTATCTCTTTAAATCGTAGCCCACCACATAGATCTCATGAACCTCCACGCTAGATTGCATGGGGAGCCGTACGGTCAAATAGCACACGTCATCCCTTCTATTTAATTTGTAACTCCAAAATTCTAATTAGCATGTGCTTTAATCCTTATATGAAGTCGTACACCCTTAACAAACCATCTCAAACCTTTCCAATGATTATTTTAATCATTTTTGTCTTTTTTCAATTTTTTGTCCATGGTGCAAATTCTCCTTTTTTAGTAATTAAATGCCAAAATGATGCATTCTAGTGAAAACCGCCTCCAGAGGTGATGTAGCTGCCCGGAATCCAGAGAGAAAGGGCACCAAGGTAAAGAGGACGCTCTGAGTGTCAAAACGAGCCTCCCCATGCCAAATTCCGCCTCCAGATGAGGTTTTTATCACATTTTGAAAAATTCCATTTAAACCATTAAAAAATGGTCTAAATTACCGAAAAAATTATTTTCCTCGAAATGAAACGAAACTCCTAGGGGACCTAGTGCATGTTCATACGACTCAAACGAGATGGCTAACACGGAAAAAATCATAGGCACAAGACTCTAATAACCACCTTTAGGTTCGACCACCATGGTAAACACTCCAGCTTTGGAGGTATGAGTGAAAAACTCAGGAATTATACACGACTGAAGCGCAATGCATAATTCCTAAGGAAAAAACACACTAGAGTATCCCCCTGACAGTTAAACCTTAACTGAGTCTTTTATAAAAGGACCCTGTTTAGACCAACTTTTTACAATTTCCCCATGGGGGTATGAACATGCAGTTATTACAAATGAGGAAAAATTGCCCTGAAAATGACTTCTGAACTTCTGAACACTGATGATGGACATGAATCATGTCCATGAAACTGGCGGCTCAGAAGAAAATCAACTATTGTACAAAATAGCTGGTAACAAGACCAAGTCTGAAATAGAGACTAAAACAACAATTCAAATTCAAATTTCGTGTTTTTAAACTGAAATTGGGAAAAACATGGGGGGGCATCTAGGAGCCCCCTAGTTTCTAGAGGGAGCGTGTGGGATCCCCCCTTCACCGGAGCGCGCTGCAAAACAGGGGGACGCACTCTCTTGTGAGTTTCCGAGAGTTTCCGGATTTTGGGGACGCTGGGAAACGTTTCGCTTGGAGTCCCCAAGTCCTCGGGCACTGGGAGCGAGGGGGACGCACCCCCAACCCTGGGGGATGAGTCCCCGTGGAACATTGCATTTTACAAGTTGCAGGTTACTTGGCTTGAAGAGTGGATTTCTTTGGTCGGATACCCCACTGCTCCAAGCATTGGAAGAGCAAAGAGCACAATCTCTTCCCTTCCCTTTCAATTTTCTGCATTTAATTTCTACATATTTTCCATATAAAAATCAGATTTTAAATCTCATTTACATGATAAATTTTCAGAATTTTTTTGTAATATTTTGTATGATATACTAACATTGCCCAAGAGTGATTTTGGGCATTTTCTGTAACATTTTGCTTGCTGGTTTTTAGGAGGCCTGCACATTTCAAAGGAGTTATGCTACCCAAATTTGGCCATCTCCAAGCATAAAGGGCCTCCACAAGCTACTATTTCGGCCACTTGGAAGAAAACAATCAAAATCACCTTCTTTCCTCTCTTTTTCTCACATTTAATAAGTGCTGAAATTTATATCATTGTAACAAGCCCAAGCGAGTCTCTTGGGCTTGATTTCTTATATTTGTTTCAAGTTCAAGTGCTTAGTTTCGTTTGCTATCCATTGCATGCAAGAGAGGAGACATTGCCACCCTTGCATTGTAGTTGTAAGTGGCTTGGGTTTAGCATTTTTTCCTTTGTTTTAATTTACTTTGCCCGCACCTCACAAGTGAGAAGGCTTTGCCTCCCTTGTGAAATTGCGTTGGCTTGCATTTTGTTTTGCCCACACCTTGCATGAGAAGAGGCTTTGCCCATCTATGCAAATCGTGGTGGCTTGTAATTTATTTTCTAACTCTTTTGCTTTAAGTTATTTTGTCCGCACCTAGAAGGCTTTGCCTCCCTTGTGAAATCGCGTTGGCTTGTGTTTCATTTCGCCCGCACCTTACAAGTGAGAAGGTTTTGCCTCCCTTATAAAATCGCGTTGGCTTTCATTGCTTTGGTTTTTGCTCAAATGGTTAAAACTTAATTTGTGCCCCGATTCTTGCCCCGTATTCACTCCCCTTGCCGATTCGACCGATCCTGGGTGACAATAAAGGGCAAGGATTAGAGTTGGCTAGAATAATAGGCACTTAGAAATATATCTTAATTACATACTGAGAAAAATGGACTTGACCTGTGGAGCTAGTGGGGTAGAGGCTGTTGGGAGCCTTGTGGCATTTTGTGTCCTTTAGTTGAGCACCCAACAAGTTTTGGGATTGACCCGTGGAGCTAGTTGAGAACCTTGTGTTCTCAGGTTGAGCACCCAACAATCTCTCTCAAATCGAAAGAGATAGTTTCTTGGGGTAGACACATAGAGTAGCTTAGTTTTCTTGCAACAAAACCTTAATCCCCTAAGTTCAAGTGAGACCTAAAATTAACTAAAATTTACAGGACCATTTACACAACATTACTATTGTTTACAAGCACTTTACTTCGAAAGCGCTTCATTATTGGTTGAATCTTGTTATATGCATCTTTGGTTCAATAACTTGTTCATTTCTACAAATTGATGCTTAATGTGATGTGTTGAATGATTTAATGCTATTGGAAAATATTTGGTAATTTGGTTTATTTTGTGACTCCGTAGCCCAAGAAGTAGGCACTAGTCTTGTAAATTAATTGCTTATTTCTCTCTTGCAATCATATTTGGTTACTGTCTAAAAGGTTTGCTTGTCATTGAAACTGTTGCATCTCTGCATGTTTGCTTGTCATTTGAACTTTTAATAATTTACAACTCTTAAAAAACAAACTCTTAAAAGAAACTTAGTAAGTAGGGACAACCCCCCTTGACCTTTAGGAGTTGTGGTCTAAATGGATGAGTTTAAGATCGAGGTGACATTGGGTTCTATACTCATAGTTGTCCTTAGGAACACACATATCGGTTGGGAGACTTACCTGCGCCGCGGTCAAGTGTGTTTTAGGCGGCAACAAGAGGCTAGTCTGGTGTTGTCTTTGGTGTCAGATCTTCATGCTTGGTATTTATGAGGTAAATTGTATCATGGTTTCATATTAGTTATTGTTGGGATTGTATTTCTTTTAAAGGGAAGTTATCTTCTTAAAGAATTGTGAGTAATACTCTAGAGATTGCTCACTCTTGTCAATAATAATAGGATGCTCAAAGTAGTGTGATTTCTTGTTTGAATCCATTGCTTTATATGCTTTCTCTTGATTATTTTCACATATGATCTTATCCCCTTTGCTAGTGTCGTAGCTGTTTTGTAGGATGCCTAAGCTGGAGGAGTCGGTGAGCATGCTAGCTCATTCCTTCATTCAGTAGATCCAAACAAAGCAATAGATCTCAACGGTGCATCAGGAAGCTGACTCCATTGCCCTTTTTTCAAACACTCAACCCCCATGGGTTCCAACTTCTAAATCCAATTTCTTCTTCTATCCTTGGTTACTTGGTTACTTGTTTCAGATTTATATTTATCAAGCAAAACTAAAGTAGATATGATTTATTTTTACTAGATCTTAGTTATTTTCAAAGCATAAAATCTCAAATCTAGATCTAGTTAAATAAAGTTTCCTTTACAAGCTCATGTTATCATAAAAATCTTAAAATCTTGTTAGGATAATTTTCTTGTGGATTAAAGATTTTATTTGACTAATCTAAGAGTCTTTTATTCGCTGGCGTAAAGGGGAAAGCAAAGATCTCAAGAAACGAACTTTCTAGTTGGATTTCTTTGTTCATTTTGATTAATTTCTCTTACTAGTTAACTTAGAATTTTTTGTAGCAAGTTTAGTATTGCCAAAAACATTCCTAAAGTGCTTTTGGCCACTTTTGATAAAACTAATCTTGCTGGTTTTTTTTGCATGTATAGCAGGTTTTGACATAAAAGCAATAAAAAAATGGATTTGAAGGCTTCCGTGGCCATTCGGGGAGCTTGTGCTAGCCCCCCCTTCATTCCACAATTATTGTAAACTGTTTTGGTACCTAATGATAAAGGACCAGCAGTAGTTCTTCTCTTCCTTGAATGTAACAAAAAAATAAAGAGAGTTCAACAGGATATTCCAGTGTCTGCCCCCATCCCCTAGGGGGGTTTCACATTTTTTCATTTTTTTTTTAATTTTCTTTATGTTAGATTAGTTTCTTCAAGGAAATAGTAATTAAATCACATCACGAAGCACACACAAACGTCCTTGAAGGACTCATTCAAATTTCATTTGTTTATCTCATTTATGTTGCATGCATCTACAATTGTTCCAATGAACCTAATAAAATTGTGCCCTTGCTTTGCCGAAGTACTGCACCATTCTTTGGTGTGTGGAAAAGAGATTCTTGGGATTTAGTTAGTTTAAACAACTCACTTTATAATTTTAAATAAAATCAACCAACGCTCGAAATCCGAAGTGTGCTCTTGACCGCTGCAGCCTAGTCTGAACAGTTGGGTCAATCAGAAAAGGACGTAGAGTAATTAGTTTTAATAGGGAAATCCTACAAAGTCTCATTTCTAAGGATTCAGGAGGTCACGTGAGGTTTACTATAGAGTCAGCAGGCTGCCGTAAGAAGGTTCATCATCGCCTGGTTGGACACTTGGTATAACTGTCACAACGGCCATTCCAAGGGAGTAAGTCTAAGTTGGGCCAAACCAAGAATAAACCCATTCCCATAATACTCATTAATAAATTAAAATTTATAACAAGCCTTTGCAATACTTTCACGACACAACACAACAAGCAATCACTTTTATATTCTCGGCATTGGTCATCACTTTACAAATGTTTTAAATTCAATCATAAAATGTCGTGAGTTTATTTATATCATGTGTTGTGTTATTTAATTAAATCTTTGCAAATTGTGCTTAGTTGTAATATTTTTCCATATCCACCACTTAACTCCTAAAATAAAGCTTTTTTTTTACTTGTTTCATAGTTAAAAGCCTTAGATTATTTTCATAGGGACCACCCCCCTTGACTTCGCTAGGAGTAGCCTAGACGGAGGAGTCGAGTATTTAGGTGATAGTACTTGACTCTGACTTGCGCCCAAGGACACACCGAGCGGCTTGAAGGTTTTCTGCCGTGTTCCCCCTAGGTGTGTATTAGGCGGCAACACTACCTATAAATATCCTCCTTGATAATTCCATTCATCTCTTCCTTATTACGTAAGAGGTGGCTAGGGGCATCCAAAGAGTACCTGAATTGGGGAAAGCTGTCCATTGATACACCGACTGATTGAAAAAAACAAGAAACCTGTGAGTACCACCATTGTGCTCTCCTAGAGAAAGGGACAGACTGGGACTTAATGGTCATGTATTTTGGTTCAAATATATTTTACTTTGTGCAATTTTTCTATGTTCACCCTTATGATGTTATATATAGGAGAAAACTTTGCATATTTGGCGTCTAATGATTTGGATTTATATTGATACACATGAATCTATATTTATTAATTAAAATTTGAATATTCTAGATGTTTTGTTTCAAGTTCTTTTACCATTCCCAGTTTTTGGTGTCAACGAGTTTGGTTCTGATAACTTTGTCTGGTAGGAACTTGATATGGACATTTGTATTATTAATTTAGGGGATGAGTAGAGGTAACTCCCTCCTCTCCCAGTTGTTGTTGCACTTCTGTTTCGATTTCCATTTTCTACAGTTTTACCCATTGGGATAACCGACTTGTTTTGTTTCATTTTGTATTGTTATTACATTCTCTTTTTCATTTCATTTCTCATTTAAAGGGCTTCTTGCCCCACCTATCTTTTTCTGGGCTTCTCATGATGGATTTAATCTCTACTTCCTTTTACCTAGTTTGGTCTCGAGTGGTCATTATTATCAATTTCAGTTTAATCTTTTCTCTCTCTGCTCCTTTAACTTATGTACATCACTTGCATGAAGTAGCCACTTAAGAAAGAGATTGTGTGAGAAATTACTTCGTTCCACCAATCAATCTAGCTGGTCTCTTCTGCAACCTTGGGATTTTTAAATTCATTTTGTGCTCTTCAAACAGGTCGTAGTTTTTAGATGAGATACAATAAGCTTGAAATCAATCCAAGGAGGTTACGGAAGTTAATCCCTTTAGACAATCTTAGAAGAGATTGGAAAGTGTTCTAATAATGTAACCTCTCTACCACCTTTACTATTTTAGAAATAGAGTAATCAAACGGAAAAAAACTTTCAAGCCTAAGTCAACCTTTTCAACACCAGTCAAAGGGTCTTGGTTCAACGGTTAAGTGCGGGTGGTGATATTCCCCCCCACTAGGGTTTAAATTTCCCAAAGACATGTTCTGTCCCTCGCGGGCCTTCTTTCCCATACAAGTGGGTCATTTCAAGTAGTTGGGTCCAGATGCAAGTCTTGGGTAACTTTGGTAGAATAGATACTCCCCACTTTTAACTTCTTAGTTGAAGGGATCTTCCTCAAGTGTTGTACTTGTAAGTCAGCTACACTTCATTGTAATACTCCTAGAGTGGGGAAGGGCATGCTTGCCATGTTGTGATAAGAGGAAGATTTTGTCAAAAAAAAAACTTTTCTACTCCCACTCTTCTTTTTGCCTAAAATTGTGACCTAGTAAATCATTGTTCGTGAATGGATTCGGATAATATAATCCCAATCTGGCCTTTAAATGACACTTGGCCTTTGCTTCCTGCATTCAATATCTCATGGGCAGAAGCCCTTCTTTGCTATTCAGATTTCAATCATATTGAATTCTCCACGAACAAGCCAGTGTGCTTCCGCTAGATCATTTGCATCCAGTACCAAATATTTCTTCTCATTTTGCAACCCTCAAAAGAAAAAAAATATCCTTTTTTCCGTTTTACAAAAAGACGACATAAGCTGTTATATAGATGTTCAATGAGCAAAAAAAAAAAAGTTTTATATTAACACTAAATTTTATTTAAATTGGATCTGAATGCTAGATCCCATTTAATCCCATTCCTGTCCAAATTTGTCTGGAAAGTAGATTTCTAATAATAGAAAATATCTCAAATCCCTTCTAAAATTTAGGAGCCCCAAAAGGCCAAAAATGCATATACCTAAAATTTGAGAAAACCGTTGAATAGATATTCTGAAAATAGAAACGGTCCCAAAATTTAGGAACCATAAAATGACCCTTAAGCACAACAACTATGGAATATAGACCCATATTTACTTACAATAAATGTTTTGCAAATCTACTTCTTGGACTTGTAGTAGAGAGATCTATATCAGAGGTCTTCAATTTTTCCATCTTTCTAGGAGGTAAAGTGCATCACATCTACCACAAGTATTCAAATATTCACACAACACCTTAACTTAGTCACATAACTTCGAAGATATTGGAGACCTGCAAAAATTGCAGAAGCTGCTCTCATATTGTTAAAACATAATTGCTAGTGTGAGAGCCAAAATCTAGATTCGGAAGAAGAATATTTATGTTGATGTTATATATGTGATGGCGTTGATAAGCCTTTGTGTTGATAGAACGAGTTGTTGATGTTAATGCAAGATATATTGTAATACCTTGACAAACATACTGCTCCGTCTCAAGTATGTGTTTCAGGATGGGCCCATGACACTTATGACTATTCAAAATGATGTTTCATACTTGTTCCCATTGGAGCTGCTTTGTTGCTAGTCTAAGCTCTCAATCTCTTCTCTTTGGATATGATTATGTTTTCTAAGATCTATGTTGTGCTGGAGATTAGGAGAGCTAAGCTTCAGATATTGACAAACTCCCGAGAGTCCAGGGAAGAAATTGTTGGGATCTCAGTGGACTCTACAGGGCAAAAAATCAATACAATAACTGATTCTCCATTTTTGCAGGATTATAATTGCATGGTGCTCAAAAAGGCTAAAATAATTGTTTTGCTTTATTTAAGATGAATTGCTCATATGTCATATAGGATGTGCCATTGTGCATACTACATTGTATACTTACAGTGCATTGTACGTAGCTACAAGAAAAGGTTAGCAAACAGTCATGTTCAGTTTTGAAATAAGCACAACTGTACTTGTTATCCAAATGCTGAACATTTCTCTCCATAAAAAGTGTCCACATTGGAGATGGGATGCCCTTGCATAAGGTTTTTTTGATATAATTGAAGTTTGCAATATGTTTGAAAAAAATTACCTATCATCTTTTGGGGAGTTGTTGCACCGAGAGGAGCGAGGTGCTCTACAGCCCAGTATGGAGAGATGTTGTCATGTAATGTAGCATTATGTCAAAAGTAAAAAATAATTTAAAAAATCATGTTGGCTCATAAAATAAAAAACTAAAACCAAATGAAAAGTAATTAAAAAAACCATGTCGGCTCATAAAACAAAAAAATTAAAATGAGCATAGATCTATCTTAAATCCGGATCTATCAAGCACCAAGAGAGATAAAATTTCTTGAGGTGTAAATTTTTATGGATGTGTAAAAAATTTAAGATAAAAAAATTACACCACAAGAAATTGGATCCCTCTCGGTGCTTGATAGATCCGGGTTTAAGATGGATCTATGTTGGTTGAGTTTGAAAGGCATACAAATTTCTTTTGTCAGAGTTAAATGAAGCTAGCTAGAACAACATATAATTTCAACTTGCTTATGATGTCAATCTCATTTGAAAGTTTGATCAAATCAATTTTCCCTTCCACATGCACTTTTTACTACCAAATTCGTTTGCCTACTGCTATTCCGTCACTCCAAGTTATATTGTTGTTGGTAGGTTGACAATTTGAATAGAGCATATATAGTTGTCATCTTCAACAAAACAAGGGAAATGTTCTCATCAAACCATCCCTTGAACAATCTGATTGGAAAAAAAACTCGCTTATGTGGTACATTCTGCTTCTTTCCAGGAATGATGATTTCATCAGTCATAATATTATGGAAAACAATGATGTGTATCTCCAGTAGCGAGTCACCAATTGTTGTTGTTCTTTCAGGGAGCATGGAACCTGGATTTCAGAAGGTGAGTTCTTGTATTTCAGATGCTTCTAATCCAGGTTTTTGATTAGAGATCATTTTCTGCCAACTTTTATTTTGCTATTTATTTTCTGTCAATATCCTTGGATAGGTTACTATATATGTAACATATCGGGCAACAATTTTGTCAATGTTTACGTTCGTAGAAAATATAATGTTCTTTTAAAAAAAATATTTTGGATAGTTCCTAGCAAATAAGAGGTGGCTCCCTTTATTGTGTGACTTCCTACAAAAAGTGCGTTAGAAAACTAGATGGCCTTGGCGATTCCTCAATGAAGTCTTCTCTTTTTATGGTTTACAGTTGTGGTTCACCCTTCCTCACGTTCTTTTCTTTTCTTGCTCTTTCATTTGTATCTTTTCATCTTTTAGCATTTAAGGGTAATCTTGGCACTCTCATAGTCTGATGTTGAATGATTATATTTAATAGTATCATTGATCTATTCTTTGGTCATTTGTGGACATCAATAAAATTGTCTTATCTATCATGTCTTGGTCATGGAATCATATAGGTATCTACTATCTAGTAATAGCCAGAATGGAGGCCACTCTTGGAAAAAACTTGGCACCATGTAGCTCATCCAACAAATTATCTATGCGAGGCATGGGGAACTTATTTTTTGTAGGGATTTGATTAAGTGCTCTATAATCAATAGAAAGACAGTTGGAACCATCCTTTTTCCTCACAAAGATAATATGATACAAAGGAAGTTGGAACTAGTGTTACATTTATCTTGTTGGCAAATTTATTGCCGAGGGTCCATAATATAACTTATCAGCAATATCAGGAAACTTTAAAAAATACAAAAGTAGTCATTTTTTTTCCACTTTTTTAAACATCTAAAGCAACAACAACATCAAACAAACACATTATTATATAAATATGATTAAAAAATACAAAAGTAGCCATTTGTTTTCAATTTTTTAAACATTTAAAGCAACAACAACATCAAACAAACACATTATTACATAAATATGAAAATAAAACTGATATATAAGATGTAAAATATGTCATGTGGTACATCAAACATCGATACTAAAAAGTAAAATATGATGAGTCACAAGTATTAAATCACAACAGGATAACTTAGAATGGGGTAAATCCCCACTCCACAATTGCTTGGCTGATGACAATAAAAACAATGGATTTCCCTTTGTTTGCTTGATGGAAATTGGTCACAGTATCCTTAGAGCTCAATCCCTTAACTCTTCTGCAAAATGAGGGTTAAAAGACCAAGAATCTGGTTATAAGGCAAAATTGACATGACCGGTGCGATAATTTCAAAATTATCACAATAATTACTGAAATTATTGTGATAATTTGAATTGATCATGATAATTTCAAAAGATAAAATTATCATGATAATTAGTGCCAAGACTATCGGCTGAGGAAATTAGTCCCGATATAGGTGACATATCTCCAATAAGTGTAACATTGGTTGGAACCATGCTTTTTCCTTACCAAGACAATATGAGAAACATAAGGGTTCTTATTAGGAGTTATGATCCCGACTTCCAAGAGTTCTTCCATAAGCCTTTAAATCTCAAACTTCTGAAAATGGGCATAAAGATATGGATGAAATCATGAAGCACAATGGGATGAAGCACACTGGGGCTGTTAGCTGGATTGAACACTCAATAACATTTTCCATACCCTTGTTTGGTGGAAAATCTAGGAGCATATTCTGGAAGACCATCTTATATTGTTTGGAGTAGGGTAGAGGGGCCTAGATTATGAGTTTCCTAAGAAGGATTTGTTTCCATATGGCCCAAGTGATCCATGGGGCCAAAAAGGGTCTTCTTCAACTTCAACTTTTGGATGTGTTTGGGGTCAATAGTCTGTAGATTGTTAGGCCTTTGACAATGTATTTGTGACCATCTTGGTGAAAGGAGAGGAATTTATCCAAGTGGTTAGTGGACTAGTTTCCCAAGGAAATAAGCTCTCAAATACTCAAGACAACTCTACTCGTCCAATGTCTATGACGTAAAATTCATCCTTAAGGGTGTAGTCTTCCATTGTAAGTTCCACCTTGTGTACCACACCTTCACATTGACCATGTTGATGGCCTAGGAAGCGGATGGGGAAGTATTCAAATGTATTATGATAGAAGCCCAATCGCCTAACCTATTTATTGTGATCAATGTTTAGAGTACTGAGTAGAGCCTTTGTGGGTTGAGGCATTGAAGTTTGCCTCATGGGAGACTTGTGAGTCCACACAAGTCTTCTTGAGTCACAACTGAGCCAAGTACTCGACTCATACTCACCTAGAGACTCATGACTCGGTCAAACTCGACAGACTCGACACTCGACTCAAACTAGGCTCAAACTCACTAGACTTGGCTCAAACTTAGCTCATATTTATATTACACAAAATATGCTATATTTCGAGTTTTTTTCTATTTGTCGAGTCTTGCAAAGTCTTGAACTAAGTTTTGTTGAGTCCCAGGGCCTAGGTTAGACAAGTCTTTGCTGAGTTCAAGTTTGACAACTTTGGGATGACGTATTTGTCTTAGTGCCCAAACCCATTGTCTAGTGTTTGTAGCTGCATCAACTGCTTCATTTCTTCTACAAGCATCTTGATGCATTCATCCAACTTTTCCTTAGTCACATATCGAGATTCACCTCTTGACATTTTTGTAGAAATTGCACAACAAAAGTGAAAATCTATTGAAATTGTGACACCGACTTGTAGTGTTCTTGTATCCAAATTGGAACTACTACCGCAACTATTGATGTAAATGAAACAAAAAAACTAAGAGTATTCAAAATAAAGAGCCTAGTTGAGAAAATTGTCAGGATACCTGCACACCCAAGGATGGATTGCACCTGCAATCTGGGTAATGGAGAAAGACTTCTCTAATAAATTGGTTGATTGAATTCATAAAATGATAAGAGTTACAAATGAGGGGAGAAACCCTTATCTATATTGAAAAGAGGAAATCACCCTAACTTAAATCTCAAGTCTCTAATAAAATTGATAAGGTCCTTGTTACATAAAAGTGGCTTTTTACAAATATTAAATTTGATACTATAAAAGCCTAGAACTAGAACATTATCACAAAATCATGAGCATAGATACAAATAGGTCATGTACATGGCCTTGCTCCTCATGTGCCATCAAGCCTCTTTTCATGCAAGCAAATTCTTTATTTCCTTCACTAGTGCCTCCAACTCTACAACTGTATCCTCTTGGAATTTCTTTTAAATCTAATCCTCATGTATATTGTTCAACGTTTTCTTCACCACATTTATCTGCGAATTGGTGTCCCCAATTTTTCTTTAACCCATTCTTTGGTCAACCTCTTGACCTTAACTAGATTTGTTTGAAAATGTCTCATAGCATAATCACCCATCTTTGGGCTATTCTACCAAGCACTATGAACCACATCTTTATAGTTCTGATACCATAGCCAATGAGGATTAAATTTGAAAGGTCGAGGAGGCTTCCCTCCACTATTTTTACTACAATCCATCTCTAACAAAATTGGCTTCTTATCTAAAAAATAGACTTATACCTCCTAAAAAAATTTAACCGTCCATCCTTAATGAGAAATGATCCAACCTCTTCGCTATATTTCCACTCCCAGTCCTATAGTTTGATTAGGTAGGCTCAAGCTCCAAAGGCTCCATATCGACTAAATGAGCTTCTCCAAAGAGTTGTAAGAAGAAATTTGCAAGTGGTTCTTCCTCAATTACTTGACCTCATTTCTTTGTACCTTGAAGAATAAGGTTTGGGTATCCTCCTAGTGTCAAATGAGTGAAGGAAAGGAGGCTAAAAGATTTTAGGTTTTGCACAATTCTAAACCTTGAGAAGATCCATGTTGAGTTAAATTCTCTGGAGTTCAAAAAAATAGTAGGGAAAAGTACTATTGAATGGCATCCAAAAAGACTAGTGAGTTCTTCCATCCTAGTGCTCTTCCAGATTTCCCAACTGCACTCACAACTTAAAACTCCCAATCGGGAAGTATTTTTTGTAGGGTATTCTTGCACCCAAATTCTTGCATCATAGTATCTTATAAGAAGATAAGATAAGATAATATGATTTTATTAATGTCCAACAATGACGACTAAAGTTGGTCAATGGGGTTGTTGGGTACGATGAAGTCAGTACAAAGTGGGAGTGCCTAGATGCATCCTATAAAAGGAAAGATAAGGTAAGATAAGATAATTTAATTTTATTAATGTCCAAAAAATGACTACAAAAATAGGTCAATGGGACTTGTTATCACACAACTTGTAGTTTCCCCGAAAGGTGATCCTATCCAGGATGGTAGAGGTGTTGGGCAACTAAAGAGGTGATCTAAGAGGGCTACGATTTCCAAGGATAAAAGGTTGTCACGTAAATCGAGGCACTCTTCACTTTAGATCTAGAAAGTGCAAGATCAAGGGGGAGACCCTAGCTAGCTAATGGAGGCTAGCGAACCTACTCTAGACACTCCAGGGAAATGTGAAACAAGAAAGAGAGAGAGATCAAGAGTAAGTAGATCTAGATCTAGGGAAGACAAGTGGCCAATGGAGTTAGGGCTTGGTTGAGGAGGCTTATGTAAGAGATAAATGCTCAACCAATAAGTGATTATGCCACTAAAGGAGTTAAATGAGTAGATCTAGATAGATCTAATGCCAATCTAGGAGATCCAAGTGGGGTCCACCTTTGATTTTATAAAGTGGAGTGAGGTGGGGCCCACTTAGTGAAATTTAGATAGGAAAGGCACTAGGAGGGTGACTAAGTGATGGATCTGAAGTTTGAAGGACAAAATATCAACACCCAAATGATAGATCTATAAAAATGACTAAGAACTCACAAGTGCATCCTCCCCTAGAGATGGCCAGTGCTTGGATCGAAGGGTAAATGGAGTCGGATTTCCACCAAACTTGGTCTCTAAGGTTCATTAATTATTTAAGAAGTGGGTTTTAGTTATTAAGCCCAAATTATCACCAGATCTATCAGATCTCTTCTGGATCTTCTTTATCTTCTGTGATGGTGGTCCTCCTTCTTGTTGTGATTTCTAAAAGTGTGAGCTGTAAGAGTTTGATCATCATTTGCTCCCATCTTCTCTTCTCGTGCCACTAGTCGAGCTTCTTCTTGGGTGCATTCTTCCCATAGTTTGCTGAAGGTGGTCAACTTCTTCCTGGCACATATTCCTTAAATGAATGAGTCCTATGATCTTGGGAGATCATTCAAGGTGGTCATAACGATCTCTCCTACTTTTTCTTCAACTGCTTCAAGTTGTTCCTTGATTTGAGAGACCCTTGTGAAGTAGGATTGCATGGTCTCTGAGTTTAGGATCTTTACGTTCTTGAGCTGGTTCCTTAATGTCATCTTCCGATTTATGTTCTTTCCTTCGAATAACTTCGTCAAAGCATCGAACATCTCCTTAGGTGTCTTTAAGGATGACACATAGGGGATGAGATGATCTTTAATGGAGTCTGCAATAATTCTCTTGGCCTTGACCAAGTTCTTCTTGTAGATAGTCTTTGCTTCATCTCCCTTTGGTGCTGGAACCTATTCACTAACATATTTGTCCAAATAATTTTCTTCTAGGACAAGAGAGATTCTATACTTCCATGCTTGGAAGTTGTTAGATCCCTCAAGCTTATCATCAAGCTTGGTGTGGTGAGTCATTTTGAAATGAGAACCTCAAATGGAAATATAAAAGATTTATATCTTACCAATTTGAGATGCCCAACCTGGTTTTGGAGCTGGTTGGCCTAGGGTTCGTTAGAGAAACCCTAATTTTCCAAAGTTGGAATTTTGAACTTCTGATTGATAGAAAGATGCGCCTCCTCAAGACGAGTTGAGAAATGTACTCATTTTCCCAAATTTGTGGACAAAAGTGCAAAATAGCTGATGCCCTAGTTTTCCTCGCAGTAGTGACGGGGCCAAAAATGAAAATTCTCGGTTTTGAATTCTGCTTTCACAGGAAGATGCGCCCTCCTAGGGCAAATTGAATTGACCTCCTTTTCAAGCTGATCTGTGGAGGAAAGTGCTCGGAACAGGAAGCCCTAGTTTCCTCTCGGCACTAGTGACTAGGTCAAAAATGAAAATTCTTCGAATTGAGTTCTGATTCCTCCAAAAGATGCGCCCTCCTAGGGCAAGTTAGCATATCCCTCTTTTTCTGATGATCTGTGGAGAGAAGACCTTGAACTAGGAAGCCCTAGTTTCCCGCTGCTGCACAATGCCTTCTTTTCAGGAAAGCTCTGATACCATGTTGGAGTTTGCACTTTAATTCAATTTAACTAAGATCTTTAACTAAAAGAAAAAAAAGCACAACAAAACAGAAAAGACACAATAGTTTTCCTCGGGGAAACCATAAAGGAGAAAACCCCGCAACTTCCTCAAAGATAGATTCGTCACTAATACAATATCAAGCAAAATGTAAAACCCAAATAGAAGATGTCTTCTGCATCTCTCTCTCTCTTTCTCCTACAACGAACTTGAGTGGGTGAGAGGTGTGTCCAAATGAGAGAGTAAGCTCTCTATTTATACTTTATGTGTGGGTGACCTTTTTCCTAATGAGAAGGACGAGAGTTATTTTGATCGTTTTCTTTCAAGTGGCTGAAAATGGTAGCTTGTGGATGTCTTTTATGCTTGATGATGGCCAAATTTGGGTAGCATAACACCTTTAAACTGTACAAACCTGCTAAAAAACAACAAGCAAAATGTCACAGAAAATGTCCAAAATCACTCTTGGGCAATGCTAGTTGTACAATACAAAATAGTACAAAAATTTATGAATTTTTTATGAGTAAATTTGCATAAGATAAGAGCATGTAAATGAGATTTAAAATCTGATTTTTATATGGAAAGTATGCAGAAATAAAATGCAGAAAATTTAAAGAGAAGGGAAGAGTTTGTGCTCTTTGTTCTTCCAATGCTTGAAGTAGTGGGGTATTCGACCGAGGAAGTCCACTCTTCAATCCAGGTAACGTGCAACTTATGAGATATTTGCTACACAATTAAAAAGAAGGTGAGATTCAAATGATGAGTTAAGAAATCATAAACTTCGATTGAGAAATGTATGAAGTTCTTAACTACAAAATAGAAAACTCGTAAAATCTATGGCAAAAATACCACAAATCTTACCAAAGCAAATAAATTTGTTTGTTTGGCCTCCCCACACTTGAGTAGCTATGAAGAGCAGAAGCAAACCACCATAGAGCAACACCAACACAAGATCTCCTCCAAAGAATTTTATTAACTACAAATGGCTGAAAATTACAATGGCCCAAAATGGGAGCAAAGTGGAAGCAAGAGAGTGAGAAGCAAGAAAGCAAGAGTATGAGAGATGGTAACCCAAATGAGGAGGATGAGCCTCCTTAAATAGGAAAAGAGAGAGGGGAGAGTTCCTTTGTATGAATGACATTTGTCACTTGGAGAGAAAGGGGCCCATGGAGGGGGATGCACTTCCATGGATTAAAAATAACAAACAATGGGGGGGGGGGGAACCCCCCCACTCATGTTTTATATTTCATTGCTAGGCCAAGGGGAGAGAATCATGAAGGTGGGACCCCCCCTTTTGACTTATTTCAATTTATCTCATTTCCCATGGTGAGAGCAATGTTATCGGAACCGGACCGGAACTGGCAAAACCGGCCGGTCCGACTGGTTTACAGGGTTGGCTGGTCCGGTCCGTGCACAAAACCGGCCTAGCCGGATTTTTTTCCAAACCAGGCAAGAAACCGGCCGGTTCCGTACGGAACCGGTCCAAACCGCCGAGCCAGCCGATTTTGACCAATTCCATACGGAACCGACTAGTCCGTACTTCGCCGTACAGCCGCAGACAGGGACCCACGAATTTCAATTTAAAAAAAACCCAGAAAAACCTAATCCAAGTTTCTAACCTAACCCTAAGCCTATCCTAACACTATTTAAAGACCCCCCCACCCCCTACATTACTCACACTATTCATTGCATCTCGTTTGGCAATCTTGAGAGCATTGTTTGTTGGGCAGTTTTGGACTCTTCCTGAGCTGAGTTTTTTTGGGGGTTTGCAAGAACTTGTTGGGCATATTCAAGTGTGTTTTGCAGGGAGGATTTGGAGGAGATTCAAAGCATTATTTCTTGGAGCAGATTTGGAGCTATTTCGTGGACTGTTTTGGAGGTTATTGAAGGCTTTTGTGCAGAATTTGTGGGCTGTTATCATGGATCAGCTTGTTCTTTTTCTCTTGGCAGCGACAATTTCTCTCAAGCTTTGCTACATTTCTTCTTCTTTTTCAAAGGTATGTCAAGATTCAACACTCCATTTCTCTTTAAATTTGTTTTTTCCTTAGTTAATAAGTTATTAATAAATTATAGGGTTTTATTTCCAGCTTTTGTTTGCCATGGCTCCAAAAGATAAGAAGGATGTGGCATGGGTTCATTGCCAATTGGATGATGGTGGGAAAAAATATGCAATTATTGTGGGAAGAAAATAGCTGGGGGGGTATCCATAGGTTAAAACAACACTTAGCTGGTGCTAGAGGCAATGTTGAACCTTGTAGGAAAGTCTCTGATGATCTTACAGCAGAGATGCTAAGTAGTATTGAAGCCTACCAAGAAGAAAAAGCCAAGACAAAGAAGCTTCAACAAGACATAGGGAGAAGTTCAATGCCATTTGAGGATGAGAGTGACTATGATCCTGAGAGTGATGATCATGAAACCCCTCAAGGTCATTTGACTAGTTTTGAAGAATCCTCCAGTTTTCCTGTTAGGGGGAGAGGTGGACGTAGAGCATCCAATTTGAACCTGAAGAGGCCACGTAATACCCTGACCAGCAGTAGAGGGCTTGACTCTTTCTTTGTGCCCCGCACTACCCTTGGTGCTCAGCGCACCATTGATGCTAAATGGAAGAAGATGGAGAAGGAGGCTGCTTGGGTATGCATAGCCAGATGGTGGTATGATGCAGACATACCCTTCAATGCAACTAATTCTTCTTATCATCAACCTATGATAGATGCTATAGCTTCATGTGGTCCAGGCTTCAAAGGCCCTAGTTTTCATGATATCAGAGGGCCCCTTTTACGAAATGAAGTTCAAAGAATAGATGAATATCTGAAGGAGTTCAAGCGGTCCTGGAGTAGAACAGGGTGCACAATAATGTCTAATGGATGGAGTGATGGAAAATCCTGCACCATTATCAATTTCCTGATTGCTTGCCCAAAAGGAACCATGTTTCTTAAATCTGTGGATGCCTCTGATCAGGTGAAGGATGCACAGTTATTATTTCATCTTTTGGATGGAGTAGTTATGGAGGTGGGGCTAGAGAGTGTTGTACAGATCATCAGTGACAATGCCTCAAACTATGTTGCAGCGGGAAGGATGTTAGAGGAAAAACACCCCACCATTTGGTGGACACCATGTGCAGCCCATTGTTTGGACCTCATGCTAGAGGATATTGGCAAAATTGAGTGGGTGAAGAAATGTGTGGAGCGGGAAAAATCAATAACCAGGTACATCTACAACCACTCATGGGTTTTGAGTCTTATGAGGAAGAACACTGGGGGTAAAGAGCTAGTTAGATCAACCATTACACGATTTGCAACAAACTTTCTTTCGTTGCAATCCCTTGTTGATCAAAAAGTCAACTTGCGGAAGATGTTTTCTTGCGATGAGTGGAATGAATGTCAATGGAGTAAAAAGGCTGAAGGGAAAGATATAGCTAACAAAGTGTTTGAAAAAACATTTTGGAAAAGGGCAGAAGAGATAGTTTTATTCAGTGAGCCTTTTCTGAGAGTGTTGCGGATGGTAGATGGTGATAAACCCGCTATGGGTTTTATTTATGAGGCCATGGATCAGGCCAAAGAAGCAATAAAGGCAGCATATGGTGATAAAAGGCAGAAGTATTTTCCTATTTGGAATATCATTGATGACAGATGGAACAGGCAACTCCATCGTCCTTTGCATGCAGCTAGCTATTACTTAAACCCAAGGTAAGAAATCTCAAAATTCATATTCAAAGTTATAAGTTTTCTTGTAATTTCAAATGTTAAAGTTCAAAGTTATAAGTTACAATTTCAAATTCATTGATGAATATTTTTTGTCTTTTGAACTTTGAACTTTTGAAGGTACCATTATACAAAAGACTTTGCATCCAATGATGATGGGGAGGTAAAAGGCGGATTGTATAGATGCATTGAGCGCATGGTTCTTGATGCCAGGATACAAGATGAGATACACAGTAAGCTACTGCAATTCAATTAGAGTATGGGTAGCTTTGGCATGAGCATGGCCATACGAGGCAAAACCAAGGATCCACCGGGTAAGAATTTTCAAAGTTTTCAAATTATATTATCCATTGTAAAGAATGAGTTAAATTTCCAAAGCAATTTGCTGAAACTTGTTTGCATTCAACTCTTATTGCAGCCTATTGGTGGGGGCAGTTTGGTGGGAGCTGCACTGATTTGAAATTTTTTGCAGTTCGAATATTGAGCCAACCATGCAGTGCTTTTGGATGTGAACACAATTGGAGTGCATTTGAGCGTATACACACCAAGAAACGAAACCGTTTGGAACACAAACAGTTGAATGATATGGTCTATGTCTAGTACAATCTTAGGCTGAGGCGTAACCAGTTGTTGAACAAGACACCAACATCAAGCAACATAACCTTGGATGACTTTGATCCATCATCAGAGTGGGTTGTGGAGACTCAAGCACCAATATTTGATAATGAAGAACTTTCTTGGTTGGATTTGGACCCACTTCCAGAGGTTCCACCTTCAGGGCCAGGGGAATCAAGTAGGGCTTAGAATCCACTCCTGTAGAGGATGAAGAGGATGATGATGACGATGAGGAGGACGATGATGAGGAGTAGTAGTCTACTAGACACTAGACTCTAGTAGTAGTAGCTAGTAGGGTAGTGCCATATGATCAGTTTATTGTTATTCATTAGTACTATGGTTTCTTTTTGGATTGTAGGGGCCATTTAGAGCCTCTTTGTTGATGTACTTTGGTTCAGAACCTCAGAGATGTATTTCACTAGGTGCTATTTTGGTTATTTGCACCCATATTTGCTATATATATGAGAAACTTTGCATATTTGTGTATTAATGGCTTGGATTCATATGTATGCACATGAATATATATGTGTTTTTACAAAATATGAATATTTTATGTATTTTTTAGTCGACCGGTTTTTTACCTGGTTTGTTTCCGGTTCCGGTCCAGTTTCTGGTTCGGTTCACATTTTGGGCTTCGCCGGTTCGATGACCGGTCCGGTTTCGATAACATTGGGTGAGAGATGGTTTCCCCCTTTTGGCGACAACTTAAAACTTGAAAAACATTTGCTTGGGGGGGCCCTCTTGGACTTTAATTTCACCTTAGGAACATAACTTGACATTAGGAAACAATTTTTCCACCTCCCAAGTGACTTTAGGCACTTTTCCAAAATTTGCCTTACTAATTAATTGCCAATTTTCCTGATTTCCTTGACTGACTTAAGAAAATGTGTCCAAAACCTTAGCAAGACTTGTCCAAATGACTTCAAACTTTGCCCAAGGGTGTAGGGGGCTCATGCCATTTATCTTGAGTACCCATACCCCTATTTATGGGCATTAAGTCTCTTTTACATTACAATTTTTTTTATGCTAAGGGACATTTTTTAATTACCAAAAATTAAAAAATCTTAAGTAAAACTTAATGAAATTCCACAAGACTGGATAATTTCTAGCATGGTAATATAGAACATTCCTAGGCCCCAATCACCCCATGGAATCGATCATTAGAATGCCTTTCACCACTTTGGAGGTATTTTTGAGTGAAAAACTCAAATAATTAAAATCACTAAAAATGAATTTTAATTATCAAAGGGAAAAACACTCGATGAAAGGACTTTCCTAATGATAAAGTCATAGGAAACTAAGTTACACAAAAAATTGACTCTCATGCTGACATATCATTACAAAATCCCCTGCAGGGGTGCGGAAATTTCATGGAGAGAGGATAAGAGGAAAAGCTGCCTCGTTTGAAAAATTCATTAGGTACTTCTTTCTCATCTTCAAGGCACATTGAACATATGCATGGTACGTGGTTGTCCACCTAGTTGGTTTGGTGGTCAACTGGACCATCAACTATCACTGGAACACTACTGCTGTACAACCCTGGGCACTATCATACTGCTTTATATGGAAGAAAAATGGTCACCTCAGTCATCAAATCTGAGGTCATGAGGCTCAATCATGGCACAAGGTTGTCATGTCTGCTATAGGGCTGCTCAAAACATGAGTGATCATCAAAAGTACTGCTCATCATAGGCTGATCTCATAAAAAATGTGTAAAGGAATGGCTCAAAAATATATAGGAAACTGCTCTACAGTCATGGTAGCCCGGCTACTATGGATGTGATAACAATACCTTTTAGCTCCATTGACCTTTTTTGTGGTCATTCGTTGGACATTACTAAAATGATCTTATCTTATCTACCATTGATTTGTCCATGGTGAGGTCCCCTTGGGAAAGCCTTTTAGGGTAGCATAATGTGGAGTCTTACCTTTTGGGCTTGCTATAGGTGGGCCCATAGCTCTATCAGGATGTTATTTGTGGGTTGTCTCCTTTGTGGGATTGCTATCCCTCATCACACTTCTACTTTTTAAGTCAACCTATCTTTCTAGTAAAAGCTTTTCTTCTTTTCTAAGATGTTAGACTATTATTTAATATGGTAAGAGTGTGTAGGCCCTGTTGCCGCCTAGAATCACACCTGGGAAAACGCGGCAAAAATCTTCAAGCCGCTCGGTGTGGCCTTGGGGGTAAGCCAGAGTCAAGTGCTGTCACCTGAAACTCGACTCCTCCATCTAGGCTTACTCCCAGCGAAGTGAAGGGGGGTGGACCCTGTTACCAACTTATTTGTACCATAGTTGGATTGCTTGAAGAGCCGCCATTTGACAAACATGATGAATGTTTGTACTCCAGTGTATCAAACGATCCAGCATTTGTGCCTAGCCAGTTTTTGTTTTCAGTTGACATGACCATGGCCTCATGGGGTTTGTAATAAAGTGTGCTAGTAGGATTCTGAGTGTCTCGGTCCCCCATGACTTGATTAAGCAACTAAGGTATTCCAGGGAGTTTTTTCCCTTGTCAATTATACTTTGCCTATAGCCGAGCTATAATTGATGAGGTTTTCTCTCGCTTCCTCCAAAGCTGGAATGCCCGATTTTGAAAATTTTAGCCATAAGGGGTTATTAGAGTCCAACTAATGTATATAAGCCTACTAGACACTATTAAAATAGGTGTTGGTCATGTCCTAAGTCTCTAGGACCCTTAGAAAAAATTTCAAAATTTTTTTACTGGAGGCATCGGATTTGAGTTTTTAATTATTTTTAAATTTTTAATAAATTTCTCTATAGTTTAAATAGAGAAATTTCATTTTGTAATATGTTAGTCATCCGGGATCCGAATTCAGTGATTGAAGGCTTCAACCTTAAGCCAAAAATCATTCATGATCCCCGGACCAGTTTATCCTAAGTTTTAGATGTCAATTAGGCCTCATAATTAATAATTTCTCAAAAAACCCAGTTACAGAGAAATTATAAATTAAAATATTAAAATTGAATATTTTGGAGATAATCCAAATCTCTCCAAAATAAGTCAATTTGAATAAAATAAAAAGCTATTTGACATGGCACCTGGCATTTAAGATGATTCCAATCAACTCCACTGAGCTTTAGTCAACTCTTCAATCAGCACAAGAGATTAACTTCAGGAGAATTCTTCCATGCATGCAAACTTGAATTGGTGATGTGGAATGGGTATTAAATGAGTTTTGGTTGGTGATTGAGTTACATTTAATGGGAGTGGGGGCGCCTTGCCTAGGTGGAGGACACCTCCCACTCTCAACTACCAAGATTGCAATCAAAGTATGGTTAAACTCCAAGCCACCTTCTAAACACTCACGCCATCTCCAAGCTTGCTCACGTCAAATTCCTTTGGAGCTCGAGTTTTCCACATGGCACATGATAAATGGATGGTGATTATTCCAAGAATGGGATGGGGGGCACCTTGCCTAGGTGGAGGCCACCTCCCCACCCTAATTCAATGCTAGTTCGAGTTATGGATTGGAGTTAGCACTCCAAGCTTGATTGACATAGATTTTGATTGGTTGTGACTAGATGTTGATTGGGAGTTCGACTTGTGTTAGGTACCATTGGCTTCCATCATGCCAATTCGAATTAGGGTAGTTAGGCCTTTGTCTTTTGTTATATAAAGAGAGGTATTCCTCCTCTCTTAGGATGGACTTTTGAGCAAAGAAACTCTGGAGATTTTGTAAACAATTTTGATTATTAATAAAGTTGAGACTTTGGAGGTCAAAACATGGAGGCTCTTGGTGGCCATTGCTTCACCTTATAAACGAGGTGATATTGTTTTGCATTTTTATTTGAGATTATTAAGTTTTAGATCTTGTTTCAAGAGTGCTAACAATCTAGCACAAGTAAACAATGTATCTAGTTCTTTTCGCTTAAATATTCTTGTTTTACATATATTGCCCAAAGCTTAAGGTTCTTGCAGGTACATCTTCACTCCACATAAGGCTAAAGGAGTTTCAAGCTTTATGGACTTGAGAAACGAGAGGATCTAGCTTTTCCCATCAACATTCAACAAACTTCTATTTGGTTACATTGTTCTCAAGGGTTTATCTCTTCAAAACCTTCTATTTTTCTCTTTGATCTCCATTTTGACCTTGTCTTGCTAAGCCTTCTTCTTCTAGCCATTTCACCTCCATCTTGCCTTCTTTTGTCCTCATCTTTTTTGCCTCCCATCTCATTCTATTCGCTCCTCCTCATCCACCTTCTCCCTTTCCATTCGTTTTTCCTACTCTTTTTCCATTTTTCCCTAACATCTCTTCCTTTCGTCCACCCTAGTTAGGGCTCTCTTCTCCTCACTTTTTGGGTTTATTCATCATTGTTCCTTCTCTCCCCTTCTCATCCATCTTGGAAGAGCCCTAAACACTACACACAAAACACAAAAAACAAGTTAGAGTTAGTGGTTAGTTTATTTGTTGTAGGTTGCATCTAGTCTCTTGAAGTATTCAAATCTCATAAAAAGTTTCAAAGTTTTAATCTTAGATCTCTTTATTTGCATCTCATAGTAGTTAAAATCTCATATTAGGAGTTTAGATCTTGCATTCGAAAAGTTTATTGAGCATATAGGGTAGTGAAATATTGCATGTAGCTTGCACTTGTTTGAATTTTCTTTCCTTATTCAAAAGATAGATTTTTTCTTACACAAAAATATTTCAAATTTTTTATGTTTTAGATCTCATTCCTAGCATCTTGTAGGCATATGTTGTTTGCTGGTCCATTTTACACTTATGCACTTTTTTGAAATAAAATCTCATGCACATAGCTTTTAAAAGTCTTTTTATAAATCCTAGATCTAAGTAGTTTCAAGTTCTCTTTGATTTTCACTAACATCTAATGGGTGTTTGTTGAGATCTCTTTTGAGCTTGTGTAGGTTACTTTGAAGGAGGGAGGGTGCTTTTGGAAAGCAAGATCAAACCAAAGAGAAGAGTTGAAACCAAGTACCAAAACTAAGAAAGATCCAAACTGTGAAATTTCAAACCAAGAGAAGACAAAGTTTCAATACATACTCTCCTTTTTTTAAGGGCTTCATGCATTTTCTTTTCATAAATTTGTTTTAGTTTCTTGAAAAGTCCTTACAAGGGGTCTCATTCCCAAAGGCACTCGTAATAAATAAATAAAAGGCAAAGTGGAGGAGTCCTTCACTTTTTTGGGTGTTTCTTCCCCATTTGGGGAAGAGTGTTGTGCTTTGCTAGTTTAGATCTTTATCCTTTCATGCTTTAGTTTAGACTCTTATCTTATTATAATCCATTTCCAAGTCTTGTCTAGAGTAAGCAAACTTTGGGATTGCATCCCAAAGGCCACATAGCTTTGTGGTAGCTTCTTGTTCCCCCATTAGCCTCCTTGCCGAAGTTTCAGCTAGCTGGAAAGTCTCAAGGACTAGTGGTTCTAGTGATCAACCTTGTTTGGAGGTAGATCCCACCTTTAGATTAATCTTGTTTGGTAGAGCACTAAGTCTTTTACAGTTATTATTACTGCAATCATCTTGTTTCTTTTAAATATCTGTCATTTCACTTTCAGTTTCTTGAGCTTAATTTTTGTTCTTCAAGTTACAACTGCTTCTATTTCATAAAAAGAACTAAAGTCTCTTGAACTTGGCCAAATCCAAGTCAAGAGCACTCTCTGTCGGAGAGCATTTAGTTGTTGCATTTCCCTTGCATTAGGCATTTAGATTAATTAAAGTCTCTTGAACTTTGGTCTTAAGACTAAGTCAAGAGCGTTCTCTATCGGAGAGTTGAACTGTGCTCTAATAATAAAATTTTCCAACTCACACCCTTTCATAGTTAATTTATCTTGGTCGATTATCCAACACCCGTATGCTCTGCCAACCTGAAAGGGTTGGGCTAGTACTCAGAAAGGTGTTGGATTTGCTAAATTTCATAAGCGGTAACTTAATAAAATTTTACCCCAACCGACGAACCGACGTTGCTTTCGAGATTTACTGAGGTTGTTTCCTGAAACAGGTGGTGCCGAAATCCCGTTGTCAGACTCAAGGGTAAGCCAATTGAACACTTACCCTTTTGCAATCTGGGTGGCTTCGACCTATCATCTAAGAGGTTACCAGTACTATTTCCGGACTTTTGATATCCTTGTTCTTAGCCTAATAATCAAGACCGCCTAAAACTTACAATTTACAAAGATAATTTGCACAACGATCTCACGAACAGCTACATTCAAAGACTTACTTTTCAGCATCCCCCAACACTATACATAATTTTGACTCCATAAGGCACTGGTCTAATTGTTGTATTTTTCATATAACTATATTGTTGGGCCATTTGTCATTTTAAAATCATTTATTTGTGGATGCTATCTCATTTTTCAAGTCTTTGATATATTGTTGATCTTATACTCTTATAACGCAATGTGGATTGCTCGTTATCTTGTGTTCATTTCTGTAATTGTGGTCATTGTCATCAAAAAACTCCTAGAAAACACCCATCCGCATCACGAAACACTAAAAAACATTGAGCCATAGTTAACTCTTTGTATGGACTACCCCCTTGGCTTCGTTAGGAGTTAGCCTAAACGGAGGAGCTGGGATTTAGGTGACAACACCTAGCTCATTGCTTGCCCCCAAGGCCACACTTCTCTCACTTGTAGTGAAGAGACAACTTTCGAAAGATTTCTGCTGCCGGTGTGCATTTTGGTGGACAGCAGACCCTAAAAAGTGAAAAGATCTAAAGTGTTTAATCTACAAAACTAAAAAAAATCTAGGAGTTAGAAAATTTGATTACAAGAACAAAGCAATATAAAACATAATATCATTCATTGTCCCACATCATCATTATCATTTGAAACATAAACATCCATCATCATGAAATATTCAATAATAAGACCAGTGCTGATAAATGGAGTCAAATAAGTGCAGTTGAATGCTTGAAAAATGACAATGTTTTGCAATTTTTCTTGGTAAATTTTATTATTTTGTGTGGTAATGATTTTTTTATTAGGGATGGGGGATTTCCAATATACTGTGAGGTTCTGGAAATATGTCCGAAATTTGACAAGGTGGCTCCTCACTTGGACATGTGGGCTGGATCAGAGTCTCTAGGAGGTGTTCAACACTACACCAAACGAGGGTGTAGTCTAACGGTATCCCGAGGTCACTAACCAGTGGTTCTCGCTTCCGTTGAGAAATTTCCCCACCAGTATCAATAATCGTTTATGCCGGATTTTCGTAAAGGGAGGTTAATTGGGAAGTGTTAAACTAATTACTAGTCACTAAATTCCTTTCTGGTTGATCAACATGTTTAGTCAAAGCTGCAGTGATCCAGAGCATACGGGGACAAAGCCTTGTTAATTTTTAAAGATTTTTGAACAATGTTTTTCTTTTTATATTTAAAACCCAAGAGTCGCTTTTCTGGCCAGTACTCTAGCAAGCCCTTATCCTGAAACCGTACTTCGGGAAAGCAAGGGGGGTTGATTAAAACTGAAAAAATGGAAATTGTAAAAAAAAATGAGAAAAACTAGTTCCTGAGTGAACTTGTGGCCCACCAATGGAACAGACCAACAATGTAAATTTTAATCCTAGTTAATTTTATTAAGTTCCGAAAAAAGAAAATCTAAGCTAAAAAATGCAAACCACGAAAAATTGAGTCGACACATTTTCCCCCCCTGGGGGGATGGGGTGTGGGCACTGGGTAGCCCACTTGCTCTTGTTTAATTTTTTTTTTACAATGCCAATAGAAGTGCCCCAGTCATTCAAAATTGACTCAAAGGCCTACAAAATTGATAGAAAGAGTTTCCAGACGAAGATGTATGGTTCTTGGGTGCTCCTGGTGGCTCAATCTACCAAAAATTGGGCAGAGTCTCCTCCTATATGTTCACAAAATGCTGCAAAACAACAAACAAATATTAGTAAAAAGTGCCCAAAAACACTTAGAAAGTGAGTTTGGGTCACTACAAAAAATTACTGAAAAAATCACTAAGTTAATCTATGATAAACTAACAGAAAATAACCAAGGAAAGCTTGCTTGGCTTGCTTTTGAGGCAGCCAATAAGATGCACTTTTTAAACTTGCAAGATAAACTTTAATCCAAAAAAATAGCTTCCTACTCAAGCCTTATGATTTTATGATTAAAAAATAACTTTTTTGTATGCAAACTAGTGAATAGATCTAGGAACTGATGATAAAACTTATATGACAACTAGATCTAAATGCAACTAAACATTAGATCTACTTATGATTGAATCATAAAAGTATAGATCTATTATTTGATTGCATATAATAACCAGAACATAAAAAAATATATGAAAGAGAGAGAGGGAGATAAGAAATAGTTTTTATTTTTATTTTTATATTTTTATGTGTTCTTGAGAAGAGGCTTTGGAGGCTTCCGGTGGAGAACCGAGGGACTAAGTTTGCAAAAGAGATGTTAGATGAATGAAGGAAACAAACAAGATCCTCCACTAATCCACTTGAGATGACCTGCAAATCACATCAACTTGAAAACAAAAGATTAAATCTAGACATACACATATAAGAAATCGAATTCATAATGCTCATAAACAAATGGAACATCAAGATTGGATCTCTACACATGCATATATAAACGATTAGAACAATAGAACTATTGCCTAACCTTTCTTATAAATCAATACCGATCCTTACAATAAGCTAGATTTAGATGCAAGAGAAAGCAAACAGCTTGTTATCGCACAATCTCTAGCTGTTTGTGGTAGGTATCACAATAGGGACGGTAGAGGAGACAACTAGGAAGGTGTAACCGGCAATAGCCAAGTCCTCCGCTCGAATGAACGGAAGTCACACCGGACAGGGCTACTGTCACTTTAGACGAGGCACTTGGCCAAGTCAAGGGGAAGACCCTGCTCAAGCAGTTATGGTCGAGAGACAAAAGCACACCCAATCCCAAAAAGATAAGAGATAAAATCAAGGAATGAGTGTAGAAGGGCTCATAAGTCTAGTTTTAGCTACAGGATGGACACACGAATGAAACAAGCGAGTAGATGAAGTGTGACCAACAATAGATTATGATGAAAATAGTGAATTAGATGGCTGAAAATAACTGAAGCAGCAAACAATGCAAGAAGTGATTATAAAATGAAATTCTGCCCAACGGAGAGATTGTTTCAGAGATTGGTGGACCTAGGGCAACATAAAATTAAGGTTTTTAATCACTTCTAGAAGATGAAACTTGATTCCCAAAGGTAAAATGACGATCTAAACAAGAATCAAGAATACCTAGAACCCCAAAGAGACCCCAAACCAGTAGAAGTTTCAGAGGGTAAATGGAGTCGAAAATTAATGAAACTTAAGATGTAGGTTATTAAGCTCAAATAAAAAGCGGGTTTGCAAATAAAAAGAGTTCTAACGGTGGGAAGTTTATTTTTTGTATTTTTAGGGTTTATTATATGTTTTCCAACTTAGCAAGACAGTGAAAATGATGAAGGAGAGACAAGGAGATGAAGAGTACTTGGTGAAATGGTGAAGTGGAGAACTTTGAGTGAAGACTAGCCCGGAAGATCAAATTTGAAGCAGCCTGCAAGTTCCCTTGAGCATGAGAAGCGACTGGACACCAATGGCGACCTGGGTACCTGCCACAATCAAGACAATAATCAGTAACTGCAGCAAATAATCAAGTATAACAACAAATAAATGGCTAAAGATAAAGGAATTGAATAGCAGAAAGCAAATAACAACTCCCTTGTGGATAACTTTGGAGAAAATCGCTGGAATGGTGCTCCCGCTCCAAGTACAGTGCCCTTCTTCAAATGGCCACCAATGCTGCAAATATGAACCAGCAAACAAGTATGGAAAGACACAACAAACTATCTCCACAATGCATCCAACACTAGCTATCAATCACCACAAAATTTACTCCACAACACCAAGTATCAAGCTGCAAATGGAATGTCTCTCTATCTCAAGTGCAAATCGAAAATGCCAAGAAGAAGTACAAATGGAGTGAGTGCCTTCTCTTATAGAGAGAGGCCACTCCTCATACAAGTTTCCCCCCAAAATGGAGGGTGGAGATCACTCCCCAACCATCAAATTGAATGGTGGAGAGAGATGCCAAGAGGGGGGTGCGAATTGCCCCAAGAGAAGCGCACATGTGGAGGAGAGGGGACCCATGTGGGGTCCATACCACAATACAACAAGTTGGGGGGTGTCTATATGGGGTTTTATCCCCCCAACATCATACAATAAGGGCCCACATGCCCATACCAAACAAAATCGAATTCCCCCTAAGGAGAAAAAACGCCCCTATGGGCCAATTCGACCTCAAGTGATGAGCTGCCATGGAGAGGGCCCCACAATGTGCCAATAATGCATCAAACCTTACCATTCTACCTTTAGAAATTACCTTTACCTTTGCCAACCATTGATTTTGCCATTTGCCTATAGTTGCCTTAGCCAAATTCTGATTTTCCATGTAATTTTTGCTGGTTTATATGGCTGAAGCTGAAAATTGGGCTTTTGACCCACTTTTATTTCCCGGATTGCCGAACCGTTTGTTGCAATGCGATCGTGGACCCAAAAAGTAGTAGGGATGACCACTCGAACGACCTCGATCCATCACTTTGGCATTATTTGCCCAACATCCATAATTTTTAATTAAAACAGGTCAAAGTTGACCAATAATAATTAAAAATTTCTCAAACGCTTCAGTATTTTGCAATTCCGACACTTGCATGCTCATATGGGATCCCTGTAGATAATAATTGATCGAAATCGAAATTCCGATCGCAACATTTTTTCGGGCCCATTTTTGGCCTAGTCAACTCAGTTTGACCAAGTCAAATCTGGTCAACAATAGTGCTAGTTGAATACCTGTATGCAAGCATTAAGTGACAAGGCTCAATTATACAAGTTAGTACATTACTAAGCAATATAATGATAACATTGTGATCAAAAATACATTAAATCCCGAGATAATACAAGGCCCCGGTGAAGTGGGCCCACCACCTCCAAAAGACTAAAATGCTATGCACATCTATAGAATTGACCACTTTGCTGAATTTAGGTGATGCAGACAACAAGGCAAAGGACATGGGAAGACAAGGATGAAGATCATGTGACCCTTTGGACAACTCGGGAAAGCGGGGTCGTCCACTGAGGTAAGTATGCCATGACAGAACACGGGGAAGGGCGGTGCCTCAAAAATGGGTATAGTGCAGGGAAACCACCACTAGTCATCTAACAAGTATCTCACAACTCACATCCGTATCCGAAGACTCCGTGAGGTTCTTTTCTAGAGCCTCCAAACTGGGTGTCCGGCAAACCGTAACTTGAGACTCTAGGGGGCAATCTTGAGCTTGTCCCTTGCTCCCTCTCACCTCCTTGTCCCGCGGGACTAGGTGAGAAATAACCACTACAAATGCTGACATGTATGGCTGACCTAAATCCATGTGTGTTCATAAACACATTGCATGAATTTTACAATGAGTTTCATACTTAGCCCTTTTTTGGCTAGATTTTACATTTACAACATAATGGCCCTTTTGGCCTGATTTACATTTCTTCATTTCTTCATTTACATCAAGGCCCTCTTGGGCTACATACATATCTCAAAAGATATAAACATGGTGCTCATACTGCAAAGGTAATGGGGGTGAGCAATATATGCTTCGATGACCAATGGGGAACACCCGGTGAGGCTACACAATCCTTACTACATTGCAACATCGGGGGCAACCGACAGGAGCAAATCCCAAGTCTAACCGTGTATCTCACACACTAAAGAGCCGAGGCACAATAAACAGGGAGTCATGGCAAACTCAGAGATCAGTGGGGAAAGGGGTCCTCGGGATCACAAATCAGAATCCAGGTCGGGGAACAAGTGTCATGGATGAGTCAGATGGGTGGTGAAAGTGATAATGGAGCTAAAGTCAGCTACCGAGAGGGACTAAGTGATCAAGTCTATGCCAAGTGTAGAGGACATGACTCAGCGTGCATGTACATAAGTCTAACCGGACGGGTGGACTGACATCATCAAGGGCCCAACCACATCATATAATATCTAGATCACCAAATATATCATCTAATGCAGAGTTAGTGTACTTACAAGTATAAAGAAGTCTAATCTACAACATGAGCAATAATCATCAAATGCAATACCTGCTGCACCATATACCTGCTGCTACTGAAGCTGTCAGTGAGCTGGATCTCTGCTGAATCCGGGCACATAATAAACCAGCGATATACTGTGATAATCTCGACCAAAACATGACTAGGCAACTGTCTCAAATGGGCTTATGTCAAAGCCTGGCAAGGGAAAGGTGACCCTGTGGTAGATGGTAAATGACAATGTGTGTAGCACTGTACAACTGTCTGTCCCCTCTGATATATCTGCTAGGGGAAGTCTGAACAAAACTGCCTAGTCTGAAGGCGGCTGATCTCCGATCTGGAAAAAAAAGTATTGTGTGATCCTCGACTGCACAGTCTGCAGTATGGTAGCTCCAGGTAACATAGATGTGATAACACAACTCAAATACATGTTACCTCAATGAAGTTCATGACATACATCCACTCATCAAAGGACTACACCAAGCTTGACTTCCAAAGTCTCTTTATTCTCATAAACAAAAATAACTATTACAATGGCAAGCTCTCAATCTCAAACTCCAACTAGTCAAATGAAGGATGAGAGGCTTGCTTAAATAGAAAAAAATGAGAGAGGGGGAGCACTTAGTCATGGAGAGAATCAAGCCATAACTTGTGGCTTGATGGAGGGGATTGTTTCCTTCTTTCTAGCTGCCAAAAATCAGCCCTAATGCTGCCATAAATTCAGCTACAAACTCCTAAAAATTTGCGCCCCCCTCTTTCAAGGAATGCGCCCCCCTTTCATGGGGAAATGATTCCTCAATTCATGGCTGCCCAAAATATGCTAAAAATCAGCTCTTACATCCCTTACATAATTCTGACCTCTAACTCTTACAAATCCCACCAAATTAGGAAATGGATTTTTCTCACTTTTTCAAAATTTTGGCATTTTTCACACTTTTTTGGGTTTTTTGACAATAAGTGAAAAATAAGTCATCTAACTACTTAGGAAAGTGGGTTTTGGGGTATGGTGGGTGCTATGAGCTTGAAAATGAGCACCCCCATGGCAAAAACGACCCCTAGACCACACTTTTACATCATTTTAAACTTTTTTAATTAAACCATTAAAAAATGGCTTAATTTTACAGGAAAAATTTATTTTTCCGAAACATAAAAAAATCTAGGGAGACCTAGCACATGTCCATACGACTCAAAATTAGTGTCTAGCATGTTCATATACATTGACCGATGGACTTTAAAAACCTCCTAAGGCCTAACGACCACTCCAGGCATTCCAGCTTTGGAGGAGCAAGAGAAAAAATAAAAAATTATGTCCTGCTAAAACGCAAAACATAATTAATAAGTGAAAAAACTCCTTGGAATACCTGACTTAATCGACAAGTCCTAGGAAGCCAAGTCTTTTACATAAAAATACCATGCTAGCACACTTTATTACAAACCTCGTAAGGCATGGACATGTGAGAAAAAAAAATTAAAAAAGGGCCCTTAAAAAGGCCTGATGGAATTCAGATCACTGATAATGAACATGTAACATGTTCAGACTTTGCCCGCTCACTTGAAAGTCCAACTAAGTACAACTTAGCTGGGTAATAGGCCCTAATTAGGTTTTTATAGGAATCCTCTTATTCAAGGTTGTAGCATTATTCCGTTGTCTCCATAGAATTATTGACATATAAGAATGATGGTTGTTGCTCGATATGCCCTTTCTAAATCTCGTCACATATGATTGATGATTGATATGTCTTTCCTCAATGCCACTTTAATAAATGTTATTATAAAATGCATTAGATTATCTTTTTGTTGATTTGAATGTTACTATCTTTCCTTTTCTCCTTTTACAAAAAAATATTGGTGCAAACATACGTAATTATTATTTTTTCCTTGGTAAAAGCTGTCTGAGAAAGTCTCGAGCACTTTCCCCCTTTCAAGGATACCTAGTGTAAGCAGGGGGGGTAGACTTAATATTCCCAATCTCATGCGAATCCAACCAGGGATGTGCACAGTGTGCTGGATTACTGACAACATCCTGGAAATAGTGGCACTGACTGATTGAGCTAACCCTCGGGGCTAGGCAGCTGTTATCATCTTCATGTAGTGACTATTTGAGTTGTACTCAAATAAATTTGACTATGTTTCAAGTCAGTTTTTAAGATGATTGAATGCTTTGTGCTAATGAAAACTTTTTGCATGTTCTTAAGTTGAATTTCTTATGATATGCTACTTAGATTTGTTTTTTAACCAATTTTTTACCTTTCTTACAGGGTGACATATTGTTTCTACATATGAGTAAAGCACCAATTCGTTCAGGAGAAATTGTTGTGTTTCATGTTGAGGTATACTTATTTTATTCCCCTTCTTTGTTGTATGTCCGGTTTCCCATGTTAAATATTGCTGGATGCTTAATTTATGCATGTAATGTACTAAATTATTCATATTGATAATTTTCAAATTCCTTAATGATGATAGAGATATTCCCCCCCATTTCTACTTTTGGTGCTGATTAATCACTCTCTTCTCTTATCCTCCTCTTTCAAAGTGATGTGTTTATCTTTCGTCCTCTTTAGGGTTTATCTTTTGGAGTGATCCCATTGTATTCTTCATTTCTATTTTATTTTTATTTATTTCTTTCTGCATATAGGAGTTGCTTGGCATTCCCACATTGCCAATGTGACTTGTTGTGCCCTCTAGTCCCATTGACCAATTTTGGTGACCTGTGGCCATTAGTAATTTTTTTTTTCCTTATTGAGTAGAGCATTTGAGTATTGAGTTTAATGATTCACTTATATTTCATTATGGCTGCTTTGTTATGCTGTATCAATTTTTTGGAATTATCTCCTAGTTATCTCAAAAGATTTAAAATTTAACTGTGAGAAATGAAAGTAAATTTAAAAACATGGCTCCAAACATTTGCATTGGAAGGAGATCAATACCAAATATTTTTTCTTATTAGGAACTAGTTTAACACTACAAAAATGGGATCCTTATGAAACCAATCTTATAAGATCCAGTTGAAACTTCTGGTGTTCTTTTCTAGTCTTCTTGTATATAAGAAGACTAGATCTCTAACTTTACAAACTATGCCTGTTACAACTTGTGTAAAAATCACCATCATCTATAGAGTCTATGCACAACTAAGAACTGCTAGGTAGTTAGCTTGAAACAATGTTTAAATGCAGACACACAAGTAGGGGTTTTAGCCTGAGACCAAGTTTGGTATATCATGATTCATCAATTATTCCCTGTTCTTGGTCATAAGAGCAATAAGGGGCCTGTATGTAGTTGGCAAGACCAACCAACCAACACCCAACCACATATAAGAATTCAATGCCTTTTGAGGGACTTACAACTAATGCACCATTGCACAGTCATTTCTATGGCTTATAATTTGTACTGCAATTGTACAAAGACTTATAGGCAATTCCCATTATAATTAGTACCACAACTCTACATTCTTGTGCATCACTCTTAATGGGGTAGCATTGCTATCTAAGAATCCAGTTTTTCATGACAGGTCAAAGCACATAGAGATCAGATACCACTTCATCCGAGACTATGTTCAGAGAGGACCTGTGGAGTTACAGTACATTTCCACTGATGAGCAGGTTGCAGACATTCTGACAAAATCTTTGGGGCGGGGCAAGTTTGTCTTCTTCAGGGACAAGTTGGGAGTGGTGCAGAACACCTTCCTCGGTAAGAGGGAGTGTTGATTTTTGTACCTAGGAAAGTGTTCCCCTAGGTGACTTTTGCCTTAGTCACTTAAAAGGGGGAAATAAAGTGACCCTTGCATTAAATGACTTGAGATGAGCATTTAATTTGACTTTAGGGATTAAAGTCACTTTTTGATAAATTTAAGTGAGGTGAGCGAAATTAATTTTTATGAGAATTAAAAGAGCATTTATTCTCATCCACTCATCTAAACCAATCTGAGCCATTGGATTAGATGACCATTCACTCACCCTAGGGTTTCAATCAAAAAGGGCAAGGGAAGGCATTTGGACCCACTTTTTTGTGAAGAAGAGAGTGAGGAAAGAGCAAGAGAGAGGGCACAGAAATCGAGGCAGATCCATGAGCATTTGTTGAGCAGCACGAATTTCGAGGAAGAGAATTAATGGCACATTTCCCAAGAAAGTATGACAGCACAAATCCCGAGGCAGCTTTAGCATGAATGTACAGGGCACAAAAATCGAGAATCCGTACATCGGCATTAAATACTGAACCATACATCACGATTTTCGAGGTGATTTGCTGGGCACAAATCCCGAGGTAGTGGGCACAAAAATCGAGGACTGTACTGCAGCATTAATTGCTGTGGATCCATACAGCTGACTGGGAACACATCCCGAGGCATTCTGGGCACTGTTTTCGAGGGCCATACTGCACAGATTTCGAGGCAGCTACAGCACAGAAATCGAGGCAGCCTTCTGGGTGAAAATTTGATGGTTGAGATAAGTGGTTTTGACTGTAAATTTTTGTACTGAAATTTTCTGAAGAAATAAATAATTCTCTCTCTCTCTCTGACAGGTTTTCCCCTTGTGGGTTTTTCCTGGGCGTTTAGCCAAAAATTTCTGAGTCTGAAATTTTATAGTGTGCATGAATATTTAATTTTTTGTCTGTAAAAAATGAGTTTCAGCAGTGTTTTTGAAGTCTGAAAATTTTATGTTATTTCCAGCCATTAACAAAAACTGGGTTGGGCATTAAACAATGAAAATGTGACTCAAAAACCGGGTTGGGTTGAAATCTCAGAAAACTTTCAGTGCTTCATTGCCGCCATTTATTTTCCAGTATTCATATCAGATCTGAAGTATTTGGGGATATTTCAGTACATTGGAGGCAGGGTGCATTTGTGAAGGAAGAAACTCAACTCTTGGGTGGAGGTCGAATACTATCCTCTTGTGGAGAGAGGACGCTGCTGTCGGGAGGTGAATACTAACTAGAGGGAGGGTGCACTTCATTCTACTCAGTGCACAAGAGGAGGGCGCACTTCTACAGCAGTCTGTTGTATGGGAGGTGAATGACTTTGTTTGCCGCATATTGTCTCTGTTATATGCTTCCTACTGAGAATATTTGTGCTCAGACCTAAGGAAAAGGGAGAACACTGTTAGCGTTGGAGTTTAGGGTCTGCATTGCGAAAGAGGACGTGTTCACAGTGCACTGGCAAGTCGTTATTGGTTCTGTTGTATGCTGTTGAAGAGTAGAGTGACTTCACTGTGGAATAGAGCCACCTTTGCATCTGTGCACAACTTCCAATTCGCCCAGTCATCTGTTACAACATAGACTCTCAGAGCATGGTCCCCATACTGCTGTTGGGTGCACTTTGAAAGAGAACAATGGATTGTAAACATTTCGGACTTAACTCAGTCAAATCATGATAGTGGGAGGACTGTGCATTTGTTGACTCACTGCTGCTACGATTTTGCAAGTGTATCATTCTCCTACAGCACCTGGAAGTAAAGGTAGCTTTTGCTTATTGCTTTATTGTGCTAAATCAGTCATACTTAAATTACTTCTGTGTATGCAAATCCATAGTCACCTACAGGACCCTCTCTAGAATTATATCAGATTTAAATAAAGGAATGGTTGTCTGTACAAATGGTGATTTAAGTTGGTTAAATATGAAATGATTGATGCATATGAATTATGTGCAACAACTCTTGATGCTATACTATGTTCAAACAAGAGAATCAGACCTACCATGCTTGAAGACACCTACAGGCAGCCTTTAACAGTTGGTTCACAAAGTGATTGATATAATCTGAACTCATAGTGTAGCTACAGTGAAATCAGAAATGAACTCTGAGGGTGCTCAGGAAGCTACAGGGGTCACATAATAGCTTTGCACAGTATTTAAATAAATTTAATGCTAAAACATAAGCCAGATACAGTGAATCTATTACAGTGTACTGTTGGAGGTTGAGAATAATTGCCTACAGTAGTTTAACACAGAAGTTAGTAGGATGTTTGATCAAACAACAAGAGTAACCAACTCGACAGTGAGTCAATATCTTTAGTGAAGTCCTGCTTGGGGATCTTACATCTTTCAAGGGTTTCTCTATGAAATCAGTCATCTCAAAACCATTGAAAATTGGATCATTAAATTCATAATTTTGAGGAGACAAAATGCTTACCAAGCCCTTGTCTTCAAGAGAGGATGAAGTGGAATCTTGCGTGCCTTATTTGACTTTTCATCTTCTTCATGGGGTGCTGCAATAAAATCTTCAATGTTCTATTTCTTTGGATCTGAAATGTCTTTTTCATGGGAGGCTACAATATAATCTTCAATAATTTCATCACCCTTATTTTCTTCATGATCAAGCACATGGGTATGCATTATTTTTAGGATTCGGTATTTCATGTAGCAGGAAAATTTTAGTATTGATGGGGATATGATCTCTGTCCAAAACAATTCTAATATTATTGTCATAATGAGTTAAGTTAATGTCAAGCATTAGATATTGTGTTCATTTACATTTTTTTGGAATATAGTAGAACTTTAATTGCTTTTTATTTCTATTAATGCGTGGGTTTTCTCTTAATTATTTACTATTGGAACTTGTCTTGTTTTGTCATCAGGGAAAAGATATTCCTATAGTTCATCGAGTTATCAAGGTATCATTTAATCCCATAACATTGTGATGTTATCTCGAAGTATATTGGTGACATCCCTCTACAACTTGTTCTTATTGAATATTGGTGACATCCCTCTACAACTTGTTCTTATTGAGTAAATCACTATATATATATATATATATATATATACGCAATCATGTATAGTGAGCTATGAATTGTTCTTTTTCTTAGATAATTTCTTTAAATGCAAAGTAGGACTAAGTCCAAATTACTTGTTATCATACCATGTTGACACCTATCTTGTAGTTTAGTTTAGAGTGCAGCAGTAGTGATGAGTTTGATGATTGATCATGTTGATCAATGACATGTATGATTTATGATGTATGATGTAGTGGCATCATAGCATGCTGTTTTTAGGACTCTAGGCCATTTAAGCCTCATTGATTATGTATTTTGTTCCAGATATGTATTGCACAGTACACTTTGTGCAACTTTGATATGTTCACCCATATATGGCATATACATGAGCATACTTTGGATATTTTATCTCTAATGCTTTGGAATCATAGTTTAGAATCTTTAAAATATTTTTTTTCTTTAAAATTTAAATATTTTATGTATCTTTGAGTAAGTCGAGTCATTAAATTCAACTCGGCCGAGTCATTACCGATTCTGACTCCGAGTCTGAGTTGACTTTCGATTGATTCCGAGTCTGAGTCTGAGTTTTAAAACACACACACACACACACACACACATATATATATATGACAAGCATGTTAACATGCAATGCAACTTACCCAAACTGTAAGGTAAATTTGAGATGCATTATTCATGTTGGGTACCTTCACTGAGAGGACAAAGCATACTCTCATGTGGCCAAAACTCACATGTTAAGTGCCATCTAACATTCATCATCACTCCTCGTCTAGTTGAAACTCACTAATGTATGCTTTGCCAACTTGGCATGTTTTTGATTAATTCAACTTATAGTGAAGAAAACTGAAACATAAATTTAGCAATTGGATGACCCAACACATCATTTACTTGTACTACTGTAATGTATCCAAGACACTAAATGCTCATATGGTGCAACTCATATTCGTTTCCTATATGAAACCAACCATGGCCTGATTACTTTATATTAAATAATGTTATCCATATTGGTTACCTGCACGGCTCAACTACCTCAAGGACTTGTATAATACCATTTTAATATTGGCTACATGTATGGCTTAACCATGCTGATTACTTGTACAATGCCATTCGTATCTCTATATCTTCCCCTTAGTACCTAAGTCACCTGACACGAGGACACGGGACACGAAAATACGATTGTCCGACACGGACACGGTGACCCCCAGAATCAGGACACGTTTTATATACATATATATATATTTTTAAAAATATATAAAAGTATAAAAATTAGACATATAGATCCAATTTTTTTAGAAACTAGAACATTTACAAATATTCAATAGAAATTAGAATTCAAACACATTAATGATTACACATTTGTCATTCACAAATCACAACACATTTGTCGTTCACAAATCACAATGAGACACATAGATGCATGTCGAAACCATATTTCTCATTAAGTCATCAAAATCAAAATGTATTACATATATGTCGGAATTCCACTGGGCACTGGCAAATGCCAAATAGACTAATAATAAATACAAAAAGGGGTGGATCAAGATGGAAGAATCCCATATGTCAATAGTCCTCCTACATGCCTGAATCAACAAACTCATCACTGCCACTGCCCTGATACTCCTCCTCCTCTCTGCCCATCTGACGATCTGCATTTGCTGCTGTGGAGGATGACCCCTCCATATGATCACCATCATCAAAAGTGACCGGCTCTAGCACTGGATCATTAAGATCCATGTTGGCTAATGCCAACTCAGTACTGCTGTCCAAACCCATATCATCAGGAAAGACATCCCACATCTTTATCTTTCCCTTCACCCACTCCTCCCTCTTCCTGTAAATAAGATGAATGTTGGAGTGCACATACACCATCGTCTCTGCCCTGGACTGTTCAAGCCTGCTCTTCTTCACACTGTACAAGTTCCCATATGTGCTCCAATTCCTCTCACAACAAGAGGATGATGTAACTTGAGAGATGACCCTCAAGGATAACTTCTGTAGAATAGGGCATGTTGCCCCATGAGTTTCCCACGAAACATACGGTTTCTTAAGCCCCATGTCTCTAAGCACCTCATAGCCTCCAAATCTCCCAGTGCCAGTGGAAAAATCTACAAAGCCCTCCTCCACCTCCTCAAGTAGGTCTCTATCTTGAAATAGCCGTCTAAGTGCTATCTTCCTCCCATGTGCAATCTCTCCATCCATGTGAGGAGGGACTCTGTGTGAGGGCCCCGGTCCACCAGTGAGCCACTCCTGAGTGTAGAACTTGGGGTTCAAGGAGTGGGCCAATCAATGCAAAGGTGTGCAATTCTTATCCCACCTGCAGATAAGAATATCTTGAATCATGGTCCCTCTGCCGATGTCCCATACTCGGGACACTCATTCTCCATGACAATGGACATCATGGACTCAATCATGGAATCCCACCCCTCATAAACATCTGCTAGGATGGGCTGGTTCGTGTTTGCAAACCTCATGGACTCAATCATGGAATCCCACCCCTCATAAACATCTGCTACGATGGGCTGGTTCGTGTCTGCAAACCGCAACAAAGAAATGATTGGCTCCATGATCTTAATGCTAAGATCTACCGTGTCCCACCAACCATCATTTAACACTGTGTCCTTCACCTTTTGTGAAGCAAGGTGATCCGTCTTTCTCCAAAAAGACCAAAACTCTAAAATCACCATGGACACAAGAGCGGTTTTGACCTCCCTCAACCTCTTGAGCATGATGAATGAGGAAGCAAACTGAGTATCTGCAATCTTCAGCAATGAAAGCTGTGTGTACTCTTTGTAGATGGTGAGGGCATTTGTGTGGTTTTGTACAAAGTTATGGATATGGCGTGCATTCTCAATAAGGTTGCCAATCCTGGTCACATCTGAAGCAATGGATTTCAGTGCTGTTATCACCTATTTTGTACAAATAGTTGAAACTCCATTGAGCCGCCAATGTTGGAACACATCAGTGTTCACTTCCAGAGTATCAGGGTTTCAGATTGCAGTAATTAGCTAGTTTTGGCTAGTCAGTTTTGTCTTTCAGTCGATGTGACCATGGCCCCACGGGGTTTGTAATAAAGTGTGCTAGTAGGATTTTTGAGTGGCTCGGTCCCCCATGAATTGGTTAAGCAACTAAGGTATTCCAGGGAGTTTTTTTCCTTGTCAATTATACTTTGCCTGTAGCCGAGCTATAATCGATGAGGTTTTCTCCCGCTTCCTCCAAAGCTGGAATGACCGATTTTGAAAATTTGAGCCATGGGGGGTTATTAGAGTCCAACTAATGTATATAAGCCTACTAGACACTATTAGAATAGACTGTGGTCATGTCCTAAGTCACTAGGACCCTCAGAAAAAAATTTCGAAAAAATTTACCAGGTCCTCTGGTTTTGGGTTTTTAATTATTTTTAATTTTTAATAAATTTTTCCATAGTTTAAATTGAAAAATTTCAATTTGTAATATGTCAGTCATCCGGGGTCCGAATTCAGTGATTGAAGGCTCTAACCTTAAGCGAAAAATCATTCATGACCCCCGTACCGGTTTATCCTAAGTTTCGAATGTCAATTCAGCCTCATAATTAATAATTTCTCAAAAAACCATTTATAGAGAAATTATTAATTAAAATATTAAAAATGAATATTTTGGAGATAATCCAAATCTCTCCAAAATAATCCAAAAAGAATAAAATAAAGGGCTAATTGACATGGCACTGGACATTAAAGAAGCTTCCAATCAACTTAGTTAGCATTCAGTGAGATGTACAGTCACTGCAAGTCAAAACTCCAAGAGGAAATTCGCCCTCCTTCATAGCAATCACGAATTAGTGATGTGTCACTTGTTGAGTGGGTTGTTGGGTTGTATTAAATGCTATTGTGGGCGCCCTCCTTGGATTGTGGCCACCTCATAGCATTGGCTCCATCTAAAACTCGAGTTACCATTTAATACAAGCTCCAAGCCATACCATGTGGCAAGCTCGCCCTCCCTTTAAGTGCTCACGTCAATCCTTGATGGCTCATGCGAATTGGATGGTGGATTCAACAAGAAGAAGAGTGGGGACGCCTTACCTAGGTGGAGGCCACCTCCCCACTCCCTATTGATTGCAAACTTGAGTTATGTGGTAGATATGAGCTCCAAGCCAAGATTTGATTGGTTTATGATTGGAATTTGAGATTTTGTCAAGTGTTATTGGCTCCCTTAGTGCCAAATTCGAATTAGGGTTTTAGTTCTTGTAATTTGTATAAATAGAGGCTCTTGGAGCTCTATTCTTCATGGAGATTTGTGCAAGAGAACTCTACCCAATTTTGTATTATTGTAATTTGTTTAAATACTTGGAATACAAGCGACTTTGGAGGTCTATGCAAGGGCTCTTTGTGTTGTGGTTTCATCCTTTTTGAGGTGTTATCTCTCTCACTCTTCTCTTTTATTTGCAAATCATGCTCAATGCTAGCTTTAGAAGACTATCAATCTAGTACATGAGGTTAGTCAATTAAAGTTTTATTTGACTATCTATGCTTGATCTCTCATTTATCTTGATATGTGTTTGATCTACATACTAGCACTTGATATGGTTTGTTGTTGAGAGTTGTGTTTTTCAGGGATCACTGAAAGTGGAGAAGAGTTTGGAGATCAAGCTTCTCTCCATTAAACAGGAGTTCTTACCATCTAACATGTTCACTTTGCAAAGATTACAAAAGCTTCCACTTCCAAGTGAAGAAACGTAGCTAGCAGGGGCTCTTCCTCATCCATCAAACTCAATTTTTAAAAGCAATTTTTCGGTTACTGGTTACTAGTCCTATCTGTTGATGTATATGTAACTTCGGAATGTATTTCATATATGTATATTGTACTCCTATAGAGATGGTATTATTCCTTTATACGGAAGTGTTTGTATTCCTATAGAGATGTTATTATTCCTCTATACGAAAGTGTCGTCATTTATATTGTAAGTGTCGTAACTTATACTTGATGGGTTATTAGACCACCTTGTTGGGGTCGGCCCTGTATAAGTCATGTGGGTCGAAGGGTTATTAGACCACCCTATTGGGGGTCGGCCATGTGGGTCAAAGGGTTATTAGACCACCCTATTGGGTGTCGGCCCAGTCGGCATTATGTTATGTGGTTAAGTTAAGGCCGACCTAGTAAAGTTTATTAGGCAAGTCAAGTCAAGTATAAATAGAGTGCGGGAGGCACTCTATTTTATCATTCTATTCTCACACACACTCTTTGAAGAGTGACGCACTTGTGGAGGAGGAGAAGCTGCTGCTAGGAGAAGACTATCTCTTGTACTTTGGTTGTATCATTGCTCTATCTATCTCTGAGGAAGTTATTGGGGTTTTTCACCTTTATGGTTTTCCCCAAGTAAACTCTGTGTCTCTTGTGTGCTTGCATTATTGTGTGCATGATTGATATGCTGTAGATATGCTGTACATGTTGTTCTCTCAGTTAAGATCCTAGATCAGATTGAAGTAAATTCTGAAAAATTAGCACTATCCTTTTCTAAGCTGTGGAAAACCTTAGATCTACCTTTCTCCAAGCCTAGTTTCCTCCATCAAGCTTGCCTTCTTGCTTGGTGGCTTGTCTTGATCTTTTGCCTTTTTCCTTCTCTCGTCCCACTTGGTTTGTTCTTCCACCTTCTAGCCTTTCTTTCCTACAAAACTCCTCCTTCTTCTTGCTCTCATCCTACTCTCCCTAGCTCTCCTTCTAGCTTTCGTCCTACCTCTTTTCTTCCCTTTCACTCCATTCGTTTTCCCTAACTTCTCAACCTTTCATCCCTTTTGTTTTCTTCCCAAGTCTTCTCCTTCAACCTTCCTCTCGTCCCTCCTCTCCTTAGCCATCTCTCCTTCCTTTCGTTTCCCATCCTTGGCCTTCAAAGCCTCCCTTTTGTCCACCTTCCAAAAAGCCAAAAAAATTTAAGTTTTGTTAAGAGTTAGTGTTTAGTTTTAATTCCTTTTTTGAAAAGTTAAAACGTAGATCTCATCTTTGTTTTTGCATAGTTAGGATCTAGTCCATTTTTGCATCTAGTTTCTTCTTAGTTACTTTTTGCATTTAGATCTCATCTAGTTAGTTTGCATCTCATTGTTAGTTTCTTTTCCATTTTAGATCTCATTCTTAATACTAGATTTGCATTTGTTTGTCAAATTTCTAGTTTATGCTTAGTTTAGATCTCTTATTTGCTAATAACTAATGGGTGCTTGAGTGGTTTGGACTTTGTTTATTGTAGGTATTGAAAAGAAGAGAAACAAGCCCAAGGAGGAACCAAGAAAAGACTTGAAGAACAAAACTCAAGGAAGATCAAAACTAGAAACCAAAGAGAAGACTTGAACCAAGAAGACAAAATTATACACACTCTCCTTTGTAAAAGCCCCTAAAGGCTTCTAAGTTTGGTTTTTTCATTTCAGTTTCTTAATAGTCGTTTCAAGGGTTTCATTCCCAAAGGCATTTGTACTCGCTTAATAAAAAGGCTAAGTGGGATAAAGCCTCCCACATTTTGTTTTTTCTTCCCCATTTGGGGAAGAGTGTTTTGCATTTCATAGTTTAGATGTGCTTTGCTTCTAGAATAATTTCATTTTGTACTTAGATTTTTCAATTATTATTTCAGTCTTGACTTGAGAAGTAGCTTGGGATTTTATCCCAAGTGCCACATTGACATTGCGTGCCACTTCTCTTTCCCCACTGTGTACTGCGTACGACCAGCTAGCTGGAAGTTTCATGAACAGTGTGTAGAAGTCATTTTTTGACTTCACCTTTATCCCAAGTGCCACATTGACATTGCGTGCCACTTCTCTTTCCCCACTGTGTACTGCGTACGACTAGCTAGCTGGAAGTTTCATGAACAGTGTGTAGAAGTCATTTTTTGACTTCACCTTGTTGTAGAACACTAGTTGCTCTTATATTTCATATTGCAAGTGGTGTATAATTTTGCTATATCATTGTTTCATCTTTTATCAATCTATTGAGCTATCATATGTGTTCTTTGCTTTACAAGTTGTTTGTATCTTAAAAAGAACCACAGTCTCTTAAACTTGCAATAACCCAAGTCAAGAGCACTCTCTATCGGAGAGCATTCCCACTGCATTTCCTTGCATCAAGCATATAGATTAGTTAAAGTCTCTTGAACTTCTGTCTTAAGACGAAGTCAAGAGCGCTCTCCGTCGGAGGGTTGAACGGTGTGCTCTTAATAATTTAAAACATTCCATCTCATTTTCCCCCATTAAAATCTATCTTCGTTGCTATCCCTCACTTAGTATGCTCTGCCGACCCTAAGGGGTTGGGCTCGTACTCAGAACGGTGTTGGATCTGTTAATCTCGAAAGTGATAACTTAATAAAATTTTCACCCCACAACCAATGAACTGTCGTTGATTATACGAGAAATACTCAGGTAGTGGGCAAAGTTCCTAACTGGAGGTGCCGGAAATCACCGTTGTCATAGAGTTCCAAGTGCTGGTTAAGTCTTTAGACACCTAGTCGGAATACTGGACGGTCCATCATGTCTCCAAGGGGAAGCCACTAAAGGTATACTTTTCCGGTTGGACGCATATCCTACCTTCTTTTCAACCCTAATAAACAAGATCACTAAAACTTTCAATCAACCAAGATAATTTGCAAAACGATCTCACGAACAGTTACTTTTGACTTGCACTTCTCAGCATCCAAGCACCTCTTTTTTGACTCCATAAGGCACTGTTCCTTTCACATTTTTATATATTAAAGCTAGACCATATGTCCTTTGCTTAAAGTTTATATTGTGGATGCTTGTTTAAATTTCCAAGTCATTGTGTTGTTCATCTTGCAATCGTATTTTGTAAAACGCAACGTGGATTCCTTTATCTTGTGCTTATTTCATTCTTATAAAAACTGTGATCTCATCATTTAAAACTCCTAAACAACACCCATCCGCATCACTCAACACAAAAACACTTAAAACACAGAGCCATAGACAACTCTTTGTGTAGGGACTACCCCCCTTGGCTTTGTTAGGAGTTAGCCTAAACGGAGGAGCTGGGATTTAGGTGACAGTACCTAGCTCATTGCTTGCCCCCAAGGACACACTTCTCCCACTTGTAGTGAGGAGACAACTTTCGAAAGATTTCTGCTGCTGGTGTGCATCTTGGCGGACAACAAGTGCTAAATTCAAGGAATGGACAATGCAAGGTGTCCAAAAAACCTGTAAGAGCAATAAAAGCATGTATAAATGACTCTACAACACTAACATTGCAATGACCAAATTCAAACAATGAGCAAATTAGAAATGAAAGGTGTCCAAAATGAACATGCCCGTGGATATTTAGCTTCCACAATCATGCCAGCAGCCTTGCAAACAGGTGCATTGTCCGTGATGATTTGTACACAAGCATCAACACCTACTTCTTCAATGGTTTTGATGAATAACTCACCCATATACTGTGCATCCTTGTATTTCCCAAGAGCATCCACCGCTTTCAAGAACATCGGTCCATTTTGGGAAGATACCATGAAATTGATGAGTGAATGGCGTGCTGGATCCGTCCATCCATCAGAAACAATACTCACACCAGATGAGGGTCATGTTGTTCTAATTGGCTTAAGAATTTTATCTACCTCCTTCTTTGCTTTAACCAACAATGTGGTTCTAAGCTTCTCTGAACCAGGAGGCACATAACCACTTGGAGCTTGTTCCATGAGACTTCGACACATCCCAATAAACAATGGTGACCGTGCAACATTGAATGAGATGAAGTTGGGGTAGAAATAGATTGCAATGGTAAGGTCCACCTCTTCTCACACCTCTTGTTGGAAAATCCTATCCATTGGACCACTTGGAGATTGCCTCTTTCTTGTTTGATAAGTATCCCCACTCCCATGAATGCTAGATGGAAATGGAGGCTTGGTGCTAGAGGATTTCCTCAAGAATGGAAGAGGATCATCCTCTTTTTTCTTGCTTGTTGCTGCCACCTTCGCTAAGCCAACATGATCCTCTCTTTCCATATCCCTCCTTTAGTTAACACTCACCACTTTGCAAGAAGAAATCCCACAAGAAGGAAGGGCCAACAAATGGCCCTTAACCCGGTAATATGTGCTCTTGAACTCATTCTTGCAAAAATTGCATCTCCAAGACACATTGCCTCCCCCACCAAGCTTTGCCCCAGGCCCATCTTTCCTTGTCACATACTTCCACAAAGGGTATTTTTTTTCTTGGGCTTGCTGTCTTGCTAAAATAGGGTTAAATGGAGCAATAGCATGATCTAGCAGCAGATGGAGCACTCGAAGGAGGAGGAGAACCGCTTGTGCTTGGAGGAATAGGAGGGGAGGCACTAGATGGTGCATTTCTCTTTTTCCTTTGCCTCTTAGCTCCTGCCCTAGCTAATTGAGACATTCCCTTTCTTGTTTGATGGTTAAGCTTGCAATCCTCTCCACAAATCCACCCCCAATGCACTTGGATTCCCTTGGATAGCCTTCAAATCTCCTTTACCTGCACATAAAAGCCACTCTCAACCTTCTCCTTACATGCAAATGACAAAAAGAAAGTGAAAAAATGTTTTTAAACCCAACCCGATCGGCCTTTTCCGCAGAAAGCGTGTCCTGTTTTCGGGACACGAATCAGATAGTCGGGGACACCATGTGAAATCGTGTCCGATTTGACTTTTGGTCGTGTCCCGATTTCGGACACGACCAAAAGTCGAATCGGACACGATTTCACATCGTGTCCGTGTCCGATTTGACCCCACGGGACACGGAGGCCCTTTTGGACGAATCCGGTTTCTTAGCTTAGTACAAATGTAGAGCCAGTATTAGTTTATGCTTGCCAATTATATGCCGATAGCTAAGGCTCATGGTGATGCATTTTTGATATGAGTGTCTATTTACACCAAAAGGGAGTACATGGTAATTGAACGCTATAAACATAGATCATATCTACATGCTTACCTTGAATTTATGTCACTTTTGCAGTAGCCTCCTTATCGACAATGCGACTGATATTTTCTTTAGAAACGACTTTGGTTTAATTTAGAGGATGAATGATGTGATATTAGTCTCGACTCTCTAGAGCTGAACTCTTGTAGTACCATTTTAATGTAGTCAAAGTATGAGAAGAAATTTGTTATGAAAAACAATAAATCAATGTTCCACCAAGTTTCCGGAATGTGGGAGCACGGGAGTGGGTAAATGCACACGAGGGATGTGTGGAGAGTCGGAGACCACCCCCAAATTTTAGGAAACTTCATGGGGGACGGGGGGATGTCAAGGTCCCTAACATAGGGGGCCCCGTCTCCAAAATTATTAAAAAGATTTAAATCCCAACATATTAACATAACAATGCCTCATCCCATCACCATTTAAATACTAAGTACTAAATTCATCATTGTGTAATGTAAACACAATCGTTGATATGATTTATCAGATTTCAGTATTTGAATTTCACATATTGGGATCCTATTCATCAATAGCACCATGTGCCCTCCCCCCGTCTAGGCTCTAGCCCTTGCCTCTACCTCGAATCTCGAAGTTGATCCTCCAAGGACATTAGTCAACACCCTACAATTTTGATGAAACCTCCTAATCCAAGATTTTAAAATAAGGTAGAAAATGCAAAAACCTTCCCATGCTTAATAAATGATTTTGCTTGAGTGAAGGGTACATTTTAATTAAGGTCATGATAGAGGAGTTCAACAATCAACGCCACCAACATTAATGTACATAGAGGGGTTGATGTGCTTATTAAATGTTAATCCCGTACCTGTGCTGTTGGGAGTGGGGAGCGGGAGCGAAAAGCGAAATTTTCAAAAGCTTCCGTTTCGGGAGCGTTTTTTATATAATATATATTTTAATATATTTTGATGCATATAAATTAAAAAAAACATGTATTATGCCAAATTAGCTATAGAAAACATCAAAACATAGAATCTAGATATTCATATAACCATTTAGTACACATTGATATAACATTAATGATTAATCATCTCGTCTTCTAGATTCTAGGAGCTATAACTTATAACATTTTCATTAAATGAGCATCATCAAATCATCAATCATCAATCATCAACAACATCAACCTTCAAATTTCAACATATAATATTTGCCATCAAACTAGGCCATAATGTTTACAAAATAGGCCAACCGCCAAAATAAACATGAAAATGAAATACAAGTAACAAACTACAAACTACAAACTACTATGAATCTACTAAGCTTTCCGCTTGCCACGAGTAACTTCCAATTTCTTTTCTCGTGTTCTAGGTGGAATAGGTGCTGGTGGAAGTGATCGTGGAACATGAGTAGAAGATGAATGGCCCCCGCGGGCTGAAACTGGACGTTGTGAAGCTAAAGGCAAAACTCTTGCATCCGGAAAGCTGCTTCTGCTTGGGGGTGGCATCTCTGTATGGGTAGTCTGAATTGGATCATCATGATCACCCAATAGTTCAGCCTCCAAGCGCTCTAATGCTATGGCTCCATCCTCCACATTAGCCTCCTCTGGATTGTTGTCCCAAGTCAAAAATGTTCTATCATTCTTGGCCGCCTCACAATAATGGGACAACAACCTCAAGTTGCAGTGCACATAAACCAAGCTTTCTGCGCGATCTACATTCAGACTGTTTCTCTTTACACTGTGGATGAAGTTGTAGGTGCTCCAACACCTCTCTGCAGAAGAGCTATTAACAACCTGTGATAGCACCCTCAGCGCCAATTTATGCAAATATGTGGCTCCAGAGCCATGCATGTTCCACCAATGGATAGGATCCAATCTGTCTCGATCTTTGGTTGCAAATAGCGAACCAAAGCGTCCATGCTCACTTATGTACATGCTCAATTCACTCCGTACTTGAGCACACTCTTCCTCATCAGGGACCAACTTTTCTAATGCAAGCATATACCCAGCAGCAACCTCTGGATCTGTGTGGGGTTTTTTCCTGACTCCACCCCCAGGTGCAGGTTGGGCCAACCAAATTGGAGAATAGTATTTTGGGGTGAGGACATATGCAAGGGCATGGAGTGGAAGATTTAGATTATCCCACCTTTTGACCACAAGTTTATGAATATGGTCATACAAGACTGCATCTCTTTGCTCAACAATGTCTTTGATTTGACCAAGCATGCTATCCATCTGCTCATATACCTCCCTAATCACCGGCTGATCTGTATCTGCAAAACGAATCATGTTATAAACTGGCTTGGTGAACTGCAGAACATACCTAACCTGTGACCAAAAATGACCTTCAAGAATGGTGTCCTCCACCTCCTGAAAGTCACTTCTATCCGATGCACTTGCAACTCTGTCTTTCAATTCCTGCCATGGATCACTTGATACCATACTAGCCAATGCCTCTCTTACCTTCAAAAGCCTCCTGAAGGTGAGGTAGTAGCTAGCAAATCCAGTCTTTGCAATCTTCAATAGCTCCAACTTAGAGTGATTGCGAAAAATGTGGTGGGCCATGCTATGATTGGTAGTAAATTTGATCATTTTCTTACCTCTCTTGTACAAGGCACCAATCCATCGGTAATTATTGTCCTTCATCTTAACAATATCACGCATCAAAAGGTTCAATGTGTGAACCAAACACCCTGACCAAAATATGTTGGGATACTTATCCATAATAATTGCTCCTGCTGCCTTACAATTAGCAGCATTATCAGTGATGACTTGAATGACATTGTATGGCCCAATCTCCTGAATGGTTTTAAGTAAAGGTTGTGCAATAGTAATAGCGGTCTTGTAGCGATCTGAGTAGTCATGGGCTGAAAGGAAGAACGCACCGCTAGCAGAAACGCCAAGAATATTTATCAACGGCTTGCCTTTAACATTTGTCCACCCATCAGATACAATGGATACCCCATAGTTGGACCAATCATTTGTGAACTTTCCAAGAGCACTATTGATTTTGGCTCTTTCCTTGTCAAGTCCACGGTTCTAGCTTTGTCATACCCAGGGCTTCTGTATCCTTGAGGGCCACCATTGATGGCTTGTACCATTTCATGCCAATAGGGTGAGCGAAGAACATTGAATGGCACACCACATGCATAGAGAAACCTATAAACTTTTGAATCCACATCATCTCTACAACCTTGGTCAAGGAAATCGGATAATGTTCTTCGTATAGGCGAGACTCCATGGGGAGATGAGGCTCCCGATCGAGCCGATGATGATCCAGCAGCAGCTCCACTACCAAACATTCTCTGTGGGGATTCAGAATCAACCCTCGATCTCTTGGACTTGTTTTGAGCGGCCTCTTCTTCCATCTTGTATTTGCTTCTCTCTTTAGCTCCCACTTTGTCACAAGTTTTGACTCCATGAGACTTACCTACATCGCATGGCATAACCCCACACAAATGCTTTCTCACCCGGGTATATGAACCTGTGTATGTTTTCCCACAATGGGGGCATCCAAACTTTGTGGTTCCACCCCCTCTCCCTCCCCCTTGCCTTGTCACATACTTCCACAAAGGTGTTGTGTCTTTTTGTTTTTGCCCCACATCACCCTCACCCTCATCCTCATCATCATCACCCTCTTCCCCTTCCTCCTCTTCTCCTTGGTATGCATCACTCTCTACCTCTTCCCCCTCATCACTACCACCACCACATCTACTTCCCAACACCATCATAATGAAAAGAAGTGGAATGAAAAACCAAAACCACATACCCATCATGTTTCTTGATTCAAGATGAGAGTCACTTGTTCCATGCAATAGAATGATGGAGAAGAAGATATTGGATTCTTGGAAAGAGTAGGAGAAGAGAACATTGCAAGTTTTCCATTTTTTAACATAGTGAAAATTTTTTTGCAAAAACAAACAAAGAAGAATTTATAGAGCCTACCTTTTAGCTCTTCAATGGTGGTTGAATGTCTCTATGGAAGCTTCAATCTCCCTTGCAAGCTCTCCCCTTCAATCTCCCCTTCAATCTCCCACTCAATGCTCAAAGCTCTCAAACTCTTCCCAATCAAACAAATGAGTAATGGAATGAGTCCAAATGGACTCATTCACCTTTTAATGGCCCAAAGTGACCTATCCCACCAAAAAAAAACCCTAAAAAAATTCCAAAAATCAAAAAAAAAATTCAAAAATCCGCCCAGCCGCGGAATCGCTCTGGGAATCGATTTAGGAATCGATTTTTTTGGTCGGGTTCGATTCGGAATCGATTCGGGATCGACCCGGGATCGACCTGGGAGCGACGATTCCTAAACGAATTACAGGATGGCAGGGATCGTTTTTTTTTCCTTCAGTTCGCGAATTGCAAAATCGATTCCTGACGGAATCGATCCCGAATCGCGCTTCCAAAATCGATCCTTCATCGATTCCGTCCGGAGCGCGAATCGGGATCGATTCGAGGGGGGGGGGGGTCGATTCCCAACTGCTTTGTCCCGTACCCTCATACATGATAGAATCCAGAAATGTTGCAATCCTAAAGTCCTGAATACTGTTAAGCCTGTTGAATTCTAAATGGGATCTAAAATTCTACTTTTTGCATATTGTTGTCCACCGAGATGCACACTAGCAGCATAAATCTTTCGAAAGTTGTTCCCTCCCTACAAGTGGGGAAAGTGTGGCCTTGGGGGCAAGCAATGAGCCAGGTACTGTCACCTGAATCCCAGCTCCTCCGTTTAGGCTAACTCCTAACGAAGCCAAAGGGGGTAGTCCCTACAAAGAGTTTACTATGGCTCAATGTGTTTTAGTGTTTTTAGTGTATGGTGATGCGGATGGGTGTTGTTTAGGAGTTTTAATGATGAAAAGATCACAAATTTACTTTAGATAAAACACAAGGTAAAATGCAATCCACGTTGCGAAACAGTATATGAAGACTTTGCGAAAATAAGAAGCATCCACAGATATGAAATATAGAATCCAATGGACAAATGGCCCAACTTAATAAATATAAAATAACCAGTGCCAAAATGGAGTCAAACAAGTGTAGTGCTTGGGGATGCTGAAATGTAAGTCTCAATAGTAGCTGTTCGTGAGATCATTGTGCAGATTATCTTGGTAAATTTAAAGTTTTAATGGTCTTGATTATTAGGCTAAGAACAACAAGGTAAATCAAAAGACCGGAAAGGTATACTTTCAGTGGCTTCCCCTTCTAATGGTAAGACGGACCGCCCAGATTTCAAAGAGTAGTTGTCGAAAGAATTAACCACTATGATGTCTAGACAACGGTAATTTCCGGCTCCACCAGGTTTAGGAACTTTGCCCACTACCTGAGTATGTCTCGAAAAGGCAACGCCGGTTCGTTGGTTGTGGGGGTGAAAATTTTATTATGTTATCGCATATTATCAAATCCAACACCTTTCTGAGTACTAGCCCAACCCTTTTAGGTTGGCAGAGCATACGGGTGTCGAATAGCAACCAAGATAAATTATTACGGGGGTGTAAATTGGAAATTTTTATTATTAGAGCACAATATTCAACCCTCCGATAGAGAGCGCTCTTGACTTTGTCTTATGACAAGGTTCAAGAGACTTAGCTATTCTATATGCTTAATGCAGGGAAAAATGCAATTTTACTATGCTCTCCGACAGAGAGTGCTCTTGACTTGGGTTATTGCAAGTTCAACAGGCTTTGTTCTTTATTAAAATAGAGACAGATTGCATGTAAAGAAAAGCACTTTTTTCAAAGTAAACAAGTAATGAAAGGAAAAAATCAAATGAAAGAGAAAGAACAAGGCCAAATTGAGTTAACTAACCAAGAAATAAACAACAAGGTGGGATCAACCTCCGAACAAGGTGACCCACTAGAACCACCCGTCCTTGAGACCTTCCAGCTAGCTGAACTTTGACAAGGAGTCTAATGGGGATAGAGAAGCTACCACAAAATAATGTGGCCCTCGGGATGAAATCCCAAGGTTGCTAACTCAAGTCAAAACTTGGAAGAGAGTTAATCAAGTACAAAAAGGAAATTTAATCTAGGAAATTTATACAAATCTAACTAAAGCATGCATTAAAACACTCTTCTCCAAATGGGGAAGAAGAAACCAAAGTGTGGGAAGCCTTATCCCACCTAGTCTTTTTTATTAATCAAGTACAAATGAGGGATTAAAACCCTTGAAGTAAAATGCAACTAATGAAATGAAACTAAAGCCTTTTTAGGGCTTGTACAAAGGAGATTGTTTTTGGTTCTTTGTTGGTGTGTTTGAAGTCTTCTTTGATTGAGTCTTCCCTTCGTTTTAGATCTTCTTGGTTCATTGTTTTCTCCAAGTTTGCTTCTTCAAATTTGCTTCCTCAAATCTTGGACTTGTTCGTTTGATATCCTCTTCAAGCATCTACAACAAGTGAAAAATAAACTTAAGTACCCATTATTATTATTCAAATCAAACTTGAAAGTAAACTAATCTTAGATCTAGATAAAATGCAAACTAATTAAATATGAAAATCAAACTTGAAAAATGCAAAATGCAAAATTAAATCTAGGATGAAAATTAGATTGCTAAATTTTTATGAGATCTTTAAAATGCAAACTTTGTTTAAGAACTATCTAAGATCTAAATGGGACTAACTATGCTAACTTCCAAATGAAACTAGACTAAGAACTGTAATGGAAGGTGAAGTAGATGAAAAAGGGGTGCAACAGAAAATGGAAGATGGCTGCCAACTAAGACAGGGAGGAGCAGCAAGCTAAGAACAGTGGCAGCCAGGGAAAAAGAAGACAAGAAAAAACAAGGGGAAGAAGACAACAAACAATGCTGGAAAAGAGAAAAAATGGGACAGTCAAGAGATGCAAAGTAGGAGCAGCAGAAGAAATAAGGGAGCAGCAGTGAATTAATGGGACAGCAGAAAATGAAAGAGGACTGACAGAGAATAGAAGAAAGGGCAGCGAGCAGAAGAAGGAGTGGAAAAGAGAAGGCTTAGAAGAAGAATGCGAATGTAAGGCAAAAGAGAAGCAAGATCAAGCCTATTGAAAACAAGGAGTAAACTTGATGGGTGTCCAAGGTTGGAGAATGATAAATCTCGAGTTTCCACAGCTTGGAGATGGATCTAGTAACCAAGATAAATTTAAACTTTTCGATGGATGAGGAAAAAGCCCCTGTTTGGCAAAGCTTCTTCTTTTGAGAATAGAAGCTATTTGTAAGTCTTGCAAGGTGAAGTTGTTAGATGGCAATATCTCTTGTGTAATGAAGAGGATGTAGATTTCCCAAGTCCTTTCCACCTGAAATACTCCCTGAAAGACACAAATCTCAAACAACAAACTGGATCAAGTGCAAGCATGTAAATCAAACAAAACTCTAGAAGACATTGGTATAACGACTACTTCCTGTCCGATCTAGATGTTTGAGCAATTTAACATGGGTAAACAAATTAAAACTTTAAATGAATACCTTCATGTGCTAGATTGATAGCTTTCTTGAACATGCATTGAACAAAATTTGAAATAATAAGAAATGGTGAGAAGGATAACACCTCACAAAATGAAGCCACAACACCAAAAGCCCTCACATAGACCTCCAAAGTCACCTTTATTTCAAATGCTAAGCAAATACAACTGTTACACTTTTGGGCAGAGTGCTCTTACATCAAATCTCCATGAAGAAGAGAGCTCCAAGAGCCTTTCTTTATACAAAAAACAAGAAGCCTAAAACCTAAGTCGAATTGGCATCAAAGGAGCCAATGGCATACATGGACAAGTCGAATTCCAATCACAAACTCCAAGTTTGGAGTGCAATCACCACCAACAAGTCGAGTTGCAATAAAGGAGATGGGGAGGTGGCCTCCACCTTGGCAAGGCGCCCCCCATCCCATCTTTGGAAACTCCATCATTACCTCGAGTTTATCATCAAACCAATAATCACTTGCCATATTGCAAACACGAGCTCCAACAAGGATTGACGTGAGTCATGAGGATATACGTGAGCCTTTCCAAGAGATATACAATGAGTGAATATAGGGATAGCTCGAATTCAAGAGTTAATGCAATATGATGTGGCCATAATTTTAGGGAGGTGCCCACCACTCATGCGATTTGGAGCCTTCACCTTCAACCCACGCGAATTTATGCCCACGTGAATGTGCTCACGTCATCCTCACTAAGTAACTCATAAACCCAATGTTTATTAAAACATGTGTTTAAATCCTCTAAAGTGGTCGTACAACTTATGAAATTAATATTCAACCTTTTCCATGGTTAAAAATTTCAATTTTTGACTTATTTGAATTTTGTCACTTAGTGAATTTTGTCATTTTTTGGTCACTAAATGCCAAAATAGTGAAAACTGCTCCCAGAGGCGATGTAATCGCCCACAACCTTAGAATAGATGGCGCTAGGGTAAAAAGGATGCTCTGAGCGTCAAAACGAGCCTCCACACGCCCAATTCCGCCTCTAGATGAGGTTTTATCACATTTTGAAATTTTTTATTAAACCATTAAAAAATGGTCTAATTTATGGAAAAATTTATTTTTCCCGGAATCCAACGAAACTCCTAGGGGACCTAGTGCATGTTCATACGACTCAATCGAGATGGCTAACACTTAAAAAATCCTAGACACAGGACTCTAATAACCACCTTAGGTTTTGACCACCATGGAAAATACTCCAGCTTTGGAGGTTTGAGTGAAAAACTCATGGATTATACGCCACTGATGAGTAGCGCATAATTCCTAAGGAAAAAACACTCTAGAGTATCCCCCAAATGGATAAACCTACGGATAACCGAGTCTTTTATAAAAGGATCCCGTTTAGACCAACTTTTTACATTTTCCCCATGGGGGTATGAACATGCAGTTATTACAAATGGGGGCAAAATTGCCCTGAAAATGACTTCTGAACTTCTGAACACTGATGATGAACATGGATCACGTTCAATAAACTGGCGGCTCACAAAAAATTCAGCTATTTGTACAAAATCGCTGATAACACATATGAAGTCCGATGAGGTTGGAAACACTCTCAAACATCCTGAAACAATTAATGGCAATGTTAAAAATTTAAGTAAAAGGATAAAAGTAACATTCTACTTACCTTTCATTTTCTAAATGAAAGATAAGGAGAATGTCACTTTCATTCTTTAAGAATTTAATATTACCAGTTAATGTTAAATAACTCAACAAATGCCAAAGTCTGAAACAGAAATACTAAATAAAAAATCAGACATCAGGTTCATAAACAAATTTAAAAATTGAGGGAGGGGGGGCACTTGGGAACCACCCATTTTTGGGAGGTGGCGCCCAGATGCCCCCCTCTTTGCGAAACGTTCTTTCATGCGTTTCACAGAAAGGGGGGTGCTGCTAAACGTGCCTTCATGCGTTTCACAACGTTTTGCAGAAATGTTTCTCTAGGTGCCCCCCCGTCCCAGGGGTGTGAGAAACACAGGGGGTGTGCCCCCGACCTTGCGAGACATGCCCCTATGGAACACTGTAATAAATAGCCCAAATTACTATAATAATGACATACAGTATGCTTATGGCTGAAGTCACTATAGTATTGAATAGGTATTATACATTCTTTCTGCAAGGTCACAACAAGAAGAGCCTTGATACTCCATCACAATTTTCTTACCAGTTTTGCAAGGGAGGGTAAGTCACTAAGGATAGTCATCATGATGTGCCTGTGGAATTATAACTGTGGAGTCCCTAGCAAGCTGCTGCCGGTTATGGAGTAGTGGCGATCATAAGTTGCAGAAACCACACTAATGGGGTTTCTTATGGGACATTTTGGATGTTTATGATTCCTCCTTTGTGGGTTAAGGAGTGCCAATGTATAACTTTAGTCTCAAGTAGCCCTAGTGCTTTGGTAGTACTGCACACATCATAACTCTTGTTTTGTCTTTCTGCATTGTTGTCAAGGCATTGGAAGTCGATCTTTAAGAGGGGTGACTTATGATGCCATGCTTTCTATCTTGATGTGTTCTACATGTGGAGAGATAATTTGTAACAATTAGAGTAGGTTTTATGCCTATCATAATAGTAAAAATTTAGCTGGATAACTTCCCCTTTGTGTTGTTATAAATAGTAAAATACACAATTCATTTTTATCTACAGGGGTGAGTGGAAGGGTTCCTACATAATAACTAGAGTTGTCTAACAGACTAGTACCAAAATAATTGAGTTGAACTTCTAGGACTAGGAAGTTTGGTAACAAAAATAACTAATGAGTGTTGAATTCTTTTGAAATTGATAGAAATTAATTGCCCTGGACATGTTGTCAATGCAGGCTCCTTGAACAAGATAAATTTGGCATGCTTCAATCTAAATTGAAAGCTAACAAAAAATTGTAAATTTTTTACATATGTAGGTTTCTATCCCTATGTCTATGTTCAATTTGTTGTTTCCTTCAGGCCAAGCAATGTGTTATCCACTATCATTTATGGACTCTTTATGTCAGTTTTCTGTTTTATGGGTGTTGGAACTTGGTACTTTCCTTATGCATTATTGATGTCTGAACATTGCTCGAGGTTAAAGGAGTGCTCAAGATTTAGACGTGTTTGTTTGCTTAGTAGGCAACAAGCTCTTTGTTAAACATAACTGTAGGAGAACTGCTTATTGGCAGTCTTTTGGATAACCACCAGTTACATTCATATACCATGTTCATGTGGCAGGAGTTAATTTTTTAATAGGCAATAGCATCAAGAAAAGAGCTCGGATATGCTACTAACAACTACGCCATGTGCATGTATTTCTTTCTTTGATGTTTTGGTTGGATTTATGTGAGGATTAAAGAATGCAATCTGGAAGAGAATTTTAGCAACCATATAACTGTTGTCATATATCTGATTATAGGACTTGTTGCTACCCATTTATGCATAGGTACATGAACGCCATGATACAAAGGCAGTTGATGTTCTCACTAAAGGTAACTATCTTGTGAGTTTGTGTCTTTATGCTTAATGTTATTTTCGAATGGTATTGGTAAGTTTTAAACAGAAGTGATGGTACATTTGGAACATAATGTTAAAATGATATTGAGATCAGTACATCAGATTTAATTCATTTTTTGGAATTAGGATTGAACTAGTTATGGATAAGTTGATTTCTGAAAATTTGGAGATATTGGCCATTTGTTTTTGACTCATTGCACTGAAATTAGTGAAGTGCTCTACAGCCTAGTATGAGGGAGATGTTGTCACGTACTTAACGTGCGTGACAAAAATAAAAAAATAAAAAATCTATTTGGTAACATGTAAACTCAATTTTAAATTTTACACTGAAGCTAAAAAAATCAAAACTATTATAGACCCATCTTAAACTTGGATCTATCAAGCACCGAGAGGAACCAAATTTCTTGATGTGTAATTTACTAATTTTCTTATCTTAAACATAAAAAAAAATTTACTCCAAGAAATTTGATCCCTTATAGTGCTTGATAAATCCAGGTTTAAGATATATCTATACTGGTGGATAAGACTAGAAATTCATTTGAAGTACCCACATTTGGTTCACTTCTTAAAACATGAATGCTTCAGTTTTCATACGGTCAAGTGGAAACTGTAGGTGCGTAAGGCCTATTCTATATATATATATATATACACAGCATGTGTTTTCCAGTTATTAGTAATTATGATGGCCATGCTTTGGTCAAGGCGTCATATCCCTTGGCATCACATCATTGCAACTAAATTGCCGCTTAGTTATTGATGCTGTAGGAAGTTTGGCAGTGGGGATTGTGGTTGAATTACAAATTTGAAGGAATTTGTAAATTCACTCTTTGTAAATGCATGTTCTTTTTGCTAGCTCATTCCTTCAGTCAAGTTTGTCATAGTATATAAATTTACTATGCATTGTTTGACCTCTACCACCTAGTTATTTTCTCTTCATTCTTTTATTGTTTATTTTTTATTGACCAAAGTTCATAGCCAAAGTTTTGCAAACTATTCAATTTTGAAAAAGGTATTTAGTGTTCGTGTAGTGCATTTATTTGTCTATAACCAAAATTTTGCAAGCTATTCCATTTTCAAAACGGTGTTTAGTATTTGTGTAGTGCACTTATTTGTCTACAATCAAGGTTTTGCAAACTATTCAAGTTTGAAAATCCTGTTTAGTATTCGTAGAGTGCACTTATCTGTCTATGTAAAGAAATCCATGTCCATCGCAAATAATGAATGATTAGATTTTGTTCCTTACCTATTTTAGATAAAGATTATGAAGTTTTTTTGATCCAATTTTATTTTTTTACATGGAAAAAAAACTCCAACTTCTATTCATTAATAAAAATGGAAACCACATTCTTTAGGTGCATAGAGCACATTACATAGATATGCTTTTAAAGCATTCAATGATAAACAATCAAATGTATCTTTATAAGTTTTTTCTGTTTTAGCATGAGTTAGGGTTTAAAGAAATCTTCAATCTTGCCTCTATTCCCTGTTTTTCCTTTTGGCTTTTGTCGATTCTCTTGGTGATGGATCAGCAGCTAACATATGTAAGTCAGCTGCCAAAGACCCATTATTCATTGAAGGAACCTGATTCTTATCCGAATCAAAACTCTCAGATTCATGAGCTCTCTTGATTCCTCCTAACAAAGTATCCATAGATACCGCAACCCCTAAATAAGAGAAATCCAAAGGTTGTGTACTCTTTGTTGTTTGGTTTATATCATCATTATTTATTCTAGATTCTTCTTTATTAATTTTCTCAACCTTGTTAATGGGAAAATCTTCCTTACTCTCAACTTCTTCCTCCAAGGATGGAGGATCATATGGTTGCCAACTTTTAGATTTGAAAAACTGCCCCTTTTTCTTTTTAGGTAGGATTCTTGGATGTGGACAAGATTCATGTTATTGGCTAAGTTGCACTTAGATGATTTCAAGTGAGTCTGTGAAGATAGAACAAGTTTACTTGTTCATAATCAGAAGATCAGAATTCATAGCAGGCCACCTTGGCCCATGTTTCTTAATAAAGTCACATGTCCATGCCCTGCGGGGAAATTGTAAAAATGTCCTAGCATGATGGTTTTTTGTAAAGGATTCGGATTTCCTAGGACTTAGTTATCGGTCGGACTAGCCCAAAGTGTTTTTTCCCTTGTCAATTATATGTTGTTGAATAAACGACTTATAATTTTCGAGTTTTTCACTCATACCTCCAAAGTTGGGGTGGTCGGCATGATTTCTCGGTCTTAGGAGGTTGTTAGATTTCAAGTGTCAATGTATATTACCATGCTAGATATTAAAATTGAGTCATATGGACATGTGCTAGGTCCCCATAGGTTTTTTTTAATTTCTGAGAATAATAAAATTTTCCATAAAATTAGACTATTTTTTAATAGTTTAATTGAAAAAATTGAAAATGTAATAAAAGTGTGGTTAGGAGGTCAATTTTTCCATGGGGGAACTCGTTTTCTAACCCAGAGCACCCAGAAAACCCCTAAACCCACTTTTACTAAGTTTTGAGCGAATATTTATCACTCAATTCTTATTTCTCTCTCAAAAAAAAAGTGAATAATTAAATAGAAAAATAATAAAAATGAGAGAATATCTCATTCCTAAATCAATGGATTCTTGTCTCAATCGAGATCAGAGTTAACTGATGGTCTATTTGGAGTTGATTGAGGATCAAATCAGTCACAATCAGTGAAAATCCCAATCAAATAAGAGGAGGGCGACTTCTTCCTAAAGAGGGGGGCGCATATCTCCTTCACTTGAGCAAATTTGTGGATGTGGCATCTCATGGTTTGTGCGATGGATATCCCAAGGTAGAGGGGGTGCACCTCTTGCGAGGTGGCGCCTCCATCTTGAAGTTTAACTCCCTCTCATCCCTCCTTTATCTCCATAAGTTGCCCTCTCTTCAATCTATCATGGATTGCGCCCTATGTTGCACAAGTTTTTGGAACGCGGGTACGTTGGGTACGTGGATATGAGTATCCAGTACGGCTAGAAGCTTTGCCCAAATTTGCAGGAAACGTTGGCTTGGGAGCAGCAATAATATATATTAATTTTTTAAATATATTACAAAAAATTAAAGAGTTAAAAAAACATAATTGATTAATTTCATAGCATAAACTATTTTAGCTTCTTAAGCCTCTCGTAGTGTCATGAAATTCAATCATTTAAAATTTGCTCACTCCTCTAGGTCCACATTATACAAAAATTGGGTTTGTGTGACCTGAAGTAAACCCTAACTATGCATGACTCTAGTGCCATGGTATGTTTTGTAAATTTGACCTACAACTTTATCCCAATGTACAAGTTTGTAAAGGAAAATTGCATATATATGTGTGTGTGTGTGTACGAAGCACAAATAACTTCATAAATCATAAGATTCAATCTTTTATAATTCCTTGTTTCAACTCCATCTCTATTATTGCTCCTAAGAGTGCTTAGTATTTGGGTGCCTTTGCATTTTTTTGATGGTAACTACTACTTACTTCTTATGTGAATGAAGGCTTGATTGTTTCAAGTTCAAGTAACAAACTTTCAAATTCTTCAGTATTTTGAGTTTGATGTGGTTTATGATCCTAAATTGCTATATCAATCAATATGAATAACGTAAGCTAGCTATAAACATTTGAGACATGAATTAAAGTTGTTCAATATCTTAGTATTGTAGAAAGATCCATGTGTATTCACTTAAGTACACTGGTAGCTTATATTTTGAGCGTGAATGGATCTAAACATTTAAGAGGTGTAAGCCCTCTTAATTTATATAACCTTGAAAATTTTAAAAATGACGTTATTGATAGATTCAATTGGAATTTTTATTATTGGTGTTTTCTTGGAACAATAAACAACAATCATTCAATTGATTTTCGACACTTTTCTTATGATTTTGGGCTCCACATGGTTGGGAGCTTGTAGAAGCTCCCAACCATGTGGAGCCCAAAATCATAAGAAAAGTGTCGAAAATCAATTGAATGATTGTTGTTTATTGTTCCAAGAAAACACCAATAATAAAAATTCCAATTGAATCTACTAAACAGACAGGGAGCTTCTACAAGCTCCCCCCAAAAAGGGAGCGGCTAAAGCAAGTTCCCAAAAAGCTCCCAAAAAGCTCCCAAGCTCCCAGAGAAGCTCCCAACAAAAAGGGGACGTTTCGTACCAGCTCCCAGGAGCGAGGAAACGCCGGGTACGGGTTGCCAAAATCCCGGGAGCGGTACACGTGCAACTATGATTGCGCCCTCTTTATGAGATAATGCACCCTACCCTCTCTCATGATCTATAAGAGCAAGCCTCTTCCTCCATTGTAAACTAGTTGGAGTTGTGGAGAAGAGTAGTCTTGCTATTTGTAATTGTCTTATGCTTTGCATTGTTGGAATAAAGAGTTCAAGCTTTGGAGGCCCATTGGTGTAGTGTCTTGTGTTGGATGATCATGGTCATGCATGTTTGAGGTAACTTGTATTTGATTAAATTTTTCTTGCAACCTTGTATGGTGGATCTAGCTTTGGTAGGATTGTTCTCAATTAATAAGAAGAAATTAGTCAAAAGTTTATTTCTTGGTTTCTTTTGCTCATACATGTTTAAAGATATAGATCTAGCATTCTAATAATATTATTATTATGCTTCTATTTTTTCTCATGCATGTGTAACTAGATCTCACAAACTTTGTTGCAAGTGTCTTTCGAAATAGCTGCAGGTAACCTTATATTGGAGTTTGAACAAGCTTGTTCTCCCTCTTTCCAAGTTTTCATGTGGTTTACTCCAATAGCATTCCACCAAAAGTTTCTACAATAACTCCTTTCGGCATCAAGATTGCTTCTCCTTCTCTTTCTCCTCTTAAAGCAAATTTTTCTTGGTTACCGGTTCTCTTATCCTTAGATCTAGTTGCTCATTAAAATTAAAATTTACTTATCTTTCTAGATTTGGTTATATGTTTAGATCTTGCAATTAAAAGCTGTATTTTTCTAGATCTAACTTAGCTAGCTTCATTTTATGCAAGTCACTTCATTGCAAAAGTTTAAGGCTTGAAGTAGAAGTTAGCTTATGCTTTTAAAATTTTTATTTGGCAAAGTGAAAGTGCTTCATTGGCTGCCCTCAAAAGCAAGCCAAGATCCTCAAAAGGACTTGTCCTTTTGAGTCATTTTAGTTAATTTTTACAAGTAGATTAGCTTAAAAATTTTCCTTAATTTTTGTAGTTGCCCAAATCACTTTTAAAAGTGATATTGGGCATTTTCTAACACTAATTTGTTCGTTGTCCTAAATTTATTTTTTAGCAGGTTTTTGGACTTTAGTGGCAAAAAATCAAGTTTGAGGCCTATTGCCGCCGGATTACACACTGTCTTTGTCGCAACAGAGATCTATGCTGCCGCTTGGTGGCAAGTCTCGAGTCAAGTATGTCACTTGGTTCTTGACTCCTCCGTTTAGGCAAAATTCCCAACGAAAGCCAAGGGGGGTAGTCCCTATGGAAAGTTACTAAGGTTGTTAGGGCTTCCAGTTAAGTGATGGGTTATTTATTAATATTTTTGGGAGTTTTTGATTAAGGTTCAAGATGTAACTGCAACAATAGTTTAAGAAAAGCTTTCACCAGCATAAACTTAGATAAATCACTATGAATATAGAGATGCACAAATACTTGATTGATATAAAGCAAATGAAAAGTGCAAGGACTAGTGCCTTATGGAGTCAAAACACAGTGTGAAATTGAAATGCTGGAAAAGTAAATGTTGTGCAATTGTATCTTGGTTGATTTTAAATTATTAAAATGAATCTTGATTAGGGAAAAGAAAGGAAACTCTCAATATACTGTAAAGGGACAGAGAGGAATGTCCGGAAATCTAGAATTTGGTGCTTCTGTACAAGGACATGTTGGACTATCAATACCCCGAGCGCGTGTTCAACACTACACCAACAAGGATGTAGTTTAACGGTGCCCCAAGGTCAGAGTACAGCTACCCAACGTCCCCAGGCAGAACTTCCCCACCAAAAATTAGTCTTGAAGTGCCGGATTTTCACTATCTTGTGGGTAGTTAATTTTATTAGGTGGCTGATTAAGTTAAATGTGAGAATTAAAAAGTGCTTCCAACTGCTTTTGGTATCCCACAACTCAGACGTACTGCTGGTGGGTAGAGCATACGCAGTGTAGGCAAGTAGTTTATTCCAATTAGAAGCAAGTAATCATCGACCCTCCGACAGAGAGCGCTCTTGACTTGCTTTTCAGCTAAGTTCAAGAGTCTTACAAAATTGAAATACAAAACTTGTAAATGAAAGATATGATGGCCAATCTTATGCGTCACTTTCTGATCAACCTTCACTAATCAACAAAATTGCCTTTGGGTGAAGGTGAGAGCATACTTCGTGGCGACGAAGATGGTTTTATTTCTACTTTACTTTTGCAAAATGAAAATGATTTAAATTGCAAAACTGGATGCAAGAAACCTCTGCTCATTGTACTATTGATATATTTTTTTAATGCAAGTGAAAGGCTTTGGAGGTCCATTGGTGTACTTTTGTTGGATGCATGCAAGCATATGATATGATATTGTTCTAGTCTATTCTTCTTTTGTTTATATATGATTGTAGATCTAGCTTGATTGATTCATAGAATAAGCATTTCGGTTGTAACTTGCTTATTTGTTTATTGTTTTGAAAGACTAGAAGTAGCCAACTATACTAGTTTGTATGTAGGCTCTTCAAATTTTTCTTTACCAAGCACACTAGATATTACTCATTTGTATGCAAGGGTTTGTTCAGGGTTTTTGCAGATCACAAGCTTGAAGAGGGCTTGGAACTAGCTTGTCTCTTCTCTCCTCTTCAACACAAACTGATATTGTATTTCATGGATTTTCCAAGGCTTCACAAAGATCAAGCTTGGGCTTGAAGGGTTCATCCATCAACTTCAAAATTAAAACAACATTCTTCTCTTTCCCTTTTTGCTATTTTCTAAGTATTTGAATTGCAGATCCATACTTTTCTTGCAATTATTTTCAGATCTACATACTTAGAAATCCCATGCTAGATTAGATCTAAGCTCCTAAAAAGTCTATTTTGCATTAGATCTAAGCTAGATTTGAAACTTTCTATACTTAAAATTTTTTTCGAAATTTTTCTAAGTATAAAATTTTTCAATTTTTTTATATTTTTTCATTGTGTTTGCCATCATATTCTAAGAGATTTACTTGCTGGTTTTTAGCAGGTTCAAGGAAAAAGAGGAGGAAGCTCTGGCGAAATTTCGCTAAAACTTGCCAAAAACACCTTCAAAGGGACCCACTTTTAACATTGTTTCAAATTTCAGCTTGTAAGCCCTTAGATCCAAGTCTAAAAGGACTAAGAGGCAGTTTTATTTGAGCATAAATTGTAAATCATTAAACGAGAGCAATGGGGTAACCAGCACCCACATCCCATCTCCCCTGGGGGGATTTGTGTATTTTGTCAAATTTCGTGAGATTGCTTTTTTCTAACCACACTTACTCACACACTCACTTTTGAAGTGCAGGGTGTATCTTCCATCTATTTTTTCAATTTAAATCATTTTCATTTTGCAAAAATAAAGTAGAAATAAAACCGTCTTCGTTGCATCCATGAGAAAAATGGAGCAAATGACCTTGCTTAAATAGAAGTCACAAAGGAAAATTCGAATTAGTGAGGAGGAGGAGAGTTAGGGTTTGAAATGGACACATGTGAGATCAAATTGTTGCTATTTTATGCTATTTCATGCTTTCATTGTGTAGATTTAGTCTATTGGATATAGAAGCAAACATTTCGGTTGTAATTTGTTTGTTTATGCTTAGATGTTAGGAGATTCGAATGTAATCGATTGTATTCGGTTATACTTAGAGTCATTTGGTCTCGTTTTATTCTAACATACTAAGTTTCACATTGTTTTGGGCAAGTTTGACATTATTTTAGCTGCAGATTTAAAGGCTCAAGGGGATTGAAAACTCGGTTGTTCTTCTTGTTCTTGGGCAGCCATCTATTTTCTAACACATTTGTATTTCAGAGATCCTTCAAAGCCATTTGCAAGAGACAAGGGCATTGGAAAATTTCATCCATCTCTCTAAAACAAACTATCTCTTTTCCCAATTTTTTCTTGCTTTGCTTAAGAAGTAGATCCATATTCATGCTTAGTATTTAGATCTATTCTTCTTTCAACATTGCAAACTAGTTTAGATCTGATATTTCAATCAAAGGTCTTATCATTCATTAGATCGAGGCTAGATTTGAGATTTTCTATACTTAGAAATTTTTTTCGAAATTTTTCTAAGTGTAATTTTTTTATTTTATTTTTTCATTGTCTTTCCCATCATATTTCCACACTTTTAACTTGCTGGTTTTAGCAGGTCTGCACATAAAAGTGGAGTTTTGGAGTGACCAAGACCATCAAAGAAGGCTTAAAACGAACCGGTGGACACCCAATTCATTGTAACACTATTGTACATCATTGTAAGCTCTTAGATCCAAGTTTAATGGACTAAGAAGCATTTTATTTCAGCATTCAAATTGTAAAAGATTTAAACGAGAGCAGTGGGGTAACCAACACCCACATCCCATCCCCCCTGGGGGGATTTGCGTCTTTGTCAATTTTCGTGTGATTGAATTTTTCTAACTCCACCTTTTCACACACTCACTTTTGAAGTGCAGGGTGTATCCTCCATTTAATTTTGCAACTTAAATCATTTCTTAATTTTTCATTTATGCAAAAGTAAGATAGAAATAAAACTGTCTTCGTCGCCACGAAGTATGCTCTCACCTTCACCCAAAGGCAATTTTGCTGATTAGTGAAGGTTGACCAGAAAGTGACGCATAAGATTGGCCATTCATATTTTTTCATTTACAAAGTTTTGCATTTCAATTTCATAAGACTCTTGAACTTAGCTGAAAAGTAAGTTAAGAGCGCTCTCTGTCGGAGGGTCGATGGTTACTCGCTTTTAATTGGAATAAACTATTTGCCTACACTGCGTATGCTCTACCCACCAGTAGTATGTTTGAGCTATGGGATACCAAAAGCAGTTGGAAGCACTTTCTTAATTCTCACATTTAATTTAATCAAGTCACCTAATAAAATTAACTACCCACAACATAGTGAAAATCCGGCACTTTGAGACTAAATTTTGGTGTGGATTTTGCCTGGGGAAGCCGGGTAGCTGTACTCTGACCTTGGGGCACCATTAGACTACATCTTTGTTGGTGTAGTGTTGAACACGCGCTCAGGGTATTGACAGTCCGTCATGTTCTTGTATGGAAGCACCAATTTTTAGAACTCCGGACATTCCTCTCTGTCCCTTTACGGTATATCGAGAGTTTCCTTTCTTTTCCCTAATCAAGATTCATCTTAATAATTTAAAATCAACCAAGAGACAATTGCACAACATTTACTTTTCCAGCATTTCAATTTCACACTGTGTTTTGACTCCATAAGGCACTGGTCCTTGCACTTTTTATTTGCTTTATATCAATCAAGTATTTGTGCATCTCTATATTCACAGTGATTTATCCAAGTTTATGCTGGTGAAAGCTTTTCTTAAACTATTGTTGCAGTTACATCTTGAACCTTAATAAAAAACTCCCAAAAATATTAATAAATAACCCATCACTTAACTAGAAGACCCTAACAACCTTAGTAACTTTCCATAGGGACTACCCACCTTGGCTTTCGTTGGGAATTTTGCCTAAATAGAGGAGTCAAGAACCAAGTGACATACTTGACTCGAGACTTGCCACCAAGGGCACACCGAGCGGCAGCATAGATCTCTGTTGCGACAAATACAGTGTGTAATTCGGCGACAACAAGGCCAATCCGAAGCTTCTCGGAGCTTCCTAGTTTCATTGGGCAGTTTGTACTTGCATTCTTGTAAGATTTTGGATCTAGATCTGTAGAGATCCAAAGCATTTCTTTTTTCAAAGTTTATCATAAATCATAAATAAAAAGAAGAGCAAGTGGGCTACCCAGTGCTCACACCCCAACCCCCTTGGGGGGTTTTGCGTCTTTGTGTGATTTTTCATCTTTTTGCTTAGTTAGTTTTTCCTTCAGTTTAATAAATCAAAGTAAAGTTAAAAATTAACTTTGAAGTGTCCGATCCAAATATCGGCCTTCAAAACGCACTCAGGACGTAGGAACACCTAATTTTCTTTTTCGCAGGCAGTATACTTTGTAACTTCAAACAAATTTTATTTTTCAAGTATTTTTTGCCAAAGTAATAAACACTAACCCACCATGCTCTACCGAAAGAGAAAAGATATTCGTGGTGTAGTAATTAGTTCACTTTACTTTCAGTCTTTGCTTTTATTTAAAGTAACGGATTTGACATTGCTTTCCCAAAGTATGCTCTCGCCGTCACATAAAGGGCTTTGCCTGAGTACGTGATCGGATCTTACCAGAAAAGAGAATTGTTATTACATCCATAGTAGCCGGGCTACCATGATTGCAGAGCAGTTCAATATATATTTTTGAACTTTGCCTTTACACAGTTTCAGTGAGATTAGCTATGATGAGCAGTATTACTTATGATCACTCACACATCAGAGCAGCCCCAGATCAGACATGCAATAGACCTTATGCCATGACTGAGCCTCTTGACCTCAGATTTGATGACCGAGATGACCTTTTATCCCATACACTGCAGTGCCCAGAGTATCAGCAACAATGTTTCAGTGGTTACAAGTGGTTTAGATAGCAGATACAGGTATATGGCCTAGCAGGTATATGATGTGCATTGGTCTTATTATCTTGCTCTTTTGGTCATTTTGATAGCTTGACTTAGTATATAGTAATCATGATCTGGCGGTATATCTATATAAAATGAATATGGTTGTTATTGATTATCTAAATGGTTGTATTACTTACATGTAGAAGCTCTTGTTTTTTACTCATTGGTTTTACCCTCTTAGGAGTGTGGACATGATCATTCCTACCTTTTATGGCTTGCTAGGTTAGGCATCACTTTCACTTTCCCCATCCATCCGTTGTCTTTCCCAATTTTGGTTTTTACCCTGACTTACACCTTAGCCTATGATATGGAGGACTTCCCCACTTTTGCCTCTGTGTTGGATAGCATCCCTGTTAGTTTGTGTCTTAGCTATGAGTGGGCAACAAAACTTACCCTTTGGTGAGTTGAATTTGATACCTTGATCACTCTAGTCGGTTGCCCTGATGTTTGGTCTTGATTGTAGAGAGTCCCCCTAGTTGCCTGAGTTGTGTTGGCTAAAACTTGAAGCAAATTATACTACCATCATTTGTGGAAACTTAAATGAATAAACACCCTGGATGAAGCTTGAGTACTTGTGTTGCTAAACACATGCAAGATCCCCAAAAGGGTTGTGAAATTGAATGAATTGGAACTAAAAGCACCCTGGATGAAAGCTTTATTAGTTGTGCTTCTAAGCACATGCAAAATCCCCAAAAGGGTTATGAAATTGAATGAATTGGAAACTAAAAGCACCCTGGATGAAAGCTTTAGTAGTTGTGCTTCTAAGCACATGCAAAATCCCCAAAAGGGTTATGAAATTGAATAAATTGGAAACTAAAAGAACCTTGGATGAAAGCTTTAGTAGTTGTGCTTCTAAGCACATGCAAAATCCCCAAAAGGGTCATATAGGCCTAAAGAAAGCAGTGGTTAAATATATGCCAAATCCAAAGACTGTTGGCCAAGGAAATGAAATATAATGATGTGATTTGTAGACATTTGCCAAGGTTAAATAAGCACTCCTCTAAACAACTTATTCCATTTGTGAGACACTGCCATTCCTTGTGTGTTTATTATCCAACACATGCTTAAGTGTGTATTCCCTTTCCCTTATCCAAAGTATCACAGTGTTGAGTCAGTTGAGTCATCCCCTTGTCCTAGCCTTGCACTTTTCATCTTCACCCTTTGCTAGCAAATTGATCATGTCTACAGAATGAGTATATCCTTGAGGTTCTTTTGTAAAGTAAATAATTATTTGAACTTATGCTTTATGCTATTATCTATTAACTGCTAGTGAAATGATGCTTAATACTTTAAGTCTTGCTATGAGAATGATTAAAAGAGCATGTCTTGACCATTTGCACTTGCAGCAGTAGGATTTTCCATCCTGGGTCATATTTTGATCAGTCTTGACCTGGTCAAACCCAGTTTGACCTGGTCAACCTTGGGATCTGTGATGAGTTGGACCAGTGATGATGTATGTTGATGATATATGGTCTTTTGATACACCTTTGATGGCTCCATACAGTGGACACAGGTTTCAGATGATGGTTGATGCACTTTTTTATTGGTTATTATTATTTCCAGACCATTATATTATTATTGTCTGGGTATGGCTGAGGCTACAGATGATCTTACAGGTTTCCACCGGGTGTATGGGTACTCATCTCTAGTAGATTTGGACCTTCTGAGTCTATTAGGACACTCAATTATCAGTTTCAGGCACTCTCAGAGATGTTTGGTATAGCAGCATTGATGAGGCACGTTTTCCTAGGGCGCTACAGAGGAGAGGGGTGGTCCAGCCACTTGTTATTACCATATTACTCCCTCTCTAGACAATGTGGTCCAGTCACATTTTGTTCCCGGGCATTCGATAGTGGGTTACAGGCATTTTGATGGTTTTTTAGGTGGAATGAAAATGGAATAAAAAGGTCATTACAGAAATCGATTTGGGCTATTGAGGCAAGGTTTTGGCATGAGGTCTGTTCAGAGGTCATCTGTGATGTATCCCACTCCTTCTAGATCACCTTGCAGCATTCAGTGGGGTCCACACATTCTCCGGGTTGTCATTTGATGCATTCTTCTCTTAGTTGAGGGGGCCACGATTTGATCATTTGGTCACTTGGACATGTCATTGAGTCATAGTTTATATCATTATGCCATGGGGTGATGCTAGTGAAGGATAATAAGACCTCCTAGCCCCACCATGTGCTCCTAGTCACTTGTCCTAGTCATCTTATGTGGCATACACTTGTTTTAGTCATCTTTATGTGGTGCACACCCCCTTAGGGATTCTTTTAGTGAGTGCGCAACCCCTCATGTGAGTGGATGTATTTTATATTGTACCGGCTCAACTTAGCCTTTGATTGTATTATGTTTATCTTTTGATCTCAACCACTCATTCATAAAGTGGTTAGGGTTTTGGTCTTGTTATCACATCCATAGTAGTTGGGCTACCATGGTTACAGAGCAGTTATCAGCATATTTTTTATTTTTGCTTTGAACATCTTCAGTGAGATCAACTATGATGAGCAGTGTTATTTGTGATCACTCACACATAAGAGCAGCCTTATATCAGACATGCAATAGGCCTTATGCCAAGGCTAAGCCTTAAGACCTCATATTTGATGACCGAGACGACCTTTTATTCCATACAGGTACAGTGTGTTAGATTTTTATCATTTAATTCAATATGATCTAGGATCTTATCTGAGAGAACAACATGCACAGCATATCAAACATAAGAGACAATAGAAACAAAGCATTTCACCGGGGAAACCATAAAGGAGAAAACCCCGCAACTTCCTCAGAGATAGAATGAGCAATAATACAAAACCCCAAAACAAGAAGATGGTCTCCAACAGCTTCCTCCTCATTCACTTGTGCGAACTTGTCTCTCTCTCACTTATGCGAATGAGTGAGTGAGTGAATGATGCAAATGAGAGAGTCAACCTTGGGATCTGTGATGAGATGGGCCACTTATATTGTATGATGTTGATATATGGTCCTTTATATACCTTTTGATGACTCCAAATGATGGGCACAGGTTTTAGATGATGATTGATGCAGTTTTTATTGATTACTATTATTTCCAGATCATCATATTTTTATTTGTCCGGGTATGGTGGATGCTACAGATTATCTTACAGGTTACCATGAGGTGTATGAGTACTCATCTCTAGTGGAGTTGGGTCTTCTAGATCCATTGAGACACTTATCTTTTAGTTTCAGGCACTCCCAGACATGATTTGAGCCGTTTTTCACTTGTTGACTAGTTTGGCCATGCTGATGTGGCCTGTCCAGCTGGTGCATTGGAGGCTAGTCGTTGCCTAGAGAGCTACAGGGGAAGGGGGTGGTCCAGCCACTTGTTATTACCATATTACCCCCCTTCCAGACATGATGGTACAGTCAGATTTTGTGCCTGGGCACCGGGCAGTTTCCTGTGAGCAGTTTGGTGGTTTTTCAGGTGGAATAAAAATGGAATAAAAATGGAATAAAAAAGGTCATTTAGGAATTCCATTTGGGCAATTGAGGCAAGGTTTTGGCATGAGGTCTTCTCTGAGACCATCTATGGTGTATCCCACTCCTTCCAGATCAGTTTGCAGCATTCAGTGGGGTCCACACAGTCATCGAGATGTGTTTTGATGCATTCTTCTCTCAGTTGAGGGGGCCAGGATTTGATCATTTGTACACTTGGACATGTCATTGAGTCATATGTTATATTATTGTGCCATGGGGTGATTCTAGTGAAGGAAAGTAATGCCTCCTAGCCCCACCATGTGCTCCTAGTCACTTGTCCTAGTCATCTTCATGGTACACTTGTATTATTGTCACTTTTTATGTGGTGTGCACCCCCCTAGGGCATCTTTAGGCTAGTGCACACCCCCCTCATGTGGGTGATCCATGTTATATTGTACCGGCTCATCTTAGTCGTTGATTGTATTATTTTATCTTTTGATCTCAACCACTCATTTCAAAAGTGGTTTAGGGTTTTGGTCTCCCTCATCCTATTTAAGGAAGAGACCCCCCTATTGTAAAAGCATCTTTGGAGCTCTGGAAAATTGGAATAAAATTACTATTTTTGTGGATCTGATTCTTTTGTCTTGATGGGTATCTTTGCAACTTGAATATACAACTGTTTCTCTGTGTATCATTGTGGATCTATCTATCCAAACGTTTGCTCTGCAGGAGGCCGTGTGGGTTGAAGAGGAGGATGTTTCAAGAGGACACTATTGTGGGGAAACTCCATATCTTACCTTTGATCTACTTTTTGTTTGAGGGAGTATCATTATTGTATCTTAGTGACATAGTTGATGCTTTCTCTTTCATCTTTTCATGCTTATAGTCATTCTCATGCCGGAACGATTCTCATACAGATCTTTTCTTGCAGGAAGAGGGTGCACGTGTGAGCTTGGAGGGCTAGCGATTTCACTTGGGTGGCTTGGATCTCACTCTTGAATATACATGTTATCAAACAACTTGTAGTTGCCCCTAGTGGTATCCCATCCGGGACGATAGAGGAGATGGACAACTAGAGAGGTGACCCAAGAGATGCCACGGTTCCCAATGCAAGGTGGAAGTCACGTCAACCGAGGCACTCTTCACTTTAGATCTAGATAAAACAAGACCTAGGGGGAGACCCTATAACCAATCAAAGATGATTGGACCCAAACAAAGGTTCCTAGGGATGAGTAAATGGTAAGTTACGGAAACCAATGCAAGGTAAAGTGGACCTAGAAATTAAAGTATGGTTCAAGGTGGTTTGAGAAATGATTAGTGTTTCAACCAATGTATGATTTAGGCCACATGATTAGTTATAATGAAAAGGTATAGTACCATGTGTTACACAAGTGGGTCCTACTTTCTTGGGATATGTGAAATGGCTTAAAGTGGACCCACAAGGTGAAATTAAGGGATGCAATTAGCACTAGAGGATATGTAATGAGTAGATCTATGGATCTAAGTTGAAATTAGAAGTACCCACTTACTAGATCTAAGGTTTGACACAATTCCCAAGGAGTGCGACTTGCTTAAGGAGGACTAGTGCCTTGTTGGATGGGTTAATGGAGTCAAAAGATATGTCAAAGTGTAGATCGGGACACCTAGAGGTCAAGACAAGTGGGCTAATTGAGATAGAGTGGTTGGATCTTGTTAGATCTAGGATTTCATGAAATGACCCAAGTGGACCACAATCCCTTAAAACAAAGAATGCTACCCCCAAGGCAGATCGTCACAAAATGATACTCTAGATATAGGTTTCAAGGTATGCCCGTTTCAAATCCACTGAAATCTCAACTACCCAGGTCCTAGAAGTGGGCAAACTCAGTCACCCAAGGAAGTGCGACCTTGCTCAAGGAGGGCTAAAAGGTGGATAAAGTGTGTCAAATCAAGTCCAATGGCCACCAAATTGTAGCTCCAAGTGGTTTATGCAATGATCTATATGGATCTAGAAAATCAAGACAATCCAAGGGTTAGATCTTACTAGATCTGAGTTTTAAGGTACCAAGTAGTTCAAAAAGGGGGTTTTAATCCCTTAAAATGTGGAATGATGCCCACAAGGTAGAAATCACCCAAGTAAAAGTATAGGGGTAGGTTATCAAGTGTGTAGATTGCAAATCAAGTGGGATCTCACCTACCCACATGCTAGATCTAACCCAACAAGCCTCTCAAAGGAAGTGTGATTTGGTTCAAGAGGGCTATATTGCCTTGAAAAGTGTGTCAATTTTAACCCAATCACCACCAAACTATAGATCCAACTAGGGGTGGATGCTATAGAGGTGGGTTCCTAAGATCTTTTCAAAAGCAAGGCTAGATCTAAGTAGATCTAAGAAAAACCAAAATTGGGGTTTTGATTAATTAGGGTTTGTGACCAATGAAGAGAGAATGGATGGAAAGATGCACATACCTTGTAGATCTTACCTCAATTGCTTGTGGCCACCTTGCAAATTGATAGCATTCTCCTATGTGTATATTCAAGAGTGAAATCCAAGAGCTCCAACCAAAACGTCCTCCTCCAAGATAGCCAAATCGTCCTCCTCCTACAAGACAAGATCACGTGAAACAAGCCAAGTAAGATGATTATGAAAATGATGGAAAGATGTAATAGAAAGCATCAACTATGTCACAAAGATAGAATAATGATACTCCCTTTCACCAAGATCAACCCAAGAGAGACTATGTGGATCCCTCCAACAATAACCCTCAAGAAATCGCCCTCCTCTCCACCAATTCGACTTTCCTGCAAGAAAACTAGTAGAAGCACCAAAATCCACAATGATACATAGAAGAGATACTGTATACTCAAGATGCAAGAGAATCCACAAGACAAGAGAGATATGCTCCACAAAGAAGTGTTCTATTCCAATATTCCAGAGCTCCAAAGGTCAGCTATACAATAGGGGGTCTCCTCCTTATATAGGATAATAAAGACCAAAACCCTATACCACTTTACAATACTACATCAAATGAGTGGTTGAGATTAAAAGATCTCAATACATGATCAATGGCTAATAATGAATCATAACAATATATCACATGGATCACCCAATATAATGATGACGTCATAGTCTAAAATAGTCATGGAGGGTGACGTCATCCACTAGAGGGGGTAAAAGTACCAAATCCCACCTCATAATGACTAGGACATGACATAAGAAGCACATGGTGGGGCTAGGAGGCATCAATCCTTACTAGCTCATCCCCAAGGCACAATAAAATAATAAAATATGTCCAAGATAATATAAATGATCAAATCTGTCCTCAAAATCTGTGACAGACAAGCAGTAAAAGACCTCCTGTGATCGCTGTGGGCCTACCCACATGGTGAAAACTGGCTGGAAGATAGTGGGATCACCCTGGAAGACCTCTGTGAAAACCAAATGCCAAAACCTTGCCTCAATTGCCCAAATCGAATTCCTCAGTGACCACTTTATCCCATTTTTTAGCTGCCTCGGTAACTGTGAAAGTGCCAAAACTGCCTCTGGAATGTGCAGATATCTGCTAAACAAGAATAGTAGCCCTGCTACTATGGTGTGATAACAATACACACAGGGGAAAGTTATCACTTTGCAAAGTATTTTCAAGCTCTAGAGATAAGATCTACAAGGTTAGTAGTTTATTTCATGCATTTTCATCCATTGATCATCTCAAACCCTAAAAGTAAAAAACCTTTTCATTTTTATTTTTCAAATCTATGGAGATGTAGCAATCACTTGGGCTTAATAATTAAAACCCACCTTAATAATCATCTTAAAATTCCTGATCTAAAATTTGGTGGACATCCGACTCCATTTCCCCCCCGATCTAAGGCATTGGGCCTCTCCAAGGGAGGTCGCACTTGTTGGGTAGGAGGTCTTTTGCTAGATCTACATCGTGGGTAGTGCTCTTTCTGTCTCAAAGTCCTAGATCCATTGTGTAGCAAACCCCCTAGTGCCATTTTATTTTGATTTCCACCTTGTGGGCCCCATTTGGACAATTTTCCATATTTTAAGAGTGGGCCCCACTTGGATCTATTATATTGGCATTAGTTCCATCTAGATCTACTTGTTTAAACCTATTAGCAATGTTCCATGGGGACTCGTCCCCAGGTTCGGGGGCGCGCCCCCTCGCTCCCTGCGTCTCAGGGACTTGGGGACTCCAAACGAAACGTTTCCCAGCGACCCCAAAATCAGGAAACTCTCGGAAACTCACAAGGGTGCGCGTCCCCCTGTTTTGCAGTGCGCTCCGGTGAAGGGGGGCTCCCACATGCTCCCTCTCGAAACTAGGGGGCTCCTAGACACCCCCCCATGTTTTTCCCAATTTCAGTTTAAAAATACGAAATTTGAATTTGAATTGTTGTTTTAGTCTCTATTTCAGAGTTGGTCTTTAGTAATTTACTATTTTACTATTTTAGCATGCAATATCATTTATTCAATTTTTCAATTAGAATGACCAAAATTAAAAATATGAATATCAAGATTCAAATGGCAAATTTGAAAACGATCATGATGAATTGTGCAACATGTTTGTATTATTAATTTGTTAAATTCCGATTTACATTGCACAATGATGAATTTAGTATTTAGTATTTATTATTTACTTTTAGTAATTTACATGGGATGACTCATTGAATTGTTATTGCTGGGATTTAATAATTTATAATATTAATTTTTATATTTTTTTATAATTTTTATTATGACTTGGATGTCCCCCCGTCCCCCCCGAATTTCGCTAAAATTTGGGGGTGGTCTTCACACATCCCCAATGTGCGTTTCCTCGCTCCCACGCTCCCGCGTCCCAGAAAATTGGGGGAACATTGCCTATAAGTGATCCTTATTCATCCCTGGTTGAACATTTATCCTTCTTTAAGCCTCTTTAACCAAGCCTTAACTCATTGGGTCCACTTATCTATCCTAGATCTAGATCTAAAACCTCTCTTGATCTTCTCCTTTATCATCATCACATTTCCCTAGGAGGTCTTGATTGGGTTTGCTAGCCTTCATTGGCTAAGCTAGGGTCTCCCCCTTGGTCTTGCTTAGGCTTGATCTAAAGTGAAGAGTGCCTCGGTTAACGTGACACCCAATTGCATTGGGAACCGTGGCATCTCTTGGGTCACCTCTTTAGTTGTCAAACACCTCTATTGTCTTGGATAGGATAACCTTTAGGGACAACTACAAGTTGTGTGATAACAAGTACTTCATTACATATGGAAACCATTGTTGTATCTATTATGAAATCCCATGAAAGTGCTTTGAAAACTGTGCTTCTCAGTACAATGAAAGAAGGCTTTGAAATGAAATGAATTGAAATGAAAAGCACCCTGGATGTGAGTTGCGATTAGTTGTGCTTCTTAGCACATGCAAAATCCAAAAAGGATCATAAAGGCCTAAAACGTAGTGGCTAAACATATGCTAAATCTAAAGAACTGTTGGCCAAGGAAATTAAATGTAATGATTAATTCCTCGCGGAGCCTACGGGTTGTGATGTGAGATGGAGCAAGGGACAAGTAATTCTAAGTGTCCCCTAGAACCTCAAGTTACGGTTAGCCGAGCACCCAGTTCACGGCGGTTCTAGAAAATATCCTCACGGAGCTGATACAACTTGGATGTGAGTCGTATACATTTGCCAAGGTTGAAAAAGCACTTATCTAAACAACTTACCCATTTGTGAGACACTGCCATCCCCTGTGTATTCTTTATCCAACATATGCTTGAATGTGTAATACCCTTTCCTTTATCCAAAGTATCACATTGTTGAGTCAGTCAAGTCACTCCCTTTTGCCTAGCCTTATATCTTTAGCCTTCACCCTCTGCTAGTAAATTGATCATGTTTACAAATGAGTATATCCTTGAGGTTCTTTCGAAAGTAAGTTATTATTTTAAACTATTATTATCTATTAATTGCCAATGAAATGACGCTTGATGTTTTAGGTGTTGCTATGGAAATGATTAAAGGAGCATGTCTTAACCATTTGCACTTGGAGCAACAGGCTTCTCTAGCCTAGGTCATATTTTGATCAGTTTGATCGGTCAAATGTAGTTTGACCAAGGTCAACCTTGGGATCCGTGATGAGCTGGACCAGTTATGTTGTATGATGTTGATCCATGGTCCTTGATATACCTTTTGATGACTCCATATGTTGGACAGAAGTTTCAGATGATGATTGATGTACTTTTTTATGGATTATTGCTCTTTCCAGATCATCATTTTTTATTTGTCCGGGTCTGGTGGATGCTACAGATGATCTTACAGGTTACCATGAGGTGTATGAGTACTCATCTCTAGTGGATTTGGGTCTTTTGGATCCATTGAGACACTTACTTTTCAGTTTCAGGCACTGGCAGTGATGATATGAGCAGTTTTTTGTAAGGACCCTAAAACTCATAAAACCCACTAAATAACAAAATAATATTAAATATGCATGCAGATCTCTAAAACAACACAAGAATCTGATAAAATGTTACATCTTATAAAATCCAGAATCAAACAAGAACAACATGCATAGAAGATCTGACAAAGAAAGTGGATCTAATCAATAATAATAGAAAATATGCTATGAAAATCATACCTAGCTAGATGACCTAGGAGCTACCATTGCCTTGACAGCTCCAATAGTGCAACTGAAGGTGGGGGGACGACTCTCCACCCAACCAACTCCCATCCAAAAAGGTTGAGGCCCCCGAGCCCCCAACAATTAACCCTATGCCAGTGCTATCTTGCTTTCCTCTCCTCCAGAGCTCCTCTTCCAAGATGCCCAAAGACAAAAAAAAAGACTCTTCTCTTCACTTCTTCTCCTCCTTTTATCCCCTCCTTCTCCCCATTTCTTAATTTCTTATTTAATTTCTATCTGTATGCAAAATTTGTTTTCCATTGCTTCTTTTTCATGTTTCTTTTAATTATTTACCTTATACTACATTACATTATATCATATTATTTCAAATATTCCCTATATTCGTATATGAGGGTTGTTACATTTTTCACCTGTTGAACAGTTTGGCCATGCTGATGTGGCCTGTCCAGCAGATGCTTAGATGGTGAGTTGTTGCCTAGGCGCTACATAGGAGAGGGGTGGTACAACCACTTGTTATTACCATATTACCCCCTCTTCGGACATGATGGTATAGTCAGATTTTGTGCCCGGGCACCAGGCAGTGGGCTATGGGCAGTTTGGTGGTTTTTCAGGTGGAATAAAAATGGAATAAAAAGGTCATTAAGGAAATCGATTTGGGAAATTGAGGTAAGGTTTTGGCATGAGGTCTGCTCAGAGGTCATCTATGGTGTATCCCACTCCTTCCAGATCAACTTACTGCATTCAGTGGGGTCCACACAGTCACCAGGTTGTGTTTTGATGCATTCTTCTCTCAATTGAGGAGGCTAGAATTTGATCATTTGTTCACTTGGACATGTCATTGAGTCATATGTTATATTATTGTGCCATGGGGTATTGCTAGTGAAGGATAATAATAACTCCTAGCCCCACCATGTGCTCCTAGTGTCTTGTCCTTTTCATCTTATGTGGCACACTTGTTGTTTAGTCATCCTTATGTGGTGCGCATCCCCCTAGGGATTCCTCTATGTAGTGCACACCCCCCTCATGTGAGTGATCCATGATATATTGTACTGGCTCGTCTTAGCCATTGATTGTATTATTTTATCTTTTGATCTCAACCACTCATTTCAAAAGTGGTTTAGGGTTTTGGTCTCCATCATCCTATTTAAGGAAGAGACCCCCCTATTGTAAAGGCATCTTTGGAGCTCTGGAAACTTGGAATACAAATATTATTTTTGTGGATTTGCTTCTCTAGCCTTGATGGATGTCTTTGCAATTTGAATATACAACTTTTTCTCTATGTATTGTTGTGGATCTACCTGTCCAACGTTTTCTCTGCAGGGGGCTGTGTGGGTTGAAGAGGAGGACGATTCAGGGAGACGCTATTGTGGGGAAACCCCATATCTTACCTTTGATCTTCTTTTTGTCTAAGGGAGTTGTTATCACCTAAGCTGTAGTTACCCCTATGGATGTATCCACTCATGGATGGCAATAGGGAAGGGCAACTCAAAAGGTGCAACCACGATCACCTTGACCTCCAATATATGGTTGTTGCGCCAGTCGAGGCAACCTTCACTTTATGTTATCTAGCCCAGACAACAAAGGGGGGGACCCGATCTACTCCCGACAGGAGAGATCAAAACCAAGACACCAAATCAAGCTAATTCTAAGTGAAGTAAGGTGTATGGTTTATCCTAGACCTTAGGATGAAGTCACAAGACAAGTGAGGGGTTCAATGAGTATAGCTTTGGTTCATTATTGATGTGAGAGTGACTTATGATTTGTGAAATAGGATCCAGGATTAAAGTACTAGCTCAATGTGAGAAAATCCACTGCCTTGGGAATCGTGTCCAATGCAGGGTAGTTTAAGGTTGAATTGGGGCTAACTAGTACAAGTGACAAGCTTGATCATGAAGTATGATGGCATCAAAGGGTTTAGTTTACCACACAAGGGTCAAACCACAAGTTAATCCAACAATCTAGGAAAGTCGAATTTGACTTGGAGAGAGACCAGTGCCTTGGGAATTGGGATAATGGAGTCAAAGTAAGGTTGACTTGTGGTTAAGGACTCCTATTGCATGAGACAAGTGGGCAATTAAAGTCTTGATGGATGAATAGGTCTAGATCTAGGTTTGACCTAAGTGGACCACAATCCCTTAAAACAAGGAATGCTTATCCCCAAGGCAGGATTTGATGAAGTGACACACTAGACCTAGGTTTTGAATTATGCCCGTTCCAAATCCACAAAAATCTCATGTACCCACATCCTAAAAGTGGACCAACTCACTTCTCCAAGGTGGTGCGACTTTACCCAAGGAGGCTAAAAAGTGGGATAAAACAGTCAAGACAAGTCCAATGGCATCCAAACTTTAGATCCAAGTAGGTTGATCAGGTGAGGATATGGATCTATAATTTCAAGGCAATCTGATGGCTAGATCTTACTAGATCTGAGTTTAAAGATACCAAGTGGTCCAAAATGGGGATTAAATCCCTTAAAATGTGGAATATGGCCCACAAAGCAATACTTCCTCCTCAAAGCAAATCGGCCTCCTCAAAGCAAATCGACCTCCACCTGTAGATGCAAAAAACGTGGTACAAAAGATATGGAAAAACAAGATCTCCAATAACTCAGTGCAAAGGAAGAACCAACGAACGAACACCAAAAACATTCACCACAACACTGGAGATAGATGCAATAATCATTTTCTATTCCAATAATCCAGAGCCACAAGTCCCTTTACAATGAGAAGCTCTCTCCTTTAAATAGGAAGGAGAGGCATCAAAATCCTAACCACTTTTTGAATCAGTGGCTAAGATTAAAAGATACAAATGTCTAATCAATGGTTGAGATGAGCTCAACAATAAAATACATGGATCACTAATAAAATATAATATAAGTGGACAAAATCGCCCTAGGAGAGGGGAATCCCACCAAATCATTATGACAAAATATAATAAGAAGCTCATGGTGGGTCCAAGGGGTAATTTTAGCCACCCTTGGTCAATCCCCATAGCACAATAATAATAAAATAGTCATCAATATACCAAATCGTGCCTCTATGGACAAATCGTAGGCCTCAAAAGACCTCATAAATCATCAGAAAGTGCCATAAGTGATGGATGCGGGCCCCGATGAAGCTGAAACTGCTGGAGGTGTGGAAGACATCAATCCATCATCACTGATCATCCCATGCCAAGACATTGCCTCAATAGCCCAAATCGAATTCCTCAATAGCCATTTCTACCAATCCTGAAATGCCTCGGGAAGCGTGAAACTGCCCCAAACTGCCTCCTGGAGTGCCTGCCCTGTCAAGGTGAGGGCACCAGTGTGTCCGGGACGGGGGGTAATATGGTAAAAACAAGTGGCTGGACGACCCCCTCCAAGCACAATGCCCTAGGTCAACCGGATAAAAATCACCTCTGCTCTGACAGGGTCCCCGACAGACCAAAACTGCACTGGGATAGCCTACTGAGGCTCAATCATCACTGTAAGTGCCCGGAACTGAAAACAGACTGTCTCATTGGACTCAGAAGGTCCAAATCTATCCAAGATGTGTACTCATACACCATATGAATCTCTGCATGATCAAAATATATATCCAATATACCGGAACAGGTCAAATAATAATAATCTGTAAATGATCAAGTACTGCTGTAAACCATGAATCATCATCATAACCCTGTAGCTGCTGCATAGAATCATCATGTACATGTACATAGACCATATATCATCTATCCATATCATCACAAGGTCTAACCATCTCATATCCTATGGTTGACCTTGGTCAAACTAGGTTTGACCAAGTCAACATGACCAAATATAACTCAGACCATCACCAGAAGCTGCTGCAAAGTGTCAAAGGTTAATGCATGCTCTACAACTTATTCAAATAACAATTATAACACAAAGTAATCATTACTGGCGATCTAAATCCAAATATATAATGTCATTAATTATTATTATTACTCAAACTAGACTTTCAAGATCATACTCACTTCATAGCTGTGATCAATTTGCTAGTGAAGGGGAAGGCTAAAATAACTGGCTAGGCTAAGGGATGACTTGACTGACTTAACTTTGTGACACTTTGGAAAAGGGAAAGGGAATACACACCATAGTATATACTGAATGAGCAACAACACAGGGAATGGCGCTGTCTCACAAATGGATGAGTTGTTCAAAGAGGGTTTATTCACCTTTAACAGATGCGTACAATCCATAATACAAATAAGGCCAACAATTGTTTAGATATAGCATTTAAGTTCCATTGCTTTTTGGGCTTGAAGTTTCCATAGCCTTGATCTATGTGTGTTTAAAAACACATTGCATAGATTTACATTTATTTTAGGCTTTCTGCTGCAGGTGTATTTTTAAGGCACTTGTTTACCTGAGCACTTCTAGGTGTGTCATAGACAGCTTGTTTACCTAGGTATTTACATTTCCAAAAGATATAACATTTTATTTTCATGGCCATTTTCATTTGGCATGCCTTTCATTCATGTGTGTTTAGAAACACATTGCATGAATGGGCTTTTCATACAAGATATAGCATTTCATTTTTCCAGATTTTGTATTCATGGCAGCACTAAAAGTTTCAGGTTTAGCCAACACAACTTTAGTGACTAGGGGGAATTCACAAGGAACTCCAACTCACCATAGGTAAGTTTTGTCACCAACTCAGAGCCGAGACACAATAGACAGGGAAGCTCATCCAATACAGAGGCTACAGTGGGGAAAAGTCCTCCATGCCACTAGTCAAGTAGTAAGTTAGGGTGATAAACTAAAAGGTAGGTAATGGATGGATGAAGACAATGAATAATGGTGCCAACACTAGCAAGCCAAGGTATGGTGGAATGATCACCTCTATTCTCCCTAAGGAGGGTAAAACCAATGAGTATGAATAGTGAACTTCTAAGTCTGAGTAGGGACAATATAATATATATAATATGATCAACCAGGTCCACATATCTATATGATCGCCAGATCATGACACTAGGTGCTAAGACATGCTATAAGAATAAATATAAAAGCAATATAACCATAACACAATGATATACCTGCTGAGTCATATACCTGAATGCTCATCACCTGTACCATCATCTGTCCTCTGAAACTGCTGCTGTAACTCTGGGCACTACTGACTGCTCTGTACAACTGGTATAATGGCTACATCGGTCATCTCTCTGAGTGTCCTGAGACTCAGTCATGGCATGGGGAATACAACTGCTGTCCAAAATCTGATAATGATCCAATATAGATGCTCATCTCAGCATCTCCAATGTAAGGGAACTGGCTGAATAGTGTACTGGAATCAGAAAAATAATGTATGGTAGCCCGGCTACTATAAATGTGATAGCAGGAGTATCATTATTGTATCTTAGTGACATAGTTGATGCTTTCTTTTTCATCTTTTCATCCTTATAGTCATTTTCATGCCGGAATGATTCTTACATAGATCTTTTCTTGCAGGAGGAGGGCGCACGTGTGGCCTTGGAGGGCTAACAATTTCACTTGGGTAGCTTGGATCTCACTCTCAATTAACACACAGGGGGGAAGTTATCACTTTGCAAAGTAGCCACAAGCTCTAGAGGTAAGATCTACAAGGTTAGTATCTATTTCAAGCATTTTTACCATTGGTCATTTCAAACCCTAAAAGTTAAAACCCTCATATTTTTATTTTTCAAATCTATGGAGATCTAGCAATCACTTGGGCTTAATAATTAAAACCCACCTTAATATTAATCATAACATTCCCGATCGAAAGTTTGGTGGACATCCGACTCCATTTCCCCCCCGATCTAAGGCACTGGGCCTCTCTAAGGGAGGTCGCACTTTTGGGTAGGTGGCCTTTTTGCTAGATCCCAACTTGGGTTTTGCTTGATCCTCATTGTGTCATTAGATCCATTCATTTTCAAACTCCCTAGGGCCATTTTTCTTTGATTTTCACCTTGTGGACCCCATTTGGACCATTTTCCTTATTTTAAGGGTGGGCCCCACTTGGATCTATTATTTTGGCATTAGATCTATCTAGATCTACTACTTTAAACCTATAAGTGACCTTTATTTATCATTGGTTGAACATTTGTCCTTCCTTCAGCCTCTTCAACCAAGCCCTAACTCTTTTGGGTCCACTTATCCATCTTAGATCTAGATCTAATCCTCTCTTGATCTTCTCCTTTATGATCATCACATTTCCCTAGGTGGTCTTGATTGGGTTCGCTAGCCTTCATTCGCTAAGCTAAGGTCTCCCCTTTGGTCTTGCTTAGGCTTGATCTAAAGTGAAGAGTGCCTCGGTTAACGTGACACCCAATTGCATTGGGAACCGTGGCTTCTCTTGGGTCACCTATTTAGTTGTCCAACACCTCTACCATCCTGGATAGGATAACCTTTTGGGACAACTACAAGTTGTGTGATAACAAGTCTCTCTCCTATTTAAGGAAGAGACCCCCTATTGTAAAGGCACCTTCGGGCTCTGGAAATACTGGAATAAAATATTATTTTGTGGATTTGCTTTTCATGCTTTGATTGGATGCTCTTGTACATGATTATACGTCTTTTGCTTTAGACATCTAGGTTGCTTGTACGTGAATTCAACAGCTACAGAGGGAGGCCGAATTGAACTGTTGCAGGGGTGCAAATTGCTTGGAGGGAAGATTGTAGGGGTTTCTCACAGCCCCCTCGGGCAAGACTTTTTCATCTTGAAGGGAGTTTTTTCAATTGTGCTTTGTCCATTGATTTACTTCTTTGATATGCCATGCTTAGATCTTATTCATCTGTGGATCAAATCTCACATTTTGTAGTTTGTTTTGCAGGTGAAGTAGGACGTTTTTCCTCCTTGGGCTTGGACGATTCGCTTGGAATCACTTGGATCTAGCTTGGAATTGTAACTGAATGCAAGGATCATCGATGTATAAGGCAACCGCAAGCATTTGAGGTAAGATCTACAAGGTACGTATCCATTTTCATGTGTTTCACCCATTGGTCACTTCAAACCCTCATATCTCAAAACCCTCATTTTTTATTATTTTTTAGATCCGGTGAGATCTAGCGATTGCTTGGGCTTAATAATTAAAACCCACCTCAATAATAATTAATCAACCTTGGATCTAAAGTTTGGTGGGCATCCGACTCCATTTCCCCCCTAATCTAAGGCACTGGACGTCTCCAAGGGAGGTCACACTTGTTGGGTAGGTGGGCTTTTGCTAGATCCATCACGTGGGTATTGCTTGTTCCTCATCAAATCCATAGATCCGTTGACTAGCAATCCCTCTAGTGCCATTCCACCTTAATCTTCACCTTGTGGGCCGCATTTTGACCATTTTCCATATTTTAAGGGTGGGCCCCTCTTTGGTCTTTCTACTTGGCATTAGATCTATCTAGATCTACTAATCTAAACCCCTAAGTGGCCTAATATTTCCTTGGTTGAACATTTGTCCATCTCCTAAGCCTCTTCAACCAAGCCCTAACTCCTTGGGTCCACTTATCAATCCTAGATCTAGATTTATTCACTCTTGATCTCGTCCTATTTCATTTATCACATTTCCCTAGGAGGTCTTGAGTAGCTTCGCTAGCCTTCATTGGTTAGCTAGGGTCTCCCCCTTGGTCTTGCTTAGGCTAGATCTAAAGTGAAGAGTGCCTCGGTTAACGTGACAACCAATTGCATTGGGAACCGTGGCATCTCTTGGGTCACCTCTTTAGTTGTCCAACACCTCTACCATCCTGGATGGGGTCACCTTTTGGGACAACTACAAGTTGTGTGATAACAAGACTCTTTGCCTGTGTTTATCTGTTTTGTGATCAAACAGAATAAATATTTTGTTTCCAACTCAAAGTATGCTCTCTCCCTTTGCGGGCATTGGCCTGGTCCTGGGGAAATTAGAAAGAGTTGCAACAACTCCTTAATTTTTTCACACCTAATTAAAAACTCATAGCAATAAAATCAACAACGCCGAACATAGTGAAAATTCGGCACTTAGACATTAGTTATTTTGTAGGGAAATTTCTCAGAAGAAGCAGGAACCACTGAGAAGCAAACTCATGGCACTGCTAGGCTACACCCTTGTTGATGTAGTGTTGAAAACGTTCTCGAGACTCAATTCCATCCCACACGTCTTCGTGAGGAGCAACCTTTAGTTAATTTCCAGACATTACTCCTTGTACCTCACGTTATATCTGGAGCTCTCCTTTTCTCGTAATCAAATCTCATCTCATAATAAGCTAAAAATGATCAAGAAGCACTCGCAAAACATTTACAATACAACACGCTATTTCGACTCCACTTTTGGCACTGATCTTATTTACATTTATTTTCAATCTTTGAGTCAAATCTCATGCATTATGTGATTATATTATGTTGTTGATCTTAATTTATATTTGCAAGTGAATTTTGCTTTCAGTCAATCTATTTCAAAATTCCTAAACAACTTACCCACTCAAAACTAAATCACTTAAATAGCCTTAGTAACTCATAGGGACTACCCCTTTGGCTTCATTAGGAGTTCTGCCTAAACGGAGGAGTCAAGATCAAGTGACAGTACATGACTCGAGAATTGCCCCCAAGGAACGCACCTAAGTAGCTTGAGGATTTTTGCTATGATAACCCCCGGGGTGCGTGTTCCGGCGGCAACAATTCCTGAAGGTGACCTATTTGACGACAGTGCCGACACCTAAAGGCCATACCGTTATAATCCAAACTTTGTATGAAATTGTAGTTTTCATGTTTCAATAACATTTTGTCTAGAAGACCTTTATTGAGGTTGATCTCCATAGAAATACAAACATATGTAAGCAAACCTTGTCGGGTCCTCTCACTATCATACTTAAAAACTTTGCCCAAAGTATTGTCAATATCTTGTAACACTGTATGGTGCTTGTTGTTGCCGGATTGCGCACTTGGTTAACACAACAAAAATCTTTGCTACTGCTCAGTGTGCCCTTGGGGGCAAGTCTCGAGTCAAGGTTGTCCCCTGATCTTGACTCCTCCGTTTAGGCCAACTCCTAACCGAAGCCAAGGGGGGAGTCCCTATGGAATGTTTCTAAGGTTAATAGAAAGTTAATTAAAGATTGTTTTCAAGAGTTTTTAAAGGGGTATGATTACAATCTATGTTCGTTGCAAAAGATTTAATAAAATGCTTTCAATAGCAGAAAATAAACAACCACCACTAGCATAAAGAAGGATCAAGCAACAATTTACTGATATGATATTAAGCAAATGTAAAATATGTTGTTGCTGGAGACCAGTGCCAATGAAGTCAATGTATATAATAGCTACTACTGAAAGGGAAAGTTTTGCAAGTGTATCTTGGTTGGTTTTAAATTATTAAAGAATTGAAATTTGTTACGGGAATGAGGGAAACTCCAGAGATACCGTGAGGTACAAGGAGCAATGTCCGGAAATTGAGTGAAGGTGGCTCCTCACGAAGATGTATGGGTTGGAATAGAGTCTCTAGGGCGGTGTTCAACACTACACCAGCAAGGGTGTAGCCTAACTGTGCCCCGAGGTTGCCTCCCAGTTGTTCCTGCTTCTTCTAAGGAATTTTCCCACGCAAAACTCAATGATCTAAGTGCCGGATTTTCACTATGTATGGGGTTGTTACTTTTATTAAGATGAGTTTTTTAATTAAATGTGAGAATTAATCAGTTGCTACAACTCTTTCTGATTTCCCCAGGACCAGGCAAATACTCACAAGGGGAAAGAGCATACTTTGAGCAATAACAAAATGTATGTTCAAATTAAACTTGAAAAAATAAATAAAACAAATACTGAAAAGAAGAAAAGCAGAAAGATAGATCACCGGATCTATGTGTCACTTTCTGATCAACCACCACTAATCGACAATTCCTTTCTGTGGTGGTGAGAGCATACTTCGTGGCAACGAGATCGGTGTTATTTCTAATTTACTTTTGCAAAATGGAAAAAATATGGAATATTATAAGTATATAGTCCTGCAGTAGAATGTGGTTTGTGTGTTTGTGTTTTGTCAGAAAAATTCACACCACGCAATTTTACACTGCGAATCACCCCAGGGGGGATGGGGTGTGGGTGTTGTGTAGCCCACTTGCTCTCGTTTAATAGATGTTACAATATTTGCTCAAAGAAATGCCTCTTAGTCCATTTAAGCTTGGATCTAAGGGCTTACAAATTTATAGAATGAAAGAAAGGTGAAAGAGGGTCTACGGAATGTCTTTTTGGCACTTTCTGGCGAAAATTGGCCAGAAATTCCTTCTCTTTTTCCTTGGACCTACTAAAAACCAGTGAGCTAAATATGCAAAGTTAGTGGGTTAAACATACACAAATGCACAAAAATTTACAAAGTTCATACTTGGAAAAATCCGGGAAACTTTTGTGTGCTTCAAGCATGAAAACTATGGATTTAGATCTAGTTTTTAAAGTAAAAATTGAAGCTACTCTAGATCTGATTTTTTATACTTGATAAAAGAAGATATTTGATTTGCAAAAAATATAGATCTATCTTTTACTAAGCTAAAGCAACAAGTAACCAATAGATATTTGAAAGTAGAAAGATAATAGAAGGGAACCCTAAAGCTCAAGCTTGATCTTGGAAGACGATGAAGGGGAATTTGTGGACAAGAAGCTTGTAGATTTGAAGCTTGAAAATGATGGAGAGAGGGTGGATGCAACTGAGCTCCAAATTCCCTTCACGTTGAGGCTTCCTGCAAAGCTTACACAATTCTCAAGCAAGCAAGATTAAAACTAGTATGTTCATCAATCAAAACAAAGAGAATAATCATACAACATAATACTAATATTACTCTTTAAAATCTTGAAAGCATGCACATAAAACAAACAAATTGACAACTGCAAATGCTTGTTCCAATATAGATAGATCTAATCATTAACTTGCATAAAGAAGAAAGCTTAGAAAGATGTCACCTCAACCAATAGCACATGCATGGAACAAGAGCCACAATAGACCTCCAAAGTCTTCAAATCTTATTACTCAAAAGAAAACTTCACACATTACTGGAGCAAAGGTTCTATGCCTTCATATCATATCAAAAGAGGAGCATGAGCCTTGCTTATATAGCACAAGAGAGAGGGAGGGCGAATTCATTGAGGAGGGGGTGCATTCCATGAGAAGGGGATCTCAAATCCCATGATTGATCTTCAACTGAGAGCTTAACTGAGCTCTAATAAATGGGAGGGCTGCCACCTAAGGGAGGCGCCCTCCTTCCACCTTGAGATCTCCACCCAAGTGGTGAGATTTTTCCACATAAGAAAATCGCCCAAGGGAGGAGAGGGCGCAACCATGAGAGAGAGGACACTTGTATCCTCTATATCTTTGACCAAATTCACTCAATATTGCATGAGATATTCCTGAAATGATATTGCCAACTCAACTAGGCCTTCACTGGACCAAATTTCATTGAAATAGGAATTTGATTTCTCTCATATCTTTATTTTTTTAATTAAATAATTCCCCAAAATTAATTTTGAGAGAATATTTATTTAAGTGAATAATATTCACTTAGAACTTAGGAAAAGTGGGTTTAGGGGTGTTGTGGGTGCTCTGAGTTAGAAAACAAGCACCCCCATGGCAAATTTCACCTCCTAACCGCACTTTTATCACTTATTTGGATTTTTTAATTCAATTATTAAAAAAGCACGTTAAACGGGAAAAAATATTTTGAATCAACTGAAAATCCTAGGGGACCTAGTGCGTGTCCATATGACTCAATACTGATGGCTAGCATGTGAAAAATACATAGACACATAGGCTTTAATAACCTCCCTAGGTTCGACCACCATGGAAAATACTCCAGCTTTGGAGGTGTGAGTGAAAAACTCAGGAATTATACGCCACTGAAGCATAACGCATAATTCCTAAGAAAAAAATACTCTAGAGTATCCCCTTGATAGCTAAACCTAAGGTAGGCCAAGCCTTTTACAAAAGTAACATGCTTAGACCAACTTATTACAATTCCCCCATGGGAGTCTAGACATGCAAATTTTACAAAGGGCCAAGAATTTGGCCTGATGAACTTCTGAACTCTGGCAATGAACAATGTAAGTTGTTCAAGTCTTCTGAGATTCACAAGGAGTCAACCTAAGTACAACTTAGGTGGTAACAGTGCTGATATCACATCCATGTTAGTTGAGGCTACCATGATGCAGGGTTATTGTCGGAGACATTATTTTTTTGAGCCAGAGCAGATATAAGTTGAGGTGATCTAGAGCTGTGATCAGAGTGTGCATTGTTATTACATCCATAGTAGTCGGGCTACCATGATTGCAGAGTGGTTTCCTGTATATTTTTGAGTCAAGCCTTTACACATTTTTCGATGAGATCAGCCTATGATGAGCAGTACTTTTGATGATCACTCATGTATCAGAGTAGCCCCAGATCAGATATGATGAACCTTATGCCATGACCGAGCCTCATGACCTCAGATTTGATGACTGAGGTGACCATTCTTCTTCCCTACAGAGCAGTGTGATAGTGCCCAAAGCTTTACAGCAGTAGTGTGCCAGTGACTATTGATGATCCAGATGATAGATACAAGGATATGGCCCGGCAGGTAAATGGTTGTGCATTGGATATGTTTGCCTTGCTCTTTTGCTTGTCTTAGTAGCTTGACTAGGTATATAGTGGTCACTTGTCTTAGTAGCTTGACTAGGTATTTAGTGGTCATGATCTGGTGATATATATATATATATATATATATATATATATATATATATATATATATATGGACATGGTTGTTTCGTTGACTGTCTAGAATCAAGTGATCTAATTACTCAAAATAAGAAATTCTTGTTTATACTCGTTGGTTTTACCCTCTTAAGTAGTATGGACATGGTCATTCCCACCATTTATGGCTTTCTAGTTATGGCATCACCTATCACTTTCCCCATCCATCCTTTCTCTTCCGTATTGGTTTTACCTTGACTTACACTTTAGCCTGTGATATGGAGGACCTACCCACTTTCGCTTCTATGTTGGATAGTTTCCCTGTTGTTTTGTGTCTCGGTTCAGATTTGTGCAACAGAACTTGCCGAAGCCTTGATTCTTCTGGTCCAGGAGAACCCGCTGGTGTTGGTTACTAAGCTTAGGTGAGTTGGATTTGAAGCCTTGACCTCTCTGGTCGGTTGCCCCCGATGTTTGGTCTTGATTGTGGATGATCCCCCTAGTTGCATGAGTTGTGTTGGCTAGACTTGAATCAAAATGTACTACCATCATTACATGCATGTGTGAACTATTATTATATCTTATGTGCAAGCCCATGAAAATAAACTAAAACTGTGCTTTTCAGCACAATGAAAGAGGGCTATGAAATGAAATGTAAAAGCACCTTGGATAAAAGCTGCGATTAGTTGTGCTTCTAAGCACATACAAAATCCAAAGGGTCATAAGGCCTAAAAGAAGTGGTTAGATGTATGCTAAATCTAAAGAACTATTGGCCAAGATAAAATGTAATGATTAATTCCTCATGGAGCCTACGGGTTGGGATGTGAGATGGAGTAAGGGACAACTAATTCTAAGTGTCCCCTAGAACCTCAAGTTACGGTTAGTTGTGCACCCAGTCACGGTGGTTCTAGAAAAGATCCTGATAGAGCTAGTTCCAGCTTGGATGTGAGCTGTAGACATTTGCTAAAGGTTGAATAAACACTCCTCAAATCAACTCATTCCATTTGTGAGACACGCTATTCTTGTGTGTTTTCTGTCCAACATATGCTTAGGTGGTTTTCCTTTTCCCCTTCTACCCGAAGTATCACAGTGTTGATATTGTAAAGTCTTCCCCTTATCCTAGCCTTGCATTCTTCACCATCACCCATTCCTAGCAAAATGGTCATGTGCATGAAATGAGTATATTCTTGAGGGTCTGTTTTGAGTAATTGATTGTTTTTAATTCTGGACTTATATTTGATGAGTTAATTGCCCAATTGCTAGTGAAAGGCTACTTTATACTTTATACTTGCTATTAGAATAATTAGAGGGGCATACCTTATCCATTTGCACTTGCAGCATCAGTCAGATTTAGCTCGGGTCATTATTTTGATCAATCTTGACCCAATCAACCCAATTTGACCAAGTCAACTGTAGGGTCTGAGATGAGTTGGACCGATGATGTTTGAGATTGATTATTTATGGTGCTATGATGCCCACTTGATGGTTCCATGCAGCAAACACAGGTTTCATATGATGGTTTGATGGATTTTCATTATTATTATTATTTACAGACCATTATTTTTATTTGTTTGGGCATGTTTGAGCTTACAGATGATTATCTAGGTGGTCACTGGGTGTATGAGTACTCATCTCTACTACATTTGGACCTTCTGAGTCCATTAGCACACTCAGATATCAGTTTCAGGAACTTTCTGATGAGATTACAGTCAGATTATCACTTTATTGCATATTTGCCATTATAAAATGGCCTGACAGCACAGTTCGAGATTTTTTGGTTCTCCTAGGGAGCTACAGAGGGAGTATGGGGTCCAACCATGTTATTACCATATTACCATACCTCGAGACATTTTGATGCAGTCATATTTGTGTCCGGGGCACCAGATAGACAGCTACATGCATTTTATTATTCTATAGGTGATTTTCTGAGGATAAAAGATGGAATAAAATGGTCACTGAGGAAATCGATTTGGGAAATTGAGACAAGGAATTGGCATGAGGTTTGACCAAAGGACTCTTGTGATGCATCCCACACCTTCCGGCACAGCTTGCAGCATTTAGCGGGGTCCACACACACTCCAGGCTATTGTTTGGATATTTCTTTATGCTTTTGAGGGGGCCACGTTTTTGTCACTTGGTCACTTTATAATGTCATAAGGTCATATTATTTATCATTGTGCCATGGGGCCATGCTAGTGAAGGATATAATCACCTCCTTTCCCCACCATGTGCTTTATTCAATTGTCCTAGTCACTTGTCATGTGGTACGACCCCCTAGGGCGATTTAGTGAGTGTGCACCCCCTCTATTTATGAGTTGATCCTTGTATTGTATTTCCGGCTCATCATAGCCGTTGATTATTATTGATAGATTTTGATCTCCACCACTCATTTAAAAAGTGGTTAGGGTTTTGGTCTCTCTTATTCCTATTTAAGGAAGAGATCCCCCTCATTGTAAAGCACCTTTGGGCTCTGAAATTCTTGGAATAAAATATTATTTTGCAGATCTACTTCTCATGCTTTGATGAATGTTCTCGTACGTGATTGGAATACCTTTCTTTTAGACATCTCAGTGATTTTCATGTGATATCAACATCTTTCTGTGGAGGCCGAATTCATCTTGTTCAGGGGTGCGACTAGATTGGAGGGGCGATTGTGGGGTTTCCTCATCTCCTCTTGGGCAAGACGTTTTCATCTTGAAGGGATTTTTTCAATTGTGATTCGTCCATTGATTTATTCTCTTTGATATGTCATGTATAGTTCTTATTTTATTTGTGGATCAAATCTAACTTGGGTTGTTTGAATTTACAGGTGAAGAAGACATATTTCCTCCTCGGATCTACACGTTTTAGCTTGGAATCAATTGGATCTCGCTCGGAATTGTAACTAATTGAAAGGATCATCAATGTACTTGGCGGCCACAAGCATTTGAGGTAAGATCTACAAGTTACGTATTGATTTTCATGCATTTTACCCATTGGTCATTCAAAACCCTCATTGTTAAAACCCTCCTTTTTATAGATCTAGCGATAATTTGGGCTTAATAACTAAAACCCACTTCTTAAATAATTATTAAACCTTAGAGACCAAGTTTGGTGGAAATCCGACTCCATTAACCCTCAGATCCAAGCACTGGCCATCTCTAGGGGAGGGCGCACTTGTGTGTTTTCAGTCATTTTTACAGATCTGTCATTTGGGTGTTGCTAATTTGTCCTCTAAACTCCAAATCTGTCATTTAGAAACCTTCCTAGTGCCTTTCCTATTATAATTTGTCCTCTAAACTCCAGATATGTCATTTAGAAACCTTCCTAGAACTGCCGTGGACTGGGTGCCCGGCTAATCGTAACTTGAGGTTCTAGGGTACACTGAGAATTAGCCGTCCCTTGCTCCATCTCACATCATAACCCATAGGCTCCGTGAGGAATTAATCATTACATTTCATTTCCTTGGCCAACAGTCTTTGGATTTAGCATACATTTAACCACTGCTTTTTATGCCTTTATGACCCTTTTTGGATTTTGCATGTGCTAAGAAGCACAGCTAATCGCAGCTCACATCAAGGGTGCTTTTATTTCAATTCATTTCATTTCAAAGCCTTCTTTCATTGTGCTGAGAAGCATAGTTTTCAAAGCACTTTCATGGGATTTCATAATAGATATAACAATCGTTTCCATATGTAATGATGGTAGTACTATTTGCTTCAGGTTTTAGTCAACACAAATCAAGCAACTATGGGGACTCTCCACAATCAAGACCAAACATCGGGGCAACCGACTAGAGTGATCAAGATATCAAATCCAACTCACCAAAGATAAGTTTTGTTGCCAACTCAGAGCCGAGACACAAACTAACAGAGATGCTATCCAACATAGAGGCAAGAATGGGGAAGTCCTCCATATCACAGGCTGAGGTGTAAGTTAGGGTAATAACCAAAGGTGGGAAAGACAACGGATGGATGGAGAAAGTGAATGGTGATGCCTAAGCTAGCAAGCCATAAAGGCGGGAATGATCATGTCCACACTCTAAGAGGGTAAAACCAATGAGTATAAAACAAGAGCTTCTAATTGTCAGTAATACAATCATTTAGATATTCAATAATAACCAATTTCATTTTATATAAATATACTGCCAAATCATAATCACTAGATGCCAAGTCAAGCTATCAAAATGACCAAAACAACAAGATAATAATACCAATGCACATCATATACCTGCCGGGTCATATACCTGTATCTGTAATCTGTAATCCGGACCAAATGTAACCACTGAGAACACTGCTGCTGAAACTTGAATCACTGTACTGCATCTGTATGGAATAAAAGGTTATCTCGGTCATCAAATCTGAGGTCTTAAGGTTCAGTCTTGGCATAAGGTCTACTGCATGTATGATATAAGGCTGCTCTGATGTGTGAGTGATCATAAATAACACTGTTCATCATAGTTGATCTCACTGAAGATGTGCAAAGGAAAAGCTCAAAAATATGCAGATTACTGCTCTGCAACCATGGTAGCCCAGCTACTATGGATGTGATAACAGGTCCAAAACCCTAACCTAATTGATTGTTGGGGCATACGAAAACCCTAACTCTAACTATAGACGGCTATTGCGACATGCTAAAAATTGATCTGCAAGAAAAGGAAGGGGTTCCATTCCTATTGCAATGATTTTATGTTTGATAATTGAATAAAGGAGTGGAATATGAGAAAAAAAAGAGCAAGGTACAATCCTTGTTTTCTTGCTGGTTTTTCCCACACAGGTTTTCCTAGGGTATAGCTTGTGTTCAATGTATAAATGGTGTGCTCAATTTTTATTACTGTGGCTTTTCTCTTATATTCTCAGTTCATTTCAATATTTTGAACAATATGCTTCTAATATTGCATTTTGATCATAAGCAACCACTGCATAATAGTGTAGAACCTCATGGTATTTGCGGTAGCATTTAAGATCTTTTGTGGCAAACTGTCTAGTGGAATATCCACGGAAGTTTGCAGGTCATTTGTACCCATACATGTCTCCTTTATGGAGAGTTTCTCGCTGAGGCAGTATGAGATATTTTGCTCGTTCAATTTTTGTGCTTTAAGAACTAAATATTTTGGAATGTAAAGATGTTAACAGCGTTCTTCTGAAAAGAAACAGAAATATAAAACTGATAGTGTTTCAAGTCACTAACCTGTAGTTCAAGGAAGCTGCACATGCATGAGTACTGCTATTAAGAAATATGATGTGCACATCAGGGATTGTGCGTCGCCACCACTAAAATGTTAAGAAAAGAAAGGCGTGTTTTTCAATTCAACTGAAGCTCTGTGTTCGTTACGAGTTGTAGAATACAAAGTTCATACACTGGTATTTAGTGAAATGCTCTACTGAATGTCCCTAGCTGTAATCAAATGATCTTCAAGAAGAACTAGCAGATTGAAGTTTTGAACAATTGCTCTTTAAGGTTATTTATCTGCATCTGAATGACAAATTATCTCATAGCTCAAAATCATATAATCTGCTGTTATGAAAATAGTTCATTCTGGCATTTTCTGAGTTGGAAGCCAGAGTCATTATTGGTTCTCTTTATTTATTTCTTTTATGTAAATCCCCATCTGTCCACCTTCTCTTGTGATTATTTCCATTTGGTCTGGCAAGGTGTGTCTATCTTCAGATTTGAGAGACTAAAACACACGTTTCCTGTTGTCTCTATGACAGTTGATACACAATTATCTTTTTAGATAAAATTAATTTATTTGCTTGGGACCTTTTTTAATGAATAGGTGGGTAGGATGACAATGAATAAAGGCATACATTTCTTCTTGTCCTTATAATGGTTGGTAGAGAATTATCTTGTTAACATTTAAATACAACATAATCTGTTTGCTTACTAATACATTTTTATGAATGGGTGGGTAGGGGATGACAATGATGTTGATGACGATGAAGGAGGCATATATGCAGATGATCAGCAGTGGTTGCAACAACAAGATGTTGCTGGTCGTATTGTTGGGTAATCTCTTGTAAATGGCTTACGTAAATTTGAATTTTGTGGTATTGTGTCTCTTGCAGTAAATAGCAATACTCGTGCTGGCTACTATATGATCAAATATGACTTCAGCAGCACCATATAAAGAGCAGAGCTGTGGTCAAATCTTGTTTGAAAGTGTAAACAATTTACTGTTATTTGGATAGAAAAGGCATATAGAATAACTTTGTTGCAGAAAGAGAAGAAAAATATACCATGGGTTGAAGTTGACCGAGAAGAAACAAGTTTCATCTCTTAAAAAAAAGCAGATTGAGGTGTCATGTGTTAAGAAAATGTCTTAGCTTTTAGGGTTGTGCATGTTATATTGCATTCCTTTCCTTTCATATTACAATTGAAAATTAAATGGAAGAAAAACTAGGAGTTTCGTAAAATGGTTCCTATTCTTCTCATAGAGGTTGATACTGTGGTTAGATTGATCTATCATTTTTGAATTTATTGGTATTTTTATTTTTAGAAGTTTGCTTCTATCCTTGTTTTTTAGAGCTTTCCATTATCTTTTCATGGAGCATAAGTTGATCTAGAAACTTGATTTTAAATGTGTTACAAGACAATTTGGACTATTGTCCCTGATGCAGGTTTCTTCCATATGTTGGTTGGGTGACTATCATCATGTCTGAAAACCCCATTATCAAGGTTTGGTCTTGAACTTCATAAAAAATCTCAAACATTCTTAATTTCTTTCACTGTATTGCGCATGTTTTAGGTTTGTAACAATGTGGCATGCTTCTTTAATTAAACACTAAATGTATTTGATGGAGAAGTAAATAGTGTCCACTGCCTTGTGCCTATGTTTCTGAAAAATGAAGTTTTAAGTTTTATGAGCTAATTATTGGATACTGTCATTTTTCCATGGAACTAGAGACTGTCATTTGTAAAATAGTTCTTCAAAATTAACTGTAGGTATAACTTTATAAGTGCTTCGGGAATCGGCATATTACTTACAAAGTGAGGAGAAACTAGTTTTGGTGTCCTTTCTTTGATAGATGGCTATTGAAGACAGTGCTTTTAGGGTGTTCTTTACTATCTTTCCATTGGATTAAATCTTGTTATCATTGATCACTGAAGGGGTGCATTGCTGTATTTTATCTAGTTCTTTTAGGAACCCCTCTTTTAGATTGGAGTTCTAATTTCTAAATTTTTATTTGACCAGTACATACTCATTGGAGCATTAGGTTTGCTTGTAATTGCATCCAAGGAGTAAAGTTTTGATCATATCAGAAATCTGTAAGTAATATGCCGGCGTTCTTTTTTGTGTCATATCTTCTTAGACTTCTTAGATAGTATCATAGCACTTTGCCTAAACCAGCTGCTCTACTATTTCCTTAATGATACGTCTTTCTTTCCCCTTGCTAAAGATCCAATTATTGTTCTGGTATTATCTTGTTTTCTTATAATTTGCAATTTTTCTTTCTATGCCTCATCAAAGGTTCTTTGTGCAGATGCACACTGTGTGAAAGAGCATGTGCATTTATGTGCATGTGTTTATTTTTGTGTGTGTGCAAGAGAGAGAGAGAATAGAATATAATAGACTTTTATTAAATGCGCAAGAGAGAGGGAATATAATAGATAGACTTTTATTAAATGTCCACGAGGCCTAATGGTCTAGAGGATGAAAGTGTTACATCTTTGTAAGGCCAAGCCTTTGCAAATGTAAGAGAATTGAAAATGCAGAAATGCTACCATAAAGGAGGAAATAGGATGCCTCTATTATGCATATCCCTTATAGATTCCTGGGCTACTTATCTTGGCACCACCTTGGGGAGGGTCAACTACTCCAGTGTGGCAGCCTATGCCAACTTGTCCCTTAGGTGTGTCATCCTTGATGCAGATCCCTCAATTTGGTTCTGTGGTGGTTGAGGAGGAGATTATCCCTGCATTAATCCTCGTGCGAACTAGGGATAACAATTGGCTCCATTGCGGTACATGTGCCCTACTCAGGTGTGCACGAGAACCCTAGAATCTCGATCTGTAATATACACACATGAGAACCAGCAGATATTAGTAGCACAAGGTTATACATGGATATTAAAAGAAATACATGAAATGCAATGAAACACAATTCTATTCTAATATTGAAATGGGAGCTAATCTAATGTTCATGCTAAAGAGCATACTCATCCTACACTATTCTACTACATGAGAAGAAGCAATGTCAAGCGAAATCATATAACCAATGTAACTAAGTGCTTATCTCATCAATTCCATGGCACTCTCCCTTAAGTTTGGTTCCCAACCAAAACAGGGCTACATCAAATGCCATATAAAGACAAGTTGGTGTACCCATGAGATGCAAGCCAAAATCTAAAACATGCTTATGGACAAGGCTAAAGGCACCAAAATCATGCCAAGAAGGCCATGCATCATGACAAGAGTCCTCTATCCAAGCTTGGATAGGACTTATATGAGCATGGACATCATGGATCAATCTATCATCATCAAAAATCCTCTCCTCAAGCAACAAAGACCTAAGGGGATCTTCAAATCTACAACACTCAAGATTTTTTTCAACATTAGTCAAAGATGAGATATGAGATAAATTTCCATAGTTAGAAAAAAATTTCAGCCCCCACTTTAGACCTAGAGCCAACTATCGAGACTTTGGATTGTCTGGACATGTACACTATGAGATGGCCCATGCATGTTTATTGCCCGGGGCTTGAAAAAACTATTTAGTTTGCTAGAAATTTTCTGTGATTAACCTCTAACTGGAAACATTTCTTCCCCAAGAAAAGTACTGCACTAAAAGAGTGCTTTCTAGCTCAAAACATATGCCAAAGACAAGAAGAGGAGAAATTAGGTGGCTGGAAATTTCTGTCATGAATACCTTATTGTACCATACAATTTCCAGCTCCTAAATCATCTCTTACAACTGAAAAATTAGGCATGCAAGTATCAAAATATGAAGCTAAAAATGGGTGGAAAATTTCTGCACTTTTGGGCTAAAATGTTTTCTTCAAATGGCTGGGAAAATATGCATTGCAGTCCATAAAAAATGGCTGGAAATTACCCTGAAAATTCTGCAATAAATCAACTCTAAAAATTAGAGAAAATGGCTGGAATAAATCTTTAAAAATGTGTTCAATATGATGTCCAAAATTTGCATTAGGAATGGGGACATATGACGCCAAAATATCCTCTATGTTTGGCTGCTCTAAAGCTTCTAAATCTGCAATTTTCTCAACAGATGCCTCACTACAAGTGTCATAGATGGAATCTCTAAGACCTTCCATATATTTCCTATCCTTACCATGATCAATAAGCTGAAAAATTGTATCTAAATCATCATGAAATGGAGAGATGCATGCACTATCATCATCATCATCATCAAACAAGGACTTATCTTCAAAATTTTCTTACTCAAAATCACAACAAGATCAACTTCAGATTTTTTAGATGAATTTAAGCTCACTAAACTCTTGTCCACATTAGGAATATAAGAGGATGTGTCAATGCCTTCGTTATGGATTTCTTTATATGCTTCTTCGAGGGGTCTTTTTTTAAATAATACCAATGGTTGAAAAACACCTTAAAAAAATCTACAATTGAAAAAATGTCCTTGCTAACAAGATTTAAATATCATTCTAATTCATCATCTTCTACAAACAAACAAAAATAATTTCATGCACACATCCTCTTGTCCTCCACCCCATTTGTGAAAATTAGACAAAAAATCATTTAAACGAGTTTAGCGCTTACAATATTATTTTCTTGAAAAGAAGGCAGTTTATCAATAGCCTTTTTTGGAATAGCATGAGAGTAACCATATATGTTAGAGAAATTAAGAGACTTATAAAGATCATCCATATCTACTTCATTATTTAATTTGCTTGAGAAAAGATGTCTTATGTCAAGCTTGAAAGCTTAAATTACCAAGAGTCTTTTTGGAATTAGCCCTATTTAATCTTCTTCTTTAGACTCTTTCAAGCTCAAAAATATGATGGACAATGCCTTGGGGATTTCTTCTTGTAGAATATCTTTTTAGGATTTGAGTTAGGTGGAGTTTCCAGATGACCTATGAAGAAATAAATTTAAACAAACAAGTTCATCATTGTTCAGAAGAATAATTAATTAAGATTTTTAATTTAAATATTTTGGGACGATTAAGACTTTATCCCTAGAAACGATGCCAAAAGTGTTACCTCCTAACTTGTACTTGAGTGGAAAAGGTTACAATCCACGGGTACAAGCCAAAGGAAACCTTGAATTGATTGCCAATGTCACCACACAATCAATCCTTTTTGTTTTGCTTTAAAAGAAGAGTGAGAGTTAATTTAACTTTAAATACAATTATGTTATAAAATAGAATTAGGCACTTAAGATGGCACATGATTCCACAACATAAATGATAACTTAATGAAATGCTTAGATTCAAATGGAAATGCTTCAAATAAATATAGCAATGAAGGGTAGAAGTATAAAAGAGACAAGTTACTAATCCACAATATTAATATGGAAGTATGCACTATGTGAAATTTGAATTAACAAAATGTCCAAGGCTAAGAACAAGATCTGAGGTGAAAACCCTAGAGCTTGTAATGAGCTCAAGGATGACTAGATACTGAATGAATATAACATTAATTGCTTTAATCAAAGAATGAAACCTAATCACCAATTGAATTAAACTAGTTACAAGAATGAAAGATGTGAATTTAAGTACTTCAAGCAGCTAGATGTTAGGAACTAGGTGATTATGCTCAAAGAATTAATGGTAAAAAACACTTTTAATGAGTGGTAATTGTTAAGATTATATGCTACTAAAGACTAAATTCAAACTTCATGAGCATTTAATACATTTTCACAATAGCAGCATAACAAGGATCTTTGCAAGATACACAATCGCAAGGTACACAACAATATATCCTGGGAAACCCTCAAGGGGAAGAAAATCCAGCATGAACTTCCTCAATATAGATTACCAAAGTACAATGCCCAAAAATAAGTCTCACAAATAAGAGAGACAAAACCCAAACTCTAGAGCCAAGCCAATCCTCCTCCTCCTTCTCAGACTTCTCTCTCTCCTCTAATACGCAATGTGTTACCAACTTTTTTGTACCATAGTTGGATTATTTGAAGAGCCGCCATTTGACAAACATGATAAGTGTTTGTATTCCAGTGTATCAGATGATCCATCCTTTGTGCCTAGCCAGTTTTGTTTTTCAGTCGACATGACCATGGCCCCACGGGGTTTGTAATAAAGTGTGCTAGTAGGATTTTGAGTGGCTCGGTTCCCCATGACTTGGTTAAGCAACTAAGGTATTCTAGGGAGTTTTTTCCCTTGTCAATTATACTTTGCCTATAGCCGAGCTATAATCGATGAGGTTTTCTCCCGCTTCCTCCAAAGCTGGAATGCTCGATTTTGAAAAATTTAGCCATGGGGGGTTATTAGAGTCCAACTGATGTATATAAGCCTACTAGACACTATTAGAATAGGTTTTGGTCATGCCCTAGGTCACTAGGACCCTTAGAAAAAATTTTGAAAATTTTTTACCGGGTCCTCCGGTTTTGGGTTTTTTAATTATTTTAATTTTTTAATAAATTTTTTCCATAGTTTAAATGGAAAAATTTCAATTTGTAATATGTCAGTCATCCGGGATCCGAATTCAGTGATTGAAGGCTTGAACCTTAAGCCAAAAATCATTCATGATCCCCGGACCAGTTTATCCTAAGTTTCGGATGTCAATTTAGCCTCATAATTAATAATTTCTCAAAAAAGTCAGTTATAGAGAAATTATTAATTAAAATAATAAAAAATGAAAATTTGGAGATAATCCAAATCTCTCCAAAATAATCCAAATGGATTAAAATAAAAGGCTAATTGACATGGCACTGGGCATTAATGAAGATTCCAATCATCTTAGTCATCACTCAGTCAACTATACAGTCACCAGCAGAGATCTCCTCCAAGTGAATTCGCCCTCATCCATGCAAAATTCGATTTGGTGATGTGTCAAGTGTTAAATAGGTTGGTTGATATGCATTAAATCCTATGGTAGGCGCCTTCCTAAATATATGCAATCATTTGGGCTTGGCTCCTATTACACACATGTTGCATTGAATATAACTAAAGCATGATCCCCCATATGTGGCATTCACGCCTTCACAAGGACCTCACGTCTATCTCTATTGGAGTTCGAGTTTTACACTTGGCATATGCTCATTTGATGGGTGATATTTCCAATGAAAGGTGGGGGGCGCCTTGCCTAGGTGGAGGCCACCTCCCCATCTCCTTCAATGCAACTCAAATTCTTTGGTGGGAGTTAGCACTCCAAGCATGTTTGACATGGGATTTTGATTGAGATTTGAGGGAGTTCGATTTGATGACTCAATGCTATTGGCTCCTTTGGTGCCAATTCGAATGAGGGTAGGCTGGCCTTTGGCCTTTTGTTATATAATGAGGGCTTTGTCTCCTCATTCCTCAAGGATATTTTGGGCAAACTTACTCTGCCAGATTGTAAATGTGTTATAGCTTTTGCTAATTGAAATAAAGTGACTTTGGAGGTCCATATGGTGTGTTGATTCTTGTCATGGGAAGTGCTTTATCTGTATCAAGGTGATTTTGTTCTTGTTTATTACTTGCATTTCAATATTTTGATCAAATTGTTAGCTTAGAAGACTTTATTAAGTCCATAGGATGGGAATTTGAGTTCAATTTGTCCATTTATGTTGAGGTTTTATGTGATTTGGAAGGAGTAGACTGTAGTTGGAAATATTTATACTCTTCTAATCCCATTTTGCTTTGCATACAATATTTGATCAAAATGTGTTTGTGAGTGATTTCTTGTGCAGATCTCCCAGGTTTGAAGAGAAGCTTGAGCTCGGTTGCTTCTCTCATCTCTTCAAAGGACCAATTTTCTGACATTTGTATGCATTTCAGGATCTCCTAAAGTTGATCTCAAGCATCAAAAGTTTGGCAAGAAGTGCTAGTTCGAAGATCCATCTCTTAATCCATCTTAAACTTGGTTACTTGGTTGCAATTGGATACCTTAAAAACACCCTTGGTTTTTGTTTTAAGGGTCTCCTTCCTTTCGTTTTTTGGTTTCATTGAGCCTCCTCCTTGCTCTCGTCCCACTTGTTCTTCCCTTCATTCTAGCCTCGTTCCAACTCCTTAGCTCTCCATTTCTTCCATTCGTCTTGCCTCTCCCTATCCTCGTCTTCTCCTCTCTTTTCCCCTTAGATTTATCTTCTAGCCTCCCTTTCGTTTCCTTCTTTAGATCCCCCCTCCAACCTTGTCTTCTTCCCTTAGCTCCTCTCGTCTCCCCTCTCTTTCCTCTCCTCCTTCCTCTCGTCCAAGTCTTTTTTGAGTCCTCTCCTTCAGCCTTCCATTCGTCCCTCCTTCCTCCATCTCCTCTCCTCTTGTTTTCCCATCATCCCTTTTGTCCACCTTCCAAAAGACACAAAAAAGAACAAATCTTAAACTTGTTTGTGGTTAGTCATTTTAGTAGTTAGATCCATATTTGTTGCATTTTTATGAATAGTTTCATGCTTTTCAAAAGTTAAATATTTAGTCATTTTTGGAACTCATACTTTGCATTTGTCTTGGTAGGAGCTAGTGTGTATCTAGGATTGCATCTAGCAAAAATTGCATCTCATTTAATACTTAGATCTAAGTGCATCTAATTTCATTTTGTTTGATTTGACCAATGCTAAAGGGTGCTTGTAGTTTGATTTACATTGTTTTGTAGGTGTGATAAAAGCAAACTCAAGAAGAAGATTTGAAAAATAAGAGGAGGAATTTAATCAAAGTGAAGAGAAGAACCAAGTACCAAAAACCAAGAAGATCCAAAACACTTGGGATTTGAAACAAGAAGACAAAGTCAATCACTCTCCTTTTTGTAAAAAGAAGCCATTAAGGCCTTCTTCCACTTTATTTCTCTAAGTCTCTTCAAATGGTTGAAATTCCTAAAAAATATTGTACTTAATCAATAAAGTTCATAAGTGGGGTTTTTAATCCCCCACACCAAACTTCCCCCATTTGGGGAGGTTTGTAGTGTTCTTTGAGTGGTTTGATTTCTAGCTTAGTTTTGCTTTGCTTAGTTTAGTTTAAATTTTTTGCATCATTAGAAGTACTAATTGCTAGATTAGTTAAATTTTTATACTTAGCATTTTATTGTTAGTTGTTTGCTTTTTTGATTAAAAAAGGTTTCATCTTTCAAAGTAATACAACTGTTAAAGTAGAAATTTCTTGAATCTCACCAATAGTGGATCAAGAGTGCTCTCTGTCGGAGAGTTGCTTCTATTTCAATTTTTTACTTACCCCCACGCTCTCCTAAGTACGGTCTTTGACCTGAAAGAGATTCTTGGGTAGATTAGACTTTTATTTCCAGTACAGTTATTTAATTCCGTGCATCATAGCCTCTTGAACATTGTCATAAGACGAAGTCAAGAGTGCTCTCTGTCGGAGAGTTTTTTCTTGTGCTCTTAATAAAAAATTCTAACTCACATCCCCTTAATAATTTATCTTGGTTGCTATCCGACACCCGTATGCTCTGCCAACCTGAAAAGGTTGGGCTAGTACTCAAAAAGGTGTTGGGTTTGATAATTTTTCGATAACATAATAAAATTTTCACCCCCACAACCAACGAACCGGCGTTGATTTTTCGAGACATACTCAGGTAGTGGGCAAAGTTCCTAAACCTGGTGGGGCCGGAAGTTACCGCTGTCTTAGACATCGGGGTGGTTAATTCTTGAGACACCTACCCCTTGACATCTGGGCGGTCCGACATACCATCAGAAGGGGAAGCCACTGAAAGTATACCTTTCCGGTCTTTTGCTTACCTTGTTGTTCTTAGCCTAATAATCAAGACCATTAAAACTTTTAATTTACCAAGATAATTTGCACAACGATCTCACGAACAACTACTATTGAGACTTGCATTTCAGCATCCCCAAGCACTACACTTGTTTGACTCCATTTTGGCACTGGTCATTTTATATTTATGCTTTAATTAAGTTGGGCCATTTGTCCATTGGATATTATATTTGGAACTTATCTATCTGTGGATGCTTCTTATTTTCGCAAAGTCTTTCATATACTGTTTTGCAACTTGGATTGCATTTTACCTTGTGTTTCATTTAAAGTAAATTTGTGATCTTTCATCTTTAAAACTCCTAAACAACATCCATCTGCATCACCATACACTAAAAACATTAAAACACATTGAGCCATAGTAAACTCTTTGTAGGGACTACCCCCCTTGGCTTCGTTAGGAGTTAGCCTAAATGGAGGAGCTGGGATTCAGGTGACAGTACTTGGCTCATTGCTTGCCCCCAAGGCCACACTTTCCCCACTTGTAGTGAGGGAACAACTTTCGAAAGATTTCTATTGTTGGTATGCATCTCGGCGGACAACCCAATGCATGAATGAGTGAATGGTACAAATGAGGGAAAGAATCCCTCTATTTATACTTTACTTTTCACTTGACATTTAACCTAACTAGGTCGGCCTCACTTAACTTGACTGGGTCGACCTCTCTAGAAAGACTCAAATAATATTTATATTGCATTCTTTTGGGTACTAACGATCTGACTTACAGTGGAGGTTTTACCTCATGACCAAATATAATAATGACATCCTCGAATAGAGGTAAAAAATCCCCGACAGAGTTACAATAATAAAGTACAAGTAGAATATTCTTCAAAGTTACATTAATTCAACACTCCCCCTTAACAAGAAGGGTATTCTACTGACAACGACAACATGTGTGGCTCTACACAACATCATCGGAAGGAGGGAGGAGGGGCATCATCAACAACATCATCTGAAACATTGGTTGGTACATCTATAAATCATTGGAAGTTCTTCAACAACATCAATATTAGCAACTGGAACAGCTTGCTGTAACATCATCATCATCTGAAGCACGGAGCTGGAACATTTTCATCTGCAGCATGAAGTTGGAACATCATCATCCGCAGCATTGGAACGTCATCATCTGCAGTACTGGAACATCATCATCTACAGTATTGGAACATCATCATCTACAATGCTAGAACATCATCTTTTGCATCATCATCTTCAGTATAGAGTTGAAGTATCATCATCATCATCTTTAGTACAGAGTTGAAGTATCATCAACATCATCTTCAGTATAGAGCTGAAGTATCATCATCATCATTTTCAGTATAGAGCTGAAGTATCATCATCTTCAACAAGAATTCGCTGGAACAACATCATCATCAGTATATGAATATTGGAACAACATCAATCATTAGTAAGTAAACACTGAAACAACAACGTCAATCATCAGTAAGTAAATACTGAAACAACATCAATCATCAGTAAGTAAATATTGAAACAACAACATCAATCATCAGTAAGTAAATACTGAAACAACAACATCAATCATCACATTAGTATAAAAACTGATACATCAACAACAACGACAACACGAGGTTGGCTCTTCAGCATAAAGCTGGAATAACATCATCATTGTCAACAGCTCAAGGCTGGAGCAACATCATCCTTGGCAACAGGTGCATCAACAACCAATATGATCCTTCCTTTCGGAAGTTCGGGATCAAGTTCAACACAAGTGATCCTTCCTTTCGGAATTACGAGATCATGGACAATCCTTCCTTTCGGAATTACGGGATTCTGGTCCAACAACACTGGTGATCCTTCCTTTCGGAATTATGGGATCATGGACAATCCTTCCTTTTGGAATTACGGGATTCTGGTCTAACAACACTGGTGATCCTTCCTTTCGGAATTACGGGATCATGGACAGTCCTTCTTTTCGGAATTACGGGATCATGGACAGTCCTTCCTTTCGGAATTACGGGACTCTAGTCCATCAACTCTCGCGATCCTTCCTTTCGGAATTACGGGATCATGGACAGTCCTTCGTTTCGGAATTATGGGACTCTAGTCCATCAACTCGGGTGATCCTTCCTTTCGGAATTACGGGATATTGGACAGTCCTTCTTTTCGGAATTACGGGAGTCTAGTCCATCAACTCTGGTGATCCTTCTGTTATCACATATATAGTAGCCGGGCTACCGTACATTATTTTTTTTGATGCCAGTACACTATTCAGCCAGTTCCCTTACATTGAGATGCTGAGATGAGCATCTATATTGGATCACTATCAGATTTTGGATAGCAGTATATATTCCCCATGCAATGACTGAGTCTCAGAACACTCAGGGAGATGATCGACATAGCCATTATACCATTGGTACAGAGCAGTTAGTAGTGCCCAGAGTTACAGCAACGGTTTCAGAGGACAGATGATGGTTCAAGTGATGAGCATTTAGGTATATCATTGTGTTATGGTTATATTGCTTTTATATTTATTCTTATAGCATGTCTTAGCACTTAGTGTCATGATCTGGCGATCATATAGATATGTGGACCTGGTTGATCTTATTATATATACTGTATTGTCCCTACTCAGACTTAGAAGTTCACTATTCATACTCATTGGTTTTACCCTCCTTAGGGAGAATAGAGGTAATCATTCCACCATACCTTGGCTTGCTAGTGTTGGCTCCATTATTCATTGTCTTCATCCATCCATTGCCTACCTTTTAGTTTATCACCCTGACTTACTACTTGACTAGTGACATGGAGGATCTTTTCCCCAATATAGCCTCTGTATTGGATGAGCTTCCCTGTTTATTGTGTCTCGGCTCTGAGTTGGTGACAAAACTTACCTTTGGTGAGTTGGATTGTAGGCCTAAATCATTCTGGTCGGTTGTCCCGATGTTTGGCATTGGCTCGAACTCCCCTAGTCACTTGAGATGTTGTTGGCTAAAACTGAAAGCTCATGTACTACTTATGGAAACTGATAAATTCGCCCATGGAAACTAAAAAGGGCAAGAGCGATGAACTGCTAAAAATTAGTCCTCGAAGAGTATAAGAAAGGTCCAAAAAAGCAATGATAATTAAAAGCTATATCTAAACAATTGCTGACCTTATATATGTATAAAAAACATGCCCTGGATGCAAGCTGCAACTAGTTGTGCTTATCAGCACACCTGAGATCCGAAGGGTTATGTAGGCCAAAAAGGCCATGAAATGAAATTGAATGATCCTAATGAACCTGGATCAACTTGATGTAGACATGATGCCTAAGTTGAATAAACACTCTCTAAACAATTTATCCATTTGTGAGATACCGCCATTCCCTGTGTTGTTGCGCATTCAGTATATACTATGGTGTGTATTCCCTTTCCCATTGCCAAAGTGTCACAAAGTTAAGTCGGTCAAGTCATCCCTTAGCCTAGCCAGTTATTTTAGCCTTCACCCTTCACTAGCAAATTGATCACAGCTATGAAGTGAGTATGATCTTGAAAGTCTAGTTTGAGTAATAATAATAATTAATGACATTATATATTTGGATTTAGATCGCTAGTAATGATTACTTTGTGTTATAATTGTTATTTGAATAAGTTGTAGAGCATGCATTAACCTTTGACACTTTGCAGCAGCTTCCGATGGTGGTCTGAGTTATATTTGGTCATGTTGACTTGGTCAAACCTAGTTTGACCAAGGTCAACCATAGGACATGAGATGGTTGGACCTTGTGATGATATGGATAGATGATATATGGTCTATTTACATGTATATGATGATTCTATGCAACAACTACAGGGTTATGATGATGATTCATGGTTTACAGCAGTGTTTGATCATTTACAGATTATTATTATTTGACCTGTTCCGGTATATTGGATATATATTTTGATCATGCAGAGACTCATATGGTGTATGAGTACACATCTTGGATGGATTTAGACCCTCTGAGTCCGATGAGACAGTTTGTTTTCAGTTCCGGGCACTTACAGTGATGATTGAGCCTTAGTAGGCTATCCCAGTGCAGTTTTGGTCTGTCGGAGACCCTGTCAGAGCAGATGTGATTTTTATCCGGTTGACCTAGGGTGCTGTGCTTGGAGGGGGTGGTCCAGCCACTTGTTTTTACCATATTACTTCCCTCCCGGACACACTGGTGCCCTCACCTTGACAGCGTAGGCACTCCAGGAGGCAGTTTGGGGCAGTTTCACGCTTCCCGAGGCATTTCAGGATTGGTAGAAATGGCTATTGAGGAATTCGATTTGGGCTACTGAGGCAATGTTTTGGCATGGGATGATCAGTAATGATGGATTGATGTCTTCCACACCTCCTCCAGCAGTTTTAGCTTCATCGGGGCCCGCATCCATCACTTATGGCACTTTCTGATGACTTCTGAGGTCTTTTGAGGCCTACGATTTGACCATAGAGGCACGATTTGGTATATTGATGACTATTTTATTATTATTGTGCTATGGGGATTGACCAAGGGTGGCTAAAATTACCCCTTGGACCCACCATAAGCTTCTTATTATATTTTGTCATCATGATTTGGTGGGAATCCCCTCTTCTAGGGCGATTTTGTCCACTTATGTTATATTTTATGAGTGATCCATGTATTTTATTGTTGAGCTCATCTCAACCATTGATTAGACAATTGTATCTTTTAATCTTAGCCACTCATTCAAAAAGTGGTTAGGATTTTGATGCCTCTCCTTCCTATTTAAAGGAGAGAGCTTCTCATTGTAAGGGGTCTTTGGCTCTTGGATTATTGGTATAGAAAAACTTTCTAGTGGAAATTCTTGTGGTCTCCTTTGCATCTGGTGTTCTTAGATGGTGATTGGAAAGTCTATTGCAACCTAGCATTTGGAATTTGTGGTAAGATCTATCTATTTTGGAAATCATTGTCTTGTCTACAGGAGGGCGACTTCAACAAGGGCGATTTTGCAAGGCTTCTTCAAATCGACTTTCTTGGCATTTGCTTGTATCAGGGGGTTATCATTAGTATCATTGTGATCTATGCTATCTTTCTGTTACTTCTCTTGTGGCATCAGTCTTATCTCTTGATTACATCAAATCTGATATTGTTGACGTTTGTTGTGCAGGAGGGAGGGCGCATTGGCTTCTTGGACTAAATCGATTGCATAGAAAACTACCTCAAAGCTTCTCAAATTGATCGGGTTTGCATAGATCATCATCATCAAGGCATCTACAAGGTTACCCAGGTAAGATCCACAGGTTTGTTTCTCTTATCTTGATCCAATCCATTGACATAGCTCATAAATTGATAAAACCCTTATTTCTTCAAACCCTCATTGTTACATTTTCTCAGATCTACTAAGATCCAGTGGGTTGTTGGGTATAATATTGAAAACCCACTTCTATAGTATCCACGGCATCCTGGATCTATAGTTTGGTGAGGATTGGCCTCTATTTGACCCTCTTCCCAAGGCATTTAGCCTCTCCAAGCAAGGGCGCACTTCCTAGTTTGGGTGGGTTAACCTAGATCTAGTACGTGGGTAGTTGAGATTCCACTTGATTCGTGATCTACACATCCAATAACCTACCCCCAGATTGTCACTTTTCTGATTTCTACCTTGTGGCCCCTATTCCACATTTTAAGGGATTTAATCCCCATTTTGGACCACTTGGTATCTTTAAACTCAGATCTAGTAAGATCTAGCCATCGGATTGCCTTGAAATTGTAGATCCATACTCTCACTTGCTTAAACTACTTGGATCTAAAGTTTGGATGCCATTGGACTTGTCTTGATCCATTTATCACCCTTTTTAGCCTCCTTGGGTAAAGTTGCACCACCTTGGAGAAGTGAGTTGGCCCACTTCTAGGACATGGGTACATGAGATCTTTGTGGATTTGGAACGGGCATAATTCAAAACCTAGGTCTAGTAGGTCACCTTGTCAAATCTTGCCTTGGGGATAGCATTCCTTATTTTAAGGGATCATGGTCCATTTAGGTCAAACATTAAATCTCTAGATCTAGACCTATTCATCCATCAAGACTTTAATTGCCCACTTGTCTCATGCAGTAGGAGTCCTCAACCACAAGTTAACTTTACTTTGACTCCATTATCCCAATTCCCAAGGCACTGGTCTCTCTCCAAGTCAATTCGACTTTCCTAGATTGTTGGATTAACTTGTGGTTTGACCTTTGTGTGGTGAACTAAACCCTTTAATGTCATCATGCTTCATGATCAAGCTTGTCACTTGTACTAGTTAGCCCCAATTCAACTTATAAACTACCCTGCATTGGACACGGTTCCCAAGGCAGTGGATTTTCTCACATTGAACTAGTACCTTAATCCTGGATCCTATTTCACAAATCATAAGTCACTCTCACATCAATAATGAAGCAAAGCTATACTCATTGAACCCCTCACTTGTCTTGTGACTTCATCCTAAGGTCTAGGATAAACCATACACCTTACATCACTTGGAATTAACTTGATTTGGTGTCTTGGTTTTGATCTCTCCTATCGGGAGTAGATCGGGTCTCCCCCTTTGTTGTCTGGGCTAGATAACATAAAGCGAAGGTTGCCTCGACTGGCGTGACAACCATCTATTAGAGGTCGAGGTGATCGTGGTTGCACCTTTTGAGTTTCCCTTCCCTATTGCCATCCATGAGTGGATACTTCCATAGGGGTAACTACAGTTTAGGTGATAACACCTTCCTTTCGGAATTACGGGATCATGGACAGTCCTTTCTTTCGGAATTACGGGACTCTAGTCCATCAAAATTGGTGGTGCTCAGACAATCCTTCCTTTCGGAATTACGGGACCCAGTCTTTACGGAGCTACCACTACAGCACACTTGGACGATCCTTCCTTTCGGAATTACGGGATCATTGTCCACCACTTACATCTTAGACAATCCTTCCTTTCGGAATTACGGTATTTTAGTCTAAGGATCAACATTTAAGATTATCGTTCTGTTATCACACAACTTGTAGTTGCCCCTAGAGGTATCCCATCCGGGACGGTAGAGGAGACAGGCAACTAAAGAGGTGACCCAAGAGATGCCACGGTTCCCAACGAAATGTGGGAGTCACGTCAACCGAGGCACTCTTCGCTTTAGGTCAAGGTGTAACTAGACCAAGGGGGAGACCCTATACCCCAATCACAGTTGATTGGACCTAAACAAAGGTTTCTAAGGGTAGGTAAGTAATGAGTTAAGGAAACCAATGCAAAGGCTAAGTGGACCTAAGGGTTAAGGTATGGTTGAAGGTGGTGTAATGGACAATAAGTGTTTCAACCTATGAATGGTTTAGGCCACATGATGGGGTATGATTACTAGGTATAGTACCAATGTATTTGCACAAGTGGGTCTAGTTTCTTGGGAAGTGTGAGATGGTTCTAGATGGACCCACAAGGTGAAGTTAGGTGTGAGGATGGTACTATAGGTTAGATCTAGGATAGATCTATAAGTTGGAGTTGGTTCTAGGGTTACCCATGTACTAGGGTTTGACACTAATCCCAAGGAGTGCGCTTTGCTTGGAGAAGGACTAGTGCCTTGTTGGATGGGTTAATGGGGTCAAAAAGGATGTCAAAGTGTAGATCGGGACACCTAGAAGCCAAGTCAAGTGGATTGGACGAGATCCAATGGTTGGATCTTACTAGATATAGGTTTTTAAGTGATGACCAAAAGTGGACCACAATCCCTTAAAACAAGGAATGCAATCCCCAAGGCGGATCGTGACAAGAGGACAGTATGGACCTAGGTTTCAAGGCATGGGCATTCCAAATCCACGAAAATCTCCAACACCCACTTCCTAGAAGTGGACCAACTCAAAAAATCAAGGGGGTGCGATTTGCTCAAGGAGGGTCCAAAAAAGGGTTTTGGTGGACCAAACCAAGTCCAATGGCCACCAAAATGTAGATCCGGGATGTTAGTACCCCGATCTATGTTCCTTCAAAGTTTCAAGTGAATCCAATGGGTAGATCTTAGTAGATCTAAGTTTTAAGGTGCCAAGAAGGTCAAAAGGGGGTTTCAACCCCTCAAAACATGGAGAGATGTCCACAAGGTAGTTTTCACCAAAGTAAGGATATGGGTATGTGTTATCAAGTATCTAGTTGTCAAATCAAGCGGGATCTCACATACCCATGTGCTAGATCTAGCCCAACAAGCCTCTCTCTAGGAAGTGCGATTTGGGTCAAGGAGAGCTTTTTGTCTTAGAAAATGGGTCAATTCTTAGCCAATCACCACCAAACTATAGATCCAACTAGGGGTGGATGCTATAGATGTGTGTTTTCAATATCTTTTCAAAATGAGGGCTAGATCTAAGTAGATCTAAGAAATACAAAAAAAACAAGGGTTTTACTTTGATTAGGGTTTTTGTGATCTAGAAATTATGGAAGATTCAAGGAAGAGAAGATCATACCTCTTGGGACATACCTGGATGAAGAGATGAATGCTAGTTGAGACGAGGATTACTTTGCCAAAGATCAAATGGAGAATTGTTGAAGCCCTCTTGCCAAATCGATTTTTCCAAGCCACATGTGATTCCTTCTAACCTGTGAAGCCAAGGAGCAAAGCATCAATTAGTTTAACAAATTGAAGGTAGATGCAAGCAAGAGAGAGAAAAACATAGAATAGTTGACACAAAGGCAAAACCACTCCCTGTCAAACCCAAAACGACTTCTTCCAAGCTTGAAGGGCAAGCCTCCCCACCAATTCGCACTTGTCAAAGTCGCCCTCTCAACCTGCAAATAAAGTATGGCAAATATGCAAGATAGCTACAATAGATCCTCCAGTGCAATGGACAATAGCATTTACAATCGAAACAACCAACATCCACTCCAATCCAAGCATGTACTCCAAAAGATAGAAATTTTATTCCAAGAGCCAAGAGCCAAAAATCTCTAGATGAATTTTACAATGAGAGGCTCCCTCCTTAAATAGGATGGGGAGAGAGTACAATCCTAACCACTTTTTACATGAGTGGCTAAGATTAAAAGATCTCAAGATCTAATCAATGGCTAACAATAAATCATAACAACCTATCACATGGATCACCCACATAATGATAGCGCCCCCACTAAAAAGTACAATAAGGGGGTGACGTCATCCACAAGAGAAAATATAAGCATCAAAATCCACCTCATGGTGACTAGGACATAACAATATAAGCTCATGGTGGGGCTAGGAGGTTTTAATCCTTACTAGCTCATCCCCAAGGCACAATAAAAATAATAAAATATGTCCAATATAATAAAAATGACCAAAACTGTCCTCAGAATCCATGACAGTCAAGCAGTAAATGTCCTCCTGTAATCAATCCGGGCATACCCACATGGTGAAAACTGGCTGGAAGGTAGTGATGCCACCCTGGAAGACCTCTGTGAAAACCAAATGCCAAAACCTTGCCTCAATTGCCCAAATCGATTTCCTCAATGACCACTTTATCCCATTTTTTAACTGCCTCGGGAACTGTGAAAGTGCCAAAACTGCCTCCTAGGGTGCTAGCGCTGTCCATCTGAGCCCACCAGGCTCTCCGGGAGGGGGGATAAATGGTAATAACAAGTGGCTGGACCACCCCCTCCATCATCAGCGCCCTAGGTGAACTGGCCTCTCGGGGCCCCTGCTGCTCAGGCTGGGAAATCAGCCCCAAATCTGGTCAACAAGTGTAAAACTGCATCAATCACTGTCAGAAGTGCCCGGAACTGAAAGATAAGTGTCTCAATGGATCCAGAAGACCCAAATCCACCAGGAATGAGTACTCATACACCCTGGGTTGCCCTAATGGGCCAGCTGTAGGGTCCACCATATATGGACAATGTATAATCTGCTGATCTGAAATAATAATAAACCTGCTGAACTGGATCAAACACATCTGCATCATATGTCCATCATATGATATCATCATCAAACATGTGGGACCATAAATCATCATCAATAGTCATCCATACATGGTCCACATCATCACGGATCCCAAGAATATATAATCAAGGATAAATCACATCAGTAGATTAAGACAATGTTTCTCTAATCACTTCATAGCTAAGCTCAAAGTATAAATTCCATTCAGTGGCATTAATCAAGTTAACATATTCCGTGATTATATAAAATTACTTGCACAATAGTTCAAATGACAAACTCACCCATTGGACATGGTCAAACTGCTAGTGAAGGATGAAGGCTAGGAGCAAGGTTGGGCCAAGGGTTTGACTTGTCTAACTTAACTCAAAAATACTTTGGACTGGGAGAAAGGGGAAGCTACAAACTCTGTGCTGGACAAAAGAACACGAGGAATGGCTGTGCCTCACAAATGGATAAGTTGTTTAGAGAGTGTTTATTCAACTTAGGCATCATGTCTACATCAAGTTGATCCAGGTTCATTAGGATCATTCAATTTTATTTCCATGGCCTTTTTGGCCTACATAACCCTTCGGATTTCAGATGTGCTGAGAAGCACAACTAGTTGCAGCTTGCATCCAGGGCATGTTTTTCATATACAAGGTCAGCAATTGTTTAGATATAGCTTTTAAGAACTATTGCTTTTTGGACCTTTCTTATACTCTTCGAGGAGTATTTTTAGCTTTTCATTGCTCTTGCCCTTTTTTGTTTCCATGGGCGAATTTATTAAGTTTCCATAGGTAGAACATGAGCTTTCAGTTTTAGCCAACAACATCTCAAGTGACTAGGGGGAGTTCGAGCCAATGCCAAACATCGGGACAACCGACCAGAATGATGTAGGCCTACAATCCAACTCACCAAAGGCAAGTTATATCACCAACTCAGAGCCGAGACACTAAATAAACAAGGATGCGGTCCAAACACAGAGGTAGAAAAATGGGGAAGTCCTCAGTATCAGAAAGTCAAATGAGACATGTCAGGGTTTAAAGTCAAACAGGAAAGTCATGTATGGATGGAGACAAGTGAATATGGAGCCTACACTAGCAGACAACTGGTGTCGGGGAAAAACCATGTCTATGTAAGGTGAAATACCAGTAAGTTTTGTTAAATGACCTAAAAGTGCAAGCAATTGTCCATTTTATAATTTACAGTTCATTTTAAATAGTTTGCCACATCAGGAATAATATACCAAGCACATGCCATGATCATGACTAAATCAACAAGATAATAATCCACAGTCAGTGAGAACATATCCATAGATCATACAACATCATCATAATAATCATCATCATGCATCATCTGAAACACTGCTGAAATACATCTCTAGGCACTGAACTGAAACTGTAATGGGATAAGTGGTCACATCAGTCATCAAATCTGAACTCTCAAGGCTCAGCCTTGACACAAGGTCATAAAATATCTGAATAATGTACTTCTCTGATCATGAGTGATCCAATATATATAGCCATGCTCTGGAAAAATGGAAGCTCTGGAATGTGCAGATATCTGCTGTACAAGAATAGTAGCCCTGCTACTATGGTGTGATAACATCTGGCTCCAGCTGGGACAAGTGCTCTAAGGGAGAGAGCGCTTGAGAACCTCAGAATCTCTGGTCTCGAACTGCTCTGCATCAATCTTCAATCCAGCACTGCACCATCCTTGCTTTCAGCTTTCATCTTGCACATGTTCCTCCTCTCACAAAAACTAGAATACCATCATGGAGCATGTATGGGATAAAAATAAAATAAAACTGAAAAATAATCTAAAGCATAAACTGAAATGCGTCAAAATATAAATATAAACTAACATGGCATATATTATTCTCATTTTTATTTACTGTGCGGGAGGAAAAGAGTAAATCAGGCAATCTCAACTTGCACAGGCAGCCAACAATAGAAATGCTAATTACAATTTCTTAAATGCATGTAGGAGAAGAGACAAGCTTAGGAAGGAGCAAGACTCAACTCAGGCAGAAAAGACAAAGGGGCAATACTCGGCACACATAGAAAGAAAAATCACACAAATCCTACTGCTCAAGTGAGCTTATTCAAGACCTACCTAACCTACTCTAACCAATTAGCACGAATGTTAGGTAAAATCATAAATCCAATGCAACCACTCATCAAACAAATTAATGATTCTTCTTTGATTTTTGTTGACAAAACAAGTCAAGATTGGATTAAAGATTACTGAATTTAGGAGCACAATCTTCTTGACTTGTTCAGAAATTGAGGAAAAATTTGAATGGTGCAAAATGAGATCATGCCAAGGAGAAAAATGACTAATGCAAACATCCTCCATCCAAGAATTGATAGGATCATAAAATTTATGCAAGTTAATCTCAGAGATGGATGGAGGAAATACATAAGACATGCGACTCAATTCTTTTTCACACAAATTAACTTCTTCATTTGCTTCTCTCACATATTCAATTTGATTCTCCTTGGGACTGATGATCAAATAAAAATCAAGTGGGGATAAATTAAAGCTGAGAAGACGAAAAATCAAAACTAGACCCACTTGATGCTCAAAAATAGAGAAAAGATGAAATTGATCTTTAAACACCTTTTCTAGCCACCAAGAATGATTGATAATTTGACAACAAGCATCACTGTTCCAAGGTGACTGAAAAGGGAAATGAAGTGTTTTTTCTCCAATCATGTAATCGTGCTTATGCTTCCTATTGAAAATTTCCAAGGTAAAAAAATGACTAGAGCACCAACCCAAAGATGATTGAAAGAGTTGGGAAGGGAGGGTGGATTGCAAATATGAAAATTCTCCCAAATGGATAAACAAGTTTGACCTTGGACTTTGACAAAAGAAAGCACTCTTTACTCTAGGAATGATTTTAACCTTTTGATCAAGTTTAATATTTACAATCTGAGGATAAGATTGACCACAACTATCTAACTCTAAGTTTTCTTGATTAAGGATGGAAAAATTTAAAGACTCATTATAAGAAGTGGAACAAAGATTAGAGCATCTAGTGTGAGCCACTGGCTCATCCTCTCCTTCTATTGATTCATCATTAAAATCACAAGAGGATACTTGATCATTTTCATTAAATTGATCAGGGATAAAATTAACAAATTTATTTAAAACATCCTGATTATTTGCACAATGATCATGTGAAAGCACTACTAAAGGGTCTTGGTCAATGTTTCCACTTTCTTCTTCTTCAATAAGGTGATGAGGAATTGAATGATTGTTAATGATAGAATGATTAAGGGAATCTTTTTCTGAAGGGTCCTCATCAAACACAAAATCAAAAATTTCTTCAAGATCAAAAGTAGGGCTACTCAAGGACTGATTTGAAGTGTCATTATTATTATCATGGTCCTTATCAAAATGATCCTCAACAACACAGTTATTGCTTGATGTCTCTGTTAAGGATTTGTTATCACATATATAGTAGCCGGGCTACCATACATTATTTTTCTCATTCCAGTACATTATTCAGCCAGCTCCCTTGCATTTGAGATGCCGAGATGAGCATTTATATTGGATCACTATCAGATTGTGGACAGCAGTTATATTCCCCATGCCATGACTGAGTTTCAGGACACTCAGAGAGATGCCCGATATAGCCATTATGCCATTGGTACAGAGCAGACAGTAGTGCCCAGAGTTACAGCAGCAGTCTCAGAGGACAGATGATGGTACAGGTTGATGAGCTTTCAGGTATATGACTCAGCAGGTATACTATTGTGTTATGGTTAGATTGCTTTTATACTTATTCTTATAGCATGTCTTAGCACTTAGTGTCATGATCTGGCGATCATATAGATATGTTGACCTGGTTGACCTATTATATATATATTACTGTCCCTACTCAGACTTAGAAGTTCACTATTCATACTCATTGGTACATACCCTCCTTAGGGAGAATAGAGGTGATCATTACACCATACTATGGCTTGCTAGTGTTGGCTTCATCTTTTCATTGTCTTCATCCATCCGTGGCCTACCTTTTAGATTATTACCTTGATTTGCTACTTGACTAGTGACATGGAGGACCTTTCCCCACTGTAGCCTCTGTACTGGATGAGCTTCCTTGTTTATTGTGTCTCGGCTCTGAGTTGGTGACAAAACTTACCTATGGTGAGTTGGAGTTCCTTGAGAATTCCCCCTAGTCACTAAAGTTGTGTTGGCTAAACCTGAAACTTTTAGTGCTGCCATCAATACAAAATCTGGAAAAAATCAAATGCTATATCTTGTATATGAAAGAAATGCCAAATGAAAATGGCCATGAAAAATAAAATGTTATATCTTTTGGAAAAATAAATACCTAGGTAAACAAGCTGTCCATGACACACCTAGAAGTGCTCAGGTAAACAAGTGCCTTAAAAACACACCTGCAGCAGAAAGCCTAAAAATAAATGTAAATCTATGCAATGTGTTTGTAAACACACATAGATCAAGGCTATGGAAAACTCAGGCCCAAAAAGCAATGGAACTTAAATGTTATATCTAAACAATTGCTGGCCTTGCTTGTATTATGGATTGTGCGCATCTGTGAAGGTGAATAAACCCTCTTTAAACAACTCATCCATTTGTGAGACACCGCCATTCCCTGTGTTATTGCTCATTCAGTATATACTATGGTGTGTATTCCCTTTCCCTTGCCAAAGTGTCACAAAGTCAAGATAGTCAAGTCATCCCTTAGCCTAGCCATTTATGTCAGCCCTCACCCTTCACTAGCAAATTGATCACAACTATGAAGTGAGTATGATCCTGAAAGTCTAGTCTGAGTAATAATAATAACTAACGACACTATATATTTGGATTTAGATCGCCAGTCATGATTACTCTGTGTTATAGAAGCTATTTGAATAAATTGTAAAGCATGTATTAACCTTGACACCTTGCAGCAGCTATTGATGATAGTCTGAGTTGTATTTGGTCTTGGTTAGACCTAGTTTGACCATGGAGGACCATGGGACATGAGATGTTGGACCTTATGATGATATGGATAGATGATATATGGTCTATGTACACATACAGGATGATTCTATGCAGTAGCTACAGGGTATGATGATGATTCTGGGGTTACAGCAGTGTTTGTATATATACAGCGCATTATTATTGGCCCTGTTCCGGTATATTGGATATTTATTTTGATCATGCAGAGACTCATATAGTGTATGAGTACACATCTTGGATAGATTTGGACCTTCTGAGTCCAATGGGACAGTTTGTTTTCAGTTCCGGGCACTTACAGTGATGATTTAGCCTCAGTAGGCTGTCCTAGTGCAGTTTTGGCCTGTTGGAGGCCCTGTCGGAGCAGAGATGACTTTTATCCGGATGACCTAGGGCGTTGATGATGGAGGGGGTGGTCCAGCCACTTGTTTTTACCATATTACCCCCCTCCCGGACACATTGGCACCCTCACCTTGACAGCGCCATCACTCCAGGAGGCAGTTTGGGCAGTTTCACGTTTCCCGAGGCATTTCAGGATTGGTAGAAATGGCTATTGAGGAAATCGATTTGGGCTACTGAGGCAAAGTTATGGCATGGGATGATCAGTGATGATAGATCGGGACCTTCCACACCTCCTCCTGCAGTTTCAGCTTCATCGGGGCCCGCATCCATCACTTATGGCACTTTCTGTGGATTTTTTGAGGTCTTTGAGGACCACGACTTCACCTTGGAGATACACTACTTCACCTTGGAGGCACGATTTGGTACTTTCATGATTGTTTATTGGTTATTGTGCCATGGGGATTGACCAAGGAGGGATAAAATTACCGCTTGGACCCACCATGAGCCTCTTATGATATTTTGTCATCATGATTTGGTGGGATTCCCCTCTCCTAGGGCGACTTTGTCCACTTATGTTATATTTTATGTGTGATCCATGTATTATGTTGTTGAGCTCATCTCAACCATTGATTAGACATTTGTATCTTTTAATCTTAGCCACTCATTCAAAAAGTGGTTAGGGTTTTGGTGCCTCTCCTTCCTATTTAAAGGAGAGAGCCTCTCATTGTAAAGGGACTTTTGGCTCTGGATTATTGGAATAGAAAATTATTATTGCATCTATCTCCAATGTTGTGGTGAATGTTTTTGGTGTTCGTTCGTTGGTTCTTCCTTTGCACTGAGTTATTGGAGATCTTGTTTGCCATATCTATTGTACCACGATTTTTGCATCTACAGGTGGAGGCCGATTTGCTTGAAGGAGGAGGTATTGGTAGGGGAAGACTCTCCCTACTTCTTCTTTGGAGCTCTTCGTTGGTAACAGGGAGTATTACTGTCCCAGGACCTTCTATTTCATGTTACTATTTGCATTTCTCTTGTATTTCTTCCATACTTGATCTTACTGATTGAATTTCATTCCTTGGTTTGACAGGTAGAGGAAGGCGCACTTGTGGACTTGGGCATCAAATTGGCAAGCAAATCAACAATCTCTCATTTGATCTCTGCGGGAATCTTCCTCAACATCAAGGCATCTCAACCACATCATTCAGGTATGATCTCAAGGTAAGTTCTATCTCCATAGTCTATCCAATTGTCAAAAACTCTTAAAACCCTAATTAATTAAAACCCCAATTTTGCATTTTCTTAGATCTACTGAGATCTAGTGGGTTGTTGGGCATGATATTGAAAACCCACCCCTATAGCATCCACGGCATCCCGGATCTATAGTTTGGTGAGGATTGGCTTCCGTTTGACCCCTCTCCCAAGCCAACCTAGCTTCTCCCAAGGAAGGCGCACTTCACCATTTGAGCAGGTTGACCTAGATCTAAGCGATGGGTGTTTGAGATTTCACTTGATTTGACATCTACACATCAAATAACATACACCCAGGTTGTCCCTTTCTTGAAAATCACCTTGTGGGCCCCATTCCACATTTTAAGGGATTTAATCCCCATTTTGGACCACTTGGAACACTAAAACTCAGATCTACAAAGATCTAACCGGTGGATTGCCACAAAATTATAGATCCATGTCCCTACTTGACTGATCTACCCGGATCTAAAGTTTGGATGCCATCCGACATGATTTGACCCACCTAAACCCCGATTCAAGCTTCCTTAGGGAAAGTCGCACCACCTTGGAGAAGTGAGTTCACTCACTTCGAGGAACTGGGTACTTGAGATTTTTGCAGATCCGGATTCAGAATAATTCAAAACCTAGGTCTAGACTGTCACTTTGTCAAATCTTGCCTTGGGGATTGCATTCCTTGTTTTTAGGGATTGTGGTCCACTTGGGTCAAACCTAGATCTAGACACATTTATCCATCAAGGCCTATACTGTCCACTTATCTCATGTTGTAGGAGTCCTAAACCACAAAGTCAACCCTACTTTGACTCCACTTCCCAATTCCCAAGGCACTGGTTTATCTCCAAGTCAACCCACTCTCATAGATTGTTGGATTGACTTGTGGTTTGACTTTTGCATGGTGAACTATACCTTTGAAGACATCATGGACTATGGTCAAGATTGTCTCATGTACTAGTTAGCCCCAGTCTGACCCCTAAACAACCCTGCATTGGACACGGTTCCCAAGGCAGTGGATCCTTTGACATTGACCTAGTACACTAGCCCTAGATCTCACTTTAAACATTGTAAGTCACTCTCACATCAACTATGACCCAAAGCTACATCTATTGAACCCCTCACTTGGCTTGTGACTTTACCCTTAGGTCTAGGAAAAACCATACACCTAACTTCACTTAGAATACCTTGATTTGGTGTCTTGGTTTTGATCTCTCCTATCGGGAGTAGTTCGGGTCTCCCCCCTTGTTGTCTGGGCTAGATAACATAAAGCGAAGGTTGCCTCGACTGGCGTGACAACCATACATATTGGAGGTCGAGGTGATCGTGGTTGCACCTTTCAAGTTGCCCTTCCCTATTGCCATCCATGACTGGATCCATCCATAGGGGTAACTACAGTTTAGGTGATAACAGGATTCTTCAACATTACTACCCCATTTATTCTTTAATAACCCAACAAACATATCATAACCAGTGATGGATCCTGGAGCTAAATTATCAAACCATAATCCGGCATTTCCACCTAATGTCTCACCCAGGGCCCGCATATAAACATCTTCATCATCAGCACCCCTTACTTCCATATAATCCCAAAATCTTTGTAAATGATTTTCAATTGACTCAAAATAATTTCCATAGAAACGAGGCAACCATTCAGAGTAATTATTTGGCATAAGATGAGGTGCCCCATGAATTTCAGAAAAGTCAAAAGGAGATGGCTTAGGTGGATTTCTAATAACTTTGGCCATTCTACTAGGGATTAGTTTTGGATGTCTAACTGGAATGCTAGAGTCATTTGACCGAATGCTTTGGTTGCAAGGCCTTGGTTGAACTTGACTTTTGTTTGAATTAATTGGGTTAATATTTTTACTTGAAGAATGAAAAGAATGATGAGAGTTATAAGAATTATGTACATAATCATTCCCATATTGATATGTTGACTGACTTTCATTACTTTCTTCCAACTGCCCTCTATAGCGAGACAGATTCTCATATATTTCATTCATACACTTTGTCATTTGGAAGAAAATGTCTGAATTCATTTATGATTTACAAATTACAAAATTGAAAGATGGGAATGGGGCCGATCCTCAGCGGAGTCACGAATTGGAGTCGCCAGGTAGACTTTTAAACTCTTCTACCAAGATGTATGTCGTTTAAAGTGCAGGGAGAGAGTGAGACAAAACATATGTTGAACCAAGGTAGGCCTCTACTTCCCCGGCAACGGCGCCAAAAATGTTAATGTTGGCAAAGAGAACGGGAGGAGAGGTTTGAAAAATATATGTCGAACCAGGGTAGGCCTCTACCTTCCCCGGCAACGGCGCCAAAAATGTTAATGTTGGCAAAGAGAACGGGAGGAGAGGTTTGAAAAATATATGTCGAACCAGGGTAGGCCTCTACCTTCCCCGGCAACGGCGCCAAAGACGTTATCACACAACTTGTAGTTGCCCCTAGAGGTATCCCATCCGGGACGGTAGAGGAGACAGGCAACTAAAGAGGTGACCCAAGAGATGCCACGGTTCCCAACGAAATGTGGGAGTCACGTCAACCGAGGCACTCTTCGCTTTAGGTCAAGGTGTAACTAGACCAAGGGGGAGACCCTATACCCCAATCACAGTTGATTGGACCTAAACAAAGGTTTCTAAGGGTAGGTAAGTAATGAGTTAAGGAAACCAATGCAAAGGCTAAGTGGACCTAAGGGTTAAGGTATGGTTGAAGGTGGTGTAATGGACAATAAGTGTTTCAACCTATGAATGGTTTAGGCCACATGATGGGGTATGATTACTAGGTATAGTACCAATGTATTTGCACAAGTGGGTCTAGTTTCTTGGGAAGTGTGAGATGGTTCTAGATGGACCCACAAGGTGAAGTTAGGTGTGAGGATGGTACTATAGGTTAGATCTAGGATAGATCTATAAGTTGGAGTTGGTTCTAGGGTTACCCATGTACTAGGGTTTGACACTAATCCCAAGGAGTGCGCTTTGCTTGGAGAAGGACTAGTGCCTTGTTGGATGGGTTAATGGGGTCAAAAAGGATGTTAAAGTGTAGATCAGGACACCTAGAAGCCAAGTCAAGTGGATTGGACGAGATCCAATGGTTGGATCTTACTAGATATAGGTTTTTAAGTGATGACCAAAAGTGGACCACAATCCCTTAAAACAAGGAATGCAATCCCCAAGGCGGATCGTGACAAGAGGACAGTATGGACCTAGGTTTCAAGGCATGGGCATTCCAAATCCACGAAAATCTCCAACACCCACTTCCTAGAAGTGGACCAACTCAAAAAATCAAGGGGGTGCGATTTGCTCAAGGAGGGTCCAAAAAAGGGTTTTGGTGGACCAAACCAAGTCCAATGGCCACCAAAATGTAGATCCGGGATGTTAGTACCCCGATCTATGTTCCTTCAAAGTTTCAAGTGAATCCAATGGGTAGATCTTAGTAGATCTAAGTTTTAAGGTGCCAAGAAGGTCAAAAGGGGGTTTCAACCCCTCAAAACATGGAGAGATGTCCACAAGGTAGTTTTCACCAAAGTAAGGATATGGGTATGTGTTATCAAGTATCTAGTTGTCAAATCAAGCGGGATCTCACATACCCATGTGCTAGATCTAGCCCAACAAGCCTCTCTCTAGGAAGTGCGATTTGGGTCAAGGAGAGCTTTTTGTCTTAGAAAATGGGTCAATTCTTAGCCAATCACCACCAAACTATAGATCCAACTAGGGGTGGATGCTATAGATGTGTGTTTTCAATATCTTTTCAAAATGAGGGCTAGATCTAAGTAGATCTAAGAAATACAAAAAAAACAAGGGTTTTACTTTGATTAGGGTTTTTGTGATCTAGAAATTATGGAAGATTCAAGGAAGAGAAGATCATACCTCTTGGGACATACCTGGATGAAGAGATGAATGCTAGTTGAGACGAGGATTACTTTGCCAAAGATCAAATGGAGAATTGTTGAAGCCCTCTTGCCAAATCGATTTTTCCAAGCCACATGTGATTCCTTCTAACCTGTGAAGCCAAGGAGCAAAGCATCAATTAGTTTAACAAATTGAAGGTAGATGCAAGCAAGAGAGAGAAAAACATAGAATAGTTGACACAAAGGCAAAACCACTCCCTGTCAAACCCAAAACGACTTCTTCCAAGCTTGAAGGGCAAGCCTCCCCACCAATTCGCACTTGTCAAAGTCGCCCTCTCAACCTGCAAATAAAGTATGGCAAATATGCAAGATAGCTACAATAGATCCTCCAGTGCAATGGACAATAGCATTTACAATCGAAACAACCAACATCCACTCCAATCCAAGCATGTACTCCAAAAGATAGAAATTTTATTCCAAGAGCCAAGAGCCAAAAATCTCTAGATGAATTTTACAATGAGAGGCTCCCTCCTTAAATAGGATGGGGAGAGAGTACAATCCTAACCACTTTTTACATGAGTGGCTAAGATTAAAAGATCTCAAGATCTAATCAATGGCTAACAATAAATCATAACAACCTATCACATGGATCACCCACATAATGATAGCGCCCCCACTAAAAAGTACAATAAGGGGGTGACGTCATCCACAAGAGAAAATATAAGCATCAAAATCCACCTCATGGTGACTAGGACATAACAATATAAGCTCATGGTGGGGCTAGGAGGTTTTAATCCTTACTAGCTCATCCCCAAGGCACAATAAAAATAATAAAATATGTCCAATATAATAAAAATGACCAAAACTGTCCTCAGAATCCATGACAGTCAAGCAGTAAATGTCCTCCTGTAATCAATCCGGGCATACCCACATGGTGAAAACTGGCTGGAAGGTAGTGATGCCACCCTGGAAGACCTCTGTGAAAACCAAATGCCAAAACCTTGCCTCAATTGCCCAAATCGATTTCCTCAATGACCACTTTATCCCATTTTTTAACTGCCTCGGGAACTGTGAAAGTGCCAAAACTGCCTCCTAGGGTGCTAGCGCTATCCATCTGAGCCCACCAGGCTCTCCGGGAGGGGGGATAAATGGTAATAACAAGTGGCTGGACCACCCCCTCCATCATCAGCGCCCTAGGTGAACTGGCCTCTCGGGGCCCCTGCTGCTCAGGCTGGGAAATCAGCCCCAAATCTGGTCAACAAGTGTAAAACTGCATCAATCACTGTCAGAAGTGCCCGGAACTGAAAGATAAGTGTCTCAATGGATCCAGAAGACCCAAATCCACCAGGAATGAGTACTCATACACCCTGGGTTGCCCTAATGGGCCAGCTGTAGGGTCCACCATATATGGACAATGTATAATCTGCTGATCTGAAATAATAATAAACCTGCTGAACTGGATCAAACACATCTGCATCATATGTCCATCATATGATATCATCATCAAACATGTGGGACCATAAATCATCATCAATAGTCATCCATACATGGTCCACATCATCACGGATCCCAAGAATATATAATCAAGGATAAATCACATCAGTAGATTAAGACAATGTTTCTCTAATCACTTCATAGCTAAGCTCAAAGTATAAATTCCATTCAGTGGCATTAATCAAGTTAACATATTCCGTGATTATATAAAATTACTTGCACAATAGTTCAAATGACAAACTCACCCATTGGACATGGTCAAACTGCTAGTGAAGGATGAAGGCTAGGAGCAAGGTTGGGCCAAGGGTTTGACTTGTCTAACTTAACTCAAAAATACTTTGGACTGGGAGAAAGGGGAAGCTACAAACTCTGTGCTGGACAAAAGAACACGAGGAATGGCTGTGCCTCACAAATGGATAAGTTGTTTAGAGAGTGTTTATTCAACTTAGGCATCATGTCTACATCAAGTTGATCCAGGTTCATTAGGATCATTCAATTTTATTTCCATGGCCTTTTTGGCCTACATAACCCTTCGGATTTCAGATGTGCTGAGAAGCACAACTAGTTGCAGCTTGCATCCAGGGCATGTTTTTCATATACAAGGTCAGCAATTGTTTAGATATAGCTTTTAAGAACTATTGCTTTTTGGACCTTTCTTATACTCTTCGAGGAGTATTTTTAGCTTTTCATTGCTCTTGCCCTTTTTTGTTTCCATGGGCGAATTTATTAAGTTTCCATAGGTAGAACATGAGCTTTCAGTTTTAGCCAACAACATCTCAAGTGACTAGGGGGAGTTCGAGCCAATGCCAAACATCGGGACAACCGACCAGAATGATGTAGGCCTACAATCCAACTCACCAAAGGCAAGTTATGTCACCAACTCAGAGCCGAGACACTAAATAAACAAGGATGCGGTCCAAACACAGAGGTAGAAAAATGGGGAAGTCCTCAGTATCAGAAAGTCAAATGAGACATGTCAGGGTTTAAAGTCAAACAGGAAAGTCATGTATGGATGGAGACAAGTGAATATGGAGCCTACACTAGCAGACAACTGGTGTCGGGGAAAAACCATGTCTATGTAAGGTGAAATACCAGTAAGTTTTGTTAAATGACCTAAAAGTGCAAGCAATTGTCCATTTTATAATTTACAGTTCATTTTAAATAGTTTGCCACATCAGGAATAATATACCAAGCACATGCCATGATCATGACTAAATCAACAAGATAATAATCCACAGTCAGTGAGAACATATCCATAGATCATACAACATCATCATAATAATCATCATCATGCATCATCTGAAACACTGCTGAAATACATCTCTAGGCACTGAACTGAAACTGTAATGGGATAAGTGGTCACATCAGTCATCAAATCTGAACTCTCAAGGCTCAGCCTTGACACAAGGTCATAAAATATCTGAATAATGTACTTCTCTGATCATGAGTGATCCAATATATATAGCCATGCTCTGGAAAAATGGAAGCTCTGGAATGTGCAGATATCTGCTGTACAAGAATAGTAGCCCTGCTACTATGGTGTGATAACATCTTTTCGGAATTATAGGATAACTGTCTAAGGATGATCAATCCCAACTGCACCACCATAGTATCATCGGCACTACTCCCCCGTTCGAGGGAAGTCCTTACGGACTACACCAAGCTTGTCACGGAAGTGCTCAAACTTCACACGAGACAGAGGCTTAGTCAACACATCTGCAACCTGCTCATCAATGCTCACATATTGGAGCTTTACAGCTCCCTTCTACACCATAGCTCGAATGGTTCTCTCTCATCTTCACACAGCTTTGGTTATCACATGGAATCACTGTGGTATTCAACTCCAGATCGAATAGTCCTGATAACAACTTCCAAAGCCATATGGCTTCACAACTGGCAGAACAGGCTGCAATATATTCTGCTTCTGCAGTGCTGGGGGCAACACTGGACTGCTTCCTGCTTAGCCATGAGATCATGGTTGACCCCAGACTGTAACATCCACTTGAAGTGCTCTTTCTGTCTGAGATACTTCCTACCCAATCTGAATTTGTATAACCATATAGTCTGAAGTCATGATCTCTATTATAACCGAGACCATAGTCTATCGTACCTTTTAGGTACCTCATCACATGCTTTGCAACTATAAGGTGAACACGTCTGGGATCAACCATATATTTACTCAATGTGTTCACAACAAAGCATATATCTGGCCTGATATTCGTCAGATACATCAATGAGCCAATCATCTGCCTGTATAGTGTCATATCCACTAATTCTGACGAAGCATCAGACAACAACTTCAAATTTGTATCCATGGCTGTGGCCATGGCTTTACATTCCAACATATAAAGCCTTTTCAGGATCTCTACTGCATACTGGGGAAAACAACCTTTGCCGCAAATAGAGACTAAGTGAAAGTGTCTCTCTATCTGTATTGTAGTCACTTCCTCTAAAGCGGAGCTTTCTTGCTCCTTCTATAACTGAGCACTGTCCTTCCTCTGTATCTTACACTTTCTGTATCGGGACATTTTGCACTGGAGTGACTGGTGTTGGATTTTGTGCAACTTCGGAAGATATTATTTATTGTATTTCTATTGTACTTGATTGTACCTCCTAAGGGAGATGAACTTGATGTAATTAACTATGTAAACCCTTGAAAGAATCAATGTAAACCTTGGGGAGAAAAGAAGCAAAAGAAAGGATTAAATTTAAATTATAATTTGCCCCCCATGTGTAGTCGGCCTAGTCAAATAGAGAAGTCGGCTCACCTAGGGTAAAAGTCAGTTTTACACTTGTATAAATAAGAGGTAAAGTCACCTCATTATCACACTCACTCATTCACTCAAGTTCGCATTACTTGAGAGAGAGAAGTTCGCATCTGCTGGAGAAGAAGACTGTTTTGGGGTTTCTACTTTTTGGAAAGCATTTCAACTTTTTCTCTTTTATGATTGTACTCTGATCTCGGGATTATCGTCTCTATACGAAGGTTGCTGGGTTTTCTCCCGTTTGGGTTTCCTAGGATAAACTCTGTTGTTATTGTTTTGTGCTTTGTCTTTCTTCTAGTGATCTTGTTTATGCATTTGAATTATTATGCTATGAATGTATGAAATCTAACATGGTATCAGAGCGGTTCTAGAAGAAGCCATTTCTGGAACTAGGGTTTCGTCTTTTGAAGTCTTCACCCAACATTTTGGAGAAAAAGAGCCTTGGGAATTTCGCTTTTAGGGAGGCGCATCTTTTGGCGAAGACTAAATTCAATTCCGAGAATTTTCAGTTTTGACCTAATTCTACAGCTACAGCAGAAATTAGGGTTTCAGTTTTGACCCACTTTTCTCCATAGATTTGGATCAGCCCTACCTCATCTCAACTCGCCTTGCCAAGGCGCATCTACCTGTGGAATCAATTTTTCAAAATTCAAACTTTCATTTTTGACCTACCTCCTGCTAGGGTTTCTGAACTAGATTTGCAGTCAAGATGATTGGGATGAAGGTTGAAGATCGTTTGGAAGGAGCTTCCAACTTTATCTCTTGGAAGTCTAGGGTTCTTCTACTTCAAGAAGAAAATAACCTATTACAATATGTAAATGAGAAAGTCCCTGAGCTAGAAGTCGAAGAAGACAAATCCCGTTGGAGGAAGAATGATGCCAGAGCAAGAAGAATTCTGGTGGACTCAGTAAGAGATCATTTGGTTCCACAAATCTCAGGGAAGAAGTCTGCTAGGAAGATGTTCAAGACCATAAAGAAGTTGTTTGAACACACTAGCATCAATGTATCCATTACATTGAGGCACCAACTTTCAAATATGAAGATATCCAATTCAGAATCCATTGCCTCATACTTCATGAGGATCACAGAACTAAGGGACAAGCTTAGCACCAGTGGAGATCCCATTGATGATAAGGAGCTTGTTATCACCACTCTGAATGGTCTTCCACCATCTTGAGAGTCCTTTATTCAAAGCATAAGTGGTAGATCTAAACTACCCAAGTTTGATAAGCTATGGGTAGATTGCACTCAGGAGAAGACAAGGATTGCAACACGATAAAGACTCCATGGTACTCAACTTGAGGAGAACAAGCATTTGTATCCCATGCCAAGAAAGGTAAGGGAAAAGGAAGGAAGTTCCATAAACACAAGCACCAAGATTGGAGATTAAGTCCTCGCCCAAAACAAAAGAAGAAGGACATATCTCAAGTTCAATGCTATAGGTGCAGAAAATATGGACACTACGCGAGTAGCTATAGAAGTTCAAGTAAAAGGAAGCATGAAGCATCCACCGCTGATGTATAAGTAGATCATCATCCCAAGAAGCACAAGAATGAAGATTATACATAATTTCTATTCATATCAGCTTTATCAGGTACTATTCCCACCACTAGTGACACTTGGCTCATAGATAGTGGTGCTTCTAGACACATGACAGGTTACAAAGAAAAACTTTCAGAATTAGTTGAGAAAGATTCACATCTCCGTGTTGCACTTGGAGATGATGCTAACTACACAGTGAAGGGATCTGGAGCCACCTCCCTTCAACTAGAATCAAATGATACATTATGCCTGAGTGATGTGCTCTATGTACCTAGTATGAAAAGAAACCTTGTCTCCATCTCAGCCTTCGAAGACAAAGGATATAAAGTAGCTTTCTCCGAAGGGAAAGTACTTGCTTGGCACAAGAACTCAAGCATGAACACAACCAAAGTTATTGGTATAAGAGAAGAGAGCTTATATCTACTAAACACTCCACGAGTCCAAGCCCTAGTACATCATGCTGCAAGTATGGGCGAATTATGGCATGGAAGAATAGCTCATCTAAACTATTGAGCTCTTCCAGCATTGAAGAATATAGTGACAGGTTTACCAGGGCTCCAGGTAGACCATGATGGAACATGTAGAGGATGTGCACTTGGCAAGAATGCCAAGAGATCTTTTCCGGATAGTGAGAGTAGATCTAAAGGGATTTTGGATCTAGTACACTCTGACTTGTGCGGACCCATGACAGTTGCTTCATTGGGTGGATATCATTACTATATAACATTCATTGATGATTACTCACGAAAGACTTGGATATACTTCCTTAAGTCTAAGGAATCCGAGGAAAAACTCAACAAGTTCAAAGAATTTAAAGCACAAGTTGAGAATCTGTCAGGGAAGAGGATCAAGATTTTGAGATCCGATAATGGTGGAGAATATACCTCTACATAATTTAATGATTTCTGCAAGGAAGCAGGAATTAAGAGGGAGCTCATAGTTCCCTACAACCCTCAACAAAATGGGGTTGTGGAAAGAAAGAATAGAACAATTGTGGAGGTAGCCAAAGCTATGATACATGACCAGAGTCTTCAAATGTTCTTGTGGGCAGAAGCATCCGGAACAACTGTATATGTACAAAACAAATGTCCACATAAGATATTCAAGAATATGACTCCGGAAGAAGCGTTCACAGGAGTGAAACCAGAAGTGGGCCATCTCCGGATCTTTGGATGTCCACTCTACATACATGTGCCCAAGGAGAAAAGATCGAAGTTAGAATCTTCATGCAAGAAGGGAACCATTGTGGGATTGAGTGAGTCTTTACAGGCTTACAGAATTTACATTCCAGGATCTAGACAAATTGAAGTCAGTAGGGATGTGACTTTTGAAGAAGAAATGGCTGTCAGGAAAGGCAGAGGATCAAACATGGAGATTGATGGTGAAGAGATGCTACAACCAAAGGAGATGAGATCATCTCCCCCTCCAGTTCAGAAGGAGTTAGCTGAAAAGGATGAACCTATCGATCCCATTGATCCAGTTGATATCCCCAGAAATGTTGCAGGTCGGAAAAGACCTAGATGGGTACAATAGACTCTGCAGGATGCAGAGGGACATGAATCTCCACATGGCACTTCTAGAGAAAGCAAAAGACCTCAGAGATTCTCCAATTATGTGGCACTGATGAGTAACATCATTGATTCAGAACCAACCACTTATGAAGAAGCATGCAAACATCAAGTTTGGAAGGATGCCCTGATGGAAGAACATCAATCCATCATGAAGAATGATGTGTGGGAAGTTGTGCCGAGACCTGAGGAGAAGTCAGTAGTGAATTCTAAATGTTTATACAAGATCAAGCATGGAGCAGATGGAAGTGTTGAAAAATACAAGGCCATATTTGTTGCCAGAGGATTCTCTCAGAAAGAGGGAGTCGATTATGATGAGACATTTGCTCCTGTGGCTCGATATACTTCCATCAGATTGATCATTGCTATTGCTTCAGCTATGGGATGGAAGTTGCATCAGATGGATGTGAAGACAACCTTTCTCAATGGTGTTATTGAGGAAGAAGTTTACATCGAGCAGCCAGATGGGTTTATTGTCAAGGAGTCTCATGTATGCAGATTGTAAAAGGAAATGTATGGACTCAAGCAAGCACTTCGTGCTTGGTATGGACGGATAGACGGATTCCCGGTACGCTTGGGATTTACCAAGAGTGATGCAGATCCCAACCTTTACTACAAGGTTGTAGATGATGAGCCACTGATTTTGGTACTATATGTTGATGACATGTTTCTCACAGGAAATGAGAAACTTATCGTACGGTGTAAGAAGAATCTCACCTCTGAGTTTGAAATGAAGGATCTTGGATTGATGCACTACTTCTTGGGATTAGAAGTACAGCAGAGGAAAAAAGCAATTTTCCTACGACAAGGAAAGTACACCATAGAAATATTGAAGAGATTCAGAATGTTGGACTGCAACTCCATGGCCACTCCAATGGATGCAAATTGGAAGAAGCTGAGAGATTCTGCTTCAGATTTAGATTTGATTGATCCTACTATGTATTGCCAGCTGATTGGGTTCTTGATGTATCTGACAAACACCAGACCAGATATATGTTTTGTTGTGAATGCTCTCAACCAGTTCATGTGCGAGCCGAGGCAGATTCATTGGATTGCTGCAAAACATGTGCTCAGATACTTGCGTGGCACTGTGGGATATGGTTTGAAATATGCTTCAGATTGTGACCCGAGATTGCAGGGGTTTATAGACTCAGACTGGGCCGGATGCGTTACAGATAGGAATAGTACTTCCGGATGTTGCTTCAGTTTGGGTTCTGCAGTTATTTCCTGGTGCAGCAGGAAGCAGAACTCAGTAGCACTCAGTACTGCAGAGGCCGAGTACATGGCTGCTAGTACCGCAGCTCGAGAAGCAGTTTGGCTTCGTAAACTCCTGGCAGGATTGTTTGGCCAGATTCCAGAGTCGACTGTGATTCACTGTGATAACCAGAGTTGTGTGTAGATGTCAGTGAATCCTGTATTTCACGACAGGTCGAAGCATATAGAGATTCGGTATCACTTCATACGTGATATGGTGCAGAAAGGTGCGGTCGAGTTACAGTACGTGACGACAAACGACCAGACTGCAGATGTTCTCACCAAGGCTCTTCCCAGGGTGAAGTTCGAATACTTTCGCGGAAGACTTGGAGTAGAAGAGAACGTATCCCTCCTTGAGAGGGAAAGATGATATCGAGATGCTTGCCCTGCTTTCACTTTGGTACCTTCACTCGTCTAGGTGCTTAGCCAGGTATGGGAGAAATCCCATCGGCAGATGAGTCGGACAGGCAGTGGATGGTCGGGTTCACACAGGTGCCTATGCTCGTCTAGGTTCTCAGCTAGGTATGGGAGAAATCCCATCGACAGATGAGATAGACAGGTAGTAGATGGCCGTGTGATTGCACAGGTACCTCTACTCGTTCAGGTTCTCAGCCAGGTATGGGAGAAATCCCATCGGCAGATGAGATGAACAGGTAGTAGATGGTCGTGCCCATTTGCTTGTCTGGGATCTCAGCCAGGTATGGGAGAAATCCCATCGACAGATGAGACAGACATGTAGCAAATGGTATAGCAGAGATGGTATAGTTAATATCTCAGAAATCCAGGATTGAGTGATTCTCTTGGACACATGAAAGGGCTAGTGAAGATGATTCATGAAGACACTTCTCGAAGGACTGAGACTGTGTTGACAACCTTCAGTATGTATAGAGATGATGGAGACAGTATAGATGTACAAGATGAAATCCAGATGATCGTGATGTTGATGAAGACCGAAGAATACCTTCCTCGTTGAGAGGGATGGTTGGATTTTGTGCAACTTCAAAAGATATTATTTATTGTATTTCTATTGTACTTGATTGTGCCTCCTAAGGGAGATGAACTTGATGTAATTAACTACGTAAACCCTTGAAAGAATCAATGTAAACCTTGGGGAGAAAAGAAACAAAAGAAAAGATTAAATTTAAATTATAATCTGCCCCCCAAGTGTAGTCGGCCCAGTCAAATAGAGAAGTCGGCTCACCTAGAGTAAAAGTCAGTTTTGCACTTGTATAAATAAGAGGTAAAGTCACCTCATTATCACACTTACTCATTCACTCAAGTTCGCATTACTTGAGAGAGAGAAGTTCGCATCTGCTGGAGAAGAAGACTGTTTTGGGGTTTCTACTTTTTGGAAAGCATTTCCACTTTTTCTCTTTTATGATTGTACTATGATCTTGGGATTATCATCTCTATACGAAGGTTGCTGGGTTTTCTCCCGTTTGGGTTTCCTAGGATAAACTCTGTTGTTATTGTTTTGTGATTTGTCTTTCTTCTAGTGATCTTGTTTATGCATTTGAATTATTATGCTATGAATGTATGAAATCTAACAACTGGTAGCCTTCTCTTCTGATGATCTTCTGTGTATCCATCTATTTCATCTTTCTAAGTCACTGGATACCAAGATCTCGAAATGTGTTGCAAGTTCTCTCTTGCACCCATCTATGAGCTTCTCATCTTCAACCTTGTAGCAAAGGTTGATGTCTCATCACTCGAGTTGATCCTTGATCTCATCATTCTATCCATGGGTGACTTCTGATCTCGTACAAAGTCTTCTTCAATCTGCACACATGTGGTTCTCTGAGTCCTGGAGGTTGCTCGATATCTTCTTCTACTTCAATTACATCATGAGTCTGGCTACTAGAGCAACATCTCATCATAGTCGACTTCCTCTGCTTGATTTCATAAGTCTTGTTTATACTTGAACCATCGTCACTTGTTCTATGGAACAAGTCTCATCATTCTTCATTTGTAGGTGATCGTGTACGATACTTCCTACAAGTCAAATTTAGTAGAATGGTTAGAAACATTTCATAGTTTCCAAAACATATGCATAAAAACATAGGTCACACTGTCATAATACTATCTTAGCCAATAACAGAACATTCATCCATATCCCACATTCATATGGTAACTTTCTAGATGCCTTCCATCTCTACCAGAACATTATTAAGAGCGTGCACTACTCCCAATATGTCAACAAAGAGGTTTCACTCTAGATAAGTAGTAATGGAATGTTGTATAGCACCATAGGCTACTTATCCATCACATGCATATTATACTTCCTAAATCTAGGAATATAAATATGTACACAACTGAACAATATCATTTAAACAATTTGATAAAAATGACAATTCAAATACTTATCTTTGTTTGTTTGGTAGGATCTCTTTTGATCCTACTCTCCTTGCAGGGATTACTGAAATGTCTGATGGTGAGCTTTACTCCATCATCTGATTCTGAGGTCCTGTGCCTTTCTTGCCGTTGATCAAGTCTTCTACCATAGATCAAAGTTGTTTCTGAGTGATCTTATGTGAGCCACCTTCTTTTGTCCCAATAACAACTGCATCTTATATAAAGGTAATTCTAAATTCTTTCTATAGTACATTCTCTTTCATCATAAGAGTTCCTGAATCAAGCTTGTAGGTGGCTTCTCCTATTCTCCTAGTGAAACTTTCTGAGGGGAGTCCTGTTATCACACATCTTGTAGTTGTCCCTAAAGGTATCCCATCCGGGATGGTAGAGGAGATAGACAACTAAAGAGGTGACCCAAGAGATGCCATGGTTCCCAATGCAAGCTGGGAGTCACGATAACCGAGGCACTCTTCACTTTAGATCAAGACAAGGAAAGACCAAGGGGGAGACCCTAGCCAATCAATGAAGATTGACTAACCCAAAGTTTCCTACGGAAACATGTAAAAGATGAGTTACGAAAACCAATGAGTTGATTAGATTAGGTGGACCCTAGGGTTAATAGGGCCACCTAATGGATAGATCTAGTACCATGAGAATACAAAAGTGGGGCCCACTTCCTTAAAATATGGAAATGTTCCAAATGGGACCCACAAGGTGAAGTTAGGGGTGAGATGGCACCAAGGGGTATGCAAGGATGTAGATCTAGGGATCTAGGAGGAGATAGATGATACCCACATATGGGATCTTGCAAATGACACTAACCCCAAGGAGTGCAAATTGACCAAGGGAGACTAGTGCTTTTAGATGAGGGGGCAAATGGAGTCCAAATGATGCCAAAATGTAGATCGGGGTAGTTAAGGCAATTATCAAAGTGGGTTTTAACTGGCATGCCCCAATGTGAGCTAGATCTCCATAGATCTAAGATTGAAAATGCATCACCCAATGACCCAAGTGGGGCACAACCCTCAAAATGAGGAATGGGGCCTGTTATCACACAACTTGTAGTTGCCCCTAGTGGTATCCCATCCGGGACGGTAGAGGAGATGGGCAACTAAAGAGGTGACCCAAGAGATGCCACGGTTCCCAATGCAAGGTGGGAGTCACGTCAACCGAGGCACTCTTCGCTTTAGGTCAAGGTGAATCAAGACCAAGGGGGAGACCCTATAACCAATCAAAGATGATTGGACCCAAACAAAGGTTCCTAGGGATGAGTTAATGGTAAATTACGGAAACCAATGCAAGGTAAAGTGGACCTAGAAATTATATAGTATGGTTGAAGGTGGTTTGAGAGATGGTTAGTGTTTCAACCAATGTGTGATTTAGGCCACATGATTAGTTATGATGGCAAGATATAGTACCATGTACTACACAAGTGGGTCCTACTTTCTTGGGATATGTGAAATGGCTTAAAGTGGACCCACAAGGTGAAATTAAGGGATGCAATTGGCACTAGAGGATATATGATAAGTAGATCTATGGATCTAAGTTGAAATTAGGAGTACCTATGTACCGGATCTAAGGTTTGACACAATTCCCAAGGAGTGCGCCTTGCTTGAGGAAGACTAGTGCCTTGTTGGATGGGTTAATGGAGTCAAAAGATATGTCAAAGTGTAGATCGGGACACCTAGAGGTCAAGTCAAGTGGGCTAATTGAGATTGAGTAGTTGCATCTTGCTAGATCTAGGATTTCATGATATGACCCTAAGTGGACCACAATCCCTTAAAACAAGGAATGCTACCCCCAAGGCAGATCGTCACAAAATGATACTCTAGACCTAGGTTTCAAGGTATGGTCATTCCAAATCCACAAAAATCTCAACCACCCACTTCCTCAAAATGGGCAAACTTACTCACCCAAGGGAGTGCGACCTTGCTCAAGGAGGGCTAAAAGGTGGATAAGGTGGGCCAAACCAAGTCCAATGGCCACCAAACTGTAGATCCAAGTAGCTTATGCATTGATCTATGTGGATCTAGAAAATCAAGTCAATCCAAGGGTTAGATCTTACTAGATCTGAGTTTTAAGATGCCAAGTAGTTCAAAAGGGGGTTTTAATCCCTTAAAATGTGGAATGATGCCCACAAGGTAGAAATCACCCAAGTAAAAGTCTGGAGGTAGGTTATCAAGTGTGTAGATTGCAAATCAAGTGGGATCTCACCTACCCATGTGCTAGATCTAACCAAACGAGCCTCTCTAAGGAAGTGCGATTTGGCTCAAGAGGGCTTTATTGCCTTGAAAAGTGTGTAAATTTTAACCCAATCACCACCAAACTATAGATCCCACTAGGAGTGGATGCTATAGAGGTAGGTTTTTAATATATCTTCAAAAGCAAGGCTAGATCTAAGTAGATCTAAGAAAAACAAAAAATGAGGGTTTTAATCAATTAGGGTTTTTATGATCTAGAAATTATGGATGACTCAAAGAAGAAGAAGATCATACCTTTGGAGCATACCTGGCTGAAGAGATGAATGCTAGTTGAGATGAGGATTACTTTTGCTAAAGATCAAATGGAGAATTTTTGAAGCCCTCTTGCCAAACCGATTTTTCCAAGCCAACTATGTGTCCCTCTAACCTGTCAAAACCAAGGAGCAAAGCATCAATCAGTTTAACATGTTGAAGGTAGATACAAGCAAGAAAGAGATAAGCAAAGAATAGTTGGTGCAAAGACAAAACCACTCCCTGTTTAACCCAAAACGTCCTCCTCCAAGCTTGAAGGGCAAGCCTCCCCACCAATTCGCACTTGTTGAAGAAGTCTTCTCAACCTGTAAAAAGATATGGCAAATACGCAAGATAGCTACAATAGATCCTCCAGTGCAATGGACAAAAGCATTTACAATCAAAACAACCAACATCCACTCCAATCCAAGCATGTACTCCAAAAGATAGAAATTTTATTCCAAGAGCCAAGAGCCAAAAATCTCTAGATGATTTTACAATGAGAGGCTCCCTCCTTAAATAGGATGGGGAGAGAGTACAATCCTAACCACTTTTTACATGAGTGGCTAAGATTAAAAGATCAAAAGATCTAATCAACGGCTAATAATAAATCATAACAATACATCACATGGATCACCCAATATAATGATGACGTCCCCACTAAATGGTACAAAGGGAGGATGACGTCATCCACTAGAGGGGTAAAAGTACAAAAATCCACCTCATAATGACTAGGACATGACAAAATAAACACATGGTGGGGCTAGGAGGCATCAATCCTTACTAGCTCATCCCCAAGGCACAATAAAATAATAAAATATGTCCAAAATAATATAAATGATCAAATCTGTCCTCAAAATTTGTGACAGATAAGCAGTAAAAGACCTCCTGTGATCGATGTGGGCCTACCCACATGGTGAAAACTGGCTGGAAGATAGTGGGATCACCCTGGAAGACCTCTGTGAAGACCAAATGCCAAAAACTTGCCTCAATTGCCCAAATCGAATTCCTCAGTGACCACTTTATCCCATTTTTTAACTGCCTCGGTAACTGTGAAAGTGCCAAAACTGCCTCCTAGGGCATCTGCGCTGTCCATTTGAGCCCACCAGGCTCTCCAGAAGGGGGGGTAAATGGTAAAAACAAGTGGCTGGACCACCCCCTCCTCATACAGCGCCCTAGGTGAACTGGCCTCTCATGGCCCCTGCTGCTCAGGCTGGGAAATCAGCCCCAAATCTGGTCAACAAGTGTAAAACTGCATCAATCACTGTCAGAAGTGCCCGGAACTGAAAGATAAGTGTCTCATTGGATCCAGAAGACCCAAATCCACTAGGAATGTGTACTCATACACCATGGGTTGCCCTAATGGGCCAGCTGTAGGGTCCACCATATATGGACAATGCATAATCTGCTGATCTAAAGTAATAATAAAACCTGTTGAACTGCATCCACCATCATCTGAACCATCTGTCCATCATATGATGTCACCACCCAGTATGTGGGACCATCAATCATCATCAATAAGCATATAAATATGGCCCACATCATCACGGATCCCAATAATATACAACCAAGGATAAATCACATCAGTAGACTAAGACATGCTTCTCTAATCATTTTCACAGCCAAGCTCAAAGTATAACATCCATTCAGTGGCATTAATCAAGTTAGCATATTCGTTTGTTATATAAAATTACTTGCACAATAGTTCAAATGACAAACTCACCCATTGGACATGGTCAGACTGCTAGTGAAGGATGAAGGCTAGGAACAGGGTTGGGCCAAGGGGTTGACTTGTCTAACTTAACTCAAAAATACTTTGGACTGGGAGAAGGGGGGAAAACTACAAACTCTGTGCTGGACAAAATAACACGGGGGATGGCTGTGCCTCACAAATGGATAAGTTGTTCAGAGAGTGCTTATTCAACTTAGGCATCATGTCTACATCAAGTTGATCCAGGTTCATTAGGATCATTCAATTTCATTTCATGGCCTTTTTGGCCTACATAACCCTTCGGATCTCAGGTGTGCTGATAAGCACAACTAGTTGCAGCTTGCATCCAGGGCATGTTTTTCAAATACATATAAGGTCAGCAATTGTTTAGATATAGCTTTTAAGAACCATTGCTTTTTGGACCTTTCTTATACTCTTTGAGGAGTATTTTTAGCTGTTCATCGCTCTTGCCCCTTTTAGTTTCCATGGGCGAATTTATAAGTTTCCATAGGTAGAACATGAGCTTTCAATTTTAGCCAACAACATCTCAAGTGACTAGGGGGAGTTCGAGCCAATGCCAAACATCGGGACAACCGACCAGAATGATTTAGGCCTACAATCCAACTCACCAAAGGTAAGTTTTGTCACCAACTTAGAGCCGAGACACTGAATATACAGGGATGCGGTCCAAACACAGAGGTAGAAAAATGGGGAAGTCCTCAGTATCAGAAAGTCAAATGAGATAGGTCAGGGTATAAAGTCAAATAGGAAAGTCATGTATGGATGGAGTCAAGTGAATATGGAGCCTACACTAGCAGACAACTGGTGTCAGGAAAGACCATATCTATGTAAGGTGGAAAACCAGTGGGTTTTGTTAAATGACCTAAAAGTGCAAGCAATTGTCCATTTTGTGATTTATAGTTCATTTTAAACAGTTTGCCACATCAGGAATAATATACCAAGCAGATGCTGTGAACATGACTAAATCAACAAGATAATAATCCACAATCAGTGATAACATATCCATAGATCATACAACATCATCATAGTAATAATCATCATACACCATCTGAAACACTGCTACAATACATCTCTAAGCACTGAACTGAAACTGCATGGGATAGAGGGTCACATCGGTCACCAAATCTGAACTCTCAAGGCTCAGCCTTGACATAAGTCTGAATAATATACTGCTTTGATCATGAGTGATCCAAAGTATACAATCATCATAGCCATGCTCTGAATAATGGAAGCTCTGGAATGTGCAGATATCTGCTGAAAAAGGATAGTAGCCCTGCTACTATAGTGTGATAACAGGGCCCACAAAGCAAAAATCAAGGAGGTGAAGCACTAGGGGTAGGTTATCAAAGTAAACAAGTGCAAATCAAGTGGGATCTCACCTACCCAAGTCTTGGAACTAGCCCCACTAGCTTCCCTCAAGGAGTGCGACTTCCCTCAAGGAGGCTAATGTGCCTTGGAATATGTGTCAAATGAAGGCCAAATGCCACCAAACTATAGATCCGAATTGTCGTGGATGCTATAGAGGTGGGTTCTTTTTATTATCCCCAAAGCGAAGCTAGATCCAAGTAGATCTAGGAAAATATAAAAATGAGGATTTTGATTTTAAGGGTTTGATGACCAATGAAGAAGAATGGATGGATCTAGGTACATACCTTGAAGAACTTACCTCAATTGCTTGTGGCCACTTTGCAAATTGATAGCATTCCCCTATGTGTATATTCAAGAGTGAGATCTTAGTGCTCCAAGCTAAAACGTCCTCCTCCAAAGATGCCAAATCGTCCTCCTCCTACAAGACAAGATCAAGTCAAACAAGCCAAGTAAGAAAATTATGAAAATGATGAAGAGATGTAATAGAAAGCATCAACTATGTCACAAAGATACAATAATGATACTCCTTGTCACAAGGATCAACCCAAGAGAGAATATGTGGATCCCTCCAACAATAACCCTCTTCAAATCGCCCTCCTCTACACCAATTTGGCCTCCCTGCAAGAAAACAACGTGTAGCCCCAAGATCCACAATGATACATAGAAGAGATACTGTATATTCAAAGTGCAAAAGAATCCACAAGACAAGAGAAGTAGCTCCACAAAGAAGTATTCTATTCCAATATTCAAGAGCTCCAAAGGTGCTTTATAATGAGGGGGGTCTCCTCCTTATATAGGATAATAAAGACCAAAACATAGATCTCAAAACCACTTTTTGAAGTGAGTGGTTGAGATTAAAAGATCTCACAACATAATCAATGGCTATGATGAGCCAATATACAATATCACATGGATCTTTCAAAATAGAGATGACGTCATAGCTAAAAGTGACTAAGTGAGGGTGACGTCATCCTCTAAAGGGGGCAAAAATACAAGGGCACACCAAATATGACATGGACATGACTCAATAAGCTCATGGTGGGGCTAGGAGGTATCAATCCTTACTAGCTCATCCCCAAGGCACAATAATATAAAATAATATGTCCAAATAATACAAATGATCAAATCCTGTCAAAATCTGTGAGAGACATGCAGTAAAAGGCCTCCTGTGGCCACTGTGGACCCCACTGACTAATGATATCTGGCTGGAAGATGGGGGGTTCACCCTGGAAGACCTCTGTGAAGACCAAATGCCAAAACATTTCCTCAGTTTCCCAAATGGAATTCCTCAGTGACCCTTTTATTCCATTTTTAATCCTCCTCGAAAACCGTGAAGCTACTGAAACTGGCACCCAGAGTGCCTGCGTTGTCAAACTGAGCCCACCATGCGGTTTGGAAGGGGGGTGTAATGGTAAAAAAAGTGGCTGGACCACCCCCTTCCCATACAACGCCCTAGGTGAAATTGGCCTCCAATGCCTCTGCTGGACAGGCTGGGGAAACATGCCGAAAACTGGTCAACAGGTGGATAACTGCATCTATCACTGTCAGAAGTGCCCAGAATTGAATGATAAGTGTCTCAATGAATCAAGAAGACCCAAATCTACTGAAAATGTGTACTCATACACCATGGGTTCACCTGAGGGGTCAACACTAGGGTCCACCATATTCAGACAATGTATAATCTGATGATCTGGAAATAATAATAAACTGCTGAACTGCATCAACCATCATCTGAATCATATGTCCACCACATGGAGTCATCAATAAGAGTATGTGGGACCATCAATCATTATCCATAAGCATACATGGCCCACATCATCACGGAGCCCAAGAATGACCATGGTCAAACTATGTTTGACTAGGTCAAAATATAACCAAGGACAAGATTATGACAAAAACTAAGACATGTTCCTTTAGATCATTCTCACAGCTCAACTTAAAGTATAAACATAATTCAATGGCATTTAATACATTTATATATTTCATTGTTATTAATATTTACTTTCACAATAACTTAAATGACAGACTCATCCATTGGACATGGCCTAACTGCCAGCTAAGGATGAAGGCTAAGAACAAGGCTAGGAAAAGGGGGTGACTTGACCAAACTCAACCAAAAGATACTTTGGACGGGGAGAAGGGAAGCTACACTCTGTGCCAGACAAATAACAAGGGGAAGGGCTGTGCCTCGCAAATGGATAAGTTGTTTAGAGAGTGTTTATTCAACTTAGGCATAATGTCTACATCAAGTTGATCCAAGTTCATTAGGATGATTCATTTCATTTCATGGCCTTTTTGGCCTACATAACCCCTTGGATTTCACATGTGCTAAGAGGCACAACTAATTGCAGCTTGCATCCAGGGCATGTTTATACATATAAGGTCAACAATAATAGATATAACTTTTGAGTAACATTTGCTTTTTGGACTTTTTCTATACTCTTCGAGGAGTATTTTAGCATTTCATTTCACTTGCCCTTTTACCCACGTGTGTTTAAAAACACATTCTAGAGTTTACAGTTTCCATGGCCGTATTTATAAAGATTTCCAATATAGGTAGTACATGAGCTTTCAATTTTAGCCAACAACCTCTCAAGTGACGAGAGGTAGTTCTGCACAGTGCCAAACATTGGGACAACCGACTGGAATGGTTTAGGCATACAATCCAACTCACCAAAGACAAGTTTTGTCACTAACTCAGAGCCGAGACACAAAACAAACATGGATGCGGTCCAACACAGAGGTAGAAATGGGGAAGTCCTCAGTATCAAGAAGTCAAGAAGGTTAGTCAAGGGTGAAAGTCAAATAAGGAAGCTCATGGATGAATGGAGTCAAGTGAAAATGGTGCCTAAGCTAGCAAACAAGGATGTCAAGAAAGGCCATATCTATGCTCATAGGAGGGTAATGAAACCAATGAGTTTTGTCAGAAAACCTAAGTGTGCAAGTAATAGGTCCATTTTATAATTTATAACATCATCAAGATAGTTCATTTCATTTTAAATAGTTTTTCCACATCATGAATCATATACCAAGTCAAAGCTATGAAAATGACTAAAACAACAAGATAATAATCCAAAGTCAGTACTCAGAATTCCACAGATCACATTACATCAAAATAATCATCAATAATCATTTGAAACACTGCTGCGATCTAATCACTGGGCACTGAACTGAAACTGTATGGAACAAAGGGTCACATCGGTCATCAAATCTAAGCTCTCAAGGTTCAGCCTTGGCACAAGGTCTAACAAAAATCTGATACAATATACTGCTCTGATCCATGAGTGATCACAAATAACAAGCTCATCATAGCCAATCTCTGAAAAATCCAAGCTCTGAAAAGTGTAGATAACTGCTAATCAAGAATAGTAGCCCAGCTACTATGGTGTGCTAACATTTGGCTCCAGCTGGGACAAGTGCTCTAAGGGAGAGAGCGCTTGAGAACCTCAAAATCTCTGGTCTCGAACTGCTCTACATCAATCTTCAATTCAACAACTCATCATCCTTGCTTTCAACTTTTATTTTGCACCTGTATCTGCGCTCACAGACACTAGAATACCACATGAAGCATGTATCTGAGATATATAAAATAAAACTGAAAATGAAATCTACTCTAAGACAAAAAATAAAAATGTGTAAAAGAAATTCTAATCTAAAATGGCATGTCATTTTTATTCATTTTACTGTGCAGGAGGAAAAGGAAAAATTTCAAGCAAGCATACTCAACTCGACTAACACAGCAGAACATTAGATACCCAAACTCAAGAAAAACTTAACCACTTCAAACATGCAGGAGATGAGAAAACTTAGGAAGGAGTATGACTCAACTCAAGCAGACAACTCAGCAAGAAAAGAAAGATGGAAATACTCAACACTCAGAAAAAGGAAAGCACACAAATCCTACTGCTCAAATGAGCTTATTCGACGGCCTACCTACCCTACTCTAACCAGTCAGCACAAATGCTAGGTGTTAGCCCCCATTTTGCCAACGATGTCCACAGGCGCAGCAGGAAGGCATTTTTGCAAACCATCAGTCAGAGTATGCTAAGGTTCTCATGATTGTGATCACTAATGAGGAGTTTTGAACAGGCAGAGGGAGATGAGCTGGATGACAAAGAAAATACTACCAAGCAAGCTAAGAAAAAAAACTCAGAAGTAGTGTTGTTGAATATCACTATGCCATCTTTGAACATCTATAGTAGTCTGTTTTTCTCTTGGGCCATCACCTATAACAAGCAACAGGCATCTTCATTGTATAAAAAGGGGAAAGTTCCTGAAGTTATGCTCCCAGGTTTAATAGATCTTCATGGCAATCCTCCAGTTCTTGATGTTTTTGCAAAATTCTGAGGTTGCAACAACTACAGTTCTCTTGACAAATAAAGAACGGGGCATCTACTTCAGAGGGTAAAAAGACTGTTTTGCCGACACATGGTGCATCATCAAAATCAATACCATCTCCAGGAACAGAGGCCGCTCCTTATACTTTAAAATCATATTCATTGAAGAAGATGGAGTTCCATCCTGAGACATTGCTATGTTAAAGGTCCTCAAGAATCTGAGAAAGCCACTGAGGGAGATGATGCATTTTTCTGTGAGTATGAGTATGATATTCATTGGCACACTTTCAAGCACCTGTGGACGCCGGGAAAGGGAGTGATAGTGCATCAGTTAGTAAAAATGATTGGGATTCTATCGAAGATTCTGAGGATAATGTCGAAGATGAAGATCAGAAGCATGTAAATGGCAGATCAATAGCCAAGACTCCATAAATCTCTTCTTTCTGCAGAAGCTGTGAAGGCATAATATTTGAATTTATTCTAAATTAGAAAAAGAAAGAGGTTAAATTCACGAATGCTCAAGAAATGCATTGGAGAACCGACAACTGTATATCAAATCTCAAAGGGTATTATTTGGGTATTCAAGGCCGCGTTTCAGTCGCCACTGGGTATGAATGCTGGAGATTGTTTCGACACCATGGAGATTGGACCCACATTTTATTGGCAGCAGAATTTAAAAGAATCACTAGAGTTGGGCGCATCTCCTTCACGTCTTCATTAGCGGCCGATAGGGAAATACGATCCACCATCGCAGGCTAGAATAGCATGTTGACGACAGATTGATGCTGATTTTAAAATTCAGTGAACTCAGTGAAGCCAGCGCGGTGGAGGTCACACCATCAACAGCTAAATCGACGCATATGTTGACCCGTGTATCATTTCGCAGCTAGAACTCGCAGTTCGGGCTCTTGCAGTGGGTGTTTATGTCTCCACTGGCAGCCGATCTCTTGATACAGAGTTGCCTTCACGCCATAGCCCACGCATCACTTTGACTGACAGAAGATCGAAGGGAGTTCGGTTTTTAACGAGTCATTGAAACACCTTTACGATAACCATTCATGGGAGCAGATACATATCTGGCAGTTGATTATAACTGGGAGTTGGTTCTCACACAGGGCGCACCTGATTTCTCCATGATTTTCATAGTTGGCAACCCCATAGTTTTTCCTGGATCCCCGCGTTTTTCTTTGACAGCCGGTTGTAGCAGGCAGTTCCATGCGGTACAGGTTAGCTGTGGTAAAATGGTTTGGCATTCTTTCACTGCTACGTGGAAGTTTTGGAGCAACAGGCTTATCACTCGGTTGACCCACGTATGCTGGTTTTCGTTATCTACCAATTGCATGGAGATCAGTTTTCATGACTCAGTTCCAAGTTTCGGTGGGGTTGGTCACATAATTTCAAACATTTAGTTAACTAAAGTATTCACTTTAGTGAGGAAAGTGCCATTTTGATACGCATAGAAAAAAGTGGATCTAGCATCCCACTTCTCCTTTTTTCTTTTATTATTTTCTTTTTCCTTTTTGAGAAAAAAAGGTATGAGAGGCTTTTTGGGTCTATAAAAGAGACCAGCCTTCTCTTTTGTAAACATGGAAAAAACTTGGAAGACTTTCTTTCCTTGGAGCATAATAAAAAATGTTATGGGTTTTTTGGATAACTGAGCATTTTCTTGTGTGGCGTTATCTTGTGAGTTTTCTGATAAGTGTGAATACTTCTAAGATTCTGCGTTTTCTTTTTTGCGTTGTGTAGGAGGCCATAGAGGGGTGACAATCCACCACATTGGAAGGTGAAGAATTCTTAGCAGCCACTTTCTTTTTCCCTTCGGCGAAGATCTTTTAGCAGCTGCTTTCTTTTTCCCTTTGTGAGCGTTCATACACAGGTATTGATCTTTGCATTTAATCTAGTTTGATTGTGCAATATTGATCTTTGGTTTGCATAGCGCACCTCCCGCAGCTAGAGAAGAAGAAGTATTTTTTTGGTTGTCAAACACTAGACTGAGCAGGGCTTGCTCAATCATGCGATCTTTCCCCCTCAGTCACATATGACACAAGGCCCCTTTGATCTCTCTTTTGACTCCATTCGCCCCTCTGATATACTGGCACTGGCCTTTCCTCGAGGACTGATCCTCCCAACTTTCCCATCAGTCAATCAAGATACATTTTTCTGTTACAATCGTTTCCTAAGGCAGCCTCTTCAGTTCACCTTGCCCATCTGTTGCACCTGCCTTAGCGATCTGACCTCAGGGATACCCCCCTTGAGTTGGAGAAGAGCCAACCTGAAGCGAGAGGAGAGGAGTGTGGTGACATTGGCCTCTCTCCTGAGAGTTGTCATCCAGCTGGTGTGTTACATTTTGGGCTTCAGCACACGCATGTCAGTTTTGGGTGACAACACTAGGTAAAATCATAAATCTGCAACCATTCATCGAAAAGGTTAATGATTCTTTTTCGATTTTTTGTTAATAAAACAAGCCAGGATTGGTTTAAAGATTAAGGAATTTGATAGCACAATCTTCCTGGTTTGTTCAAAAATTGCAAAAGGGCTTGAATGGTGCAACATGAAATCATGCCAAGGAGAAGATTGAATGATGCAAATATCCTCCATCAAAGAATCGATAGGATCAAAAAAATTATGCAAGATAAACTTAGAGATGGATGGAGGAAAAATATGTGATGAAAAATTTGACTTTTCTTGACATTGACTTTTCTTGACTCATACTACTTTCTTTATTCATTTCTCTCATATATTCAATTTGGTTCTCCCTGGGACTTGTTATCACACTATCTCTAGCTGTGTGTGGTAAGTATCCCAATAGGGACGGTAGAGGTGAACAACTAGGAAGGTGTAACCCACAGTAGCCAGGTCCTCTGTCCAAGGACAGAAGTCACACCGGACAAGGCTACAGTCACTTTAGATTAGGCTCAAAGCCAAGTCAAGGGGGAGACCCACTCAACCGGTGAAGGTTGAGACTCAACAATTAGACACCCTAAACCCAAAAGATAATGAAAACAATAAGCAAGATGGATGAATGAAGGTGAGATTACTTCCAGCCTAGTAGAATCGGGATCCTGAAATGAGAAGATAGTCTATGGGAGATGAAATTAGATCCGATAAAAGAGTATAATGATGAACAATTGGAAGATCTTAAGGCTGGAATCTAAATCAGAAAATAAAAAATGACTAGAAGAGTGGCTAAAAATTCTGCGTATGGGGGAATGAAGCATATGGTGACTACTTAAGCATGGCAGAAACAAATCAAGCAATTTAAACACGTCTTTTAGTGATTATAGAGTGATTACTTGGCTGATTTAGAAATGGAAAAATGAACTAGCAAGAAGTGAAGTAAACAACCCTAGGGGAATGGGTTAAGCAGTGGATAAATGGACCTAGGGCAGTGAAAAATAAGCGTATAAACTCACTTCGAGTTACTGATGCTTGATATTCTAAGGTAAAAAGACGTTATGAAATAGATTATCAAGTACCCATAACCCAGAAATTGACCCAGAGGCGTGATTGGCAGTTTTGCCCAGGTAGGGCGAAATCAATGATGGACTAGTGCCTGCTCCTATGGGCATATGGAGTCGAAATGCAATGAAATTTTAGATATGGCTATTTAATGACATTTCATTAGCGGGTTTTAAAGAACTAAGAGTTTTGACGGTTGAAAATGAAGATATTGATTTTTTAGGGGTTTTATTATGTTTTTGCAGCTAAACATTTACAAGAAAAATGAGAACAAGAGGGATCAACAGTGATTGCCTACCTGAAACAAAGGAGATGAAGGGTTTGATGAAGAAACGAATGTTGGATGCCAAATGTTGAGCAGCAGTGGCTTTCCCTTATGTGTTTTGGAGCAGCTAGTTGTCCAAGTGTGCCCCTGTACCTGCCAAAGAGAGACACAAATCAATAATTGAGCCAAATAACAGGAAATACAAGCAAATAACGACAAATAATGAAGGACAACAAGATAATAACATAAGTTTTACTTCCCTTTTGCAGAAATCCGGAGAGAAAACCCAACGTGGAGCTGCTGGCTCAATGGCTGTGCCTCTCTCCAGTGGTCGATTTCACCTGCAAGTTAGCTTAGACAAGAAAAGAAACGGAAATAGCTCACTATTACTCAACAATACTCCAGCAATACGCCAATAATCCACATCAAAACACTCCACAACGCATATGCACAAGAAGGTGAAGAAGATGTCTCTCAAGAGCTCAATAGAAAATCTCCAAATGTCAAGAAGAAGTGCAATGGAGATAGTCCATTCTCTTATAGAGATGGCTCAAACTCAAAATAGGTTTCCCCCCAAAATGGAGGGTTGAGATCAATCCCCAACCATCAAAATCGAGTGGTGGAGATGGCTCTATGGTGGGGGGTGCGAATTGCCCCAAGAGAAGCGCACATGTGGAGGAGAGGGGACCCAAGTGGGGTCCATACAACACAAGGAACCATGTTGGGGGGTGTCTATATGGGGTTTTATCTCCCCAACACTATACATATGGTCCTACATACAACAAAACCATGAAATCGAATCTGCCAAGGTGGAGAAAAACGCCCCTCATGGGCAATTCGACCTCTAGTGTGAGCTGTCCAATGGAAGACCCCACAATGCCCAAATACAGTGCCAAACATTACCATTTTACCTTAGAGATTACCTTTACCTTTGCCAACTGTTATCACATCTGATGTCAGGAGCAGCTTCTGTACTGCAGACTGTGCGGCCGAGGACCGCACAGTACTTTTTTTTCTAGATCAGGAGATTAGCTACCTTCACAGGAGGCATTTTTATTCAGATTGCCCCTAGCAGATACCTCAGAGGGGACAGACAGTTGGACTTGCCATCTACCACAGGGTTACCTTTCCTTGCCAGGCTTTGACACAAGCCCATTTGAGATAGTGCCTAGTCTCATTCTGATTGAGATTATCACAGTACAGTGCTGGTTTATTATATGCCCGGATTCAGCAGAGATCCAACTCAAATACAGGTTCAGTAGCAGCAGGTATATGGTGCAGCAGGTATTGCATATATTGATTATTGCTCATGTTGTAGATTAGACTCCTTTATACTTGCTAGTACACTAACTTTGCATGAGATAATATATTTGGTGATCTGGTTATGATATGATGTGCTTGGGCCCTTGGTGATGTCAGTCCACCCCTCCGGTTAGACTTATGTATATGCACGCTGAGTCATGTCCTGTATACTTGGCTTAGACTTGATCACTTAGCCCCTCTATAGCTGACTTTAGCACCATCATCACCTTCTCCACCCATCCGACTCATCTATGACACTTCTTCCCCGACTTGGATTCTGGTTTGTGATCACGAGGACCCCTTTCCCCACTGATCTCTGAGTTTTCCATGACTCCCTGTTTATTGTGCCTCGGCTCTTTAGTGTGTGAGATACACTGTTAGACCTGGGATTTGCTCCTGTCGGTTGCCCCCGATGTTGCAATGCAGTTAGGATTGTGTAGCCTCACCGGGTGCTCCCCACTTGTCGTCGAAGCATGTATTACCCACCCCATTACCTTTGTAGTATGAGCGACATGTTTATATCTTTTGAGATATGTATGTAGCCCAAGAGGGCCATGAAGAAATGAAGAAATGAAGACATGAAGACATGAAGAAATGAAATGTAAATCAGGCTAAAAAGGCCTCTATGTTGTAAATGTAAAATCTAGCCAAAAAAGGGCTAAGTATGAAACTCATTGTAAAATCCATGCAATGTGTTTATAAACGCACATGGATTCTGGTCAGCTATACATGTCAGCATTTGTAATGGTTATTCCTCACCTAGTCCTGCGGGACAAGGAGGTGAGAAGGAGCAAGGGACAAGCTCAAGATTGACCCCTAGAGTCTCAAGTTACGGTTTGTCGGACACCCAGTTTGGCGGCTCTAGAAAAGAACCTCACGGAGTCTTCGGATACGGATGTGAGTTGTGGGATATTTGTTAGATGACTAGTGGTGGTTTCCCTGCACTATACCCATTTGTGAGGCACCGCCCTTCCCCGTGTTCTGTCATGGCATACTTACCTCAGTGGACCTCGCTTTCCCGAGATGTCTAATGGTCACATGATCTTTATCCTCGTCTTCCCATATCTTTTACCTTGTTGTCCACATCACCTAGAGTCAGCAAGGTGGTCAATTCTATGGAGGTGTATAGCATCCTAGTCTTTTGGAGGTGGTGGGCCCACTTCACCAGGGCCTTGTACTATTTTGAGATTAAATGTATTTTTGATCACCATGTTATCATTTATTGCTTAGTAATGTACTAACTTGTTTAATTGAGCCTTGTCACTTCATGCTTGCATACAGGTTTCAGCTAGCACTATAGTTGACCAGATTTGACTTAGTCAAACTGGGTTGACTTGGCCAAAAATGGGCCTGAAAAAATGTTGCGATTGGAATTTCATTTTCGATCATTTATTATCTATAGGGGTTCCATATGAGCATGCAACTGACGGAATTACAAAATATTGAACCGTTTGAGAGATTTTTAATTATTATTGGTCAACTTTGACCTGCTTTAATTAAAAATCATGGATTTGGGGCAAATAATGCCAAAGTGATGGATCGGGGTCGTTCAAGTGGTCATCCCTACTACTTTTGGGGTCCATCATCTGTCCTCTGAAACTGTTGCTGTAATTTTGGGCACTACTGATTGCTCTATACAAATGGTTAAATAGCTACATCGGTCATCTCTCTAAGTGTCCCGAGACTCAGTCATGGCATGGGGAATAAAACTGCTGTCCATAATCTGATAGTGATCCATAGTAGATGCTCATCTCAGCATCTCAAATGCAAGGGAACTGGCTGAATAGTGTACTGGAATCAGAAAAATAATGTATGGTAGCTCGGCTACTATATATGTGATAACAAGTCCCAAGGTCTAGTAAGACCATTGAGAGCAGTTGTTACGATGGTACTAGCACCAACGTACCTGCAGAGGTTCCCAAGGGAGAGGGTGTCTTTTTTTTAACTAGGAGGGGTGTTAAGCCAGCTCATTCTGAGGTAGGGTCATGGCCAGACCCTCTGGCTTCTCTTCTGGAAGTACTATGGCTTAATGGCATCGCTGATTGCCTCATTAAAGGGTTTCAAAACCTGAGGCTGGTGTCCGGGTCTTCCAGGGGTGGTCACTGGGTCACATGACCCCCACCTTGTTTCAACACTCTAGCGGCAGTTGTTCTAGCACTGAGAGCCACTCTTATCTTCCAGAGCACATCCAGCACCCTCCCAGTCCTCTAGTTTAGCAGTGCCCTCCCTCTGGGCCCTCCTTCAGAGGATGACTTCATCCTACTAGAAGACTATTTGCTTGCTAAAAGGGGGGGGCGTTGAGGGTTTTCGTCACTGTTGGGGTTAGTTGGGGCATGACGACCCCCCCAGCGTAGTCTGGCCTTCAGTTTCGTCAAATTTGGCCTTATTTAGCATATTTTAGCACCTAGGGGGTAAAATACCAAATGTAGCCTACAATAGGTCATCTTTAGATTATTTTATATTATTTTTGTTATATTTTTAAGTTGACATTTTAAAATAAATTGACCTTATTTTGTGTAAAGTGAGTGTGAGATCATATAAATAAGATCTCTTCACTTCATTTGTAGACATCGACTTTTGGGATAAGATCATTATGTCTGCTATTTTCCCTAACTAGGGCTCTTTGAAGGAAGGCACTTGATGAAGGTTATTTTGCAAGTTTGAAGGATTTCTTGGAAGTTTTACTATTGTTCATGCCATTGCTAAGGTGAAGCTAGAGTTCTTTGCTTAACACATGCACTTGGATGTATCTATACTTTTGGTTTGATGTCTCTTTGTCAATTTGCATGAAAGTGATGCTTGTTAGGGTTGAATGGAAGCCATTGTTGCTTCATTTTGTCTTGATTTGCATTTCATTTTTATCATTGGTCACCATAGCATTCAAGCTTGAGCTTTAGGTCTTCAAGTCTTGCTTAAACTAGGCTTCCTCTACGAATCATAGAGATTGTGGAGGTGAGCCCTAGTTAGCCAAGGTTTCCAAATACCATCTCAAGGAGAGTTTTCCCTCTCATTGATGCCCTAGGTTTGGTGAGTAGTTTTCTATTGAACCCTAGTTGTTCATCTACATTCCTAAACCTAATTTTCTGAGTTGTAAAATTTGTAAATATCATTTGGATAAAGCTTTGGTTAGTTGTTTTTACTATGTTAGTTAGTCTTACCTTCTTATTTTAAGTTAGATGTAATTTTATCTTATTAAAAACCCTAATTCTAGTGCTAAAAACCTAAAAATTCATTTTTTTTTGTAATTTTTTCAAACTCTGCATTTTTTCTGCATTTTGCCCTAATTGCAGACCCTAAAGATCCATGTGAGTTCCTCTTCTTACCTCTATTACCTTCGCCCTAGCCTCCATTGGACTTGCCCTCCCTCCTTTCCTCCTTTAAGACCCTCGGCCTCCCCTTTTTACAGCTCGGACCTGCTGCACCTTCTGCTCCTGCTGCAGTCTGCTGACCCTGCTCCTTCCCTTCCTTCCATTCGCAGCTTCCTTTCCCTTCCCTACATCCTCCCTACCTCTGTTGCTTTCCTCTTCCTCTTCTCCATCGAGCCTTCCTTTCTTCGCTGCCCTATTCCATCCTTGGCTGCCCCATCCAAGCCCTCCACTTCAGGGAACACAAGTCTGCAATTAAAATTGCAGACCCTGTGCACTCATACCTTCCTTCTCTGCAAAAACACAAAACCAAAATACAGTTAGCATAATTAAGATCTAATTTCACACACCTTATCTAGTACCATTTCAGAGTTTCTTTTGCTAGCATTTGGAGTAATTTTCTGTGTATGCATAACTCTAAAGTTTACCTAGTTCAGATCTGGAAAATACCTTTTTTTATTGAAAATCTAGTCGATGATAATGATGTTCCTTTAAATGCTAAAGTGATATCTGGTTGTGTACATTGGGCTGATTTACATGCTGCTGATAATAATCCTAACTGAAGACATATTTACCTACGAAAATCCAAAGTTTACATCTGCAAAGTTGGATTACTGAGGTGTGATTTTATTATTATTTTTTCATGTGTTATCTCTGCTATACTATATAATTTTATCTCAGAATTTACACACTGATTTCAAAGCTAATTGCACACTGAATATATGGTAAAATTTTAATTATCTTGTGGTAACATTTAGAGGTTATCCTTAATTGCTCACGTGAATGCTGAAATGATAATGACAATTGAATAATATGTTGACCTTATTCGAATCAGTGAGCACTACTAAGTCTGGAAGTAATCTAAGGCTTACTGTTGAAGGGTCTCTTGGAGTGGTGGTTAGTGAACATTGGTAAATGACATATCTTGCATATACTATTGAAAACTAAAGTTGATATATACTGTTGCTATAATTAAGTATAGACATTGAACTTGTGACTAATTTCTAACATTCCTTGTAGTCATTCATTGTCATGCTACAAACCTATAATCGGTTAGTTATTGACATTGAGAACGACAAGTTAGTGTGTATTTAGTTATTGGTTAATGGAGTATGCTTTCTTACATTCCTTTATTGACAAATGATCTTGACTCTACATTTGGTTACACTGCTGAATGGTTATTATCGGTCTTACTTATTGCTATAGTAGATGAATGGATAGACCTTACTGGTCTCTATAAACTCTTACATCTCATTTAGTCTATTGGATGTGTGTCTTATTTTCTCATTGAATGATCAGTCCTTGCACCATTCCAATTATTTGCTTCATTAGCTGATTGAGGGTATTTCTGCTATAATTACATGACATTGACATTTCGACTTAATGTGTAGTTGGGTTGGTTAGTGGTTATTGGCAATATAGTCTTTTGATCCAATATTGTTTATCTAGGTATACGCACATGCACTTCATTGGTTCATTGGCTGAATTTAGATATACTTGACTCCATCAGGCAGTGATCCAACCATAGGATTGCATAGAATATAGTTGGTTAGTTGTTTTAGTGTCTTTACAAGATTCCATGAGGATACTTCTCCTTGGAGGTTTCGACTTCTGAAGAAGTTAGAATGGTGACCGAGGTGACATTGGGTCACTTTTCTTATTTGTGCTTACTGGGAATTAACCCTGCTAATTTGCCCGATAACAGTAGTCATTACTAATTCTTCTTCGTCAAGATTGTCTTGAGTTGTTCTTTGAATTGAGAAACCCTTGTAAAGTATTCTTGGATAGATTCACCTTGATTCATCTTCGTGCTTTTGAGTTGAGTTCTCAAGTTCATCTTTCGATTGATGTTTCTTCCTTCATACTTTTTTGATAGGGCATCAAACATCTCCTTTGGGGTTTTCTTGGAGGACACTTGAGTAATCAAGTGATCCTTTATGGAGTCTGCTATGATCCTCTTGGCCCCAATCATGTCCTTCTTGTGCTTTTCCTTTGCTTCAGCTCTTCGGGTTCTAGCACAACTTCTTTAACATGGTTTGCAAGATCATTCTCTTCTAGAATGAGTCCAATCCTGTATTTCCTACACGAAAGTTTTCTATGCCTTCCAACTTGTCATCAAGTTTAGTGCTTAGGGCCATCTTATCCCGGAGAGTAGAGAATAACCAAAAAATAAACTTTCTCAAAAGTAAACACTGAACTCACCAAAAGATGCGCTTGACTGAGGCAAGTATGTTGGTATACTTTGTTTCTGAAGATTCCAAAATTTCACTCTTGAAATTTGACTTGCGAAATTCTGGTTTGTAGTTTTCAGTTTTTTCTGGTTTTTTGGTTTTTCTGGTCCAAAGTCAAACTAGGGTTTGACTTTTTGGAAGATTCACCCACTGAAAAATTTCGATCTTGGTGCCAATAGATGCTCCTAGGAGGGGTGCACTTCCCTATGCCACTTGCACTAAAAAATTCCATTTTAGTAAGAAACCCTAATTTTGATGCTCGAAGAAAGAGAGAGAGATTTACCCTATGAAAGTTGCTCTTTTCAGGCTATCTCTTATACCATGTTAAGATTATATGCTACTATAGACTAAATTCAAACTTTATGAGCATTTAATACATTTTCACAATAGCAGCATAACAAGGATCTTTGAAAGATACACAATCACAAGTTACACAACAATATATCCTGGGAAACCCTCAAGGGGAAGAAAACCCAGCAAGAACTTCCTCAATATAGATTACCAAAGTACAATGCCCAAAAATAAGTCTCACAAATAAGAGAGACAAAACGCAAACGCTAGAGCCAAGCCAATCCTCCTCCCTCTCTCCTCTAATGCACAATGCATGAATGAGTGAATGGTACAAATGAGGGAAAGAATCCCTCTATTTATGCTTTACTTTTCACTTGACATTTATCCTAACTAGGTCGGCCTCACTTAACTTGACTGGGCCGACCTCTCTAGTAAGACTCAAATAATATTTATATTACATTCTTTTGGGTACTAACGACACGACTTACAATGGAGGTTTTACCTCATGACTTTATATGACCAAATATAATAATGACATCCCCGAATGGAGGTAAAACATCCCTGACGGAGTTACAATAATAAAGTACAAGTAGAATATTCTTCGAAGTTACATTAATTCAACAGTAATAACCACTATTGATGATTGGTGAGAACCATGATGAAATTTCTCTTGAATGAAAGTATGTTAAATTTGCAAAAGAAACTTAAATTTTGGAAATTATGTAAGTAAAAATATATAAATTTAATCAAATTTCAAGATTATAAAATGAAATAATCAACACAAGATGAAATGTAAAACTTAAGATCACTTAGGTTAATGAAATTTCTATAATATATGTGATTTAGCTGTGATCTATGCTTGTTGGAAATTGCAGAAATTTAACTACCAATTCAAAAGTAAAAAGAATTTAACCCTTAAAACCAATAAATAAATAACAGATTTATGTTTTAATGCATAAGAAATGTATTTTCCAGATAACAGAAATTTAATAATTACTCACTTGAAAGAAAATAACTTGAAAGCATAAGTGACTAATAAAAATCTAAATATGTAATTAATTAATCCATGAAGAAGAATTCAAATTTTTAGGGCTAAGTCTTCCTAGATTTGTTCGTTTAAAGCATAAAGACTTAATAGAAAGAAATATGAAGAAATGTATGATAAATTTTAGGGTTAAATTTCCAGATTTACTTACTAGATTTAATCCAATAAAAATATTTAAAGAATAGGAAGTAGATCTAGAATAATTGTGAAATTTAAGATTTTCCTTTTAGGCTTAGTAGATGTCACAAAGTCTAGAGGTCTTTTTATAATTACTTAAATGATATTGTTCAGTCATGTAAAAGATCGTGTACCATCACCTACAAGAGAGACTTGTTTCGAAGAACAAGCGACGAAGACTCAACATACATCAAATCAAGAAAACTACCCATTGAAGAAATTGAAGAACCTAAAGTTCCCAAGATTCGAGATTCAGTGATGGAGGAAGCAGTTCCAGAAGATCATGAAGACCGTGATATGGCAGAACCACAAGAACCTGTGGATCCACCTCGTGAGAAGAACTCCCACAAGAGGAAACCAGCATGGGTACGAGAAGCAATACAAGATGCGGAGAAGTATGGCGCTGCAGAGGGGATGCACAGAGAAAGTAAGAGACGTAGGCCATACTCCAGCTATGTAGGCATGTTGTGCGACATCATTGACAAAGAACCTTCCAAGTATGAGGAAGCGACAGAGAAGAAAGAATGGAAGGACGCCATGATCATGAAGAATGATGTCTGGGAGGTAGTTCCGAGACCAGAAGGGAAGTCTGATGTGACTTCTAAGTGGATCTACAAGATCAAGCATGCTGCAGATGGCAGTGTTATCACATCTATGTTAGCTGGAGCTACCATACTGTAGACTGTGCGGCCGAGGACCGCACAGTACTTTTTTTCCAGATCAGAGATCCGATGCCTTCAGAGGAGGCACACAGTTTTGTTCAGATTGCCCCGAGCAGTTATATCAGAGGGGATAGTTGGTTGTACAGGGGTACAGACATGTTACTTAGCATTTACCACAGGGTCACCCTTCCATGCCAGGCTTTGATATGAGCCCATTTAGACAGTTGCCTATTCTTGTTTTGATTGAGACTATCACAGAGTATTGCTGGTTTACTATTTGTGCTCGGATTCAGCAAAGATCCAGTTCAGAGACAGCCTCAGTAGCAGGTATATGGTGCGGCAGGTATTGCATTTATATATATTGCTCATGATTGTTGCTTAGACTTGTTTATACATGATAGTACACTAACTCTACATATGATGATTGATGTGGTGATCTAGCTTTATGATATGTGGTTGGGCCCTTGGTGATGTCAGTCCACCCCTTTCTAGTAGGCTCCTGTTATATGCACACTGGGTTACACCCCTATTCCTAGTATAGAGTTAATCATTTAGTCCCCCTAGGCAGCTGACTTTGGATCCACCTTCACCTTCTCCATCCATCCGACTCATACATGACATTCTTTCTCGACTTGGATTCCGATTTGTGACTTTGAGGATCCCTTTCCCCAATGATCTTTGAGTATGCCATGATTCCCTGTCTATTGTGCCTCGGCTCTTTAGTGTGTGAGATGCACTCTCAAACCTGGGATTTGCTCCTGTCGGTTGCCCTCGATGTTGCAATGCAGTTAGGATTGTGTAACCTCACCGGGTGTTCCCCATTGGTCATTGAAGCATGTATTGCTCACCCCCATTACTTTGCAGTATGAGCACCATTGTTATATCTATTGAGATATGTATGTAGCCCAAAAGGGCCTTGTTGTAAATTGAAAAAATGAAGAAATGTAAAGCAAGCCAATAAAGGGCTTTTTGTAAATGTAAATCTAGCCAAAAAACGGCTAATTATTATTGGTCATTAATGACCTGTTTTAATTAAAAATCATGGATTTTGGGCAAATAATGCCTAAGTGATGGATCGGGGTCGTTCGAGTGGTCATTCCTACTATTTTTGGGGTCCATGATCACATTGCAGCAGACGGTTCGGCAATTCGGGCACTCTTGGTGGGTCAAAAGCCCAAATTTCATCTTCAGCAATAAAAACCAGCAATAAAATACATGGAAAATCATAAATTGACAAATGCAACTATAGTAAAGGGTAAAAATCAATGGTTGGCAAATAAAGGGGTGATTCCTAAGGTAAAATGGTAATGTTTAACATGGTATTTGTGCATTGTGGGTCCCTCCATTGGGCCAGCTCACTACATGGGTCGAATTTCCCCATTGGGGGCGTTTTTCCTCCTTGGCATTTTCGATTTGATGATGATGTGTATTGTGGGACCTTGGTATAGTGAGTTGGGGGGATAAAACACCCTATAGACACCCCCCAACCACCTTGTATGTATTGTAGGGGCCCCACAAGGGGACCCCCTCTCCACTAGTGCGCTTCACTTGGGCAATTCGCACCCCCATGAGGAGAATTCTCCACCCTTCGATTTGATCATTGGGGATTAAATCCCAACCCTCCATTTTGGGGGAAAACTTGTTGTGAGAGTGGCCTCTCTCTATAAGAGAAGGCACTCACTCATTGTATGGGCTCTCTTGGCATTTTTGGAGTTGAATAGAAGAGAAAAAATGTTGCTCTTGCTTGATTCTTGTGTGATACTCTTGTGAGGTTGTTGATTGCCATACCATCTTGATGCACTAGTGTATATTGCAGGTTGTTTCCAGCACTATTTCTCACCCTTTTTTTTGTAGCTAGCACAAGTCATGGAGGAGGGCGCACCATTTGGCTGCCACTGCTGCTCCATTCTTCAGATTTGGTCACAAAAGGGAAGTGTTTTTGCCATTTTCAGCCAAGCATTTCTCTCATCTTTATTTGTGTTGTTGTAAATTTCACTTATTTGTCAATACTAATTTGATCTATTGTCCATTGGTGTTGGCAGGCAAGGAGGACGAGTTGGTGGGGACTGAGCAGTTCGATTTCACCTGGGGACTTCTGCAATACGCTCTATTTGATCTTCGGGACATACAACCTCATCAAAATCCGAGATATCACTTGGTTTCAAGTAGGTGTTACATCTTCTTCTCTTGCATTTCAATTTCTAGCTTGTTGAAGAGAGAAAATTCACTAAAACCCTAAAAATTAAAATCTTTAAAATCAACCGTTAGAGTTAGTTTCTTTTGCAAACCCACTAATGATATTTGCTTAAACCCCCATATCTCAAGTTTCATTTAATTCCGACCCCGTTTACCCTTAGAACTAGGCACTGGTCCCATATTGATTTCGCCTTCCTTGGGCATTTTAGCCAGTCACACTGTTGGGTTATTTTTCGGGTTGTGGGTATTCTTGATTTGAGTCTAGAATGTAGTTTTATCATAAGAAATCCAGTTTCGTCGGTTGGAAGTGATTAAAAACATTAATTTCTCGCTGTCCTAGGTCCATTTGACTCACTGTTTAACCATTTCCTTGGGCAGTTGTACTTCAGCACTTCACTTCCATCTTCGGTGACTCCCTTGACTATTTCAGCCATTAAATCACTAAGCTAATCCTATTTCCTAATGATACTTGATTGTTGGTCACTCATTACACCACTCTTGTTTCACTGTTTGTGTCCATCAGTTGGCTGAATTTAGATGTAGGAGTTCACCTACACTCATCCCTTGTCTTTATCTCTTATTCTTTTGGGTTTGGGTGTATTTTTATCTCTCAACCATCACTGGTTGAGCAGGGTCTCCCCCTCGACTTGGCTAAGTGCCTCGTCGAAAGTCACAATAGCCTTGTCCGGTGTGACTTCCGTTCATTGAACGGAGGACTTGGCTGTTCGGGTACACAGGGTACTACCAAAGGACCGAACACCAAGAGCAACCACTTCACACAAACAGATCACAGATCAACACACCGATGTTTTGACGTGGTTTAAACCCTCTTGAAGGAAACACTCCACGGCCCCGGCCAAATAGCTTCTACGGGACAATTTCTTATGCAAAGAAAGAAAGTTACAAATGAGCTTCTCATAATCGATCAACTAAACAATGACCCTCCATGCTCTTTAAATAGAGATCATGGACCAATCGGGTGTTAAGCCACGGATCAAGGTTAGGTTTGATCTAAGAGAAGTTGAGCCGTCGGATCACTCTATGTCGGGAACATATCGTGACCGTCGGATTAAGTATTTACAAATGCATACTAAAGAAACACACTATCCCTAACGGATATATTACACAAGTTGATCTTAACTAACTCCTAAGTGTCTAAATATCCTAACATCCCCCCTTAAGAACAACTTGGGATAGGATTGAAGGATTTACAAAAGTGACACTATTAGGAGAAGGAAGGAGGCATTAGAGCCTATCCCCCCTTAATGACAAGTTCCTGAACCCCTAACATAGATCGAAGTTTAGAAAACTTCGCTTCTGTAAGAGACTTGGTGAAGATGTCTGCAACTTGATCATCTGTAGGGAAAAAGAGCACTTCAAGAACACGATCATGAACAAGATTTCTGATGAAGTGCATATGTAGCTCAATGTGTTTGCTGCGTTGATGTAGAACTGGATCTTTGGCAAGCTTGATGGCACTTTGATTGTCGCACCAAAGTGGAGTAGGCTGCTGCTGCTCGAATCCAAACTCTGAAAGGATCTGTCGAAGCCATAAAGCTTCCTGACTGGCATTAACTGCAGCTCGATATTCTGCCTCTGCTGAAGAAAGAGCAAGAGCTTGTTGTTTCTTACAAGCCCAATTAATAGGTCCAGATCCCAGACTGAAAACATAACCTGCAGTAGACTTTCGATCATTAGGATCGCCGGCCCAATCTGAATCAGTGAAACCAACCAACAAAGGTTTCCCCCCTGTATTGTAATGAATCCCAAACTGAACTGTACCTCGAATATATCGAAGTATTCTTTTAGCTGCTTTCCAGTGACTTTCATGAGGTGTCTCCATATAACGGGCAACACGACCAACGGCAAAGGAAAGGTCAGGACGGGAATGAGTCAAGTATAAGAGACTACCAACAAGCTGACGATACAAGGTGGCATCGACTTCAGGTGAAGTACAAGTGGCAGAAAGTTTGACTCCAGACTGGAAGGGAGAAGGGGCTGGTGTACAATCTTCCATGTGAAAGCGATGAAAAGGCCACAAGCATACTTAGACAGAGAAAGAAAGATTCCTTCTTTGGTTTGCAGGACTTGGAGACCAAGAAAATAATGCAAATGTCCTAAGTCTGACATTTCAAAATTTTGTTTAAGAATGGATTTCACATGGGTTATAAGCTTAGGGTCACTACCAGTAAGAATAAGGTCATCAACATATAGAACAAGTATGATGAGATGGTTTCCTACTTTCTTGGTATAGACATGGGGTCAGAATGGCATCTAGAAAAACCAGTGTCAAGGAGAAAGTTATCCATTTTGGCATACCAAGCTCTAGGAGCTTGCTTAAGGCCATATAAGGATTTCTTAAGGCAGCAGACAAGGCTAGAGTTATTCTGAACATAGCCAGGAGGTTGTTCCATGTAAATTTCCTCCTGTAAATCACCATGCAAGAAGGCAGACTTGACATCCATTTGATGGACTTCCCAGTTGTGTAAGGCTGCAAGGGAAAGAACAAGGCGGATGGAGTTCATTTTTGCGACAGGAGCAAAGGTTTCATTGTAGTCAATCCCTTCAACTTGGAAAAAAACTTTGGCAACTAACCTTGCCTTAAGTCTTTCAACACTTCCATCTGATGCATACTTAGTTCTGTAGACCCATTTACATCTGACAAGTATTCTTCCTTTTGGAAGAGGTACAAGATCCCAAGTATCGTTTGCCATTAAAGAACGATATTCTTCATCCATGGCTGCATCCCAATCTGGATTCCCTGAAGCTTCTGCAAAAGTTTCTGGATCATGATTCTCGGAAACTTGAGCCAAAAGAGAAGAGGCTCGCTGAAACTGAGAACGTGTTTGACGTTGATCTCTAGGATCACCAGCAAGATCACCAGCTGCTTCACATGTTGAATGGACCCATCGAGGAAGCACTTGTGCTGGTGCAATTGGAGGAACATGAGCAGGCAGAGGTGGATTTTCATCCTCACTGTCATCATCAGAAACTAGAGTTGGAAACCTGTCAAGGAAGTTGGAAGAAGAAGAAGAAGGCACAAACGCCGAATCAGGCTTGCAGGCCAAAGATGGCACAATCGCCGAGTTAGGCTCGCAGGCCAAGAGATTTTCATCAAATTTAACATCTCTTCGAATGATTATATCATGAGAATGTGGTTGAACAAGTCTATAACCTTTTACATCTTCAGAATATCCAACAAATATGCACTTTTCACTTTTAGGCTGCAATGCTTTCCGTTTTTCATCCGGAATGTGAGCCCATGCTTCACTACCAAACACACGGAAGTGACTTACATCAGGTTTAGTTTTACTCCATGCTTCTTCCGGTGTTATACCTTGTAATGCTTTAGTGGGGGTGCGATTAACTATGTAATTTGCACAATTTATGGCTTCAGCCCAAAATTGAAGACTTAGTCCCTTAGATTGGATCATACAATTAGCCATTTCTTTTAAAGTGCGGTTCTTCCGCTCAACTACACCATTTTGTTGTGGTGTATATGGAACAGTGTGCTGTTGTTGGATGCCTTGTTGAGTGCAGAAAGTAGTGAACTTTTTGTTAACATATTCTCCTCCATTGTCAGATCTTAACTTAATAATTTGATGACCAGATTGTTTTTGAACAAGGGCCTTGTAGGTCAAGAACATGTTAAATACTTCGCTCTTAAGTTTTAGGAAATAAACCCAAGTGCGTCTGGTGTAATCATCAATGAAAGTTAAGGAATATTTGAAACCAGAAAAGGAAGTAGATGGAAGAGGACCACACAAGTCACTATGCACAAGCTCCAAGGGAACTGAGGCGTGCCAAGAGGCACGTTTGTCAAAACTGTCCCGATGATGTTTTCCGAGTACACAACCGGAGCAAACACCATCCCTGCAAGATACCATCGGAAGACCTGTCACCATATTTTCTTTACATAGTTGTTGCAATGAGCGATAATTCAAGTGACCAAATCGCTCATGCCAAAGTTTGCTCAAGTTATCACTATGAGCGACAAAAACTGAAGGGAAAGGTGATGACCCAAAGTTGTTAAACTTGTACAACCTGGTAATATCATCAACAATTCCGGTAGCTAGGACTTGTTGAGGATCTTTAAAATCCTTGATTACAACTTGGTGAGGTGTAAAGGTCACAGTTTTACATTCACCAGAATGAGTGATCTGATAGACTGATAACAAATTGCAGGAAATTCTTGGAACACATAGTACATTACTAAAATGACCATTATCTACTGGAACTGTTCCAGCTCCTACAACACTTAGAGATCTATCATCACCAACAAATATTTGTTTGGTGTTACATTCATGCATAGTAGAAAAGATGGCTTGATCCTTAGCCATATGATAAGATGCTCCAGAATCAATGAGCCATTCATTTGAAGTAGAAGAAGAAGATGCATGATAAGAATAACCAGAAGCTCAAAGTGCATGTCCATGAGAGGCAGATTCTGAAGGCAAATCTAGGCTGATGTGGTGCTTCTTCATTGCTGATTCCAAGGCTGCCATCTTCTTGAAACACTTAGATTCGTCATGATTATCTTTCCCGCAATAGTTGCAATGACGCTCAGTCTTCTTGCCTTTTGGATTAGATCCTTTGACATTTTTTAAAGAAGGAGCTGACTGAGAGGGTTTGGGACCCTTGTTTGACTTATTATTGCGAAAATTTTGTTTCTTGGGAGGTTTGGACTTTTCTTTCTGTTGGGACAATAAGGCTTTCCCAGATGTATCTGCATTGTTGATTATTCCAAGATGAATGAGTTTATCTTGTTCTCTAATCAAGGAATCACAAAAGGATTCAAGACTAGGCTCTTGATAGCTAGCTGCATTCAAGGATGCTTTCATGGAGTAAAATGTAGATACAAAAACAGAATATGCAGGTCCATGTTTGGAAAGAATATGATAAATGCATTATTTGTCTTCCCTCTCAATCATACATTCTGCACATAAGAGTTTAAGAGTTTTGTACTTAGATAAATAATCTTGAATGCATGAAAAGTCACTTGGATTTAAAGAAATCAACTCATTTTCGAGTTGGTGACCTCGAATTTCATTGTGTTTACCAAACACAGATTCCAACTTGTCCCAAGCAGCATTAGGTTCATCAATTCCAGACATGTGGAATCGCAAATCAGTAGAGATTGACATCCCAATCAATCCACGAGCTTCATCACATCTATTTGCCCATTTTATTTTCTTATCATCATCAGTGGGTTCTTTTTCTTTCCCTGTGGTAATTCTGAAAAGTCCCCTACTTCGTAGAACATCCTCCATACGAGATTTCCATGAGAAATAGTTGGAACTGTTAAGTAGAATATCACAAGGGGCGGCCATATTTGTAAATTAATGGCTGTAAAAGCAAAAACCAATAGTCTGGATGTGAAGAGTTCAAAAAAATAGGCGGTTTCAAAAAAAACGGCAATAAAAACTGACTCTGTATGATGAAGTTATGCTTGAACAAAGAAACTGTTGAATATGTCCTCAATAGTGACGTGGCAGCTAGAGAATGTCTAGCAAAAAAAGAACCCCCCTCTTCCCGAGATGAACCTTTTGACAATCACTTTACAAGAAAGTTGCTTTAAGTGAACCATTTTTGTAAAATAAGTGATTTCACTTTTACAATGATATTACTTTTAAATAGTGCAACAATAAAAAAAACTTAAGTGACTCACTTGTATTTTTATTTTTTATTATTTAAGTGAGATGCACTTTTACAATAAAGTAACTTGAAAATAGAAATTGCATGCACTTTTTCTTTTAAAAGTAATTTCCTAAGACTTGAACTCAAGACCTATTAAGAAATAAAGCAACTTTGAACCAAGTGAGCAAGATTAAAAGGTATGTAAAATATGGGAATGAGGAAGGGTTTTTTTTATTACTCTTCTTATTCGGTTTGCGTGCTTGCTCTTTTTCCTGCAAAACACACCACAAATCGAAAAAAAAACTTTTCCACACTTGTGGAGTTAGATCTTGTTAGCTTGCCCGAAAAGTCTACGTTTTCTCTCTGTTTCTGATTTGCCGAGATCGCGCAAGGTGCACGGCAAAGAGCATACGCAGCCGAGAAAAACCCTTTCCCTTTCTGTTTCTGATTTGCCGAGATCGCTCAAGGTGCACGGCAAAGAGAATACGCAGACGGGAAAGCAACAATCCGAACCCCAAAAAAATCTAACAGTAAAAAAATGATAAAATATGAGATTTTTTCTTTTAAAAGAGAAAATAAAAAAATGCGTCACTGTAACATTATACCTTCAGATCTGATGAAATACGCGTTTCTGGAGCAACCGGGAACCGTTTTCGATCAAACGAAAACTATTTCCCAATGGAAACGACGCTCCGGACGCAATGGAACACCTCCCACAACCCAGAAATGTACAGAAATACCAGAACTAGAAACCCTTTCGAGTTTCGGCAACAGCAGTTCAAGATCTAGATCATAACCGGAAGTGGCACTTCACAAAAGCTCTGATACCATGTTCGGGTACACAGGGTACTACCAAAGGACCGAACACCAAGAGCAACCACTTCACACAAACAGATCATAGATCAACACACCGATGTTTTGAAGTGGTTTAAACCCTCTTGAGGGAAACACTCCACGACCCCGGCCAAATAGCTTCTACGGGACAATTTATTATGCAAAGAAAGAAAGTTACAAATGAGCTTCTCATAATCGATCAACTAAACAATGACTCTCCATGCTCTTTAAATAGAGATCATGGACCAATCGGGTGTTAAGCCACGGATCAAGGTTAGGTTTGATCTAAGAAAAGTTGAGCTGTCGGATCACTCTATGTCGGGAATATATCGTGATCGTCGGATTAAGTATTTACAAATGCATACTAATGCATACTAATGAAACACACTATCCCTAACGGATATATTAGACAAGTTGATCTTAACTAACTCCTAAGTGTCTAAATATCCTAACATCCCCCCTTAAGAACAACTTGGGATAGGATTGAATGATTTACAAAAGTGACACTATTAGGAGAAGGAAGGAGGCATTAGAGCCTATCCCCCCTTAATGACAAGTTCCTGAACCCCTAACATAGATCGAAGTTTAGAAAACTTCGCTTCTCTAAGAGACTTGGTGAAGATGTCTGCAACTTGATCATCTGTAGGGAAAAAGAGCACTTCAAGAACACGATCCTGAACAAGATTTCTGATGAAGTGCATATGTAGCTCAATGTGTTTGCTGCGTTGATGTAGAACTGGATCTTTGGCAAGCTTGATGGCACTTTGTTTGTCGCACCAAAGTGGAGTAGGCTGCTGCTGCTCAAATCCAGACTCTGAAAGGATCTATCGAAGCCATAAAGCTTCCTGACTGGCATTAAATGCTGCTCGATATTCTGCCTCTACTGAAGAAAGAGCAAGAGCTTGTTGCTTCTTACAAGCCCAAGTAATAGGTCCAGATCCCAGACTGAAAACATAACCTGCAGTAGACTTTCGATCATCAGGATCGCCGGCCCAATCTGAATCAGTGAAACCAACCAACAAAGGTTTCCCCCCTGTACTGTAATGAATCCCAAACTGAACTGTACCTCGAATATATCGAAGTATTCTTTTAGCTGCTTTCCAGTGACTTTCATGAGGTGTCTGCATATAACGGGCAACACGACCAACGGCAAAGGAAAGGTCAGGACGGGAATGAGTCAAGTATAAGAGACTACCAACAAGCTAACGATACAAGGTGGCATCGACTTCAGGTGAAGTACAAGTGGCAGAAAGTTTGACTCCAGACTGGAAGGGAGAAGGGGCTGGTGTACAATCTTCCATGTGAAAGCGATGAAGAAGGTCACAAGCATACTTAGACTGAGAAAGAAAGATTCCTTCTTTGGTTTGCAGGACTTGGAGACCAAGAAAATAATGCAAATGTCCTAAGTCTGACATTTCAAAATTTTGTTTAAGACTGGATTTCACATGGGTTATAAGCTTAGGGTCACTACCAGTAAGAATAAGGTCATCAACATATAGAACAAGTATGATGAGATTGTTTCCTACTTTCTTGGTATAGACATTGGGGTCAGAATGGCATCTAGAAAAACCAGTGCCAAGGAGAAAGTTATCCATTTTCACATACCAAGCTCTAGGAGCATGCTTAAGGCCATATAAGGATTTCTTAAGGCAGCAGACAAGGCTAGAGTTATTCTGAACATAGCCAGGAGGTCGTTCCATGTAAATTTCTTCCTGTAAATCACCATGCAAGAAGGCAGACTTGACATCCATTTGATGGACTTCCCAGTTGTGTAAGGCTGCAAGGGAAAGAACAAGGAGGATGGAGTTCATTTTTGCGACAGGAGCAAAGGTTTCATTGTAGTCAACTCTTCAACTTAGGAAAAACCTTTGGTAACTAACCTTGCCTTAAGTCTTTCAACACTTCCATCTGATGCATACTTAGTTCTGTAGACCCATTTACATCTGACAAGTTTTCTTCCTTTTGGAAGAGGTACAAGATCCCAAGTATCGTTCGCCATTAAGGAACGATATTCTTCATCCATGGCTACATCCCAATCTGGATTCCCTGAAGCTTCTGCAAAAGTTTCTGGATCATGATTCTCGGAAACTTGAGCCAAAAGAGAAGAGGCTCGCTGAAACTGAGAACGTGTTCGACGTTGATCTTTAGGATCACCAGCAAGATCACCAGCTGCTTCACATGTTGAACGGACCCATCGAGGAAGCACTTGTGCTGGTGCAACTGGAGGAACATGAGCAGGCGGAGGTGGATTTTCATTCTCACTGTCATCATCAGAAACTGGAGTTGGAAACCTGTCAAGGAAGTTGGAAGAAGAAGAAGAAGGCACAAATGCCGAATCAGGCTCGCAGGCCAAAGATGGCACAATCGCCGAGTTAGGCCTGCAGGCCAAGAGATTTTCATCAAATTTAACATCTCTTCGAATGATTATATCATGAGAATGTGGTTGAACAAGTCTATAACCTTTTACATCTTCAGAATATCCAACAAATATGCACTTTTCACTTTTAGGCTACAATACTTTCCGTTTTTCATCCGGAATGTGAGTCCATGCTTCACTACCAAACACACGGAAGTGACTTACATCAGGTTTAGTTTTACTCCATGCTTCTACCGGTGTTATACCTCGTAATGCTTTAGTGGGGGTGCGATTTACTATGTAATTTGCACAATTTATGGCTTCAACCCAAAATTGAAGATTTAGTCCCTTAGATTGGATCATACAATTAGCCATTTCTTTTAAAGTGCGGTTCTTCCGCTCAGCTACACCATTTTGTTGTGGTGTATATGGAACAGTGTGCTATTGTTGGATGCCTTGTTCAGTGCAGAAAGTAGTGAACTTTTTGTTAACATATTCTCCTCCATTGTCAGATCTTAACTTAATAATTTGATGACCAGATTGTTTTTCAACAAGGGCCTTGTAGGCCAAGAACATGTTAAATACTTCGCTCTTAAGTTTTAGGAAATAAACCCAAGTGCGTCTGTTGTAATCATCAATGAAAGTTAAGAAATATTTGAAACCAGAAAAGGAAGCAGATGGAAGAGGACCACACAAGTCACTATGCACAAGCTCCAAGGGAACCGAGGCGTGCCAAGAGGCACGTTTGTCAAAACTGTCCCGATGATGTTTTCCGAGTACACAACCGGAGCAAACACCATCCCTGCAAGATACTATCGGAAGAACTGTCACCATATTTTCTTTACATAGTTGTTGCAATGAGCGATAATTTAAGTGACCAAATCGCTCATGCCAAAGTTTGCTCCAGTTATCACTATGAGCAAAAAAACTGAAGGGAAAGGTGATGACCCAAAGTTGTTAAACTTGTACAACCTGGTAATATCATCAACAATTCTGGTAGCTAGGACCTGTTGAGGATCTTTAAAATCCTTGATTACAACTTGGTGAGGTGTAAAGGTTACCCTTGTTTGACTTACTCTTGTTTGACTTATTATTGCGAAAATTTTGTTTCTTGGGAGGCTTGGACTTTTCTTTCTGTTGGGACAATAAGGCTTTCCCAGATGTATCTGCATTGTTGATTATTCCAAGATGAATGAGTTTATCTTGTTCTCTAATCAAGGAATCACAAAAGGATTCAAGACTAGGCTCTTGATAGCTAGCTGCATTCAAGGATGCTTTCATGGAGTAAAATGTAGATACGAAAACAGAATATGCAGGTCCAAGTTTGGAAATAATATGATAAATGCATTGTTTGTCTTTCCTCTCAATCTTACATTCTGCACATAAGAGTTTAAGAGTTTTGTACTTGGATAAATAATCTTGAATGTATGAAAAGTCACTTGGATTTAAAGAAATCAATTCATTTTCGAGTTGGTGACCTCGAATTTCATTGTGTTTACCAAACACAGATTCCAACTTGTCCCAAGCAGCATTAGGTTCATCAATTCCAGATATGTGGAATCGCAAATCAGTAGAGATTGACATCTCAATCAATCCACGAGCTTCATCACATCTATTTGCCCATTTTATTTTCTTATCATCATCAGTGGGTTCTTTTTCTTTCCCTGTGGTAATTCTGAAAAGTCCTCTACTTCGTAGAACATCCTCCATACGAGATTTCCATGAGAAATAGTTGGAACTGTTAAGTAGAATATCACAAGGGGCGGCTATATTTGTAAGTTAGTGGCTGTAAAAGCAGAAACCAATAGTCTTGATGTGAAGAGCTCGGAAAAATAGGCGGTTTCAAAAAAAACGGCACTGAAAACTGACTCTGTATGATGAAGTTATGCTTGAACAAAGAAACTGTTGAAGATGTCCCCAATAGTGACGTGGCAGCTAGAGAATGTCTAGCAAAAAAAGAACCCCCCTCTTCCCAAGATGAACCTGTTATCACCTAAACTGTAGTTACCCCTATGGATGTATCCAGTCATGGATGGCAATAGGGAAGGGCAACTCAAAAGGTGCAACCACGATCACCTCGACCTCCAGTATATGGTTGTCACGCCAGTCGAGGCAACCTTCGCTTTATGTTATCTAGCCCAGACAACAAAGGGGGAGACACGATCTAGTCCCGACAGGAGAGATCAAAACCAAGACACCAAATCAAGTTGTTTCTAAGTGAAGTAAGGTGTATGGTTTATCCTAGACCTTAGGATGAAGTCACAAGCCAAGTGAGGGGTTCAATAGGTATAGCTTTGGTTCATAGATGATGTGAGAGTGACTTACAATAATTAAAGATAAGGTCCAGGATGAGAGTACTAGTTCAATGTTGGAAAATCCACTGCCTTGGGAACCGTGTCCAATGCAGGGTAGTTTAGTGGTTGAATTGGGGCTAACTAGTACACATGACAAGTTTGACCATGATACATGATGGCATCAAGGGTTTGGTTCACCACACTAAGGTCAAACCACAAGTTAATCCAACAATCTAGGAAAGTCGAATTGACTTGGAGAGTAACCAGTGCCTTGGGAATTGGGAAGTGGAGTCAAAGTAGGGTTGACTTGTGGTTTAGGACTCCAAGTACATGGGACAAATGGGTAATAGAGGTCTTGATGGATGAATGTTTCTAGATCTAGGTTTGACCCAAGTGGACCACAATCCCTTAAAACAAGGAATGTTGTCCCCAAGGCGAGATTTGACAAAGTGACACTCTAGACCTAGGTTTTGAATTATTCCCGTTCCAAATACGCAAGAATCTCAAGTACCCAGTTCCTAGAAGTGAGTTAACTCACTTCTCCAAGGTGGTGCGACTTTACCCAAGGAGGCTGAAAAGGTGGGTTAGGTGGGTCAAGACAAGTCCGATGGCATCCAAACTTTAAATCCGGGTAGGTTAATCAAGTAGGAGTATGGATCTATAATTTTACGGCAATCCGACGGCTAGATCTTACTAGATCTGAGTTTAAGTGTTCCAAGTGGTCCAAAATGGGGAATAAATCCCTTAAAATGTGGAATAGGGCCCACAAGGCAGATTTCAGAAAAGCAACAATCTGGGTGTATGTTATTTGATGTGTAGATTATGGATCAAGCGGGATCTCAAACACCCATGTACTAGATCTAGGTCAACTTGCTCAAACTAGGAAGTGCGCTTTGCTTGGGAGAGGCTAAGTTGGCTTGGGAAGGGGTCAAACGGAGGCCAATCCTCACCAAACTATAGATACGGGATGCCGTGGATGCTATAGAGGTGGGTTTTCAATATTATGCCCAACAACCCACTAGATCTAAGTAGATTTGAAAAAATGTAAAATGTGGGTTTTAAGATATTTAGGGTTTTAACAATTTATGAGCTATGTCAATGGATTGGATAAAGGAAAGAGAAACAAACCTGTGGATCTTACCTGGGTAACCTTGTAGATGCCTTGATGATGATGATCTATGCAAACCCGATCAATTTGAGAAGCTTTGAGGTAGTTTCTATGCAAGTCGATTTGATCCAAGAAGCCAATGCGCCCTCTCTCCTGCACAACAAACGTCAACAATATCAGATTTGATGCATCAAGAGATAAGACTAATGCCACAAGAGAAGTAACAGAAAGATAGCATAGATCACAATGAAGCTAATGATAACCCCCTGATACAAGCGAATGCCAAGAAAGTCGATTTGAAGAAGCCTTGCAAAATCGCCCTTGTTGAAGTCGCCCTCCCGTAGACAAACAATGATTTCAAAAAAAAAAGATAGATCTTACCACAATTTCCAAATGCTAGGTTGCAATAGACTTTCCAATCACCATCTAAGAACACCATATGCAAAGGAGACCACAAGAATTTCCACAAGAATATTTTTCTATACCAATAATCCAAGAACCAAAGACCCCTTACAATGAGAAACTCTCTCCTTTAAATAGGAAGGAGAGGCACCAAAACCCTAACCACTTTTTGAATGAGTGGCTAAGATTAAAAGATACAAATGTCTAATCAATGGTTGAGATGAGCTCAACAATAAAATACATGGATCACAAATAAAATATTATGTGAGTGGACAAAATCGCCCTAGAAGAGGGGAATCCCACCAAATCATGATGACAAAATATCATAAGAGGCTTATGGTGGGTCCAAGGGGTAATTTTATCCCTCCTTGGTCAATCCCCATAGCACAATAAATAAAAAATAATCATCAATGTACCAAATCGTGCCTCCATGGTCAAGTCGTGGTCCTCAAAAGACCTCAAAAAATCATCAGAAAGTGCCATAAGTGATGGATGCGGGCCCCGATGAAGCTGAAACTGCTGGAGAAGGTGTGGAAGGCCCCGATCTATCATCACTGATCATCCCATGCCATGACATTGCCTCAGTAGCCCAAATCGATTTCCTCAATAGCCATTTCTACCAATCCTGAAATGCCTCGGGAAGCGTGAAACTGCCCCAAACTGCCTCCTGGAGTGCCTGCGCTGTCAAGGTGAGGGCACCAGTGTGACCGGGAGGGGGGTAATATGGTAAAAACAAGTGGCTGGACCACCCCCTCCAAGCACAGCGCCCTAGGTCAACCGGATAAAAATCATATCTGCTCTGACAGGGCCTCCGACAGACCAAAACTGCACTGGGATAGCCTACTGAGGCTCAATCATCACTGTAAGTGCCCGGAACTGAAAACAAATTGTCCCATTGGACTTAGAAGGTCCAAATCTATCCAAGATGTGTACTCATACACCATATGAGTCTCTGCATGATCAAAATAAATATCCAATATACCGGAACAGGGCCAATAATAATAATCTGTAAATGACCAAACACTGCTGTGAACCAAGAATCATCATCACAGCCCTGTAGCTGCTGCATAGAATCATCATGTATGTATACATAGACCATATATCATCTATCATAAGGTCCAACATCTGATGTCCCATGGTCCTCCATGGTCAAACTGGGTGTAACCAAGACCAAATATAACTCAGACCATCATCCAAGGCCGCTGCAAAGTGTCAAGGTTAATACATGCTCTACAACTTATTCAAATAACAATTATAACACAGAGTAATCATAACTGGCGATCTAAATCCAAATATATAGTGTCGTTAATTATTATTATTACTCAGACTAGACTTTCAGGATCATACTCACTTCATAGCTGTGATCAATTTGCTAGTGAAGGGTGAAGGCTGAAATAATTGGCTAGGCTAAGGGATGACTTGACTGACTTAACTTTGTGACACTTTGGCAAGGGAAAGGGAATACACACCATAGTATATACTGAATGAGCAACAACACAGGGAATGGCGGTGTCTCACAAATGGATGAGTTGTTTAAAGAGGGTTTATTCACCTTCACAGATGCGCACAATCCATAATACAAATAAGGCCAGCAATTGTTTAGATATAGCATTTAAGTTCCATTGCTTTTTGGGCCTGAAGTTTCCATAGCCTTGATCTATGTGTGTTTATAAACACATTGCATAGATTTACATTTTTAGGCTTTCTGCTGCAGGTGTGTTTTTAAGGCACTTGTTTACCTGAGCACTTCTAGGTGTGTCATGGACAGCTTGTTTATCTAGGTATTTATTTTCCAAAAGATATAACATTTTATTTTCATGGCCATTTTCATTTGGAATGCCTCTCATTCATGTGTGTTTAGAAACACATTGCATGAATGGGCTTTTCATACAAGATATAGCATTTCATTTTTTCCAGATTTTGTATTCATGGCAACACCAAAAGTTTCAGGTTTAGCCAACACAACTTTAGTGACTAGGGGGGATTCCAAGGAACTCCAATTCACCATAGGTAAGTTTTTGTCACCAACTCAGAGCCGAGACACAATAAACAAGGAAACTCATCCAATACAGAGGCTACAGTGGGGAAAAGTCCTCCATGCTACTAGTCAAGTAGTAAGTCAGGGTGATAATCTAAAAGGTAGGCCATGGATGGATGAAGACAATAAAAGGTAGGCCATGGATGGATGAAGACAATGAAATGATGGAGCCAACACTAGCAAACCAAGGTATGGTGGAATGATCACCTCTATTCTCCCTAAGGAGGGTACATACCAATGAGTATGAATAGTGAATTTCGAAGTCTGAGTGGGGACAATAATATATATAATAGATCAACCAGGTCCACATATCTATATGATCGCCAGATCATGACACTAAGTGCTAAGACATGCTATAAGAATAAGTATAAAAGCAATCTAACCATAACACCATGATATACCTGCTGAGTCATATACCTGAATGCTCATCAACCTGTACCATCATCTGTCCTCTGAAACTGCTGCTGTAACTCTGGGCACTACTGACTGCTCTGTACCAATGGTATAATGGCTACATCGGTCATCTCTTTAAGTGTCCTGAGACTCAGTCATGGCATGGGGAATATACACTGCTGTCCACAATCTGATAGTGATCCAATATAGATGCTCATCTCAGCATCTCAAACGTAAGGGAACTGGCTGAATAGTGTACTGGAATGAGAAAAATAATGTATGGTAGCCCGGCTACTATAAATGTGATAACAGAACCTTTTGACAATCACTTTACAAGAAAGTTGCTTTAAGTGAACCACTTTTGTAAAATAAGTGATTTCACTTTTACAATGATATTACTTTTAAATAGTGCAACAATAAAAAAACTTAAGTGACTCACTTGTATTTTTATTTTTTATTATTTAAGTGAGATGCACTTTTACAATAAAGTAACTTGAAAATAGAAATTGCATGCACTTTTTCTTTTAAAAGTAACTTCCTAAGACTTGAACTCAAGACCTATTAAGGAATAAAGCAACTTTGAACCAAGTGAGCTAGATTAAAAGGTATGTAAAATATGGGAATGAGGAAAGGTTTTTATTTTTATTTTTTTTATACTCTTCTTGCTCGGTTTGCGTGCTTGCTCTTTTTCCTGCAAAACACACCACAAATCGAAAAAAAAAACTTTTCCACACTTGTGGAGTTAGATCTTGTTAGCTTGCCCGAAAAGTCTACGTTTTCTCTCTGTTTCTGATTTGCCGAGATTGCGCAAGGTGCACGGCAAAGAGCATACGCAGCCGAGAAAAACCCTTTCCCTTTCTGTTTCTGATTTGCCGAGATCGCTCAAGGTGCATGGCAAAGAGCATACGCAGACGAGAAAGCAACAATCCGAACCCCAAAAAAAATCTAACAGTAAAAAAATGATAAAATATGAGATTTTTTTTCTTTTAAAACAGAAAATAAAAAAATGCGTCACTGTAACATTATACCTTCAGATCTGATGAAATACGCGTTTCTGGAGCAACTGGGAACCGTTTTCGATCAAACGAAAACTATTTCCCAATGGAAACGACGCTCCAGACGCAATGGAACACCTCCCACAGCCCAGAAATGCACAGAAATACCAGAACTAGAAACCCTTTCGAGTTTCGGCAACAGCAGTTCAAGATCTAGATCATAACCGGAAGTGGCACTTCATAAAAGCTCTGATACCATGTTCGGGTACACAGGGTACTACCAAAGGACCGAACACCAAGAGCAACCACTTCACACAAACAAATCACAGATCAACACACCGATGTTTTGACGTGGTTTAAACCCTCTTGAGGGAAACACTCCACGACCCCGGCCAAATAGCTTCTACGGGACAATTTATTATGCAAAGAAAGAAAGTTACAAATGAGCTTCTCATAATCGATCAACTAAACAATGACCCTCCATGCTCTTTAAATAGAGATCATGGACCAATCGGGTGTTAAGCCACGGATCAAGGTTAGGTTTGATCTAAGAGAAGTTGAGCCGTCGGATCACTCTATGTCGGGAACATATCGTGACCGTCGGATTAAGTATTTACAAATGCATACTAAAGAAACACACTATCCCTAACGGATATATTACACATGTTGATCTTAACTAACTCCTAAGTGTCTAAATATCCTAACATCCTCCCTTAAGAACAACTTGGGATAGGATTGAAGGATTTACAAAAGTGACACTATTAGGAGAAGGAAGGAGGCATTAGAGCCTATCCCCCCTTAATGACAAGTTCCTGAACCCCTAACATAGATCGAAGTTTAGAAAACTTCGCTTTTGTAAGAGACTTGATGAAGATGTCTGCAACTTGATCATCTATAGGGAAAAAGAGCACTTCAAGAACACGATCATAAACAAGATTTTTGATGAAGTGCATATGTAGCTCAATGTGTTTGCTGCGTTGATGTAGAAATGGATCTTTGGCAAGCTTGATGGCACTTTGATTGTCGCACCAAAGAGGAGTAGGCTGTTGCTGCTCGAATCCAAACTCTGAAAGGATCTGTCGAAGCAATAAAGCTTCCTGACTGGCATTAACTGCTGCTCGATATTCTGCCTCTGCTGAAGAAAGAGCAAGAGCTTGTTGTTTCTTACAAGCCCAAGTAATAGGTCCAGATCCCAAACTGAAAACATAACCTGCAGTAGACTTTCGATCATCAGGATCGCCGGCCCAATTTGAATCAGTGAAACCAACCAACAAAGGTTTCCCCCCTGTACTGTGATGAATCCCAAACTGAACTGTACCTCGAATATATCGAAGTATTCTTTTAGCTGCTTTCCAGTGACTTTCATGAGGTGTCTGCATATAACGGGCAACACGACCAACGACAAAGGAAAGGTCAGGACGGGAATGAGTCAAGTATAAGAGACTACCAACAAGCTGACGATACAAGGTTGCATCGACTTCAGGTGAAGTACAAGTGGCAGAAAGTTTGACTCCAGACTGGAAGGGAGAAGGGGCTGGTGTACAATCTTCCATGTGAAAGCGATGAAGAAGGTCACAAGCATACTTAGACTGAGAAAGAAAGATTCCTTCTTCGGTTTGCAGGACTTGGAGACCAAGAAAATAATGCAAATGTCCTAAGTCTGACATTTCAAAATTTTGTTTAAGACTGGATTTCACATGGGTTATAAGCTTAGGGTCACTACCAGTAAGAATAAGGTCATCAACATATAGAACAAGTATGATGAGATTGTTTCCTACTTTCTTGGTATAGACATTGGGGTCAGAATGGCATCTAGAAAAACCAGTGCCAAGGAGAAAGTTATCCATTTTCACATACCAAGCTCTAGGAGCATGCTTAAGGCCATATAAGGATTTCTTAAGGCAGCAGACAAGGCTAGAGTTATTCTGAACATAGCCAGGAGGTTGTTCCATGTAAATTTCTTCCTGTAAATCACCATGCAAGAAGGCAGACTTGACATCCATTTGATGGACTTCCCAGTTGTGTAAGGCTGCAAGGGAAAGAACAACGAGGATGGAGTTCATTTTTGCGACAGGAGCAAAGGTTTCATTGTAGTCAACCCTTCAACTTAGGAAAAACCTTTGGCAACTAACCTTGCCTTAAGTCTTTCAACACTTCCATCTGATGCATACTTAGTTCTGTAGACCCATTTACATCTGACAAGTTTTCTTCCTTTTGGAAGAGGTACAAGATCCCAAGTATCGTTCGCCATTAAGGAACGATATACTTCATCCATGGCTGCATCCCAATCTGGATTCCCTGAAGCTTCTGCAAAAGTTTCTGGATCATGATTCTCGGAAACTTGAGCCAAAAGAGAAGAGGCTCGCTGAAACTGAGAATGTGTTCGATGTTGATCTCTAAGATCACCAGCAAGATCACGAGCTACTTCACATGTTGAACGGACCCATCGAGGAAGCACTTGTGCTGGTTCAACTGGAGGAACATGAGCAGGCGGAGGTAGATTTTCATCCTCACTGTCATCATCAGAAACTAGATTTGGAAACCTGTCAAGGAAGTTGGAAGAAGAAGAAGAAGGCACAAACGCCGAATCAGGCTCGCAGGCCAAAGATGGCACAATCGCCGAGTTAGGCTCCCAGGCCAAGAGATTTTCATCAAATTTAACATCTCTTCGAATGATTATATCATGAGAATGTGGTTGAACAAGTCTATAACCTTTTACATCTTCAGAATATCCAACAAATATGCACTTTTCACTTTTAGGCTGCAATACTTTCCGTTTTTCATCCGGAATGTGAGCCCATGCTTCACTACCAAACACACGGAAGTGACTTACATCAGGTTTAGTTTTACTCCATGCTTCTTCCGGTGTTATACCTTGTAATGCTTTAGTGGGGGCGCGATTAACTATGTAATTTGCACAATTTATGGCTTCAGCCCAAAATTGAAGACTTAGTCCCTTAGATTGGATCATACAATTAGCCATTTCTTTTAAAGTGCGGTTCTTCCGCTCAGCTACACCATTTTGTTGTGGTGTATATGGAACAGTGTGTTGTTGTTGGATGCCTTGTTCAGTGCAGAAAGTAGTGAACTTTTTGTTAACATATTCTCCTCCATTGTCAGATCTTAACTTAATAATTTGATGACCAGATTGTTTTTGAACAAGGGCCTTGTAGGTCAAGAACATGTTAAATACTTCGCTCTTAAGTTTTAGGAAATAAATCCAAGTGCGTCTTGTGTAATCATCAATGAAAGTTAAGAAATATTTGAAACCAGAAAAGGAAGCAGATGGAAGAGGACCACACAAGTCACTATGCACAAGCTCCAAGGGAATCGAGGCGTGCCAAGAGGCACGTTTGTCAAAACTGTCTCGATGATGTTTTCCGAGTACACAACCGGAGCAAACACCATCCCTGCAAGATACCATCGGAAGACCTATCACCATATTTTCTTTACATAGTTGTTGCAATGAGCGATAATTTAAGTGACCAAATCGCTCATGCCAAAGTTTGCTCAAGTTATCACTATGAGGAACAAAAACTGAAGGGAAAGGTGATGACCCAAAGTTGTTAAACTTGTACAACCTAGTAATATCATCAACAATTCCGGTAGCTAGGACCTGTTGAGGATCTTTAAAATCCTTGATTACAACTTGGTGAGGTGTAAACGTCACAGTTTTAACTTCACCAGAATGAGTGATCTGAGAGACTGATAACAAATTGCAGGAAATTCTTGGAACACATAGTACATCACTAAAATGACCATTATCTACTAGAACTGTTCCAGCTTCTACAACACTTAAAGATCTATCATCACGAACAAATATTTGTTTGGTGTTACATTCATGCATAGTAGAAAAGATGGCTTGATCCTTAGCCATATGATAAGATGCTCCAGAATCAATGAGCCATTCATTTGAAGTAGAAGAAGAAGATGCATGATAAGAATAACCAGAAGCACAAAGTGCATGTCCATGAGAGGCAGATTCTGAAGGCGAATCTAGGCTGATGTGGTGCTTCTTCATTGCTGCTTCCAAGGCTGCCATCTTCTTGAAACACTTAGATTCGTCATGATTATCTTTCCCGCAATAGTTGCAATGACGCTCAGTCTTCTTGCCTTTTGGCTTGGATCCTTTGTCATTTTTTAAAGAAGGAGCTGACTGAGAGGGTTTGGGACCCTTGTTTGATTTATTATTGCGAAAAATTTGTTTCTTGGGAGGCTTGGACTTTTCTTTCTGTTGGGACAATAAGGCTTTCCCAGATGTATCTGCATTGTTGATTATTCCAAGATGAATGAGTTTATTTTGTTCTCTAATCAAGGAATCACAAAAGGATTCAAGACTAGGCTCTTGATAGCTAGCTGCATTCAAGGATGCTTTCATGGAGTAAAATGTAGATACAAAAACAGAATATGTAGGTCCAAGTTTGGAAAGAATATGATAAATGCATTGTTTGTCTTCCTTCTCAATCTTACATTCTGCACATAAGAGTTTAAGAGTTTTGTACTTAGATAAATAATCTTGAATGCATGAAAAGTCACTTGGATTTAAAGAAATCAACTCATTTTCGAGTTGGTGACCTCGAATTTCATTGTGTTTATCAAACACAGATTCCAACTTGTCCCAAGCAGCATTAGGTTCATCAATTCCAGATATGTGGAATCACAAATCAGTAGAGATTGACATCCCAATCAATCCGCGAGCTTCATCACATCTATTTGCCCATTTTATTTTCTTATCATCATCAGTGGGTTCTTTTTCTTTCCCTGTGGTAATTCTGAAAAGTCTCCAACTTCGTAGAACATCCTCCATACGAGATTTCCATGAGAAATAGTTGGAACTGTTAAGTAGAATATCACAAGGGGCGGCCATATTTGTAAATTAATGGCTGTAAAAGCAGAAACCAATAGTCTGGATGTGAAGAGCTCGAAAAAATAGGCGGTTTCAAAAAAAAGGCACTGAAAACTGACTCTGTATGATGAAGTTATGCTTGAACAAAGAAACTGTTGAAGATGTCCCCAATAGTGACGTGGCAGCTAGAGAATTTCTAGCAAAAAAAGAACCCCCCTCTTCCCAAGATGAACCTTTTGACAATCACTTTACAAGAAAGTTGCTTTAAGTGAACCACTTTTGTAAAATAAGTGATTTCACTTTTACAATGATATTACTTTTAAATAGTGCATCAATAAAAAAACTTAAGTGACTCACTTGTATTTTTATTTTTTATTATTTAAGTGAGATGCACTTTTACAATAAAGTAACTTGAAAATAGAAATTGCATGCACTTTTTCTTTTAAAAGTAATTTCCTAAGACTTGAACTCAAGACCTATTAAGGAATAAAACAACTTTGAACCAAGTGAGCTAGATTAAAAGGTATGTAAAATATGGGAATGAAGAAGGTTTTTTTTTTTTGTTTTTTTGTTTTTTACTCTTCTTACTCGGTTTACGTGCTTGCTCTTTTTCCTGCAAAACACACCACAAATCAAAAAAAAAAAAAAACTTTTCCACACTTGTGGAGTTAGATCTTGTTAGCTTGCCCGAAAATTCTACGTTTTCTCTCTGTTTCTGATTTTTCGAGATCGCGCAAGGTGCACGGCAAAGAGCATACGCAGCCGAGAAAAACCGTTTCCCTTTCTGTTTCTGATTTGCCGAGATCGCTCAAGGTGCACGGCAAAGAGCATACGCAGACGGGAAAGCAACAATCCGAACCCAAAAAAAAATCTAACAGTAAAAAAATGATAAAATATGAGATTTTTTCTTTTAAAAGAGAAAATAAAAAAATGCGTCACTGTAACATTATACCTTCAGATCTGATGAAATACGCGTTTCTGGAGCAACCGGGAACCGTTTTCGATCAAACGAAAATTATTTCCCAATGGAAACGACGCTCCGGATGCAATGGAACACCTCCCACAGCCCAGAAATGCACAGAAATACCAGAACTAGAAAACCTTTCGAGTTTAGGCAACAGCAGTTCAAGATCTAGATCATAACCGGAAGTGGCACTTCATAAAAGCTCTGATACCATGTTCGGGTACACAGGGTACTACCAAAGGACCGAACACCAAGAGCAACCACTTCACACAAACAGATCACAGATCAACACACCGATGTTTTGAAGTGGTTTAAACCCTCTTGAGGGAAACACTCCACGGCCCCGGCCAAATAGCTTCTAGGAGACAATTTATTATGCAAAGAAAGAAAGTTACAAATGAGCTTCTCATAATCGATCAACTAAACAATGACCCTCCATGCTCTTTAAATAGAGATCATGGACCAATTGGGTGTTAAGCCACGGATCAAGGTTAGGTTTGATCTAAGAAAAGTTGAGCTGTCGGATCACTCTATGTCAGGAACATATCGTGATCGTCGGATTAAATATTTACAAATGCATACTAATGCATACTAAAGAAACACACTATCCCTAACGGATATATTAGACAAGTTGATCTTAACTAACTCCTAAGTGTCTAAATATCCTAACATCCCCCCTTAAGAACAACTTGGGATAGGATTGAAGGATTTACAAAAGTGAAACTATTAGGAGAAGGAAGGAGGCATTAGAGCCTATCCCCCCTTAATGACAAGTTCCTGAACCCCTAACATAGATCGAAGTTTAGAAAACTTCGCTTCTGTAAGAGACTTGGTGAAGATGTCTGCAACTTGATCATCTGTAGGGTAAAAGAGCACTTCAAGAACACGATCATGAACAAGATTTCTGATGAAGTGTATATGTAGCTCAATGTGTTTGCTGCGTTGATGTAGAACTGGATCTTTGGCAACCTTGATGGCACTTTGATTGTCGCACCAAAGTGGAGTAGGTTGCTGCTACTCGAATCCAAACTTTGAAAGGATCTGTCGAAGCCATAAAGCTTCCTGACTGGCATTAACTGCAGCTCGATATTCTGCCTCTGCTGAAGAAAGAGCAAGAGCTTGTTGTTTCTTACAAGCCCAATTAATAGGTCCAGATCCCAGACTGAAAACATAACCTGCAGTAGACTTTCGATCATCAGGATCGCCGACCCAATCTGAATCATTGAAACCAACCAACAAAGTTTTCCCCCCTGTACTGTAATGAATCCCAAACTGAACTGTACTTCGAATATATCGAAGTATTCTTTTAGCTGCTTTCCAGTGACTTTCATGAGGTGTCTGCATATAACGGGCAACACGACCAACGGCAAAGGAAAGGTCAGGACGGGAATGAGTCAAGTATAAGAGACTACCAACAAGCTAACGATACAAGGTGGCATCGACTTCAGGTGAAGTACAAGTGGCAGAAAGATTGACTCCAGACTGGAAGGGAGAAGGGGCTGGTGTACAATCTTCCATGTGAAAGTGATGAAGAAGGTCACAAGCATACTTAGACTGAGAAAGAAAGATTCCTTCTTTGGTTTGCAGGACTTGGAGACCAAGAAAATAATGCAAATATCCTTAAGTCTTATATTTCAAAATTTTGTTTAAGACTGGATTTCACATGGGTTATAAGCTCAGGGTCACTACCAGTAAGAATAAGGTCATCAACATATAGAACAAGTATGATGAGATGGTTTCCTACGTTCTTGGTATAGACATTGGGGTCAGAATGGCATCTAGAAAAACCAGTGTCAAGGAGAAAGTTATCCATTTTGGCATACCAAGCTCTAGGAGCTTGCTTAAGGCCATATAAGGATTTCTTAAGGCAGCAGACAAGGCTAGAGTTATTCTGAACATAGCCAGGAGGTTGTTCCATGTAAATTTCCTCCTGTAAATCACCATGCAAGAAGGCAGACTTGACATCCATTTGAAGGACTTCCCAGTTGTGTAAGGCTGCAAGGGAAAGAACAAGGCGGATGGAGTTCATTTTTGCGACAGGAGCAAAGGTCTCATTGTAGTCAATCCCTTCAACTTGGGAAAAACCTTTGGCAACTAACCTTGCCTTAAGTCTTTCAACACCTCCATCTGATGCATACTTAGTTTTGTAGACCCATTTACATTTGACAAGTTTTCTTCCTTTTGGAAGAGGTACAAGATCCCAAGTATCGTTCGCCATTAAGGAACGATATTTTTCATCCATGGCTGCATCCCAATCTGGATTCCCTGAAGCTTCTGCAAAAGTTTCTGGATCATGATTCTCGGAAACTTGAGCCAAAAGAGAAGAGGCTTGCTGAAACTGAGAACGTGTTCGACGTTGATCTCTAGGATCACCAGCAAGATCACCAGCTGCTTCACATGTTGAACGGACCCATCGAGGAAGCACTTGTGCTGGTGCAACTGGAGGAACATGAGCAGGCGGAGGTGGATTTTCATCCTCACTGTCATCATCAGAAACTGGAGTTGGAAACCTGTCAAGGAAGTTGGAAGAAGAAGAAGGCACAAACGCCGAATCAGGCTCGCAGGCCAAAGATGGCACAATCGTCGAGTTAGGCTCGCAGGCCAAGTGATTTTCATCAAATTTAACATCTCTTCAAATGATTATAACATGAGAATGTGGTTGAACAAGTCTATAACCTTTTACATCTTCAGAATATCCAACAAATATGCACTTTTCACTTTTAGGCTGCAATGCTTTCCGTTTTTCATTCGGTATGTGAGCCCATGCTTCACTACCAAACACACGGAAGTGACTTACATCAGGTTTAGTTTTACTCCATGCTTCTTCCGGTGTTATACCTTGTAATGCTTTAGTGGGGGTGCGATTAACTATGTAATTTGCACAATTTATGGCTTCATCCCAAAATTGAAGACTTAGTCCCTTAGATTGGATCATACAATTAGCGAATTTTTTTAAAGTGCGGTTCTTCCGCTCAGCTACACCATTTTGTTGTGGTGTATATGGAACAGTGTGCTGTTGTTGGATGCCTTGTTCAGTGCAGAAAGTAGTGAACTTTTTGTTAACATATTCTCCTCCATTGTCAGATCTTAACTTAATAATTTGATGACCAGATTGTTTTTCAACAAGGGCCTTGTAGGCCAAGAACATGTTAAATACTTCGCTCTTAAGTTTTAGGAAATAAACCCAAGTGCGTCTGGTGTAATCATCAATGAAAGTTAAGAAATATTTGAAACCAGAAAAGGAAGCAGATGGAAGAGGACCACATAAGTCACTATGCACAAGCGCCAAGGGAACCGAGGCGTGCCAAGAGGCACGTTTGTCAAAACTGTCCCGATGATGTTTTCCGAGTACACAACCGAAGCAAACACCATCCCTGCAAGATACCATCGAAAGACCTGTCACCATATTTGCTTTACATAGTTGTTGCAATGAGTGATAATTTAAGTGACCAAATTGCTCATGCCAAAGTTTGCTCAAGTTATCACTATGAGCAACAAAAACTGAAGGGAAAGGTGATGACCCAAAGTTGTTAAACTTGTACAACCTGGTAATATCATCAACAATTCCGGTAGCTTGGACCTGTTGAGGATCTTTGAAATCCTCGATTACAACTTGGTGAGGTGTAAAGGTCACAGTTTTACCTTCACCAGAATGAGTGATCTGATAGACTGATAACAAATTGCAGGAAATTCTTGGAACACAGAGTACATCACTAAAATGACCATTATCTATTGGAACTGTTCTAGCTCCTACAACACTTAGAGATCTATCATCACCAACAAATATTTGTTTGGTGTTACATTCATGCATAGTAGAAAAGATGGCTTGATCCTTAGCCATATGATAAGATGCTCCAGAATCAATGAGCCATTCATTTGAAGTAGAAGAAGAAGATGCATGATAAGAATAACCAGAAGCACAAAGTGCATGTCCATGAGAGGCAGATTCTGAAGGCGAATCTAGGCTGATGTGGTGCTTCTTCATTGCTGCTTCCAAGGCTGCCATCTTTTTGAAACACTAAGATTCATCATGATTATCTTTCCCGCAATAGTTGCGATGACGCTCAGTCTTCTTGCCTTTTGGCATGGATCATTTGTCATTTTTTAAAGAAGGAGCTGACTGAGATGGTTTGGGACCCTTGTTTGACTTATTATTGCGAAAATTTTGTTTCTTGGGAGGCTTGGACTTTTCTTTCTGTTGGGACAATAAGGCTTTCCCAGATGTATCTGCATTGTTGATTATTCCAAGATGAATGAGTTTATCTTGTTCTCTAATCAAGGAATCACGAAAGGATTCAAGACTAGGCTCTTGATAGCTGGCTGCATTCAAGGATGCTTTCATAGAGTAAAATGTAGATACAAAAACAGAATATGCAGGTCCAAGTTTGGAAAGAATATGATAAATGCATTGTTTGTCTTCCCTCTCAATCTTACATTCTGCACATAAGAGTTTAAGAGTTTTGTACTTAGATAAATAATCTTGAATGCATGAAAAGTCACTTGGATTTAAAGAAATCAACTCATTTTCGAGTTGGTGACCTCGAATTTCATTGTGTTTACCAAACACAGATTCCAACTTGTCCCAAGCAGCATTAGGTTCATCAATTCCAGATATGTGGAATCGCAAATCAGTAGAGATTGACATCCCAATCAATCCACGAGCTTCATCACATCTATTTGCCCATTTTATTTTCTTATCATCATCAGTGGGTGCTTTTTCTTTCCCTGTGGTAATTCTGAAAAGTCCCCTACTTCGTAGAACATCCTCCATACAAGATTTCCATGAGAAATAGTTGGAACTGTTAAGTAGAATATCACAAGGGGCGGCCATATTTGTAAATTAATGGCTGTAAAAGCAGAAACCGATAGTCTGGATGTGAAGAGCTCGAAAAAATAGGCGGTTTCAAAAAAAACGGCACTGAAAACTGACTCTGTATGATGAAGTTATGCTTGAACAAAGAAACTGTTGAAGATGTCCCCAATAGTGACGTGGCAGCTAGAGAATGTCTAGCAAAAAAAGAACCCCCCTCTTCCCGAGATGAACCTTTTGACAATCACTTTACAAGAAAGTTGCTTTAAGCGAACCACTTTTGTAAAATAAGTGATTCCACTTTTACAATGATATTATTTTTAAATAGTGCAACAATAAAAAAACTTAAGTGACTCACTTGTATTTTTATTTTTTATTATTTAAGTGAGATGCACTTTTACAATAAAGTAACCTCAAAATAGAAATTGCATGCACTTTTTCTTTTAAAAGTAACTTCCTAAGACTTGAACTCAAGACCTATTAAGGAATAAAGCAACTTTGAACCAAGTGAGCTAGATTAAAAGGTATGTAAAATATGGGAATGAGGAAGGGGTTTTTTTTTTTTTACTCTTCTTGCTCGCTTTGCGTGTTTGCCTTTTTTCCTGCAAAATACACCACAAATCGAAAAAAAAACTTTTCCATACTTGTGGAGTTAGATCTTGTTAGCTTGCCCAAAAAGTCTACGTTTTCTCTCTGTTTCTTATTTGCCGAGATCGCGCAAGGTGCACGGCAAAGAGCATACGTAGCCGAGAAAAACCCTTTCCCTTACTGTTTCTGATTTGCCGAGATCGCTCAAGGGTCACGGCAAAGAGCATACGCAGACGGGAAAGCAACAATCCGAACCCAAAAAAATCTAACAGTAAAAAAATGATAAAATATGAGATTTTTTCTTTTAAAACAGAAAATAAAAAAATGCGTCACTGTAACATTATACCTTCAGATCTGATGAAATACGCGTTTCTGGAGCAACCGGGAACCGTTTTCGATCAAACGAAATTTTTTTCCAAATAGAAACGATGCTCCGGACGCAATGGAACACCTCCCACAGCCCAGAAATGCACAAAAATACCAGAACTAGAAACCTTTTCGAGTTTCGGTAACAGCAGTTCAATATCTAGATCATAACCGGAAGCGACACTTCATAAAAGCTCTGATACCATGTTCGGGTACACAGGGTACTACCAAAGGACCGAACACCAAGAGCAACCACTTCACACAAACAAATCACAGATCAACACACCGATGTTTTGACGTGGTTTAAACCCTCTTGAAGGAAACACTCCACGGCCCCTGCCAAATAGCTTCTACGGGACAATTTATTATGCAAAGAAAGAAAGTTACAAATGAGCTTCTCATAATCGATCAACTAAACAATGACCCTCCATGCTCTTTAAATAGAGATCATGAACCAATCGGGTGCTAAGCCACAGATCAAGGTTAGGTTTGATCTAAGAGAAGTTGAGCCGTCGGATCACTCTATGTCGGGAACATATCGTGACTGTCGGATTAAGTATTTACAAATGCATACTAATGCATACTAAAGAAACACACTATCCCTAACGGATATATTACACAAGTTGATCTTAACTAACTCCTAAGTCTCTAAATATCCTAACATTGGCCGTTGCTGGTTACACCTTCCTAGCTGTCCATCCTCTACCATCCCTATTGGGACACCTCACTTCAACAGCTAGAGATAGTGTGATAACATTTTTGGCACCGTTGCCGGGGAGGTAGAGGCCTACCCGTGTCTTGTTTGACTTTTGAGTCTTTTTGCTTGTTTTTCCTTTTATCATCGCATCTAAACTTAAAACTCTGTTGGCTGATTTCCTTTGCATAATTATTGCAGCCAACACATTTTTGTCTCACTCACCACTTCCCGTCCACGACACCCACCTTCGGTGAACAAGGTAGTTAGTTCACTTGGCGACTCCACCCCGCGGTTCCACTGGAGGCCGAACCCATCCGTATAACTTACGTAGCCTTGATCGTTCTGACACACCGCATAGCACGCCTATCGTTTACGTCAAACGAAATTTTTTAAAGAACTCTCCCCTGCACCCGTAAGGATGCCCGCTCCGGAAAAGGATGCAATGGCAGGTGGGATGACCATGAAAGTGCTATCTCAATTAGTTGAGCTGGTCACCAATGTCACGTTCCTTCTAAAACAACAAGATGAAGATAATAGGGAGCGCGACCAACATATCCGACACATTTACGAGGGAGCTTATAACTGTTCCACCACGTTCGCCTAGGTCCTTACCCGGGGCCAATTGGCTAAGAAAAGAGCTGGCCCAATGGACCCTGGTCATACCAAGGTTAATCCCGAAAGTCTAAAAAGAAATAGTCCTCAACCTAGTCCTAGTCCCGAGAGATCCCAAGGAAAAGATAAACCCAGCCCAAAGGGGCAAATGATTCCGAAACCAAACCCCAGGATTATGACTAGAGAGAAGGGGCACCCTAGAACAAAAGAGGCAGATGTGCCTAAAGACGTGACCAAATCTAACCCAAAGCCAGAAGCAAAAGCCACTCCTTTGCAGGAAAATAGGTGGAAGAGGGACGTCAAAAATCCTGAGGAAATCTCTAATGAAGAGTCCCATAGCCTGGATCCCATTAAGGTAGCTGTTTCAAGCAAGCTATCCAACTCCTCGATTCAAGTCTCTTTGAAGGAGCTAGTCAAAGTCCTAGCCGTCAAAGCCCAAATGATGGAATTCCTCGGCATTAAGACCACCCCGATTAGCAAGGTGAAGCAATATGCTTTTCAATTCGACAATTGAAACTATCTGTCTAAGCTCAGCATGCCTATACCCCTAAGTGAAATCCTGAAGATTCCCGAAATGCATGATAGAGCTCGCACCTTCTGGGGAATACAGCCAAAAGGAACCCCTCTTGAGAAACCAATCGAGATCGCACCTGACCCTCCAATAAACATCCACAGTGTATCCGGTAACTTTGAGGGGTGTCCTCTGTTTTACGTTGCCCTCGAGATAAATCAACTTATACTCCACAACTGCATGCTTGATTCAGGGGCTGAGGTCAACGTCATGCCGCTACGGGTCATGGAACAACTCGAGTTGACCTTGTCCAGGCCCTTCAGGAATGTGTGTGGGATGGACTCCCGCCCAGTGCAGGCAGTAGGAGTTATTGAAAACCTCCATATGAAATTAGCTGCGTGCCCCGACATCAGGATATCCATGGATGTTCTCGTTATCGATGTCCCAGATGTTTGGGGCATGCTTCTATCTAGAGAGTGGGCTGCTAAGTTGGGTGGTAACATCCAAATGGATCTCACGTACGCAACCATCCCGAGGGGGCAGAACAAAAACATCACCCTACTCAATGAGCCTCCTATGAAAGAGCATGTGGAGACCCCTGATTACCTTTATGAAGAAGCCATCCGCCCAACGGATGAGGTGGGAAACTTTATGGTGTTGGCAAATTTCTGGGAAGATACTAGACAACACCCTTTCCCGCCTAGCGAGGTGTGGAAGATGCATTTCGATGGGGCTTGCTCTAGGCATGGTGCGGGCGCCGGGGTCGTCATAACTTCACCTGCTGGTGAAGAAACCATATACTCTTTCCGTTTAGAGTTTGATTGCACTAACAATGTGGTGGAATATGAGGCCCTTCTCCTCGGACTCGAAATTGCTAGGGACCGCAAGATTAAGTGCTTGAGTGCTGTGGGTGATTTCGATCTCATAGTCTCCCAAGTTAGAAACCAGTTTGCTGCCAAGAATGATAGATTGCGCGCCTATAGAAACGCGGTATGGGACACCATTGAATTGTTCGACGCTTTCTCAATTAAGGCTGTCCCTAGGGAGGATAATTCGTTAGTGGACGCACGGGCCGTAGCTGCCAGTACCTTCGAAATCCCTGACACTTTGAATGAACGTAAGTGCCAAGTTGAGGTCCTGTTTAGGCCTTCTGTGCCTGACAACCAAGACTATTGGCAGGTTTTCCAGGATGATGCCCATATAATACGTTTCTTGCAAGGAATAGAAAATCTCCTCGATCCAATGGTGAGCCCGGAAGACCAGTCTTCGGAACAATCTCCATGCAGCATCAACCTATTAGAGTTGTCCCTGCCACTCGAGAAAAATTTCAACAGACACGACGAGTACAGTGGGGGGAGAGCTCAGCTTGTTGATGAGGTAATTGAAGTAAATATAGGCTCCTCGGTTACCCCCAAAATGATAAGGATTGGGAAGAATGCGTCCAAAGAGGAACGCAGGAGAATCATAGAGCTGATTCTCAAATACAAAGACGTTTTCGCTTGGACATATGATGACTTAAAGACTTATGATAAATCGGTCATCGAGCATACTATCCCGCTAGTAGAAGGTGCCAAACCATACAGGCAAAAGTTGAGAAATGTCAACCCGAAACTAGCCCCTTTGATCAAGAAGGAGATTGAGAAGATGCTGGCAGCTGGAATCATTAAACCTGTGAGACATACCACTTGGGTGTCTAACCCGGTAATAGTGAGGAAGAAGAATGGTGAAATCAGGATCTGCATTGATTTCAGGAACCTGAATCGGGCTTGCCTCAAGGACAACTACCCTCTGCCCAACATGGAAAACCTGTTGCAAAGTGTCACTGGAGCAGGGATGTTGTCAATGTTAGATGGTTTCTCTGGATACAACCAGGTCCAGATCAAGAGGGAAGATAGGGGGAAAACTACGTTCACCACCCCATGGGGAACCTATGAGTACATCCGCATGCCTTTTGGATTACTAAATGCCGGTTCCACTTTCCAAAGAGCTATGCACCAGGCCTTTAGTGACCTGATAGGCAAGATCATCGCCATCTACCAAGATGACTTGACTGTGTTTTCTAAGGAAAGGGCCGATCATGTGGATCATTTGAGGAAGGTTTTTAACAGATGCAGGAAGTTCGGAATATCCCTTAACCCAAGAAAGTCAAACTTTGGCATTGATGAAGGAAAATTATTAGGACACATTGTGTCCAAGGAGGGAATTAGGATTGACCCAGAGAGAATCCGTGCTATCGAAGATATCTCGCCCCCTCACAATGTCACCTCGCTTAAATCATTCTTTGGAAAGATCAACTTTGTGCGAAGATTCATTCCAAACCTCGCTGAGCTGGCAAATCCCTTAAATGTTCTCTTAAAGAAGGATGCCAAACTCATATGGAACAAGGAGTGTGAGGCAGCATTCATCAAATTAAAAAAAGCCATATCCTCCTCCCTTGGCCTAATCTGCCTTGATTACAACAAAGAGTTCCTGATCTACTCCTTTGCCTCTGAAAACACCATTAGGGGAGTTCTCTTGCAAAAGAACAAAGAAAATCACGAGCAACCCATCGCTTTCATGAGTAAGAATCTCAGAGATGTAGAAGTATACTACAACTGATAAGCAAGCGTACGCTTTGGTTAAGGCTCTGAAGCATTTTCGGACCTACGTGGGATTTTCCAAAATTAAAGCTTATGTACCCTACCAAGCCGTGAAAGATGTTTTATCCCAAATGGATGGAATTGGTGCCAAGGGAAATTGGATCTCCAGGATCCAAGAGTACGACTTGGAAATCAAGCCAATAAAAATCGTGAAAGGGCAGGGTCTAGCCCAACTATTGACTGAAAAGGAGAGTGATGCCCAGATAAATCAAGTAGGCGAAGGCGGGGAGGTTGATGTGAACATTAATACGCTGGAAGAGCACGAATGGTATAGGGATATAGTTTTCTACTTGAAGTACCTAACATGTCTCGATCACTTAGTTGATCACCAAAGGAGGGCCCTCAGACTGAAGGCCTCAAAGTTTGTCCTCACGCAAGACGGCCTAGGGTGGAGAAACCCCAATGGGATTATCCTGAAATGTGTTGCGCCTGATGAGTCACATGTAATTATCAAAGAGATGGATTCTGGGCTATGTGGTGGCCATTATGCCCCTAGAGCAACTGTAGCCAAGATCATGAGGGCAGGTTACTACTGGCCCACGTTGTTTGGAGATGTCCACAAATATATAAAGACATGCCAAGAATGCCAATTCTTCACCGGGAAACCAAGACTACCTGCTTTACCCCTAAGCCCTGTGATAGTGAGAGAGAGGACAAGTTCCCATAGGAGGAAAAGAGAGGAGCTGTAGAAGACCATCTTTGTTTTGGGGTTTTACTTTTGTGATATTGTATTGGTGATGATTCTATCTTTGAGGAAGTTGCGGGGTTTTCTCCTTTATGGTTTCCCCAAGGAAAATCTTTGTGTTTATTGTGTTCTGATGTGCATGTTATTCTTTCAGTTAAGATCCTAGATAATATTGATTAAAAGTAAAAAAATCTACCAATCATTGTGGATCTTGTGCTTCAAACGTTTTCTCTGCTTGGAGGCCGTGTGGGCGAAGAGGAGGACGATTGGAGGGGATGCTATTGTGGGGAAACCCCATATCTTACCTTTGTATTGTTCTTTATCTCAAGGAGTATCATTATTGTATCTCCGTGACATATTTGATGCTTTTTGTTTCATCTCTTCTTACATATAGCTTCTTCCATGTTTGATTGATTCTGATTATAGATCGTTTTGGATAGGGAAGGGCACATTGTACAACCTGGAAGGATAGCGATTTCACTTGGAGCACTTGGATCTCACTCTTGATTGCCTTACTTGGGAAAGATTATTGATTTGTAAGATGGCCGCAAGCTTTTGAGGTATGTTCTACAAGGTATGTATCTAGTTTCATTCATTTTACCCATTGGTCACTTCAAACCCTCATATCTTAAAACCCTAGAATTTTAGATCTGATAAGTCTGGCGATAACTTGGGCTTAATAATTAAAACCCACCTCACAAATAATTAATAAACCTTGGAGACCAAATTTGGTGGCATCCAACTCCATTTACTCTCTGATCTAAGGCACTGGGACCCTCCAAGGGAGGTCGCACTTGTGGGTAGGTGGTCTTTTTCCAGATCTATCATCTAGGTGTTGCTTGTTCCCCATCAAAACATCATATCTGTTGATTAGAAACCCTTCTAGTGCCATTCCTCTCTTGTTTTCGCCTTGTGGGCCCCATTTCACTCATTTTCCATAATTTAAGGGTGGTCCCCACTTGGGTTCTTTTGATTGGCATTAGATCCGTCTAGATCTACTTAATTAAACTCATAAGTGGTATATTTTATGCATGGTTGAGCATTTGTCCCTTGAATAAGCCTCCTCAACCAAGCCCTAATTCCATTTGTCCACTTATGTTCCCTAGATCTAGATCTAGTCACTCTTGATCTCTCTCCTTTCACTTTCACATTTCCCTAGGAGATCTTGAGTTGATTTGCTAGCCTTCATTGGTTAGATAGGGTCTCCCCCTTGGTCTTACTTAGGGTAGATCTAAAGTGAAGAGTGCCTCGGTTAGCATGACACCCATCTGCATTGGGAACCGTGGCATCTCTTGGGTCACCTCTTTAGTTGCCCAACACCTCTACCATCCTGGATAGGATCATCTTTTGGGACAACTACAAGTTGTGTGATAACAGAACCATTTTAGATCTAGATTTATGCTCTTTATTACTTGAAGCAATAATTGTTCCCATTTTTACAAGTAGTAAATTTGTATATTTTTGTGATTATACTAATACTTTAACAAGTTTTTGTTTGCTAGTTTAGTGTTTATTTTACAGAAAAGCAAAAGGAAAATCAGCGAAATTGTTAGCTTAAAAACATAAAAATCCCTCTTCTTCAATCGCCTTCTCTTCCTTAGCCTTCTGTGAAGGATTAAAGTCTCTTGAATCTCTCAATTTTTGCGGATCAAGAGCGCTCTCTATCGGAGAGTTATACATAAATTTTTTGTAATAAGTTTAATAAAGAGCAAGTGGGATTACGGCTCCCACACCCTTCTTCCCCCATTTGGGGGAAGCCTGTATCTTTCTATTTTTATTTTTAGTTTCTACCTACATTAAACTAGAGTAGTATTATATTAGGCTAGCTTTCAAATTTCGCAAAAAAGTTAAAATGAATTCATTTGATTTAGAATTTCAATTTTGCAATTTCTTCAAGTTGTTTAAATTTTGCAAATTTGATCTTTTCTTAGATTTATTTGCATGCTAAAACAAATACTAACCCCCTTGCTTTCCCGAGTACGGTCTTTGACTTGAAAAAGACTCTTGGGTAGTAATTATACAATTTGTAACTTTTGTTTTATTTGAGTACTTTATATATATCTTTTTCTATTGGTTAAAGTATTGCCCATTAGAATCTCTTGAATCTCGCTTTAAGCGGATCAAGAGTGCTCTCTATCGAAGATTTTTTCCCTTTATTTTAAAATCTCTTGAATCTCGTTTTAATCAGATCAAGAGTGTTCTCTGTCGGAGAGTTTAACCAAATTGGAACGAATACTTCGCTCACTCTGTGTATGCTCTACCCATCGCAGGCTAGTCTGAGATTTGGGATATCAAAATCGGTAGTGTTGCAATTGTTAATTTTCTCACATTAAGTTAATTAACTCACACTAAAAAAATCAAGTCCCTATTAATCAACGAAAATCTGGCGTTGCCTCGAAAGTGATCGAAAGTGGGGAAATTTTGACTAAGGAAGCGAGAACAACTGGGAGGCAACCTCAAAGCATAGTTAAGCTACACCCTTGTTGGTGTAGTGTTGAACACCGCTCTCGAGACTGCATTCCAGCCCACATGTCCTTGTACAAAGCCACTTAGATCATATTCTGGACACATTCCCTGTACCGTAAGGTATATCGGGAATCCCATACTCCCCCATTAATCAACTCATCCCAAAAAATCCTTAATAAAATAAACCAAGAACATTCGCACAACAATCTTTTTCAGCATAACACTCCAAATATCAATGACTCCATTAGCACTGGTCTCATTCATTAGCAACAGTATTTTAACATTTTTGTTGTTTATATAACATACAAAACTGTTCTTTATTTTATGATTTTATATGCTGTGGATGTGTTTCGATTAATCTGGCGAACAAACTTGGTTTAATTTTGCATCAAAAATCCTAAAAAAACACTCTTTCCAATCACTCAACATTAACTAAAGAGTCTTAGTAACCTCTTTTTTAATATGATCTACCCCCCTTGGCTTTGCTAGGAGTTTGCCTAAACTGAGCAGTCAAGATCAGGTGACAACACTTGACTCAAGACTTGCCCCCAAGGCCACACCGAGCAGCTTTGAAAGATTTCTGCCGCGCTTCCCCCCAGGTGTGCATTTCGGTGGCAACACATGCTATGTCTCTTTTATTGATGATTATTCTCGTAAAACCGGGATCTATTTCTTGAAAACTAAAGATGAAGTATTTAGCAAATTCAAAGAATTCAAAGCACTTGTAGAAAATCATACTGAAAAGAAAATAAAGACCTTAAGATCAGATAATGGAGGTGAATTTACCTCGAGGGATTTCAAAACCTTATGTAAAGAATCAGGGATTAAGAGGGAGATGAGTTCTCCCTACAATCCACAACAGAATGGTATTGGAAAAAGAAAGAATAGGACGATATGGGCAGAAGTAGCAAGAACAACAATCTATGTACAAAACAAAACTCCACAACGTGTACTTGAGAACCAGACACCTAAAGAGATGTTTACAGGTGAGAAGCCAGAAGTCAACCATCTCAGAATATTTGGCTTTCCTGTTTACATACATGTTCCAAAAGAGAAAAGAATCAAGTTGGAGCCTGTTGTCCGCCAGATTGCACACCAGCAGCGAAAATCTTTCGAAAGCTGTCTCTTCACTAAAAGTGAGAGAGGTGTGGCCTTGGGGGCAAGCAATGAGCCAGTATTGTCACCTGAATCCCAGCTCCTCCGTTTAGGCTAACTCCTAACGAAGCCAAGGGGGGTAGTCCCTAAAAAAGAGTTTCACTAAGGCTCTTGTGTTTTAAGTGTTTTTTGTGTGGGGTGATGCGGATGAGTGTTGTTTAGGAGTTTTTTGTAAAATGATGAGAACACAATTAAACACGCAATCCACGTTGCAAATTCCACAAGATACAATTTAGAAGATGAACAATATACTTTTGACTTAGAATTAAAACAAAGCATCCACAAGATAAAGATTAAACAAATGACAAGGACATATGGTCCAGATTCAGAAGATATATAAGAGTTTTTAAAGACCAGTGCCAAATGGAGTCAAATGAAATACTTGCGATGCTGAAAAATGTAAGTCAAAAGTAGTTGTTTGTGAGATCGTTTTGAAATTGTTCTTGGTAAATTTTAAGTGTTTTAGGTGTTCTTGATTATTATGGCTAAAACCAAAGATATCAAAAGAGTGTCCGGAAAGACATTCTAAGCAGCTCCTTTAAGAGACATGTCAGACCTGTCTGGAATCACAACGAGGCGTGCAATGCTAACCAGCCACTGTGTCGCAGATTGGGCAACCCGGCGCCTCCCCTGAGAACTGCTTTGAATACTTTTTGAACAACGCTGGTTCGTTGGTTATGGGGGTGAAAGTTTTAATTAATTATCACTTATGAGCTTATCAAGTCCTTCACCTTTCTGAGTACTAGTCCAACCGTTTCCGGTTGGCAGAGCATATGGGTGTTGGATAAACGACCAAGATAAATTAATTAAGGGGGAAATGTGGTTTGAAAAGTTTTATTATTAAGAGCACTTGTTCAACTCTCCGACAGAGAGCGCTCTTGACTTAGTCTTAAGACCACAGTTCAAGAGACTTCCTACTTTAAAATACCTAATGCAGGGGAAAGTGCAAATCTATATGCTCTCCGACAGAGAGTGCTCTTGACTTGGATTTGGCCAAGTTCAAGAGGCTTTGTTCGTTTTATTGCAAGAAATGAAGCGATTGTGAAAAATAGTTATGAATCTTTGTAGAAATAAACCATGCGATAGCTCAAATAAAGTAAGACACAACTAGCATGTTACTTGCAGAATGAAATAATGGTAAAGAAGACTTAGTGTTCTACCAACAATTTTACTCTAAGGTGGGATCAACCTCTGAACAAGGTCAACCACTAGAACCGCCTGCACTTGAGAACCTCCAGCTAGCTGAAAGCTCTACCAAGGAAACCGACGGGGAAGGAAGAGTAACCACAAAATTATGTGGTCCTGCCCTTGAGATGAAATCCCAAGGATACAACTTCCAGTCAAAGGCTTGGAAGAGAATTATAAGATGAAATAAAAGACTAATCTAAAGCAGAAATTGAAAGATCTAATCTAACCAATCACAACACTCTTCCCCAAATGGGGAAGAAAGCCAAAAAGTGGAGGCCTCCTCCACTTGAAAATTTTATTAATCTTATACAATTGCCTTGGGTTTTGAAACCTTGAAGGACTTTGGAATGAAAATAAAACTTTGAAAAATTTAACTTAGCTCTTGATAGCTATTACAAAGGATAGTGAGTGATGGATTTGTATATTTGATCCTCCTTGTATTTGGTTTGAGTTCTTGCTACTTTAGCTCGGTTTTCTTCACTTCAACTTTTTCAAATCTTTCACACTTCCAAAGTACCTACAAGAAAAACAAAACTCAAGGCACCCTTTAGTGTTAGAAAAATAAAATAAACTTTGAAACTAAGTCTATATTTGCAAAATGAGATCTAAAACATAGAATGACATGAAAAATGGTTCAAAAAAGTTAAGATGGGAAAACGGACCAGCGAACAAAAGATGCCCTAAATATGCTAGAAATGAGATCTAAGATGTAAAAAATTTAAGAAATTTTTATGAGAAATTTTCTATCTTTAACAAGGAAACTTGGAAATTTAAACTATGCAAGCTATACTAATGTGGAATGTGATCTATAATGCTTCTAAACTAACCTTTCAATGCATGAGATTTGATTTATAAAAGAGATCTAACTACTTAAGAGATATAAAAAGAACTAAGACTAACAAATTGAAACTAATACTAACTCAACAAAACATTTTGGTCTTTTAAGTACTTGTTTTAGGGCTCTTTATGATGAACGAAAGGAGCCTTAAAGACAAAGGTGAAATGGAAGATGAGCTTGGGAAGATGGGCAAAAACAAAATGGATGAGAAAAAAGATGGATCTAGGGCAAAACGAATGGATGAATGAGAGAAAGGGCAAAATGAATGGGTGAGTGATGCTAGTCTAATGGGGATGGGCTTGAAGAGGTAAGCCAGGTAACCAAGGTTTGTTTTGAAAGTGTGTTGATGGAGGAAGAGGCCAAAAACTCCTACTTGAAAGTTTCTTCCTTTGAAAAGAAGAGAAGAGCTTGAAGACCTGCAAGACAAACCGATTAGATGCCAAGAACCACTGTTAAATGAAGAGTGACTTAGTCTTTAATAAGCCTTTCTCCACCTTGGGAAATCTCTGCAAAAAACTTGTTATGAAGCATACAAAAACCGAAAGATGTATTTCTAATCAAAGTTAAAACATACATCTAATAATGAAATTGCATGAACAATAAACAAATGAAAGAGATATCACCAATAGTGTGAAGAACATCCCAACTTGCTCCAGCATGGACCTCCAAAGTCTAAACTTTATTTAATATTAAACAGATATTACAACAATATTTTGGCAGAGTGTTCATGCTCAAAATCTCCATGAAGAGAAAGCCCAAATGGCCTCTCTTATATAACAAAACTCAATGCTAAAACCCTAATTCGAATTGGTGATGAAGAGAGCCAAAAACTCCATCAAAAACCAATCAAATCCATGTCAACACCAACCAAATCGAGCTTGGAGTCTTAACTCATCTTTAAACTTGAGTTTGGAGCCCATAATTTGAGGAAGGAGCCCCACATGCATTGATTTCATAATCCAACAACCCATTAATCGATTGCCAAATCACAAAAACGAATTTGCATGAAGGTGGGTGAATTTCTCAACTGTAGATCACTCCCAATGCTTCGAAACTGATCTGAATCAGGTGGGTGAAGATTCCAATCATCATAAATGCTTTTCGCCATGTCATTTTGACTTTTACTTTATTCAATTTGGCCTTTTTTGGAGAGATTTAAATTATCTCCAATTTATTATTTTTTGAATATTTTAATTAATATTTCTCATTTTTTGATTTTTTGAGAAAATATTAATTATGAGGCCAAATAATTGTCTGAAATTTAGGGTTAGCTGGTCCATAGGTCATGTGTGATTTTTGGCTTATGAAACGAGCCATCAACCACTGAATTCGGACCCCGGACGACTGACATATTACAAATTATTATTTCTCTATTTAAACTATAGAGAAATTTATTAAATTTAAAAAATAATTAAAAAACCCAAACTCGACGGACCCGGTAAAATTTTTTCTGAGGGTCCTAGAGACTTGGGACATGACCAAAACCTATTCTAATAGTGTCTAGTAGGTTTATATACATTAGTTGGACTCTAATAACCCCCCATGGCTAAAATTTTCAAAATCAGGCATTCCAGCTTTGGGAGGAGCGGGAGAAAACCTCATCGATTATAGCTTGGCTATAAGCAAAGTATAATTGACAAGGGAAAAAACTCCCTAGAATACCTTAGTTGCTTAATCAAGTCATGGGGAACCAAGACACTCAGATCCTACTAGCACACTTTATTACAAACCCCCATGGGGCCATGGTCATGTCGACTCAAAAAACAAAACTGGCTAGCCATAACTGGCTAGTCACAAATGCTGGATCATCTGATACACTGGAGTCAAACACTTATCATGTTTGTCAAATGGCGGCTCTTCAGATAATCCAACTATGGTATAAACAAGTTGGTAACAGAGCCTTCAGGGAAGAAGAACATCTTCGTCGGATATAGTGACTCATCAAAGGCTTACAAAGTCTACATACCAGGCTTCAAGGAAATCGAGACTAGTAGAGATGTTACCTTTGATGAAGATACAACTTTCAGCAGATTGAGGCAGATTCACTCCGATGAAGCACATGAAGAACCTGAAGCTCCCAGAGTCAGAGACACGGTTATGGAAGAGATGATTCCAGAAGAACCAGAAGACCATGATATGACAAAGACATAGAGACCTGTAGATCCACCCCGTGAGGTGAACACTCATAAGAGAAGAGCAGCCTAGGCACGAGAGATTATTCAAGAGGCAGAGAAGTATGGTGCTCCAGAAGGGACTTACAGAGAAAGCAAGAGACCTCGACCATATTTCGGCTATGTAACATTGTTGTGTGATATCATTGATGCATAACCTTCCAGTTATGAGGAGGCAACCGAAAATAAAGTATGGAAGGATGCTATTTCGGTAGCTAGGATAATACTGCCTTTATTTTCAAAAGGGTCAAAAATCAGTTTTCAGTGGCTTAGGCGGACATCCCTACCGTTCATTAGCCACCGAAAGCAAAACGCGAAATTCGGGGTTATTTTAGCCACCGAAAGCGCAGGAAATTGGAGACAGTCAGCATGTCTTGGGAAAAATCAATTTCTCAGCCGTGGAAAGGCCGTTTTACACGCACAAATAATCGATTGACAACTAGACATCCTAAGCTTTCCAATGGTACTTTTAGATTTGCATTTGGAGCTCGGGAAGGTAGTCAACAATCCCCTAAAAGATGAGGCCGCGTTTTCAGCAAAAATGACGTTTTTACTGTGCAGAGTCGTCATTTTAAAATGATGATTCTGAGCGACTGGAGAATCATTTTGCGAAACGGGCGGAGGTTTTTGTGCCTAACACGTCAGAGAACAATAACCTCTCTCAGTTTTCCTACAGGTGTCACAGATTGGGAGAATCGAATCCATCTCTGAGCCCTAATTTTCGGATCTCAGAATTTTCCTGTTTGACACATGTTTTTGAAATGCAGATCTCGGGCAAATGAAAACGAATTTCGATGATCTGAGAGAGGTTTTTGCTCACAACAAACCAATATACAATAACCTCTTTCGGTTTATACACAGGTGTCACAGATTTGGAGAACCGAACCCATCTCTGAGCCCCATTTTTCAGTAATTTGGCCAAATTAAAAAGGATCTTTTCCTAGTTTATTGAAAACAGTTTCGATCTTCTATCTTTAGTAAATTCGATCCAGCTTCTTAGGATCTGGAAAGATGTTGTAAAGGCTATAAAGTTTAGAACTTGAGAGCAAGTAAAGGTTGGACTTTGGAGACTTCTCATTCCTGTAATCTCAGACTTCTCATTACATATCAGTATTATAAGCTTCTTTTGCCATTGATGTTTAGACTTTCTCCTTCTATTTTTCTGTACTTGCACTTGAATATTATGTTCATGTTGTTCATGCTTGTCTTGTGCCTGATAACTGTCATCTTATCACTGTATTGATAAGTTAGAATTGCAAGTATTCCTTACCTATTGTAATTGGCCATTCATATACGCTTTGTGTGTATGTTTCTGCTGATATAATAGGTTTTCTCCATACATTCAATTTTGATAAACTCTCTGAACAACAGTGGTTGAAAGCCTTGTCCATCTGAGTGTGTTAATGCATGTTTTGAGCAAGTGAGGTTTGATTAAGTCATCTAACTTGATCCTATTTCCCATACATTATTGATCTATTTAAGTTACCAGGTTCATTCCCTTCACAGTCAGGGAAAGACTCCTGGAGAGATAACATTGCGGGTTCATCATCTTACGCGGTGTGAGCATGGTGTCTTTTCTTGTTGGTCTTCTTATTGTGGGAGACACTTCTGTGTCTGGGACAATCTCTGGAGTTGTGTCCCTTCTCATCACATGTATAACATCTAATGTTGGATTTATCTTTTCTGGATCTCCTAAAGTTATCCCTCTGACTTTGGTGGTGGCGTTTCTCCCTCTTACTGTGATGGTGCTCCCTCTTGTTATTATTCCTTCTAGAGTGTGCTGTGAGAGCTTGATCATCGTTTTCTCCCATCTTTTCTTCTTGAGCCACAAGTCGAGCTTCTTCTTGTGAGCATTCTTCCCACAACCTACTGAATGTGATTAACTTCTTTCTAGCACAAATCCCTTGAATGAATGAGTCCCATGATCTTGGGAGACCATTAAAGGTGGTCATCACAATTTCTCCTTCTTCTACATTTTCTCCCACAGCTTCAAGTTGCTCCTTGATCTGAGAGACCCTTGTAAAGTAAGAATGCATGGTCTCTGCATTTTGTATCTTCACATTCTTCAACTGGTTACTCGAGGTCATCTTCCGGTTTATATTCTTCCCTTCAAACAGCTTTGTCAAAGCATCAAACATCTCTTTAGGTGTCTTCAAATATGACACATGTGGATGAGATGATCCTTAATGGAATCTGCAATTATTCTCTTGGCCTTAACCAAGTTCTTCTTGTGTAAGGCTTTAGCCTCATCTCCCTCCGGTGCTGGAATCTCCTCATTTACATACGTGTCCAATTCATTCTCTTTAAGGGCAAGTGCAATCCTATACTTTCATGCTCATAAGTTATCAGCTCCTTCAAGCTTATCCTCAAGCTTGGTGTGGTGAGACATCTTTAATGAGAATTTCAAATGGAAATAGCAAAGCTTTTAGGTCTTACCACTTTTAGATGCCCAAACTGGTTCTGGAGCTAGTTGGCCCTAGATTTGTTAGAGAAACCCTAATTTTCCAAACTTGGAATTTTGAACTTCTGATTGGATAGATAGATGTGCCTCCTCAAGGTGAGTTTCCCAATGTACTCACTTCCCCAAATCAGTGAACAAAAACTCAAAATATCTGATGCCCTAGTTTTCCTCTGGTAGTAGTGACGGGCCAAAAAATGAAAATTCTCGGAATCAAGTTCTGCTTCGACAGAAATATGCGCCCTCCTAGGGCGAGTTAGCCTAGCCTCTTTTCGTTGATGATCTGTGGAGAGAAGACCAAAAATTAGGAATCCCTAGCTTCCGCAACTGCATAGTGTCTTCTTTTCAGGTTAGCTCTGATACCATGTTAGATTTTTTTACTTTTAAGATTTTTTTTACTTTTAATCAATATTATCTAGGATCTTAACTGAAAGAATAACATGCACAACATAACACAATAGACACAAAGATTTTCCTCTGGTAAACCATAAAGGAGAAAACCCCGCAACTTCCTCAGAGATAGAATCGTCACCAATACAATATCACAAAAGTAAAATCCCAAAACAAAGATGGTCTTCTGCAGCTCCTCTCTTTTCGTCCTATGCGAACTTGTCCTCTCTCTCACTAATGCGAACTTGTGTGAGTGAGTGTGTGTTGAAATGAGAGAGCTCCACTCTCTATTTATACTTTATCTTTCACTTGACCTTTTCACTTGCTAGGTCGGCCCCAGCTATACCTGATTGTGCCGACTTCTCTAGAGGACTCAATAACCCTAATCTAACTGACTCTAGGGGGAACTATTGTCCCAACTTACAATGGAGGATTTACCTCAATGACTTTACTTGACCAAATGTAATAATGACATCCCCGACCGAAGGAATAAACATCTCTGTCGGAGGTACAAATAAAATACAATAATAATAACAATATAAAATACAAGTGAATATCTTCCGAAGTTACAATTACATTAACAATGATAACACAGAGAAAAGATTTTATATTCAACTTGCAAGAGCATCCAACAAAGCTAGAGAAGTAGATCTGCAAAAGTAGTATTTTATTCCAAGAGTTCAAGAGCCCAAAGGTGCCTTTACAATGAGGGGGTCTCTTCCTTAAATAGGAAGGAGAGAGACCAAAACCCTAAACCACTTTATGAATGAGTTGTGGAGATCAAAATATAGATACAATATAATCAACGACTAAGATGAGCCAGGACAATATAACATGGATCAACTCACTAAGAGGGGTGCGCACTCACTAAAAGAGGCCCTAAGGGGGGTGTGGACCACATAAAAATGACTAAGACAAGTGCATACCACATAAAATGACTAGGACAAGCAACTAGGAGCACATGGTAGGGCTAGGAGGTTTTATTATCCTTCACTAGCATCACCCCATGGCACAATGATATAAAATATGACTCAATAACTTGTCCAACTAAGAAACCGGATTCGTCCAAACCCCCCTGCATGTCCCGTGGGGGTCCAATCGGACACGATTCGATGTCAAATCGTGTCCGATTCGACTTTTGTCGTGTCCGAAATCGGGACACGACCAAAAGTCGAATCAGACACGATTTGACATCGTGTCCCCGATTGTCGGATTCGTGTCCCGAAAACAGGACACGATTTCCACGGAAAAGTGCGCCCGGGTTGGGTTTAAAACCGTTTTTTGAGTTTCTTTTTGTCATTTGCAAGCAAAGAGAAGGTTGAGAGTGGCTCTTATGTGCAGGTGAAGGAGATTTGTGGATGACAAATGTGTAATCATTAATGTGTTTTGATTCTAATTTCTATTGAATATTTGTAAATGTTCTAGTTTCTAAAGATTTTTGGATCTGTATGTCTATATTTTTAAATTTTAATATGTTTAAAATATATATATATATGTATATAAAATGTGTCCTTCGTGTCCTGATTCCGGGGGTCACCGTGTCCGTGTCGGACACTCGTATTTTTGTGTCTCATGTCCTTGTGTCAGGTGACTTAGATGTCCAAGTGACCAAATGACCAAATCGTAGCCCCCTCAATGAGAGAAAAATACATCAAATCACAACCCGAAGAGTGTGTAGACCCCACTGAATGCTGCAAGCTGATCTGGAAGAAGTGGGATACATCACAGATGACCTCTGAACAACCTCATGCCAAAAGCTTGCCTCGATAGCCCAAATCGATTTCTTCAATGACCTTTTTATCCCATTTTTATTCCACCTGAAAAACCATCAAAATGCCTGTAACTCACTGCCTGATGCCCGGGTACAAAATATGACTTTACCAACATGTCTGGAGAAGGGGTAATATGGTAATAACAAGTGGCTGGACCACCTCTCTCCTATGTAGCGCCCTAGGGAAACGTACTAGCTCAATGCAACTGTTGGACATGCCATTTTTGCATGGCAAAACTTGAAAAAAGTGGAAATCTGACCATATCATCACTGAGAGTGCCTGAAACTGATAATTGAGTGTCTCAATGGACTTAGAAGGTCCAAATCTACCAGAGATGAGTACCCATACACCTTGTGGCAACCTGTAAGATCAACTGTAGCCTCAGCCATACCCGGACAATAATAAAATAATGGTCTACACATAATAATAATCATAAAAAATACATTAACCATCATCTGAAACCTATGTCCACTATATGGAATCATCAAAGGTGCATCATGGAACCATAGGTAATCATCATATAACATCATTGGTCCAACTCATCACGGATCCCAAGGTTGACTCGGTCAAACTAGGTTTGACCAGGTCAAGATTGATCAAAATATAACTCAGGATAGAAAAGCCTAATGCTGCAAGTGCAAATGATTAAAGCATGCTCTGTTAATCATTCGCATAGCAAGACTTAAAGTATTAAGCATCATTTCACTGGCAGTTAATAGATAATTATATCAAGCATAAGTTTTAAATAATCATTTACTTACAAAAGAACCTCAGGAATATACTCATTCTGTAGACATGAACATTTTGCTAGCAAAGGGTGAGGGTGAAGAATGCAAGGCTGGGATAAGGGGATGACTTGACTGACTCAACACTGTGATACTTTGGATAAGGGAAAAGGGAGATACACACTTAAGCATATGTCAGATAAAAAACACACAGGGAATGGAAGTGTCTCACAAATGGGATAAGTTATTCAAAGGAGTGCTTATTCAACCTTGGCAAATGTCTACAATTCACATCCAAGCTATATCAACTTCGTGAGGATCTTTTCTAGAACCGCCATGGACTAGGTGCCCGGCTAACCGTAACTTGAGGTTCTAGGGGACACTTAGAATTAGCTATCCCTTACTCCATCTCACATCACAACCCGTGGGCTCCGTGAGGAATTAATCATTACATTTCATTTCCTTGGCCAACAATCTTTGTATTTAGCATATATTTAACAACGGCTTTCTTTAGGCCTATATGACCCTTTTGGGGATTTTGCATGTGCTTAGAAGCACAACTACTCAAGCTTTCATCCAGGGTGCTTTTCACTTCAGTTTCCATTTCATTTCATTTCATATCCCTTTTGGGGATTTTGCATGTGCTTAGAAGCACAACTACTCAAGCTTTCATCCAGGGTACTTTTCAGTTTCCATTTAATTTCACAGCCCTCTTTCTTTGTGTTGAGAAGCACAGTTTTTTAGAGTATTTTCATGGGCTTTCATAAGAGATATAACAATAGTTTCCATATGTAATGATGGTAGTACAATTTGCTTCAGGTTTTAGCCAACACAACTCAAGCAACTTGGGGGACTCTCTACAATCAAGACCAAACATCGAGGAAACCGACTAGAGTGATCCAGGTATCAAATCCAACTCACCTAAGGGTAAGTTCTGTTGCCAACTTAGAGCCAAGACACAAACTAATAGAGATGCTATCCAACACAGAGGCAAAAGTGAGGAGGTCCTCCATATCATAGGCTGAGGTGTAAGTCAAGGTAAAAACCAATCAAGGGAGAGATAATGGATGGATGGGGAAAATGAAGGCGATGCCTAAGCTAGCAAACCATAAAGGTGGGAATGATCATGTCCACACTCCTAAGAGGGTAAAATCAACGAGTATAAAACAAGAGCTTCTAAATGTAAGTAACAAAACCATTTAGATAATCAATAATAACCATATTCATTTCATACATATATAGTGCCAGATCACGATCACTAGATACTAAGTCAAGCTATCAAAATGACGAAAAGAGAAAGATAATAAAACCAATGCACATCATATATATGCTAGGCCATATACTTGTACCTGCTATCTGGATCATCAATAACTGCTGAAACTCTGGGCACTGCTCTGTATGGGACAAAAGGTCATCTCAGTCATCAAATATGAGGTCAAGAGGCTCAGTCTTGGCATAAGGTTCACTGCATGTCTTATCTGGGGCTGCTTTGATATGTGAGTGATCAAAAATACTGCTCATAATAGGCTGATCTCATGTAAAGGCCTGGCTTAGAAAAATATAATGAACTGCTCTGCAATCATGGTAGCTCGGCTACTATGGATGTGATAACAGGTTCTTTAAGACTTCTAGATCTATGAATGAAGCAAATAAATTCTATAAATGAAGCTTTTAAATTCAAATCTACTTGCTTTCTATAAACAAAAATAGGGAAAAAGAGTTTGATTTGAGTTTTAATGGTGAGAAGAGTGAAACCAAGCCCAAGCTTGAGAACTATGATGGTGATGAATATCTGCAAAATCAACTAGTTAGCATGTATATTAATATGCTTGGGTTGTTGGAGAGGAAGAAAATCCAACTTAGGTTCGCTTCCAAATCAACTTTGAATCCTGCAAAAACTCTCATACACTTACAAGAACAAGTGGATTAAATCTAGAAAACATGGATTAATGAAAAATTATGAAGAGTAATTGTAGAACTGATTACGCATACTACTCCCTATCCTTTCACTAGCATGTTATAAGCAAACAACTCAAAGACTATGAATGTTTGCTCCTATGGGCTCAAAGGCTTTCTTAGCTAAATAAACCCACAAATTCAAAGCAATAAATGTAAGAAAGCTAAACAAAATTATACCTCAACCATGTTAATTTTTCGATAAATGCATTCAAACATTATCTAGGATCCTACTAAGAGAATAACAAGCACAACATAACAAACATAAACATAAGAGACACAAATTTTCCTCGGGAAAAACCAAGAAGGTGAAAAACCCCACAACTTCCTCAGAGATAGAATAAGCCACAATACAAGATCACAATGATCAAACCCAAATATAGATAACTCCAGCAGCTACTCCTCCTCCACTTGTGCGCACTCCTCTCTCAACTAATGCAAGTTGGATGAGTGAGTGAATGAATAGAATGAGACACACTCACTCTCTATTTATACACAACTTGACCTGCCTTTAATTCTAGCTGGGCCGACTTCCTAAGGAAGTCTAATAACCCACTCACATGACACAAGCAAGGCCGACCCCACACTAGTGGTCTAATAACCCATCAAATATAAGTTGTGACACTTGCAACACTTGCGACACTTACAAATACAAATGACGACACTTCTGATTGGAGGAATAATACATCTTTATCATGAATATAATAAAGTACAAGTGTAATACATAGAAGAATATCTTCCAAAGTTACAAATACATCAACACTCCCTCTTAACTAGGAAGGTATTCTCTAGACACAGGTCATCAATACATATCGCCACAAGTCTTCAATTCTGGAGCTGGATCATCATCACTGGATCACGGAGCATCATCGACACTATTGCTGTACTCGTCATCTCGATCACTAGGCTATCTCTCTATTCTTCTCGTCATAGGAAGTTCTACAGAGCCAACCCTTTTTCATGCTGGATGTAGGCCTAGCCTCCTGTAGGTCTTCATCATCTCTGCGAGCGGACCATCCTGTGGAATCCTCAGGACTAATTACGTGCGTCAACAAAACCTCGAAAGAGTATGCCAGGATCCTTTATGTGCCTAAGCACGACCGACAAGATCTCCCAGGGAGCTATTACATGTGACCACCACAAAACCTTTAAAAGAGTGTCCCAGGAACGCTTATGTGCATAGCACGACCGGCAAGAACTCTAAAGAGCATCCCAGGATAATTTATATGCCTTAAGCATGATCGGCAAGATCTCTAGGACTGATTACATGTGGTCTGGCAAAACCTCGAAAGAGCATCCCAGGACTGATTACGAGCGTACTACTCAACCTATCGGATCTCCTTGGGAAACATTATATGCCACAGGACAAAACCTCGAAAGAGTATCCTAGGATCCTTTATGTGCCTAAGCACGACCGACAAGATCTCCGAGGGCAAGATTATATGTCCTCCCAAGCAAAACCTCGAAAGAGCATTTGCCAGATCTCCCAGGGAGCTATTATATGCCATAGGCAAAACCTCGCAAGAGTATCTGCAAATATCCCAGGGCAAGATTACATGCTTATTGCACAACCTGTCCACGAACACGGAGTATCATCCTGATACTCATGATCATACTGATCATCATCATACAGCACATCATCCTGATGCACATTGTCATCGCATGATCATCCTGATCATCATCATGACATCGTCCTGATGCATATCATCATCGCATGATCATCGTGATCATTGTCACAGCATCGTCCTGATGCATATCATCTGGAGCATCTTCCTGATGCTCATCACATATGATCATCCTGATCATTATACATAGCAGTAACCGGAGCATCGTTCTGATGCTCATCACACAGCGCTTACATCCACAGCCATGGGAAGGATCCTCCTACCACCATGCTTGGAATGGCTCCTGCAAATGTGCTCCATCACTTCTTCCTCGAAGTATCTTCTATCTAAAGAACACCAAGCCTCTCTCTGAAGTACTCAAACTTCACTCTGGCTAGTGGTTTGGTCAACAAATCTGCAATCTGCTCATTTGTTGCAACATATTGGAGCTTCACTGCTCCTCTCTGCACCATATCCCTGATATAGTGATATTTGATCTCGATGTGCTTCAACCTGTCATGGAACACCGGGTTCTCTGACAACTTCACACAACTCTGGTTGTCACAATAGATACAGGTAGCATCCAACTGGAGATCAAATAAATCAGACAGTAGCTTCCTTAGCCATACTGCCTCACAACTAGCCGAACAAGCTGCAACATACTCTGATTCCGCTGTAATCAGTGCTACGTAGGATTGCTTCCTGCTAAACCAAGAGATCACACCTGATCCCATACTGAAGCAGCACCCCGAGGTGCTCTTCCTATCTGCAGCACTACCTGCCCAATCTGAATCAACATAACCCTCCAAGTTAAACTTGTAAATATTTTGATGCAGAGATCACTACTCCCTCTGTATTAGTCTGAGACCCCAAGTGATATGAATCTCTATGTCAGTACATACCCACAAAACATAGATCCAAATAACTAGGCCTGCATCTACCAACTAACACATAAAGCAATCATATAGACAACAGATATACCCTAGAACCCTTTCGGGAGAAACCAGCTAACTATGTGGCTATCTTCTTAATCTCGAGCCCAGAGCATATAGAAGAATAAAGAAGCAGTACAATACAGAGTTACCTCAACCGGTAGCTCAATCCCTCTGACTAGGGCAAACCCTAATTTGCATGCATCCAGCTAATGCATGCACTGATGGAATGTGCCCTAACTGCCAATCTGGATCTGAGTGCTCTGACGGTGCCTCTGATGGATATTCCCTCTACTGATCACCCTGCTCTGATTTGCTCTCTCAGAAGACTGTCCATTGATGAAATCGGCCCTCTCTGCATGCACAAGTGCGCCCTCCTCCTCTGGATGTCAAATGCTCGTACTACTCCGGATCTCAACAGATCTGAGTTCCGATCGTCTCTAACCTTCCTGAAATCTCAAGGCAAGGCTATCCTGAAACTCTCGGACTCCAACTCGGTCAATCCAACTCACAACGAGCTTCTCTTCCTCAGGAAAAACGTCCTCCTCCAAGCAAACTCGGCCTCCAAAATAATCAGTAATCACATTGTGAAGCTCTCTCAGCTCACAGTCCTGGAGATCTGGTCTCTCTGGAACTGAAGGTAACTGATCTAGCTCAGATCTGACCTTCCTAGCTCCTGCAGCAGCTCCTCCCTATCTCAGAAAATCGCCCCACATGGATAGATTTGTCCTCCTCACTCTGGCAGTATCTCTCTCAGATAATACAACTGAGTAACCCCATCTGGGGACCCCCTACCTCTATAAATAATCTCACCAATGAATTAGGTTTGCCAAAACCTAAGTTGCCAGGGTACCCATACCGGGGGGTTGGGCACTCATACCAGTACCGGGTACCCATACTGCCATACCGAGTACCGGAACTGGTACCTCTGGGAGTACCGCGTAAGTACCGGGTACTTCACCCAAGTATCGGGTACTTGGTCACGGATTTTAGGGTACTTCCGGGCATGAAATTGAAACGCAGACTGGAAATTTCACGGTTATTAGTATTACTTATTACTTATTAACTTATTTTATTACTAATTACTAATTACTAATACACTATACAGTAATGTAATACTGTAATACTAATAGTCTAATTTAAATTTTAAATTTTCTGTTTCATTGTTTTAAAGTTTTTAAATTTTAAATTTTTTTGTATTAATAATTATTAATTTTAATTTAGCTTAATTTTTAGTTTTATTAATTATATTTTAATTTGGCTCATAGCCTCAAACAATAAAGTTAAAACTTAAAAGTTAAGCTATAAGTGTAATGTCTAATGATAATCATTAATGTTAAAAATTAAAAATAAAAATTAAATTATCAGTATAAAGTATAAACTATAAAGATTGCATTTTGATAGTGTCAAGAGTATAATTCTGGGTTTTACTGTCATGACAGCTAGCCTATAAATTTAAAATTTATAATTCAAATTAAACAGTAAACTTATCCAACTGTTAAAAAATTAAAAATTCAACAATGAACAAACTGTCGAACAGAGTTTTTAGTTTCTGTTGGGCGTTAATGGAAGGATGATCACGATTTTTTAATATTGGGCCTTAATGGACCTCCTTGATGCTGATGCAGATGACAGTGATGTTGCAGATGCTGCTGACCTAGCAGAGATGGCTTGAGGAAGCCAAATCAACTATTTTCATTTTGCTATTTTGTATTTCATGTTTAGAACTATGGCAAGTGAGGCATGCCATTTGCCAAATTTTGGATGTAGTATGACAATGGACGCATGGAGTCATGGACATATATCATATTATCATGCTATTATGCTAAATTATCATGCTATTATGCTAATGATTCAAATTTCATATGAATATCAATGACAATATCATATATGTAATTTGAATTAATGTGTAAGCAGCAATACCAATGTCAAATGTGTGTTACTGGTTGAAAACTTATTAACTTAATAATAAAATTATAAATATATTAATAAAATTATTAATATATTAATAAAATTATTAATTATAAATTTATAAAATTATATATATATGTCTACGGTACCCCGACGTACCCAAGTACCCTATTTCAAAAAGTGGCGTACCCGTACCTGTACTCGTCCCAGTACCCAAGTACCCTGGCAACTTAGGCCAAAACCCTAATTCTCGGTGCATGCAAAATGTCACTTTTGCATGTATTCACTGAATGCTGACAGGTCATGCAAAACTCATGCATGCATAGGTCAGTCTCCCCTGAAGCTCTGTATGCAGCCCCTACTGGGCTCATGCCACTGAGTAGAGTGCATCTCACTCTCTACTCCATCCTGATGCCTATGGTACTAATGTCCCTCCATGCAAGGCATCTGAGTCATGGAGGACATCTCGAAGTTACCATAATCTAACAAAACTTTTCATTCGCATCATACTTGAGCCCATAATCAATTGTACCCTTCAGGTACCTCAGAATATGCTTTACAGCAATCAGGTGAACATGTCTAGGATCTGTCAAAAACTGGCTCAAGGTGTTCACCGCAAAGAAAATATCTGGTCTCGTGTTCGTCAGGTACATCAAAGACCCAATCATCTGACGATACATTGTGGCATCAACCGACTCTGATGAAGCATCACTCAATAGCTTCAGGTTCGATGCCATAGGCGTGGTCATGGCCTTGCAGTCCATCATCCCGAACCGCTTCAGGATCTCTACTGCATACTTCCCTAGTCCAAGGAAGATTCCATATGCACTCTACCACACCTCCATACCTAGAAAGTAATGCATCATGCCCAAGTCGTTCATCTCGAACTCGGCAACAAGCTTCCTCTTCATGTCAGCAATCAATCTATCCTCTCCTGTCAAAAACAGGTCATCCACATACAAAAGGAGTATCACTGGATTGCCTTCCTCAACCTTGTAGTAAAGGTTGGAATCCGCTTTACTCTTGATAAAGCCCAAACTGGACAGGCAGCTGTCTATCTTGTCGTACCATGTCCTAGGTGCTTGCTTCAAGCCATACAAGGCTTTCTTCAATCTACACACATATGACTCCTTGTCATGTGTCAGAAAACCAAGGGGCTACTCCACATACACTTCCTTTTCGACTACACCATTCAAGAAAGCTGTATTGACATCCATCTGGTGTATCTTCCATTTAATCACTACAGCCAGAGCAAGTACTGTTCTGATGAAGTGTATCTGGCTATAGGTGCAAAAGTCTCTTCATAATCTATCCCCTCTTTCTAGGAGAAGCCACGAGCTACAAATCTTGCCTTGTATTTCTCTATGCTGCCATCTGCAGCATGCTTGATCTTGTAGATCCACTTGGAAGTCACAACAGACTTCCCATCTGGTCTTGGGACCACATCCCAAACATCATTCTTCATGATCGACTGGTATTCCTCGATCATGGCATCCTTCCATTACTGTATCCCAGATCCTGGGAACTTCATATTCTTCAATATCTTCAATAGATAGTTTTCTTTGAACTTCGTTGCTGGAACAAATATTGTAGTCCTTCTTTTGTAGGTGATTGTATGCAATCTTTCCTACAAGTCAAATTCAATTGCATGATTAGAAACTTCTCATGGTTTACAGAACAAAGTCTTACACATAAGGCATATGTCATACAGTCATGCAATTATCTTAGCCAATGCTTCAATACAACATTCATCCATATCCCGTATTCATACGGTAACTTTCTAGATGCCTTCCATCTCTACCAGAATATTGTTAAGAGTTTGCACTACTCGCAACATGTCAGCAAAGAGGTTTCATTCTAGATAAGTAGCAATGGAATGTTGTACAGTACCATAGGCCACTTACCCATCACATGGATATTAGTAGTATACTGTTCATTAATGCAAATATCCTAATATGCAAAATACACAGCCTAAATCTAGGAACATAAGTATATACACCATAGAACAATATTGTTTAAATAATCAGATATACAAGAAATGACAATTCAAATACTTATCTTTGTTTGTTTGTTGGGTGGACTCCCTCTCAATCTTTTCTTCCTTTCAGGAGCTACTGGAGTCTTTGATAGTGTGCACCTTAACCAATGCTAAAAGTGGATGAGAGGTTCTTCCTTTCTGCAACTCCATTCTGTTGTGGATTGTAAGGAGTGGTCAACTCCCTCTTAATCCCTGAATCACTGCATAACTTCTTGAAGTCTCCTGAAGTGAATTCTCTGCCATTGTCGGATCTAAAGGTCTTGATCTTCTTATCAGTTTGATTTTCTATCAAGGCTTTGAACTCCTTGAACTTATCAAACACTTCATCTTTGTTCTTCAAGAAATAAACCCAAGTCTTCCTAGAGAAATCATCAATGAAAGAAACATAATATACATACCCACTCAGAGAACTGGATGACATTGGTCTGCATACATCGGAGTGGATAATCTCCAAGATTCCTTTTGCTTTGCTTTCACTGCTTGGAAATGCCTTCTTTGTGTTCTTTCCTTTTGCACATCCTTTGCAAACACCTTCATGCTTTGACTAGATCTCAGGAAGACCTTCTATTGCTTTGCTTGCAATTGATAGTGCCCTATAGTGCACATGAGCAAGCCTTCTATGCCAAAGTTCACTTGGCTCTATGGATTCATGTACCATGGCATGTTCAGGTTGTCCCTTTAATTTGTACAATCCTCCCTCTTGCTCTCCAATCACTACTGCATCATCTATGGTCTTACCTTTTGGCCACATAAGTACTTGGCCATCCACAAATGCTACTCTCATTCCTTTTGCATCCAAAGATGATATGGAGAGAAGATTCTTCTTGAGTCCAGGTACATATAGAACATCTTGCATCTTTATAGACTTCCCAGAGTCTAACTTGTAGGAAGCTTCACCACTTCCTTTTATGGGGTATTGATAGTCATCCCCAAGTTTCACCTTATGAGGTGACTCATGTTTAGATAGGTCCATAAGAGATTCTTTGAATCCCGTCATATGTTTAGAAGCCCCACTATCAATAAGCCAATCATTACACCCATGTGTAACAATACCTGTGAGAGCAGAGATTAGAACATATTCATCGTCACTTGAAGAGTCTTCATTCTCTACCTTAGTCTTCTTCCTAGGAGGTTCATCATCCTCAGCAGCATGAGCATGATATCTCTTCTTGTTGTTGTTGAAGTTCCTTTTGTTCTTGGGACATTCTGAGGCAAAGTGTCCCTTCTCATTACAAGTGAAGCATCTCAGATCTTTCTTATCTCTTTGATGACGGTGATGTGAAGTTCTCTTGTGAAAAGATGGCTCCCTCTTGGGCTTACTTCTCTTGGTGTGAGCTGTGAGAGCTTGATCTTCATTTCCCATCTTTTCTTCTCGGGCCACAAGCCTAGCTTCTTCTTGTGACATTCCTCCCATAGTTTACTGAAAGATATCAACTTCTTTTTTGCACAAATACCTTGGATGAAAGAGTCCCATGACCTAGGTAGGCCATTCAATGTGGTCATGACAATTTCTCCATTCTCCACTACTTCATCCACAGCTTCAAGTTGTTCTTTGATTTGAGAGACCTTAGTAAAGTAGGATTGGATGGTCTCTCCACTCTGGAACTTTACCCATTTCAATTGATTCCGCAAAGTCATCTTCTGATTTATATTATCTCCTTCAAACAACTTGGTCAAGGAGTCAAACATCTCCTTAGGTGTCTTTAGGGAAGACACATGAGGTATGAGATGGTCTTTAATAGAATCAACAATGATTCTCTTAGCCTTGACCAGGTTCTTCTTGTGTAAGGCCTTAGCCTCATCTCCCTCTGGAACTGGAACCTCTTCACTTATGTAGGTGTCCAATTCATTCTCTTCTAGGATTAACCCAATCCTATACTTCCATGCTCGGAAGTTGTCAGCTCCTTCAAGCTTATCCTCAAGCTTGGTGTGGTGAGACATCTTAATGAGAAACTCAAATGGAAATAAAAGATTTAGGTCTTACCACTTGATTTGTTGAAAACTGGATCTGGAGCTGGATTAGGGTTTGTTAGAGAAACCCTAAAAATTCAAACTTTGAATTCAAACTTCTGAATGGATGGAAAGATGCACCTTGCTGAGCTGATCAAGCTGGTATACTTCAATTTTGAAATCTGCAAAATTTGACCCCTCAAAATTGCCTTTGAAACTTCCGAATCTTCTAGACAAAATCCCGAACTAGGGTTTGATAATGCCCGGGGTTCTACCTAGCCAAAAAGTTCGATCTTGTGCTCTAAACTTCGATTTTTCTGAGGAGCATCCAGCCATGATCACAGATTCCAAAAATTTTCACTTTTGCAGAAACCCTAATTTTCCACCTTTCCGATCAAAATCTCGAATTAGGGTTTGATGAAGCCCGGCCTTCTGCCCAACCAAAAAATTCGATCTTGGTCTCTAAACTTCGATTTTCTTGAGGGGCATCCAGCCGTGGTCTCTGATTCCAAAAATTCCAACTTTCTCTGAAACCCTAATTTCCCGCAGCAGTGATGGGCCAAAAACTGAAAGTGCTCAGAATTGAATCTGTTTCGACAGAAAGATGCGCCCTTTCAAGGAGAGTTAGCCTAGCCTCCTGCTTTTGATGATCTGAGGAGAGAAACCCAAAAATTAAGAAGCCCTAGCTTCTGCAGCTGCACAGTGTCTTCTTCTTAGCATGGCTCTGATACCATGTTAATTTTTCGATAAATGCATTCAAACATTATCTAGGATCCTACTAAGAGAATAACAAGCACAACATAACAAACATAAACACAAGAGACATAGAGTTTCCTCGGGGAAAACCAAGAAGGTGAAAAACCCTACAACTTCCTCAGAGATAGAATAAGCCACAATACAAGATCAGAATGATCAAACCCAAAGATAGATAACTCCAGCAGCTACTCCTCGTCCACTTGTGCGCACTCCTCTCTCAACTAATGCGAGTTGGATGAGTGAGTAAATGAATAGAATGAGACACACTCACTCTCTATTTATACACAACTCGACTTGCCTTTAATTCTAGCTGGGCCGACTTCCTAAGGAAGTCTAATAACCCACTCACATGACACAAGTAGGGCCGACCCCACACTGGTGGTCTAATAACCCATCAAATATAAGTTGCGACACTTACAAATACAAATGACGACACTTCTGATTGGAGGAATAATACATCTCCATCATGAATATAATAAAGTACAAGTGTAATACATAGAAGAATATCTTCCGAAGTTACAAATACATCAACAAACCAAAGACATGCTTCATAATGATGGATCTTGCACACTTCATGGCCCTCCAAAGTCTCAACAAAATCTTATTACAAAATGTTACGCATTACATGAGCAAAGGTTTGATGCTAATCCACCTTGAAGAATGGAGCTCGACCTTGCTTTTATAGAGATAGAAGAGAAGAGGGCAAGTTCTAGAAGGGATCTAGGGTTTGAGGGGGGCGCATCCATGAAGAGGGAGTGATTGATGGTTGAACTAAACCTTAACTCCACCTTGGTTGGTGCCTCTAGATGAGGTGGCTTCCACCTCAAGAGAGGGCGCCCCTCTTGACTTTGTAAACAACTCCCAACCCATTACAAGCCTCCACACAAGCAAAGTCGCCCATCATGAAGGGAGGGCACAAATCCCAAGAGGAAAACACTTCCAGTGGTCTGGATCTTAACTGAATGCTAAATCTCTTGATTGAAATAACCTCCAATACTGATTGCCAATTGGACTAGGCCGCCTTTATTTGACTGAAATCCCTCAATTTTAGAGAAATTGATTTTTCTCCAAACTTTATTATTTTAATTAAATAATTCTCCATAATTATTTTCAAGAGATTTTTTATTAAAGTGAATAATATTCACTTAAAACTTAGGAAAAGTGGGTTTAGGGGTTTTATGGGTGCTCTGGCTTAGAAAACGAGCACCCCCATGGCAAATTTAACCTCCTAACCACACTTCTATCACTTTTTTTATTTTTTTTACTTAAATCATTAAAAAAACCCCATTAAAGAGGAAAAAATATTTTTGTCGGAAATGTCTGAAAATCCTAAGGGACCTAGTGCATATCCATATGACTTTAATAACCTCCCTAGGTTTGACCACCATGGTAAATACTCCAGCTTTGGAGGTGTGAGTGAAAAACTCGGGAATTATATGCCACTGAAGCGCAACGCATAATTCCTAAGGAAAAAACACTCTAGAGTATCCCCCTGATGGCCAAACCTAAGGTAGGCCAAGTCTTTTACAAGATGACCATGCTTAGACCAACTTATTACAATTCCCCCATGGGGGTCTGGACATGCAATTATTACAAAAGGGCCAAAATTGGCCTTGAAACAGTCTTCTGAACTTCTGAACACTGATGATGAACACTTGATATGTTCATGAAACTGGAGGCTCACAAGAAGTCCAACTATGGTACAAAATAATTGGTAACAGTATGCATAACCACTTAGTGAGTTGGAAGACATAGGTCCACAAATGTTCGAGTGTATAAGCTCCAAGATCTCCTTGGCTTTGCTATCACTGCTTGGAAATGGTTTCTTCACATTCTTCCCTTTCGCACATCCTTTACATATGCCTTCATGCTTTGTCTGGATCTCGGGTAGACCATTCACCATCTTGCTCGCTATCGATAATGCCTTGTAGTTGATGTGATCAAACCTTCTATGCCATAATTCACTTGCTTCCATAGTTTCATGAACCAGTGCTTGTTCTGGTTGTCCCTTGAGTTTGTACAATCCTCCCTCTTGCACTCCAATCATTACTGCATCATCAAATGTTTTACCTTTAGGCCACATAAGTACTTGGCCATCAACAAATGCCACTCGGAATCCTTTCTCATCTAAGGCTGAGATGGAAAGTAGATTCTTCTTCAGTCCTGGTACATATAGGGCATCTTTCATCTTGATAGGCTTTCTTGATTCAAGCTTGTAAGAAGCTTCTCCTACCCCTTTTATGGGATATTGGTAATCGTCTCCAAGTTTCACCTCATGAGGTGAGTCCTTTTCTGTCAAGTTGTTGAGGGCATCCTTGAAACCTGTCATGTGCTTGGAAGCACCACTATCAACAAGCCAATCATTGCTTCAAGAGAAACCGTACCTCTTAGTGCTGAAATCATAACATATTCTTCATCACTTGAAGAATCTTCCCTTGCTTTCTTCTTTACTGGTTTATCATCCTCCGCAACATGAGCATGATGCCTTTTCTTGCTTCCTTTCTTGTTTCCTTTCTTCTTAGGGCAATTTCTAACAATGTGTCCCATCTCATCACAATTGTAGCATTTGAAGTTTGAGTAGTCTTTGGGAGGTCTTTGATTCTTGTTGAATCTTCTAGACTTGTGATGGTGATCTTCTTTCTTGCTCCTCTTAGTATGAGTTGCCAGGGCTTGATTATCATCTTCACCTAACTTCTCCTCTCTGGCTTCAATCCTTGCTTCTTCTTGAGTGCAAGTTTCCAAAAGTGCATTGAATCTGATAAGTTTCTTTCTAGAACACATTCCTTGAATAAATTACTCCCATGATCTTGGAAGACCATTCAAGGTGGTCATTACAAGTTCTGCATTCTCGACATGGTCTCCAATAGCCTCTAGTTGATCTCTGATATGGGAGACCCTTGTGAAGTAAGATTGAATGCTTTCACAACTGTGCATGTTCACACCCTTGAGTTGAGTTCTCAAGGCCATCTTTCTATTAATGTTCTTCCCTTCAAACAATCTCTTCAGTGCATCAAACATCTCTTTTGGAGTTTGCAGAGATGAGATGTGGGGGATCAAGTGATCCTTGATAGAATCAACAATGGTTCTCTTGGCCTTTATCAGATTCTTCTTATGCTTGGCTTTATCTTCATCTCCCTCCGGCTCCGCAACTTCTTCTTTGATATAATTGTCCAATTCATTCTCTTCTAGAATGAGCATCACTCTATACTTCCAGGTACAGAAGTTATCTCCTCCTTCAAGCTTATCCTCAAGCTTGGTATGATTAGTCATCTTGATAAAATGAGAACCTCAAATGGAAATAGAGATAGTAGGACTTACCAAATGAGATGCTCCAACCAAGTTCTTGCTTCACCGTCTTCTGAGATCTGACTTCAAGATGACCTAGGGTTTGTCAGAGAATCCCTAATTTTTCAACTTCGGGATCTTGAAAAACTGAGTGGAGGAAAAGATGCGCCTCCCTAAGGCGAGTTGAGCAACTCTAATTTTCTTCCAAAACTATGGATAGATCTACCAAAAACTTGATGCCCTAGTTTTCCCGAGCAGTAGTGGTAGGCCCAAAAATGAAATTTCTTTGATCGGAATTCTGTCTCCACAGAAAAATGTGCCCTCCTAGGGTGAGTTGCCTTGACCGTCTTTTTCAGCCAAACTGTGGTGAAAAGCTTCCAGGAAGAGAAACCCTAGTTTTCACTTCCGATAGTTGCAGCTGCACAATGTTTTCTTGCAGGCTAGCTCTGAACCCATATTAGCATTTTAAATGCAGTAACATAAAGGATCACTGAAAGTTAAACAAGCATAGCATAGACAATATAACACAACAATTTATCCCAGGAACCCTCGTGGGGCAAAAAACCCAGCAAAACTTCTTCAATAGAGATTCGTCAGAAAGTACAATGTCAATCCTCGTGCAATAACCCAAAACAAGAAGTCTTTAATAGCAGCTACTCTCCTTGACTTTATCTCTCTACTCATGTGAACTTGATGAGTGAGTGAGGTGACCAAATGAGGAAGGCGAGCCTCCTATTTATACTAATTAGTGACTTGACCTTTTTCCCTAATAGGTCCGACTTGACCTTTCAAACAGGGCTGACTTGTCAATTACACAATAAAATATTATTTTCTGGATTCTTATAGGCCGACATAACTATTAGGGTTTACATTGACTATTTCAATAACTTTTACATGATCAAATACAACATCAATAATTCCCGAAGGAAGTACAATACAAATAATACGAATAAACCAAATAAGAATTTCTTCGAAGTTACTGTTATCACACAATCTCTAGCTGATGGATAAAGAGTGTCCCAACAGGGATGGCAGAGGGTGAATAGCTAGAATGGTGTAACCAGCAATAGCTAGGTCTGCCGTTCAAGGAACGAAAGTCACACCGGACAAGGCTACTGTCACTTCAGACAAGGCACGTAGCCAGGTCAGGGGGGAGACCCCGCTCAACTAGTGATGGTTGAGAGACAAAACACAATCAAATCCCAAAGATAGAAAGAAGTGAAGGGAGGAGATGAGTGTTGATTATGTCCTAAGTCTAGTTCCAGCCAGTAGATGGACACAGATAGTAAAAATAGGAATGATGTAGAAGTGACCAGCAATCAAATATAGTGAAATAACTGATAGAATTAGTGATTGTATGGCTGAAGTAGACTAGGATGATGCAGTAAGCTAGAAGTGGAGAAAGAGAATGAATTTGCCCAAGGAAGAGAATTAAGCAGTGCAAAAAATGGACCTAGGGAAGCAAATAAATAATGATTTAAAACACTAGAAATTGGTAGTTAGATTTCTTATGTTTAAATGGCGATTTGAAACCGGTTCTAAGCTACCCGGAACCCCAAACTGACCCAAAACAAGCAGAGAAGAAAAACGCCCCCTAGGAGCGTTTTTGCCAAGTAGACTAGTGCTGATTCTATGGGCAAATGGAGTCCAAAAGAAATGAAACTTTGGATTTAGGCTTTTAAGTGTGTTTCATTAGCGGGTTTTGAAATAAAACTAATTCTAACGGTGAAATCTTAAGTTTTTGTATTTTTAGGGTTTATTAAGTGATTTTCCAGCTTAGCAAGACAATGAAAATGACAAAGAAGAGATAAGGAGATGAAGAATACCTGAAGAAATGGTGAAATGGAGAGCTTTGAGCGAGGACTAGCCCAAAAGATCAAATGTGGAGAGGCCTGCATGTTTCCTTGAGCGTGGGAAGCAACTGGACACCAAGTGCGCCCTGGGTACCTGCCACAAGCAAGAGATAATCAGTAAATGCAACAAATAATCAAGTATAACAGCAAATGAATGGCTGAAAGATAAAGGAATTGACTAGCTGAAAGCAAATGACAACTCCCTTGTGAATAACTTCGAAGAAAATCGCTAGAGTGGAGCTCCCGCTCCAAATATAGCGCCCTCCTTCAAATGGCCACCAACGCTGCAAGTTTAAACCAACAAACAAATGTAGAAACACAACGCAAACTATCTCCACAATGCATCCATAATACTAGCTAACAATCACCACAAATTTACTCCACAACACCAAGTATCAAGCCACAAATGGAATGTCTTTCTCTATCAAGTGCAAGTCGAAAATGCCAAGAAGAAGTGTACAATGGGTGAGTGCCTTCTCTTATAGAGAAAGGCCACTCTCAAAACCCTATTCCCTCCAAAATGGAGGGTTGGGATTAACTCCCCAACAACCAAATCGAATGGTGGAGAGTGAGCCAAGAGGGGGTGCGAATTGCCCAAGTGTAGTGCACAAGTGGAGTGAGGGGTCCATGGTGGGGCCATACAACAATCAAATGAGTAGTTGGGGGGTGCCTATGCACTGTTTTAGCCCCCCATACCACTTAGCCAAAGTCTTAATACATTATATTTGCAAAATGTGAAGTTCTACATAGTGAAAAATGTCCAAGAATGGGCCAATTCGTCCCTTGTGATGAGCTGGGCCAAATGAGGGCCCCACAACATAAATAGAATGTCCAAACATAACCAATATTACCTTAGGAGACCCCCTTATGTTAGCCAACTTTTGCATTTTCCATTTTTCAATAGTTACATTTGCCATATTTGATTTTCCATTTAATTTATTGCTGGTTTTTATTGCTGAAGATGTAATTTGGGATTTTTATCCACTTATAGTGCCCGGATTGTTGAACCGTCTGTTGCAATGTGATCGTGGACCCCAAAAATAGTAGATATGATCACTTGAACGACCCCGATCCATCACTTAGGCAATGTTTGCCCAAAATCCATGATTTTTAATTATTATTGGTCATTAATTTGCCCAAAATCCATGATTTTCCATTTAATTTATTGCTGGTTTTTATTGCTGAAGATGTAATTTGGGATTTTTACCCACTTATAGTGCCCAGATTGTCGAACCGTCTGTTGCAATGCAATCGTGGACCCCAAAAATAGTAGATATGGTCACTTGAACGACCCCGATCCATCATTTAGGCAATGCTTGCCCAAAATCCATGATTTTTAATTAAAACAGGTCATTAATGACCAATAATAATTAAAAATCTCATCGCTACCTCAACTTTTCCAAAATCTGATGCTTGGAGGTTCATATGGGACCCCAATAGAATACAAGTGACCAAAATCGAAATTTCGATCGCAACATTTTTTTGGGCCCATTTTTGGCCTGGTCAACCTAGTTTGACCAAGTCAAATCTGGTCAACATGGTGTTGGCTGAATACTTGTATGCAATATGAAGCGATAGGCTTCCTTATACAAGTTAGTACATTACTAAACAATAAAATGTCAATATGGTGATAAAAAATACATAATATCTCAAAATACGAAGCCCATGGTGAGGTGGGCCCACCACATCCAAAAGACTCAAACTGGTATGCACAACCTATAGACTTGACCACCTAGCTGACTTTGGGTGAGGTGGAAAATAAGGTGAAGGATAAGGGATGACAAGGACTAAGATCACGTGACCCTTTGGATAACTCGGGAAAGTGGGGTCCACTGAGATAAGCATACCATGACGGAACATGGGAAAGGGTGGTGCCTCACAAATGGGTATAGTGCAGGGAAACCGCCACTGATCATCTAACAAGTATCTCACAACTCACATCCGTGTCTTAATAAGACTCTGTGAGGATCTTTTCTAGAGCCGCCAAACTGGGTGTCCAGCAAACCATAACTTGAGACTCTAGGCGACAATCTTGAGCTTGTCCCTTGCTCCCTCTCACCTCCTTGCCCCGTAGGACTAGGTGAGGAAATAACCACTACAAAGCTGATATGTATCGTTGACCAGTGTTCATGTGTGTTTACAAACACATTGCATGGATTTTACATTTACATTTCATACTTAGCCTTTTTGGCTAGATTTTACATTTACAAGAGCCTTTTGGCTTGCTTTACATTTCTTCAATTCTTCATTTCTTCATTTTACATCAAGGCCCTTTTGGGCTACATACATATCTCAATAGATATAATCAAGGTGCTCATACTGCAGAGTAATGGGGGTGAGCATAAATGCTTCGATGACCAATGGGGAACACCCGGTGAGGCTACACAATCCTATACTGCATTGCAACATCGGGGGCAACTGATAGGAGCAAATCCCAGGTTTGAGAGTGCATCTCACACACTAAAGAGCCAAGGCACAAAAGACAGGGAATCATGGCATACTCAGAGATCAGTGGGGAAAGGGATCCTCAAGGTCACAAATCATAATCCAAGTCGGGAAAAATCAATCATGAATGAGTCGGATGGGTGGAGAAAGTGAATGTGGATCCAAAGTCAGTTGCATAAGGGGACTAAATGACCAAGTCTATACCAATAGTGGGAATGTGATCCGGTGTGCATAGCCAGGAGCCTACTGAAGCGGGTGGACTGACATCACCAAGGGCCAAACACATCATAATAACAACTAGATCACCACATCAACATAATATGTAAAGTCAGTGTACTATCATGTATAAACAAGTCTAATCAACAACATAAGCAATAGAACATCAAATGCTATACCTGCTGCTGAAGCTGACTCTGAAACTGGATCTCAACTGAATTCGGGCAGTAAGTGGTAAACCAATAATACTCTGTAGCACTCTATCAAAATATGGCTAGGCAACTATCTCAATGGACTTATGCAAAGCCTGGCAAAGAAGGGTGCCTCTGTAGGCAATAAAGTATACATGTCTGGACAATACCATAAAACCATCTCTCCCCATTGATATGTCTGCTTGGGGCAATTTGAACAAAACTGTGTGCCTCCTCTGAATGCATCCGATCTCTGATCTAGAAAAAAAAGTATAGTATGGTCCCCGACCACACAATCTGCAGCATGGTAGCTCCAGCTAACATGGATGTGATAACAGTTACATTCTTCAACAAAAATAACCTCCAAATCAATAAAATGAGAGTTTCTCCAAACCATCAACAACCAATACTAATTGAGGACCTGTTATCACCTAAACTGTAGTTACCCCTATGGATGTATCCATTCATGGATGGCAATAGGGAAGGGCAACTCAAAAGGTGCAACCACGATCACCTCGACCTCCAATAGATGGTCGTCACGCCAGTCGAGGCAACCTTCGCTTTATGTTATCTAGCCCAGACAACAAAGGGGGAGACCCGATCTACTCCCGATAAGAGAGATCAAAACCAAGACACCAAATCAAGTTAATTCTAAGTGAAGTAAGGTGTATGGTTTATCCTAGACCTTAGGATGAAGTCACAAGACAAGTGGGGGGTTCAATGAGTATAGCTTTGGTTCATTGTGGATGTGAAAGTGATTTATAGTATTTGAAATGAGATCCAGGATTAAAGTACTAGTTCAATTTGAGAAAATCCACTGCCTTGGGAACAGTGTCCAATGGAGGGTAGTTTAGGGGTTGAATTGGGTCTAACTAGTACAAGTGACAAGCTTGATCATGAAGTATGATGACATCAAAGGGTTTAGTCCAGCAAACAAGGATCAAACCACAAGTTAATCCAACAATCTAGGAAAGTCGAATTTGTCTTGGAGAGAGATCAATGCCTTGGGAATTGGGATAATGGAGTCAAAGTGTAGTTAACTTGTGATTGATAGTTTCGGGGTTGAATTGGGGCTAACTAGTACAAGTGACAAGCTTGATCATGAAGTATGATGACATCAAAGGGTTTAGTCCAGCAAAGAAGGATCAAACCACAAGTTAATCCAACAATCTAGGAAAGTCGAATTTGTCTTGGAGAGAGATCAATGCCTTGGGAATTGGGATAATGGAGTCAAAGTGTAGTTAACTTGGAGATAGATGCAATAATAATTTTCTATTCCAATAATCCAGAGCCACAAGTCCCTTTACAATGAGAAGCTCTCTCCTTTAAATAGGAAGGAGAGGCATCAAAATCCTAACCACTTTTTGAATGAGTGGCTAAGATTAAAAGATACAAATGTCTAATCAATGGTTGAGATGAGCTCAACAAATAAATACATGAATCTGGACAAATCGTAGGCCTCAAAAAGACCTCAGAAATCATCAGAAAGTGCCATAAGTGATGGATGCGGGTCCCGATGAAGCTGAAACTGCTGGAGGAGGTGTGGAAGACATCAATCCATCATCATTGATCATCCCATGCCAAAACATTGCCTCAGTAGTCCAAATCGAATTCCTCAATAGCCATTTCTACCAATCCTGAAATGCCTCGGGAAGTGTGAAACTGCCCCAAACTGCCTCCTGGAGTGCCTGCGCTGTCAAGGTGAGGGCACCAGTGTGTCCGGGAGGGGGGTAATATGGTAAAAACAAGTGGCTGGACCACCCCCTCCAAGCACAGCGCCCTAGGTCAACCGGATAAAAATCACATCTGCTCTGACAGTGTCTCCGACAAACCAAAACTGCACTGGGATAGCCTACTGGGGCTCAATCATCACTGTAAGTGCCCGGAACTGAAAAAAAACTGTCTGATTGGACTCAGAAGGTCCAAATCTATCAAAGATGTGTACTCATACACCATATGAGTCTCTGCATGATCATAGAATATATCCAATATACCGGAACAGGTGAAATAATAATAATCTGTAAATGATCAAATAATGCTGTAAACCATGAATCATCATCATAACCCTGTATCTGCTGCATAGAATCATCATGTACATGTACATAGACCATATATCATCTATCCATATCATCACAAGGTCCAACCATCTCATGTCCTATGGTTGACCTTGGTCAAACTAGGTTTGACCAAGTCAACATGACCAAATATAACTCAGACCATCATCAGAAGCTGCTGTAAAGTGTCATAGGTTAATGCATGCTCTACAACTTATTCAAATAACAATTATAACACAAAGCAATCATTACTGGTGATCTAAATCCAAATATATAATGTCATTAATTATTATTATTACTCAGACTAGACTTTCAAGATCATAGTCACTTCATAGCTGTGATCAATTTGCTAGTGAAGGGTGAAGGCTTAAAAATAACTGGCTAGGCTAAGGGATGACTTGACTGACTTAACTTTGTGACACTTTAGCAAAGGGAAAGAGAATACGCACCATAGTATATACTGAATGAGCAACAACACAGGGAATGGCGGTGTCTCACAAATCGATGAGTTGTTCAAAGAGGGTTTATTCACCTTTAAGAGATGTGCACAATCCATAATACAAATGAGGCCAGCAATAATTTAGATATAGCATTTAAGTTCCATTGCTTTTTGGGCCTGAAGTTTCCATAGCCTTGATCTATGTGTGTTTATAAACACATTGCATAGATTTACATTTATCTTAGGCTTTCTGCTGCAGGTGTGTTTTTAAAGCACTTGTTTACTTGAGCACTTCTAGGTGTGTCACAGACAGCTTGTTTACCTAGGTATTTATATTTGCAATAGATATAACATTTTATTTTCATGGCCATTTTCATTTGGCATGCCTTTCATTCATGTGTGTTGAAAAACACATTGCATGAACGGGCTTTTCATACAAGATATAACATTTCATTTTTCCAGATTTTGTATTCATGGCAGCACTAAAAGTTTCAGGTTTAGCCAACACAACTTTAGTGACTAGGGGGAATTCACAAGGAACTCCAACTCACCATAGGTAAGTTTTGTCACCAACTTAGAGCCGAGACACAATAAACAGGGAAGCTCATCCAATACAGAGGCTACGTTGGGGAAAAGATCCTCCATGTCACTAGTCAAGTAGTAAGTCACGGTGATAAACTAAAAGGTAGGCAGTGGATGGATGAAGACAATGAATAATGGAGCCAACTATAGCAAGCCAAGGTATGGTGGAATGATCACCTCTATTCTCCCTAAGGAGGGTAAAACCAATGAGTATGAATAGTAAACTTCTAAGTCTGGGTAGGGACAATATAATATATATAATAAGATCAACCAGGCCCACATATCTATATGATCGCCAAATCATGACACTAGGTGCTAAAACATGCTATAAGAATAAGTATAAAAGCAATATAACCATAACACAATGATATACCTGCTGAGTCATATACCTGAATGCTCATCATCTGAACCATCATCTGTCCTCTGAAACTGCTACTGCAACTCTGGGCACTACTGACTGCTCTGTACAAATGGTATAATGGCTACATCGGTCATCTCTCTGAGTGTCCTGAGACTCAGTCATGGCATGGGGGATATATATTGCTGTCCAAAATCTGATAGTGATCCAATATATATCCTCATCTCAGCATCTCAAATGTAAGGGAACTGACTAAATAGAGTACTGGAATCAGAAAAATAATGTATGGTAGCCCGGCTACTATATATGTGATAACATCTGGCTCTGGCTGGGACAAGTGCTCTGCTAAAATGAGTGCTTGAGAACCTCAGAATCTCTAGTCCTCGAACTCTGCTACTCGAATCCTCGATCCAGCACTCTACCATTTTGCTTCCAGCTTTTATTTTGCACCTATTTCTGCATTCACAAACATCAAAAATACCTCATGCCGCATGTATGGGAAAAATATAACATCCAACTGAAATAAAATCTATCCTATGTCAGAAATATAAATGCATGAAATATAAATGCAGAAAGTAAATTAAACTACTAACATAACTTGCAAAGTTTGAGATTTATTGTGCAGGAAAAAGAAAAATGACAGGTACGCAATTAAACTAGGAGCTTACAAAGGAGCTTAGAAACAAACAAAAAGGTGCCAGACTCAATGGCTGAAAAGACTAACTACTGCCCAAGTAGGCTTATTTGTTTTCCTACCTACTCTAATCTAACCAGTCGTCACGAATGCTAGGTAAAATCATAAATCCAGTGCAACCATTCATCAAACATATTAGTGATTCTTCTTTGATTTCTGGTAATAAAACAAGTCATGATTGGATTAAAGATCAGAGAATTTGATAATGCAATCTTCCAGGTTTGTTCAAAAATTGAATAAAGGTTTGAATGGTGCAAAATGAAATCATGCCAAGGAAAAGATTGACTGATGCAAACATCCTCCATCCAAGAATTGATAGGATCATAAAATTTATGCAAGTTATTGCTTAAGATTGGTGGAGGAAAAATATAAGGCTTGTAACTTAATTCTTTTTCACAGAACATAACTTCCTCATTTACTTCTCTTACATATTCAATTTGGTTCTCCCTGGGATTAATGATCAAATAGAAACCAAGTGGGGATAACTTAAAGTTTAAAAGACGAAAAATTAAGATCAAACCCACTTGATGCTCAAAAATGGAGAAAAGATGAAATTGATCTTTAAACACCTTTTCTAGCCACCAAGGATGATTGATAATTTGACAACAAGCTGTTTGATTCCAAAGTAACTGAAAGGGACATGAAGTGCTTTTTCTCCAAACATGTGATCACACTTATACTTCCTATTAAAAATTTCCAAGGCAAAAGATCGACTAGAGCACCAACCCAAAGATGATTGAAAGAGTTGGGAAAGGAGGGTGGATTGCAAATATGAAAATTCTCCCAAATGGATAAACAAGTTTGACCTTGGATTTTGATAATAGAAAACATTCTTTACTCTAGGAATTATTTCAAGCTTTTGATGAAGTTTAATATTTACAATCTGAGGACAAGATTGACCATAGCTATCTAACTCTAAGTTATTTTGATTAAGGATGAAAAAATGAAAATTTAAAGATTCATTATCAGAAGTGGAACAAAGATTAGAATATCTAGTATGATTCACTAATTCATCCTCATCTTGAGATTGACTCATTGATTCTTCATTAAATTCATACGAGGATAAATGATCATTTTTATTCAATTTGTCAGGGATCAAATTAATAAGTTGATCTAAAACATCTTGACTATTTGCACAATGATCATATGAAAGCACTACTAAATGATCTTGGTTAATGTCTCCACTTTTTTCTTCTTCAATAAGTTGATAAGGAATTGAATGATTACTAAAGATAGAATGACTAATGAGTTTCTCTGAGGGAGGAACTTCAATAGACTCGCTGACTAAAAACTCATCCTCAGAAATTTCCTCAGGATCAGGACTAGGGCTACCTAAAAAGCAATTTGAAAACTTATTGTTTGTACAATGATTAAAGATTTGACTTTCGATTGAATCAAAAGTAGAAAACTTATCATCAGAAGAAATTGGGCAGGAAAGGTCATCTCTGGATGTTGACAAATCACTTGATATTTGATTGTTAAATGATTCAACAATAGGATCGGAAAGGGGAGGGTTTTGATCTTGGATTTGATTTGAAAGATACATATCATCGAATTCACTTTCCCATTCTTCCAGGAATTTATTTTCAAACATGTCATAACCAGAAATGCTATTGGGTTTCAAATTCGAAAGCCACAGTCCAGCTCTTTCTTTGAAAGATGAAGCCAATAGTCTCATACACACATCCTCATGGGTTATGGATAACTCTTTAATAATTTCCCTAAAAAGTTCAAGGTGTCTTTTAGCAGAGATTTCATAACTTCTATCGAAAATAGGCAACCTTGCACATGCTTGATGAGGAATATGATGAGGATACCCAACAATTTTTGAAAAGTCAAAAACTTTTAAACTACCGAAAGTTCTAGGTCGCTTAGAGGCAGCCATGGATAATTTTTTTTTTATATATATATATATATATTTTTTATATTTATTTTTAAATTCAAGAGCCTGAAAACAAAATGATGCACCCCATGGGTTCTAGATAATGATAGGATCTGTCTTAATTCTAGTATTGTAAGGATGCAAATGAGCTCGCTCCTCAGCGGAGTCACAATTTGGAGTCGCCAGGTAGATTTTTTTTAAACTCTTCTACCAAGATATGTGTCGTTGTATATGCAGGAGAGAGTGAGTAATGACTACTAGTTTTATCCAAGGTAAGCCTATGCCTTCTATAGCGCCAAAATGTTAAGCGAAAAGAACGGGAGTAGGACTTGAGAAATATATGTCAAACCAAAGTAAGCCTATTCCCTCCCCGGCAACGGCACCAAAATGTTAGGAAAAGAGAACGGGAGGGCTTTAAGAAAGGTATGTCGAACCAGGGTAAGCTATTGCCTTCCCCGGCAACGGCGCCAAAATGTTATCACCTAAACTGTAGTTACCCCTATGGATGTATCCACTCATGGATGGCAATAGGGAAGGGCAACTCAAAATGTGCAACCATGATCACCTCGACCTCCAATAGATGGTTGTCACGCTAGTCGAGGCAACCTTCGCTTTATGTTATCTAGCCCAGACAACAAAGGGGGAGATCCGATCTACTCCCGACAAGAGAGATCAAAACCAAGACACCAAATCAAGTTAATTCTAAGTGAAGTAAGGTGTATGGTTTATCCTAGACCTTAGGATGAAGTCACAAGACAAGTGGGGGGTTCAATGAGTATAGCTTTGGTTCATTGTGGATGTGAAAGTGATTTATAGTATTTGAAATGAGATCCAGGATTAAAGTACTAGTTCAATTTGAGAAAATCCACTGCCTTGGGAACCGTGTCCAATGCAAGGTAGTTTAGGGGTTGAATTGGGGCTAACTAGTACAAGTGACAAGCTTGATCATGAAGTATGATGACATTAAAGGGTTTAGTCCAGCAAACAAGGATCAAACCACAGTTAATCCAACAATCTAGGAAAGTCGAATTTGACTTGGAGAGAGATCAGTGCCTTGGGAATTGGGATAATGGAGTCAAAGTGTAGTTAACTTGTGATTGATAACTCCTATTGTATGAGACAAGTGGGCAATTAAAGTCTTGATGGATGAATAGGTCTAGATCTAGGTTTCACCTAAGTGGACCACAATCCCTTAAAACAAGGAATGCTATTCCCAAGGAAAGATTTGACAAAGTGGCATACTAGACCTAGGTTTTGAATTATGCCCGTTCCAAATCCACAAAAATCTCATATACCCATGTCCTGGAAGTGGGCCAACTCACTTCTCCAAGGTGGTGCGACTTTACCCAAGGAGGCTAAAAAGTGGGATAAATGAATCAAGACAAGTCCAATGGCATCCAAAATTTAGATCCAAGTAGGTTGATCAGGTGAGGATATGGATCTATAATTTCAAGGCAATCCGATGGCTAGGTCTTACTAGATCTGAGTTTAAAGATACCAAGTGGTCCAAAATGGGGATTAAATCCCTTAAAATGTGGAATAGGGCCCACAAGGTAGAAATCAGAAAAGTGACAATCTGGGGGTAGGTTATTGGATGTGTAGATCATGAATCAAGTGGGATCTCAACTACCCATAAACTAGATCTAGGGCAACTCACCCAAACCAGGAAGTGCGCCCTTGCTTGGAGAGGCTTAGTGCCTTGGGAAGAGGGTCAAATGGAGGCCAATCCTCACCAAACTATAGATCCGGGATGTCGTGGATACTATAGAGGTGGGTTTTAAATTTCTTACCCAAGAGGCCACTAGATCTCAGTAGATCTGAGAAAATGTAAAAATGGGGGTTTTGATTAATTAGGGTTTTAAATGTTTTAGACAAGTGGATAGATCATGGAGATAGAACTTACCTTGAGATCATACCTGAGTGATGAAGAGAGATGCTTTGATGTTGAGGAAGCTTCCCGCAGAGATCAAATGAGAAATTCTTGATTTTGCTTGCCAAATTGATGCCCTTGCCCACAAGTGCGCCCTCCTATACCTGTCAATCCAAGGAAAATCGATTTCAAACAGAGAGGTCAAGTATGGAGGAAATACAAGTAAAATGCAATGATAACATGAAATAGAAGGTCCTGGGACAGTAATACTCCCTGTTACCAACGAAGAGATCCAAAGAAGAAGTAGGGAGAGTCTTCCCTTACCAATACTTCCTCCTCAAAGCCAATCGGCCTCCACCTGTAGATACAAAAAACGTGGTACAAAAGATATGGCAAAACAAGATCTCCAATAACTCAGTGCAAAGGAAGAACCAACGAACGAACACCAAAAACATTCACCACAACACTGGAGATAGATGCAATAATAATTTTCTATTCCAATAATCCAGAGCCACCAGTCCCTTTACAATGAGAAGCTCTCTCCTTTAAATAGGAAGGAGAGGCATCAAAATCCTAACCACTTTTTGAATGAGTGGCTAAGATTAAAAGATACAAATGTCTAATCAATGGTTGAGATGAGCTCAACAAATAAATACATGGATCACTGATAAAATATAACATAAGTGGACAAAATCGCCCTAGGAGAGGGGAATCCCACCATATCATGATGAGAAAATATAATAAGAAGCTTATGGTGGGTCCAAGGGGTAATTTTAGCCACCCTTGGTCAATCCCCATAGCACAATAATAATAAAATAATCATTAATATACCAAATCATGCCTCTATGGATAAATCGTAGGCCTCAAAAGACCTCATAAATCATCAGAAAGTGCCATAAGTGATGGATGCGGGCCTCGATGAAGCTGAAACTACTGGAGGAGGTGTGGAAGACATCAATCCATCATCACTGATCATCCCATTCCAAAACATTGCCTCAGTAGCCCAAATCGAATTCCTCAATAGCCATTTCTACCAATCCTGAAATGCCTCGAGAAGTGTGAAACTGCCCCAAACTGCCTCCTGGAGTGGCTGCGCTGTCAAGGTGAGGGCACCAGTGTGTCCGGGAGGGGGGTAATATGGTAAAAACAAGTGGCTGGACCACCCCCTCCAAGCACAGCGCCCTAGGTCAACCGGATAAAAATCACATCTGCTCTGACAGTGTCTCCGACAAACCAAAACTGCACTGGGATAGCCTACTGGGGCTCAATCATCACTGTAAGTGCCCGGAACTGAAAACAAACTGTCTCATTGGACTCATAAGGTCCAAATCCATCCAAGATGTGTACTCATACACCATATGAGTCTCTGCATGATCATAAAATATATCCAATATACCGGAACAGGTGAAATAATAATAATCTGTAAATGATCAAATAATGCTGTAAACCATGAATCATCATCATAACCCTGTATCTGCTGCATAGAATCATCATGTACATGTACATAGACCATATATCATCTATCCATATCATCACAAGGTCCAACCATCTCATGTCCTATGGTTGACCTTGGTCAAACTAGGTTTGACCAAGTCAACATGACGAAAGATAACTCAGACCATCATCAGAAGCTGCTGTAAAGTGTCATAGGTTAATGCATGCTCTACAACTTATTCAAATAACAATTATAACACAAAGCAATCATTACTGGCGATCTAAATCCAAATATATAATGTCATTAATTATTATTATTACTCAGACTAGACTTTCAAGATCATAGTCACTTCATAGCTGTGATCAATTTGCTAGTGAAGGGTGAAGGCTTAAAAATAACTGGCTAGGCTAAGGGATGACTTGACTGACTTAACTTTGTGACACTTTAGCAAAGGGAAAGGGAATATGCACCATAGTATATACTGAATGAGCAACAACACAGGGAATGGCGATGTCTCACAAATGGATGAGTTGTTCAAAGAGGGTTTATTCACCTTTAAGAGATGCGCACAATCCATAATACAAATGAGGCCAGCAATAATTTAGATTAAGCATTTAAGTTCCATTGCTTTTTGGGCCTGAAGTTTCCATAGCCTTGATCTATGTGTGTTTATAAACACATTGCATAGATTTACATTTATCTTAGGCTTTCTGCTGCAGGTGTGTTTTTAAGGCACTTGTTTACTTGAGCACTTCTAGGTGTGTCACAGACAGCTTGTTTACCTAGGTATTTATATTTCCAACAGATATAACATTTTATTTTCATGGCCATTTTCATTTGGCATGCCTTTCATTCATGTGTGTTGAAAAACACATTGCATGAACGGGCTTTTCATACAAGATATAGCATTTCATTTTTCCAGATTTTGTATTCATGGCAGCACTAAAAGTTTCAGGTTTAGCCAACACAACTTTAGTGACTAGGGGGAATTCACAAGGAACTCCAACTCACCATAGGTAAGTTTTGTCACCAACTCAGAGCCGAGACACAATAAACAGGGAAGCTCATCCAATACAAAGGCTACGTTGGGGAAAAGATCCTCCATGTCACTAGTCAAGTAGTAAGTCACGGTGATAAACTAAAAGGTGGGCAGTGGATGGATGAAGACAATGAATAATGGAGCCAACTCTAGCAAGCCAAGGTATGGTGGAATGATCACCTCTATTCTCCCTAAGGAGGGTAAAACCAATGAGTATGAATAGTGAACTTCGAAGTCTGAGTAGGGACAATATAATATATATAATAAGATCAGCCAAGCCCACATATCTATATGATTGCCAGATCATGACACTAGGTGCTAAGACATGCTATAAGAATAAGTATAAAAGCAATATAACCATAACACAATGATATACCTGCTGAGTCATATACCTGAATGCTCATCATCTGAACCATCATCTGTTCTCTGAAACTGCTACTGCAACTCTGGGCACTACTGACTGCTCTGTACAAATGGTATAATGGCTACATCGGTCATCTCTTTAAGTGTCCTGAGACTCAGTCATGGCATGGGGGATATATACTGCTTTCCAAAATCTGATAGTGATCCAATATAGATGCTCATCTCAGCATCTCAAATGTAAGGGAACTGGCTGAATAGAGTACTGGAATCAGAAAAATAATGTATGGTAGCCCGGCTACTATATATGTGATAACAGGACCGATGCTTTGATAAGGTTATAGGTTCAAAACCTCCATAATACAATAATAATATCCAAGCTAAAACCCTAGGTCTAATTTAGGAATGCATAAACTAACAATATCCAGCTAACTTAGTGGACAAGTTCAACAAGTAATAAAATATTGGTGGTTATGCCGCATGTACAAATTTCAAAGCAAAAGAGCTCCTAGAGGTGGGATGCACCCCTAAAGTAGGCAACAATACCAAGTCAAATCAATAATTAACTCCCCACACTCTTCCAAGAGAAGGTTGCTCCATAAAAAATGCAAAGTATTCAACTCCATCCATGTGTGGCATCCAAAGAGTAAATAAACCTCACATGTGTGGCATCTTGAAGCTGCAATTAATTCTCAAGAACTGTGCCAACAGTTATAGACTTATAGCCCTAGGTGTAGGGAGTCAAACATGCAAGGAAGCAAACACCATGATGAATAAAGGGGACAGCCCCACCAAATCAACCCATATATGAATAAAATAAGCCAAGCACATGTATGTCATTAAGCCATGCGCTCCACCTCATTAGGCTAGTAACCTCATCATAAGCCTGTGAGAGGGTGAAACATGGCCCCTAGCTAGGGCACTTCACATGTAAAGCTAATAATGAAGTAAAAAAGGGGTCAAACCATGGTTAAATCATTGCAATTAACCAGGGTGAGCGCTCCTCCTAGGATAACAACATATGATATAACAAGTCAACATGAAATATGTATGAAATACACCTAAAATGACTAGAGTGCTCAAGCTAGAATCCTCCACTATCAACACATATTTAAGCCATGCTGGGTTCAAACAAGAGATGGTCAATAATATCATGGACACCATCCATGTGTAACAAACCATAAACATGCACCAACTCAAACCAAATGGCACAAATGTGCTAAAGGAATCATCTGCTGTGCAATCCTTACATCCTCAACACATCAACAAGGCCCCATCACCAAACTACCATCACAATGCTAAATAACATCACAGAAACTCTGGTGCAATGAATCAATCCAACAATATAATCATGCAAGATCGAGGGGCACAAATAAATCACTCTGTACTTAAACACCTTTCTCTAGACATTGCGCAGCATGCTGTTGAGGCAAAAGGTGAGAACGAACCATTAAGGCAATGCTAGGAAAAGTGTGTGCATATCTAATAACTCAAGTACTAAAAATGATCAAGCCATAAGATGTAATCTGTCTATATGAACAAAATGGAAGTGGATCGACATGTAGCATGAGGAGTAACACTATGCATGGGAGTAGACCATACAAATCACAGTTTCAAATTGTTTTAAGGGGGCATCCCTCGAGTTTTGTTGGGGGCACCTTCCAGCATCTGGGACCTGGAGATGCATCCCTTGGGAGGGGAGACATGGGGATGTGTCTCCTAGGGTTGGCGATGCGTCCCCGGCGACACAGCTCAGTGCTGACACAATGGTTAATTCTTTGTTTATACATTTTGACATGAATTTAAATTCATAGTTTGAGCTTCTGTATATGGAGAAGAATGTACAAATTCATTGCATGGCACAAAGAATCAAATCATTCAAATTTTCCTTGCATTACTGAAATTGTTGGGAAGGTAATCCTTAACATTCTTATATTCCAGAATATAAGGTTGAGTTTTGAAGTGTCTGTTTCAGCCTTTTAGTTAATAAGGATGTAACTAAGCCTATAGTTTACCATCTGATTAAGTGATTATGGTAGTCAAAAAAAGCTTTTAACACCTTAATGCTATTATAGAGGTCAAATCCACTGTTTATTCTTTCTAAGATGAATTTTAAACTCATGGGTTGAGCTTCTATATATGTATTTAGTGAACAATATTCCTTCTGTTTTCTCTAGGTCTTTGAGACTTGATTTTGTGCTGGTGTATTAGATGCAATGTATTTTGTACAAACAACTAAGGCTAAGCCTTACATATCCAGCTTTGTTGGAGACTGGCGGGTTTCAATTTTATGGTTATATATTAAATATGGTTTTATACAAATTAATCAAATCTTTAAATGATTGATATGGATTTTCAACAAACATTCTTGAAACTGACAATGCCTTGATTCCCAATATTTACACATACATTTCTACATGTAGACATCAGAATGCAATCTTTAAACTATGTTAACGCTGGAATTTGTTTTTAAAGTTCTAACCCTTTTCAAAAGTATTTAATGCAGCTAACGGAAAGTTTTCATCCATAATTATACTTTGAAAATGTTGAATATTTGTTGGTTTCTGAAGCGTAACGGAGATTAGACATGACCCTGCAATCTCTCTATGTTAATGTGGAATTTGTTGATTTAAAGTGTCTCCTTTTCAAGAATATATAATGTAGCTAATGAAAGTTTTCATCTACAGTTACATTTTGAAAATGTCCAATATTTCTTTCCTTTTGAATAAGAGTTTTTCTAAGTTCTTTTACCAAAAAGTTCTCCCTTGCAAGGGTATCTAACAAACATTTTTGCCTGCTCTTGTTTAATTTACTGCAGGTTCTTTATACATCTTAGCAGAATAGAGGTTAGGATTATGAAGAGGAGCTCGTAATACATGCAAGATTGTTTTGGGGATTTCTGATGCATGAATCATGTGTGTGAAGTCTAGGAATGTTGGACACATCAGAAATCTAATTGGGAGGCTCTTTCTTTGATTATTAATGTAAAATTTTTATTATAGCTTTTTTATTGGTTTGGATACATTCACTTAGATTCAGTTCAATGACACATAATTGTGTCTAAACACATCACCTCATTTGAGTTAAAAGTCGAATTGTGCTAAGTAACTCCTCCTGATCATTCATGGTGTTTACATGCATGAAATATTATATGCAGAGTGACAAAGATGGAAAGTATTTTCCAGCATCAAATGTTGAGATGATCTTTCCTTGTCAGTTTTAATGACACAAAAAGTTGCAAATACTCTTTTTCTATTAGATGCAAAGTTGGCAAGAAATCAAATCAAATACTTAATTACACAGATGGGTGTTTATATTTTAGAATTTGGGGTGGACTAGAGCATATGCTTTTCCTAAACTGCGCAAGGATGAGACAAGTGTACTGTCCAAATTGATTCTATGGTAGTCGTTCCAAATTTGAAATAAAGAAAAAAATATATAAAAAATAACTGGTAGCTATGCATGGATAACTGGTAGTTGATGTATGAATAACTCATAATTGATCCATGGATAACGAGCAATTCGTGCAACTACCTAATGCATGAATAACTCGTAGTTGATGCATGGATAACAGCCAATTCGTGCAACTACGCATAAAGAATAAGTAACTTGTTTGTAGCACTTTACCTGTGACCTATCGGTGTTCACCAGCCACATTTTAAGTGATTGCACTAGTATTTACATCGATAGGTGTTTATATTTGAGAATTTGAGGTGGACTAGAGCCTATGCTTTTCCTAGACTGCACCAGTTTGGGGTGGACTAGAGCTTATGCTTTTCCTAGACTGCACGAGGATGAGACAAGTGTACTGTCCAAATTGATTCTATGGCAGTTGTTCCAAATTTGAAATAAAGAAAAAATATATAAAAAATAACTGGTAGCTATGCATGGATAACTGGTAGCTAATGCATGAATAACTCATAGCTGATCCATGGATAACGAGCAATCCGTGCAACTACCTGATGCATGAATAACTCATAGTTGATGCACGGATAACATGCAATTCGTGCAACTACGCATAAATAATAAGTAACTTGTTTGTAGCACTTAACTTGTGACCTATCGGTGTTCACCAGCCACATGTTAAGCAGGGTAATTTTTAAGGATTCTAATATTACACTTAAGTTTAGTATTCTAGGCGATTATTTTGGATTGGAAAAAACATAGATATAGATAGGTAGGCGAATATTAAATACAAAACCTACAATTTACTACTGAAAGGTGTAAATTTTGGTGAATAATATGATAAAAAAACATATTTTATGTAAATGCAGGCTATATTAGAGACTAAAAATGACCAAATAGCGAATTTATTTATTGAAAAAAATCCCCCAAAATAGCCAATTGGCGAAATTTCGCCCCTAAAAATTACCCTAATGTTAAGTGACTGTGCTAGTATTTACACCGATAAGTGTTTATATTTTAGAAATTGGGGTGGACTAGAGCCTATGCTTTTCCTAGACTGCACAAAGATGAGACAAGTGTACTATCCAAATTGATTCTATGGCAATCGTTCTAAATTTTAAATAAAGAAAAAAATATATAAAAAACAACTAGTAGCTATGCATGGATAACTTACAAATGATCCATGGATAACAGGCAATTTGTGCAACTACCTGATGCATGAATAACTCATAGTTGATGCATGGATAATAAACAATTCGTGCAACTATGCATAAAGAATAAGCAACTTGTTTGTAGCACTTAACTTGTGACCTATTGATGTTCACTAGCCACATGTTAAGTGACCGTCTAGTTTTTTTTTAGTCCATACTCGTGCAAAAGTCAAATATTTTATTGAAACATTTGGTAGGCATGACATAATTTTGTAATCAAGAATTCATATTATTTTAACATCTCTTCCTGATCAGCAACATAAATTTCATATTCGATTAGAAACTGAAATGCACAATGCACACAGGACAACCATGATCTGGTCGGCTGATAACTTTCACTTCATTGACATGAATAAAGTCCATTCACTGTGCATGTTAAGTGTTGCGATTAAATGTGAACCCTTCCCTAAGAACTTGCCCACTTTTTCTGCCAAGCGAGCATCCATGCTCAAGGTTCATACAATGCTTGGAATTTATATAAATAAATAATGCTTGGTTCACATATGCAACGTATTGGATTGGGGAACATTTTACATATCTACCAATTATGTTAGCACTAGTGTTGAACGAGTACACATACCCACACCTAGTGCGTGCCAAATTCTTAAAAGACAAGATTTGACTTTATCTCTCATATATATATATGCATTATGACCAATAAACACTAGATTTATTGTTTTAAAGATAAATCAATGAAAATGAAAAGTAGAAAGACCCTAGTGCCCTCAATGGTGACATAGATTCCTTGTCTTAACTATGATGAAACCTCTCTTTAATTTGTAGGTTTGAGGCTTCCAAAGTATGAATAGAACCAAGCCAAGGAAGATTCCCTATGATGAATGAATTAAAATTGCAAGATTGGAATCAAGCTAACTACAATAGATTGTTAAGGCACTAATCTTCATTCATTACTAGTGTATTAGTTAAGGTTAGGTTGGCTTAGTGGTATGTTACATCATGATCACTTTATCTCTTATTTATAATAAAGGAGATCCATTTGTATAGGCATCTCGTATCATCTTGTGCATTAGATATTGTTGAAATATTGTAACTTCTAAGAATATTCTATTTGTACTTTATTATCCAGAGATGTTTCATTCCTCCGTCAGGACATTATTATATATCCGGAGATGTTTATTCCTCCGTCGGGATGTTGTAACTAGGGTTATTAGACTTCCCTAGTGGGGTCAGCCCTGAGTTAAGTGTTTTGGGGTTATTAAACTCTCCTAGGAGAAGTCGGCTCAGTTAGGGTTAAAAGTCAAGTGACGTAAAGTATAAATAGAGGAGGTGTGTTCCTCATTTGAACACACACTCATTCATTCACTCACTTATGAATTACGCATATGAGAGAGAGAGATCTGCGAAGGAGGAGAAGGAGCTCTTGTTTGGGGATTACATCTTTGTATTTGTTGGTCATCTATATTGAGGAAAGCTTTGCTGGGTTTTCTACCCCATGAGGGTTTCCCAGGATAAATCTGTGTCTATCTTGTGATTGTGTTTCTTTCAGTGATCCTTATTATGCTCTTGTTGTGAATTTTATGCTAAACTTAACATGCTATCAGAGCTAGCCTGAATAGGACATCTTTCACAAGGTGAAAATATCTCTCTCCTCCTCCGGTAAAAATTAGGGTTTCTGTAAAAGTTGGAATTTTTGGAATCTGATTGCATGGCTGGATGATCCTCCTCAAAAGCGAAATTTTGAGCCCTAGATCGAACTTTTTGAGTGGGTAGATCTCCGGGAAAGTCAAACCCTAGTTTGACTTTTGGACCAGAAAACCAGTGAACTAGAAAAGCTGCGAACCGGTGCACCAGTGAACTAGAAAAGCTGAGAACCTGTGCACTAGTGAACCAGAAAACTGCTAACCAGTGAACTAGTGAACCAGTAAACCAGAAAATCTGTTGTAGATCTGAATTTTGCTGGTCAAGTTTGAAGGGTGAAAAGTTGAAGTTTTCAGAAATCAAGTACACCAGTCAACTCAATTCAGTCAAGCACATCTCCTGGTAAGGTCAGTTTTGCATTTTAAATTTTTGGTGACCTCCTGGATAAGATGGCCCCAAGTACTAAGCTTGAGGACAAGCTAGAGGGTATAGAGAATTTCCGAGCATGGAAATATAAGATTGGTCTCATTCTTGAAGAGAATGATCTTGTCCAATACATCAAAGATGAAGTTGCAGAACCCGCGGAAGATGAAGCTAAAGAGAAGTACAAGAAGGATATGATTAGGGCAAAGAGAATCATTGTTGATTCTATCAAAGACCACTTGATTCCCCAAGTGTCATCCAAGAAGACCCTGAAGGAAATGTATGATGCCCTAGCCAGAATGTATGAAGGGAGGAACGTCAATAGGAAGATGAACCTGAGAGCTGAATTGAAGAGCACTAAGATGAGTCAAGGAGAATCTATTCAAGATTACTTCACAAGGGTCTCCCAGTTGAAGGAACAACTAGAAGCCATTGGAGACTCCCTTGATGAAGATGAACTAGTCATGACTGCTATGGTCTCACTGGACCTTGGGATTCATTCATCCAGACCATGTGTGCTAGAAAGGAAAGCATGAAGTTTGATATTGTATGGGAGGATTGCATTCAAGAAAAGGCTAGAGTAGCCAATAGAGAAGCCTTACTCAAAGAAGATAATCAAGCATTAACCACCCATACCAAAAGAAGAAGGAGTCAATCCAACTTCAAGAAGGAAAGCCATAAGGAGTCTCAACCTCCACAAAGGTATCAAAAGAAAAGAAGAACCATTCCATAAAGAAATTACTCTTCATTCCAATGTTTCAATTGTCACAAAATATGACACATTGCTAAGGATTGTCCTTCAAAGAAGAAGAAGGGTTTCCACCACAGAAGACATCAAGCACATCTAGCAGAAGATGATAGTGAAGAAGAGACGAAAAACCTCCCAAGAAGTAAGCAAAGGAAGAAATCGAAGAATATGTCCCGTGACAGTGGTGCTTCAAAGCACATGACAGGACAGAAGAAGACTCTCTCCAGTTTAGAAGAAAAGGAGTCCCCTCACAAAGCTCTCTAGGAGAATAGGAGAAGCAACATACAAGATTGGTTCAGAAACTCTGATGATGATCAGAAGACTAGGATCAAAAGGAGATCCTACCAAACAAACAAGGATAAGGATTTGAATTGTCATTTTTGTTTAAATGATAGTATCCAGTTGTATACATATGTATTAGGATGTTTGTAGTGTTATGCATATGATGGGTAAGTAGCCTATGGTGCTATACAACATTCCATTGCTACTTATCTAGAGTGAAACCTCTTTGCTGACATATTGGGATTAGTGCACGCTCTTAATAATGTCCTAGTAGAGATGGAAGGAATCTAGAAAGTTACCGTATGAATGTGGGATATGGATGAATGTTGTAGCATTGGCTAAGATAGTATGACTTATGTTTTTATGCATGCGATGTTTCTAACCATACTATTGAATTTGACTTGTAGGAAGTATCGTACAACGATCACCTACAAATGAAGAATGATGAGACTTGTTCCGTAGAACAAGTGACAACTATTCAAGACTCTCGAAGAAATGTTCACAGAGAAGAAGCCTGAGGTAAGCCACCTCGAGATATTTCAGTGCCCTGTATATGTTCACATACCAAAAGAGAAGAGAACCAAGTTGGACCCTTCCAGAAAGAAGGGAATATTTTTTGGGTATTGTGAAGCATCCAAGGCATTCATAATATACATCCCAGGATTCCATCACATGGAAATTAGTAGAGATGTAACATTTGATGAAGAAAGTTGCTCTCAAAAGATCTAGAAAGAGCCAGTGTGAAGAAGTATATGAAGAAGATATACCTCCTAGAAATACAGAAGTTGTTTCTTTCACTGAAGAAGAAACACCAGAAGACCATGATATGATAGAACCTCAAGAACCCCCACCTATGAACATATCACGGAAGAGAAAGCCAGCATGGGCAAGAGAAATTATACAAGAAGCAGAAAGATATGGAGCTCCAGAAGGCTCCACTAGAGTAAGCAAGAAACCAAAGCTATTCTCCAGTTATGTGGCTTTGATGTGTGATCTTGTAGATCAAGAGCCTACCAGTTATGAAGAAGCAGTTCATAAGAAAGAATGGGTAGAAGCAATGACAGAGGAATACCGGTCAATAATGAAGAATGATGTTTGGGATGTAGTTCCCAAACCAAAAGACAAGAGTGTGGTATCCTCCAAGTGGATATACAAGATAAAGCATGCTGCGGATGGTAGCATTGAAAAGTATAAGGCAAGATTTGTGGCCAGAGGATTCTCTCAGAAAGAAGGAATTGACTATGAAGAAACATTTGCACCAGTTGCAAGGTACACTTCCATTAGAGCCATCATGGCACTTGCATCCATGATGAAGTGGAGATTGCACCAGATGGATGTGAAGACAGCCTTCCTGAATGGTGTAATTGAGGAAGAAGTGTACATAGAAAAACCACAAGGATTTGAGGTTGAAGATAGAAGAACTCATGTATGCAAGTTGAAGAAAGCTATGTATAGGTTGAAACAAGCTCCTAGAGCTTGGTATGGAAGAATTGATATCTTCTTGGCAAGCTTGGGCTTTACCAAAAGTAAAGCTGATCCTAACCTTTACCTTAAGGTTATGGATGATGAACCTGTCATACTATTTTTGTATGTGGATGATCTCTTTCTGACAGGAAACGAGAAACAGATCATGGAAAGCAAGAAGAAGCTAGCTACAGAATTTGAGATGAAAAATCTCGGATTGATGCATTACTTCCTAGGTCTGGAAGTATGGCAAGGCCCAGAAGGAATCTTTCTCAATCAGGGAAAGTATGCTGTGGAAATCTTGAAAAGATTTGATATGTTGGAATGTAAGGCCATGGCCACTCCCATGGATACCAACTTAAAATTGTTGGTTGATGAATCATCATAATTAGTGGATGTAATTCAGTATAGACAGATTATTGGGTCACTGATGTATCTGACGAATACCAAACCATATATATGCTTTGCTGTGAACACCCTGAATCAGTATCTAGTTGAGCCTAGACGTGTTCACCTGATAGCTGCAAATCATGTGATGAGGTACCTAAACGGTATGATAGACTTTGGTCTATATTATCTTGGAGATAATGATTTCAGATTGTATGGTTATATAGATGCACATTGGGATGGAAGTGTCTCAGACAGAAAGAGCACATCAGGTGGATGTTATTGTCTGGGATCTGCTATGATCTCGTGGTTTAGCAGGAAACAGTCCAGTGTGGCTCTTAGCACAACTGAAGCAAAATATATAGCAGCTTGCTTTGCTAGTTGTGAATCCATATGGATTCAGAAGTTGTTATCAGGACTATTTGACTTAGAGATGGACCCCACTGTGATCATGTGCGACAACCAGAGTTGTATCAAGATGACGGAGAATCCAGTGTTCCATGATAAGTCAAAGCACATAAAGATCCGATATGTCTATATACAGGATATGGTGCAGAAAGGAGCTATAAAGATCGAGTATGTGAGCATTGATGAGCAAGTTGCTGATGTATTGACCAAACCCCTGTCTCGAGTAAAGTTTGAGTATTTCCGAGACAAGCTTGGTGTAGTTCAGAAGGACCCTCCTCGAAAGGGGGAGTGATGTGGTCGATGATGATATTTGGATACTGGTATCGATGTGGATACATGTATCGATGATGAGGTTGCCTATACCGACGGTAAGGTCGATGATGAGGATACTTGTATTGATGATGTGGATACTCGTATCGATGATGAGGTTACATGTCCCGACAATGAGGTCGATGATGAGGATACCTGTATCGACGATGAGGTCGATGAAGTGGTCCTTATACTTTGTCTAAGAGGACAAGAGGATTGCATCGTCCTTGGACTTATGTCCTAAAGTGATAGGGATTGATCATCCCGTAAGTGGATCAGGATTGCATCGTCCTTTGACTTATGTCCTAAAGTGATAGGGATTGATCATCCCGTAAGTGGATCAGGATTGCATCGTCCTTGGACTTATGTTCTAAAGTGATAGGGATTGATCATCCCGTAAGTAGATCTGGATTGCATCGTCCCTAGACATGTTGTGGTGTCTTAAATTGATAAGGATTGATCATCCTGTAAGTAGATCTGGATTGCATCGTTCCTAGACATGTTGTGGTGTCTTAAATTGATAAGGATTGATCATCCTGTAAGTAGATCTGGATTGCATTGTCCCCAGACATGTTGTGGTGTCTTAAATTGATAAGGATTGATCATCCTGTAAGTAGATATGGATTGCATCATCCCTAGACATGTTGAGGTGTCTTAAATTGATAGGGATTGATCATCCCGTAAGTAGATCTGGATTGCATCGTCCTTAGACATGTTGAGGTGTCTTAAATTGATAGGGATTGATCATCCCATAAGTGGATCAGGATTGTATCATCCTTGGACTTATGTCCTAAAGTGAGAGGGATTGATCATCCCGTAATTGGATCATGTGTATTGCAGATGATGATGCTGTTGATCAAGAGATCCAAATGATGCTGCTGATCGAAAGGTCCAGATGATGATGTTGTTGATTGAGAGATCCACATGATGTTGTTGATCGGAAGATCCAAATGATGATGCTGTTGATTGGGAGATCCAGATGATGATGTTGTTGTAGCTGATCGAGTGCTGCAGAAGATGGAGACTCAGTACTAAAGATGTTGATGTTCCAGTATTGAAGATATTGAAGATGTTCTAGTAATTGTTTGAGTTACTAATGATGATTGAAGAAAGCTTCCAATGATTTATAGATGTATCATGTATCATGTTGTTGATGACTCCTTGCTCCTGCAGATGTTGTTAGAATATCCTTCTCGTTAAGGGGGGAGTGTTGAAATATTGTAATTTCTAAGAATATTCTATTTGTACTTTATTATCCAGAGATGTTTCATTCCTCCGTCGGGACATTATTGTATATCTGGAGATGTTTATTCCTCTGTCGAGATGTTGTAACTAGGGTTATTAGACTTCCCTAGTGGGGTCGGCCCTGAGTTAAGTGTTTATGGGTTATTAAAGTCTCCTAGGAGAAGTCGGCCCAGTTAGGGTTAAAAGTCAAGTGAAGTAAAGTATAAATAGAGGAGGTGTGTTCCTCATTTGAACAAACACTCACTCATTCACTCACTTGTGAATTGCGCATAGGAGAGAGAGAGATCTGCGAAGGAGGAGAAGGAGCTCTTATTCGAGGATTACATCTTTGTATTTGTTGGTCATCTATATTGAGGAAAGCTTTGCTGGGTTTTCTACCCCGTGAGGGTTTCCCAGGATAAATATGTGTCTATCTTGTGATTGTGTTTCTTTCAGTGATCCTTATTATGCTCTTGTTGTGAATTTTATGCTAAACTTAACAGATATATTGTAAAATGAGGTTTTCCCGTCGAAGAGGCATATATTCATTGATTTTTATCATTCTTAAGAAGTGGAGATACTTGTGCCTTTTGTTTTTATGCTATCTGGGGAATTTGGATCATAATATTTGGTATCAAAGCTACGGTCAATGACTTGGCTCTTTCAAAACAAATCATTTTTCCATTTTCACTATAAAAAAATTATGGGAAGTTTCAGACAACAATTTTTTTTGTAGCTTGAGGCGACATAACAAGTTACTTGTAGTAAAAAATAATTGGTAGCTTGTATGGCGACATAGCGAGTTACTTGTGGTAAAAATTTCAGGTTCTGGTTCTTTATAGTTTTGGAGTTACATTGTTGAAATTTGAGTTTTTTACTAGTCTCAAACAGATGTTCTAGATAAAACTACTATATCTGAAGCTTGTGAGCTCTAATTTGAGTGTCAGCAATTGCATCAGAAAGAAGATAGGCCAAAGTGTGTTTAGTAAAAATTTCAAAAGATTTGAAAAAAACCAGACATATGGCATGTCGTACAAGTTCGATTTATAGAAAGAACCAAATACAAGTTCTATGGAAGTTACCATAACACTCTTTTGGCACTTTAGAATTTGGTGAAACTTTGGTCATTGCATCAAGGGAGAACAAAATTTAGGCCACTATAACACATTTAGACCTTTGCATCAAAATTTGATGTAGTGAAACATGTTATAGGCCAATTTCGACCTATAAGTTTTAGGTCGAAGTTTCAAATTTGGTGAAACTTTGGTCATTGCTTCAAGGAATAATGCATTGCATCAAATTTCCACTTTAACACAAAATTTCAGACTCAAAGAGGTCGAAATTTCAAAGTGGAAGATTGGCTGGCAAAACAATCTCCAAATCAAGGTTTTAAAAGTAAAGTAACTTACATTTGACATAAATTTTGATGGGAAGATCTATTTGAGGTGGTTCAAAGAGTGTGGTAAAGTTAAAATATAGAACTATAGATCAATATTGTTGTTGGTCCACATGGGAAAGGGTGGTACAAAATATGTTACACCAATTAAACCTTCAAATAGCTCAATCGTGACTCATGAAGAAAATGAAAACATATATAACTAGCTATCCAATTTGGAGAAAAAATTTAACGAATTGAATGATAAGTCAACGACAAAGGTGGATTTGACACACAAACAAAATGAAATAGAAAGCGAAGTGGAAAAGATGGAAATGATCATGTAAGCCAAAGAACTCTTGAAAATAAATATAGTATTAATGTGGAATAACCCTCCATCAATAAACATGTGCTAGGAGAATTTAACTCTAATATTGGAGATAATAGGGATGGGTTCCTAAGGGTACTCACTTCCCCAAGGTTAAATTAAGAAAGTGTGATGAAATAGATGTATATACATGGGTCAATCAAATAGAGAAATAATTTGAATTGCATAATATTATGGATAATAAGCAAAGGATTTCCTTAGCAACTTTGTATTTTGAGACAAAACCCTATCAATGGATGGTTAAAAGAAGCCTCATTCTTATCATTATACTTTGGGTCTATTTACAAGAGACTTAAAAGCAAAATATGGTAAAGTTTGAGAACGAAACAACTTTAGTCAATTGACAAGACCCAAGCACATAGGAATGTAGAAGATTATAACTCTGAATTTTAGGTATTTTCCAACAATATGGATAACATAAGTGGCAAACACCTATTGGAATCTTGCATGGATGGATTGAAAGAATATAATATTAAACATGAGCTTTGCTTAAAACATCATGAAAACGTTATGGAAGCTATTGCAACTCACTTGTCACATTCAAGCCAAGAATAAGGCTACACACAAGTCTACCAATGGAACACATGGAGGGGGGAGAGACATAATTGCTCCTCATTAGGAAACCCACTCAAATATCACAAAAGGAGATGGACGAAAGAAGAGCAAAATGATTATGCTTTGGTTATATTATAGAAAATGGTTCAAAGAGCATAAATATTAACAAACAAAATTGTTCACACTGGGAAATAATGAGGAGGAAATAGAGACATCCACGCAAATAGGTGAGGAAGAACTAGTGAACCAAAAAGAGCAAGGAAACGATTTAGAAATTTTGCAGAACATAGATCCAGACATATGTGAAATATTAGTTCATGCATTGGAAAGTGTGTTAGCACGTCAAACCCTCAAGATTGCATGATACATTAAGAAGCAAACAGTTAAAGTACTTATCTATTTAGGTAGTACACATAACTTCATTGAAAAAATATTAGCATAGTGCCTCAATGTTTTTGTGTATCCAGTGACAAATTTTCAAATATTGGTTGCTAATGGTGGTGGTGGTATTAATTATGATGGGAAATGCCATAATGTTAAGCTTAGTATGGGAGACTATAATTTGTCAAGCCCTGTGTATGTCGTTTTCATTGGAGGAGTAGATGTTGTTCTAGGGATTCAATGGTTGAGAACCTACGGTACATTTTTACAAACTATAATGAATTATTCATGTGATTTGAATTGGAAGGAATTTAATATGAACTCAAAGGGTTAAAATATCCACCCTCTTAAATCCTCAACCATCATAGAATCAAAAAGATCTTTAAAAAGGGTTGTATTGGATTTATTAATAGAATTTATTCCATGGAAGTGAAGCAGGAAGATGAAAATATACCAAATGACTTAAAATGTACCTTGAAAAAGCACCATAGAGTCTTCCAAGATATTCCTATGGGGCTACATCTATAGAGACATCATGAACTTCGAATTGAATTCATTCCTAGAAGTATTCCTTCCAAGAAAATGCCTTATAAATATCCACATCTACAAAAAAAAGGGGAGATTGAGAAAATGGTACAAGGCATGTTAAATGTAGGTATTATTCAACCAACCAAGATTTCCTTTTCAACACTAGTAGTGATGCTAATAAGAAAAGGTAATGCTTGGAAGATGTGTCATGATTACAGAGATCTAAATAAAATCACCATCAAGGATAAAAAATATTGATGAGCTATTAAATGAGCTTCATTGTGTGGCTTATTTCACAAAATTAGATCTTAAATCGAGATAACACCAAATAAGATCAAGAGAAGAAGGCATTCCCAAAACAACTTTTGGGACACATGAAGGACATTGTAAGTTCTTGGTCATGCCTTTTGAATTGACTAATGCTCTTACTTTTCAAAGCCTTGTGAGCAAATTATTTTGACCTCACCTTAGAAAGTTTATTTTGGTTTTCATTGAAGATATACTTATCTATAGAAAATCATGGGAAGAACACATTAAACATGTGTATCAAGTCCTACAAAGTCTTGAGAACGATCAATTGTATTTAAAAAAGTCCAAGGGAAACATGGAGTAGAGTATTTTGGTCATAATTGCTCACACGAAAAGGTCAAGGTGGACCCTTAAGATTTAAAATATCACAAAATGGCCCATTTGTAAAAACATCACGAGTCTTAGAAGATTCTTGAATCTTATAAGAAATTATAGGAAATTTGATAAGAAATATGCATGTATTGTAAGCCCACTCACATCTCCCTTGAAGAAAAATTCATTTGTGTGGAATGAAGAGGCTACCTTGGCATTATCAATCTTAAAGGATGCTATGTATTCTACACTAGTATTGGAAACACTTGATTTTGGTAAAACATTTATAGTTGAATGTGATGCATGAGGACAAGGAATTGGAGTAGTATTGATGCAAGAAGTGAGACTATTGGCTTTTGAAAGTAACAGTTCAAGAGAAAAGACTTCACAAAATCTACATATGAAAAAGAAATGGTACACTTTTACATGCAGTAAAAAAATGACAACAATATCTCATTGAGAGACATTATAAAGTCAAGATAGACCATGATAACCTAAAGTACTTTTTGAAGCAAATATTTTCATTGTAAGCTTGCAACAAAAATGGGCAGCAAAAATGCAAGGGGTTTGATTTTGAAATAATCCACAAGAAAAGGAAGAACACTGTGGTAGTAGTTGCCCTTTCTATAATAGAAGAAGCCTTTAGTTTATATTCCATTCTTGTGTAGTTGGAAGAAGCTCGCCATGAAGGGTAAGAATACAATAGTATTAGATAAAAACGCAATGTCTAAAAGAAGGGAAGACCTCTATGGAACATTGGGAGTGTAAGAGAGATATCCTTAGGTGTAAGGGTAGAATATTTTTAAGCCCTCAATCAAAGTTGAAACAACAATAATTAAGAGAGTCTCATAACTCTCTGAAGGAAACAAAGGATACGAAAAATTATTTTGGGGAAGGAATGAAGAAATATAATCAAAATTTTGTAAGAGAGTGTCAAATGTGCCAAAGAAATAAAGGAGTTATAGTCAAGCCTCTAGCATTATTTTAACCTTTACATGTTTCAATGGACTTCATTATAGCTTCACCAACATTAGAAGGTAGGGATGTCATTTTTGTGGTCGTGGATAGACTTTCAATATCTGCACATTTAATGTGGGGTTCAAAGTACATATATTGCACGCCAAGTAGCATAAGTCTTCATGAAGGAAATTATTAAACTTCATGGATTTCCTAAAGTAATAGTAAGTGATAGGCAACCAAAATTCACAAGAAATATTTGGAAACAATAATGGAAGATAAGATGAACAACACTAGCTATGAGTTCAACATATCATCCACAAACAGATGGTCAAACAAAAATAGTTAACAAATGTTTAGAGCTCTATCTTCATTGCTATTCTTTAGACAAACAATCTCAATGGGTGAAGTGGCTTCCTCTAGCAAAATTGTGGTATAATACCACTTATCACACATCTACTAAGATGTCTCCATTTCAATCTCTTTATGGATATCGAACTCCTAATATCATATCTTTTTTGTAACACCATTCCAAAGTAAATGCAATAGACTCACATTTGGAAAAGATTAAAGAAACTATGCAAATTTTAAACAAAACCTTAAAATGACCTAGAATAAGATGAAGCAAACAAATCAACATCTTAGTGAAAGACAATTTGAGAAGGGTGATTGTGTATTTTTGAGACTACAACCTTATAAGCAATCTACTCTCAAACAAAACAAGAATCAGAAAGTAGCTCCAAAATTTATGGATCCTACAAGACTCTTTGAAATTTTGGAAAAATGACTTATGAGTTAGATTTTCCCTCTTCTCCCTTTCATATGTTTTTTCATGTATCTTACCCGAAAAAGGTAATGGGAGAAATTATACTAGTGCAAACAAAAATTATAGAATTAGATGAAGAAGGGAAGTTGATTCTTGAACCAGGAAATGTTATAGATTAGTGTTCTCTATCTCTTCAGAATAGAACCATTATGGAGTACCAAATCAAGTGGAAGAATATGCATCCAAAAGGAGCTACATGGGAAAATGAGTGATTCATGAAGAAATACCCTCAATTACAATATTTGAGGTAATACATTTTTTAAAAAGGGGGTTATGTTAATCCCCTATCCCTAATTTATTATTAGTGTATTAGTTGTGGTAAGGTCGGCTTAGTGGTAGGTTACATCCTTGTCACTTTATATCATATTTATAATAAAGGAAATTCATTTGTATAGCGATCTCATCTTGTCTTGTGCATTTAATACATTGTAAAAGGAGGTTGCCCCATCGAAGAGTCTTATTATTCATAGCATCTTTATCATTCTCAAGGTGCAGAGCTAGTTGTATTTTGTCTTTTTATGATATCTGGGGAATTTGGTTCATAATAAATATCCTTGTAGAGGGTTTGGAGGTGACATGTCAAAGTAGTTATAAGGGCTTGAGAGGAATGCAATAAGATTAGGTGCTAATTTGAGTGTGTACCTATAAATTAGGGTTTTCAAAGATAAAGGAGGTTGGAAGAATTACAAATTTGAAGAGGCTATATAGAGAAATTAAATGGTATAAATAAGAAAGGTACCAACCTCAAGGTGCAGGAGAATGTTAGGTTAGTTGTTGGAAGGTTCTAGTTGTATAAAACCATTATAGTGTGCATGTTGAAATTGTTTCGTGGGTTTGGTATAATAGTATCATGGGTGTTAAGGCCCAAGCAAACTCTTTGTTACACAAGTTGTAGATTCACAGTCTTGATACTCTTATAAATCTCATTTGTGAAGATATCAGGTAGGGTTTAAGGTGTTTGACTCAAATTGACTTTGTAAATAACAGGTTCAAAATGGATTTGCATTACTATGGATCCAAAATGAGGCATCCTACGTGACTATGGATCCAAGTGGGAGGATTTGTGCACCCAACTAGACTCATGAAGTTAGGAAATGCTTTGAATGGGTTCCCAAAGGGTCAACATGAGTCAAATTGGAAACCAAGGGCAAGAGATCAAAGGGGAAAGGACACCCAAGGATCCCACCTAAGTGATAAGTATTCAAGACAAGTCCCATGCATAGGATAAGGCGAGAGGGACTCTATTGAAAGTGATCCATCACATGCAGTTGAGATGTATCATATTATCATCAAGTAGGTCGTGAACATTCAAAGCTTAAAATAATGAGACATATGAAATAGAATACAATAGAAAAACCACAATGGAACAAAAATATTTACCCTTGAAACCCATGTGAAGAAACCAACATTCAATGAAGTAATGTGCTTCCATCTTTTCATATTATGGAGATTACAGTATGTATTACAAATATGTGAAAGCTTATTGTGAATCTATGAGACACTATGACCTTTTACAATCATTAACAATATGTTTCCATCCCTTTTCTTTGTTAATATCTCCTCCACACTCATGCTCATAAAATGGAACAATCGATGGCTAGTGAAAAAGTCAATGCTTTTCCCCCATTTTGCTAGCTTTTGATATCTAGAATTAGGATTAGGGTCAGGGTTTGGAAACACTGTTGGAACCTCCATGATTCTTCTAAAAGTCTCTAGTGGATTCCCACATGTTACTAAGTCTCCATATTCAAATTATGATGAGCTAACTTACACGATCACCACTTAGACATGCAAATAATATTTCAATTTCTACTATGTTGATGTCATAACTTTGCATTCAAACTCCATTTTAGGTGCACAAGAGATCATTGGAAAGATTCTAATGAGAAGAACATTTTTTTTCTTGGATGAGGCAAGTCTACAACAACCCTCATTTAACACGGAGCCCCAAAAATATTACAAAAAATGATAAACAAGAAACCCTAGATAGGGTTATGTCGTCGAACCCATGAGAGCTCAATATCACATAACACAATGAACAATGATATTATTGTGAGATGGTACAAATTTACATTGAGGGTCCTTGCTCTTATAAAGAGTTTGAGTGACCAAAACCCTAACCCAAAACGCCTAAAAACCTAACTTTTGACCTAAGTCACTTAAGTGCCTTTATTACATGTGTAGCCTTATATATTAACACCCCCCATAAGGCATACATTGTTGAAAGATAACAAACTGAAATCAAATACATATACTGAATGAAAACACAAACTGAAAGCTAACATATGTTGGAAGCTTCTTCTTTGAACACATTTCCTGAACCAGGTTGAGCTCCATCAAGCTACCACATAACCCTCATAAAGGTGTAGTTCCTGAGTTGAATTCCCGAGATCCTAGGTTCCACTTCCCCGAACTCTTGAATCACGAATCACCTGAAGTCAATTACTGGACATCAATCCACATGCATGTCGCATAACCTCACTAGTAGACTGCAATCCACATGCATGCCTCCACCAATGAGGGATCTTTCCCTATATCCACAATTGTTGAACTCTCTCGGAAACCATTCCTTTTAGAAGCTTTTAATTGATCCCTTTCCTATCTTCAAAGTATGGGCCTCTTAAAACATGAAAGATTCATTTGTCTTTCTCTAGATAGCCAGATATGTTCATACATGATTCATTTTTGCCACAATTTGATCGAACAAAGCGAGGACAACCAAGAAATGCACATCTCTGCCACTAATATGTCAAAGATCTGGCTGACAAAATAGTATTATTTCCTAAGAAGACAAAAATAATCGATGGATGTTGAAATCTATACAGTGAGTAATTTAAAAAAAAGAACTAAAACTTCTAGGAATAGACATGTTATAAATGCCTGGTGGAAATCTCTGTATATTCTTTAGTAATGAAAACACCATAAGCAGTATCTGGTGGTTCTTCTTTGATCAACCCGACAACATGGGATGTGTGACCAGATTCTATATGAATCACGACAACTGCATGGTTGATCAGATATGATTTCTTTGGATTCATTTGTTAAAAATAATTAGTGTTAGAGAATAATTTTTTTTTTGAAATAACGCAAAAAAAATTGCTCGAAAATTACTAAATGGTACTTACTATAAAGATCAATTTGATAGTTGATAATAGTTGTACGGACTATGTGACAGCTATACAGACTGTAAATTGTGTTGATTTTTTAACGGTTGTACAATGTACGATCGATGTGACAGCTACAGATCGATCGGCTGAAGGACGCCTTTAAAAAAAACGATCATTTTAATGGCAGTGGTGGCTTGGACATATGGACAATGACTCGTCTTCAATTGGTGACGATAAAAAAATCATGGCGGTTGAAATATCTTTGTGGCTGGTTATCTTGGTGTTGCTCGAGATTTAAAATGATGGTTTTAAACGAACGGCAGCTGGGATAATGATGGGAACGACGATTTAAAAAAATGTGCAAGCGACTACTCCATAATTAAATAAGCGAGTTAAATCTGGGAAGAGTGGCAAAATGCATGCATCCAGGATATGGGTGTATCTATTTCTACCACTAAGGATGTTTTTTCTTTCATATGCTTATTTTTTCTTGGTACAGACTTGAGGCAGTTTTCTTTGTGAAAAGATGTGGGAAAGTTGGGATCCATCTTTTTTGTTTATTTTGTAAAGGCTATAATATTTTTTGGTGCTTCTCGAAGCAAATGTATTTTTTAGGAAGAACTTGAACAATCATTGTACTATTTGATTCATCTTTTGAATAGCACTAGTACGCTTTTTTCTGCTGAAAAAAAAATCAGCGAGTTAAATAGAAATTGCGGTTGGGACGACTTATTTCCCATTCGATCCATTGGCAGTTAGTAGAGTCTTTGATGGCTTATGGTGGCTTAGTGTAGCAATGGTGTCTCCATTATCAATTTATGTGACCTATGCTCACTCCTGTTTTGATACCATATTACAAAATTGATAAAAAAGAAGCCCTAGATAGAGTTACATAACCAAACCCATAAGAGATCAACATCACACTCCACAATGAATGATGATATTATTGTGAGATAATACACCTTTACATTAAGGGTCATTGCTCTTATAAAGAGTTTGAGTGACCAAAATCATAACCCTAATACGTAAACCCTAAAACGCCTAAAAACCTAACTTTTGACCTAAGTCACTTAAGTGACTTTATTACATGTGTAGCCTTATATATTAACAAAAAAATGCATCGAAAGTTGAAGACCTGAATTAGACAAAATCAACATCATTTTCGAGATCCCCCAAAGTTTAGTCTTCCCCTATGGTGTAGAAATTTCTGGGCATTTGTCAATTAATGCAAAACAAAAATTTCACCTCTTACCTAGAGGTTTCTCAAATCTTAACCCTATGAATTTTCAGCCTTAGGGTTGTAATGAAATATTATAAAAACAAGAACAAACTATATTTTGACTCTTAACAACCCTACTCTACAAGGCAATTCAAGAGAAAAGATATAAAAGTGTTCCAATAAGTTTTTTCCCTCCAGGGTAATCTTATTGTGCATATAATAGATCTGAAAATCACTTATTACAACTGTAAATACAACAAGGGATCTTCGCTTATTTTCTTCAGTATAAATGATAAATCACTCAACAAATCAACCTTCACTAATGTCAAATTAGAAAGAAATATTGGTGCTAAAAATTACCAAACCATGAAATATACATATACGAAAATTTAATCTACAATTACACAAGTATTGGATAGCTAGAAACTTCATTAATATGCATAAATATGAAGTTCATGTGCATACCATAGCCTTATCACAAGGCTGGTACAATCCTCTAACTATCTAAAACCTTGTTAGGGAAAACAATGGAAACCCTAGCTCCCACCAAGGAGATCCAACAAGCATGCATCACACAAGCATACCCTCCAAAACAAAATGTCTCTTCTTCTCCACTTCAACAAGTACAACCTAGGGTTTCATCTCAAAACCCTAATATCCAAGTCTCCAAAGGGTGAAACCTTAACCATAATATTCAAGATTCTCAGAGAAGCTCAAAAAACCCTAGCAAGAGAGAGAGAGAGTACACATGAAGAAGTATAAGAGAGAGAACGACTAATTCACTCCTCGTAGTCACATCTCCAACACAAGATGAACAAGAATAAATGAATGTGAAAGGACTCTCTCCTTTTCTTATACATATGAGAGGTAAGGTAGACCAATAAAACATGTGGGCCTATGCCCTTACAAATGACCTACAAAGATACATTTAGGCTCACACATGTGGAGTGCTACACTCCAAAGGTACACATTGCAAGCTCTAAGGTGATGTCATCCATAAGCAAGGCTCCAAATGCGAGGGCGGTCCAAAAGGCATGTCCAATGCTCCTACAAGCCTCTAATGACTCAAATGAACATCCTAAGCCTTGCGCTCCACTGGACCCACTCCCATTGAATGAACATTGTCGTAACCCAGATAGTCCCGAGTCAACTTTCAACCTCCATGCAAGCATCCAAGATACCCCATATTGTATAAGGCCCAATTTCCTCCTCTAGGATGAAAAACACTCCTCCAATGCAAGGCATTCTCCAACTAAGCAACCATCTCCATGTGGACAACATGTAGAACATTGCCAAGTTGTCTGAAGATCTCCTATGTCCTAGGAAAAAATATCATGCAAGCACCCAACTAAGGTCAAGAAACAACTAAGTAAGCCATCTCTAATGCGTAAATCACCATGAACCATCTCCCATGTGCAAATCCATCATGGACCATAAGGAACTGATCATACACCATGTACCCCAAATCTCATGAAGTACCCTCAAACATGGTGTAAACACTTTTAGAGTAATCTCAAAAGATAACTCTCCACTTTATGAATAAAGTGTTTTCACCAATATCTATTTATTTCCTCTTTAACTCCACCAAATATACCACCTATAAATCCATACATGTTGTAGTCTCATAATCAACTACTATCTAAAAAGAATCCATCACCCATGTTATCACAACATTTTGACCCTCACATGAACACATACCACCTATGTATATGAAGAAACATTATGTGGAATCATAAGTGATCTACCAAACTTCATCATTCCTCAAGTTAACGTTGTAGACCAAAATTAATGGACATTGCATCAAGTGTTGTCTTGGACATCCTGTAAAGACAATCATATCTCCATACAAGACAAAGACGTGGATCACATATATCAAAGTCACAAATATAGAGATATGCACAAATCAACTCACATATCGTGAAATACCAAGCTTGTGGTACAGGTAACAACCCATGCAATACTATCAACAACTTGTGAACATGAGAATTCCTCTGATGCACCTCAAAACCTCCAATAACTAAAAAAACTTGAACTGGTCAACTCCTTCATCTTAAGAAAATATTGAAGCAATAGTAATATCATGAGCAACTCCCCCTATCTAAGAGAATCCAACAAATTTATGCCTATCCTCTACAACACTCCCATGGCCTATGACCTTGGAATCAAACTTAGCATCATCATCCATCAAAGTACCACACCTCTCCTCCTCAAGACCACAAGAAGGCTTACAAATGGAAGAAACCAATGTAACATGACTAGCATATGACGTATTCTTTTCCTCACTAAATATTTGGGCACTCTTAAATACTTTAGAACCTCCTCAAAACGAAAAAATTCATCCAACCTCTCATTGGAATGTACAAGTGCCATTGGATTAGAAAGTCACCTGTAAAGGCCACCCTTTCTCACTCCTTCTAGCCAAAGTCTTTGGACCAGCTAGAGTACAATCATTAATGATGTAAAGGCCACACTTTCTCACCCCGTCTAGCCAAAGTCTTTGGACTAGCTAGACTACAATCATTAATGATGCATTGTTGACCCTAAAATGCAACTTACCATTATGTATCCATCATACAAGAACTAAAAGAATATTCTTCTTCAAATCAAGGGAAAACAAAACATGGTCCAACTCAAGAACACCACTTGAGTGCATCTGAAGGGAAATGGATCCAACTCCTCCAACATTATAAGTAGCATCATCAGCTCCACACTCATGCCTCCCTCTTTCTTCTAAAACCTATTAAATAATGATTTTTCATATGCCATATGTCTCTAACTCCACTATCCAATAGTAGACACAATGCTAGAGGACAAGCAAGATTCATTGAAAAGGAAGTATCAAGCTACGAGCAATCCTCCTCTACATCTTCTATACATGCAACTATAACATATTTCACACCCTTTCCCTTGTTTTTCAATGGACACTTGCCAACATAATGTCCCATCTCATGACATTGAATACACATCACCTTACTCAATTCCTTTCCTATATATGTACCTTTCTTCTTCATGTGGTCTTTATTCCTTCCCTGTTTCATATTTCCATCAAGAGAATCACATATACTTCCTCTTGTTACCTTGAACAAGACTATAATCTGATTTCTTCCTAAGTTCCTACACAAGATTAACCCAAAGCTTTGGAAACTTTGGCAAGGTCTCTCAAGCACAAACACCTAGAACGAAAAATATCCAAGAAGGAACAAGTCTATTCAAAGCAATGGATAACAATTCTTGATCCTATATCATTGTTCCAATGGTGTCCAATTTATTTTTCAACTCAATGATCAGGTCAAGTAGCTCACCACAATGTCCATCTTGCTCAAATGAATGAGTAAATGCATTTGTTGAGAAGCACGAGAGTTTTGAAACAAATCAATCACATGTTCTAATTATCTTCTTCTCTATGATGTGAGAGATGAAATTATCCTATACAAAATCAAGAATGATTCACTTCACATTAGCTTCCTTCTTCTGATGAGTAACTAACAATGTTGGATTGATAGGTTTTGGAATCTCTTTCACAACATGCTCCCAAAGATCAACTTCCTCCATGAGTAACTAAGGCCTAAGCTTCCACGAAAAAAAATTAAAGGCTCCATCCAACCTGTCGCATTACACTGAGAGCCACCTTGCACATCCTAAACAAGTTGGCAAGTGCACAAATCAACAATATATGAAGTAGACAAAACCCTTTCTAGGTTTCATGTGTTTCTCCCAATAAACCTAGGGTATCACATCCAACAACCTCAAACAAGGCCAAACACCTCTTCCTAGTATTCTTTAATTTAAATACAAACTCCCTCTTATAGTTAGAGTGATATTAACCATAAAAACTCTAATACCATGTAGAAATTCCTAAACAAATGACAATTAATGAAAAATACAAGTTTCAGCTCTTAACTAGAGGTTTCCTAGATCTTAACCTTGTGAAGTTTCAACCTTATGGATGTTATGAAATGTGATAGAAAACAACATTAACGGAACTCTTAACTACCCCAACCTACTAGGCAATTCAAGAGAGAAGACACCAAAGTGTTTCAATAAGTTTTAACCCTCTCAAACAATCTTATCTTGTATATAACAAATATGAAGTTACTTATGATAGTTGTAAATACAACAACAAATTTTCCCTTATTTTCTTCGATATAAATGTTCGATCACTTAACAAATCAACCCTTAACTTATGTCAAATCAACAATACATACAAGTGTTGGAAATTACCAAACCATGAAGAGATAGATGGCTGAAAATAAAATCGGTATTTACACAAGCATTGGAAAATTGGAAACTTCATTTGTATGCACAAAGATGAAGTTCATGTACATACCATAGCCTTATCACAAAGCTAGGACATTCCTCTATCTCTCAAAAGCTCTTGCTAGGGAAAAGAATGAAAACCCTATCTTGCACTAAGCACATCCAACAAGAATGCATCACAAAAACATGTCCTCCAAGGAAAGGCATCTCCTCTTCTTCTTCATTTCAACAAGTACAACCTAGGATTTCATCTAAAAACCCTAATCTCCGAGTCTCCAAGGGATAAAACCTTAACCGTATCATTCAATATGATCCAAGAAGATGAAAAAGCTAGATACTCCACGAGAAAGATAGATGAGGAACAAATGAATAACTCTTAAAGAGAGGAAGACTAGTTCTTCTCCTCCTAGTCACATCTTTAACAAAAGATGAACAAGAATGAATGAATGTGAAATGACTCTCTTCTTCCTCTATATATATGAGAGGTAAGAGAGGCCAACACTGCATATGTGGGCCTATTCCCTTACAAGAAACCTACAAAGACACGTGTAGGATTATACATGTGGATCACTAAACTCCAGGGGTACACATGTCAATCTCTAAGGTGATGTCATCCATAAGCAATATTCCAAGTGAAAGGGTGCTCCACTAGGGGTGTCTAACACTCTAATGAGTCCAATGAACCTCCTAAGTCATGTACTCCATTGGGTCCAATCCCCCTGAATGAACATTGTCACACCCTAGGTGCCACCAAGTCAAGTCCGATTCTCCATGTAATCATCCAAGATATCACATGCTATTTAGGTCTCAATGCAAGATGCAAAACACTTCTCCAATGTAGGGCCTTATCCAAGCAAGCAACCATGTCGATGTGGAATGTCACCAAGTTGTTTGAAGATATCTAATGCCCTAGGGAATATTATGCAAGCACTCTCCCAAGGTTAAGAAAACATTGATTAAGCCATATCCAATGTGCAAATCCATCATGTGTAATAAAAATCCATCACAGGACAGCAAGGGGTTGATCATACACCAGGTATCCCAAATATCATGAAGCATCCCAAAACATGGTGTAAACACTTTTATAATAACTCTAAAATCCAACATCTAGAGCATTAATAAATTCGTATGGTACCTGTGTGTATCCATTTGGATCATTCTCCCCATTTTGGGAGTTAGTTTTGAAGGAGATGAAGAAACAATTCCTCATCTTTCTCCTTGGGGTACCATTTGGCCTCGTCATGGATGGCTCACCGAGTTTAAGGTTCTCTACATTTACTAGTGACTAAATGTGCATATAAGGTAGAGGGTTGAGCCTATAATCATTGTTTCCTACCTTCTCCAATATTTCAAAAGTTCCATATCTAAGGGCTTTGATTGTCTTCTTTGGTCCCTGTAACATTTTCTTAGGAAATAATATCCAAACTTTATCTCCTATTTGGAATGCATTTTCAATCTTGTGTTTATCATGCTTGGTCTTATATTTCTCCTTAGACTCCTTCATTTTCTTTTGAACCTATAAATGCGTTTTACTTATCTTGTCTATGGAATTTTTTGGCTTCGATACATTGGTTGAGGTTGGTGCACTTACTTCAAGTTGTCCATATATAATATCAAATTGTGACAGTAGAAAATATTCAAAACAAATATTGAAAGGAAATTTATTAGGGAAGTGTTGACAACTCTATTTTAAGAATGCTATATGTAAACCAAATTTTCATCCCAAGTCCTTGGATTCTTTTGATTGTAATCTCTCAAAAGTTGAACTAAAGTCTAATTCATTACCTTTGTTTGCTCATTATTTTTTGGGTGAAAGGAAATGGATCTCTTGAGTTTAGTAACCAATATCCCACAACAATGTCCAAAATACACTAAGGATATAGTATCTATACAAGAAATTATTCTTTTTGCAATCCTGAAGTGTACCAAGACCTTTTCAAAGAACAAGCTTGTAGATTTTTGTCCTTTGATGGCATCCTTACAATCCATCAAAACACACATTTTGAACTTGTATACTACCAAAATAGGTAGTCATGTCCTCTTCTTTCCCTGGAAAAACCTCTAACAAATTCCATGGATATGCTTTCCCATGGCCTTATAAGAATTGGAAGTGCATTGTATATCCCTTGCTTCTTGTTACTAGGCTTGCCGAGACAATATAAAATACAACCTCTACTAAATCTATCTACTTCTTCTTGCATATTGGGCCAATAAACATACCTTTATAAGTTAGCCACAACCTTCCCAACACCAAAATGACAAGTAACCTTGGAGGTGTGAGCCTCCCTTATTAGTGGTACTATTGATTCCTTTGGTACATAAATATTCCCCATCTTGTAGATTAATTCATCATGGACATGGAAATCAACATATGTTTGTTCTTTCTATCCTTGCAACTACTGATCCACACCCTTGAAGTATTGGTTTTCTACATAGTCATCTTTGTATTCTTCATGGGTGAATGAATTCATGTGTACAATGGATCCCATGGATATTATTTTTGGTGTAGGTGGCCTCCATAGAAAATTAGGAAACTTGTTGGTTATACCCTCTATATTTAATAATGAGATGAAATTGTTGCAAAGATTTTGTCCATTTATAGTGTATTACTTGGATCTTACTCTAAGCTTGAAAGTACTATAGAAGATGGTGATCAATGTGAATGATGGTCTCATACCCTAGATAGTGATTCCAATTATTTACTACTTGAACCAAGGCATATAACTCCTTAGCATTTGTAGGGTAGTTCAATACTACTTGATGGAATAGCCCCAAATGATAGTAGGCTAGTCTCTCCCGTTACATTAATATTGTATCCATAGTATACCTAGCATCATTGATTGTTATTTCATTGTTTGTTATTTCAAAAGAGTTCTACAAGATAGGTAGTGTTAAGCTTGTTTCTCAGCTAAAATTTTGTTTCAGTTATTTAGAGGATGTCCACTTATTCTTACCCCATTATAAACTCTTACAATTTGTTGTTATAGCATGAAGTGGTGCTACCACATTTGCAAATAATATGAATTTTCTTAAATATTGGGTAGCTCCCATAGAACTTCCATTTTTTGTATATATTAGAATTGGGCCATTTAAAGATGGTCTCTATCTTTGTAGGATCAATAGCCAACTCACCTCCACCAATCACATGCCCTAAATGCACCAAAGATTGTTTAGTAAACCGACAACCTCTTTATGTTTGCTAGTAGTTGATGTTTCCTTAATTTTTTTGAAAGATCACTTCATATAGAACACATGGTCCTTCCAACTAGAACTAAAGATCCAAATGCCACCCAAATAAGTTATAACAAATAAATCTAGGAGTGGATGCAACACATCATTCATTAAACGCATAAAAGTAGTCGGTGCATTACTCCAAACGAAAAGGCATTACTAACCACTTCTAAAGACCTTGCTTCATCTTGAAGGCAGTGTTCCAAGTGTCTTATTTATTAATATGAACTTGATATTAGATTAAATTTGGGGTCTAAAATGGGCCTCTTAAAGAGAATATTAAAATAGTAAAAGCATATGCCATGTCACACTAATCATATGCCACGTCACACTAAGTTAGAGGTGTTATCTAGTGAAGGTTAATATAGATTGTCTCATTAATAATAGTATTCAAGTATCTTGGGTTAATGTAAGAGTTATGAAGTAAGAATTAAGAATAATAACAAAATATTTAGATTCACATACACACAATCAAGTATATAAAAATATTATATTTGTTAGTTTCTATATGGAAGTTAGTTATATAATATTATTATATTATATATAAATTAGTTATGTTTGTTCTTATATACAATGTGTTATATTTGTTGGGTTGATGTAGTTATGAAATGAGGATTAAATATAATAAGGAAAGATTTAGAATCTCATACATAGAATAAATTATATAATAATATTATATTTGTTACTTGTTATATGCAAATTAGTTATAGTTATATCATATTATTATATTATTTGTTATATGTAAGTTATTTAAGTTTATTTTTATAAATAATATGTGTTACATATAATATATTGGTTAAAATTGAAGGGTTCATATTCATCCCTCACATCCACAAACTCTTCATATTAACAATCAAGCAAGGTTTCTCTAAACCCTGGACTCAAAGCTTGATTGTTATTGTTTTTAAAAGTAGGGATAAAAACAATTTCTCTTATTATAGGAACATTATGATTACCCCCATTTTAACAAAGTTATTTGGAACTATTATGGGAAGGAATATTAAGTTATATGGAATTATTATGGGAAAGAATATTAGCATGTGGTTAGAAATCCATGAATGAAGAGATAAAGAAGATGCCAGATTTAGGAGCTAACATTGAACTCCGGTCCACATTGTTAATATAGGATCATTGCAGAGAAGTGTCGAAATAATGAAACCAATCTTCAATGTTGCTTTGTTGAATTTAGAAAATCATTTGACAAGGTGCCAAAAACTAAAATTTGGAATAGATTAGAAGAGTGAAAAGTTCGTTCTGAGTTGAGAGGTGAAATGTAAGGTTGTATGAGAACGATATTTCCATGTTTAGGAATGATGAGGTCTATTCAGAAGAAATTAATTTTGATAGAGAGTAATACAAGGTTGTCCCATGTTCCCTCCCCTTTTTTACATATACATCAATGAGTTATAGGGTTGTTTGGAAGAAGCAGGCCGTGTTGGCATGAATCTAGTTGTTATAGTCATCATCCTTCTTCTTTATGTTCATGATATTGTTCTTATGGCAAGGTGTCCCTGTGATCTTGACAAGAAACTAAAAAGTCTCCTAGATTTTTTCTCTAATATGGGTATGATTGTTGACACTAATAAAAGAAAAAGGTTATGATAATCAAATCCAAAAATTTCACTTATGCTAGCTTCGTGTATGACAACATCTTGGAGGAAGTGACTTCATACAAATATATTATAATTGATCTTCATTACAAGCTTAACTAGAACTATAGCATTGAGAAGAGCATAAATGGAGGGTGGAAAGCTTATTAAGGGCTTGAAAATAGTTGTAAATCAATATACCTTTATCTCTAGGATAAGAGGAAACTCCTCTTTGATATTTTCGACACTCTTGCTATTTTATATGGTTGTGAATTTTGGGGCTATAAGGATCTCTGTGTGAATTCCAGGTAGGAACTAATACTAGCATGCCCGAAAGTGACCAATGCATGGTACCACCACTCATGATCCTCTCCGTCTAAATGCAAGGTAGAAAATTTAATTTCCTTTTCCTCCATCATGAGATTGAGTTGGAAATATGTGTCCAAATTCTAAACCCACACTCTAGTAGTGCACCTATTTGAACCATCAAAGGAAGGAATGGATAACTTTCCAACTTTCACATGAGATCTAGGTTCTATTGAACCAATCCCCTGTTGAAGTCCCTTGGTATGTTCTTGTATTTGATGGCACATAAGTGCTGTAATGACATGGAATCCTGAATCTCCTCACCAAGTGCTTGATACTACCTCAAATAGTCAGTAAAATTATCACCTTGTCCTTGTTTCCCCTGATTTCGTGTTTGCTACTCCTCCAATAACTAAAATAAGAGAGGTCTAGGAGTCACTTTACTAGTTGTTTGAATGTTGTTCTGTGGCGGAATATGAGTGTTGATCTCTTATACATGATTCCCATTACGTCTATAAGTTACTCCTGTGTTGGAATTCTTAATGATACTAAGAGGGGGGGTGAATCAGCATCATGCACATATTAAACAATTTTCACTTTAAAAATTATGCACCAATTCTTGTTTAAATCACAACAATAAAAGACAACAATAAAAGACAACTGTGCACAAATTATTTGGAAAGTAACTTTGTATATATATGAAGGTTTTGATTACATAAATATATGGGAGACACCAATATCCAAATATGTGAGCACCAACTCACTTAGAAACCAATCTGATTGGAACACAAATCTGATTGGGACACCAATCCCACATGCAGGCACCAACCTGCTGATTACAGGAACCAACCCGTGAGGACACCAATCCTCTGCGCAAGCACCAAATTGTTGTGTATACGCACCAACTTGTGGGGACACCAATCCTATGCGCAATCAAAAACTTGATGTGTTCAGGAACCAACCTAAGAGGGGACTGCAATCTCCTTTCCTTGCCCCGTCTTGCCTCCTTGAGATAGATGTAGATGTTCTTTTGTGTCATTTCCTTCTGATTTCCATACACAACTTCACAATTGTTATGTGCACTATTTCACTTTATTTTGTGTGCACTTATGTGCTCTACTTTAGTTATGCGCAACTACTATGATTCACTATCCATTTTGCTCTCTTCTCTACTTACTTTGTACTCTTCTTTGATTCTACTCACTGGATCTCTTGCTATATACTCTGCTTCAGTTTTTCCCACTTCTCTGATCCAACACACTATTTTGATCCTGCGCACTTCTTCAATTATGTACACTACTCTAATTCAATGTTAGATATTTAATCTAAAATATAGCCAAGCACAACAATACGCAAGAACACGAGAATTTTATTCGGGGAAACCATAAAGGAGAAAACCCCGAAACTTTTTCAATAATAGGTTCGTCACTTAGAACAATATCAAACCAAGATAGAAAACCCAAAGATAAGATGACTTCTGCAACTTCCTTCTTCTTCTTTAGTGAACTTGTATTTCTCTTCCTTGGAGCGAAATTTCTTGTTGGTGTGTATCCAAATGAGGGAGGGTGCCTCCCTATTTATACTTTATGTGTGACTGACCTAAATCCCCAATGGGGACGACTTCCTCAACTAACTGGGACGACCTCTCCTTGGGAGACTCAAAAATACATTTTACATTTATCCTTTTGGGGACTATTTCCCCGACTTACAATGGAGGTTTTACCTCAATATTATTACATGACCAAATACAATAATGACATCCCTGAACAGAGGAAAAACATCTCCGACAGAGGTACAATAAAAGTACAATAATAATGTACAAAATAATATCTTATGAGTTACATTTACAACAACACTCCCTCTTAACTAGGAAGGTATTCTCTCGACATAGTCATTATCATAGATGGACACAATCTATGGACAACATCATCATCGCTAGATCATCATCATCGATGGATCATCATCATCATTTGATCATCATCATCGCTGGATCATCATCATCATTTGATCATCATCATCGCTGGATCATCATCATTGTTGCATCAATTCTCATCTTGTTGATCATTGACTGGTGACATCTATCGAATCTACTCGTCATGAGGAGTTCTACAGATCCAACCCTTTTTCATGTTGGATGTAGGCCTAGCTCTCATCTAGGACATCATCATCTATACGACAAAGCCATCAAGTAGGTACAACCTAGGACCACATATAACATTGCCAAATAAATCACCCGCGTCTCCTACTATCATCTCATCGTATCCGAATCATCTCATCTTCTCATGTGGAGAGCAGCCCAGGTGCATAGACCATGTCCACCAGACAACCTGTGTCTTCCACCTAGTGGATACAACCCAGGAACATCTGTGTCTTCCACCCAGTGGATAAAACCCAGATGTATTATGTCTCTCTATCAGTTAACTTGCATCTTCCACCCAGTGGATACAGCCAAGGAACATCTGCATCTTCCACCTAGTGGATACAAACCAAATGTATTACGACTCTCTCGGTCAACCCGCGTCTTCAAACATGTGGATACAACCCATGATCTTCCCATATTAATTACGTCCTTTCGGACCACATGCGTCTTCCACCATGTAAGATACAACCCAGGCGCATCCCAGATGCTTTATGACCCGTGGACCACCAGCGTCTTCTCACATGTGGATACATCCTAGGATCATCCCAGATGTATTACGTCCTTGTGGACTACCCGCGTCTTCCACCATGTAAGATACAACCCTGTGCACCTGCGTATTCTGGACATGTCACATCACTCCCTCTTTCAAGGAACATCGATCTGGATAACATCAAGCTTCTCTTTGAAGTACTCAAACTTCACTCTTGCTAACGGCTTGGTCAACACATCGGTTGTATGATTGTCTGTCACCACATACTGGAGCTTTACTACTCCTCTCTGCACCATATCTCGGATATAGTGGTACTTGATCTCAATATGCTTCGACTTGTCATGGAACACCGGGTTCTCGGACAATTTTACACAAATCTAGTTGTCACAAAAGATACAAGTCGCCTCTAACTTGAGATCAAATAAATATGGTAGTAGCTTCTGAAGCCATACTTCCTCACAACTAGTAGAACAAGCTGCAATATACTCTGCTTCGGCTGTACTCAGTGCCACACTTGATTTCTTCCTGCTAAACCAAGAGATCATACCGTATCCCAAACTGGAGCAACACTCTGAAGTGCTCTTCCTATGTGTGGCACTTCCTTCCCAATCTGAATCAACATAACCATGCAGGTTAATCTTCTGATTCGTCGCATATTTGATCCCATACTCAATTGTACCCTTCAGGTACCTCAATATATGTTTTGCAACAACCAGGTGAACATGTCTTGGATCTGTCAGGAACTGGCTCAGGGTGTTCACAACAAAACATATGCATGGTCTCTTGTTCTTCAAGTACATTAACGAACCAATCATCTGCTTGTACTTCATGGAATAAATTTTCTCTAAAGAAGAATCACACAGTAGCTTCAAGTTCGATGCCATTGGTGTGGCCATTTCCTTGCATTCCATCATCCCGAACCTCTTTAGAATCTCCACTGCATACTTTCCTTGACTAAAGAAAATCCCATCTGAACTTTTCCACACCTCCATACCTAAGAAGTAGTGCATCATTCCTAGGTCATTCATCTTGAACTCTACGGCAAGCCTTCTTTTTGTTTTTGCAATGAGCTCATCCTCCCTTGTTAAGAACAGGTCATCTACATATAACAATAATATTACTGGTCTTCCGCCCTCAACCTTGAAGTAGAGGTTGGAATCTTCTTTACTCTTGGTAAATCCTAAGCTCATAAAAAATCCATCTATCCTACTATATCATGTTTTGGGTACCTGTATCAAACTGCACCACATTCACTTCCTCTTCATGAAGGGAAACATCCAGTATCACTCTGAGCATATCCATGAGTTACTGGGGAAAAAAGCCACTGCCACGGATGGAGGCTAAGTGATACTGTCTCTTAATATATCTATGTAATCTATGTTGTAGTCACTCCCTTTGAAGCAGAGCTTTCTTGCTCCCTCTGTAACTGAGCACTATCCTCCCTCTGCATTAGGACATCCTCCACTGGAGTGACTGGTAGTATTCTCTTCTAATGATATTCTGTGTATCCATCTATGTCATCTTTCTAGGTCACTAGATACCAAGATCTTGAACTCTATTGCAAGTTATCTCTTGCACCCATCTATGAGATCCTCATATTCTCATCACTCTAGGTGATCCTCAAGCTCATCATGCTATCCCATGGGTGCCTTCTGATCCCATACAAAGCCTTCTTCAATCCGCTCACATGTGGTTCTCTGTAGAGAGTCTCAAATCCTGGAAGTTGCTCAATATACACTTCTACTTCGATTACACCATCTATCTAGTGTAATATCCACCACTGAGGAAGTGTATCTGGTCACTAGAGCAACATCTCATCATAGTCGAATCCCTCTTTCTGAGAGAACCCTCGCTTTGTAGTATGCTTGATTTTGTAAATATTCTTGAATGTCATAGTTGAACTATCGTCACTTGTTCTTCGGAACAAGTCTTATAATTATTCTCTTGTAGGTGATGGTGCATGATATTTCCTACAAGTCAAATTCAGTTGCATGATTAGAAACATTTCATAATTTTCAGAACAAATTCTTATGCATAAAGGCATAGGTCACACAGTCATGCAACTATCTTAGCCAATGATTTAACACAACATTCATCCATATCCCACATTCATATGGTAACTTTCTAGATGCCTTACATCTCTACTAGAACATTATTAAGAGTGTTCACTACTCCCAACATGTCAGCAAAGAGTTTTCATTCTAGATAAGTAGCAGTGGAATGTTGTACAACACCATAGGCCACTTACCCATCACATGGATATTAGTAGTATGATGTTCATCAATGCAAACTTTCTAACATGAGTAATACACATCCTAAATATAGGAACATAAGTATGTACACAAATTAACAATATAATTTAAGTAGTTGGATATGACAAATTCAATACTTATATTTGTTTGGTTGTTGGGTGGACTCCCTTCTTGATATTTTCTTCCTTGCACGAACTACTGGAGTCTTTGACAGTGTGTTCTACTTCATCGTTTGATTCTGAGGACCTATTCCTTTCTTGATTATGATAAGAAATGTTGAGCAAGTATTATACACCGTGGATCACTTGTTCTTTGTAATGGAGTAGACTATGTGTGTCCCTTCTTCTGCATCTTAACCAATGTTGAAATGGATGAGAGGTTCTTCCATAGAGAATTTGTTTTCCGGAGTCCAACTTTGTAGGAGCTTCTCCAACTCCTTTCATGTAATACTGAAAATCATATATAGATTCACCTTATGAGGTGGAACCTTCTGAACAAACCCTTGTAACTGGTTACCTTCATTTATTGCAATACATATTCTTCATCACTTGAAGAATCTTCTTTCGTTCTTTTGCTTGCGGGTTCTTCATCTTCTGCAGTATGTGCATGATGCCTCTTCTTGTTGATTTTCCTGGAGGATCCTTTGTTTCTGGGATGATTTATTGAATAATGTCCTTTCTCATCACATTTGAAGCACCTAATACTAAAGAGGTATCTTCTAAATCCATGATTCTTCTGGGATATTTTAGACTTCTTGTGATGGTGGTCCTCCCTCTTGTTTTGATCCTTCTTAGTATGAGTAGTTAGGGATTGGTCATCATTAGCTCCCATATTTTCTTCTCTTGCTACTAATCGAGCTTCTTCTTGGGTGCATTATTCCCATAATCTGTTGAACTCGATTAGCTTCTTTCTGGCGCATATTCCTTGAGTGAATGAGTCCCATGATCTTGGGAGACCATTCAATGTAGTCATCACAATCTCTCCTTCTTCAACATTATCTTCAATTGCCTCAATTTGTTCCTTGATCTGAAAGACTCTTGTGAAGTAAGATTGAATAGTTTTTGGGTATTGAATCTTCACATTCTTGAGTTGGTTCCTCGGAGTCATCTTCTGGTTGATGGTATTCCCTTCATATAACTTTGTCAAAGTATCAAACATATTCTTAGGGGTTTTCAAAGATGAGACATGAGGGATGAGATGGTCCTTGATGGAGTCAACAATGATCTTTTTGGCCTTGATCATGTTCTTCTTGTGGATTTATTTGTCATCATCTCCCTCTGGTTCTTGAACCTCCTCATTCACATATTTTTCCAAATAATTCTCTTCTAGAATGAGAGAAATTCTATACTTCCATGCCCGGAAGTTATCAGCTCCTTCAAGCTTGTCCTCAATATTGTCCTCAAGCTTGGTGTGGTTTGACATTTTGATATGAGAACCTCAAATGGAAATAGAGAGGAATTAGATATTACCAGTTTGAGATTCCCAACCTGGTTCTGGAGCTGGCTGACCTAGGGTTTGATAGATAAACCTTAATTTTTCAAACTTGGAATCTTGAACTTCTACTTGGATAGAAAGATGTGCCTCCTCAAGGCGAGTTGTCCAATGTACTCCTTTTACCTGATTGGTGAATGGAAGATCCAAAGAATTTGATGCCCTAGTTTCTCCCGACACCAGTGACTGGGTCAAAATTGAAACTTCTCCAAACTGAATTCTGCCTCCACCAAAAGATGTGCTTCCTTGAGGCGAGTTAGCCTAGCTCTCTTTTCTAGATGATCTGCGGAGAGAATACCTTGGATTTGGAAACCCTAGATTTCCGCTTATGCACAGTTCCTTCTTTCAGAGTGGTTATGATACCATGTTAGTGTTTGCATGTTAATTCAATTATGTTAGATCTTTAATTTGAAAGATAGACAAGCACAACAATACACAAGAACACAAAAAATTTCTTCAGGGAAACCCTAAAGGATAAAACCCCGCAAATTCTTTAGTAATAGATTCTTCACTTAGTACAATATCAAACCAAGATAGAAAACCCAAAGATAAGATGACTTCTACAACTTCCTTCTTCTTCTTCAACGAAATTGTCTTTCTCTTCCTTGGATCAAACTTGCTTGTTGGTGTGTATCCAAATGAGGGAGGGTGCCTCCCTATTTATACTTTATGTGTGACTGACCTAAATCCCCAATGGGGACAAAATCCTCAACTAACTGGGCCGACCTCTCCTCGGGAGACTCAAAAATACATTTTACATTTATCCTTTTGGGGACTATTTCCCTGACTTACAATTGAGGTTTTACCTCGATATTCTTACATGACCAAATAAAATAATGACATACCCGAATGGAGGAAAAACATCTCCGACGGAGGTACAATAAATGTACAATAATAATATACAAAATAATATCTTCTGAAGTTACATTTACAACAAGTTTTGATCCTGTGCACTTATTCAATTATGTACAGTAATCTAGTCCTGCGCATTGTTTGCTACTCTACTTTTCAGCTCTGCACACTTGGCTCTCTGTTGTTTCTTTCTTCTGGATTAACGATCCATTGATTCCCCAATGAGTCGAAGCTCCCAAATATATAATACCTTTACATCTCCATTGTGCACACCCTACCTTCACCTCAATCTTTGGTTTATTTATATCACTGCTCATTTCCTTGATTAGATTGATTTGTCCACAAGTAGGGGCTTCTTTATGTCGGCTACCTCTTTGTTCCTAGTCAATTTTACCCAACACAATGCACTTGAGTGGACTAAGTATTTTCTGTGCACTTTGATATTCTTGCTTATTGCAAAAAATCCCAGTATATGTGTGACATGTACCCATCCATATTGTGCGGATAGGTAGCCTTGTTTTGCATATACTTCTTCAAACTGACATCAAGGCTTAATGCTTCTTGCTTAACATTAATGAAAACACCAATCAAAACTCAGCTCCCCCTGAGTATGAGCTCTTCTTCTCCGCATGCAACGTGCTCCTCATGTATTCATGTCATTTGATACTTTGTGCACTCCCCGTGCAAACTATGATTCAACACTTATTTGCAAAACCTTATACCTAATATCTCTCCCCCTTTGACATCCATGGAAAAGGGATGCTTTCCCTGAATTCGTGCTTCCATTTATTTCTTCTGTCACTTCTACTGCATTGTGCCAAGGTCCTTCCATGTCGCAAATGCTTCAAATTAATGTGGAGTGGGAATTAATCCTAGTTTATGTCTGAGATATTCAAAAGTATCTCTTGGAATCAACTTTGTAAATATATCTGCAATCTGTTCCTTTGTGTCCACATAATATAACTTAACAATATTTTCAGTGAGTTGTTTTCTCACTGCTTCTCTTTTTCTAATTCTGATCAGATTGTTAAAATTTATATGTCCCATTATTCTGTGCCAAAGCCAATTTTCATCTATTTGTCCCATGCAACATATTTCTTCTTTTCTCTTATCTAAGATGAATACATTATTTTGGATTCTTGATGTCGTTGCTACCAATCTGCTTATATCCCTTTTCCTTATTTTACATTTCTTGGATTCAAAGGTGAGAATATGTCCTTAATCACACATTTGTCTTACACTGAGAATATTGTGCATCATGTTTTTAACGAGTAAGACATTGTTTTCTTTGGCTTTCTTATCCCCAAGACTTACTATGCCCTTTCCAAGAATCTTAGCAAAACCATCATCTCCAAACTAAGCACCACCTCCCTTTTCTTCTTTACAATATTTTTTTTTTCTTTATTCCCTGTCATGTGTTTGGAACATCCACTTTCAATATACCAATGACCTTGTTTACTCTGAGCATGTAAAGCCAAACTACATCCTTCTTGATTATGTCGGTTTGTCTTTTTTTGCTAGAATTCTGTAGAATCTCTTTTACTGAGAATGGTTTTGGTTTCAACAAGGTGTGCAGATGATAATTGATTCTTGTAGTCCTAAACTTCATGACCAACATTGCGACATTTATAGCATTCAACATCTAAATTCAAGAGGCCAAAGGAATTGAAATTTTGTTTCAAAGTTTCAATTGGCCTTCTAATATCATTCTTTCTAGCTTCATGGTAAATAATATTCTTCTTAACATTCTCTTTTGCAAGCACTTTGCAATTTACTGCTTTAAGACCAAAAATGTTATAGAAATAGCAATTTCCTAAGAAAAGAGTTTGATACCTTGTGAAGTGAGTTCTTCTAGATTGTGCAGTGCCAGTTTTCACATGAGATGATTTCTTGTCATTTTCTCCGTAATTATGATCTTTCCTTGGAATAGAGCCTTTGAGCACATTTGCAAAACTTCTTTCTCATGCCTCATAAGTTGACTTTGTTGAGTTTGAACCTTCATAGCATAGCCCTGAATTATTAGATAATGGTCTCTAATTATCTATAATTTTATCTAGATATTTAGTGTTGCTGCTAAATTTATGTTGAAAACTTAATTGGATGCTGGATTTTTGCAATTCCCTTTTTCAGGAAATGACTTCAGTCTCTAACTTGTTATGCTTCTCCTTTTTTCTCAACTGTCCTATTATGTCCACTTCTAATTTTTTAGTCTCCTTGACTTGTTCTTCACACTTTAATGGTTGTTCCTATAGATATTTATTCTTCTTTCTTGATTTATTCAATTCTTCCAAAGCACTGATAAGCTCTCCTTCACAATCTACTTCATCCATTTCTTCATCTTCTTCTTCATTTTCCAGGTCTTCTTCAATTTCCATGAAGAGAAATTCTCTTGGATTATCATCACTATCATATTCGTCAGATGAATTGCTATCCTCTTTGGAATACAAACTCTTTTTCTTCTTCTTATGTTTAGACCTGCTTTGTTGATATGTTTTCCTTCGTTCTTTATGATTAAAGTCTTCTTCACTATTGCTATATCTACTTTCCTTGTAAGGAAATTTGGATGCAAAGTGACCTATTTTACCACATTCAAAGCATTTGAAAGGTAGCTTACCTTTGTATTTTCCATGACCCCTTTTTAGTTTCTTCACAAAGATTGATTCTTCACCTGATTCATCAGAGGAATTCTTGTTATGCTCATGCTTGCTGCCTTTGTCTTTTTGGAAGCTTTGAAAGCTGCTTCTTTTCTAGAAATATTTTCCTTTTCCGTCCTCATATTGTATACAGTAAGAATCCCATGAATTTATTCCATCGTTGATTTATCCAAATCGCTTATGTATTCTAGGACTGATATCTTGGATTCAAACCTTATTGGAAAAGATCTCAATATGTTTTGTATGACTTCTTATTCAGCGATTTGTTCTCCAATACCTTTGATAGCATTGACAATCTCATCTACACGAAGAAGATAGGATGCAATATTTTCTTCTTCCCTCATCTTTAAAGTTTCAAACTGTCTTGAATATGTTTGCAAATTTTCCTTCTTAACCTTCTCATCTCCTTCATATATGTTTCTAAGCTTATCCCACACTTCTTTAGCTGATGTGCACTACATGAATTTGGTGAACTCTGAGTCTGCTAAACCACATAATATTGCATTCCTAGCTCTTGCATTACATTTATATAGCCTTTTTTTAGTTTCCTCAACTGGTGAGGTCTTGGGAACTTTATAACCATTTTCGACAGATTTCCAAACATCAACTCCAAGAGACTTTAAGTACACTTCCATTCTTATACTCCAGAAGGTGTAGTTTGATCCATAAAACCTTAGTGCTCTATTTGTAGAGATTCCTTCCTATCTATCCATATCTGCGTAGTGATCTACCTTCCAGTTGTTAGATTGTTCCTAAAGGACTAGGATATGATACCAATTTTTGGAATTCTTAATGATATTCAGAGGGGGGGTGAATCAATATCATGTGCAGTTTAAACAATTTTCACTTTAAAATTATGCACCAATTTCTGTTTAAATAACAACAATAAAAGACAATTGTTCAAAGAGTATTTGGAAAGTAATTTTGTATATATATATGAAGGTTTTGATTACATAAATATATGGGAGACACCAATATCCAAATATGTGAGCACCAACTCACTCAAACACCAATCTGATTGGGACACCAAATCACTGATTATAGGCACCAATCTATGAGGACACCAATCATCTGTGAAAGCACCAACTTTCTATGTACAAGAACCAACCTGTGAGGACACCAATCCTCTATGCAAGCACGAAATTATTGTTTTCAGGCACCAACCTGAGAGGAGACTACAATCTCCTATGCTTTCCCCGTCCTACCTCCCTGAGATAGATGTAGATGTTCTTCTGTCACACTGCCTTATGATTTTCGCACATAGATTCACACTTGTTTTGCGTACTTCTTCACTTTATTTTTCTCACACTTATATGCTCTACTTCAATTCTGTGCAACTGTTATGCTTCACTATCTTATTAGAGCAAATTTGGGGTCTAAAATTGGCTTTATAAGAAAACGAGCCACCTCGTAAGAAAACAAGCCATTGAATTCAAGAACCAATAGAATTTAAACAAAAGAGTCAACCATAATGGTTGAGTTGGCATATTTGAAATTAAAAAACTACTTTTTTAATTCGTATTTTCAACATATCTCCCTGTCATTTTACTCAAATTTCAAGAGAGAGCACTTGTTGGATGCTGAATTAAATTACGCAAGTAACACATTTTTTTTTAAATATTTATTTATCATTTTTCATGGGGTGGGGTCCCTCAAAAGTATGCAATGTGGGTACTCGTTGGATGTGGTATTTAATTCCACATCCAACGAGTGCTCCCACTTGAAATTTGAGTAAAATGACAGGAAGATATGTTGAAAATACGAAGACAAAAAGTAGTTTTTTTTCCTCCAAAATTCATAAATATTATTTTATTATTTTAACTATTATTCTATTATTTTCATTAGGAAGCCTATTTTAGACCTCAAATTTTCTCTAATGGTTCCGCTCACTGCTCTACATACTATGTACTATGCTTCAACTCTGTGCACAGGTTCTCTTGCTGTATACTCTGCTTCAGTTCTGTCCACTGCTTTGATCCATCATACTGTTCTAATCTTACGCACTTCTTCAATTATGTACAGTGCTCTGGTTTTGCGCACTGTCTACTACTCTGCTTTTCTTCTTTGTGCACTCGGCTCTTTGTTGTTTCTTTCTTCTAGATTAACGAGCCATTGATTCCCTAATAAGTCAAAGCTCCCAAATAAAGAATACCTTTACATCTCCATTGCGCACACCCTACCTTCACCTCAATATTTGGTTTATTTATATCACTACTCGTTTCCTTGATTAAATTGATTTTTCCACGAGTAGGGGCTTCTTTATGTTGGCTACCCGTTTGTTTCTGGGAAATTTTACCCAACACAATGCACTTGAGTGGACTAAGTATTTTCTGTGCACTTTGATATTCTTGCTTATTGCGCAAAATCCCAATATATGTGTGACATGTACCCATCCATATTATGCTGATAGGTAGCCTTGTTTTGTATATACTTATTCAAAGTGGCATCAAGGATTCATGCTTCTTGCTTGACATCATCATGCTTCTTGTTTGACATCAATGACAACATTGAAGTTTAACATCCCGAGCCATTGTTGCCAGCATGGTTTTGTTTTATTGAGTACTTGTGATAAGCTGAGTCATAAGTTGGACCAACTGTTGTTTCCCTCTTGCTAGATCATTCAAAATTATCATAGTACTTCCCTCGGGTGAATAGCTCCTATTTGGATCATTCCTATCCCCCGTGTCTTCCTCTTCTTTTGATTTTGGTTTATCCTCTTCCTCTACTTCTGATAGAAATATGTTTTCAGAACCTCTCTACCTTCTTCTCTTGTATGTGATATATCTATTGTCCTCGATATTCATAAAAGGGCATGCAACTCACAGAATGGTAGAATCACCAGCTCTAGTACCACTATAGTGTCCCCTCTTACTACTGATATGGTTTTTGTGTTAAATGTTGTTGTATTTTTGGGTTGAAACTTTCGTCGAACAATTGGCCACTAGTGCTCTGATACCACTGTAATATTCCAAAATTATCTCGGCTGATTTTGAATTTAGTGTATTATTGATATGTTTGATGTGCAATTGTGTACTTGTTTGCAAGTTTCAGATATTTATATTATGACCCTCAACAGTGAACATTGAATGCAAATATAGAGTATTTTTGCATGAGCAAAAAGGGGAAAGATATCAAATGTTTCAGATTCATATAATAATGAAACTATAATAGCTGTAACAATAGTTTACAATGAACAAACATATCTGAATATTACATTTTTCCTGACCTGTATATTTCCTTAACTAGCAGCACCCCTTTTGAAATGAGACTCCCCTTCAAGAGTCATGATTTGGTTATGTCTTTGTGCTAGCAGTTTACATGTGCAATGGAATGCGCCCAACAATGTAACTTGTCCCCTCCTTAAACAAAAAACAACAGAGGTGTGATAGTAGCAAACAAAAATTTGCCTTGGTCTTTTTCCTTCCTCAAATCGCCCTCAAGATGGACCATGATGTCCCCAAACTCTGAGCTCTTCCTTCTTAACTTCATATTTGATGGAATTCCCCCCAATATCCTTTAATCAACAATATTCATCAAACAAGATCGAAGAGGGAGAATAACATAATCCCTACGCCCTCCTAAGCTAGTGCACCCTCCCCAAGAATGATTGAAACTTAGCAAAACTGCTTAAATCTACAAGTAAACTTGTTTCCCTTATGTGGAAATGAATTACAATGAAAAGATATGAGTGATATTTCCTCTCTTGATCAGTTAGGGTGGATAGTTTCACCACCGAACCCAATCCCGCTTAGGGTTCCTGTCCTAAGATCCAAATTCTTTTTTCGAAAATAAGTAATGAATGAATGAGAGAATGGATCAATTTTCTATTTTACCCCCCTTTTTACCTTTTTACATAATTTTTACTCTTTTCCACATTTAATTAATAAAAGTGTTTTTATAAAGTCTCTTTTAATTAATTACTTGATGTCACTTTTAATGTTGTTTTTTCCCAAATGACATTAAATAATTAATTAATTCCATTTTTTCATCGACTATAGACTATAGGAATTAAATAGGCTAATAAGTCATCTTCCTAGATTGATCAGTCAGAAAGGGACATTACACTAATCTCGAGATAGATAGGGTACAACTCTCTCACAAATTGGATTTTTTTTGGTTGGGTAAGAATATATCGTACACAAACCACAAACTCCCAAATAAACCTGCATTTATACCAGTATGATCTATAAACCACTAGATATATTCAACATTTCACTCGGCAAACCATACATAAAATTAAAACAACTATATTAATCTTACACTCAATTATGTGATTATGGCTTTGTATTTTAATGCTTTAAATAAAATAAAAACACATCTCTTAGAGATTTAACTATTGCGGCATAAAATAGACCATATTAGAAAAGAGACACAATGGAGCACACATATTTACCCTTGAAACACATACAAGAAAATCAACATTTAATGAAGGATTGTGCCCTTTGTCTTCTTATATTATGGAGATTACAAAGTTGTCCAAAATTACCGTGAAGCTATGAGACATTATGGTCTTCTATAATGTTATATAATATGCTTCCATCTATCTACTATGTCAGTATCTCCTCCACACCGGATTTCATACTTTGGAACAACAGGTAGCAAGTGAATACATGTAAAATTTTAAGGACACATAGTTTTCTTAAAGTGTAGAAACATTGGCGGAGTTTACTAATTCTTAAATTTTCAACCATAAAATGTTGGGCGATATTTTTATAAAAATATTCTAATTTATAAGGGTTTTATATAGTTTCAAGACAATTCTTGGCGATTTTTAGAGTAAAGAAAAATTATCCTGTGGAAATTGGGCAAATCAATTTAGAAAAAAATTGAAGTTGGAAAATTTGTTTTTTGAAAAAAATGTCAAAAATTACCCCTTGGGATAAATTTCGCCACTAAAATTTTCCCTTGTGACATAGGAACCACTCCTCCCTATTCTACTAATATTTTGATAGCTAGGATTAGGTTTAGGTTTAGGGTTTGTAAACCCTCTTGAAGACTCTATAATGTATCTAAAGTCTCTTTTGGATTCCCACATGTTACTATCTCTTTCTATTATAATTATGGTGACATAGTCGCCACTTGGACATGTGGGGAGTATTTGGACCATTACCTTGTTGGTGCCAAAATTTTTACATATGAACTTTGTTTTAGGTACATGATAACCCATTGAAAATATATTGAATAGAAAATAATTTATTCCTTGTATAGAGAAATCATAATGCCACTCAAATCCAATACCATGCCCAAAAAGGATTGTTTAAGGCCCCAAAATGTGTAGAAACCCCAATTTGAAAAAATGAACCACATATTTGAGATTCCACAAATTCTAATATCCCACATACTGGGCATCAATAAATTCATATGGTATGTATATATATCCATTTTGGATGAACTTGTACTATTGATGATAGATGTAGAAAGCATGAACCAATTTACAATTAACTACTTTAGGGTGATCATCTCTCTATGAGTGAAAATATGTAGAAAAACATTGCTAACAACCTAATGTTAGGATATTTATACGCTTATGAGTTAGTTAACATCAACTTGGTCTAATATGTCTTTAGGTAAAGTGTGTTTCTTTAGTATTCATTAGTATCCATTTATACTTATATAATCCAAGTGTTACAATATCTTCTAGACATAGAGTGATTTGACAGTTCATCTTCACCTTGATCTTAATTGTTATTGTTTTGTGGATTAAAACCCTATTGGTCCATGATATCTATTTAAAGAGAATGGAGGTTCATTTGTTTTATGATCAATTGTGAGAAACTCATATGTAAATTAATTTTCTTTTTGCATTAATATATTTCCTCAAGTAGCTATTTGGACAGGGTTGTGGATTGTTTCCCTCTATCAAGGTTTTAACAACGTAAAAACATCGACATGTTTATTTGTGACCTATTTGTGTGAGTGGTTTATTAAGGTGTTTGAACTATGTGTAAATACTTTGTTTTAGTCGAACATGATATCAGAACAATTATGAAGACCCACTCCCATTGTTGATCAAGATCTTGAACTAGTGTAGTTGCATGTATCAAAGGATTTTTGGATTCTAATATTAATTATGTGCATTTATTGGCTAACAGAGGTGTTCCGTTGTGTTTGGAGTGCTTCTTTCAGTTGCAAATGATTTTAATTTCACCTGAAAATGTTTTCATTTGTCTAAGATATGCCGGCCATTTTACAAAATATGGTGATATATTGTTTCCATTTACATATTTAAAAAAAAATCATATTGTTTCACATTTTAGCTTGGTTTTATGTTTTATTCCTAGTTTGTTACCTTTCCATTTTATGTATGTTCTTTGTAGTGTTATATATGCAAACTTGACAATAAAAAATAGATTGGAAATGGTTTTTTTGGCTGTGATTTTCTTTGTCATGCATCTTATGCGAACTTGGTAAACTAAAAACAATGAGAAAATTTGCATTTCCTTGATAAGCTAACCAAGGTCTAACACAAAACTCAAGAAACTTCGGTTTCAAGTTTTCATTTTTTGTTTATGTGTGGTTATATAAAAGTCTTTTGAAATCCAAAAGAAAGTATTTTTGGTAGGCACACTCTTCAACAACATCAACAACACTATCACCCCCATTCTCCTTCATAATATTACTGTATATTTTGTTTAACTCACTTGGTTGAAAGTTACTTTATTAAGTAAGAGGTCTTGGGTTCAAATCTTTATTTTTGTTACTTTTTGGAAAAGTTCGTGTAGCTTTAGGTTATAAAGTAACTTCATTTTAAAAGTGCTTCCCACTTGTTTTATAAAAGTGGGTCACTTATTTTAGAAATTTACTTATTTGTAAAAGAGAACTTATAGGAAAAGTTAGTTGGGGAGGCTTACTCATTGCATTGAGCACCCATCACCATGTGGTTCAATATTTTCCTACAATGTGGCTACTTGGTTCCATCTTATGTCTTAAAAAAAACATAACTTTGAGATCTGGATTGCATTTTTAGTGTTGTTTTGCTTAAACTACCCATTTTTTTGAGGTCTTTGCATCTATACCACGGATTTGTTTTTTGAAGCAATATTACCCACACATTATAATATGGCTAGTGTTATCACCTGAATTTCGCACATATGTGACATTTCAACAATTGTTACAAGAATACATCATTGACATATAACATGCATCTCATAAGACTTCTTCCCTTCAAAGTCTTATGATGTAAGAAGAAGACGTATGAATCCCTACGCTTGTGTAGCATAATCAGTGACGAAACAACAAAAAAAGTTGGATTTTCCTTGAAGGATCTGCAACTAACGTCATGGATTTGATGGTGGTATTTCGAGGATGGATTGAAGCTTCAAGAGATTGACAATGATCCCCTATTGAGTGACGATGAACCCGAACAAACATCTCGTTGTGACGCAAAAGATGCATTTGAGGGGGTTCAATAATATGTTGTATTTCAACATTGCAAAAAGATGGTGTGAAGGTCATTGAGATGATCAACTCATATTTTAGACTTGGCTGTAAAGTCATCAAGGTATGCCAAGATGATGTGTGCTAGGTTTTTAAACATGTATGACATAGCACATTGAAATGTGGCTCCAACATTCTTGAGTCCGAACAACATCAAAAAATAGTTGAAGGTGCCCCATGGTGTAGTAAAAGCCATTTTGTATTGGTCTTGTTGGTGGATCTGTATTTTATTGTATTTGAAAAATCCACCCATAAAGGATAGGACTTCATGTCCAACACAAGCATCGACCACTTGGTCGATGAAGGGTGTTGGAAAGTTATCTTTGGGACGCACATGATTTAGACCTCTAAAATCAATACATACACGATTGGTACCATGTTTCTTGTTAATGAGGATGGGGTTTGATACCCAAGACATGTAAGTAATAGTGTAAATGAATCCTACCTAATGTAGTTTCCCGATTTTTTCTTTGATAGCGGGTGCTTGTACAGGTGAACTAGCCATTGTTTCTATCACCCCGGATGAAGTGTTAGGCAATGTATCAATATGATGTTCGATAATAGTGGGGTTGAGCCCTGACATTTCTATGTATGGCTAGGAACAAATATCTCTAAACTCTGGGAATAAGGCTTTGTAAGTGACTACCTCTTGTTTGGATCAAGAAGCCCCAAGTAAGATTTTTTCTCTGACGCCGGGAGTGATAGAAATATCCACCTGAATTATAGGTGAAATTTTCAGTAAATTTGATTATTTATAAAGTCATTGTATATTTTAATTTAAAACAACATTGTCATGGTAGATAATGGTTAACTAACTATATTTATTATGGTTGAGTATAATAATTGAAAGTTATGAAAGTTTGTTAATTTATTAATTGGACGAATAAAAATATATCATTCTTAATAAATTAATTTTTTAAAATTTTTAAAATATTAAAATTATGATTTTAACCTACATTCTTGTTTATAATTTTTTTTTTGAATTTAAAACAAATCAATAATATTTATTCAGAATCTCAATATATATTCAAGATTTCAATATATATGAAATAAATAACGTAAATATTTATTATTGATTAATATATTTAATAATATTATTTTTATATTTCATGAATTGATCAAATGTATTTAAAAAAGTTATATATATACATTTGATCAATTCATGAAATATAAAAATAATATTGATAAATATATTAATCAATATATATATATATATATATATATATATATATATTTGGAAGTTATGAGAGTTTGTTAATTTATTATTTTGATAAATAAAAATGTATTATTCTTAATAAATCAATTTTAAAATTTTAAAAATATTAAAATTATGATTCTTATATACATTTTTGTTGATAAAACAAAGTTTTTTTGTGAACTTGAGGCAAATCAATAGTATTTATTCAAAATTTCAATATATATAAAATAAATAAAAACATTATTCAAAATGTCTATACATGAATATTTATTGTTTGATATATTTAAAATTTTATTTTATAGAAAGTATATACATAAATATTTATTTTTTTGAATATATTCAATTTTAGAATATAATTGCAAAACAATTTGAATGTATGTTTAGTAGTTTGAACAAAGGAGAGGATGAATACAAGATCTAAATATATTCTTCATTCCAAACAATTACAAGATAAATCTCCAAATAATATGGATATGGACAAACTTCACTCACTCTCACACACACATATACATATATAAAGTACTTTTATATGTTTCAATTATTAAAAATTGAAACATAGTATATTGAAATACATGCACACTACTTAATTTTGGAATATAATTTATATTATTATTATTAAAAATTCAAATATTTATGTAAACATGTTTGTTAAACTAATATTCATCTTCTTAAAATTGACATTGTAATAAATCATGGTAGTTTACTCAAGAAAAAATAGCTTGAAAGCAAATGTATATTATTAAAAATCTTTATGGATAAAGCATGACTTGTTATTGTTATTCTTAATTTTTTTTGTTAATTTTAACTTCAACTCTACATTAAAATCAACCATTGGTATCTCAATTCAACCATAGCTAACCAAAATCAATAATGGTTCATTAAATTCAATGATGGTTAAACAATAATTAACCATGATAAACTATGCCCATATGGTTCACTAAACTCAACCTTGATAAATATAGTCAACTATGGTAAATAAAATCAACTATGGTTGACTAAAGTGAAACATGGATCACTAAAGTCAAACATAGTTAACTATGCTTAAATAATTATCAACCATGGTTTACTATGGTGAAACTTAGTCAACCATGGCATCAATGATGGTTAAACAATAATTAACCATAACAAACTATGGCCACGTGGTTCACTAAAGTCAACCATGGTAAATAAAGTCAATCATGGTTAACTAAAGTCAAACATTGTTCACTAAAGTCAACCATGTTAACTATGGTTAAACAATAAATAACATAGTAAATATATCAACAATTTTAAACATAGTCAACCATGGTAAAAAAAGTTAAGCATGGTTCACCAAAGTCAAACATGGTTCGCTAAAGTCAACCATGGTCAAATAATAATCAACAATGACTTAACTTTAACTAACTAATATCAACCATAGTTCACTATAGCTCATTAAAGTCAACCATGGTTAACCAAAGTCATGGTTCATTAAAGTCAACAACAGTTAACTAAAGACAAGCATGGTTAATTAAAGTCAAACATTGTTCATTAAATTCAACCATGTTAACTATGTTTAAGAAATAAATAACATAGTAAATATATTCAACAATGTTAAGCATAGTAAACCATGGTAAAAAAAGTTAAGCATGGCTAACCAAATTCAAATATGGTTCACTAAAGTCAATCATAGTCAAATATTAATCAACCATGACTTAACTTTAGCTAACTAATGTTAACCATAGTCCATTGTGGCTCATTAAAGTCAACCATGGTTAACCAAAGTCATCATTCATTAAAGTCAACAATGGTTAGCTAAAGACAGACATGGTTAAACAATAATTAACCATGGTAAACTATGACCACATGTTTCACTAAAGTCAACCATGGTTGACTACCATGGTCAAACAATAGTCAACCATGGTTAACTATGGTCAAACTTAGTCATCCATAGTAAATATAATCAACCATGGTAAATAAAGTCAACTATGGTTAACTCAAGTCAAACATGGACCACTAAAGTCAAACATAGTTAACTATGGTCAAACATGGTTGACCAAATTCAAGCATAGTTCTCTAAAGTCAACAATGGTTAATTAAAGTCAACATAGTTCTCTAAAGTCAACGATGGTTAATGAAAGTCAAGCATGGTTAAACAATAATTAACCATGGTAAACTATGACCACGTGGTTCACTAAATTCAACCGTGGTCAAACAATAGTCAAACATGGTTAACTTTGGTCAAACTTAGTCATCCATAATAAATATAGTCAACCTTGGTAAATATAGTCAACCATGGTAAATAAAGTCAACTATGGTTAACTAAAGTCAAACATGGACCACTAAAGTCAACATAGTTAACTATGGTCAAACTAAGGTCAAACATGGTTAACAAAAGTCAAACGTAGTTCTCTAAAGTCAACCATGGTAAATTAAACTCAATCATGGTTTATTAAAGTCAACGATGGTTAACTCAAGTCAAGCATGGTTAAATAATAATTAACCATTGTAAACTATGACCACATGGTTCACTAAAGTCAACCATGGTTAATTAATTATGGTCAAACTTAGTTAACCATGGTAAATATAGTCAACCATGGTAAATAAATTTAACTGTGGCTAAGCATAGTTAACTATGATTCATTAATGTCAACCATACAAAATGTGCACAAGCAAAAAACTCAACCATGGTAAATAAAGTCAACTGTGGTTAAGCATAGTCAACTATGATTCATTAAAGTGAACCATGGTTAACCAAAGTCATCCATGGTTTGCTAAAGTGTCTAGTATATGCCAACACAACCCAATATGCGACACATCAATAATGTGACATTCAACATTATGTTATGTCACATTGTGACATTGATCAAGGCTTGTGTCGCATTGCAACAATACCCTTGATGTGACAAATTAAAGTCAACCATCTTCAAATAAGATACAAAACATGCACAAGGAAAAAGTCAACCATGGGTAAGCATAGTAAACTATGGTTCATTAAAGTCAACAAAGTCAAACATGGTTCACTATGGTCAAACTAAAGTCAAACATGGTTAACCAAAGTCATCCATGGTTCTCTAAAGTTTCTCATATATGCTGGCACAACCCAAGATGCGACACATTAAAAATGTGACATTCGACGTTCATCAAGGGTTATGTCGCATTATGATGTTTATCAAGGGTTATGTTGTATTGCAACATTCAAAAAGGGTTGTCACATTGTGACATTGATCAAGGGTTATGTATTGCCATAATGCCCAAGATGTGACATATTAATAATATGATAATAGATGTTCAGAAAATTTCATGTTGAATTGTGAACTATAGCCATGTGGTTCATTAAAGTCAACCATGGTTAAACAAAGTCAATCATGGTTCACTAAAATCAACCAAATCCAAACGTGGTTCATTAAAGTCAACCATGGTTAGCTATGGTCAAACTAAAGTCAAACATGGTTACCAAAATCAACCATGCTTCGCTAAACTATTTGGTATATGTTGACACAACCCAAGATACGACATATTAACAATGTGACATTCGACATTCATCAGGGGCTATGTTGCATTGTGATGGTTATCACATGGTTATCAAGGGTTATGTTGCATTGCGATGTTCATCAAAGGTTATGTCACATTACGACAATGCCCAAGATGTAACACATTAAAGGCAACCATTGTCAAATAAGATAAAAAAACGTGCACAAGCAAATAAGTCAACTATGGTTCATTAAAGTCAACCATGGTTAACCAAATTCAAACATGGTTAATCAAAGTCAGTGATGGTTCACTAAAGTGTTCGTATATGCTGACACAACTTAATATGAGACACATTAACAATGTGTCATTTGACGTTCATCAAGGGTTATGTCACATTGTGATGTTTAACAAGGGTTATCTTGCATTGCGACATTCATCAAGGGTTATGTCAAATTGCGACATTGATAAAGGGTTATATCGCATTTCGAAAATGCCCAAGATGTGACACATTAATAATGTGACATTCGATGTTCAGAAAATTTCATGTTGCATTGTGAACTATGGCCATGTAGTTCACTAAAGTTAACTATGGTTAACGATGCTCAAACTAAAGTCAACCATGGTTAATTAAAGTCAAACATGGTTCACATTAAAGTCAACCATGGTTGACTATGGTCAAACTAAAGTCATAAATTGTTACCAAAAGTCAGCCATGGTTCGCTAAAGTCAACCATACAACCATGATTAACTAAAGTAATAATCATCATTATTTTTTTACTATATAGTTATAATATATAATTATAATATCATAATTAAATAACAACATTTTTAATTAAATTATAAATTTTTTTAATATCTCTATACAAGAATATAATATTTTTTATAATATACTATAATATTATAATTAAACAATAATATTTTTTATTATATTATTTTAATTAAATAACATATTTAATTATTATATATTAATTAATTAAATCATATTACTTTATTAGTATATTGGAGATATTTAATATTTCATTTTTGATATCCTATTTATCATCAATATAATGTGGTGGTTGTTTAATTAAATTGTGAAATGGGTTGTTTTAATTAAATTTTAATATTTAATATTAAATTTTAATGAAATTGATTTTAATTAATTATTATATTATAATCAATTTAAAAATATGTTTTTATTAATAACTTTTAAATATTTGATAAGTAATGTTTAATAGTATTGTTATTCTTTTATTTTTTTTGTAAGTAACTACTGGAGTCTACTGATGGACTTGGAAAAATGAACTTGGATGAGATGGAGGGTTTTGCAGGTTCTTGTCCTGTTCTGCAGGTTTCGGCATTGGATGGTGATTGGGGGGGTGTTTTTTGAGCATTTAAACAACTTGGAGTCAAGTTGGTTCGATTTGAACCAGCCTAGTACCATCCAAGTATACAAAAGTGGGAATCGGCGTACGTTGATGCTCTCAAAACACTTTACTCCAGTTGTTGTTTATTTTCCTCTTCTGCGGGGGCTAGTACCAGTTCCTTTTGGTGGTTTGGTCTGATTTTGATTTGTGTTGTGGGTCCTGGTGGTTTTGGCTTTTTGATAACCCTGTCTGACATTGTGCTGTTGAAGAGACAATTGTTTTCTTGGGTCACCGGTGCTCCCGGTTGTTGCCATATGGCCTTTTCTCACCCACCGGTCGTTAAGCCCTTTCCTCATTCCTCCGGGGACTCGGGTCTTGTTTCTTCTAAAACTCCTTGCTCCATTGATGGGTTTCCTCTGCAAAACCCTAATTTGTTCGGAGCTCGGGCTAAGAATCGACGTAGGGTTAAAACTCTTAAGGCTAGGGAGCGTGTGGATAAGTATGTAATTTCGACTGATTCCAATTTGGATAGGGTTGAAATGTTGGCTGAGCGGGCTTTGGTTGGGCGGTTAGAGTTCACCTCTGGCTCGAAGGAGGAGATGGTTGCTTGGGTCAATAAGTTTTGGTTTCCTGTTATTGGCATTGCCCCCCGTATTAACCTGTTAATGAATCGTTGGATATTATTCACCTTTTCGAAACCAGAGTTTATGGAGCGGATTTTGGCTGGTACCTGGCTCTTTAAGGATGGGTCTTTAGTCCTTAAGCATTGGAATATTGACTTTGACCCTCTTCGAGAAAGACAAGGTATTAGGCATCTTTGGATGTTGATCCCAGGGTTACCCTTTGAGCTTTGGACGGAGGACATTATTATTGGGTTGGAAAATTCGGTCGAAAAATTCATAAGGATTGATAAAAAACCCCATTTGGTATGGATAGGAGATATGCTAAAGTGATGGTGGAGTTTGACTTGAGCCTAGGGCTCCTTGCAAAAGTTGAAATTGTCTGGGCCAACAGAATTTGGAAGCAACGCCTGGATTTTTTTAGAATTCCTTTCCGGTGTTTTTTCTGTCACACTATTAATGGTCATGTGCAGGCTCAGTGCCCATCTCTGCTGGGTCGAAGGGATTCTCTGGGGCTTGAGCAGAATACTATGACTCCGGTACAAGGTGGAACGATTCCGACATTCTTTGACAAAGGTAAGTCTAAACCGTTGCCTGAATCGGCTTATATTGATGTTTCTAAAGAAGAGTTGGATTATATTGCTAATTGGGAAAAGGATTTAGATAGGCGCATTTCTTTAGGAGAGGTCAAATTGAGACATAGTATTACTAGTAATGTTGGTGGGTTGGGGTTTGTGGGGGATGGGGAGCATCCATTAGTGATTAGGAATTTGGATGATGAACTTGCAAATGTAGGGTTGGCTCTTGAGCCAAGTAATAATGATGATCCAGATTCAAATCCTTTACCTTGTATTTCTAAGATTGATGTGTCGGGTGCTGGGTCACTCGTTGTTCCAGCCCCTTGCACAAACCCTATAGTGGATCTTCACCAGGAGGAGGAGCTGGTTCCTATTGATTTGGAGGTCGAAGATAAGGATATTTTAGCTTCTAACGGATATGATGGGTTTCAGGAATCGAATGAGTTATCCCCTCTTCCTATTTACTCCAAGAATCCATCTTCGAACTCAGAAGTTCTTCCCCTTCGCTCTCTTAAGTTTCAAAATGTTACCATCCGTAAAAGAAGAAAGAATAAGAAAGGGTTAGATCAGGGTAGTTCTACTGATGATTACCTTTCTGTGGCGGATAGATTGAAGGTGGTGGGTAGTGATTCTTTCTCAGATTCAGGTCTTAGAGCAAAGAAGCCCCTTGAAGATGGTTCTTGATGACTTTTCTATCTCTGAATGTGCGTGGGTTGGGTAAGGCCTCTCAAGATAGGGCCTTAACCAACCTCTTTCTTGTTACTAGCCCGGGGGTTGTTTTATTTCAGGAGACTATGTGCTCAAGCAGTGATGCGGTTTCCAGGATTGGTGGGGTTTTTCCTTGTTGGGAGGTTTCGGCAACTAGTTCGAATGGCATTTCTGGAGGATTGGCTGTTGCTTGGAACCCTAACCTCTTTTCCTTTAAAGTTTTTAAAACTCCATGGGGAATTCTGCTGAAGGGCTTTTGTATGGGCTTGAATTTACAATTAAGTGTATTCAACTGTTATGCTCCCTATAATGACAGGTAAAAGTTTTGGGATTCGCTGAATTGCTCAGGAATTCTGAATGTGGATAGTCTAATTTTTGCAGGAGACTTAAATTTTACTAAGTCATCTTCAGAAGTTTGGGGACCGAAAGCCAGACAGGATTTAATGGCGGACTATTTCACATCTTTACTTGAAAGGAATGCCTTGATTGATGTGGTTCCTGTTAAGATGCTTCTAGCCTGGACTAATGGTAGAAGTGGCAATGAAGGAATCCATAAAAGACTTGATCGCTTCCTCGTTAAGGACTCTGCTTAGTCATTTCCAGAAGTACCGTTCTTGGGTTAATGAGATTAAATTTTCTGATCATTAGCTAGTTTTATTCCAATTGGAGGATCTTGGCATGAAGTTCCATCGCCCATTCAAGTTTAATAGCTCTTGGCTATGTCAGAAGGAGTTTTGTACAATGGTAAAAAAAATTTGATGTCTGTGAATGTTGAAGGTAATAATCCGCTTGATTATTTCTGTAAAAAAATGAGAAGGCTAAAGAGTGTTGTTAGAGATTGGATAAAGGAACGGAAAGCTGCTGATAAGGAAGAATTGGTACAGTTGGAAATGGATATCCAGAAGAGTTATGAGGATAATTTTACTGGGGATCTGAACAAGGATGGTTTTGAAGCTGTTAATAAATATGAGAAAAAGGAGGAGATCCTGCTCCAAGAGGAGAAGGAGTGGAGATTAAAGAGTAGAGCCTTGTGGGTTCAGCATGGTGATAAGAATTCAAAGTTTTTCCATTCTTATGCTTCTGCTTGTCGGAGTATGAATACGATCTGGGAATTCGAGGATGTTTTGGGGAATAAAATCTCTGGTGAGGACTCTTTGAAGACTGAAGCTGTAAAATTTTGTGACCCTGATCCCTAAAAGTAACAAACCGGTATCTTTTGGTGATTTCCGGCTTATTTCTCTATGTAATCTAGCATACAAGTTTATTTCAAAGATCATTGCGCAAAGGATTAAGTCTGCACTATCTGTGCATATCACTGCGGATCAATTTGGTTTTTTGCACAATCATCAGACTCATGACTCCATTGGGGTCTTTCAGGAACTTATGCATTCTATAAAGACTCTGAAGCAACAAGCTATGCTTTTAAAAATGGATTTGGAGAAGGCATATGATTGGGTGAATTGGTCTTTTCTAAGACTCATTCTGATTCAGATAGGGATCCCCCCACTAGTGCTTAATTGGATAATGGGTTGTGTCTCTACGGCGAGTATTGTTGTTTTGGTAAATGGAACTCCTTCTGCATTCTTCCAATGTTCAAGGGGACTGCATCAGGGGTGTCCCTTATCTCCTCTGTTGTTCTTATTAGTCATTGATGGTTTTAGCAGGCTTTTGAATTATGCAAAAGAGGAGGGTTTTATCAAACGCATTGAATTGGGTCGTGGTTGTGTTCTAACACATTTGATCTTTGTTGATGATGTGCTGTTGGCGGGTATCGCTTATGTTGAAGAATGGATGGTATTTAGAAATATTATCAAGACCTTCTGCAATGTCTCTGGTCTGAAGGTTAGTTCTTCAAAGTCCAACTTTTTCCAATTTAATGTGGATGATTTAAGAAGAAATGAAATTGAGAGGCTTCTACCATATAAATGCTGCGATTTAGAGAATGGCTTTAAATATTTAGGGTTTTATTTAAAGCCAAATAATTACCTCACCATTGACTGGAGGTGGCTAATTCGTAAGGCGGAGGCCCGAATCTCACATTGGGCTTACAGGTTCCTCTCAATTGGAGGGAAACTTATTCTGGTGAAAGCAGTCTTAACAGGTTTGCCAGTATATTGGATGTCCCTTCTGGAAGTTCCGATTTCAATTTTAAATGCATCAAGGAGACTTTTATTTAATTTCCTATGGACTGGTAGTGCTGGGCATGCAAAGCTTATTATGACAGGTTGGGAGGCGCTGTCAAGGCCTGAAAAATATGGAGGTTGGGGTATAAAAGACCTCAAGACTTTCAGTATAGCACTTAGATTAAAAATCCCGTGGCGAGGAATCTTTGGGAATTCACTTTGGTCTCGGGTTCTACATGTTAAGTATCTTAAGTCTAATGTGGTTACTTGGTTAAGGAAACCGAAGAGACTTGATGGGAGTATCTCTCCTATGTGGAGAGGATTGCTGAAAGTTTTTGTCTGGATTGCAGATGATATAAGATGGAAGGTAGGTTTTGGTGAAGCTATTATGGTAGGGAAGGACCCAATCTTGGGTATGGAGGAATCATATAAACTCTCTGAGAGATTGCAGGCTTATTTAAACTTTTATGGGATGTCAACTCTGAGCCGAGTGAGAAATGGGTACAGTATCCCTGGTGCTGGCAATTACTGGATTAGTTCAAGATATCTGGGGCTGTATGGACCTGACGCTCATGAATGGGATGGATATGTGCGTGCATTATGTGCTGCGGGTTGTCATTTGACTGCTGAAGCTGATAAGATCGTGTGGAATGGGAATGAAAAAACTGGTATTGTTACTGCAAAGGCTGCATATACTAGAATTCTTGAAGAGCGATACATTTTTTTGCAGCACTGGTGGTACAAGAGACTTTGGAAATGGGATCTTCCATTGAAAATTAAGTGTTTTCTTTGGCAAGCTTGACAGGGTAATCTTAAAACTTGGGACAATCTGGTTAGGTGCGGCTGGTGTGGTCCCAACTAGTGTATACTGTGTAAGCAAAATACAGAATCAGTTTGTCATTTTTTTGTTGACTGTCGTTTTGGGAAGGATGTCTGGAATTTAGTTTGTGCAGATTTGCATATTGATGATACTTGGGATGTTGGTGACTTCGGGTATTGTCTTCTCAACTGGTACAGAAAATCAAAGTCCTTATTTCTATTACCTATTTTTGTTTCATGGACCATATGGTATGCAAGAAATTGCGCTACTTTTCAAGGGAGATTTCTTGAGGTTAAGGCTTGTGGGATTTCTGTTTTAAAGAAGGTACAACTTTGTAATTCTGATAAGGTGGAGCATGGCAATGCACAGATCAGTCTGTTCTCATTCAATGTTAATCAATCGGTTCTCTTTTTGATGGGGCAGCCCATCATGGTATTTGTGCAGCAGGTGGTGTGATTTACTTAAATAAGGATCACTATTTTACTCTCCGTCTTAATTGTGGTTTGGGGACAAATATGAAGGCATAATTACTGGCTTTGTGGTGTGTATTGAAGACTGCGAACATCTTTGGATTAGTAGACTTGAAGGTATTTGGTGATTCCTGTGTAACAATCAAATGGGCAACTGGAGAATTCAGGCTAAATGTTTTGGTTCTCCAGCATTGGTGCGTGCGCATTAGGTCTGAGATTGATAAACATGCATCTATTTCATTTGAACATATATATAGGGAACATAATGACTGGGCTGACAAACTGTCAAAGCAAGCGTTGGATGGAGCTGAAGGGCATCTTATCTAGGAAGAATGGCTAAACTCTAATATTCTAGATAAGGGGGCCCATTATTTTTTTGGGGAAATTTGAGATGATCCTCCTTTAATTTTGATGGATGGAAGTATTTTTATAGCTGTTTACTGATTCGCTGTATAGTCTGTATGGGCCTGTGTGCCTTGGATATGGTGTTAAGTCCTGGAACTATGGTATATGATCTATCTTTGTACTATTTGATTCAATGAATAGCAATAGTACGTTTTTTTTCTTCTGTAAAAAAAACTTTTAAATATTTAATTAAAATAATGTTTTGAATTAAATAACATTAATTTATTAATATTTTGGAGATATGTCATAATGCTTTTCCATATATTATGCATCCAGACACATTAATATTATTGATGTAGGTATAGCTAGTTACATAACTGCCACAAGAAGCCACTCCAACTCAAGAGAAAGATCAGATTTCTGTTATGAGATCGTTTGGTATAGCAATAAAAGAGATTTTCTACGGGGATGAGAAAATCATGAAAACTCCATTGAATTTTCCCACAAACAAGTAAACGGTTGAACGTCTCTTCTTGAGCCTCGATCGCTTCTTTTCAACAGACCACTAACCACTAAAATTGCAGACCGCAATTATGGAGGATCATCATGTCACGCGATCCCTCTAGATGTTTTCATTTGTCAACTCAAACCCCAAATTTACCTCTCCAATTACGGGTGAAAGCCAGATAACGCCAGCTATATGAAATCTGTGTCAGTAAGAATACCAAAATTTTAACATCACCATATCTAATTTGTTAAGGCTGTGAGGTTTTTCTACCTGCTATTGAGGAGCGTTTCTTCAAAGGAAAACTACAGATCATTGTGGTAGTTCGATCAGCCCCGCAGTGAACCGAAGATTAAATTCATTTTACCAAATCCAAAAGCATACTATAAGCTTTATAAATAACATCAAATTTTGCTTTATATATAGGTCGTTGAACATAATGACAATAAAGGAGAACATCTCGTAAAAAACGAGAAAATGATGGCTCAAAGGCAACAGTTTTTACCGGACAAAATACAGAGTCAACTTCATGTTCATGTGATGAGTGCCCAAAGTTAAAAGGAAGATCCTTTTACTTATCATCTTTTATCGCTCTCTCTATTGTGATTATTTGTATTTTTATATATATGTATGATGATGTGGAAACAAATAGTTTTCCACAACAATTTCGAATTTTATTTGCGTTTTCTATTTTGTATTATTTGATTTTTATAATTTGGTTCTCTTTATTTTTATATTACAAAATAAAAACAAAAATAAAAAATAAAATAAAATTACAAATCTATAATAATAATAATAATAATAAACGTGCAGTCTAAAAGTTCTACGATTTCAAACCGAAAAATTTGATTTTTCGGCATGATTTTGAAGAAATCACACATAAATTTTGAAAAATCTTGGTTACAACTTTCAAACTCTAAAATTTTGGGTGCCTCAAGGGTTTTGGATGGTGTTGAATCCCTTTCTACCATCAAAATAGCCGTTAAAACACAGTTAAATTCAAATTTTGCAAAATAAAAAACGTCGGATAATCTTGAAGCATGTTTATATATATAATATATATAACAATAAATAGAAAAGAACAATAACACACAATAAAATTAAGTAACTTGAATATGTAAAAATATCGAGATACAAAATAAATAAAAGATGAAAATTCAAATAAATATAAAATAAACAAAATTATGAGACAATAAATAGCAGAGCCCAAAATGATTTCTTTTATTGATAAAACACTTCATATATTTTTCTCAAGAAATAACTCTATTTTCAAGACAGTGCAAAGTTTTGGACTGTGTATAACTCTCAAAATCATATAAGGAGGTATGTTACATAGCTCGAGACATGAGCAAGTTTTACAATGAAGGAACGATGAAAGGGTTGGACTAAGTAAATCCATAATTAGTTTTGCAATGCCTTTTCCTGCACACAAAGCCACTAATTAAACCAGATTATGAGTAGATTTTTTAATTTAAAAACAATATTTACAATATATCTTCAATTATCCAAACCAAGTTCAACATTCCATTTCTCTATAAACTTTTAAGAGAGCATTTGCTATCAACAACATTGTTAAATCTTATTGGGAAAAAAATTCAAATAAAATGAATGATTGAAAAATAAAAATAAACGAACTTATTGCTCCAACATACCTCCCGCCAATAGTTTTTGCATGAATTGGCCCCCTTTTGCTAGCGAAATGCCTTACTCTTTTAAATAATTTCTTGACAATTACGGTACTTTAAAGATAAGTTCAAGAATGATTTTAATATAAGTGTTAAACCTAACCTAGACTCTTAACTAATCTTGACCGACTGACACTAATTAAGAAATTCATAAGAAATTTAATTAATCTAAAGTTTTACTTAATTTTATGAGCATCCATTTTTTTTACCTTTGGTTTAATATCCACGTATATACTAGCACAACCACTTAACTTGTGGTAGGTGAACACCAATAGGTCACAAGTTTAATAAGTTATCTATGAATCACTAGTGCCATAAAATCAATTTAGACACTACACTTATCTCATCCTAGTGCATAGATGCTAGTCCACCCCAAATTCTAGGATATAAACACCTATATGTATAACCACTCAAAGTTGAATAATACTTTTAAGGAGTTTTATGCATTGGAATATAGCCACGTAGTTCAATCATAACCTGCACATTGTTCTCCCAAGCAGGACTAGTGAGTTTACCTTGAATGGCAAATTCTGCGATTTGCACAGCATCTTTTGCATCATATATAGAGTCAGACCTCAAGCCATCTCCAATAGAGATGTCTATTTACACCAACAACCTCAGCCAACTGAACTTCCATATAAACACAAGAGAAGTCCTTTTTGAAATATGATTATAATTTAAGTGTATTATGGGAGGAATGCGCGTACCAACCAACCATAGTAGCATAATTCGGTCATATTGGTAGTTCGTGTACTGAAATTCATAACAAATTTCGGTGTAGGTGTGGTATGAATACGGATTTTTATTGGTGAACAATTAAATTTTTAAAACCAATTCAAAAAAACCAAAATTTAATTATTTAAACATTATAAAACAAAAACAACATTTAATTTAATAATATCTTATAAAAATAATTATTAATAACTACTTGTTGTCTCTACGTTGTTGACATTTTATATTTTTTTAAAAATAAATGATTGATTTTATTATATAAATGTCTATGTACATTTATGGCCCTATTTGTGAATACTTGATTAAAAGTATTATATGTAAGCACTTTAGTTCCGTTTGTATTAGATTTTTTTCGTTATAACCTTGAGAATGTCAACAATTATCTCATTCCGACTCTGCCTTAGAGAAATTTATTTGCATAACAAGTTCGATGAACTATCTTGCCCTTTTGTATAAGTTTCTGTTTTCCTCGAAGATCTCCTTAAGGAAAGGCTTGTTAGAGATAATGTTTATCTCTTGATGATGTGTTGGAGATTCTCTACCTAATGTGTTGTGTGGTTGAGATATTCTCTCAACCTCTTGACTATATTTGGAATTAGTTAGATCTCATTACAGCACTCTAGACTCTATATATTGGAGTCTCCATGTATTGTAAAAATAGTTTATTATAATAGAATTCAGTCTTAGTCTTATTTTTTACAATGTCTGCTCTCTCCAATTTTAAGTTGGTATCAGAGCTAGACTCAGCATGACTCCCTACCGGGAGTGCTCAGGACTATGAGAGAGAGGAGAACATTGTTTTAGCTGTATGGAAGATTAATTGTTGTAGAAATCGCTGCCTGACTTGATGCGTATACAACGTCAGGCATTGAGGAAGCCACTGTTGTGGGTCGCTACTGAGAAGGAGGAGAAGAAGGTGTCGTATGGCCTGCGTGGAGAACAGAGCCGACTGGTGTGGCTGCTGGCTTGCCCAGCTGCCTGCGTGTGAGCTTGCTCAACGTTGAGATATCACAGCCGCCATCAAAATTGCCGAACTAAGCTGAAGGTTTCATATGTCATTCTTTGACTAATTGCTGCCATCCGCGTCAAGAAGGAGCCGTGACTTGAATCCCTCCCTGAAAGTGGAGCCTACGGAAGCCTGAAACCATTGAGTACTGAATTCGTGAGCCTGAGAGCTGAGACAACCGGTCTGCCTGTGTGGAGTAAGGTCGCTGTCTTTTGTGATCTATTTTGTGATCTATTTTCTTGGTGTGTATGTTGTGTATACATTAAATAGATCGCTGCTCAGACCTGTGAAGAAATATGGATGTGTGAGCTGAGGTTTGACATGTAAATTGATTGTTGGAAGCCACGATTAGCAGCGTAGAACTGTTGAAGCATACGTGGAGGAGAACGCTAAGGAGATTGAGTCCAGTTGTCACCTGAGAGAGACGCCCAGCAAAAGAGTCTCAACAATCTGAGATAAGCAGAAGTATATCCATCTCTCTGCCTGCAGAGGAGGAGCTCGCGCTGCCAGAAAAACCTGTAAGATGTTGTGAAGGGCCATTGAGAGCCGGCTAGGAGGGACCACCCATGTCACTGCATGAAGAAGCCCTTTCTTCGCTGAAGAATGAAAGGTCGCCGAGGAGATCGCTCAGCTAGGAGAAAGATGCCATTTTCTGCAACTTTTAATTTTCTATGTCATTATTAATTTGGTTGGATGCTTGCTTAGTTCAATTGTGTCGAGTTCCTTAATGGTATGTAAAAGGTTATATTCGTTTTGGTCATCAATGAAATGATGAGATGCATATGTAATAGGTTTACAATTTTAATGAGCATTTAGTACCTGAATTATTGTAAGGGGTGCATGATTGGTTGTACCCGACATCCTAGAATTTTTTGGTCCAAAATTTGTAAAGCTTAGCCATAGGCAAGCTGATTTTCCATGTTGTTGTAAGACCTGTCCCAAATGTTCAGCATACGTGTTGTGGTGCGTAATCGCACAGAGTTATCCCTCTTATTCATAGAGTGGATGTGTTATCAAGTTGTGGAATAGACCACTGTGAGCAGTACGGGAGTGATAGGTGTACCCGTAGCCTGAACTTGATGAAGGTCAAAGAAGCGAGAATCTTCGATTCAAGGGGGAAAGTTGAGATGGAAGAATCTCAGAGTATGACGGACCAAATTATGATTAAGGGAGAATTTAACATTGATGAACCATGTAGCTGGAAAGGATTCCTAGAGAGCTGGCGGTTACACCGGCTGAGCACCCATGTATTCCGATAGATGGATTGCTTTTTATGTGGATGTCAATAAACAGATGCAGGTACAAGGAAAGTTCATAATAAAACCCAAAGTGATGACAACGTTAGCAAGTGCATATGAAGACCAAGACTACTCTATAAGAAGATTAGAGATAAACATTAAGGGAGGATGTTAGAGATAATGTTTATCTCTTGATGATGTGTTGGAGATTCTCTACCTAATGTGTTGTGTGGTTGAGATATTCTCTCAACCTCTTGACTATATTTGGAATTAGTTAGATCTCATCACAGCACTCGACTATATATATTGGAGTCTCCATGTATTGTAAAAATAGTTTATTATAATAGAATTCAGTCTTATTTGTTACAATGTCTGCTCTCTCCAATTTTAAGTAGGCTTCACTGAATATAAGAAGACACCATAATTTCTTGATTGTAGCTCGCATTTTGATTGGAGCTTTTTGGGCATGTATCGTCCTGAGTACAGTACACTCTTTGTAAATAAAAATGACGCCTATTTAATTCTTGGAAGAGGCTGCTTGTGCCTAGGACTTGGAAGACTTGAATCAAGTAAAATTACAAACAACCCTACTAACTCCTTGAGCAACTTAAGAATAGCTGCTTTAGCCTTTTTTTTTTTATGAAACTTGTTCGCAGCCGAACACATTTTAGTATCAAGCCCACGAGTAAGCAGAACTCGTATTATATCAATGCATGCAGTTTACTCTTAGTAGAGTTTACGTATGCCCTATCACAGGATCCTATTAGACTACATGCAGTACATACATCTCTTTTATCCGGGTTCAAATCAGCGTTTTCTTCTTATTCGACCTCTGTCATAATCTTCACTGCAAACACAACAATAATCTCCTTTTCTTTGTATATTTCTGTATATAAGAATCTCACATTTCATTCGCTTGAAGTTCACAATATTTAGTGCTTTGGAAAATATAATGATGCACCATGCATGACATACGAGCTCATTCGTGATTGGCTTAACCATTGACGTGAGCTTTGAAACTTGACTTGGCTTGAAGTAAAAGATGAGTGAACCCTTGCTCATATATAATATGTCATAAAAGTAATGGGATATTATCTAAAAGGCCATTTAACTCCATTCAAATATTCCTTTTTCATATAAAAAGGGGATCATACAAAGTAAATGAGCCTTTTTACGATTTTTTTTTTTAATTTAAACTTTTTTTTTTATGAAGTGGTGTAAAAAAACATAAGTCAAGTTATTAAAGCTCTTCAAACCAAAGGTTATTTTTCCAAATATAACTCCAAAGCAAACATCGTGTATCTTTTCATTTGCTGCTCCACGCCAAACCATTAACTTCACATCACTTAATCATCGTTATATTAAAATTTCAAAGACTCCCTAATAGTAGAAACCCCAGAAGACCTCAAGCTAGCTAGAGGTGTAGGCTAGTTTTGAATTCCACAATTTGGAGGCGGGGACACGATAGGCATTGTGTGTTATGAAGGAAACTTTTATATGTAGGAGATCCTAGCAACTCTTTGCCGGATAAGTTGTAATATCCCCAATCAGACTTATGGAGATAATATCTCAATCACAGAGATCAAAATTAGTAAAATTGAAACTAGGTGCTAGAATCGAAAACTAGGAGGAGGAATTGCCTTTTTCCAAGTAATTTTGAATGGCATTGGAAAGAGAAGATTTTATGTTTTCAAGGCTTGGGAAGGGTCCAGGTACATGTTAGCAGGCTGCAGATACCCTCAAGATGAATCTAGGAAGCACAATTGACATGTGGAATTAGCACTTACTTCGACAATTGCACATTTTAGAGTACTCACACTTGGGTAGACCACATAAGTGACCAGAGGCAATTTCCCTATGAATTACGTGGAAACTCTTGGATTTTGGTGCCATGCAGGAATTAACTATGTTGCAGCAAGGGCCAACCTATTATGGAAGAACACTAGGCTCAACAGATGAAAGATGAACTGCAGAATTTGGAAGTAGGGAGCATAATCGAACTTATAGGTGAGAGAGATTGTCTGTCTCCAAACAATCCCAAACACTACCTGAGGCTCTTGAATTTATGTTATGAATTATGGATCGAGTCCAAACACATAAATCAACTGCAAGTACTTTCAAACCAATTTTAGAAAGCTATCATGATGGGAAAATTCAGCCCGAGTTAAGATATGTCAAATTTAGCATGAGATTTGCGCACCCTGATTTCCAGGTGATTTCTAATGGCACGAGGAGGTCACAAATTCTTGAATTAATGCTTGGATGGGGTCCGTTTATGTTTATATTGATTGTAAACACTTTCTATCATATTTTTGGAAGAGTACAAGACTTGTTATTACAATCAAACTTATGGCATATTGATTATTCCAATGATTTACACATGAGAGAAGGAAGGTACATGGAAATAGAAGCAAATAGCATAAAGAGGAGGATAATTATTAATTAATATGATGGAATGGTATGCATATTGCATTACATTGTTGTAGGTACAACCATCATGGCTCATTGGTGCGCCATCCACCATTTACTTGAACTGCTGCTAGAATGGCTGTTGGAGATCTCACTGAAACTGGATCTTGCTAGTTCTGGCTCACTTACTAGATCTCGAATGACACTAGAGGTCTATGGTTCTTCTGTAGCTGTTGCAATATACACTATGAGAAGGACTGGCTATCCAAATCCTCAATCATTGTCTGAAATCTCTCTCAACCAGCTATAATGGACAGAAGGGGCACACATCCCAACTGTGTGACAAGCGACACATATCCCAATTCCAGAGACATGAGTTCTCCACAAGTAAAATTCAAACAATACACAAGATAAACTCTCTTGGTGTTCCCTTCACCTTCTTTTATTAGCTTTTGTTGTCGTTTTTTCCTGCTTCTAGAGCCTGCTTTCTAGGAATTCGATCCATAGATGTTGAAGGAAACTTTTGTACGTTACATGGAACATGTGTGCCCTCTATGTTTCATCAAGTGCACCCTCCTTAGATAAATTTGGGCTCTGTAGCTTTTACTGAGTTTCCTTGGTTGTTTTTATTCCTTCTTGAGCAAAAATCTGGAAACTTCTGCTTTCCTTCTTTTCAGTTGATTTTTCTAGATTCCTTTGATGGAGACAACTCATATAGGCCCACCCATCCTCCTATGCGCCCTCTTGATCCACCTAGAACATTTAAACCTTATTACACAATTATTTGTCATGTCCCCTCCCGTTAATCCAACGCAAGGAAGGGATCATGACACTGAGATCTGGGCTTTCACAAAACTTATCCTCATTTATCATGAATAAAACAAATGGCATTACAATAAAATGCATATATGTGCAGATGCAAATCAAATAAAATATGCACAACGGAATAGAACATCATCCACACACATTGCACATGCATCCACCATATCAAGAACAACCATCCATTAATTAAAAAAATGCAGAAGTAAAACACAAATAAAATACTCATCTTGATGTAATGATGTCCCAAGCAACTAGCTATGTCGCTACAACATTCCACCCTACCATAGGTCTCTTCCCAGCCTATATTCTTTCAGCACTCAGAGACCACCCCCGAGCTGGGCATGATATCTACAAGGAAAATGGGACTCTCAAGCTCAGCACAGCCAAAGCAATGGATACCCATCTCAAACCCAACATTCTCTTACACACAACAAACTCAAAAACTGGTCATGGATACACATTTTCAACAATGGATTTACAAATTAGGGTCCATGGGTTTTCCCCAAATCGTGGCACACCCCAAAAATGGATTGTGGGAAGAGGGAATCACCCCCAGGGAAGAAAATCGATTTCTCCCACAGATGTATGAGCATTCAGTGGGCCAAAATGACCTCTATAACCCCCCCCAAATCGATTTATTCTCTTCCCCACTGTTAACCAAAACAAAAATGCCCTTCCCAGCTAGAAAAATGAAGGAAAACACAACAAAACCATGGAGGAAAACGCCTAGGAAGCTCCAAACTCATGAGAGAGAAAAACTAATGAGTGGAGAATGGCTTGGGGAGCAATTTCGTGGTTCCTTTCTTGCCAAGGAATCCAAACACGGATTTCTATGAAGGGTGGATTTCCCATACCCGAATTTGGACAACCATACCTCTCCATTCCCAAGGCATTAACTACCTCAACCAACTCTTGGAGAAAAATGAACGATTGGGCACAAAAGTAAACATGGGTAGTTGAGGGTTGATGGGTTCTCTCATTGACACTTGGCTTGACTTGATTGGCTCAAGGGTTTGAATATTTCCCTCCCAATTCCTTGTAAATATCATGCCCGCATCTCTTGTTGCATTGCATAGCTAGTTGTGGGCATTTCTATTAAAATGCATATTTACAATTTCCATGGCTCACTAGCACATGGGTAACATAATACCAAATACTTGCCTCTTCAAGATCGAGCGTTAACTAGCAGGGCCTTGTCCTTGAGCTCCACGCTAGGAATCATACATAATATGCATGCAATATTTACATTATAGCCCAAAATATCCTAAAGGTCAAAATGGGGGTATTAGATTATTAGACAATTAAATATTCAATTTGTGGACCTACATCAACCTTTAATGATTTAATTTAATTATGCATAGTAATTCTAGGGAAAATAATTCCTAACTCAATTAATTTCCACTCCACCCATGGAAATCTAATGGGCATAGTGGTGAACCATAGTGCTACAAGAATGGGAACATTACTGTCCTCCCCTCCTAAAATTTGTTTGTCCTCAAGAAAGTGAAAATCATGGATGATGAAGCACTTGTACATTTTTCCACAAACTTTTGCAAGCAGTCTTCAAAAACCATTTGAATCTCATCTCCATCATAGATGAACCTTCTGAAAAACTTGTGTTGGTAATCATATCCATCAAGTCATGAATGAACCTCTTTTGAAACACTCCATGGTAAATTGAGCTGCAATATATAGATTGAATTTGACCAAGGCATGCAAAATGGCCAGTCTTTCCTTGTAGCAATTGGAATAGGAATGATTATGCATCAATAAATTCTATTCCCATGAGCAATAAGATATGGGGATTTCTTAAGGGTTACTACAATGATCTTCCCTAAAACTTAACTTTGATATGTGTTGCACCCTTTCACATACTTCAATCCTTCATTCTTGAGGCAATTCCATGAAAGCCTCTCACTCACCCTTCTTTGAATCTTCAAGCAAATAGGGTGGCCATATTGCAAAAAAAATACTCTTATGCCTTCTTTGGAAGCATATCCTCTAAGCACAAATGATGGATAGAAACTAGGCATGGAAAGCATTGAACAAAGCTCCCATCACTTTCTTCATCCCTTTGAAAACTTTCCCAGAGTCCCCATCCCCATAGGAAACTTGTTTCCTTCCTTGGGAGGCCACATGTGTTATAAATTGGAATGATCCTCTACATGGTGCACCATTCTCCAACTTGTTCATATCTATGGTATTGATCCAAATAGATATGGACCAAATCCTCTTCATGTAGGCACCAATTTTATCGTGCTCAACCATAGAGTCGACATACAAGATCTCAACCCTTCCAGTTGCACATTCAAACAAATTGATATGCAATGATGTCTCTACCCAAATCCTTGACATAGCTTCCAAATTATGACAATGCTTCTCCAACATCCTACCATGAAAAAGAATGTACTCAAAAGGAACCAACACAAGCTTACCAAAGTGCTTGATGTATTCTCTGCTCATGTAAGGTGGTGAATCCATAGGTGCATTAGCCAAGCCAATGCTCATGCATGAAAATACCAAATAGGCACATTAGACACAAGGAGATGTCTTCTGCAGAGCTTCTAATTCCAAGCGAACCTAGTGATGATGATCAAGGTGGAGGTAAATATTGGGAAGGTACTTTACCTTATGCATCTCATCCCTCTTAAGATATGTCTCTGTCCCACATATTGCTACATGAATCTTCCAGCTGAAATATTTGAGACTAAGAATGATTCCTAGATCCCAAATGAACTTAAGAATGTGGAAGTGTATTCTAATTCCTCCTCTACACTTCTCATTGTCTACATAAAGAGCCTCATGATTACTCCCAAAACACCAATTAGGAACATGGTAAGTCCATCCATCATATGGTTTCCCATGTAGGAAACTATACCACTGCTCCACATGGATAGACCTTTGGAAACTAAGGCTAGATCACCCTCTTGGATCCCATTGAATATGTTGCATTCTCCCAAACTATAATGCCACCAGGAACAAACTGTCACTCCAAGGAATGTAAGGATCCCATGGTTTATGCAACATTCTACCGAACATCTTGATCATTTGGAACAGTGTGTCATTCCAAATGATGTCAGGATCCCATAACCAAATTGGAATCACATCACCTCCCTCTATCACCATCTATGTAATGCATCTATCCACCCCAATCAATGGATGAATAAACACTTTTGTTTGCTGATCCATATGGAATGTGATCAACTACCTCCTCTAGAGAAAAATCTACCTCCCATAAAGGCATCTCTTGAGGTTTATCCTTCAAGACATGCATGTCAAACAATATCCTACCGATGTAAGCAAGAATGGAGCATCTTTGAACCTCCATATTGGTGATGTTCTTGTCTACTCAATCCTTGGATAAACAAATACCATTTCTTGTAGACTCAAATGGTATGCCATCAACTATCTCTCTCATAGCTAAGTCCTCCTTTATGTCCTTATGCATATCAACAAGTGCTTGGAAAAAATATTGTACATCTTTGCTCTTCACAAGAACTGCAAATATGAATTTTCCTCATGTTCAATCTCCACATGAGGTTCCTCCATCAAACCCAATGTATTTCCTGCCATGTGCACATGATTCATCTTTTCATGTAGGATGGAGGATGTGGTGTACTCAAATCCTTGCAAAGATGATCAATCTGCTTTCCTAATTCTTGAAGGGCCCTCCTATGTGCTCTTCAAAGAATCACTGGTGGCCTCTAAATCACTAGTGAGCCTTTCTAATTCTTCTTCTTCCTCCTTAAGTGCATGATGGTGCTTGTCTGCAATCTAGAGAAGTTGATTTCTATCTAAGAGTAATTTCATGTAACTCTCTTTCATCTTGGCCACTGTTTCTCTAAGAGTTTCAATATCTCCCAAGAATGATTCTTTCTCACAATCTTCTCCTGAGACTCTCCTACAATAGCTTGTCACCAAGGCATTGGTGTCAACAAAGTTCTACAAGGATGACATGAGCTTTTCTTTGTTCTCCTTTAGTGTCCCACCCAAATGATGTGGTTTACAAGGAATCTCCTCCACCAAGTTTGCTTCATCTAATGACTGACATACAAGATCAACTTGCTTGTGGCATAGATCCACAACACATGTTTCATATAGGTCAACATTATAATATTTTCCCCATTTCAATTTCATTGTATGGAGTGGATGAATTTTCAAAATCATGCACAGAAATGTGACTTTTGCAAAATATAAGTTTTGATCATACCTTTGTGTCACATTTTCATCTTCTCCAAGTAGATGACTTGTGCTAGCAGGCTCTTCCACCTTGTGCTCCATAGGAAGACTCATATTTGAAACATGTGGTTCACTTTGTTCTCCATGTGGCTGGAGTGAATCCATGTGCATGGCTTCACTCTTGTCTTGACTCCCACGTGATAGTTGATTTGTGCTTTCCTTATGCTCGTGTGCTTCAGCTTCTTGGTTATCCTCCTTCAAGCAACTTGAGGCCTTTTCATTTTCTTCTTTTAATGTATTTTTTCCCTTCGATGATTCCTCATCTACATCCTTGGGCCAAAATCCATAAGTAAGATAGACATAATCCGTGAAGGTCATGGCTACACAAATCTCCTTACCCAATGCTAGGTACTTCTGGTAGCAACGAGACATGTTTTCACATACTTCTATCATATTTTCCAAATATTTCTTATCGTTGGAGGACCAGACCTTATGTATTCTTTGTATCTTTGTTAAAAAAAGTAACCATCCTCAACTCTTGGTATGCCTCCATCAATATAGATGATTTCTTCTTCTACATATTGCTCAAAATCAACACCTTCAACTGGAACTAGCCGCCTCATCTTGCAAATATTTATTCAAATGACTAATGGAAACAATGCATAGGTGCATAGTACCATGCCCTGATACCACTGTAATATATCCAATCATAAGTATGTATATACTATCTAAATTATAGAGATCAAAATCAGTAAAATTGAAACTAGGTGCTAGAATCGAAAACTAGGAGGAATTGCCTATTTCCAAGCAATTTCGAATGGCACTAAAAGGAGTCAATTTTATGTTCTGAGGATTGGAAAGGGTCTAGGTACAATTTATCAGGTTTTATATACCCTCAGGATGAATCTATGTATCACAATTGATAGGTGTAACTATCACTTGCTTCGACAGTTGCACATTTTAGAGTACCTCACACTCTGGCAGATCACAGAAGTGACCAGAGGAAATTTCCCCATGAATTACATGTCAAATCATGGATTTTGGTGCAATGATGGACGTAAATATGCTGCATAAAGGGCCAAACTATTATGGAATAACACTATTCTCAACAAATGAAAGATGAACTGCAGAATTTGGAAGTAGGGAGCATAATTGAACTTTTGGGTGAGAGAAATTGTTTGTCTCCAAACAATCCAAAACACTTCCCAAGGCTCTCAAATTTCTATTCTGGAGTATGGATGGAGTCCAAAAACATATAAATTAACTTCAGGTACCTTCAAACCAATTTCATAAAGCTATGATGATGGGGAAATATAGCCTAAGTTAAGATTTGTCAAATTTAGTATGAGATTTGCGCACCCTGATTTCCATGTGAATTATAATGGAAAGAGGAGGTAAAAAATTCTTGATATAATGATTGGATGGGGTTAATTTATGTTTATATTGACTGTAAATACCTTCTATCATATTTTTGGAAGAGCAAAATACTTTTTATTACAACCAAACTTATGGCATATTGATTATTCCAATGATTTACAGATGAGAGAAGGAAGGTACATGGAAATGGAAGAAAATAGTAGAAAGAGAATGAGACTTCTTTATTCATGTGATGGAATGGTCTGCATATTGCATTACATTTCTGTAGGTACAACCATCATGGCTCATTGGTGCGTTATCAACCATTTACTTAAATTGTTGCTAGAATGTCTACTGGAGAAATCACTGAAACTAGATCCTACTAGCTCTAGCTCACTAACTGGATCTCAAATGACACTAGAGATCTATGGTTCTATTGCAGATGCTGCAATATCCACTATGAGAAGGACTGGATATCCAACTCCTCAATCACTGGACGAAATCTATCTCAACCAGCTATAATGGACAAAAGCGACATATCTCCCAATTGTGTGACAAGGTGGTGACAAGAGGCACATCTCCCAAGTCCAGAGACACAAGTTATCCATAAGTAAAATTCAAATAATACACAAGCTAAAATCTCTTGGTGCGCCATTCACCTTATTTTATTATCTTATGTTTTCTTTTTTCCTCCTTTTAGAGCATGCTTTATAGGAATTTGAGCCATAGATGTTGGAAGGAAACTTTGGTATGTTACATAGCACATGTGGACCCTCTCTCTTTCATCAATTGTACCCTCCTTGGATAAATTTGGACTCTTTAGCTTTTACTAAGTTTCCTTGGTTTTTTCTATTCCTTCTTGAGCAAAAATCTGGAAACTTCTACATTCCTTTTTTTCAGTTATGTTCCTGTTTTTTAGATGCTTTCTTGCTTTTTAGCTCCTTTCTTGCTTTTCAATTGATTTTTCCAGATTCCATTGAGGGAGACAACCCATATAGGCCCACCCATCCTCCTATGCACCTTTTTTATCCACCTAGACCATTTACAACTCATTACACAATTATTAGATAATTAAATATTCAAATTTGTGGACCTACATCACCCTTTAATGATTTAATTTAATTGTGCATAGTAATTGTAGTCCAAATAATTCCTAAATCAATTAATTTCCACTCCACCCACGCAAATATAATGGGCATAGTGGTGAACCGTAGTGCTACCAGAATGGGGACATTACATAAGTATTGTTGGTGATGAAAATAGTCATCAACAAGGTCTCCCTTCTTAATTACATGATTAATTAATGTGTGATTTCATATGAGTGTAGGTATAAAAGATAAGATGTGAGTTGCGATGTAATATATCTTGAAGGAGCATTAAAGTAAAGTGAAATTGCCACAATCATTGTGAGTATGAAAGTGCATAAATATTGCCACCATATCCACAAGAGTAAAGGCTGACTTGCTAGAGAAATTGGGGATTCTGTTAGTCAGTTTATTGAAGAAATAAATTTTATGATTGTTATTTAGGAGGATTTTATTGGTCTTCATGGCCTATAAAAGAAGCAACGAATCGACTGCTTAGAGGGGGGGTGCTCTGTAGAACTGAGGAAAATACTTTCCCAAAGTTTTGTATTGTCCTCTTGTAATAATTGATTGGAAGTAAGCAATTTTATTCTTGAATATAGTAATTTTATTGTTGTTCTATTCACGAATTCCATTGGACATTATAAAATGTTTTAATTATGGTTTGATTTTTATTATCGGATCTAATTAGAACATGGTTTATCTGTAATTCCAATTTGTTTAATTGCTTTAGTTAATTAAGCCTTGCTCTCTGACGAGATAGAAATTATATTAGATAGGATGAAACTTAATTTTAAATTATTTAGTAGTTTTTTCAGTAGCTAAAGCTACAGATTTTTAGTAGCTACCAAAGCTGTTTTTTGTAGCTACTAAAATTTGTTGTTTGCAACTACTAAAAAAATGCACTTAGATTAGATTGCATCAGGCACATAGATTAGTTTGCATTCCTTTTAAAGTAGATTTTTTCATTTAGAAATTTAGGATCACCTTCACGACAAAGTCTCCTTTTTAAGGAGCAACATTCACTTTGTGGAAATGGGGCCCTTATTCCTGTAAGAAACAACTATCCCAAACGAATGAGGGACTGATTTAAGGACCTTGTTTGGGATGTTTCTCCCATGTTGACGAGCGAGAATTCCCCCCATAAACAAATGGTGCTAGAAGGAGGGCATGGGGTAAATTTTATGTTTCAATTATTTTATTAATCATTTATCCTATCACCTTGCAATTTCCTTTTTTAATATTGTATTCTTCTATGTCGCCACACACACACTTTAAGGTAGGTTAGATGGAAAACTAGCCTATTCGAGTCAGTCTTATTATGTTTTATGAATTATGACTCATTCCCAAATCCCTGTATGGGAGTCCAACATGGAATTAAGCCTACAAGGGCCATTGCACGATCTCACAAGGAAGGCGGTTGTTTCCTTGAGAAGTTTAATGGTGAAGGGAATATTACAGCTCTTGAACATATTAGAAAATATGAATTTGTGTTACATCTGCTTGATATTACATACGAAGATATAGTATGCAGTATTTTCCCTTTTACTTTTGAAGGTAAGGTATCAAACTAGTATGATGTTCTTCCCATTAACACGATTCATGGTTGGTCTGATTTCAAAAGGGTTTTTGAAAGTGATTATGACATTTATAATGTGGCTGATATATATAATGAGTTGGATGAAATACAGGTCGAATATGGTGATCCCATACGTGATTTCAATACACGCTTTTTGGAAAATTTATCATCGACTCAAATATAATCGTAAACCTTTAGGTGAAATTCTTTATGAGTGGTATGTGTGTTCTCTACCTAGATCTATAACTATGTTTATTTTGTAAAATGGTATAATTGATTTTGGTAAAGAATTTTAGCACACACAAGCTCTTGAGAAGGATTTTAAGAGGTATTCATTTGACCCTTCTTCTTCTCTATTTCTCGATAATATAGAAGATGAAGATAATGAATATGATATTTCTAAGTTGAAACAAGCTAAAATTTTGCATGATGAAATCATATTTTTACATGATCAAAGAAATCAATCAATTATGCATAATAGAGAAAAAAATGTAGATATGCATACAACATCAACATGCTTGCAAGAAAATCCAAGCCTAGTTGTAAATTCATTTCATAAAGTTGATTGTCATTTTCTTCCACCTAGAACTATATATAAGGAATGCCTTACTTCAGATTTTCATTGTTTTGAATCTACATTGGAAACCCCTTATGAAGATCATAATTCAATTTCTTTTGATTTATTAGTTGAAAACCATACATCATCTAATCACTCTGATCAGCCTTGTTATGAACCTGATTTACAAATAATTAATCCTGCTCCGAATACCATGAACCTCCACATGGAATTAAATTGATTTTCCGATTTACCTTTTGCTAGAGCCGAGGATTGTTTAGAATCTAATTCCCTTAACCACAAATCTTTCTCTGATCCAAATTACAAATTTGATGTACATATTGAAAGTTCAATACATGAGAAGGAGCTAACTCTAGGTTCAATTGATAAATCTGATCATAACATCTCAACATCAAACCAATTTCTTATCTATCCTGAATCCGAGATTTTAATTCCAGGAAAAAATAACAGTTCTATTTCACATGATTGTATGAGAAAACATAATTTATCATATGAGTTTACAAACTCACCTGCTACTAAAAATTGGGTAATATTTTGAAGAAATTTCTCATAATCCTGGAACACAAGTTGGTGTAGAATTATAATCTCATGCTTTATAGGAACATAAGGAAAACAATATTAACTTTATCACTGTAAAAAAATGTTGGAAAGATAGTGAGGGAATTTTTTTCTAGAAGATGGGATTTTTTCTTCAGATTTAGAAGCTTTTTATAATTACCCATTTTTCTCACAAGAATTTTATACAAAACAACTTTTTCTTGAGTTTTCTTCTCCTTTTTAATCATGATGTAACAAGTACTCTTGATGATGAATTAATTGAAATTGAATTTAAATTTGATGATCTTCTTAAATGATGTATTTGTCTCCAAGAAAATATTCATAAGGAAAATATTGCACAATTTTTTTTTTCAGGTAATCATCATACATTGAAGGGTTCAGAGCAAATTTCAGATTCACCTTTTTTAAATCAAATTTCAGATGTAGAACTAAAAGAGGATAAAATATCTTCGCATGAATTTCCTGGTTTTATACCTTATCAATATTTTACATGGGATGAAGGAATTACAGTAGAAAATAATTTTACGCATTATCATCCCTTACCTATAAATTCATTCCAATATGTTTATAGTCATTGTATATATCATGATCCAATAGAAGTTTGGTTAGAGCATTCTTTTATTGAAAAGTTTTATGTTAATAAAAATCTTTTCATCTTGCATTGTTAGATGTGGCTTTAGATAGTTTTATTGTTTATTTTTTCATTTTATAATTTATATTACTGATTGGTGATGTACATGTGTTTGCAGGATTGAGGTTACATTATTTGCTTCACTGGTTATTTGAATTTACTTGATCCTTATTGTACATATGTAGTTTAGGAGTAGGTTTAGATTTAGTTTAGTTAGTTTTAGTTGGTTTTATTTTATCACAAGTAGGTTGATTCCTTTTAATAATGTGGATTTATCAAGTGATATTCCGAATTCGAGATGAGGACAAGCTGTCGTTAAGGGAAGTTCATATCACTCTTTATCTCTTATTATCTTGATTTTGATTTTGTTCATTAGATATCTCATTTTAAGTATTACCTTCAATTAACAATTGATTATTGATTGGACTTAATTATGTGATCCTTTAACTAAAGGTTTTCTAAGTTTCCAAAGTGATCCTTCAATTAAAATAAATAGTTCCATACATCATTGAGCCAAAAGGAAGATTGGTTCCGCTTTGATGGATATTGATGATCAGAGAAGTGGGAGGACCACCTTGCAGCAAGTTGGGAATAAAATACCCATATGGGGCAGTGGTGTTCCTTTAGTGAGAAACCGCACCAATGATCCCATCGGTAGCGTTTGATGTGACGGGGTAGTTTGATCCAACAACCAATGATGAGGGTCGTCTGGTATGATTATGTATAGATACCTTAGCTGGCAATATATTAAATCAAAGTGTTGGGATTTGAGGATGGCCTCATATTCATTTTGCAGCATTGTATCCATGATGTCTTTGGTGATCATGGGTAGGCAAGACTTAAGGAACCAATCCAAGAAGAATTCGGGTTGAATTTTTATTTTACACAATGTGTGCCGGTAACACCATTAGTGAACGTGGTTAGCGATGTCCATAGATGTGTTTTGTTGAAAATATGATAGAATATCCAAGCCAAGGTCACGTCGTGGAAGAATGGGATATGAAAATAGGTCAGTAAAAAATATCTATGGACTCGAAGACGGCATGCGTGCTTTCTAGCAGATTGACATACCATTTAGTTGTCCTTGTGAGGGTTCTCTGACATAGTCTAAAATGAATAGTGTCTTTGACTATGTTGTTGGATGAGCACCATACATGAAATGACATCACATGATTGGCTATGTCATCCCCCTATTTCTGTTCAAACTTTGGATTGTCTAAAGGTAACTTAACCGACATGTTAGTCCATTATGGGTCATGCCGGATAGGGTTATTAATGAGCTTAGATAAATTTGAGAGATTGAAACCAGCCATAAATATAAACTGGATTGAATAGATCCTTCCATTTTGTAAGGAAGGGTGGTGCCTCTGCTTGAAACTGGAGGGATCACAACTGGTGTGTGAGGGGGAGTGTTTACCAAGGTATTTCCAAGCACAATAAGTCTAATCATTGTCTCATGTGTGTGCAAGTTAAGTGGTTTCCTTCTGCATCAAGGATGGGGGGAGGTGGAGCGGGAACTCCTACTCTAATAGGAGGGAGGATTTAAAGCCTCAAAGAATGTATGGAAGGTGGTAGGTATTCTATGATGCTAGAGATGAGCAAAGAATGTGCAAATGGGAACTAAAAAATCGATAAATGCAACAACATGATGGCACATATAACATATGCAAAAAATGGTGCAAGATTGTCTATCAAAGGAGCATAAATGTGTATTTTTAAAGTATACATTCTCGATTATGCGGGGTTCTTTATAATTTATAGAAACAATGGTGTAATCCTATCTGACTTATCATCCTTCCTATCAAAATAATAAATGTTTCTTCCAATAGCTCTCGTATTAGATGATTATGAACCTACTGACGATGACTACTGAATGTAGGAATGAATAAGTTATAATGAGGGGTATTGGGGCTATGTTCTGGAAGGTATGGAAACATTTCAAATAGACAAAAAAATATGACCTAGGTGCAAATGCATCCCACAAATTCCACTTGGTGAAAAATCCTAGTTTTTGGCCACTAAGATACCCACGTCAATTGTGGTTAAGAGGTTAAACCTCGAATGGTCAAGTGTCACCTTCACAAAGAAATGGGTGGCTTGGTGTGGTGAACAAAAACACCTCACCTCATATTTAGTTCCCCTGTGCACCACACCTTCTTATCCAAGTTTGGTCACACTCGTTATAGCAAGATTTTGAAAGTTTTGTAAAAGTCAACAACCAGTGGTGTTTCAGATGAAAAATATTGAGGGGAATTGTTTGGACACATATCCTAACAATCATAACTTAGGCTATAATTTTTTTTTTGATAGCTTGGTAGAGGAATTTATATTGGTTCAATACATGGGTTGATTTTAAAGGGTCCAATTTGAATTTAGGTGTGGTAAAGGAGGTATTTCAAACCTCTCACACTACAAGTAAAAGGACCTCTAGAGGAGGTTATAGTGGAAGCCCCTAAAAAAAGAGGCCATAAATCCATTTATAGAGGAGGTTTATAGCGGAGGCAAGCGGGCGGAGGTTTTAGAAGATGTTTTTTTTCAGTGTGTTTACCACCAAAATGCACCGACGCATTTCTAAACATAATGCACCGGTGCAGCATGAAATTATACCACACTGCGAAAGAGAAAAAATATCGATAAAAAAAAATTTATTTAAAAAACTCATATTATTTTAATACCCGTTTCAAGGCACGTTAATAGATACTACATGCATTGGGTGTTATACGATAAAAGATCCGGTGCGTTTAATAGATGATAACGCACCACATTATAAATATATTTTTAATATTGAATCTAATAAATGGTGCACTAGATAACCATAAACGCATCGGTGCGTGTTTAATCAACAAACACACTACTTATTACTATAAAGAAATTCATTGTAAAATCCATTCAAATTTTATTAAAAAACCCTACTTTACAGTGCGTCGGGTTAATATGCACACAAGTGCGCTTTATTGTAGTCCACATCGTGATAGAAAAAAAATAAATTAAAAGAATTTAATTAAAAAACACACATTATTTTAATACCCCTAAAGCGGTGCGTTACTAGATACTACATACATTGATGCGTTTTACAATAAAATACCCGGTGCGTTTAATAGACGATAACACATGTCGTTATCAATATGTTTGTAATCGCAAATATCGTAAATGATGCACTAGATAACACTAACGTACAGGTCATTTTCTATTTAAAAAATGCACCGGTTGTTATTATTAAAAAAATCAATGCAAAATCCATTAATTGTTTTTAAAAAACCCTATTATTCGGTGTGTCATTTTTATTGTGTGCACTGGTGCGCTCACTATCCTTCAAAATTCTTTTTAGCCAAACTGCGTGGCATGCTGCTGTAGTTGCTGCTACATATTCTAATTCTACAGAGGACATACTAATAATGGGTTGTTTCTGAGAGGCTCATGAAATCAGACTGGTACCAAAATGGAAAGCATAACCAGATGTGCTTTTCCTATCATCAATACTTCCTGCAAAATCACTGTCAATGTACCCTGTAAGAGTACTATCTGGTGAATGAGAGTACCAAAGTCCATAACCAATTGTGCCTGCAATGTATCTCATAATTCTTTTTCCAACTTTCCAGTGAGATTCTTTGGGAGACTCCATAAATCTAGAGATCAAACTTACAGCAGACATTAAATTAGGTCTAGTTGTAGTCAAATACATTAAACTTCCTACCAATATTTTGTAAATTGTTGAGTTTACTGCTGGTTCTTCATTATTCTTGCTTAACTTGGTTCTTGTAGAAATGGGGGTTTCTGCTGGTTTACATTTATCCATTTTGAATCTCTGCAAAATGTCTGTAGAATACTTATGCTGATAGATGAAGATGCCGTTTTCACTTTGATCAACTTCATGAGACCAAGATCACTCATTTCAAACTCCTTTTTCATGACTGTCTTAAATTATTCTAGCATCAGATTTCTAGTATAAATCATATCATCAACATAAAAACATACAATCATAATGTTACCTTCCTGATATGTTTTGACATATAGAGTGGGTTCATTGTTACTTCTATTGAACCCATTTGTGATGAGGGAAGAATCAATTATGTTGTACCATGCTCGTGGAGCTTTTTTTAGACCATAAAAGGCCTTTTTAAACTTACATACCTTGTGTTATTGACCTTTGACAACATAAGCAGGTGGCTGGTCTACATAGACTTCTTCTTCAAGTATGCCATTGAGAAAGGAATATTTCACATCCATTTGATAAACAGGCCACTGGTTTTGAGCTTCTATTGCAAGTACATCTCTGATGGTCTCCATCCTTGCTACTGGAGCAAAGGTTTCATCATAGTCTACACCATATTGTTGAGCAATTCCCTTTACAACCAATCTTGCTTTGTGCTTCTCTATCTCTTCTTTTTCATTCAGTTTGGTCTTATAGACCCTTTTTACTCCAATATTGTTTTTGTCTTATGGGATATCAGCAAGATCCCAAGTCTGATTCTTTTCTATAGAATCAATTTCTTCATTCAATGCTTGTACCCATTGTGCATCTTTTACTGCTTCATCAAAACATGTTGGCTGACAGGAAAATAGAGCATACTGTAGTTGCTCATCAATAACAGGAGTCTGCTCATATAAATCCCTTAAGCTTATGGTTTTGTGGTGGACTGTCTGCTAGTGTTGCTTCTTGCTGCTGCTGCTGTACCTCCAATATGGGAATTCTGAGTGGTTCTGGTAGTACTAGATTTTAATTCTGCTGAATATATGTTGTGTCACTCCAGCAGTTATCTTCAAGGAATTTAAAATCTCTTCTCACCACAAACTTTTTGGTGAAAGGATTATACAGTTTGTAGGATTTGTGATGTTCAATGTAACTAGTGAAGATACATTTTTCACTCTTCTTGTCTAGTTTTCTTCTTAATTCATCAGGTATGTGTGCAAATGCCACACATCCAAATACTCTGAGATGTGAAACAATAATATTAGTGCCACTCCATGCTTCTTCAAGTATCTTATCTTTAACACTTATTGTGGGAGATTTGTTCAGTAAGTAAACTGAACATGCAACAGCTTCAACCCAATAATCATTTGAATGCTTCTTATATGACAACATGCTTCGGGCCATGTTCATGATGGTATGGTTCTTCTGTTCTGCAAATCAATTCTGTTGTGGAGTGTATCCGGTAGTGAACTGGTGCTGGATGCCATTTTTTTTACAAAATTCTGCAAAATCATGTGAGTCATACTCACCTCCACCATCTGATTTGAGTACCCTGATGGATTTACCTAAATTTTTCAATCAATGCTTTGAACTCTTTAAATTTGGAGAAAGCATCATATTTGTGTCTGAGAAAGTAGATCCATACTTTCCTGCTATAATCATCAATGAAGGTCATAAAATAAAGACTACCTCATATGGACTGATTTTGCATGGGTCCACATAGGTATGTGTGAACTAACTCAAGGTGTTCTTTGGCTCGAGTTTTGGAAGTGGGGAAATTGTCCCTTTGATGTTTCCCTAAGATATAGTCTTCACAAGAACTGGACTGTTCATTCATAACTGGTAACCCCTTGACCATGGACTGTTTTGCAGATGACTGAGACTCTGAAAGGGTAGATGACCATACCTATAATGCCACAACCAGGTTTCATCTAGATTGGAAACAGTATGTGCATATGACTATGATGGGATAGTACTTTTGAGACTGAGTGGAAATATTATATTCTTGGTCATTTCTACTTGGTTAAAATTCTTCTACTGGGGGCTTTATCATAGAGAGCAAAATATGAATCAATAAACTTGATGTCTTACTTATTCTGAATCAGTTGACCCACACTGATCATATTGACTTTCATATTAGGAACATAGAATACATCATGTATAGACTTATTTTCATTATGTTTAGTAAGAATAGGAACAATGCCTTTGCCTTGAGTAGGAACAAGATAGTGATCACTGAGCTTGATTTTTGTATTAACAGCTGAATCTAGATCAGAAAATAACGATTGGTTACATGTCATATGATTGTTGCAGCCACTGTCTAGAAACCATACATCTGAATGATATTCTTCTTCAGTCACTTGGCATGGGAGGAACATGACTTCTGATGAGATTTCTTCAACATTGGAGACATGGGCTCTGCCACTATTCTGATCTGGTTTCTTCTTTCTGCAGTCTCTTTCATAGTGTCCATACTTCTTGCAATAGTTGCACTGAATGTTTGACCTATTAGTCCATCTCTTGCCTCTCCCTCTCTGGTTCTGAGAGTTGTGAAAGTGCTCACTATGATCTGAGTGTTCATGAGTAGTTCTATTATCTGTAGAATGAGAACGTATCCCTCTTCTTCCTTGTCCTCTACTTCCTCTGCCATGACCTCTTTTGAATGAAGCCTAAGTGTTGAATGCATTTGACAGAGACTCTTCTTCTTGACTGATGCGAGCTTCATGGGATAGAAGGGACCCTGTTAACTCTTCTAGGGAAAACTTGGACAGATCTTTAGATTCTTCTATTGCAGTAACAACCATAGCAAACTTCTTAGTGAGACGTCTAAGGATATTTCGAACAACAAACTTTTGTTCCAAGTCCTCGCCATAGGTTTGGAATTGAGTCACAATACCTGAAACCGTAGTCATGAACTGATCTATAGTTTCAATTTCCTTCACTTTAAGACTTTCAAACTGAAGTCTAAGGGTTTGAATTCTTACCATTTTAACTTTGTCGGTACCTTTTGTATGCAGTTGCAAGGAGATTCCATGCTTGATATACGGTGGTAGCTCCTGAGATCCACGGGAAGATGGACTCCTCAATGTAGCTTTGGATCAACCATTTTTCCGTGAGATTTCGATCTCGGATTTCTTCAAGGGATTTCTTGTTAGCATTTGACATAGCAGCCATAACAGTTGTTGTTGGTTCCGTGAATTTGTTTTCAACCATATCCCAACATTTTTTGAGTTGGAGAAACGCACGAGAAACGTCGGCATCTTGATTGATCAAAACTCATAGTTTGTGCCAGTTAACATTGGTCCGAAGATCTGCTTCATGTTGATACTTGCCATATTGTATGATTGTCTTTAAAACAGTGTTCGACGCTCTCTTCCTTCACTGCAAGTGCGGAAGCAATACGCTTTTCCTTCTCTGCAGGTGTGTCAGTGACGCGGTCTTCCTTCTCTGTAGGTGTGTCAAGTGAGAGGGAAACGTAATTCCCAAAAGGGACGATTGCGTCAGTGCTTTCAAGGAAAAATTAAAAAAAAAAAGATACAGCCCCAATGCTTTCAAGAACTCCTCCACGCTGATGTGTTCCCATCTTGATCTGCAACCTCCAGAAAATGTGAGATCAGATCGTGTGTGTGATCTCCACTGTGTGAAAAGGATTACCCCAAATACAGGTATGGATTAGGCCATACGCTCTGATACCATGTTAAAATATAGAAGACAGAAGAAAATAGAAGATAGAACACAAATGAGCATATTCATTTTTCCTTCTGATTATTAACCTCAAGCTTATATAGGATTACATTTCAGCAATACTATTGTCCAATACTATGGGACATGAAATACTATGGGACAGTCAAGTGTCCTATTCAACTAATAACTGACTAATAAATCAACTAATTAACTACACATGACCATTGAGATTACAATTCTTAACATTAACATCTTCGTTTCAATGAGAAATGAACATAGCTAATGTACCTAAGGAATATCATTTGTCAACGCTAGAGAAGTTTTTTCCACCGCTAGAGTAGTTTGATGATATTTTGCTTTGATGGTAGAATGGAGAAGATAGAATCCATAGCATCCGCATCGAGCTTTGGGGATATCATACCCAGTCCTTCAGCATATGCATGCTAGTCCTTCAACATATGCATTGGTCGATGTTGATGGCTATAAATGTTTCTCGGTTCTAATAGTAATGGATGTTAGCGGTTGTCAGTGGATGTTGGCGGTGGGACGACTAACTATGACCCTGTGATGGAGCTGAAGAAGATGGAAAACTATGAGTTGAAGAATACGGGTAACTATGGCGGTGGTGTTGCAGTGATAGAACTAGTAACGAACAACCAAAGCATGGCACACGTGGCCAGCATGCAGACAGTCACACCACAAACACCATGTGAGGACTCATCGATAATGGCTATGCAGATATGTGTATCTTATATCCAAATATTTACATTAAAATTTTATGTTTGAGAAGTAATGCTAAGGTTGCCTTAGCATTAATTCACCTAGTTATATGTTATCTATGTTTTGAAAAAAAATGCCAGATAAAACAAAGAAGACATTTCCTTTGTCATTAAAAGTTGTTGCATTCCCAACACTTATGATGTTGTTGAGGAAATAAAACATTAAAGTGATAACCCAATTGCCTCAAATAAGACATAAAAGACACGGCCTTTGTCATTAAACGATGTTGCATTCCCAACACGGCGAACCCAATAAACGTGTAGAAAAATTGAATTTTTATATTGATAAATATAAAATTTGCTTTAAACTTTGGAAGTTTAAAAGTTAGGAATGCAGTTTAGTCAACAAAACAGTCAACAGGGATTGAAAACAATATACCCAGCCTATGGCAAGGATATAATCTACACAGCCTATGGCAGAGATAATAGGGTGATCATCTATTTAAGGAAATAATACAAAAGGTAAAAAGTTCAAGTAAGCTTCAATGTTATATTAAAACAATACTCACAACATTGATATTTATATGTCATATCATAAATGATATGAGGAACCAAAGACCCATCTCTATTTCTCCGATTTAAGGAATTAAAAAAATGAGAAAGGTCATAGTTAAGAGATCAAGAAACCACTAGCATCACCCTTAAAATAATGCATGGAGAAAACTTACAAAAGTTTAAATAGGGTATATTGATAATTATATTTAAAGTTGAGGGTCAATTTTTAGGATTAGGCTTAATATTCTAAATAAGTAAGATAATCCAAATGATATATATCCTGGATAATATATATATATATATATATATATATATATATATATATATAAACAATGGTCATAAAGAAACTAGTTTAGATCCGTTCACTTTTAAAATAACTATTATTGAATATTTTCCCATTATCTCTTTGGTAACCAATGTATTTTTGAGAAAATCTATAGTTAACTTATTTTCTCTTAACATCCCATGCTAGAGACATTTATGAAACATTGAGCACATGAATTAGAAAAGGGATTTTTTTATTTTATTTTTTTATTATCTATGCCATTATAATGCATAAGGATCTCAATACATTGAGCACATGAATTAGAAAAGGGAATTTTTTTTTTATTATCTATGCCATTATAGTGCATAAGGATCTCAATACATTCCCACTTGGAAGGTGTTGCTCCTTAAATGATCCAACATAAAAATTAGATTGATATCTTCCCTTTCTATAGGATACACGGCACAAGTCCAATTGTCCTAGAAAACTCAATTAAGAGATATTTTATGGGGTCCTTCTTGTGAATGGTCTAAATCATATTAGATAAATGGGATCACTAAATTTGGACCTTTTGCACAATTGAACAAGATTGAGCTACAATAGTGGTACTTCCCTCATGAATGGTTGGGATAAATTGATATTTCTAAATCTTCAAGTTAGAGTCATTCATTTAGTTGAACAAGAATGAGGTATAGAAATAGTGAAATTTTTAAGGATCCATAGTTTTCTTTAAGTGTAGAAACCTTGACAAGCCTTACTAATTCTAAGGATTTATATATATTTTTGGATAATTTTGGCGATGTTTAGAGTAAAATAAAATTATCCTATGAAATATGGGTAAATCATTTTAGAAAAAAATGGAAATTGGCGAATATTTTTTAGGAAAAAACATAAAAAAATTAGCCCATGGGATAAATTTTTCCCCTAGATGTTTCCATGTATAGCAATGGTACTTTTGCCACAAATGGATGAGATTAATCGACATCATTATATCTTCATATCAGAGTTGTTCACACAACACGATCAACTTGTGAATTATCAGGGTGGAGCCCCCCATGAATGGCCCAGATCATGTCAAACATATGAGGTCACTAGATTTGGGCCTGTTGAAGCCTCGAATGTGCTGGAAGTACCCCAGGAAACAACGTAAGGGAGATAGCCCAGCCGAAGGCTTCGAATAATCCTACGCAAAGATTATTCTATCCTCAAGTTGTTTGGTATAACTAACTCCGACGGGTTTTACGGCTTTGTTAGCCGCTAAGCGATGGTTTCTCCTCAAAGAGGAGACTTTGAATCATGAATGAAACTAGATCCTAAATGCAAACCTAACTTAATGTGTATTTTATTAAATGTGATTGTGATAACCAGTTCATGTCAATCTATCAATCTATGATAAATGGTAAAAATAATCATCTAATAGAACTAACAGAATGAAAACAAAAATGTTTTTTTCATAGATTGATTATTGAAAAGGGAAAAATATTAATTTTAATTAGTATCCAATTGATTATAAAGTTGACAAATCAGATTCATATCAATTGGTGTGTCATAAAACATTAGAGGTTATGCAATGATGAAAACTCAGTACAAATCAAGAATTTTGCTCATCACAAATTGAAAATGATTCATGTTGCAATTGAAAGTAACTTCTGATATCTAAACATAGGAAACATAAGGTGAATATAAGATGACAATCAACATATTCTGAAAATAAATTGAATAAAACAAACCAAATTCAATTTATTAAATGAATTGATGAAAACCTTACAAAAGATCTCCAGATCCAATGAACTAGCTTGCTGAAAAATTAGAGTACCATCCATCGATCTGAATAACAAATTGTATGCATAACAATTTTATATTACAGAGAAATAAATAAATTTGTCTCTCCTGAGATCCCCCCCTTCTCAGAGCATGGACGATAGGTATTTATAAAAAATAAATAACAGGAAAAGAAAAGACCAGTTTCCCCAATTGTTGAGCTAACTAGCTGAGTTGTTCCATTTAGCAAATCCATCCATGAGAAAAATATGGGAAATTTTGTTTTGAAAAACTAGTCGGATCTCCCAAATGAAGAAATTTCTAAGGATTCTGCATGTTAGTAATATAATGGGGCATATTCTGCATGAAAATCACGTCTCGGATTCGCCAAATTCATCTTCATCATTCCATAAATCAAGTCCAAAGATCCCTGTTTTCCAATTGGCACGTTTTGACCGCTCCAAATTTGGGATGTAAATTCTTCAGTTTGGCTCCTCTAAATCCAAATCCACACCTGTACAATTCAAAAGAGAAATTAAAACATCATTCCAAAGCTAATGAAAGAAATCCAAATTAATAAAATTCATTTGCAAACCAAAATATAGTGAAAATAAACAAATCTGATCCAAATCTGAAATCGGCTGTTCAGACAGATTTTCAAGGTGGTTAAGCTATTCAATTGGAAAACATAATCTTCCCAAATCATTCATCATCCTTCCAGCTTTACAACAAGCTATCTTGGGCTTGATTTGGATTTATAAATCTCAAGATATTGCTCCCAAAAGTTAAGGCTTAGCAGTCGTTGATTTTATTGTTGGGTGAATCGTGGCCATTGATCCAACAATTAAATCCATTATCCCATACTAATTATTTTCCAAAAGAATAAAACCAAAACAAAAATCCAAAAACAATATTCCCAAAATATCGGAAATCAAATGTCGAGGAGGAAACTTAGAATTTGAAAAATACATTTAAAGAAATCAAAATCGTAAAACAAAATCAAAACAAAAATTAAAAACTCTAAGTAAAATTGAAATTACCAAAATTTACGGACCTGAAATTAAATTAAAACATAACATAAAAGAAACTTAAGGTCCGAAAAATCGGGTTGCGGGAATGCAGAAACATAAAAATGAAAATTTGAAAAGTCATTTCCGCAATCCGCATTTTCTAAAATTGCGGAAATTCCAAAATTACGGAAATCGGAAATGATTTTTAAAAAATGACCATTTTATTTTCCCTTCCGCAATGTGGATTGCGGAAATGTTTTTTTTTTAAATGGGAAAATTTTACCTTCCACAATCTGCAATTGCGGATTGCAGAAACATCAAAATCTAACAATTAAAATTAAAGGTTCTGCATTCCGCATTGCGGATTGTGGATTGCGGAACGCGGAAAGCATTTAGTTGTTCAAAATAACATTTACCTTTCAGCAACCCGCAACTCAACAATTGCGGATTGCGGAAATCAGAAATCATAATAAGCAAAAGCGAAATGTACACCTGCAACCCGCATTACGGATTGTGGAAAGATTGAGTTTTCCCACAGCTTTTTGTCGCTCCATTTTTCCATTTCGGATTGCGGATTGCGGAAACATTGAAATACTTAAAGTTCAAACTTGTACTTCCGCAACCTGCAACCTGCATTGCGGATTGCGGAAACCTAAAATCAGAATTACAAAAATTCACTCCCGCATTTCTTTTCCATTTTTTCACATTTTGAATCTAATTCGTCGATTCCTTTTAATTTTGCGATATGGATTTATCCCACTGTCGCTTAAATATTTCGAATTTGCACAATTTTTCTACCGTTTTTCAACTTGCAAATTTCACTTGGGCAAAAGATTTCACTGCTGATTTTTTACCAGATTTACCATTTTACTCCCTTCTTCAATGCAGGTTGGTTTTCTGGTACTTTAATCCTCGTTTTGTGATAATTCAGAGTTAAAATTAGTTTTGTTGATTTGTTTTTTTCTCGTTTTATCATATTTTCAAGTTTTCCAACCATGTCGGAAAACACCCGCTCGAAAACGACCCTAAAGGAACTGAAGAACAAAGACCCATATAGTGGAATCCTCTCTGATACAAGTGACATGGTATCTGAGACCTATCACTTGGATTATTCATGCATCTACTCCATTTTTTACAACGGTGACCTGTCCAAAATTCAACAGAACAGTCTTATATATGTTTTAATTCTTTGGGTAAAATTATTCAATTGTTATTGTCTGGTTTTGTCTAAAGCTGATAAGGACAGATCCTATTCATATGTTTATTAATTGGTGATATACTTATTAAATAATTAAGATCTGATTGTTCTGCAAACTCAAATTACATTTTCTAATTTTGATCTAACCTAATTAGATATTTCCTAAGCTAACACTACTTACCCCTTAGACATAAACTCTTCCCATTCTTCCCTGACAGGAACACATATCCATCCGGATCCACTCACATAAGTTCCAACGGAGGCATGATATCCATAGGAGTCAGTCACACCAAACAATTTAGGGATAGAACCACTCTTGCATAGGGTTGTTTGAAGCCTTTCAGATTGGGTTGTCACCTTCTGTTGATTGCCTTGGAAAATATTCCAGCATCACATCCGGGGCTTCAACAAATGGTGCTAGGAGGGCCATCCGACATGTAATGTCATTTCAATTATTTACTTTAATCAGATTATTTTATAATGGCTTCGGCCCAAAAATCTGTATTTAGTTGTTTTTTTGCCCAAGAATCTGTATTTAGTTGTTTTTATAGACAAATTAGTTTTTATTTTCAAACAGATTTTCTGAAGCAACTGATAGAAGTAAAATTCGATGGTGAGGGAGAAATTTTAGCGTAAGAACATGTTCTTCAATTTACCTATAATTGTTTTGATAACAAAATTTTGGATCTAGATGTTTTGTGCAGATTGTTAGCCTTCACATTCAAAGGATGATTCAAAGAGTGGTTTGTAACCTTACCTTTTGCCTTTGTCCATTCTTTTGAACATTTTATAGATATTTTCATACTTTCTTTTGGACATTACGACTTTGTTAGATTATGCAATGAATGTAAACAACTCACTATAAAAAAGGGTGAATCATTAGAAGATTCTGCAATTAGAATTTTTAATCTCTATTGTAGATTCCCTTTAATAGATCGTCTTATGATGCTTGAATGGTTTCAGCACACTCGTTCTGTTTCACATGAATCTGATCAATTAGTAGATGATAAATCTGAATTATACATCGATAATCATCCACCTCTTGGTTTAGATTTGCATGAAGAATCTAAGGATTTAAAAATTGTAGAAATGAATTCCTTCTCTTTTTTAGATATGGATCATAATCAATATGATGATTTGGGTGATTTAAATGATGATATGCCCATATTTGTTTCACGTGAAAGTCAAAGTTTAACTAATCATGAAGGAGATCATTTTTCTATAGAAGATTCCTCTAAAGTAAAAGATAATAGTTTTAATCATAATATCGAACAATCTTCTTCTAGCATAAGTAAAGAGCTTCAAGACTCTGATATTCATTATTCTGTTAATCCTTTGATAGATCTTGAATCAACTAATTGCTCTAAAATTTGTGATATGCTTTCCCAATTACCATTTTCTGACCTAAGTGATTCTATAGGAGAGCATATTTCACGAGATGATTATCCTACATTACAAGAATAAGCACATTCTGATTTGAAACCTTTCATACATATCCCTTTTGAAGAGAAAAACTCTCTCAAGGAATCTCGATCTGAAAATATTCTACTTTTAAGAGATGAATTTCATACGCTTATTTCCTCTTCATATTTTTCTTTGTATCTTGATCTATTTGATAACAATGAGATTTAATCATATATTTCAGATTCTAACTCTCCATTGTTAAATCTTAAAGAGGTACAAGTTAATTATGAAATACATGAAGAAGATCAAGAAGATTTTTATCTTTATCATCAATTTATGTTTTCTTGTCATTCTTCTTTGCTAGAAATGAATATTATTTCTAAGGGTAATTTTTGGAATTTTTCCTTTTATGATTCATCATTCGATGAAGAAACATTTTCCTCTTACAATCAATTACTTGATGGAGAAGATTCTTATCAGAATGTTAATGATACTAGTTCTACACTTATAACATCTCATATCTTTAGTTCTTCTCAAGTAAATACTCAAAGGCAATTTGATCTCGTTGAGAATTTCCAATTAAATCAACCAATTTATGATGATTGTTACGATAATAAACTAGAACAAATTGGATCTGATTTTGCTAATCTTGTTCAAGAAAATATTTCTAAGGAGAAAATTGTTCAAAAATAAGTTTTGGATTCTTATAATACTAATGTTGATTTTCTTCCAAATAATCCATTTCATCGCATAAATCTTTCAACCACTTTCTGTCATTCTTTTGATTTTCATTGTAACTACCATGATTGGGTCGTTGATTGGCTTGATAAATATTTCTTAGTAAGATTTCATCATTATGGTAAAACTTTGTTTTCCTTGTTTGTATATAAAGATGGTAAGGCTCCATTGTCTTTATTTGTACATAAATCTCATTTTATTTGCTTTAATGCATTTTTTTTTCATTTTTTTTTCAAGCATTCGTATCATGCTTTCTGATTATTCACTTCTTTTTTTTATGCTTTCATGGTTGCATTGGAAATTGGATTATACTTAGTTTTTGTTTACTTTTTATAATGTAGGAGTAGGTGTAGAATAAATTAGTTTTGATCATTTCTTTAATAATTAGATTACTCTTTTGGTTTTCTTCAATTAAATATTTGCGACGACAAGCCAAGTCCAAGTTGGAAACGACGATTCTTCAGATGCATTCAGGGAAGTATTTTGTATCCTCTTTCACTTTATGTTATTCATTCTCTCGCTTATTATTTTATTGGTTCAAGGCATTCATGTTTGAATTATGTCTTTAGTTTTAAATTATAATGATCTTGTCATGAAATGTTTTGAATTAATTATTTTACAGGTTTTAAGAGAAAGAATATTTTGACATGAGACAAAGTAATTAGAATTAGAACATCATTCATTACACACGAATTTTGATCTTTCTTGTATATGGGCTTGAAAAAATGGGTTTTACATATTTTATTGTCGCAAATTGCACACAATTTAGTTTAGTATTATTTCATTTTATTTCCTTCTATACATAGGTGTGGTTTGTTTTTATTTTTCTTTGTTTGGATTGTTTGTTTTTCTTTGAATTTTGTTTTCCCCCAAAGCATGATAATGATAAAACATTTGGCATAACGCTGTTGATCAGTGCATCTCAGATCAATTTAGTTTGAATATTTGGGGTGTCCATGTCAGATCCACTTTACTCAGTCTATATGTGAAGGTCTCCTTTCATGAGATATAACAGTCAATCTATGCAGACCTTTAATTGATATTCCCACCTGAATCACCATTTTTGTAAATGTCTCATTTTGATAATTGAAGTTATAGGGGTGACTAGGTCTTCTTGCCTTATGTTCCATTAGTGATTGGCAGTAAATCTTTATAGCCTGGTCAACCTTTTATCTGTTTTGGATCCCATCACGATCATATTGAAATTGAATGCACTTAAATAACTGTGAGTTGCAAGATGGGGGGTCTTATCACAAGCCATCCCATTATGTTCATAGATGCTCAGTGGAATGACATCTCCACATCTAGTCATCAAGCTAGGGAGGTGACTTTCAGCTACTGTTGGAAGGTGGAAGATCCTATTACAAGTCGGTCCATTCATGATCCATAAGTATCAGTGAGTAACACTACTAAAATGTGGTTACCAAGCCATGGTAGTGTCTTGTAATTTACATTTCAATTAATCTTGTTTTTCTTTGTTAAGACAGCTTGTTGCATTCAAGGACAGGGGGTCTTATTGCAAGCCATCCTGACCATGATCATGAACTTTATTTTGGACTGGAATTATTGCTATATGGTTATCAAGCCGTGATAATTGCTTTTAGTGTCAAAACTAAAGGACAATGAGTCTCCTTACAGAGCTAGCTTGTTCAGTTTCCAGGTGACGTTTGTGAATGGCATTGCCAAAACCTGATCACCAAGTCAGGGCAATGGCCTTGTTTCAACAAAATCTTATTTGCACATTTTTATTTAAAAATAAATAAATTTTGAGTAATGCAGTCAGTAAATACAATAAATAAATGGTTAATAATTAAAGGTGACTCATGATTTGGTGACCTGGAATGGCTGTAAGGTTATTTCCAAGTTTTATCACAAAATTCCTTCTCATGTTTACATAATGGTTCAAGGATTACCTCTTTGCTGCTAGGCTGCTCTTTCAAATGAACATCATCATAACTGATTTCGGTTGGGGACATATCAATCATATGAAATTAACTCTATTGTTTTGATTGTGATTTTGTGAAAACATTTTCTAGTTGCAGACAGAAACATCTTTTATTCTGACATGTCTCTCTCTCTCAAATTTGAAGATTATGTTTGCAGAGATAACTGCTTCGCCCAGCCAGTCTCCATTTGTTGTAGGAACAACAGATCCCATTTTTATCAATGAAAATGGGAGCCCCACTATTATTTTTGAAGGAAAATTAGAATTGCTTAATCTGTTTTGGGGTGTTTTGATTGTTGTCCTTATCCTTTTCATGTTTCCATCCCTTGGATTTAATGAAGTTTGCTTAAAAAACCTTTCTATTTGTGCGTTTTGAGAGTTGCAGAAAACTTACTTTTTCTTCAAATTATGTTGTTTCCACAATCCGCATGTTGAGAATTTTCGAATAATACGTTTCTTCTTTCTGCAATCCGCAACCCGTAAATTCGGATTGTGGATGTCGGGAAACCTTTTTTATAAATCGAATTTTGGTTCCGCATGTGGATTGTGGATGTTGATAATTTTCTAATAATATGTTTCTTCTTTCCGCAATCCGCAACCCATAAATTCGGATTGTGGATGTCGGGAAATCTTTTTTATAAATCAAATTTTGGTTCCGCATCCTGCAACCCGCATTGCAAATTGCAGATTGCGGAAAGAATTTAGTTGTTCAAAATAGCATTTACGTTTCCGCAACCCGCAACCCGACAATTGTGGATTGCGGAAATCAGAAATCATAATAAGCGAAAGCGAAATATACACCCGCAACCCTCATTGCGGATTGCGGAAAGACTGAGTTTTCCCACAGCTTTTCGTTGCTCCATTTTTCCATTACGGATTGCGGAAACATTGAAATAATTAAATTTCAAACTTTTACTTCCGCAACCCGCATTGTGGATTGCGGAAACCTAAAATCAGAATTACAAAAATTTGCTCCCGCATTTCTTTTCCATTTTTTCGCATTTTGAATCTGAGCCGTCGATTCCTTTTAATTTTGCGATGTGGATTTATCCCACTGTCGCTTAAATATTTCGAATTTCCACGATTTTTCTACTGTTTTTCAACTTGCAAATTTCACTTAGACGAAAGATTTCACTTCGTATTTTTTACCAGATTTGCCATTTTACTCCCTTCTTCAACATAGGTTGGTTTTCCAGTACTTTCATCCTCGTTTTATGATAATTCAGAGTTAAAATTAGTTTTGTTGATTTTTTTTTCTCTTTTTATCATATTTTCAAGTTTTCCAACCATGTCGAAAAAAACCCGCTCAAAAACGGCCCTAAAGGAACTTAAGAACAAAGACCCAAACAGTGGAATCCTCTCCGATACTAGTGGCAGGGTATCTGAGACATATCACTTGGATTGGTCATGCATCTACTCCATTTTTTACAATGATGACCTGTCTGAAATTCAATAGAACAGTCTTATATATGTTTTAATTCTTTGGGTAAAATTATTCAATTGTTATTGTCTGATTTTGTCTGAAGCTGATAAGCCCAGATCCAATTCATATGTTTAATAATTGGTGATATACTTATTAAATAATTAAGATCTGATTGTTTTGCGAACTCAAATTATATTTTCTAATTCTGATCTAACCTAATTAGATATTTCCTAAGCTAACACTACTTACCCCTTAGACATAAAACTCTTCCCAGTCTTCCCTGACAAGAAGACAGATCCATCTGGATCCACTCACATAAGTTCCGGTGGAGGTCTGATATCCGTAGGAGTCAGTCACACCAAAAAATTTGGGGATAGAACCACTCTTGCGTAGGTTTGTTTGAAGCCTTTCAAATTGGGATGTCACCTTGTGTTGATTGCCTTGGAAAATATTCCAACATCACATCTGGGGCTTCAACAGGGCCATTCATGGAATTGAACATGATCAAGATATAGTAATGGCACTCCCACTGTGAATGGTTGATATTAAATCAACATCATCAAAATAATACATTATGTCCATTCACACATAATGAGATGATTTGGTGGTAACAATGGAAGCATAAGTTGTTGTGAACGGTTAGGACTAGGTGGAGTAGGCTCACGGTGATGTTCTCAGTCGTTTATGCAAACCAAGATGATCAAAGTGTGGCATAAGGAATGTCACCACGAACAACCAAGATTAATCTAGACATGGCTAGTGGGATGACTTGAACCATTTGTGTAAAGAAATGGAAGCCACCATTGGCATGTGGGACACATGCACCAACGACTTAGATCTAATCTAAATTCCCTATCAATGGTTAGAGAAGGCTCATGGGATTTGTTTTTTTTAAGGAACATTTTCCAATATCATCATACCACATTAGCTAGAATCTTAAGGGACCTATCCATCAATAGCATGAACCAAAATGTTGGGTTCATCCACTTCATTTTTTTTACAACCAATAATGAGATTCCACGTGTCCCTTCAGATCAGATGAAAAAATTCTAATGCCATCCTACGCCAGGAACGAATGTTACTTATGGCCTCGATCCTTAGGAATTAATGCAAATTTTCCCTTCAATTAGTGCTCAAAACCATCCCACCACTCATTCTTCATCATGTGAGCCCTCAAACAGACAAAGGAAATCGTATTCTAGTTAAAATCACTACCAGAGTTACCCGGATTCTTACAACTAATCCAACATTGCACTGACAACCCCACACTTAGTCAAATTCATATATTCATATAAATTTTCATTATGAACCATATATCTCAATATTAATCCAATTCCTTTGCAATTTTTTTAATCCTCTATAACCATGCCTAATGCCTTGAAATACACCTCAGGGATCTCTTCCTCTCTTTCCGCCAGTGATTGGTTTGTCACCAACGAGTTTTCCTCATCCTGCATCCTTCCATTTTTTATAGTTTTTCTAGCACAGCCACCCCCCATATGACCATTTTTTTCCCCAAAAAATTAAGAGGGGATACCTATGGAAAATTTTCATTAGGAAAAACAATTAATACTCTACAAGAATCGGGATTGCGTAGTGTATTGTCCCCAGTAATTTCCTTTTCCTTGAATTCTTGGAGCTCTATGCTTGTAACTACCATCCAACCTATTCCTCCTTTATTGGTGCAAACGACTAGACTAAAATATTCCACATTAATTCCCTATTTGTCACCCAAAAACTAGGCACATCCTTAGGTACAATTGTCGTCTCCCTTGAAATCCAAACTGAAAGATATAGGAATCTAAAACCTGCTCAGAAATATAATATTTTCCATAAAATATATATTACAATGAAGGCCATTTGAAGGTTTCTCCTACCCACTGGAAGATTAAAATACCTTCCCCATGGGATCAGGGATACTTCTCCATTTTCACTTTAATCCTAGGAAGAGAAACCCGTGAAGATATAGATCAAGGAATGGTCTCTATGGTAGATGTGGCCTACAACGCACCTAACATTCTTGATTTCGGGTATGTAGAGGCCACTTCTATAGGAATGAGGTCACAATTGACAGAATTATCAACCATGGGGGTTCTTATATATGCTTTCTACCTAGTCTACTTATTCATTAACTGGAAGGGGCATTTCCTTGAATCCCTAAATTTGTGGAAAATGATAGAAGGAATCCCCACCAAGAGAGCATTGATTGGATACCTTGGGTTAAAAATGGGGAAACTGTAGTTTCCATTACAAAATATGTATCTAAATTCATGTATATTTCATATTCCATTATTCTTAAGTAAAACTTGAAATAATGCCTGCAAAAATCAGGTCATACTTTCAATTGGGGGAAGTCACTAAGAGAGGATATTGGTTTTTAGGGTCTAACTTTATAGTTATTAGGATGTATGGAACAAATTTAGCCCCACATAGACTACCTAAGCTACTAAATACTAGAATATTTGTGTTAGAGTACATGAAATAGATGCCTAAAGTAAATTAGGTTCATTTCCTTAAGGCCAAGGCTGACATTTCTAATTTCCATAGGTGGGTATGCCATAAATGAAAAACTAGGCATGAAGAATGCTCTTGAAGAACTAAAACAACTCGGATTCCCTTTAGATCATCCCTGAAGGTATGACCCACATTTTTTGATTGATGTTGAGAAAGAGTGGAAGTTGCCAATCCCTTGGATCATGAATCTAGTCCCAAGATCGAAAAATTGGAAAATAAAGAGACCTATGAAGAGGTGGAAGAATTAATAAAAGGTGAATATGACCCCTCAAAGATTGTGGGACAAGATTTCCTATCTCCTTATCCAAAACGTCTTGAAGTTACCTTTTATAGGCCTCAAGGATACATGGTAACAAACAAAGACATGGCATTCAAAGCTCCTCGCCATTGTAGATATGTAGAGGTGAACTAGCAGGGTTTCAATAAACATAAAAGGGGTGGTGAAGGATGAGGCTATAATTGAGAAAAGAAAATGACCCTTAAAAGAGAATTCCTTGGGATGGGGAATTTATCAAAATGCATAAAGAGCATGATGAGGATGGAGAATAATATGAGGGTATAACAAGAGAATGCATAGGAGAAACCTTGCCTAGGCATGAATTTCTTGAATAGTTGAGCAAGGGACTCGTGGACAAATAACTAGCTTCCCTACATATACAAGAAGCATTACCCTAACCTAAGGTCGTTCCCATAATGAAATTTATGGGGTTTTTATAATAAAAAGAATTAAGAAAACAATCCCAAGGGATAAAGGAACCACTCATGATGGAGATAAGGCCAAGGGGACTTGAATTGGGAGCAAATCCAAATATGTCCTTGATCAAGAAGACAAATATGCTCTCAACTTTTACCCCTCCTATACATATCTCTCAACAAGTTGGGCCTATAGTTGAAAACGTTTTTGCTCCATATTAGGCTCCCTCAAGTGTAAGTTTTCAACTACATAAAGATGCCCCCCCTGCTTTCCCACACGAAGGATTGACTCTCACAACTAATGGGGAGAAATATGCAGTTGAAAAATTGCCTCAAGAAAGGGAATAAATTCCCAAGGAAGCAAATCAAAAGGAAGAGGAGGAGACATCCACCAATAAACATAAAGTAATGTATCTATGAGGAACTACTAAAGGTGTCAAAGCCCCAAGTAACCTCCTTGATTTACAAAAAATGGTTGAGAAGAGGAAGGATGAAGAAGGACAAGTTTAGGAAGAACATTAGAAAAAGATAGCTAGGGTGGAATATACCAGTCAAGAAATAATAAAATAAATGGGACAAGAGATCCTATAGGTATCCAATAGTAGTGAACAATAAATCCTTACATCAAGTAGTACTCGGCAAGAGGAGGTTCTTCACTTCACACACAATCCTCAACCTCTCCTTTCAAGTTATCTAATATTTTATTTCTTGCAACCTTTAAATTTTCCAACCTACTATGAGATTCTCTCATGAAACAAGTCACCAAATCTCTTGGGCTAATGTCATTCATTCTATGGAGATATGTGATCCGTTGAAAATAATAAGAGAAGAACAAAGGGGAAGAGAAGAAATCCAAATATATATGACTTCAACAGAAACACTTGAGGTCCAATCATAAGCAAGATTATTTCCAAAGTACAATGTAACAATAGGGAAGTTTGTGGTCACGACATTGGAGCCTCTAGCACAAAATACATATAGGGAAATGTGACTATAGGATTGGAAGACCCCCTTGTCACCTTCGAAAAAACAAGGATCCCACCTAAGGATGATATTTTATGGCTCGAGGATCTAGTGGCATATTCTATAGAAAATATTCTAAAGTGGCTTCCTTTAGTGATAATTACAAGAAACATCTAGATGCCTTTAGTGTGAAGAACCAATTCATGAACTCTAGAGTAAAGGCACTGGAGGTAGAAAAAGACAAGTTATAAGCTAGCTTGGTATCAATGGGAAAGGGGAATCAAGAGTAACTCGAATATATTTCCCTCCTATAAGTAAATATGAAAGAATAAAATCATTAGGAAGTTCCAGAATGGTCCTTTCTTTCCCTGTCACCCAACAAATGTTGGAAGAAAAAAATATTTCTTGAGAAGGGAAAATGCTTCTTTATCAACACAAACTAAGGTGATGGAAAACAAGATTGCTTATTTAGAGGCCAACCAAGATAGTTTGAAGTACTTGAAACTCATAGAATAAGCCAATGTCTTGACCAATGCCCTTAAGCATGAAATCATTGAGTCTCACAAAGAAAAATAACTATCTTCTTTAAGCAGTCATCCACCCTCCTCCATTGAATCAATACCACAACTAGAACAATGAATAGAATAATTTACTTGTGATGTAACATGATGGATAACCTTCCAATGGGGCCTAGAATAGATGGTGAATGGGTGTACGGTTAATGTACTCGTTGTGTTAGGTCACCAGTTCGAAATTCCGTGGGTACTAGATTACAAAAAAAACAGGATGGATAACAAAAGTAGGGGATGGTCCTATGAAAGCAATAACAATAGAATAATTGGATGAAAAAAGGAAAAAAAGGCTCAAGAAGCAAGGCCATAAATTAGATGAGGTGGAGAAAAATGGCATGAAAATAAAAAGGAGGTAGTTGGGCTCAAATAACAGATATAGACATGGAAAACTAGGCATTAGGAGGTTCTCACCAAAGCAAGGATGGTGAAAACCCTCAGATATGTCAAGAGTTCAATTTGTGGATATATTTTTAATGACCCCCCATCAATCATAGGACACCTCCAGTTCTATTTAATTTAATGATTTGCATAAACAAGTCACTAAATACCTCGAAAATATTGAAAGGAACATACACCATAGGTATAAGACAACAAAAGTGGCAAGAGAATCCATAAACACACTCTCTACACAAGACCTAGAGTTATTGGGAATAATAGATAGAACCTCGGTATATATGGATATAGAAACCCACATCAACAAATTCAATAGTTGGAGGATCAACAAGCATAGAGTGGTAGAATTAGAAAAACACATCATGTCATTCCTCACAAATATGAGCACAATGATTAGCCATGGTCTCCCTTTCCCATGGAAGGATAATCTAAGCTTACATCGTAAGGAAGTTTATAAGATAATGTTCAAAATATCTCTTCCATGCTCGATAAATATCCCTGATAAGAAGACAATCCCTACAACCAGTCAAATTTTTAATCAATCACACCCCACTATCACCACTTGGGTTTTACTGATAAGGTTGATCCAAAACTTGGGAGATATTGATTATACCCTCTTCAATGAATTGGAAAAATCATTTAGAATACTGAAAAGAGGGAGAACAATAAATGAGCATGGTTTAAGACATATGGGCAGACTACATGACTATATAGTAATAAGGCAATAGAAGAAACAAAAGGAGGTGCTAGAAAAGTTGTCCCAATGAGACAAAGGAATCCAGATAAGTGAGTACCTTCTCATCCTTACCCATCATAAAATAGAAAACATAGGAAAGTATGCAAGTCAGTAATTCATCGCAGGAAAATCAAAGGATAACATGGAATTAAATATATGATAAAAGTGGGTAAAATATCCTAATTTTCAATTGATTTCATTTACCCTAATACCGGGTTAAAGAACCAAAACAAGTATTGGAGACAATGACAACAAACCCATTCGTTCATGCTCATCATGAATCATCAACTTTCCCCAACAACATGAGCTATTGGGGTGCACCATTTTCCTTCATAGTTTTGTCATCTTAAGCATAGGCCAAATACTACTCAAAAGAACCTATAAAAGAGGGGCTCTATTTCAGAAAAAGGATCTGGCATTTTCATACCATCAAGCTACCATATATTTAGTGAGATGAGTGTAATAGTATATGAAATATTAGTGTCATCCCTTCCTCTCACTATCATTCTCTTTTATCTATTTAAACAACATCTGAAGACCCTATTTGGAAAGGAAAATAAATAGGCCCAAGATCGAGACCAAAGGGTTCCTTTTGGTGACCCCCTTATTGTATTTGAAGTATAGTTGTAATTGTTTTTTGTGTAAATTAGGACCGAGTTAGATTTGCCACTAGGTGAAGCAATACAAATATGATGCACACCATGATGGTTTCCTTTCATCATTGTGCCCTCCACTCAGTTGAATGAATCAATGGGTCTATGTTTATCTCACCTGTTTGATTTTTTGTCGGACATGAACATGTTTTAGATATATTGTATGTCAATCTCTCTTCTATATTATATGTTTATGATATGACATTTATCTTCTAGTTATGAATTTGTCATTAAGGCACCCCCTAAGCATCCTTCTATTTAGATTTATGGTTTTTAGCATTGTGTTATGTACTTTCACTTTTAAATCAATTCCAAATTTTCTTACAACAACAAAGGCTAGTTCTATGCACTACATACCTCTATTTTCAATCCATACATTTGAGCCCACCCATTGTTAAGGTCTAGTTTGGTCCCACTGCACAAACTACCACTAATACTTGTCCTAAATGTGTTTTTATTAATTCATAAAAGCTTGGAAAATAAGTTGTAAAATTTTGAGGTTGTTAGTCAATGGTGACTTGCCAAGCAAAGAAAGTGAATATAACCTTTGTTAGGGTTAAATTCCCACCAAATGACATGCTTGTGTTTGTAGATGCATGCCAATACATGCAACAATGCTTGGGGTCAAGTGTGAGGATAAGGTGATTTTGTTAGAATAAAATCCCCTCACTTGTGGGTTCTAAGCTAAAGGAATACAATTGAATGGTGTTTATTGCTCCCCCATAACACTAAATCTCAACTCATTAGCCTCAACATGGCAAGATAAAGCTAGTTCAATATGTTTTTGAGTGTTAAAGGCACCATGGTCCATTGAAAGGAAGGAGATTTTATAGTTGCAAAAACTATTCCAATTAGCCAAAATATAGGCTTATCCTGCTATGATTATTGACACATACACACATGCCACACAGTGGATGGAGAGAAATGTCAAGTAAGAAATTAAAATCGCCCTATAACCAATCAACCATTATGATAGTTGTCTTTGTTTTTATTCACACACATATGCATATAGGCCACTTTATAGAAGAAGGAAGGGGTGTATGTCAAGGAAGCAAGCATAATCAACCCACAAACAATAAACCATGATGTTAAATATCCTTGTTATTCACATAGAAATACACAAATAGAGCACACCAAGGTGGGAGCGGATTGTCAAGAAAGCAAGTATAATCACCCCACAACCAATTGACCCTTATGTTAATAGGGGGGCACATAGAGGAGGAAGGGGAATGATGGGAAAGCAAGCATAATCACCCACAACCAAATAACCATTATGTCAGTAGAGGGGTTACTAATTCTTTGGATGTCCTTATTATCATAAGAATAGTTTATCATTCACATAGGCACACACAAACACCTTTGTTAACATAATGATAATCTCTCTCTCTCTCTCTCACACACACACACACACACACACACACACACACACACACACACACACACATGCAAACGAGACCCCACAACTAATCAACCATTATGTTATAAGTAGGGGGTAATACCTCTATCTACACCACCCTTGGTATACAAATCATTTATTATTCTCCCACTTATGTCACACATAGGAGGGAGGGGAAGGTCGAGACAGCTAGCATAATCACCTCACAACCAATCCTCATGTTAGTAAGAGGGGTAGTACCTTGTATGGATTCCCCCATTGGCATAAGGTTCAAGTTATATTAGGGCATATATGCCCTCATGAACTAGTGCTCACACACAATGTGATATAGGAAGGAAACATATTTCAAAGTCCTAAAAGCTATTCCAAGATGAAACAAGATAAATCTATTTAACAATTATTATTGGTGTTATTATTCACATACACATACAAGTTACACATAAAAGGCAGGTTAAGGCGAAGCAAACAAGCATAATCAACGAGAAACTAATCAATCATTATGTTAGTAGGAAGTAACTACCTCTATAAAATTGGTAACATAATCATAATGTTTTAAAAGCATTACGTGACTCATTAATTTGAATATCTTGCATCATATCAAATATTGTTTCCATGAAAATCAAGTCAAGTATGTTTGTCCAATTGAAGAAGATTGTTTTATAGACCATGGTTTTCACATAAAGCTTCAAAGCTTGTGTGCCAAGCAAATTTTGCACTCAACTCGATGTGTTTTAAGTTGTATTGTGGATGTAAAGACACGACCTCATCCAAAGACGCAACTTAAAATGCCTTAGGATGGGTGCAAAGTCTACCTAGTGCATAAGCTTTGCCTGATTTTCACTATTTGTGAAAAGTGAAATCCAACTAGCAATAGGATAATGGGTGAGCCAACATTTCACCATCTTGCAAACATTTCACCTTTTTTTTTGTTAAAATAACAAGAAAACAAATGTGTAGTTTTTAACTAGAAACTAACCAAAGTTCTTTTGACTCAAGAAATTGTAAATATTAGATTTACAATGAATTTCAACAATTTCATTGAAGAACCTCCATATTCCAATGAAGACAAATAAAAAAAAAGCTAAATTTCAAAGAAGATTGAAGGGTTAGATTCTGATGAAGGAAAATAAGAAAATAAGCAAATTAAATAGTGGAAAACTCTTTTCTTTTTCAGGATTTTTTTCCAAATCCAATAAAATTTTTGTTAGAAGTTATAGTTTCACTTGATTGATGGAAAATTTGATTATAAAACTTTGTCTTTAAAGGTTTTGGCACATTTTAAGACCATCCATATCATAAAAAATTTAACAAAAAAAAAAAGAGTAGATCAAAATGAAATTTCACCTAACAACAAGAAAATATGCCACAAAGTGGCCAATCCTGCCAAATATAAAATTTAAGCAGATAAGTTCTCAGTTGAATATAGAAGTACTAACATAAAAAAATAATTTAGAAAATTTGTCGCATTAATAAATAATTGTCATCACAATAAAAATATATAGAATTGATCACATCAAAATCAAAACATCATATGAAAAGGGATAACAACCTTATTTTAACAAACAAAACTCAACAAGGCATATACAAATTGCCAATTAAACTCTTAGAACATTTAAATGTTTTTTATTTCATTTTTTATGTTTAAAAAAAAAGTCTCACAATCTCATGCATTTATATCATATCATTAATCTCTTTAACCAATCAAAAAAGGAAGTAAGTGAAATTTTAAAAAAAATAATTTTTTTTTAAAGTTTCAAAAAATTCAATTTTATATTTTTTTTAATTATCATAAGAAAAAGGCACTAATACAAACTCAAAACACTTTAATTTATAAATGAATGTATGCTCTTTACAATGACATATATTACTTTACTGTGAAAAACATAATTATGAAAAATATGTACATCATCTAATATATATATATATATATATATATATATAATCAAAACTTCCAAAAGGGGATGTTACATTTGCCTCCCCTTGAAATTAACATCATCTCTCTTGAAATCAACATCATCTCTGGTGATTTTTTCCTTTCAATAATACTTCATGTCTTTATTCTTCAATAACACCCTACAATGCCATCAATAAAAAAAATTAAGGACTAAATTTGACTCATAAACTAATTTTGTATGTTTTATTCCAAATACTTTGATATAAAAATCAGCATTTTTTTGTAAAACTATATAAAATACTTAAAAAATTGAATATTTTTACAAAATATCACTAATTTTTTGTAAAATCTATATAAAACACTTTAAAAAATGAATATTTTTATAAAATATCACCAAACATTTTATGGTTGACATTTTAAGAATTAGTAAATTTTATTAAATTTTTTAAACTTTAAGATAAATATGGATTTTTAAAATTTCCCTTATGTCATCCTCTTCACTAACACTGTGTATAATTGTTGACTTTTTGGAACAATAATGTTCAATCCTTCATTTCACTATCTTAAGGTATCGGTTATCTTTAGAATTCCAGCCTAAGCCTACACCAATCATCAAAGTAAATATGCATATCACAATCATTTCTACAACAGACAAAAACTTCATTCATTATTTTCTCTAACATGTCCAAACATATATTTCATTCTTTATCTTAACTAACCTATAATATAGATCTTTCACTAACATATAATATGTATCTTTCACACCATATTCATTCAAGTCACATCTTCCTTGCAACACTCAACAAAACGTTTTAAACTTTTAAATACTCCTAAATCGTTGAAGTGTGATCTACTCCATACCAAATATGACTCCTGTGACAACTTTATTGTGAAACGCTGGCCCTACCCTAATCTGCCTCTGGGTGCTTTGCTTTGAAGAGAGCTGGCCCTATCCTTTCATATTTATGAAAAGATATATAAATCTGGTTGTGTTAACGAGGATAGCTTAATTAATTCCTTTCTCTTCCTATATAAACTTTTATCGATTACTTGCTCAAGTTACTCGAATTTGTTGTCTCTGACAGAGGCCTATGATAAACATTCCTCCTACCTGGAAATCCTTGAGATAGTTTGGAATTTAAAAAATTAGAGAAACATTTATATAACTAACTAAACAGATACACATAGATACACACATAAATATTACAAGTTTATGATGTGAAATCCTTGAGATAGTTTTCTAGGCAATAAGTGCCCCACTAACCTAAACAATTGGATAAAGCAACCTGAATGCATAGATGACTCAATTGAAGTTATGGGATGCAGATCGAAACCTTCAAAAAACTTCTGGTGACCATGGTGTACTTTCATGCGAGATATCTCATTATTGTTAGGGTTGGAGAATCTGATAAAGTTCCCATATGAGCAGTATTTGGACCTGGCCTGTGAATATGACTAAAATATAAATGATGTTTCATCAAAAAGTAAAATATACAAAGAGAGACATGAGTTACTGGTTCTTCTTTCTCTCCACCATGAACTCCATGACCTTATCAGAAGTATATGAGACATTTCCTATTATAAAGCCACACCAAAACCAACTACCCTGACAGAGATAGAAGTAATATTTGAAAACAGACATGAAGATCTTCTTTATTTGAATGAAATTTCAAGTGAAGAGGATGCTGTGTTACTGAGATGCTGGAGGCTATTACTCGGGATTACAAACCTGAAATCGTGATGATCCAGTGGCAGTGATGCAGGCTTCGTTAAATAACAAAGTTGAACTTGTACAAATGGTGCTTATGCCCATATACGACCAGACTTAAAGGAGCTACTATACAAATGAATTCAGGAAGCTTATGAAAGTTTGTTTTGTCAACCATGTGACCTTGAATTGCCGAGTCTTTAAACTGCCGAACAAGTGTTATGCTAGAAGCTATACGTTGTAATTCCCCTCATGATTTCTATAAGATTGCAGTTTCACATTTGACAAATGTGATTGAGATTTTCAGGAGCAAAATTGCCTTACAAGCTACAAGACTCACACAGGTGAGACAGCCCTAAAGGGGCTAACATGTCTCTAGGGGATTTGAACCTTGGAAAAGCACATCTGTACTGGATTTGAGGTATGAAAAAGATTGAACCATACCCCTGGACAAAGTTTAATAAATTTTTACTTTCAAAGAATGAAAAGTGGGTTTGGATAATGTCTAGCATAGGCTCTTCTTTTCTGATAAAATAATATTTATTGAGTTGCATTCCCCTTTATTTCGTCTCTGAAAGAGATTTAGAGTTGCTCATGTAATCTCTCTTTGAATTTAAATAAGCAATTTGCAATTTCAGATTCTTCTTCATATGTTCACAGCTAACCTTTATCTTTAAGATTTTGAAGCGACTTTCAGCTCTGGGACTAATAAATTACGCATACTTTTGTGATAAAAACACGATTCAGCAACCCACAGCGATAATAGAAAAAAAAAATACAATGATTTGATGAATTATTTGATTATGGAATCTATTAGAAAACTGAAAACCAAGAAAAAGGCGTATTTTATTAGAAGATATATAACCTCAAGGAAAATAAAAGGCGCTTCCCATGCCTTACATAGGGGATTTTATAAAAAAATTGGTACTTGTTAATAATTTCTAGCCTTTTGTTCTTTTTGCAATTAACATTATTTTGTCAAAAATTTTAGTTGGAATGATAAACAATTGAAATGCCTGTAGGTACAAGTTGAAAACTCATCAGCTAAACAGAGTCTCCTAATTTTGTTAATTCATGGGAAACATTCTTATGCTATCATGGAATCGAGAAGCTACCACAATGCCCTTGGTCAGAGACACAAGACTATTAGAACTTTCAAACTCCCACTCAAATAAATTTCATTTTCTGAACTGAAAAAATGAATATACTTGTGATCAAGGAAAAGGTCCACTACAATTCTGCCCATGAGAGGTTGTCCCGTATAAAAGAAAATACTATGCTTTCCTAAGCATAAGCATGAGCATACGGCCATTATTCCCGATACCTCGAAAAAATTATATCTATAGCTGATAACGCTGAAAGAAAAACTTAAATCCAAAGAAACAATTCGTTCTCAAGTGCAACTTTGCACTTTGCTTGCAAAGAAGCATTTTCAAAATAAAGGTTTGGTTATTAGTTAAACTGTTTGTCTTCATGAATTCAATGATCTGAATCCAACTTAGTCATCTTCAACTTAGTAGCTTAGTAGCTGGATTCAGTGTCTTTTATTTTGAAAGAAGTTAGGATGCCTTATTTTATGGAACAATTTGAAATAGATATCAGATATTTTGGTTTGAAAAAGGAGGAAAAAACAAATGCAAACACTGGCTGGACACTGGATACTAGAGATATATATCAAGCCGCTAAAAATGAGCTGGAAAGTTGAAACTGACTTCCAGAGATACTGACAGAAATGACTGTCCTAACCAACAAATGGAAATAAACTTGACATAACTAGTCGGGACTCTGTTGAATATTCTGACCCATTCCTGAATGCTCCATTGAATGTTTTAATGCCAATAATCTGGAAGCTAGTTAGTAAGGTTTCAGTGGGCCAAAAGAGTCATAAATCTCTTTCAATATGCATCTGCAAGACCACGTTTGTTGTTCACTGATTGCACTGCCATATTATGAACTTAAGGTTCAAGATTAAAGAAACCCCAAAGGTTGTAACTACATGCATCTTAGGCACCCAAGTTCCCACCTTAGCTTATAAGGCATCAACAGGCATTCAAGAAAAACCGGCACACACAACTTCCAGTCAAGCTTTTTATATTGGACAGAAATGACCCCCCATGAGATCTAAGATTTTGTCAAGCCTGGTTAATATCACCCACTGAATGATTTTGAACACAGCAGTGATAAAATATTAAAAACCGTAAAACTGCATGCATTTACCTATCAAAATACAGGAGGCAGACAAAAAGAATACATCATACAAACGGGTGTGGTCTTTTAAACTATTTCATCTCACAGCCACTGAACCATTCAGTTAGTAGGAGAGGCACTGCTTTTTATAGACGTCCCCATTGGAACAAGGATCATAGTATGTTGGGACTCATATGCGGCTGCTAATAACATTTCACAATCATTATAGGATAGCACATAAGTGTAAATCCATCTTAATATTGGATTTACTAAGCACTAAGAGGGATCAAAGAGAAATTGTGATGTGAATCTCTAGATATTTAAAAATGCCTGATGATATGTGTATTTAGTACTGTTTTTTATTTATTTATTTATAAATAAGCATATTACACATTTCATTCAAGGTTGTTATTTTTCTTTTAAATTTTAAATTTTATTTTCAGCAAAAAAGACAAAAATACACATCCCCTCATAATGAGCTGTAGAATACACCTGGCAGAGAAGCTATACACTATCCCAAGACACTAAACATGATTGTTTATTATTCATTATTCAATATCACACATGCACCCACACAACCGTCTCCCACGGATAACTGGGACATCCGAGCAAGCACATAGTCATCAGGCAACCAATCAAACATAAAGATCATTGTATCCATGGAGAGTGGCTTTAAAATACAGAAATAGACTACCAAATTATAGATGGAGAAGCAAAAATAAAGGCATAGGTCCACTCATTATATGCCATTACATTCCATTCAATATAATAATTGACATTTTCACAGACGAGTTTGCAATTATTAGTACAATCCAATCAATTCTATTTTATAGAGAAGTCATTCCAACCAAGTAATAATTACCAGTTTTATACAGAAGGGAATTTGACAAACGCTAACTTGGAAGTTTATAAATATATCCAAAAAAATCATAGAATACATGCTGAGAAATCTCACATGAAACGATGATTAATGGCACCTCTGTTTTTCACCATCCTTGAATCGGCCACCGATGAGATGGGTCGGGCAACCAGGAGTTCCTCTTCTTCTTAACTCCACCTCGGACCGACCTTGGAACTCTTCCTGTAAAATCCTCATAACCATCTTCCATTCTCATAGATTTTGATTTTCCGAGCTTCTCATACTTGGTGAATCTCATGTTCTCGGAAGATATACTATCTGCGAGGATCGATCCTTTGACATTTCTGGTTATCAACAAAGGGGACCTGCGGAAACTCAAAAGCCATGCTATTACTTTCAGAAACATTTTGGCGCAGATTGATCTCTGTTACCAATACCAACACCGGCCTAAAGAATGCAGACACTAGGGGAATTTGTGCACAACTGGGAGTCACGTTTTTCTTTGAATTTAATAGCGTGCTCTTCTCATCTCAAAGTCAAAAATATATTTGGAATGCGTATATAAAATATATTGTTTGTAACTGCTGATGTATTTGTATTTTGTATATTTCTATTAAAGTAAATGTTGATGTATTTGTATTTCACATATTTTTATTAAAGTAAATGTTGATGTATCAGGTGTGATTTAACAAAGGCATCCAAATAAGTATATTTATGTAGCTGTAATCTTCGAGTGATAAAACAACTTACGTATACATGACATTGTAGCTGTGTGTTTATCATGCAAGTGAATTATTTATTCGTTCAAACCATTCATGTATTTTAAGATCGTCATTTTTTATAACGTTGTAGCAGTGTGTTTATCATGCAAGTAAATTATTTATTCATTTAATTTAAATTATCACTTCGTGTAATATATTTCTTTAATTAAAGATAACTAACATTGACATTGTTATGTTTGATACGGAAAACGTTTACAATGACAAGGTTTACAAGTATTTAATGGAAAGTCAATCTACACCATGAAAGCTTTATTAAACTTTTATATGAAGTTATTCAATAATAATAATGTAAATAGAGAACTCCCAACAAGATTATAACAACTTAAAATGTTTTTTTCCTCTAAATCAATGAAGTAAATATAAAGAAATTTTAACAAAAGTATGAAAGAGTATATGTATGAGTAGTCAAAGAGAGTATATACAGCTATATTATTCAAGAACATTTTCTGAAAAAAAGGACATGGTGATAGAAAAGAGCATGTTGAGGTTGAAGATGTTCATAAAACAATAATGCCTAAGATCAACAAGATTTCTTCAAGCAAGCATATCAAGAGCTTGACCATGCACTCAAGACAATAAAAAAGGTCACCAGGTCCTCAAAAGAGAAGCAACAATTAAAGGTTGTCATTAAAGTTGCAAGTGCACATATAATTACTAGGGTCAATTAATCGAAGAAAACAATGATAACTAATGTTGACAGTATCAATGCCAGGTGCCTACAATTTCTCAATGAGAAGTCAACATGTAGTATTGTAGCCTTCAATAGATCTTAACACAAACCTCTTTGAAACTAGTAATGCAAACAAAGAGTCTTTCTTTAAGACCATAGCCTTTGAAAACACTTGTGTGAACCTTATCATAACTAGTGAAGCAAACATAAGTGTGAAAGAGCATATGCTCGACTCGTTAAAGTGGGATTACAAATCCCACTATGTTGTAAAATATTATTCTCCAAAAAATGGCATCGTGCATGGTAGATAACATATTGAAGTTGAAAGTGATATGACAAAGATGTTGGTAAGGAAAGAGTATCAAAGACCAACAATATTGTTTCAAGCAAGAAAACCAAGAACTTGACCATGTGCTTAAGATAGTTAAAACTTTCACCAAGTACCCCCAAAAACCACATGTGAGAAGATGGTCTTCCCATCACAGAGCACACAAATGCCAAAGATAAGCAACAACTAAACACAACCATCAAAGATGTCAAGCACATAAACAATTGCTAGGCTCAACCATGTTCGACTAGCACGTGATATTTCCAGAAGATCAAACACCTTCAGCAACTACGCACACAAACGATAAGAGATCAATACACTGATATTTTTATGTGGTTAAAACCCTCAAAGAGGGAAACAATCCACAATCCCAACCAAATAGCTACTTGAGGCAATACATTATGCAAAGAAAAAAAATGTTACATATGAGTTTCTCACAATCAATCATGAAGCAAATGGACCTCCATTCTCTTTAAATAAAGATCATGGACCAATTGGGTGTTAAACCACTGATCAATAGCCATTAAGATTGAGGTGAAGATGAATAGTCAGATCACTCTATAACTAGAACATATCATGACTATTGGATTACATAAGTACAAATGCATACTAACGCATACTAAAGAAACACACTTTACCTAAAGACACATTATACTGAGTTGATCTTAACTAAATCCTAAGTGTCTAAATATCCTAACATCCCCCTTAATAACAACTTGGGATAAGATTGAAGAATTTACAAAAGTGACACTATAAGAGAAGGAAGGAGGCATTAGAGACTATCCCCCCTTAATGACAAATTCTTGAATTCCCAACATAGATCGAAATTTAGAAAACTTTGCTTCTGTAAGAAACAGGTTTTTTTTTAAGGATTATAAAAGTATACTTAAGTATAATATTCTAGGCGATTATTTTGGATTGAAAAAAACATAAACATATATATATATATATATATATTGGTAGGCGAATATTAAATATGAAACATACAATTATCTATTGAAACTTGATGTATCAGGTGTGATTTAATAAAGGCGTCCAAATAAGTATATTTATGTAGCTGTAATCTTCGAGTGATGGAAACAACTTACGTATACATAACATTGTAGTTGTGTGTTTATCATGCAAGTAAATTATTTATTCGTTCAATCCATTCATGTATTTTAAGATCGCCATTGTGTATAACGTTGTAGCAGTGCGTTTATCATCCAAGTAAATTATTTATTCATTTAATTTAAATTATCACTTAGTATAATATATTTCTTTAATTAATGATAACTAACATTGACATTATTATGTTTGATATAGACAAGGTTTACAAGTATTTAATGGAAATTCAATCTACAACATGAAAGCTTTATTAAACTTTTATATGAAGTTCTTCAATGATAATAATGTAAATACAGAGCTCCCTACAAGATTATAACAACTTAAAATGTTTTTTCTCTAAATCAATGAAGTAAAATAAAGAAATTCTAACAAAAGTATGAAAGAGTATATGTATGAGTAGTCATAGAGAGTATATACAACTACATTATCAAAGAACATTCTCTGGAAAAAAATGACATGGTGATAGAAAAGAGCATGCTGAAGTTGAAGATGTTCATAAAACAATAATGCCAAAGATAAATAATATTTCTTCAAGCAAGCATATCAAGAGCTTGACCATGCACTCAAGACAATAAAAAATCTCACCGAGTGCTCTAAAGAGAAGCAATAATTAAAGGTTGTCATTAAAGTTGCAAGTGTACATATAATTACTAGGGTAAATCAATCAAAGAGAACAATGATAACTAATGTTGACAACATCAATGCGAGTTGCCTACAATCTCTCAATGAGAAGTCAACGTGTAGTATTGTAGCCTTCAATAGATCTTTACACAAACCTCTTTGAAACTAGTAATGCAAACAAAGAGTCTTGCTTTAAAACCATAGCCTTCGGAAAACAATTTTGTGTGAACCTTATCATAACTAGTGAAGCAAACATAAGTGTGAAAGAGCATATGCTCAAGTGGTTAAAGGGGGATTACAAATCCCACTATGTTGTAAAATAAAATTCTCCAAAAAATGAAATCGTACATGGTAGATAACATATTGAAGTTGAAAGTGATATGACAAAGATGTTGGTAAGGAAAGAGCATCAAAGACCAACAATATTGTTTCAAGCAAGAAAACCAAGAACTTGACCATGTGCTTAAGATAGTTAAAACTTTCACCAAGTACCCCAAAAACCACATGTGAGAAGATGGTCTTCCCATCACAGAGCACACAAATGCCAAAGATAAGCAACAACTAAACACAACCATCAAAGATGTCAAGCACATAGACAATTGCTAGGCTCAACCATGTTCGACTAGCACGTGATATTTCCAAAAGATCAAACACCTTCAGCAACTACACACACAAACGATAAGAGATCAATACACTGATATTTTTACGTGCTTAAAATCTTCAAAGAGGGAAACAATCCACATCCCCAACCAGGGTATTTTTTAAGGGTTCTAATATTATACTTAAGTATAGTATTCTAGGCGATTATTTTGAATTCAAAAAATCATATATATAGATAGGTAGGCGAATATTTAATATGAAACATACAATTTACTAATGAAAATGGTAAATTTTGGCGAATATTATGATTAAAAAACACATTTTATGTAAATATAACGATATTAGAGAGTAAAAATGACCAAATAGCGAATTTATTTTTTGAAAAAAACCCAAAAAATAACCAATTGACAAAATTTTGCCCCTAAAAATTACCGTGGCCCCAACCAAATAACTACTTGAGGCAATACATTATGCAAAGAAAAAAATGTTACATATGACTTTCTCACAATCAATCATCAAACAAATGGCCCTCCGTTCTCTTTAAATAAAGATCATGGACCAATCGAGTGCTAAGCCACTAATCAATAACCATTAAGATTGAGGTGAAGATGAACCGTCGGATCACTCTATGTCTATAACATATCATGACTGTTGGATTATATAAGTACAAATGCATATTAATGCATACTAAAGAAACACACTTTACCTAAAGACACATTATACTGAGTTGATCTTAACTAACTCCTAAGTGTCTAAATATCCTAACATCCCCCCTAAGAACAACTTGGGATAAGATTGAAGAATTTACAAAAGTGACACTATAAGAGAAGGAAGGAGGCATTAGAGACTATCCCCCCTTAATGACAAATTCTTGAATTCCCAACATAGATCGAAATTTAGAAAACTTTGCTTGTGTAAGAGACGTGTTTTTTTTAAGGATTTAAAAAATACACTTAAGCAAAGTATTCTAGGCGATTTTTTGGATTCAAAAAAACATAAACACACACACACACACACACACACATATTGGTAGGCGAATATTAAATATGAAACTTGTAAATTTTGGCGAATATTACGATAAAAAAAACATATTTTATGTAAATATAAGCGATATTAGAGATTAAAAATGACCAAATAGTGAATTTGTTTTTTGAAAAAAAACCCAAAATATAGCCAATTGGCGAAATTTTGCCCCTAAAATTTTCCCTAGTAAGAGACTTTGTGAAGATGTCTGCAACTTGATCATTTGTGGGAAAAACATCACTTTGAGAACATGATCCTGAATAGGCTTTATGATGAAGTGCATACATAACTCAATGTTTTTGTTGTGTTGATGTTGAACTATATATTTGGCAAGCTTGATGGCACCCTAATTGTCACACCAAAGGGTAGTTGGATGATTCTGCTTGAATCCAAACTCTGAAAGGATATGTCAAATCCACAAGGATTTCAGACTTGTATTAATTGTGATTTGATACTCTACTTCTACTAAAGAAAGAGCAAGATCATGTTGTTTTTTACAAGCCCAAGTGGCAAGTATGGAACCAAGATTGAAAACATGACCTGTAGACTTCTAATCATCACGATTGTTGGACCAATCTGAATCGGTGAAATCAACCAACAAAGGAGTCCCATGAACTGTAATACCAAAGTTTCCTTTTTGTTGCTTTATAATGTCTTTCATGGGGCATTTGCATATATTAGGCAACAAGACCAACAACAAAGGAAATATCAAGACAGGTATAGTCAAGTACAAGAGACCACCAACTAGCTAACGATACAAGGTGGAATATACTTTAAGTGAAGTGCAAGTGGTAGTAATTTTGACTCCAAATAGGAAGGTAGATGGGGCTGATCTATAATCATCCATGTGAAAACAATGAAGAAGTTCACAAGCATACTTAGACTAAGAAATACAAATGCCTTCTTTGGTTTGCAGAACTTGGAGGCCAAGAAAATAATCAAATGTCTTAAGTCTGCCATTTCAAATTTCTTCTTAAGGCTAGATTTCACATGGTTTAAAAAGTTATGGTCACTACTAGTAAGAATAAGGTCACTAACATAACACAACAACAAAACCTGGCATTTGCGTTGGATTTTGCATTAGATTTTCGTGTAAAATTTTCCCAATTGTAGTGAACAATATGGCGTTATTGTGCATTTTTGAAAGCACCAACTTTTGTGTCCTTTTTTTTCATCCTATTTTATGTCTAGTTTTGAGTCCATTGTTTGTGTCCATTTTTTTGCATCCCATTTTGCGTTCGTTATGTCATCCTTTTTTGCACCTAATTGTATGTCTAGTTTTGCACCCAATTGTATGTCTAGTTTTGCACCTGGATTTGAGTCCAGTTTTGCAGCCTATTTTATGTCCCATTTTGCACCTAGGTTTGGGTCTTGTTTTGCATCTATTGTTGTGTTTATTGTTGCATCTAGATTTGCATCCCATTTTATGTCTAGTTTTGTGTCTATTATTGCATCCAGTTTTGGGTCCTGTTCTGCATCCAATTTTACGTCCAGATTTGTGTCCAGTTTTGCATCTAGTGTTGCATCCCTTCTTGCATCTAATTTTTTTATCCAGGAGGATCTTAAAAGGCCAAAAATTCAGAGTCCTCAATTCTCGGCAAAGATGGCATCATCGCCAAGATCTTGTTGAGACGATTCCAACGATGTTCATTTCGCGTCAACCAGAGTTAGTATGCAAACGATATGTTGTTCTGAAGTTTTAGAAAGATAGTGCTTTATGGTGCATAATGGAAAAACAAAAGGTGCCATGTGGCACCATAGTCAGCGAATATGGCATCATCACATAGATCTTGTTGAGACGATTCCAACGATGTTCATTTCGGGTCAAACAGAGTTAGTATGCAAAAGATATATTGTTCTGAAGTTTCAGTAAGATAGTGCTTTATGGTGCATAATGGAAAAACAAAAGGTGCCACATGGCACCATAGAGAGGGTGCCATGTGTCCTATATGGCATCTATGTGGAAACCCTACATGGCGTCATGTGTCATGTGGTAGGATGCAAGTGATTTGGCAGATGATGTGGCATCCTAGTTGGAAATACAACCGATGATGTGGACCAATGCAATCTTGACATGTGGAATTTAATTTACAAGTGAACCAATCTGGGGCCACCATGTGGTAGCACAGGATGGCCAGTTTGTGTTGTTTCTACACAAAACGTGATTTGGCAGATGATGTGGCATCCTAGTTGGCAATACAATCGATGATGTGGACCAATGCAATCTTGACATGTGGAATTTAATTTACAAGTAAACCAATCTGGGGCCACTTTGCCAACCGATGATGTGGACCAATGCAATCTTGACATGTAGAATTTAATTTACAAGTGAGCCAATCTGGGGCCACGATGTGGCAACACAGGGATGACCAATTTGTGTTGTTTCTACACAAAACGTTCATGGGTTAGCCAGAATTGAACCCGTGACCCCACGATGTGGCAACACAGGGATGACCGATTTGTGTTGTTTCTACACAAAACGTTCATGGGTTAGCCAGAATTGAACCCGTGACCCACCACACATCAGCCTAGCCCCTTCACCATTACAACACCACCGTATTGCTTGCTATATGTTGGCATATATTTTATTTAACTTTGATGAAGCTTCATATGGAGGATAAAATGGTGGGAGTCCATTCGCGCCCCTATATTGCCACGTTTTCTACAATTAGAATGGATCTACCACACTTAGCATGCGGATAGCAGTTACCAAGTTTGGTGGAACGATTATGCATCATAGCAGTTTTGAACACATTTATGTGTCTTAGTTGGGCGTTGCAACAATATCACACCAAGTTTGGGAAACCCGATCCATTTGGTTGGCGGAATTTTGGCATGTTGCTATATTTATTGAACGTTGGAACCACACTTCCAATGGAGGTGGATTTATGCCACATTTAGACCCACGAAAATGGGGACTGTGGTTAGATCCCATTGCACTATAAAAATGCTCCACTCATTGAGCCAAGGCACACACAAGTCATGGGAGAAGTCACCACTCTAGACACTTGTCCAAGGAATCATTGAGGCAAGGTCTAATCCATGGGAGCGGAAGATCAAAAGGATACAAGCTGGGTATTAAACTTCGGGTAAAGTTTTTCTTATTATGCTTTTGAAAATCATGCGCTTTTGAAATGGGTCTTTAATTGTAGTTGGTAAACTATAGAGGATCCATGGTGTCTTTTAATGTTATAAGCCATGTAAAGCATATATCCTTGATCTTGGAGCATAATTATGTGACCATTATATAGTTTTGTTTTGAAACTATATTACAGGTTTTGAATGGCCATTTTAATATGGTCCATTGGTGATGTTACAAACCAATGTTGATATGGTTGTTTGGATCAATATTTTCATATGGAGTACATTATTATGTAATAATTTTAAGACCACAGTGTATAAAGTATTAGTGCCCATTATTATTGTATTGATGTCATATATGTTGAAAAACAAGGGGACCTTTTCCACTGATTGTGAAAGAGTCCCTTTCATGCCACTTGCTTGTGTGAGAGATCAGCCTTTGTCGAAGAGATCGTTTCTTTGTAGGAGAGACATAACCACACACTTGTAGAATCAGTTCTTTGTACGCGAGAGCATCTCTTCAATACTGCCACTTGTTGTGGGAATTCTTCTATCACTTGATGATGTGGGAATTCATCCCTATGTAAAGGAGATTATTTTTTGAAGAAGAGAATGAAGCGGCTACGTCGTTGAGCAGATCCCAGAGATGTAACCTACACTTGGTGAACTCTGTTAACAACTCGGTGATATCTCGCCTCATGTGTTGATCACTTGTCTTATGCATGTTATTTCCACAATTATGTCCATTAAATGCATTAAGTGATGATATATGAGACTAACAATGCATTCATAAATCTTAATATTCATATTGGATTCGAGCCTTAAATGCAATTGGGTTAGATTAAAATGATCCTATAACTGATCCCTTTGTTAAGTGAGCCTAGAATCAGATCATGTTGATATCAAGATCACCCCGAATCAGATCAGTTTTGCATCTCGTTTTATGTTCTTTTTTGCATCAAGTTTTCCGTCTAGTTATGCACCTAGTTTTGCATCCAATGGTACGTCTACGTTTACGTCTAGTTTTTTGTCTAATTTTGCACCCAATTTTGTGCCTAGTGTTGTGTCCAGTTATGCACCCATTTTTGCATCCAATGTTGCATCTAGTTTTGCATCCAGTTTTTTTCCAGTTTTGAACCCAATTTTGCATCTAGTATGATGATCAATTTTGTGCCTAGTTTTGTGTCTAGTGTTGCATCCCTTTTTGCATACAGTGTTGCATCCACTTTTGCATCTAGTATGATGTCCACTTTTTCATTTTTTTGCATCTAATTTTGCATCTAGTGTTGTGTCTAATATTGCATCCACTTTTGTATCATGTTTGTTGTCCAATTTGACATCCAATGATGCTTCTGCATTTACTCCAATATTTGCATCCACATTAACACCGCATTTGCATTCTTCTTTAGCACCTATTTTTTCTTCTAGTTTTGTGCCAAAGTATGCTTCCACATTAGTGCCACATTTGGATTCCTATTTAGCTTTTAATTTTCTTCCAATTTATTACCCCCTTTATTGGTTTATTTTATTGATTTCAATTAAATAGTGAAATATATCAAAGTTTTTAAATATCATTAAAAATTCAAATTTATAGCATAGCATTTGTGAATAAGTTCAAGGGAAATTCACAACATGCATCCAAAAGTAGCAATATCATTATACATAATAATTCTCCATCAAAAGAACATTGACAATTTCCAATATATATAAAGTAACAAGATAATATTGATAATATCATCATCATCTTTAATCAAATCAACTAAAATTAAAATGTATGATATCAAAACCTTTCATGGATATAATTATAATAAAGTAAAATAAGCTATATATATACCAATCTAACTAGAAACAAGTTGTATGATCTCCATATATAAATATAAAAGTCAAAATGGTAAAGATATCCTAGTTATATACCAACAACATACATGATACATGTCAATATAATCCATAATGTAACATGAATTTGGGGATCATCATAAAACCTATAATTCAGCTCAAGTAGCATGGAAATAGTAACAATCATTGGCATGCTCATGCATAGCATCAATAGCTAGTTAGCACCACCACCATCATCGTCAAGATCATTGTCATGATCCTCGTGATCCTAGTAATTTTGATCAACTTCATCACCACCACCACCACCACCACCACCATCATCTTCTTCTTCTTCTTCTTCTTCTCCTCCTCCTATATTTGATGCAAGATCAACGTAGTTTGGATCATCATCTATGAGGTCATCAAGTGGAGTGCTCTGGAAAAAAATTCAATATTAGATGTTAGTATTAATTTCATAACACAATGCATATTTCTATTATATTTATAATATTAAATCATACCAAAGTAAAACAAAGTATAATATAGTTGAAAATAATATGTGTGTGTGCACTAATATGACCACAAAAGAAAGTGGAAAAATTGGAAGTAAATGATGATTTTATTAAGAAATATAAACAAATTAACTAGTTTAAGGAGTATGAAATGTCAATAACAAGATTGTTCTTCTCCTTTCTTCTATAATTTTAAGATAAATACTAAAGTGATTTATTTGTACTAACGGTCAAAGCTGACTTGCCACTTCAACCATCAAGCTTTCTTTCACTCAACAAATCATGGCAAGAATTAAAGGTTTGATACAAGAAGAGGTAATTGATTTTCAATACATTTTGTTTTGTCAACAATAGAAAAATCCAACAAGATAACTTAATATGTTGTTTCTTTTTCATGAAATTACGAGTCAGTTCTTATTTCTTATATCCTGCATTTATCATATCTTATGCATATCCTACACTTACTATCCTACACTTACCATATCCCATGGTAAGATTTAACATAACAATAGTACAAAACAATCCACTCCAAGGGAGCCCTACTCAACTTTGTTTTCTTTAATTCTCTATTGGTTTTATTATATTCTAATTCATTTTCTTTAACTTTCTTGCATGTGTTTTGTTATGTAGAAAATTGATATTTTATAAAAATGTATAAAGCTCCCTTTTATTTATTTTTAAGAATGTCATTTCCATCACTTCTTTAGCAATCTCCTTTAGCATTGGATTAATTTTCATTATCTCATCAATTGTTCTATTTTGAGTTTTAATTATCTTTGCCATTCTTCTTCTGGTAGATCCTTTCTTGTTTCATTTTATATTCCAAGCATTCATAATGAAATAAACAAACCATAAAGAAATGTTAGGATGACCATGTAATTTCAATTTAAGGATATTAAGCCTTGGTACCTTTTCACTACACCACTTGCATAAATTGCACAATAGTGTAGACAAGGTTCAAGCCTTACTTATTAAAGTGTGGACCCTATTCTCACATTCACACACAAAACTAAGATCGCATTCCCTAATGATTTTCCTATATATGATATTCAAGCATGTTTCATTGGATATCTCTTATTCACATCCCAATGTTAATCCTCCTCTTTGAGTGGTTCCTTCAACACTCTTATAATGACTTGGAAAAAAGATAATTGTGACAAGGGCCTTATTGATGTCTTGTCAAGATATCTTATAGAAATATCTTCTTCCATATAGAATTCTCCATCTAGCAATCCTCTTTTAGTATCTAAGCAACTCCATAATGTTGAAAACAATCTATTTTCTCTTTCTTATACAATGAGATCAATGCTTATGCCTAAGTGGGCCATGTCCACTCTTAAGGACTCAAATTTTTTTCTTCTACTTGAAGGAGAAATGCAACCTCACCGAAATCCTCCTACTCCATAACCTTTCTCATCAAGGTGGATGATGATTGAGATCCCACTACTTATAATCAAGCCAAAGAATCTCTAGAATGGAAGGCAAGCATGTTTGTTGAGTATGATATATTGAACATGAATCGGACTTTAGAATTGGTTCCCTTACCCAAGGTTAAGAATATTGTTGACTAAAAATGGATCTACAAGACCAATTTTAATGTTGATGAATTGCTTGAAAAGCATAAACCTCATCTTATTGATACAATGGCAAGATCTAAATCAATATTGTTGAGATATTGTAACTTCAAAGAATATTATATTTGTACTTTATTATTCCGGAGATGTTTCATTCCTCCGTGAAGATCTTATTGTATATCCGGAGATGTTTTTCCTCCGTCAGAATGTGGTAACTCGGGTTATTAGACTTCCCTAGTGGGGGTCGGCCCTGTATGTGTTATGTGGGTCAAAGGGTTATTAGACCACCCTAGAGGGGTCGGCCCAGTCAGTTGTAGTGGGGTATTTAACCCATTGGTTAAATACGAGCCTACGTGTACTTGTGTAAAAGATATGTCAGAGTAGTGTATAAATAGAGGAGGTGTGTTCCTCATTTGACACACTCACTCACTTGAGGATAGTGCACTTGTGGAGAAGAGGCCTGCTATTGTGGAGGAGGAGATCATGTCTCAGGGTTTCATCTTTGTATATTGCTGGTCATCTATATTGAGGAAGCTTTGCTGGGTTTTCTACCCCATGAGGGTTTCCCAGGATAAATCTTTGTCTCTTATGTTTATGCTATGCTTGTTGTTTCTTCAGTGATCCTGTATATGCTATTATTGTGAAATGAAATGTAATGCTGCTATTTTCTGTCTTAGCATATTAAATCTTAACATGGTATCAGAGCTAACCTGAAGGAAGACAAGGTATGGCACTTACGACACTTGCTTTACTTACGACAATTTGAAGGTTAGGGTTTTATATAGGAAAAACCAGTCATCGTGGAACTTTCGCTATAAATCCATTTTGGCGAAGGTTCGGGATCTGAAACCTTCACAGGTCGCAGATAACATCCCTAGGTACCTTGTGTCCAAAGGGCATCCTCAGATTCGTTGCACTTTGTAAGTTATGATCAGTACAAGTTAGGGTTTATGCCTCTTCCAGATATCAGTCAAAATCAGGTGACCTTGGAAAAAAGGTCATAACTTGGGCTAGGAAGCTCCAAATTAAATTTCATAAAAAGTGACAGGTAGTACACAGACTGTACTATCTTAGGAAACTTTTTCAGAGGCCGAAGGTGAACCAGTGACACGTAGCATGCCGTACAAGTTCGCTCTCCTGTTTTATCCCATAAACAGGTCACGTTGCGACACTTGGCATAACTCTCTCTCAGAGAGTCCAATTGAGATCAGACCTGTCAGGATGGAAATATAACAGGGCGAGCTATCTTAGGAAAAAATTTTAGAGGCCGAAGTTCAAACAGTGACACGTGGCATGCCGTACAAGTTCGCTCTCCAGTTTTATCCCATAAACAGGTCACGTTGCGACACTTGGCATAACTCTCTCTCAGAAAATCCAATTGAGGTCAGACCTGTCAGGATGGAAAAATGACAGTTCATGCTACTGCAGAAAAAGTTTTTAGACCCTGTGGAGCAAAAATTTCAGAGTTATAGCAGAAACAATCAGGTGCATATTTCTGTCAAAACATAATTATTTTTGGAGCACCTTTATTCATGGCTTCCGGAATTTCGGGTTTCGGAGAAAGTTAGAATTTTTGGAATTGGAGTCCATGGCTGAATGCTACTTAGGAAAATCGAAATTTAGAGACCAAGATCGAATTTTTTGGCTGGGTAGAAGACCGGGCTTGATCAAACCCTAGTTCGGGATTTTGATCAGAAAGATGGAAAATCAGGGCTTCAACAAAAGTTGGAATTTTTGAAGTCTGTAACCACGGCTGGAAGCTCCTCAGAAAAATAAGAGTTTAGAGCCTTGGATCGAACCTTTTGATTGGACAGAAGGGTGGGATTCATCATACCCTAGTTCGGGTTCCTGTCCAGAAGATCCAGAAGTTTCGAAGGCAATTTTGAGGGGTAAAATTTTGGAGATTTCAAAATTGAAGTATGCTAGTTTGATCAGCTTAGCAAGACACATACTTCCATCCATTCAGAAGTGTGAAAGTCAAAGATTAAATTTTTAGGGTTTCTCTAGCAAACCCTAATCAAGCTCCAGATCAAGTTTCAGGGGGAGTTGAGGCTAAGGCCTTACATAAGAAGACTACAAGAAGTCTCGACAGGTATGACTCAAGGAGGTTCAGGTATGTCTTGAAATCTGATTCCTGATTAAATTCATAATGTGTTTGTCTTCATATTATTTGTTAATACAATCTTGATTAATGTTAGAATTATCTTATCACCCTAGTAACAGTATGAATGCATGTGAATGATCAAAGACATTCATTGATTAGGGCTATATGATTGTACTAATGCATTATGGTGTTGTGTGAGGTTGATGTTGTCTGCTAACAAGATTCAGGTACATCACGAAAGACAAATCAAGTTCCACATGAAGACAAAGACTCATCCATAATCTTTGTTCTACTTACGAGGTATGTATGACTTTGATATATTATGCTTAACCTATGAGGCATGCAGGTTCTAGCTCAGGATCTCTAAATCATTGAAGAGATTGTTTAGGTATGTTGTACATAACTAAGCAGGTATACTAATCCAGGTATGTTTTCCTATGTCAAGTTAGAATCTTACCTTGTGTTAGGATCCCTTATATAAGTATGCTTGGTATGATTGGTTATGCTTATTCATAAAGTTAGTAATCAAGGGTTTATGCATATTATGTCTCTTATCTTGATGATTTAATTAACCAGAAGAGTACTATGATCAAACAAGAATATGCATGAGTAAAAGAAGACTTCCTTGAAACCCTGAATACTAATGATCATGACTATACATATTCAAGATTATTTAGAATTAGAATGTTTTGAGAATATACTAATGAATGTATGTTTGTGTATGAGATCATGAGGATGACACTAGTGCACACTTGAGCATGCACAGTGGTACAGAATGAATAGAAGTTCAAAAGACATATAGAAGATCAAGCGGGAGGCAACCACACAAACATAAAAGATAAGTATTTGAGTTGTTATTTGAAATAGTAAATGATATTGCTTGTATGCATATTTGTATTCCTAGAATATATCATGCTGAGTGTAAACATTCATAGAGCATTGAACAGTATACTACTAATATGCATATGATTGGTAAGTTGGACAAACATTCCATTATTGCTTGTCTAGAATGAAACCTCTTTGCTGACATGCTGAGAGCTGTGCACACTCTCAATAGTATGTTCTGGTAGAGATGGAAGGCATCTAGATAGCCACTGTATGCATAGAGGATATGGGAAAGTGTTGTGCCAAAGTATTGGTCAAGATAGTTGCATAACTATGTAAATGATATATGTATGCATAATAGGCTATCATGTCAACATGATTTCATGATTATGAAGTATTACTAATCATGTACTTAATTTTGTTTTGTAGAAAAGATCATGAAGAATGATGAACACCGAACAAGTGATGGATGTTCGACAAGAAGATTTACAAATCAAACAAAATATAGAAGGCTCATGGCTAGAAGATTCTCTTAGAAAGAGGAAGATAATCATAACAAGATGTTTGCTCCAAGTGGATAGGTTGAATATGGATTCTATGCACAGATGACATGGATACAAGAAGGAACTCACCTCAGAGTTCGAATGATGTTGAGGTTCATATCAGTAGACCCATCTAACAAGAGATGGCACAAATAGATGGCTGCATAAAAGAAAATGAAAGATCTCAGATTGATGCATTACTTCCTAGGTCTGGAAGTATGGCAAGGCTCATAAGGAATCTTTCTCAACCAAGGAAAGTATGCTGAGAAATATTAAAAGGACTTGATGTGTTGGTATGGCCACTCTTGAAGTTGTTAGCAGATGACTCATCAGAGTTAGTGGATAGAACTCTGTACAGACAAAATATTGAATCATTGATGTGTCTAACGAATACTAGGTCAGATATATGCTTTGCTGTGAACACCTTGAGTCAGTATCTAGTGGAAACTAGATGTGTTCACCTGATAAGCTGCAAATCATGTGATACGGTACCTAAAGGATACAATGGACTTTGATCTATGTTATCTTGGAGATCATGACTTCAGATGGCTACACAGATGTTGATTGGGCAGGAAGTGTATCAGACAGGAAGAGCACATCGAGAGGATGTTACTGTCTGGGATCAGCCATGATCTCATGGTTTAGAAGGAAGCAATATAGTGTGGCTCTTAGCACAAGCAGAATATATGGCTTCTTGCTCTGCTAAGTTATGAAACAGTATGGCTTCAGGATTGTTTGACTTAGAGATAGACCCAACTATCATCCTATGTGACAAACAGAGTTGTATCAAGATGGCAAAGAATCTAGTGTTCCAAGATATGGTGCAGAAAGGAACCAAAAATTTGAATTTGTAACAATGTACTAACCAAACCTCTACCGATCCGATGTACTAACCAAACCTATACCTCAAGTAAAGTTTTCTGAGACAAACTTAATATAGTTCAGAAGGACCCTCCTCGAAAGGGGGAGTGATGTGATAACTCATGATGAGATTGCCTGCATCGACAGTGAGGTCGATGATAAGGATACCTGTATTAGTGATTCCGACAGAGAGGTTGGTTGATGGTCCTTAGACAGGGTCTAAGGTGACGATAGGATTGCATCATCCTCAAGAGAGACGTAGACATATGTCTTCGAGAATGAAGTCCTTGGTGTACATGATAGGATTGCATCATCCTCAAGAGAGCCGTAGACGTATGTCTTCGAGAATGAAGTCCTTGGTGGACATGATAGGATTGCATCATCATCAAGAGAGTCGTAGACGTATGTTTTTGAGAATGAAGTCCTTGGTGGACATGATAGGATTGCATCATCCTCAAGAGAGCCGTAGACATATGTCTTCGAGAATGAAGTCCTTGGTGGACATGATAGGATTGCATCATCCTCTAGAGAGCCGTAGACGTATGTCTTCGAGAATGAAGTCCTTGGTGGACATGATAGGATTGCATCATCCTCAAGAGAGCCGTAGACGTATGTTTTCGAGAATGAAGTCCTTGGTGGACATGATAGGATTGCATCATCCTCAAGAGAGCCGTAGACGTATGTCTTCGAGAATGAAGTCCTTGGTGGACATGAGGGGATTGGATCATCCCTGGACTTCAGTCCTAAAGAGAGCCGTAGACAGGTGTCTCCGAGAAAGAAGAGGGATTGTATCATCCTTGAACACATGTTCTAAAGTGAGTCGTAGACAGGTGTCTCCGAGAAAGAAAAGGGATTGTATCATCCTTGAACACATGTTCTAAAGTGAGCCGTAGACAGGTGTCTCCGAGAAAGAAAAGGGATTGTATCATCCTTGAACACTTGTTCTAAAGTGAGCCGTAGACATGATGTCTCCGATAATGAAGTCCTTAATGAACAGGTAGGGGATTGTATCGTCCTTGGACTAAGGTCCCAGAATTGAACCATAGACTGGGTCTCCGATAATGAAGTCCTAAATGAACAGGTAGGGGATTGCATTGTCCCCGGACTGAGGTCCCAGAATAGAGCCGTAGACATGATGTCTCCGATAATGAAATCCTGAATGAACAGGTAGGGGATTGCATCATCCCCGGACTGAGGTCCTAGAATAGAGTCGTAGACTGGGTCTCCGATAATGAAGTCCTGAATGAACAGGCAGGGGATTGCATCGTCCCCGGACTGAGGTCCCAGAATAGAGCCGTAGACTGGGTCTCCGATAATGAAGTCCTGAATGAACAGGCAGGGGATTGCATCGTCCCCGTAATGAGGTACCAGAATAGAGCCGTAGACTGGGTCTCCGATAATGAAGTCCTGAATGAACAGGAAGGGGATTGCATCGTCCCTGGACTGAGGTCCCAGAATTGATCCGTAGACTGATGTCTCCGAGAATTGAAGATAGGACTGCATCGTCCCTGGACCTCGGTTCAAAATGTACGTGAGAGGACTGCATCGTCCATGAACTGGGTTCAAAATGTACATGATGGGATTGCATCGTCCCTAGACATGATACTTGTCTTAAAGTGATAAGGATTGATCATCCTGGAACTTGATCTGGATTGTATCATCCATGGACCTATGTCCTAAAGAGAGCGGGATTGATCATCTTGTAATATGATCGTGTGTGTTGCAGGGTATGCTGCTATGTATTAGTGAGAATACATGCTTTTGATGATAGATTTATTAGTGAGAATACATGCATTTGATGATATATGTATTAGTAAGAATACATGTTTTGATAGATGTATTAGTGAGAATACATGCTTTTGATGATAGATGTATTAGTGAGAATACATGCATTTGATGATATATGTATTAGTAAGAATACATGTTTTGATAGATGTATTGGTGAGAATACATACTTTTGATGATACTTGTATTAATGAGGATACTTGTATGTATATGTGTATTGGTGTGGATACTAATACTGATGATCCAAATGCTATAGATCGAGATGATCCAGATACTGCAGATCGAGATGATCCAGATGCTGTAGATCGAGATGATCCAGATGATGTAGATCAAGATGATCCAGATGCTGTAGATCGAGATGATCCAGATGCTGTAGATCGAGATGATCGTGCGATGACGATACTGATGATCGTGCGATGACGATGCTGATGACCGTGCGATGACGATGATGATGATCATGTGATGACGATGGTGATGATCGTGCGATGATGATGATGATGATCGCGTGATGACGATGCTGACGATCGTGAGGATTCAGATATTGATGTTGCTGCAGTTGTTTGGGTGCTACAGAAGATAAAGACTCAATACTGAAGATGTTGATGTTCCAGCATTGAAGATGTTCTAGTAACTGGTTGAGTTACTGATGATATTGAGAAAGCTTCCAATGATTTATAGATGTATCATGTATGATGTTGATGACTCCTTGCTTGTGCAGATGTTGTTATAATATCCTTCTCGTTAAGGGGGAGTGTTGAGATATTGTAACTTCAAAGAATATTATATTTGTACTTTATTATTCCGGAGATGTTTCATTCCTCCGTGAAGATCTTATTGTATATCCGGAGATGTTTATTCCTCCGTCGGAATGTGGTAACTCGGGTTATTAGACTTCCCTAGTGGGGGTCGGCCCTGTATGTGTTATGTGGGTCAAAGGGTTATTAGACCACCCTAGGGGTCGGCCCAGTCAGTTGTAGTGGGGTATTTAACCCATTGGTTAAATACGAGCCTACGTGTACTTGTGTAAAAGATATGTCAGAGTAGTGTATAAATAGAGGAGGTGTGTTCCTCATTTGACACACTCACTCACTTGAGGATAGCGCACTTGTGGAGAAGAGGCCTGCTATTGTGGAGGAGGAGATCATGTCTCAGGGTTTCATCTTTGTATATTGCTGGTCATCTATATTGAGGAAGCTTTGCTGGGTTTTCTACCCCATGAGGGTTTCCCAGGATAAATCTCTATCTATTGTGTTTATGCTATGCTTGTTGTTTCTTCAGTGATCCTGTATATGCTATTATTGTGAAATGGAATGTAATGCTGCTATTTTCTGTCTTAGCATATTAAATCTTAACAAATGTGGTGTAGGTGATAGAAATAACTTATTTGTGATCAAATTGGAATCTTGTGTAAGCAAGTTGAAATTGACATTTCGGGCTAAGTAGCGTAGCCCATCCTCCATATCTTATCTATCATAAGAATTTTTAACTTTGTCTTGGTGTCTAAATGTCATTGCCTTTCTTCAGGTATTGTCACAACAAAGATCTAGAATTCAAATTTTCAAAAACAATATTAAATCCTCAATCTACAGGGTTTATTATCTTCCTTTAAAATTTGTATGAAAGGCCTAGATTATAAAAATAGATTTTGTCATTGATTGCCCTAAGTGAGCAAATTTTGTGACCGATTTTAATTGGTGACAGAAAACCCCAATAGTCCGTAAAATACATGGCCATGTGCTAAAGAGTCAAAATTGGGGTATTACACTGAGAGTTAAAATACACCAAAACAGTGGATATCTATTGGCATGTTAAGGACCTAATTACATGTGGAGTTGAAGGCAGAGAAATTGGATAATGTTGTTTTATATAAGTGAGATAGTGGATAGTAAGTGTGATGCACTCATCACAACCATATAGATTTCATAAGTTCGAAGTGATAAAGTAGAGGATGATGTTGTGGTAGTAGAATCAAAGGAGGAGGATGAAGCAACATAAACAAATGAACAAGCCTAGCCCAAGGAGGTGACAAGGACTTTAGCAATCCCTATTGATGTGGACACAAAGCCCAAGCATTGAGCCTCAAATTCATTATGATATGGTGCACTTGTTATATTTGTCTCTGATAGTCATTTTGATGTTGGCCTATATGGATCTATGTTTTGTTTAAGGTTAACATAACATAGACTTAGACTATGTGTTACATAAGATTCTTGGATAAAGTAGCAAGCCTTCTCACACACATTTTTTTTGAACAATGGGTGGCAGGCTCTCCTTTGGACAACCTTACCCTCAATGCATATTTTTCCATGAATGTAGATAAGAAGCTAATTTAAAAGAAAAGGGTAGTGCATATCTAAATTAGACCCTCTCATAATCCACCTCTATTCTATGGACATAATTACTCACTTTCCTTTGGACAACCTCTCATTTTCCTTCGGAAGGCTCTCCTTTAGACAACCTTACACTCAATATGTATTTTCCCATGAATGAAAATAGTACATTGTGACTATTGTATGGTAAGGAATCACTGCACATAAGAATAATATGCATTTTCTATGTTTACTAAGAGGTTTGAGGATGATCTATTTGCAGTAAAATTCATTAGGACTAAGAATAAAGGGAAGAATCAAAACTAGGATAATTGAGTGTCGAGGAATAATGTGAATTTTCCTCCACCATGATGTTACACTTTTAATGAGGTGGGTTATTGAAGGAAACTATTCACAACTACATTAGCCTTGCTTGGCCATTGTTGAAATACTGAACATAACACTTAGGATTGGTCTAGAGTTGATATAAAATTGGGATATGAGGCAACAAGATGAAAACATGGTCAATTTAGAGACATGGATTCTTAGTGGAAATTTCTTGGGTTTGCACATATACAATCATAAATATTTTCACCTAGCACTAGGGATAAAATAATAGAGGATGTGGGAACCATGGATCAAGGGCCTTTCTATAGATATTTGCATAAGGCACTATCATTTGACATGGGTTAGTAGGAAGTATTTTTTCATGATGCATAGAGGTGATGTGGGAAGTTGTCCATGTGTGAAATTCCAATTTGGTTGAAGTTGAAATACTATTGTCTATAGTTTGATCACTAGGTAGGTGCTCAAGCTTATTTACATAATCAAATGAAGAGGCAATATAGGGGTGGTTGAAGAACTTCTATGGATTCTAGAAGATGACCATATCATGACCAATCTAAAGGAGGTAGTCACTCAAATTTCAGGTTACCCAATTAGAGGAAATTTTGGTAAAAAATGGGTCTCCTAAGTAAAATAATAAAATAATAGTAGAGAGAGAGTAAAAAAACTACTTTTTTGGATCATATTTTCAACTTATCTCCTTGTAGGTTTAATCAAATTTCAAGCGGGAGGACTCATTGGATGCATAATTAAATTATGCATCCAACGAGTGCCCATGTTGCATACTTTTAACAACATCCACACCATGAAAAATTGAAAATACATTAAAAAACGTGTTTCTAGTGAGAGAAAACTCATTTTTTAATGTATTTTCAAGGTTGGATATTTGATACTTTCGTCACTACAAATCTTAGATCTAAGGTCAAATATTCAAAATAACCCTTTGTTTGAATATAAGTGTATAGCTACAAGTTTTATATGATATAAATCATGTATCTACTTGTATAGTTTACAACATTTAAGGAGGGTCGTCCTTTGTTGAAATCACCCAACAAAGGGTTTTGCAAATTAATAGGATACCATTTCTTCCTTTTTCTCTTCCTTATCTCAATCCATTTTAATTAGAGATTAATGGAGTCTTAAACAATATTAATTGCATTGCATTACCTGATTTGGTCAAAGAGACTAATTCACTTTCTTGGTATGAATTATCTTATCCATGCCTCCTCTTCACCCTTTTGGATGGGTAATGATGTGGGGAAAATAACAATGAAGGACCCGAATCTTGAATCATGTCTATATCAATATCAACATCACACCCCTCAAAGGATTTGGGAAGGTCATTTATAGAAGATATAGGCTCATATTCCTTTTCATCCTTGTTTGGTGCCACCCACAGTGGATTTTCGATTCTTCTAGTTTTTATCCTAAGAAACCTTTTCCTTTGGTAAATAAGCCACTATAAACCCATTCTTGAAACAAAGAATGCATTGAAATAACACATGTTTGTAATGTGATAGATACATCTAGTTGTGGTTCTCACTCTCCAATATGCTTTTATCTAGAACCTCTTTGATCAAATCAACATGAATGTACATTAGTCATAGCTCGAGGTTATCATATTATCTATCTTTGAACCTTGATCAACACAATTCCCATGATATTTCCAATGGCTAAAGGAGACCAAAAATATAATATTCAAGAGAGAGACTGGGCATTATTACCCAAATCAATACCTCTAATAACAACACTAAATGTGGATTGAGAACATGCAATCACAACTTCATAACTAAGCCAACAGATAAACTAAGGTCCTTTACTAGCAACTCTAAACAACTCGTGCATGCTCTACCTCACAAGGACAAGGAAATCCTACAATAAATAACCCTTGACACACAAATGGATAAAATAGAAATCCTCCATGAAATATTTCTAGACTTCAAATATCCATGTATGAAGGCTTTTTAGCGATGACCATAGCCACTTAATCTACATATCATCTTCTGTTTAAGAAGATGCATGTATTTCATCTTTTCAGTACAATATAAGCCCATATTGTTAACCTTGTTTTTGAAAGAAATTGTTAGGTTCCCATAATTTTGACTATTTTGACATACATATTTTCATCGGGAACATTTCTAGTTCAAAATATGGTATTAAATATGGCCATTATATAGTTTAAAATAATGGAGGTTGTAGTGGTTGAGTTGGAAGTAAAAAATGGGGTCAAAATAACGATCATCAATAAGTTAGACAATTATATAATATATGTAAAAAATGTGATATCTACATGACATAGTTGAAGAGATATCATAGATCAATATATTTCTAAAATTTAAATTGGTATTAAATGATATTATAATTTGTTGTACATTTTTAAATGTTGCAATTTGTTGTAATATTATGCTTGTCTATTATTTATTTCAACACTAGAAGTTAATTGAGGTCAACATGGTCTAATGTAATGTTAGTTTAAAGTGTGTTTTTGTACTGTACTAATTTGATGGTCATAATCAAATTGTACACATGAGTGATCCAACAGTTCAAACATCTCCTAAATACTAACGGCACTTGATTTGAGGTTTAACACATAATTAGTCCATGATCTCTATTTAAAGAGCATGAGGATCATTTGTTAATCAAATTGAATGATTTTCATATAATTTTTATTTATTTATTAATCAGTTGACTCAAATAGAATGTTTCCCTATTTTAGGATTTTAACCGTATAAACATTTTTGTCTATCTTTTGATCTCTATGTGAGCATTTGTCTTAAGGCATTCGACTTATGGATATACCATGTTTATTCAACATAGTAACATATCTCTTTTATTCACTCTCACTATTGATCGATATCATAATCCTCTATCATAGCATGCAACAAAGACCTCCTATTTTTTATAGTTTTTTATCCTTTTTAGGCCAAGTGAATGCCTTTGCTATGTTTGGTGCATTGTTTCCAGCTAGGAACACCTTTGTTTCATTCGAAAAGGGTTATATTTACCTGCGATATGGTCATTTTTCTTCAATGATTTGGAGAAGGAAACACAATTTTAATTTATAATGTTTATTGTTAAATATTTTAGGCCCTTGTTCTTGTTTTATTAGTCCCTGCCATGGCAGGGAATATAGCGATCGTTTGGTCGTTAAATTGAATTGACTTTTAATATTTTTCCTCTTATATAAAGTTATTTTCCTAAGTTGTAAAAAAATCTTTATTAATTTTAATTTTTTTTAAAATAAAAAATATTATTTAAATTTTTAAAATTAAATATTCTAAATTTTTATTGGCCAAGAAGCTTGATGAGACAAAATACCCCTAGTGGGAGGTGACATTTACTTTAAAAATAATACTAATAAAATCAAATAAAAATAAAAAAGATTAAAATTGACACGTCATTACCTGCATAAAAAATTTGATTCGAATTGCATTAAAATTTGGTCGATTTTATGCTCTGCTCATTGGAAATTTCTGACATCTCTGACATCTGCATCAAAACTCTGATATCTCTGACATCTGCATCATTATTTCCATGATCTTGATATCAGATCTAGATCAGGCCCTTAAAAAACTGACATTGATATTCGTCATTATCATCATGAGCTTGATGATATCTGATCTGATCAGGCCCTCACAGTCACATTCTTCTTTTCTTCTTCCATCCTCCATGATATCTGGATCATGCCCTTCCATTCTACTTTTCTTCTTCCATCCTCCATGATATCTGGATCACTCCCTTCCATTCTTATTTTCTTCTTCCCTCCACCACTATATCTAGATCAAGGCCTTGCATTCTGCTTTTCTTTGCCCCTCCGTAAGAAAACCCTCCGATATCTAGATCAAGGCCTTGCATTCTGCTTTTCTTTGACCCTCTGTAAGAAAACCATCTGATATCGAGATCACACCTTTACATTCTCGCCTTTGGTTTTCTTTTACCCTTACATTCTGCTTTTTCTTCTTCCACATCCACAAAGCAAGTCCTAATTCACATCGTTGCACTTGGAGATGCTACTTGGAGTAGTCTCTCGCGAATGCTACCATCGACGACGCATTTAAAGCAGGTCTCCTTGATGCCCACCTTCTTCGCTCCTCTGGGGTGAAACTTCTTGATGTCGGCCTAATAAGAAGTCTCACTGTAAATTTCCAGTCTCAGGGCAAGATCATTACCGTCTTCAAGTAAGGTCATGTCATAGCTTATCTCGAATGCCTCCTAGCACAACCTCCCATAAATCATCAGACCATGGTGGAATAACCCCTTTCATGTGGTACTAAAGAAGTTGTTCGACCTCCAGAGCTGACACTTGGGTCTGTGAAGGATAAGACCGAGTTGAAAGTGCTCCCTTCCGTGGTTTCCATATTTGCTAACAATTGATTTACTGCTACGAGACATCTTTAGAAAAATCAAAGGAAAACCAATTCTCTACCCTTGGCATCCCTCTTCAACCTGGGATGAAACATTTCATATCATATTGAACACTTTCAACACATAAACATTTGGTAGTGGACGGCTTTGAATGCTGTAAAGGAATAACACTTAATCATTAGTGTCATTGTTTATTGGATGGCCATGAGTTTACATCTTATTTCAGTCATGGACCAGATGTTACCTAATTTGAAGGCTTTGCTACGACAAAACCTTAACACCCTCCACGCCCATCTGGCGATTAATTGAAATTGCATGTTGGCTACTAAATGTAAGCAACATATGATTTGCAAATTACAAACGTCTTTTAATTAATAGAACGGAGACAAGTGTGGTCTCTCAGAAATGGGATGTTTGAGTTTCGCCAATAAAAAATGGTTCTTTCTAAAATTAATAATGAATAATGACATCGCTCATGAGATTGAGATTGTAGAAAGTTAACATGGGATTTTTTCTATCATAAATTTAGTCACTACCATGCCTATAAAGTCACATTCGAATATGTTTTCGTGAATCCAGTCACTAATTAGATGGAGCCGAGCAATATTAAACGACGATCGGATGAAATGGAAATTAGAGAAGAGACATGGAATAGACTAACAGAAGACTTGTGGTTACAAATTTTGGTGAGATTGCCCATAAAAGCAATGTTCAGGTTGTGTCAAGTATGCAAACACTAGAACAATATTTGCATGTCCTTGGAATTCCTCTATCGTTTTTAAGTTGTGACATTGCAATATTTTTCCCTAGTGGTTCTAATAACTCAGTATTTGAGATGTTTTGAAGTTGTAACATTGCAATATTTCTCCCTGGTTGATTCTGTAAGAAAATGGAATATTATACAGATCATATATTGTCGTGTATACCATTCATTGCAGTTTTAAACGATATTTCGAAATTTATATTTTGGAGTGAAGAATGCCAGTAGACAATGTCGTCAAATATGTAATTATGGTCAACTTTTTAAAACGATTATATTAGTTTTAATAATAGTAATTATGGACATTATGTTGATTTAACTTAGTTTATGATTCAAGTAGTATATAAAACTTTTTGCAGTTCGTTTATGATTCAAATAGTATATAAAACGTTTTGCAGTTCTCCAAAGTTGGCTGAGGAATGCAACGACTGCTTGATTTTTCTTTTAAATTCAACTATGTATTTGTTATTAAGTTGTTTGTACATTGATAGAGTTTATTTTGTATTTTATTTCTTATTAAAAAGTAGTATGATTTTCCAAAGTAAAAAAAGACATTCTTAATGAGAGATGTACCTCTTAATTAAAAAATAGAATGAAACAATTTTAATTATAAATTGTTATGAATGTGTGGTATGGCTAAGAATATGCCGTGAGCACGCAAGACCGTACTATTTTAGAGTCACAAGTTCCTAATCGGTAAGACCTGTCGCTTTTTAGGGTATCAAGTTCCTAAGCTTGAGGAAAGTTAGTTATTGAGCCTTAGGATTTTCAGAATAGCCAGTGCAATTGATTGATTGGACTCAATCAATTGGTGTTGAAATCTACTAGTTCAATTATTTATCCAAAATATTAAACAAAACTAGGATATCCTTAATGTATTCCATGCATTCTCTCTATTGAGAGATTTATGGTTTTATGCATTTGCTTTGTGTGTAAACAAAGGAATATTAAAATTGCTATGTTCAATGTGTAAACAAAGGAATATTAAAATTGCTCTTAATGACTATTGTGTGCCACTAGGATTTGAAGTTTGAGACGTTGATCGAAAGAAACTAGTTTTGACATATTTTAATTTAGACATTTAACATTTTATAAGTTTTATAATATGTGAATTGTTTTAAATGATTTTTTCTTAATTTTTAAAATATTGATAAATATATTTTAAAATTATTAATTTTATAAATTTAGGAAAATGGGAAAAAAAGTTTTATAAGATGTATTTTATATCTTAATTTATATAAATAATAAATATATTTTAAAAATAATAATAATAAAAATTAATTTTACATTATATTTATAAATTAATTTTAAACTATATGAAAGTCCTTTTATAATCATAGTATTATGTGTGTTTTATAATGATAATTTTATGTGTTTTTTTAATAAACAAATCTTGTAACATTTTTATAAATTAATTTAATATATTTTAAATTATATTCTTTTATAAATTTTTATAAATTAAATTTAAATTATAATATAATTTTGTTTTAAATGAAATTATTTTTATAAAAAATAACTCTTACAAATTAATCTTAGAAGTTGAACTTTAATTTTTAAAATTAATTTATAATATGACACATTTATGTAAACTATATAAAAACTCATTTCTAATTTCTAATATTCTTTCTAATTTCTAATAATAATATTATGTGTATTACATTTTATGTGTAGAAAAATTTAATAAAATGATTTTGTATTCTTACTTAAGTTTCTTTAAGTAAATATTATAATATCTTTAAGTTAAAAAACATATTTTGTATTATATTTTTTCATTTAAAAAAAACTATAATTATAATATAGATTTTTTTAAATGATATTACATTCATAAAAAATAACTTTTAAAACTTGAGATATTGTTTTTTTTTTAAGTTTGTTAAATAAATTATTAACTTTTTTAAATGAATAATATATTTTGTATTACATTTTTATAATTTTTGTAAAGTAAATTTTAAATGATAATATAAATTTATTTATTTGAAATGATATAATATTTTTTATCAATAAATCATTTTTAATAAAATTGACTTTAAAATTATAATGTAAACCTATAATGCAGTATATTTATGTAAATTAAATAATAATAATACTCGTAGTATTTATTGTATCAAAGTTCATATTCTTACTTAATTTCAGTTAAGTAAATTCTATAGGAGACTATAACAAGTCCAATTGCTCCATGCTTTCACAAGATGCTTTGTTGGACATGGCAATGGACATTGTAGCTACAAATGCTAATAATTAAAAAATTCAAAATTATGAAATCTCTATAATAATTAAAAAATTCAAAATTATGAAATCTCTATAATAATTAAAAATTTCAAAATTATGAAATCTCTATAATAATTAAAAATTTCAAAATTATGAAATCTCTACCTCATCTTCAATTTTGAAATAAATAAGTCTATCGATGTCATTTTCCACCCCTTTTTAAATATAATGGTATATATCAACCATTTTTAAAAGATAGTTGTGCCTGTATTAGATTTAGATTTCATGGAATAAATGATTAATATTTTCTATATCTTTATTTATTTTTTAATATTTAGATTTTAATTATTTTTAAATAATTAAAACTTCATTATAAAACATAGTTTAAAATTGCAAAGTATTTGAGGGTATAATATAGTTACATGATGGATCTAACATTTCAACCTTAAGGGTTTTAAAGAGGTTAAAGTTGTTTCTTTAAAATTTGAAGATAGTGAGTTAAAAACATAAACGTCCAATATCACAATGCAAAATATTAAAAGCCCAAAGTATTTGAGGGCATAATTTAGTTACAGGATGGATCTAACATTTCAACCTTAAGGGTTTTAAAGAGGATAAAGTTGTTTCTTTAAAATTTGAAGATAGCGAGTTAAAAACATAAATGTCCAATATCACAATGCAAAATATTAATAAAGCATGTGGTATAATTGGGAGAAAAGATGCATAATGAAGAGATGAAATCAACCTTATTTTTGAATATCCATACTATATAGCCATTCATCAACTAATAGCCTCCCACCAAATCTCATTCTAACTATAACAAACATAGATTGATCACTTTTCACTGTAGGTGTAGGTACAGATGCAATATGATTGAATGTTATGTGTTCACATTAAATCTTTTAATATCTATATACAAAGTTGATTTTAATATGCTCATGTTTTTTCCTGTGGGGTAGCTCAAATGGTAAAGATGAGAAGTTGTAATGGGAAGGTCACCTATCCAACTCTAGTTGTTGATTCCCCTTAGTCAACATATATATTGCTCATGTTTTTAAATTTAATTTTTAAATGAGTTTAAAACGTTAAATTTTATCAATAATGTTGTTTTAAATTAGTTGTTGTTTTTAAAATAATTATTAATATTTTAAAAATTACTAAAAATGTTATTTCTATATAGTTTTATGACTTCAAAGTTTTTTTATCAATTTTACTTAGGTTAAATTTTGAAGTTTTTAATATGTATATGCAAAACTAATTTTAATATGTTTATTGCTTTAAATTTAAAATTATATATTTATTTATTATTTTTTAGTTTTAATATTTCTCGTTTTTCAAATTAAAAATTTTGAGACATTTTAAAAGAGACTAACATTTACCTTTTATTTTTTAGTATTACAAATATTAACAAATTATTTTTTCAAAATAATTTATTATAAAATAATTAATAATTATATAAAAATACTTTAAAATTTTATTTTAACTTTTATAATTTAATAATTTATTTACATTTTTAAAATTAATAAAAATGACATTTTACAATGATAATTTCATGATCTTAAATTGCAATAATACATGCTTTTAATATAAAATATATAAGGTTTTTAAAACAAAATATTACTTCACTACTAATATTTTGATATAAATATAAATATGTTTCAATTTCATTTTTTTATTCATTAACAATAATATATATATATATAATCATTCCATTAATATTAAAAATATAATCAAATAATCAAATTTTGTACTAATATTTTGATATAAATATAAAATTGTTTCAATTTCATTTCTTTATTCATTAATAATAATTTTTATATATAATCACTTGATTAATATTAAAAATATCATGAAATAATCAAATTTTGACTAATCAAATATAATAGTTTCAATTTCATTTCTTTATTCATTTATACTAAAATATCATGTTATATTTTTATATTGAAAATAAATTAATATTATTTATTTACTTTTTTTTAGTAAAATCATTGCACACTCATAATTCCAAAAACACATAGAAATAAAAAAAAATGCATATATGTTGATCATATTCTTTAAGAATTTTCTTAACTCTCCAAAAATAATAATATACAATGATGTTTCTAAAACTAGATCACCTCATAATTTAAGTCAATTTCATAAATATCATGTATATTCTCTCTATGTGATAGTATGCACTTTAGAGTGCCCCTTCACTTTAGGTCTAGTGCTAATGTTTGTATCAAGGGGATGCATTTGGTAGAATCTCCCCATTTTGACACCGCGACATTTTTTTATATTCCGGTATCACTTTGGAATTGGAAGATTATCTTTGCAATTTTAAGGTTTAAGCGAGAATTGAGAAGATTGTACATATGGGTCACATTAACATATCTTTAATATTGCTTATTTTTTAATCTTAATATTAATAATTTGATTATTATCTCTAATAGAAAGATATTTATATATTAAAAACAATTAAGTTATATAAATATTAAACATCACCACAACTTAAATTATTACAAATATCTATCACAAATTCATACACTATTTTGTATAACTTTACTTAGATATCTAATGCTTTTTAATAAAATATATTTAGTTTATCAATTAAACACACCAAAACAAAATTATATATTATATGGCAGAGACTAGCTGCTTTGCAACTATTTCCTTGTTTAGTTTCGGGACACATTTCGTAGTTCTTTCCTATTGATCATTATACTCTCTTTGCTTTATTGATCATTATACTCTCTTTGCTTTCTGCTTTTAGTGAACTTGGAAAATCAAAACATATCTATATGGTTTACGGATAATCTTACTTTATTTTTACTAATAAAATAATTTGCTGGCATGTATTTAAGATTCTTCACATTATTTTAAATTTTTTGAAAAGAACTATAGTACTTTGGTGGATTTCCATTGTTTTTTTTTGTGCCATTGTGGTATTGTTCTGTATTTCGAGCTCCATCTAATCATTGGTTTGGGGCATTATTGACGGTCCTCAAATTGTTGGTTCTTTACTTGTTTAAAGAATTTAAATATATTCCTTTTCACGTGAGGTTTCCCCCACCCTCAATTGTGTTAAACATAACAACGAACCAAAAATTTGTTGGAACCAAAGGTTATTCATGTTCATCACACCTATGGATATTCTGGAGATAGTTAGTCAAAATTCCACAGTCGACTAGTAGAGAATTCAAATGTATGCTCGACTAAGTGGTCGATTGATCAACCGACTTAATAGTTGAAGAGGCAGTCGATTGGTTGGTCAGCTCAACTAGAACAACTGACCAATCAAGGAAACGTAGTGGCCTTTTCAGGAAACACTTAGAACCAACAATCCTTACATGTGGACCATATCTCCTTCAATTCAAGGAAAGTTCTTAGATCTGGAGACTATAAAAGAATGATCGTATGGGTTGTATTGCAATCAATCATGAAGAATATTGGATTATGAGATAATGCATTGTGATGTTCTGATCATAATGCACTCTGCTTAAGTGTTTTAAATGGTGTATGTCGACACCACCTTTGTTCTTGGAATATCTTTATCTATTTTTTTTTAATTTTCTGATTCTGCCTAGTTGTTCAAAAAAATTTCCCAACATGGTAGGAGAGTTATTAGTTGAGACCTATCCTATAGTCCTCAAATCATGCTAATTTGGATCTAGGGTTTATCGAATCTGGGATGAATATTTGTTGACGAATATGTTTTTTGAACTTGGATCTGATCGGTAAGATATCAAAAGAATGGCTTCCAAGATAAAGCCTATTATTTTGAATGGCCATAACTATGCAATTTGGGCACTAGATATGGAAACGTTGTTAAAGAGCAAGGGAATCTGGCAATATACCAAGACTATTATTCCAGATGTGACTGATGACCAGGCTAATTTTTTCATTGATGGAAAGAGGGATTAGGCTACTAGGGTCATTATGACCTACATTTCAAGGGATATTCACTTTGATATAAGTGGGGTCGAGTGTCCTCATGTTGTATGGAATAAACTAAAGTCTTTGTTTGATAAGGTCAATGAAATTCAAGTGATGTAGATAGAGAAAGAGATGATATCTATAAAACCCCGTTCCTTTGAAAGGATTGAGGACTATTTGGATTGTATTAAAGAACTATAATTGAAATTCAACGAATGTGGGAAAAAATTTCCAAATAAGGATGGACAACTCATTAAACTGGTCCTGGTGAATCTAAAGACACCTAATGATTTGTTATGCTCCTCATTTCGCACTAGTTGGATTTCACACAAGGAAGATGGTAAGGAGATTTCCTTTCATACTTTTTGTGATTTATTGATTATGAAAGTTAAGTGATACAGATAGAGAAAGAGTTGATCACTCTAGAACCCCATTTCTTGGAAAGGATTGAAGACTATTTGGCTCGTATTAAAGAACTATACTTGAAAATATGTGAATCTGGGAAAACATTTCCAAAGAAGGATAAACAACTCATTGAATTGGTCCTAATACATCAGAAGACACCTTATGATGTGTTCTTCTCCTCATTTCGCTCCAATTGGATGTCACGCAAGGAAGAAGCTAAATACTTTTCCTTTGATACTTTGTATGATTTATTGATAAAGGATCAACAAAAGCTACTTGATGAAGGGAAGCTTGGTAGCAAAGAACAGGCTCACTTGCTCAAAGGAAATATCAAGAAAAAATATAAAGAATGAGGTCAACCGGACACCCTAAATAAATGACGGGAGTGTATTGACCAACTTACTAAGGGAAAGACTAATGAGTCGACATCGAACAAGAAGAATCAGAAGAAGAAAACATTTTACTATTGTGGAAAGGTGGGACATGTGGAGAAAACCTATTGGAAGAAAACAAAGGATTTGGAAGAAAAGTTCAAGCATATCAAAGAAGACGTGTTGATTGTCTGCTTGATCAACTAAACTACAGACAATTTTACATTTTTTGTCATCACTCCCCATGCATTGCATGCCCACAACACTCATACCAAGTGGATAGTCAATTCTGGTTGCACTCATCATATGGCTAAGGATGTTTCTCTGTTCTCTTCCTTAAGTGGAGCTCCAGAACAGAAAATTTATGTTTCTGATGATTATGCCCTCACAATCATTGGAAGTGAAAATTTTGAATGTCAACTTGGTAGAATCTCCAATGTCTATCAAGTGCCTAACTTGAGTGTGAATTTTTTGTTGGTTACTCAACTTACTTGGACTGGAAAAAATGTTGAGTTTTGGTCAGATCATTTTATCATAAAAGTATATTAGGCATGGGGGGAATCTATTGCTATAGGATATATAGATCCCAAATATGGACTACATAAGTTTTGTGACTCTCCCAAGCATGATTATGGACTGACTACCCTTGTTTCTCATACTGACAGCCGAAGTCCAATTTGGCCTAAACAACTCGGACATCTGAACTTTTGAAGTTTGAAGATGATGGTAACAAATAATATGGTTACTGGTCTCCCAAAGAATGCTCCACTTGATGGATTTTGTGTAGGATGTGTTCTTGGAAAGCATCAGTAGGAGCCCTTTGATTTTGGGAAAGCATGGCGAGCGTAGGATCGACTGGAACTCATTCACAATGATCTTTGTTGCATGAAAAACCCCTCATTAGAAGGTGTGAAGTATATTGTAACCTTTCTTGATGATTTATATAGGTTTACATGGGTCTATTTCTTAAATAATAGAGTCATGTCTTTGAAAGATTCAAGGAATTTAGGGAATTAGTTGAGAAGTAATGTGGTCGACCTATTAAATGTTTGAGATCAGACAATGGTGGAGAATATGTGAGCTGTCAGTTTGAAGAATATCTACTATAGAATGGTATTTCTTGGCAGCAATATGTACCTCGCACCCCTCAACAAAATGGAATGGTAGAGAGGAAGAATAGGACTTTGGTGGAAATGGCTCGATGTCTACTACAGGCCAAAGACCTTCTGACTAAATTTTGTGTAGAACTTTTTTACTACTCAAACTATATCATGAACCTTGTTCCAACTAGGGTTTTCAATGGCATGACTCCAATCAAGAAGTGGTGAGGAAGAAAACCCTCTGTTGAACACCTCATAACCTTTGTATGTATTGTTTGGGAACACATCAGTGATAAATGCAAGAAGAAATTGGATGCAAAGAATCATGCTTACATCATGATGGGTTATTCTGATGAATCAAAATCCTATCAATTGTTTGACCCTATCAAACAACATATTGTCTTGAGTAGTAATGTGATCTTTGATGAGAAGAATTCAAGTATTAAGTTATGGAACTCTTCCTCTAGCTTGTTGCACATTGATTCATTATATATTCTTGAAGAATATAGATTGAATGTACCTTCTTTTGAAGTCTTGAACTAGTATCCGACCCATGTTCGTCATTCGACTGATAGTTGGTCTACCTAGATTGAAGGTGTCAACCTGCATGCACAATATCCTAAAATCAATCAACATGGTATTGATGACTTGTTTACTTTGGTGGGATGATAAGACTATTGAATTTGTTGGACCTGATGTTGGTGACATCAGTATTGGTCAGCAGACCCATGGTCACAAACAACATGGAAGTGTTTCCTTGATGGCTCATGTTCTTGAAACCTGTGATCTCGACACGATGATGATGCTCAGGGAAAACATGAATGGGAGAATGATATGTTTGCTAAATTGATTCCTTATTGAAGAATCTCCCTGGCCACATGGAAAGAATGTTGTGAATTTTTTATGGGTCTACAAGACCAAGTTTACCCCAGAAGGTGCAACTGAGAATCTACATGGCTTGACTGTTAGGCAAGGGATTCTCTCAGTAAGAAGGCATTAACTACATTGAAACCTTTCCCCTGTTGCAAATATGAACTGTATTTGACGGATTCTTTCACTTGCTGCTAGTTTTGGATGGGAACTTCATCAAATGGATGTAAAAAGTGTTTTTTTATGGAAATTTGTTTGAATAATATACATGGAGAAACCTCCTAGTTTTGTGACGGATTCTAATATTGTTTGCCGACTGAAGAAATTTGTGTATGGTTTGAAGCAAGCTACATGTTGTTGATGTATATGTAACTTCGGAATGTATTTCACCCATGTATTTCATATACGTATTTTGTACTCCTATAGAGATGGTATTATTCCTCTATATGGAAGTGTTTGTATTCATATAGAGATGTTATTATTCCTTTATACGGAAGTGTCGTCATTTATATTGTAAGTGTCGTAACTTATACTTGATGGGTTATTAGACCACCTCGTTGGGGTCGGCCCTGTATAAGTCATGTGGGTCAAAGGGTTATTAGACCACCCTATTGGGGGTCGGCCATGTGGGTCAAAGGGTTATTAGACCACCCTAGTGGGGGTCGGCCCAGTCAGCATTATGTTAAGTGGTTAAGTTGAGGCCGACCTAGTTGAGTAAAGGTCAAGTCAAGTTAGTGTATAAATAGAGAGTGTGTCTCTCTCATTTTACACATTCTATTCTCTCACTCACACTTGGGAGAGTGGCACACTTGTGGAGGAGGAGGCTCTGCTGCTAGAAGAAGACTATCTCTTGTATTATGGTTGTATCATTGCTCTATCTATCTTTGAGGAAGTTATTGGGGTTTTTCACCTTTATGGTTTTCCCCAAGTAAACTCTGTGTCTCTTGTGTGCTTGCATTATTGTGTCCATGATTGTTATGCTGTAGATTTGTTGTACATGTTGTTCTCTGAGTTAAGATCCTAGATCAGATTGAAGTAAATTCTGAAAATTTAACATGGTATCAGAGCTAGCCTGAAAAAAGGCATGATATGGCATGTATGACACTTGTTGCACTTATGATGCTAGGGCTTGATATAGCAAAAACCAGTCATTGTAGAACTTTCTCTATAAATCCGTTTTGGAAACGTTTTTGGATCTGAAACTTTTACAGGTCGAAGATCAGATCCCCATGTACCTTGTGTCCAAAGGAAAACCTCTAATTCGTTGTAATTTGTGATTTATGATCTGTACAATATAGGGTTTCTGCCTCTTCCAGATCTGAGTCAAAATCAGGTGACCTTGGGAAAAAGGTCATAACCTGGGCTAGGAAGCTCCAAATAAAATTTCGTAAAAAGTGACAGGTAGTACACAGACGGTACTATCTCAGAATAAATTTTCAGATGTCGAAGTTGAACCAATGACACGTGGCATGCCGTACACGTTCACTCTCCTGTATTATCCCATAAACAGGTCACGTTGCGACACTTGGCATAACCCTCTCTCAGAGAATCCAATTGAGGTCAGACCTATCGAGATGGAAATATAACAGGTTGGGCTATCTCAAGAAAAAATTTCAAACCCTATGGATCGAAAAGTTCGGAGTTACACCAGAAACAATTAGGTACATATTTCTGTCAAATCAGAATTATTTTTGAGCACCTTCATTCATGGCTTTCGGAATTTAGGGTTTTGGAGAAAGTTGGAATTTTTGTAATCGGACACTATGGATGAATGCTACTCATCAAAATCGAAATTTAGAGACCAAGATCAGAATATTTGGTTGGGTAGAAGGCCGGGCTTGATTAGACCCTAGTTCGGGACTTTGATCGGAAAAGTGGAAAATTAGGGCTTCTACAAAAATGGGAATTTTTGAAATCTGTGACCACGGCTGGAAGCTCCTCATAAAAATAGAAGCTTAGAGCTTTGGATCAAACCTTTTGATTGGGCAGAAGAGTGGGCGTCATCAAACCCCAGTTCAGGGTCACGTCTAGTGAATCCAAAAGTTTCAAAGGCAAAATTGAGGAGTGAAACTTTGCAGTTTTCAAATTCTGAGTATACCAGCTTGATCAACTCATCAAGGCGCATATTTCTATCCTTTCAAAAGTTTGAAATTCAAAGTTTTAATTTTTGGGGTTTCTCTGACAAACCCTAATCCAGCTCCAGGTCCAGTTCTTGCAAATCAAGTGGATTGGGTTAATCCTAGAAGAAGTTGGATTGGTCACCTGCATAAGTGAAGAAGTTTATGTTTCAGAGGGAGATGAGGCTAAGGCCTTACATAAGAAGATTACAAGCAATCTCGACAGGTATGACTCATTGAGGTATGTTTCGAGATTTTTTCATGTTTAAGTTTATGGTATGTTTGTCTTCATGATTATTATGGTTAGTACAATCTTGATTTGAGATTTGTCGTATCACCTTAACAAAATTATGAATGCATGATAGAAGATATTCATTGGTTAGGGTGTTGACACTTATGATTGTACTAATGCATTATGGTGTTGTATGAGGTTTATGTTGTCTGCTAACATAAAAGGTACACCAAGAAAGACAAATCATGTTCTACTTCAAGAACATATGATCATGGTGACATGTGTGAAATTGCCCACATAAGATCCAAAGAGATGATGTAAACCTCACAGTGAAAGAATTAAGGAATTAAGGAAGAAGAGAGAAGCAATAGAACATAGATCCAATAGAGGCAGAATAATTACACACATTACATTAATCAGAATAGTAACCGGGTAAATATACAATGCTGATTATGAGGATTCGAATTCACTAGGTGTAATTCGAATTATCCTTCATGCACAGATCCATAATCAGTGGAGAGTCATCAGTGCCAAACTAGGAGTCTATCTCATCATCAGTGAAGTCATCAATGCACAAGTAGTGATCAACTGGGAGTCAAACTGAGTCTAACTGAGTGTGGTTGGTGTAACTGGCACATAGAAGCACTAATATAGTGAAGGAGACTCAGTGGGGGGCACTCATGGAGCTAACTGGAGTCAAAACAGTCTATCTAGTCACACTGGAGGTCCAAAAGAGTGATAAGGTCAGTTAGGAGTCAGTTAATCCTTAAATCAAGGAAGAACTGAAGATAACTGAACTAAATTGGACTGGCAGATGAAGAAAGGCGCCCTTCTCATGCAATAACTGAAAGGAGGGCGCACTAAGCTCTAGGAGAGCTAAGACTGATCCGAGAGAAGCTCCTGGGGCCAGTTTACCGAGGGCTAGGTGCTGGTGCTGCAAACCCTTATTGCATGCAAACCCTAATTTTGCATGTCGGACTGAAAATGACAGAAATGTTAGAAGGACTAGGATGGAGTATAGGAATATCCTAACAACATGAAGACAAAGATTCATCCATTGTCATGGATCACATAGAAGATCTACTTACGAGGTATGTATAACTTGGTTCTACAATGGTTAACTTATGAGACATGCAGGTTACTAGCACAAGTCACTGAAGAGAACCAGAAGACATTATGCAGGTATGTTAGACATATCTAGCTAGCATGCTAATCCAGGTATGTTTTTCCTATATCAAGCTAGAATCCTACCTTGTGTTAGGATCTTATACTGTTGTGTTGTTGATAATGATTATTCATGAAGTCATAGGTTTGAATAGTCATGGATGTACGCATATTATGTTTCTTACCATAATTGATGATATGACTAACCAGAAGAATCTTGAAGGTATAGGTTTGAGTAATCACGGGTTTATGCATTGATGATTTAACTAATCAAAAGAGTCCTATGATCAAATAAGAATATGCATGAGTAAAAGAAGACTTCTTTGAAACCTTGAATACTAATGTTTATTATTTGTTAATGATCATGACTATACATGTTTAAGACTATTTTGTTTTGATAGTATTAAGATTATACTAATAAATGTGTGATTATGTATGAGACCTCAAGGATAACACAATGATGATACTAATAAGCATGCATAGTGATTAAGGATGGATGTAAGTTCAAGGACATGTAATCCAGGAAGCAAAGATCAAGAGGGAGCACACTCCAGTTGTTCCTGCAAGAAAGCAAAGGAGCACACTTCAGTAGTTTCTGCAAGGATGTAGATATTCAGAGGGAGTTGACCACTTCTCACAATCCACATCAGAATGGAGTTGCAAAGATTTAGAGGGAGTCCACCCAATAACCAAACAAAGATAAGTATTTGAATTATCATTTCTTACATAATGTTATTCAATGATGTATATGATTATGTTCCTAGAATTAGGTTGTGTATTATGCATATTAGAATAGTTGCATTGATGAACAGTATACTACTAATATACATGGGTAAGTGGCCTATGTCACTGTACAACATTCCATTGCTACTTATCTAGAATGAAACATATTTGCTGACATGTTAGGAGTTGTGCACACTCTTAACAATGTTCTGGTAGAGATTGGAAGGCATCTAGAAAGTTACGGAATATGGATAAATGTTGTATTGAAGCATTGGCTAAGATAATTGCATGACTATATGACATATTTCTTTATGTGTAAGAATTTGTTCTGAAAATTATGAGATGTTTTCTAATCATGCAATTTAACTTGTTGTGTAGGAAAGATCGTATACCATCACCTACAAAAGAAGGACTACAACATTTGTTCAACAACAAAGTTATCTATTGAAAATATTGAAGACATTGAAGTTCCCAGGATCTGGGAAGAATGCCATGATTGAGGAGTACCAGTCGATCACGAAGATGTTTGGGATGCAGTCCCAAGACCTGAAGGGGAGTCTGTAGTGACTTCCAAGAGAAGCTACAATATCAAGCATGCTGTAGGTGGTAGCATAGAGACTTTTGCTCTTGTAGCCAGATACACTTCCATTAGATCAGTAGTTGCTCCAGCTGCAGTGATGATAGGGAAGATACACCATATGGATTTTAAGACAGCTTTCTTGAATGGTGTAGTTGAAGAAGAAGTGTATGTGGAGAAGCCACTTGGTTCTGAGACACATGACAGGGAGTCATATATGTGCAGAACTTGGTATGGTAGGATAAACAACTTTCTATCCAGTTTGGGCCTTACCAAGAGTAAAGCGGATTCCAACCTTTACTACAAGGTTGAGGAAGGGAATCCTGTGATTCTACACCTGTAGGTGGATGACCTGTTTGTAACAAGAAATGATAGATTGATTGCCGACACGCAGTGGAAGCTTGCTGCCAAGTTCGAGATGAAGAACTTGGGGATGATGCACTATTTGTTTTTGGCATGGAGGTGTGGCAGAGTGCAAATGGAATCATCCTTGGACAAGGGAAGTATGCAGTAGAGATCCTGAAGTGGTTCAAGATGATGGAATGCAAGGCTATGGCCACACCTATGGCATCAAACCTAAAGATTCTGTGTGATGCTTCATCTAATCCAGTTGATGTCACGATGTATCATCATATGATTAGGTCCTCTATGTACCTGACGAACATGAGACCAGATATTTTCTTTGTGGTGAACACATTGAGTCAGTTCCTGACGAATCCGAGAGATGTTCACCTAGTTGTTGTAAAGCATATTCTGAGGTACCTGAAGGGTACAGTTGATTATGGGCTCAAGTATGATGTGAATCAAAAGTTTAACCTGCAGGGTTATGTTGATTCAGATTGGGCAGGTAGTGCTGCAGATAGGGATCAGGTGTGATCTCCTGGTTTAGCAGGAAGCAGTCCTACGTAGCATTGAGTACAGCCGAAGCAGAGTATGTTGCGATGAATGAGCAGGTTACAAATGTATTGACCAAGCCGTTGGCCAGAGTGCAGTTTGAGTACTTCAAAGAGAGTCTTGGTGCACTTCAGATCAAGGTTCCTTCCAAAGGGAAGTGATGAGTCTGGAAGATGCAGATGCACATGAGCTTTTCTGACATGGCTGATGTGTTCTCCCTTGGTCGTGATGTAATTGCTGAGCCATTTTTCACATGGTGGTAGATGTGTTCTCCCATGGTGAAAAAGTAAGGGCTGGAGCCTTCCCCGAATGGTGGTAGATGTGTTCTCCCATGTTGGTGGTGTAAGTGCTGGATGATGTGCATCTAGGCTATGCTTCATGGACAATGAGATGATCTGAAGAGGACGATGCTTGTTATGATCAGTTGGATCATTTATGTATATATGCATCATGTTGGATGCTGGATATGATCAGTTGAATCATTTATGTATGTATGCATCATGTTGGATGCTGGATATGATCAGTTGGATCATTTGTATGTATTTTGTATATGCATCATGTTGGATGCTTGGACCATGTATCTGTATATGTATCAGGTGGATACTAAGATCATGTATGTTGATATGTATCAGGTGGATACAGTGTGTGGATCATGTATCTGTGTATGTATCAGGTGGATACATTGTATGATCAGGTAGATCATGTATGATGATATGTATCAGGTAGATACTTGGTATGCATCAGGTGGATGTAGTGTATGATCAGGATGATCATAGATGACGAGCTTCAGGATGTTGCTCCAGATGACATGCAGTAGGATGTTGCAGTGATGATGATCAGGATGATCATGTGTACAGCAGGATGATGTATGATGAGTATCAGGATGATACTTTGTGGCCGTGGAACAGGTTGTGCAGATGAGCATGTCTGGGAGATCCTATAGGTTGGAGTTGTGTACCCGTAGCAGCTTGGGATGCTCTTTCGAGACATTGCTCTGGGAGGACATGTAATTTGTGCCTTGGGAGATCTTCAGGTTGGAGTTGTGTACCCGTAACATCCTAAGATGCTCTTGCAAGGTTTTGTCCTATGGCATGTAATTTTCTCTTGGGAGATCTGGATAGGATGAAAAAGGCCTCAGATGCTTCAGCCAGGTTTTGCCATGACCACATGTAAGTTGCTCCTGGGAGATCTAGACAGGATGAAAAAGGCCTCAGATGCTTCAACCAGGTTTTGTGGTGAGATCACATGTAATGTGCTCCTGGGAGATCCGACAGGTAGAGCTGTGTGCTCGTAATAGCCTGGGATGCTTCAAACAGGTTTTGTGATGGGTCACATGTAATGTGCTCCTGGTAGATCCGACAGGTAGAGCTATGTGCTCGTAATAGCCTGGGATGCTGCAGCCAGGTTTTGTGATGCACGTAATAAGTCTTGAAGATTCCATAGTATGGCCAGTGATGACGAAGACCTGTAGGTGGTGGGACTACATCCAGTATGAAAAAGGACTGGCTCTGTAAAACTTCCTATGATGAGTAGATTCAGAGATTGATTGAGATAGCAGCAGCAGTGACGATGATCCAGAGAAGATGACTTGTGCTAGAAGACTTATGTCGAGAAATACCTTCCTAGTTAAGAGGGAGTGTTGATGTATATGTAACTTCGGAATGTATTTCACCCATGTGTTTCATATACGTATTTTGTACTCCTATAGAGATGGTATTATTCCTCTATACATAAGTGTTTGTATTCCTATGGAGATGTTATTATTCCTCTATACGGAAGTGTCGTCATTTATATTGCAAGTGTTGTAACTTATACTTGATGGGTTATTAGACCACCTTGTTGGGGTCGGCCCTGTATAAGTCATGTGGGTCAAAGGGTTATTAGACCACGCTATTGGGGGTCGTCCATGTGGGTCAAAGGGTTATTAGACCACCCTAGTGGGGTTCGGCCCAGTCAGCATTATGTTAAGTGGTTAAGTTGAGGCCGACCTAGTTGAGTAAAGGTCAAGTCAAGTTAGTGTATAAATAGAGAGTGTCTCTCTCTCATTTTACACATTCTATTCTCTCACTCAAACTTGGGAGAGTGGCGCACTTGTGGAGGAGGAGGCTCTGCTGCTAGGAGAAGACTATCTCTTGTATTATGGTTGTATCATTGCTCTATCTATCTCTGAGGAAGTTATTGGGGTTTTTCACCTTTATGGTTTTCCCCAAGTAAACTCTGTGTCTCTTGTGTGCTTGCATTATTGTGTCCATGATTGTTATGTTGTAGATTTGTTGTACATGTTGTTCTCTCAGTTAAGATCCTAGATCGGATTGAAGTAAATTCTGAAAATTTAACACATGTGCTTGTTATGAGAAGATTGATCGTTTCTTCATCAATATTGGGTTCAAACATTGTGAATCTGATCATGGTATTTATGTACTACATGATCATGGTGATAGTTTGATTGTTGCATTATATGTTCATGATTTAATAATAACTGGAAAGAATGTCGAATTAATTTTAAATTTGAAGCAACAACTTGTCGATACCTTTGAAATGACTAACCTTGGTCTTTTGCATTTCTTTTTGGGCATTCAAGTGCTACAAATAATTGATGGTATCTTTCTTTCTCAGCCCTGTTAGGAACCCGTGTCAACCATTCTCTTTACTTTGTTAGTATATTGTTGTTGGACGCATATTATTTTTAAGTCATGTCGTAGTATTATATGTTCCATGTTATTGATCCATATTTTGTATTAGCCCATAGTATTATATGTTCCATGGTATTGATCCATAGTATTGGACGCATATGCTTTGTAAGTCGTCCCGTAGTATTATATGTTCCATGGTATTGATGCATAGTATTGCCGCATAGATTTAGTATGTAAGTTTGTGTATAGGCCAATGAAAGCATCCATGAGTTAATTGTATTGATCTTTCTCAAAGGAGGTTTCCCCCTCGAAGTGGCATGCAATCAATAAAAATATTATGTATTCTGATATATAGTTTATTTCATCAATTACTTGTTGTAGGTTCCTCACATCTGGTATCAGAGCATTTTCTTGGGCTCTTTGGGTGGAATTTATGCCAAAAACATTTCGGATCTGTATTTGTTCCTATCAATTGTAGGTTCGGATCTAGGAATAATCCCTATCTGCTTAACTATGGGAAGTACTTGGGCATAATCCCTAAAACTCATTGTGAGGAGTTCCACAAAAACCCTGAAGTAGCTAGCTCATTGAGAGGACCTGCCAGTGAAAAGGGAAACGACCCCTACCTGATTGACTAGTTCCCACTCGTAAGGTAAACCAAGAGTTATTGTTTGTGGAAAAGCGGTTATCAGTTTTACCTGAGCCGTGGAGTGAGGGGTATTACCCCAATACGCAAGTCGTTAGACAACATTGGTGGCTAAGTGAATCCCCTGAACCTATAGGAAGTTGCGCATACCTAGGATTCATATATATTGCCAACTGATAAATCCCATATTAAATCTGTCTAGAACTACTGTCGATCACTTTCGCATCATTGCAAATTACATTTGTATAAAATTATGTTTTTTCTCCATATCTTCTTTGTTTTAACTTTGTTTCCCTTAGAACTTCACTAACACCCCTGCAATCCCATTCTACATATTTCATTCCTGAGGACCCTATCCCAAATTCCACTTCCCAAAGCCAGAAATCCCACATTTGTCTATTTTTAAGGTTTTCCATAATTTCTTCGATTTTCACCCAATCGCTTTCAAATTTGCCACAATGTTCATTTCCTATTTATGTTTTTTTGTCCCTCTTTGACAAATTTTCCCATTCTTTCACCCCACTTCTGAAATCCTCATTTTCTGATTCCCTGTCCATTCGAAAGTGTCCAAAATCTAGTCAAACCCCAATCACCCCTCAGAGTTTTTTCCAAATCCAAATTTTCCTTTACTAAAACAGTTTTTGTTTTTATTTTTCTACCCATTCCAAAAAAAAAAAAAACTCCCGGTTATGGTTGTCACCCGCATAGGAGAAAAACTCATGGAGGAAGAACTTGCAACCCTCAAAACAAAACTCCAAGATTTGGATGAAAAATTTCTCAGTCTCCATCTTGAGCATTCATCCATGAACAATAAACGATAGTCAGAGTCTTTTGGAGACACTAGGTTCTCTTCTTCCACTAATTTTCAAGGGTTAAAGCTTGATTTTCCTTGCTTCAATGGTAATGATCCGACTGGATGGATATACCGAGCAGAACAATATTTCAATTTGCATAATACTTTTGATGTCAACAAAGTTCCACTTGCATCCTTTCATTTGGAACAGGAAGCCCTTCAATGGTACTGTTGGTACATCAAGGCTCATGAAGAGCCAAAATGGACATATTTTTTCTAGCTCCTTTTGCAATGATTTGGTCCTAGTGCTTTTGATGACTTCACAGTAGCACTCACTAAACTTTGCCAAATTGACACTATGAGAGAGTATCATACATAATTTGAGAAACTAGCCAATCACACAGAAGGATTTCCTAATTAATTCTATAGGATTTGTTTTATCAGTGGTCTAAAGGATGCAATATGATCTGAGGTCAAAATGTTATGTCCAAACACAATGATGGAAACCCTAGGGTTGGCTAAGTTGGCAGAGGATAAGATCGCATCCCAACAATGCTCCAAACCCACTTTTGTTCCCTTCAGAAATGTGGGTTCCCAACGACCTCCCATCACGCTAGCTCCTTAACCAACTCCTATCAAGCATTGGTCTGAAGCTGAGATGCAGGAACGTAGAGAAAAATGGATTTGTTATAATTGTGATGAGAAATTCACTTGGGGACATAGATGTGTTGAGAAAAAGCTCTATCTTTTGGATGTGGATTCTCCGCCTGCCTTTGAAATTGGTGAAGAAGCTCTTGATAGTATAGATGATCAGGTCAACATTCAGCAGTCGTCTATTGACCCTCCATCTCAGGACGACCACCCATATATATCTCTCCATGCTTTAGCTGGAGTCACCACCCACCAAAAAATGCGAGTCAAGGGTTACTTCAAGACGCTCCCTCTTACAATACTCATTGATTCTGGTAGCACTCATAACTTCATTGACTCTTGGATCGCCAAACAGGCTGATTATTTTGTCCATCCTTGCTCCAACTTTGAAGATTCCCAATGGGGGCACCTTACCTTGCAAGGGGAAGTGTCGCAATGTTCGTATCTCTATGGGAGATTATAACCTGCACTCCGACATGTTTTCCTTGGCCTTAGGTGGATGTGATGTGGTTTTGGGCACTCAATGGCTACGCACACTTGGCACCATCTTATGATATTTTGTTGAACTTTGGATGTAGTTTTCAATCAATGGGAAAAAAAAACACATTGACAGGCTTACAACTAGGGTCTTTCAACATCATCAGTTCACATCGCATGGAAAATCTCCTTAAGAAGAGTTCACATGGTGTCATCGCTCAGATCCATTCCATTCAGATGCAACCATCAGCGGTCTTCACTACTCCTTTGGATCTACAACAAATTCTGGATAGATATACAGGTGTCTTTGCTGAACCAATGGGATTTCCACCTTCAAGACCAAAGGAACATCGTATTCAGCTCCTTCCTGGAAGCGTTCCTCCCAACATCAGGCTCTATCACTACCCATTTCACTAAAAAATGGAGATTGAGATGCTCGCTCGGGACTTACTGAAGCAAGGTATTATTCGCCCTAGTACTAGTTCCTTTTCTTCACCATTCCTTCTTGTCCAAAAAAATATGGGCCATGGCACCTCTACATTGACTTTCGAGCACTTAATCACCTCACAATCAAGGATAAGTTTCCAATTCATGTTGTTGATGATCTTCTTGATGAGCTTCATGGTGCTCAATTTTTCTCCAAGTTGGATCTTTGTTCTGGGTATCATCAAATTCGGGTTCATGAGGATGATATCCCTAAAACAACTTTTCGCACACATGATGGCCACTATGAGTTTTTGGTCATTCGTTTTGGCCTCACTAATGCTCTTTCCACATTCCAAGCATTGATGAATAAAATATTTCGGCCCTACTTGCAGAAATTCATTCTGGTCTTCTTTGATGATATCATCATCTATAGTAAAACATGGGATGAGCATCTCCAGCATCTAGATCTTGTAATGCAAATTTTCACTAAACATCATCTCCACGCAAATCGGTCTAAATGTGTTTTTGGACAGGAGGAAGTAGAGTATATCAGGCACATTATTTCAACACAAGGGGTTCGCGTGGATCTTGCCAAAATAGATTCCATGAAAAATTGGCCGCATCCTCAGACACTCAAGAGCCTTCATGGTTTTTTGGGATTGACTGGATACTACCGCAATTTTTTCAAGGGTTATGGGAAGATTGCATCTCCATTAACCGCTCTATTGAAAAATGATTCCTTTACATGCCACACATGCTACTGAGTGTGCATTTGAAAAACTGAAACAAGCTATGTGTACTACACCTGTTCTAGCTTTGCTCGATTTCTCCAAGCCCTTCACTATTGAGAGTGATGCTTGCTGCAATAGACTTGGTGCTATTCTCCTTCAAGATGAACATCCCATTGCGTTCACCAACAAATCTATTTCCAATAATAATTTACCTACCTCTACATATGAGAAGGAAATGATGGCCATTTTGCATGCAGTACATAAGTGGCGACCATACCTATTAGGGAATCATTTTTGCATCAAGACTGATCATTAGAGTCTGAAATATTTCTTGGAAAAATGGGTATCCTCCCTATCACAACAAAAATGGGTTAGCAAACTCATGGGTTATGAAGTTATGAGATCACTTACAAGAAGGATAAGGACAATCTTGTGGTGGATGCTCTTTCTCGCACATTTGATGACTAAGTTTCTCTTTCTGCTATTTCTATGTCTATTGTAAATTGGTTGCAATCTGTTCAACAGGGCTATGTTAATGACTCTTCATTATATCAAATCATCCAACGCTTGTCCAACAACCCTTCCATTGTACCGCATTACTCTTGGGATGGTGCTTCCCTGAGATACAAGGGTCGTCTGGTGCTTCCCCAGAGCATAGATATTCAACAGGATGTCTTCTATGAACTCCATGCTTCTCCATCAACAGGGCACCCTGAGTTCCTCAAAACGTATAAGCGGGCACGGCGTAACTTCTTTTGGCAGGGAATGAAAAGGACAATTCAACTAATGGTGGATGAATTGATACCTGCCAGCACAATAAGGGTGAAATGACACTCCTTCCAGGATTGCTCGAACCCTTTCCCATCCCTACACGGATTTGGACAGATATTTCTATGGATTTCATTGAAGGGCTCCCCAAATATGGAGGGAAGACTATGATTTTGGTTATGGTTGATCGCCTCTCCAAATATAGTTAGTTTTGTGCCCTCAGCCATCCCTATACAGCCTCCTCAGTCACACAAATTTTCCTAGACCATATCTTTCCTCTTCGTGGAATCCATTCTTCCATTGTCTCGGATCACAATGCAACTTTCTCCGGTCATTTTTGGATAGAACTATTTCGCCACATTGGCACCAAACTGAACATGAGTTTAAGGTATCACCCACAAACAGATGGTCAGACTGAAATTATCAATAAATGTTTGGAAACTTATCTTCATTGCTTCACCTCCGAACAACAACATTAGTGGGAAAAGTGGCTTCCTCTCGTTGAATGATGGTACAATACCTCTTACCACAATGCCTCTAAAATGACTCCATATGAAGAAGTCTATGGTCAGGAACCATCAGTTCTTCTTCCATACACCTCCAGCAGTTCACCAGTTCAGGTAGTTGACATGGTCCTTCGGAACCGTGATTAGATTCTTCGCATTTTGTAGGACAATCTTCACATGGCAAGAAATCGAATGAAGCAACAAGCCGATCATCATCGTTCTGAGCGCACTTTTCCAGCAGGTGATATGGTTTTTATTCATCTACAACATTACAAGCAATCCTCCCTGAAACTCAAAGGGCGTCATAATCTCACTCCAAAGTTCTATGGGACATATAAGATTCTTCAGAAGATTGGGTTTGTTGCTTATAAATTGGAGCTTCCTCCTTCTTCCCGCATTCATCCAGTATTTCATGTCTCTTGTCTGAAGAAATTCTTGGCACCAACATTAGAGGACAAACTATTTTACCAGAACTAGATAATGAAGGATCCATCCTTTTAGAGCCAGAGGCCATCCTCAATCGGCGCTCTCGTCATCTTCGCTCTCGATCTATCATAGAGGTATTAATTCAGTGGCACAGAATGCAACCACAGGATGCTACATGGGAACCACTCCTTCAGATTCAACAAAAATTTCCACATCTAAAGCTTTGAGGACAAAGTTTTTTCTAAAGGGGGGGATGTTAGGAACCCATGTCAACCCTTCTCTTTACTTTATTATTATATTGTTGTTGGATGCATATGCTTTGTAAGTCATCTCGTAGTATTATATGTTCTATGGTATTGATCCATAGTATTGGATGCATATGCTTTGTAAGTCGTCCTGTAGTATTATATGTTCCATGGTATTGATCCATAGTATTGCTGCATAGACTTAGTATATAATTTTGTGTTGAGGCCAATGAAGGCATCCACAATTTAATTGCATTGAGCTTGCTCAAAGGAGGTTGCCCCCTCGAAGTGGCCTGCGATCAATAAAAATATTTTGTGTTCTGATATATCGTTCATTTCATCAATTACTTGTTGCAGGTTCCTCACAAACCCAAATATGATTTGGATCTTTTGAAATGATTCAAAATGGACGACTCTAAGTCTTGTGCTATACATTTTCAATCATTCATCAAATTGTCTAAGGACTGCGTGTAATGTCCCTAGTTTTAACCCTTGACATAAATTATGCAACTGATGTAATATCATTGATGTAACTAATGGAACATGGTGAGAATCTCAAGGAAAAGGCCCTACCATGGATTCCCTGAATGTATATGGTTAGTGAACCATGCACTAGCCAAGCGCAATAGTATTGTAAATATGATGTACATGTGCAATAATAATAATAAATAAATCCATAGCTGACTATGCAAGTATAAAGAGCAAGGGGAATGATTATTCTAATGTTAGGGAAGGATGTATTGGATCCATGAAGCCAATAGATAAGAGCTAAGTGTCCTCGAGAGGACTGATGATCCATCAACTGTCAAGTTGGCTCATGCACCCCAATCAAATAATGCTTCCAAGAGGAAGGCAGTTGAGATAGTTATTGTCTTGGGGAAAGGAAGGCATGGATATGAGTCTCCTTGTGATAGAGTTGTGACAAATTAGTGTATGTATCCTTGTAGAACTGGGATGGGAGTTTTTTATTGGGTAAGCAACAAGTCGAATTGAATTCATCCTTAAATTTCCTATCAGTTTGGGGATGGCGCAGTAACCTGCCAGTGATTCTGTCAGTCAGCCTGCTAATGAGTATGTCATTCAATTAATTAGTTACGTGGGAAAATAACTCAATCTCTCATGGGTGTATCTATCTCTCCCTTCTTAGTGATCAAGTGATGGGTATCCATCCATCGACCAATCTATCCATTCGGATCTGAGGAGAAAGAGTTGACCCTTGTTTAAGAGGAAGCCAAACCTGAATAGTGACGGAGTGGAGAAAAGATCTAAGCATTGGTTCGTGCTCATGACTGTGAGTGAATGATGAACTAGAGGATGCAACTACTATGTTTTCCTCTAATTGATCTTGGAAATAAATTAATATCGAATTACCCAGTTGTTAGATTGATTCTGAGTGTCCTAAATTATGTCAAAGACCTATGTGACAAAGTGATGAAGCATCATGATTCCTTAGTCGCGCACCTGAGAAGACATGTTTCATTATTGTTGATGTCATCCTGGAGATTTAAGGCCTTTCATATCATTTGTTGGCCTTGACAACCATCGTGGCCTTAGTTGGCCTCGCTAGGTTGAATGAAATGACATTTTATGTACTTAAATTGGTCATCGACATGTAAGCCTACTACATCCAGCCAGGCTTGTGCTGGGATGAACGTTTCCAAACCCTTATACAAGTTGCTTCGATGAGGGAACTCATTTCATCTTATGGTTGTAACTAAGGAAGTTGAATTCATTATCTTTGTTAAGATTGAGACTTGCACCTTAAATTCATTGGAAGGTAGGGTGGAGTAAAGACATTAGTGGGTAGGGTGGGTATGGAAGGTATGGTGGAGTGAAGTTTCAAGATTTATACCAACAATTTGAAGGTAAAGTGAAGTTGTTCGAAGAATAAATCATGTGGTTTGCAAGTTTAGACAATATTCGCTTGCTACTAACAAGAAGGTAGCTACCTCGACTAAAAGAGATCATGAAAGCTATGCAATTGCATTTTACCCTTTATTTGTAGCAGAACGCCATTATTTATCCCTTTATTTGTAACAGAACGCCATTCTCTCTATGTTTGGTATTCTCTCTTGAACCTCCCCACCTTCCCTAGAGTCTATGTAAAAGAACAAATTTCCAAGTCTTCAACATAGTGTTAACTTGTTCAACAACCAATTTCAATGGTTGGTTTTACATCTTGCATCATTGCACACTCAAGAATATTCTAATTTACTAAAATCACGACATAGAATCGAGTAAATAAGGATACAAAATGTCCTAGATGACACTTCCTCTTTACAACTTGGATTGTCCAAAAATGACACATCATCCTTACAACTTGGATTGAAGGTAAAGTGAAGTTGTTCGAAGAATAAATCATGTGGTTTGCAAGTTTAGACAGTATTCGCTTGCTACTAACAAGAAGGTAACTACCCCCACTAAAAGAGCTCATGAAAGCTATGCAATTGCATTTTACCATTTATTTGTAGCAGAACGCCATTATTTAACCCTTTATTTGTAACATAACGCCATTCTCTATATGTGTGGTATTCTCTCTTGAACCTCCCCACCTTCCCTAGAGTCTATGTAAAAGAACAAATTTCCAAATCTTCAACATAGTGTTAACTTGTTCAACAACCAATTTCAATGGTTGGTTTTACATCTTGCATCATTGCACACTCAAGAATATTCTAATTTACTAAAATCACAACATAGAATCGAGTAAATAAGGATACAAAATGTCCTAGATGACACTTCCTCTTTCCAACTTGGATTGTCCAAAAATGACACATCATCCTTACAACTTGGATTCATAAAATTATATACAAGACACATTTAAAACACATTCTATATATTGTCTCAACTCTTGATTGTCAAATATCTTATATGATAATATGATATGACATCTTCACACGATTATGATTTATAGAGCAATTTACCTACACCATGAAGCATAATGAGAAAAATATTAAACCTTTCTTAAATTATGAATGGAGTGAGTTAATAAGTGGATAAACTCAATTTTTATGTGAATTTTTTTTCTTAAAAGGTACAGTTGAAAGAATCTAAATCCTTTTTAAAATGGATTAAAATTTGTAATGGCTAAGTTTTCCATTCATTAAGAAGAAATATAACTTCACTAAAAAAATCCTACCAAATTTGAAAATAAAATTAAATAGAAAAATAATGGAATTTATCAAGCTTCATGACATGAAAAGCAATTATTATAATCATAGCACTTCATAATCACGATCCTGGCGAGTTTCTAGTCTTCACTGCAGGCTGTAGACAGAGCTGTCATTAACCAAAATCTATCACATGATCTTTTTGATACCTCTAAGTCTCTACTCCAATCTATGGTTTTTTCTAAAGTTCTTATAAATCCCGGTACAAGCACAACGATTGTACTCTCTCAAACTTATTGAGTTGTAATGATCTCAAATGTAGTTAATGCTATTTTAAATGTGGACCCAATTGTTGGGATCTTCATGTGCCATCTCTGCGGTCTAAGAGAAAAGGTAGACCTTTCTTTTTCACACTCCATGAAGAAAAGTGAACTAAAATCCACTCGCCGTAGTACATATAAATTATGGTTGAATAACAATTGTTTACAGTTAATTTTTAAGCAACGATCATAATATTATTGGATCCCTTTGAAATGTAATACCAACAGAAAACGATCATAATATTATTGGATCCCTTTGAAATGGAATACCAAAGAAAACCTAGTGGATACATGACAAAGGAGTAGCTCCATATTTTTTTGATGTAATTATATTGATTTTTTTTAGTTTTTGAGAGTAAATTAGCATTCAAAGGGAATCCGGGTGGATATATTATATTGAAAGACATTACTATTATTATTTATTATTGAATGCTAAGTTGTACATCTTGTTTTTTAATAAAGTTTTATTTATTATTAAATGTTAAGTTGTAATATAATTTCCATCTCATACTGTAAGACCAAAATCCTACTTTGAAAGAGATGGGACAACGAAACAGTTGTTGCAGATAAGATAGGATATGGACACATTTGGCATTTGCATCAACATTTGATATAAGATTTTGGTGTTATAATTATTATGGTATGGCAGCTTTAGTAAGTGATTCACCGATTACTATCTCTAGCATAAATTAGCTATTACAACATATTGATTTTCTACTTGATGTTTCATTTCCCTCTGTGAGGGTATGCTAGTATTATTTGATATTACTTGAAGTAATGAGGAAGGGAACTGTTATGATTATACTCGAAAAATGCTGGAATTAACCATAGAACACTTCTTAAAGAATTAAAGTATATCTAATAGCGGGTCGTTGGGGTTTGGTTCTTATGCGAGGATGAACCTCTTTTTAACGCAGGGTTTTAAATATTATGGCGAGAACGAGGGGAGTTAATCCTCCTCTTTGGGGTCGCTCGTCCTCTCTACACTATAACAACAGATATTTCTTAATTGGATAATAATTCATAGAGGAGGAACAACTGATGCAAAGAGAGTTGTCTTCAAGTCGATTCACTTCAAATAATTGTTTAGGGTTCAAAATAAGAGCGACCTTTCCTAAGACAAGTGACTACATTCACTTATATCGTACCTTTGAATAGTGTTTCTTTCCTCAAGAAAAGGGATGGCTTCAGTGGAAATAGGCCGACCCTGTTGATTTAGTTCGATTATCCTATGAATTTCTTATTCTTGTAATAGAAGTGTAATCTAGTCTGGACGAGGGTGCAGAAGGAACATTTCTTGGGGTAAAATGAATTTTGTTTAAGATCTTAGTTGCTTAGTTAAAAAACCCAGAGCTATATTGAATTTGTTTAAGATTTTAATTGCGTGGTTAAAAGGCCAAGAGCTATATTGAATTTGTTTAAGATTTTAGTTGCTTGGTTAAAAGTCGAGAGCTATATTACTTACATATATGTACGTATTGCTAAGAAGGTGGAATTCTATCATCTTCTACATGTAGATCGAGAGCGTGAGAGCTCTGATTTCTTTATTATTTAACGTTATGATGATGAAGGTCTGAGCCTTTCATTTATAAATTGGAAATTGTGTTAAGTATTTAATACTCATAATTTTCATATGGAAGTCACCATTTGAGAAATAGAGAATTGATTCTTCTACCTAGTGGATTCGTTGTCTAGGTTAAGGGTGGCTTCTCGGCCGAAGAAATATATGCTGAATTCATGCATTCAAGCTTTTAGTCGCAAAAGTCTTCTAAAACCATATAAGTATTATGCAATTGTGAATTAATTACTATTAAAACAATGTCAAGTTCTAAAAATATATATATTTTGTAATGTTAGTTAATTTTCCCTTATGAATGTTCTTTCATTATGTATATGGTTGTATTAATAAAGAATTGTGATTGCTTTTCCAAATAATTATGAGTTCAATTAATTTGTTTTAAACTTCTTAAGAATATTAATTAATCTTTATTTTTGAGTTTAAGTAATATTTTCCATGGATTGAGTACTTTTACTCTCATGGTAATGAGCCATAACGTTTTGATTACACTTTTACATTTAAGTATAGATCTTATAAATTGCACAAAAAGAAAATTATGTTAAGAATGATCATGGGATGAATTGCTAAAATATAGTTTGATATGTATATATATTCTTCTAATAGATTACATGTGATTATTATTATGATCATAGAGAATATGGTTGAATAAATAACTGGTTTGGCCACAATATATGTGTAGAAAGTTAGTTATAATTGAATAAATAACTGGTTTGGCCACAATATATGTATAGAAAGTTAGTTAAGTAAGAATTGTATAGATAATTAGCTAAGTAAAAATGTGTGCATTTCTCTAATTCTAAATGGTTATTAGTTAATGTAGAGGATATTATAATTGCAAAGTGTATGTTAGATAAGTTATTATACTCCATAATATTGAGACATAAAAATATTAATAAAAGTTAATGGGAAGGTACTCACTTGAATAGTTTAGTTGAAACAATGATAAAAGTCTTAGTATTTAAAGGTTAGGATGGTTTAGAAATAATGGTATAATGCAAGTTCATAAGCATAAAGTAACGGTTGATATTATTTTGATATAATAGTTATAACTTAGGGAAGATAATGCATAAGTAAATGGTAGTTGGTGAAATATTATTATCATTGTGGAATAGTCATATTCCTTATGTTTGAATAGTTAAGCATAATTAATTGATGATCTTTATTTCATTGATTTAGTGAAATACTAAGAGTTTAAATGGTGAACCAAGTAGTATCCTAATGTTATTCAGGTTATAAATAAATTTGTATGTCACTTGATAAAGGATATGTAAATAGCATCAACTTTATGTTCTAGAATCCATTCAGAATGGATTAATGAACTTATATTGGTTTGATACAACAAGTCACCTCAAAATAAGGTATTACATATAAATAAATACTTGTTGATTAATAGGATGATTACCCTCTAGATTATTAGTACTCTTGTTGTTGAATAGACAAGTATAGTTATTAGATACATTGTATAATAGTGGACTATGTTTAATAAAATGGAATTCAAGGTTTTGGATAATAGTTTATCAATGTTAGTTGAAAGTATTTCCTCGAAGATTTTAATCAATGAATCTAACCTATTTGGTTATTAAAGGAAAACAAATTAACCCCATTTCCCTAGAAATGTATTGAGGATTTTGGGTACGTTACAATAATAGTGAAGGTTGTGACCTCTTGGTGGAATAGTGGCGTTTGGGTGGCCTTTCTACACACACACTAGTATAGCATCTGGAGGAAGGTGACACCTGAGGGACCATTGAGCGGTGAATGGGTACCTTATTGGTATTGTGTGGGGAAGGTATTGTGGACCCCAATCTAACTGAGTCTGCGCAAGGTTCCCGTAACTCTGTAGTGAGTCACTAGTTTAGTATTTCCCCTCTACTACCTGTAACAACTTGTTAAGCCAACAGAGGTTGGCTTGGTTGTGGCTTTGTGCCTGTTTGACTGTGTGAGAGAGATTTGGATAGTTCCCCTTTCCTTAAGGTAATCATGCGCAATGTAGGAGTGGCCTTTTAGTAGAAAAAATTATATTCTAGATAGAGTGCCTACGTTTGGGTGGAATGCAGGGTATTTTTTAAGGATTATAAAAGTACACTTAAGTATAGTATTCTAGGTGATTATTTTGGATTGAAAAAAACATAAATATAGATTGGTAATGGAACTTAAATATAAAACATACAATTTACTACTAAAACTTGTAAATTTTGGCGAATATTATGATAAAAAAACATATTTTATGTAAATATAGGCGATATTAGAGCCTAAAAATAACCAAATAGTGAATTTATTTTTTGGAAAAATGTCCAAAAAATAGCCAATTGGCGAAATTTCGCCCCTAAAATTTTCCCTGGTGGAATGTTACTCTTGCGCATTCAATTGCTTGGAGAAGCTTCATTCAATACCAGTGTTATGTGATGTTCCCATGTTGTTATTCATTTCAATTGTATGAATGTTGTTATCAATTAATAATGAGATACATTATGTATAGAATGATTATGGGTGAATCCATGAATATGGGTGTCTATTTTGGGGGGTCTTATGAGAAAATAAATCTAATTTTTTCATGTTTTTCAACTTTGGGTGAACAAAAGTTATATTTGTGTTTAGAATTTCACTTTCTAGTAAAAAGACAACTTTTAGAGAATTTTGTTAGCTTTCTATTCATTATTTTTTCGATTTTTTTATTGAGATTTGATATGTCAATTTGGAAAATGTTTTATAGTATGTTCTTATAAAATGAAAGGATCTATAAATAGTCATGTTTTTTGAGTCGCGAGAACTCATCGTTAAACTTGTGTTTTTTTTTTTCAAAATATGCTACGACAATCTATACATAGTGTATTAGATCCTGACTATAATTTCGTATCCAGTGGGTGAATATACTAATTATTATAATTTTTTGGATTGGATCGTTGTGGAAAACTTGTCGAATATCAACATCGTTTTTTAGTGGACATTTCTCTCAATTTCCACTAAAACTAAAAAATCTAAGAGTACCCTTTTGAAGTAGACACTCCAACGAATAATCTCATATTTTTTCTCTATTTTTTTTATTGTGTATTTTTGAAGTTATGGAATTTTCATTTCACTTTCATTTTGAAAGCAATGAAACAAAAATAGACACATGTTAACAAAAAAATAATTAAAAATATCATATCTCACTGAAACACAACAAAATATATACCTGCGGAAATTATATTCAATGAAGAAACTAATGGTATCAACTCCGATAGTCACTTTATAGTACTGGATATTGGTTTTTCCTTCCAAAATTGGAGAAACTTGAAAACATTGCATTTTTCAATATTAATAGGTTTTCGGCCCAATAATAGTTCAGCCGAAAACCTGTTTAATTTTTCGACTGAATGTTTTTTTTAATAATTGACCGTTAGATTTAATCGAAAAAAGATTTCAGCCATTGGATTAAATAATTTTTCGGCCAAAAAATAGTTCGCCCGAAAAAATTATTTAATACGAATTTGGCGATGCGATTCTCACCGAATAGACACCCATCTTCACGAATTCACCCTTATGAATGTGAATTGCTTGCACATAGATGATTGAATGTATATGAACTCTCATTATGTATACATCGCTAACTCTACAGGTAGCATGTGGACTGGTATTGAAAGCTAAGATGCCACAAAGCGGTTATGCTATGTAGTGGTAGGCGCGCAGTGGTCAAAGGTAATCACACATTGGATCATGCAGTGGTCTATAATTGTGCATGCAGTATAGATGTGTGATAAATAAATTGATAAGTGTGGATGTGCGCATAGACTAAAGTATGTTCTGTGCAGTGTGTCGCATGGTGAATTAAGAGTATGTGATGCAGATTGTTGCAAAGCAAAGTAACTCAGTTTATACATGTTAATGTCTTGGTATCAAAATTAGACAGAGAAGAAAAAAGGTCACTCGTGGTCATGATATGCCACTGAGACCTCTAGGGACGTGATAGAGTGGTATTAGAGAAGTGGTTTCAACACTATGCCTCTGAGTGCAAGAAAGGACACAACGCGGTAATCTTAAAGTGATTATTGAGATTTTATAATGTGTTAATCTAATAAAATTTCCTTTGAACACAACATTAGTAGTAGTAGAAAGGTCATTATAGTAAAGGAAAGAAAGTAGCGAGCAAAAGAATCATAAATTTAACTAGTTCAATGCTCATCATGGAAGATGCGCAAGATCCTTTCGATCAGGAAGAAGATTCCATGGGAGAAGATGTTCAAGGTGGTAACATAGAAATAGATTCCAATGGAAGGAGGGCACAAATCACACCTCCAGATATGGTTGAAACTATGAGGAGTTTCAACAAAAGGCTGACTAAGGTGCAGGAAGAGGAACATCAGATCAATGTTTCCATAATATAGATCCTAATATACCTTCAACAAAAATCCATTATGGGATAATATTAGAATAATGGTAGTAACGATGGAAAGAGTGTGAGTAGTAACTCTATGGGAAGAAGTGCACGTAGAAAGAGAGTAAGCATGTCTCTATCAGGAAACTCGAGCAATGGATTGAATAGATCAGAAATCTCGTCAGATAGTTTAGTGCATTCGACCCGAATATCTAAGAGAAGGATTCCTCGTAGAGAGAGTCCCTCTAGAGATATCAAGAAGGTAAAGCCTCCCACATTTGATGGAGACATGGAGAATTCACCTTGTTGACCAATATCTTATCATGTTCATTCATAAAGGGGTATGTTTTAATTGTGAAGAATAAGGTCAATATATTGTAGGTATTGGGGGTTGGGAGTAAGGTGTGGATGTTTTATAGGTATTGGGGGGTATAAAAAGGGGTATCTAGTGAAAATAGGGAATATATTGTAAAAATAGGGTTTTTTAAATTGGAAATATGTATGGAGAGGGGATCTCAACAAAAGGATTTGGTAGGTATTTATCAATATCTAGTGAAATTAGGGGTAATCTTTAATATCCCATGAACGAAGATGATATGGCATAGTTTCACTAAGTGAAGACCGCATCGACGGAGAAGGCAATTCCAGACAAGAGGTTGAAGCATGGCTTCTTGGGATGAAGAAATATTTTAGGATTCATGATTTCTTAAGCAATGAGAAGGATAAGATTACCATATTTAATTTGAATGGAAGAGCTTCAATCCAGTGGAAACACCTCCATCAAGTGAAGGGACTCAAGGAAAGGAAGATTGACTGGAAGAAGTTTGAAAAGTATTTCAAGTAGAAGTATCTTTCTGAAGAATATTATGACAGTAAGAGAAAGGATTTCCATGAGCTAAAGCTAAGATAGATGGCAATAGAGGAATATGTGAACAAATTTTTAAAGTTACTTCAGTATGTGGATTATCTCAAGAATGAGAAGGAAAAGGTTCAGAGATTCTTAAGTGGATTTCCCTAGAACTATAAAGACATAATTGAATTCATGGAGCCCAATACCTTAGATGATGTTATCAGGAAGGTTATGCATTTCTATGAGCAATACAAGGGCAGAGCTGAGAAGCATCAAGCGGGAAGAGGAAATCCCAAGGGAAAGTTTGACCCAAGGAAGAAATATTTCATATTTGTACCCTATAGGAATCAATAAAGGAATGTTTGATAGGAGCATCTAGCGCAAGGAAAATTCCATCATGTTATTCCAAGCATAGGAAAACCCATAGAATCAATGCAACATTGGGGATGTAGATAAAATCATAAGCTACATGCTTATCCTCATAGGAAGGAACAATCTCTAAATATTCATAAAATCAAAGGAGATCTGACTGTGGAGGATATGGCCAAGTCAACTCTTAGATTATACACAGCTTTGGATGATCATCAAGCATACCGTGAAGCCGTAGTAGTTGAAGTTGGAGGTAATATTTTCATGTAGTATGTTTTTATTTTAATAGGCCCAGGATCTAGTCATAGTTATATTCATCCTAAGATTGTTGAAGGTTGTGCACTTAAGAAAAGTAAGCATATAAAGTTATGGCTAGTTCAGTTAACCATTGGGATGAAAAGGAAAGTCAATGAAGTGGTAGAAGGATGTCTGCTAATGTGGAATGATTTGTCTATCATAGAAAATATGAACATCCTACCACTAGGATCATATGATGTTCTTATTGGCATGGATTGGTTGGAGAAGCATTGTGCTAAGCTTGACTATTATAATAAAGATCTCGAATTCCTTGATGATAAAGGAAAGCCTCAAATAGTGAAAGGTGTGTTGAAGAAGATTTCATTAAGGCAAGTTTCAGCACTGCAGTTGGGAAGGTACTTCAAGAAGAATAGCAAGGTATATGCGGTTCATATATCAAAAGCTAGAGAGGGTAAAGGTCTAGCGCTAGAATATTTCCAAGTGTTGTAAGAATATAAGGATGTATTCCTAGGAGAAGTGCCAATGCTGCTTCCCAAAAGAGATATTGATTTTACTATCAATATGGTGTCAGGCACAGCCTCTGTGTCTAAACCCCCTTACAGAATGAGCACTCCAGAATTGGTAGAGTTGAAAATTCAACGATGAGAGCTAACGAACAAGAAGTATATTAGACCGAGCATGTCCCCGTGGGGTTTTCTAGTTTTGTTTGTGAAGAAGAAAGATGGAACATTGCAACTATTTATTGACTACAGACAGCTCAATAAGGCCACAATCAGGAAAAAGTACCCATTGCCCATGATAGATGATCTCTTTGATTAGATCAAGGGAGCTAGAATATTCTCCTAGATTGACTTAAGGTCATGGTACCATAACGTTAATATCAAGGAGGAAGATATCCATAAGACAACTTTCATAACATGGTATGGCCATTATGAGTTCAATATTGTGCCATTTGGTTTAACTAGTGCACCAGCTAATTTTATGTGCCTCATGAACAATGTGTTCAACCAGTATTTGGATAAGTTTGTCTTGGTATTCCTAGATGACATCCTCGTCTATTCCAAGAATAAAGAAGAGCATGCATAACATCTTAGAATGGTATTGTAGGTGCTTAGAGCGCATAAGTTGTATGCCAAGATCAACAAATGTGATTTCTATCAGAAAAAGATTCAATATTTGGGTAATGTCATTTCAATAGAGGGAATTTCGGTAGATCCTAAGAAGATTGAGGCGATAGTAAATTGGTCTACTCCCAGGAATGTGACAGCTATTTGATAGTTGATGGGTTTAGTAGGATAATATAGGAGATTCATCAAGGATTTATCCCAAGTGATGCATCCTATCACATCACTGCAGAGAAAGGATGCGAATTTTGCATGGTCTGAGAAATGTGAGCAAAGTTTCCAGTGCTTGAAGGAATTTCTCACTAGTACCCCTATTATGAAGCTTGTAAACCCCAATAAATATTTCATAGTATGCACATATGCTTGCATCAAAGGGACCAGAGGAGTACTTATGCAGGAAGGACATGTGATATGTTATGAGTCCCGAAAGTTAAAGGATCATGAGAAGAATTATGTAATTCATGATTTGGAGCTTGCATCCTTAGTGCATGACTTAAATATGTGGCGACACTACCTGTTCAAAAGAAGGTTTGAGTTGCGCACTGATCATATGAGTTTAAAATATATATTTGGTCAACCAAATATCAAAGCTTGGTAGGATAGATGATTATAATTCCTAAGTAAATTCGATCTTGAGATCAAGCATGTCAAAGGAAAGGAGAAAAAGGTTGTTGACATGCTTAGCATGAAGTTTCATGTTGCGTCCATGATCTTATGTCATGATGATCTTAGAGAACAAGTCAGAAGGGTCTTAGATGAAGATGAGAAGTACGTACAAGTTCCCTCATGACTTAACCAAGCTGAACTAGATAAGAAGTATGAGGTATATCAGTGGGAAGAAGATGGAATTATTTTGTTCCAAGGCCAACTGTACATTCTAGACAGCGCAAAATTGAAGAAGATAGTAATGGATTAGATTCATCAGATTCCTTACTCATGTCAACCTAGTTATTAGAAGAAATAGATAGCATCCAGAAAGAAATATTTTTGGTCATTGCTGAAGAGGGATATAGTGCCGTACATAGCTAGGTTTCAAAAGTGCCAGTGAGTGAACGTTGAGCACCACCGCCCAGCAGGATTATTGCAGCCAGTTCCTATTCCTAAGTGGAAGTGGGAAGAAATATCTATGGATTTCATTATAGGACTACCAATGACAGTGAAATAGAATGAATCAATCATGGTAGTAATGGGAAAGTTGACGACAGCACTGCATTTCATTCTAGTTAAGTCAATGCATAAGACTGTTGACATTGCACAAATTTTCATGAAGGAAATTTTCAAGCTGCATGGATTTTCGAAGAAAGTAATCTCAGATCATGATGCAAAATTCACTTCAAATTTTTGGAAATGATTGTTCAAAGATTTGGTGACTCGGCGCAATTTCACCACAACCTACCATCCTCAAACATATGGTCAGATGGAGAGAGTAAATCTAGTGTTGGAAGATATGTTAAGGATGTGTGTGATGGATAAGCCATCCAAGTGGGAGGATTACATCCATGTGGTTGAATTTGCTTACAACAACGGTTGTTAGAAATCATTGGGTGTGAGTCCATTTGAAGCCCTATATGGAAGGAAATGTAGGACTCTGGTAAGTTGGGAAAACCCAGTGAACAGAGATGTACTTGGACCATAAATGCACTAGGAAATGCAGCAGAATTAAAATAGTTAAGATCATGCAGAATTTGAAAGCAATGCAAGACTAGTAGAAGAGATATGCAAATATGAAAAGAGTGCATAGAGAATTTAAAGTTGGAGACCATGTTTATCTAAGATTTAATCCAAGGAAGATCTCTCTAAAGCTTGGAAACCGTCTCAAGTTAGCACTAATATATTATGGACCTTTTGAAGTCTTTGATAGAATAGGACCAGTTGCATATAGGATTTCAGTTCCCACATATATGAAAGCTCATAATGTTTTGATCCATTTCTCATTTCTTAAAAGGTATATACATGACCCTAATCATGTTATTAATTGGAGTGTGATTCAAGTGGAACCTGAGGGAGAGTTCCAAGTGGAGCTTATGTGCATCATAGGTAGGAGGGACATTGTGCTCGATATTCGCACCCTCGTCCAGGTAAACATGCAGTGGAAAGAATTTTATCTAGATGAAACTACATGGGAGATGGAAGACGCCATGAGGAAGGAATACAGTTTTTTTTAGTTTTGAAGAGCACTGAGGACAATGTTGTTTCAAGGGGGAGGGTACTGTAATGTCCCTAGTTTTGACCCTTAACATACAAAATGTAAATGATGTAATATCATTGATGTAACTGATGGAACATGGTGAGGAACTCGAGGCAAAGGCCCTACCATGGATTCCCGAAATATATATGGTTAGTGAACCATGCATTGGTCAAGCACAATAGTATTGTAAATATGATGTACATGCGCAATAATAATAATAAATAAATCCACAGTTGACTGTGCAAGGAAACAAGAGAAAGGGGCATGATTATTCTAAGGTTACGGAACGACGTATTGAATCCATGAAGCCAATAGATGAGATCCAAAGGTCCTAGAAAGGACTGATGAGCCATCAATTTTCAAGTTGACTTGTGCACCCCAATCAATTAATGCTTGCAAGATGAAGGTAATTGAGACAATGATTGTCTTGGGGAAAGGAAGGCATGGTTTAAGTTTCCTTGTGATAGAGGAGTGTCATTCTCCCTGTAGAACTGATATGGGAGTTGCTTATTGGGTAAGTAACCAGTAGAATCGAAGCCATCCTTAAATTTCCTGTCAGTGAGTCTATTAGTTATCATGCAAGTGAGTTTGTTAGTCAATTAATCAATTACATGGGAAAGTAACTCGATCTCTCATTGGTGTATCTATCTCACCTTGAATGGTGTGCAAGTGATGGCTATCCATCCATCGACCAATCTATCTATTAGGATATGAGGAGAAAGAGTCAACCCTTGTCTAAGAGGAAGATATACCTGAATAGTGAAAAAGTGGAGAGTGGATCTAAGCCCTAGTTCGTAGTCGCCACTATGAGTCAATGATGAACTAGAGGGCGCAAATGCTATGCATTATTGTGATTAATCTAAGCAGTAGAGTGGTATCAAATTACCCAAATGTTGGATTGAGCATGAGTGTCATGAATTGGTTCAAAGACTCATGTGATAGAGTCTGCTTCAAGTGGTTTGAGTTAGACCAACAAAGTGGTGAAGCGTTGTGAATCCCCAATCGTGCACCTAAGAAGTCTTGTTTCATTATTGTTCATGTTATCCTGAGTATATATACCCATTATTCCAGTTGTAACTTGTGAATCATGTGTGATAGAGTGGTATGTTGGATAGTGACTGAAGTGATTCTCTGGAGCCATTGGTTGTGTGTAGCCTATATTGTAATCCATAGGGAAACAAAGCATGTAGGAAGATGATTTGGGGTTTTGGCGGTCTTTCTACGCACACATTGGTATAGTGACTAGAGGAAGGTGACACTTGAGGGATCATTGAACAGTGAAGGGGTATCTTCTTGGTGTTGTGTGGGGTGGGTATTGTGGACCCCAAGCTTTCTGATTCTATGTGAGGCATCTGTGATTCTAGAGGTAAACCAGATCTGACTGTTCATCCTACTAGTTTTGTTGTGATCCCTGAGTGTGGATAGAATGTCGAGCACTGAGTGGATTGAGATCCAATAGTGGTTGTGCAACCTCTTGATGGAATAGTGGGGTTTGGGTGGCCTTTCTATGCACACACTAGAATAGCACCTAAGAGGTGTTTTGTGGAGTGGGTATTGTGGACCCAAAACTAACCGAGACTGCGTGAAGTCACTTTTTGGTATTGAGTACCAGAGTGGTGTAGAGTGTGGAACTGGCTAAGACACTAGTGAAGGCTATTACCTCTTGGTGGAATAGTGGGGTTTGTGTGATCTTTATATGCAAACTCCGGTATAGAATCTAGAGGAAGTTGATGCCTAAGCGACCATTGAGCAATGAAGGAGTACCTTCTTGGTGTTGTGTGTGGTGGGTATTGTGGACCCCAAGCTAAACAACTATGTGCGAGGTTCCTGTAACTTTGTGGTGAGTCATTAGTTTATCATTTCCCCTCTAATACCTTTAATAGCCTATTAAACCAGCAGAGGTTGGATTGGCATGAGAGTTGAGTTTGTATGAATGTGATAGCCTCTTAACCTAGCATAGGATGGCTTGGTTGTGGCCTTGTGCTTGCTTGACTATGTGAGAGAGCTTTGGATAGTTCCCCTTTCCTTAAGGTAATCATGCCTAGCATGGGGGTGGCCTCTTAGCATAAATATTATATGCTAGATAGAGTGCTTACGGTTGGGTGTAACATTTCTCTTGCATAGTCAGTTACTTGGAGAAGATTCATTCAAGATAATTGTTATGTAATGTTTCAGTTTTCTTATTCATTTCCATTGTATGAATGTTGTTCTAAATGAATAATGAGATGCATGTTGTATAAATGATTATGAATGTGAATTGCTTACACATAGATGATTGTATGTATATGAAGTCCCATTATGTGTACAACGCTAACTCTGCAGGTAGCCAATGGAATGTTATTGCAAGCTAAGATGCCACAGGGTGGTCATGTTGCATAGTGGTGAAGGTAGTCATGCAGTGGATTGCGCAGTGGTTTGTCTTTGTGTGTGTAGTATAGCTACGTGATAAAAAATTGATAAGCATGGATGTGCACATAGACTAAAGTATGATGTGTGCAGTGTGTCACACAGTGATTTAAGAATATGTGCGCAAACTGTTGCACAAACAAAGTAACTCAATTTAGACATGGTAATGTCTTGGTATCAAAAGTAGATAGAGAAGAAAAATATCCCACGTGGTCATGATAGGACACTAAGACCTCTAGGGATGTGACACTTTGACTCTCCCCGATTCAATACCACTATTTATTGATAGGCGGTTGGTAACCTAATTTACTTTAACTCATGGTCTCCTTGACATCTCCTTTGTCATTAGTGTGGTTTCTCGGTTCATGCAGGATCCCAAATAAAGCCATTGGAAAGCTGCAAAGCGAATTGTTTAATACATTAAGGGTACTTATCAATTTTGTATCAAATATTGTTGCAGTACAGATCCTCAAGTGGGTTTTACCGATTATGATTGGGATGATGAAATTAACGACATGAAGTGAACTTATGGCTACTTCTTTCAACTTAGTTCTAGACCCTTGGTCTAGTCATGTAAGAAACAAAAGGTAGTCTCTTTCAAATACAGAAGTAGATTATCATGGAGTTGTCAATGTAGGTACAAAGGTAGTTTGGATCCGTTAGCTTTTGGAGGAGTTTAGTTTTCCTATTCAACAATTATTATCTATTGTGACGATCAAAGTGCAATTCATGTTGTTGATAATCCTGTTGCACACAAAAAAATGAAACAATTTGAACTTCATGTCCACTACTTGAGATTTGATACATAACAGTGTTGTCACTCTTGTTTATTGCAAGACAGGTGATCGATTAGGTTGCTAATATCTTTATGAAGCCTTTACTAGAAGCTAAGTTTGTTAAAATTTGGGCCATGCTTGGACTTTAGGCAACTACATTGTGGGGGGGTTTCAGAGAACATAATTTCACCTCCTAAACCTCCAGAGTATTGTGCTAATGGGGGGTTGTTGGAACCAAAGGTTAAGCAGGTTTACCACACCTCTGGATCTTTTGGAGATAGTTAGTCGAAAATCCACAGTCAACTAGCAAAGCAGTTGACTGTATGTTTGATTGAGTGGTCGATTGATCGATCGATTGAATGGTTGGCGAGGCAGTCGATTGGCTAGTCGACTCAACTAGAACATTGAGCTAATCAAGGAAACATTGTTTTCTTTCATGAAATAGTTAGAACTGATGACCCTTACTTGTGGACAAGATATCCCTCAATTCAAAGAAGTTTGTTAGATATTGAGACTATAAAAGAATGACCCTATGGGTTGTATTGCAATTAATACTGAAGAATATCGAATTATGAGATAATGCATTGGGATGTTCTGATCATAATGCATTGTGCTTAAGTGTTGTAAATGGTGTTTGTCGACACCACCTTTATTCTTCAAATATCTTTATCCCTTCCGCTATTTTATGATTCTGCCCAATTGTTCAAAATATTTTCCCAACAAAATTGTAATGTGCTACATTTTCCATTTCATAGAGGCACACAATCAACATGTAAATTGGGACAATGCAACCTCATCAGTGTATAGACAAATGCTACTACATGGACAAACCACATCATGTTTCCAAGTCAACATTTTTCCACATCGACACCATGACATGTTATTGCTACATCATCAATGTAGCACATCATCTACCATGTGTCACCCAATGAGTAGTGCCATGTCATATTTTCCACATCACTACCATGTCAATAGTCTACTCACCTACCACATGGAACTATTTCTCGCCCTTCCATGTGTCAGTTGTGGAGGACCCCCCTTCATCGGTAATTTGGGATTTAATGTTGATTTTGAAAGGAACATAAATTCATCATTTAGAGTGATTTATTTTTTCAACTATGTTTTTGTGTTGTATGCATTGGTGTGGTCCATTTGCAAATTTCATTGTTTTAATCTTGTTGCCTTGCATTTTTATTCAAGCTGCCCTCTAATTTACATTTCTCAAACTTCTAGTAAGTATTTGGATACTTTTTGAGGTGTCATTTTTTACATACATATTTTCAAGCACTTTCTATCTAAGGAACTAAATTTATATTCGTAGAGTCATATTACTTCCAAATTATAATACAGCTAGTTCAAATGAATCCTATTTAGAACTAACAACTATTTCTTTTGGAAAACACATATTGTGGATTTGTTGTGAAGTATGGGACTTTACCAAGGCACCTTATGGATGGATTAAAAAGAGTCAAATGAGACAATAAAAATGACTTAACACATGGACTCATAGGGATGCCCATTTCCAATGACTTGTAGTTTCACTTTCAAGGGGTCGATACCCCTGAAGCAACTTAGATGAAGTTGGAAACTCTATTTTCTCAACACATCTCGATTCAAGTCCACCAAATTACCAAATTGAAAATCAACTCATAGACTTAAATCCCAATTATTTTAGTTGTATAGAAGGTTTTATTTTGAAGTTTAAAACACTTAGGCTCTTACTTCTAGGTTGTAGAATCAAGAAAGATGAAAAACAATTAATTTTCACAATTAGTTTCTAACCTCGAAAATTCTTATTATGTTTTTGTATCCATTTTTCACTCTAACCAAGGGGTTTATCTTAGTTATCAATTCTACAAGTACCTCTAACAAATCCTTAGAGGCACAATAGAAGGAAGACCCCAAGCATCCCAAGAAGTAGTTTCATCCTCGCAACAACAAAGGTAACAAGGGTCCCAAATGTTCTCATCCTTTCCCTACTCTTAAAGGTGATAAACGAGCTAATCCAAAAGGAAATAAGTTTGACAAGCATTGTAATTTTTATGGGTGAGATGGTAATCAAGAGTCACACCAAGAAGATGGAATCCCTCAAAGAAACCACGAAGAAAAATGACCTTTAGTTGGAAAATTATTCCTCTCCTTCCTCAAAAGGATATGTTGTTTTAGTCAAATGAGTGGATTCTTGATTCAGGAGCTTCTTATCATATGGCTAAGGATTGAGAAAGTCAATGTAGCATCAAACAAATATTTGTTGGCGATGATAGATTTCTAAGTGTTTTAGGATGAGGAATGGCTCATGTAATGTACACATTCATCTAATTAACCTATTTTCAACATTATGGAATAACATTGCCCATAACAATATCTGTCAATACCCTTGAATACATTCAACCAATTTTATTTTATTTTTAATTGTAGCTAGTAAGGTTTGGAGCTCAAATGTAAATCCATGCTTCTTACTCACCTAAGTTCCCACCTTAGTTTATAAGGCACAAACAAGAATTCAAGAGAAACCGACACACACAACTTCCAATCAGCAAACAAGTTTTTTTTATATTGGACATAAATCTTCCCCCGTGAGATCTCAATTTTTTTCATGCTCGATCAATATCATCCATTGAATGGTTTTGAACACAACATCAATAAAAACCATACAAGTGCATGCATTCACCTATTAAAATAGAGGAGGCAAACAAAAAGAATGCAGCATACTGGTGTGGTTTTTGAAACTAATTCATCTCACAACCAATCAACCATTAAGTTAATAGTAGGGACACTACCTCCATGTACATCCCCTTAGGAACAAGGATCATGGTACATTGGGACTCATATGCTACTGACCACAACTCACAACCATTGTGGGATAGCACAAGTGTAGATCCATCTTAACTTTGGATCTATTAAGCACTGAGAGGGGCCAAAAAAAATTGAGATGTAAATCTTTGAGTGCTTAAAAATGCATGATCTATAAAGATACATGTATATATGTGTTATTGTTTTATTTTTATTTTTATTTTAAATTAAATTAAATTTATTTGTAAGCATACCTATAAAGTTGTTTTTTTTTAAACTTTAAATATTGTATTTCAAAATAAGACATATATCCCTTATGCACATAGTTTTATATAAATGCATCAAAAGGAAAGTAGCTAGACACTATTACAAAACACTAAACATAATTGTTTATTGTCTTGATAGTATTCATTGTTTATTATCACACATGAACCCACACAAAATGTAATATAAAAAGGATTATTGTATCATTGTGTTGATAGTGTTCATTGTTTATTATCACACATTAACCCACACAAAATGTAATATAAAAAGGATTATTGTATCATGGAGTGTATTTGAAGCTAAAGTAACAAAGTATATATGAAGAAGCAAAAGTAAAGGCATAGAGATAGGGTATCTTATGGTTACACTTATTAACTTTGTTACACACATTATATGTCATTGCATGCCATTCAAAATAATCAGCTGTAGATCCCGAATCTATTTCTTTCAATTATTTTTTAAAGTGTAAATATTAAATAAATATTTTAATTTATCTAATTTGTATAATTTTATATATTTACAATTATAGCCTTTTAAATCTAATTTGAATAAACATATTAATTTTTATAATAATTTATTATTTAAAAAAACATAACACATAAATTACACACCCCTCTTACAAAGACTAGTTTTCATTTATTAATAATACATTCGAATCAATTCTCATCCCATTCTCATCGAACAGTGTTTACACTATTTACAGAACAGTGTTTGCACTATTTACAGAGGAGTTTTCAGCTATTAATTTATTCGATCAATTCTCATCCAAGAGTGTTTGCCCTATTTACAGAGGAATTTTCATCTATTAATGCATTCCAATCAATTCTTACATGCCAGTTTAACAGAGGAGTTTTCAGCTATTACTTCATTCCAATCAAATCAAGTAATAAGTACCAGTTTTATACAGAAGGGGATCTGACAAACGCTTCCTTGGAGGTGTATATATACTCTCAGGCAATAATGGCGCCTCTGTTTTTCACCATCCCTGAACAGGCCACCGATGAGATGGGTCGGGCAACCAGGAGCTCCTCTTCTTAACTTTAACTTTCACTTTGGGCTCCTTTATTTCATGAGATTCAGATTTAGTGGGCTTCTTCTTATGTTTGTCTGCAAATTCATCAGCAGAGACATCACGGAGCTTGCCTGCATTGAATCTCCCACTGAGTATTGATATGGACTTCAATTTGCTTCGGCCCCAAGAACTGAACGTGGCCGACCTCTGGACTTTTCCTGTAAAATCCGCAGAACTTGCAGCTTCAGTGTCAATCACATAGCCATCTTCCAATCTCATAGATTGGCTGAGATTCTCATACTTGGTGAATCGCATAATCTGGAAAGATATACTATCGGCAAGGATCGAACTGTCGACATTTCTCGTTGATAACGAGGAGGACCTTCGAAAACTCAAACTCCGTGCTATTTTCTTCAAATGCATTTTGGCGCAGGTTGATCTGTACCACCAATACCAACGCCGGCCTAAAGAATGGAGAAACCACGGGAGTTTGTGTACAACTGGGAGTCTTTTTTGTTTAAGTTATTCATTTTGTACGCGTCAAGCAAGGTGTCAAGGTAGCTTCCAAAGCGTGTGTTCACTAAAACAAAAAAAGTCAAAAATATGGGGCGTACACAAAATATATTGTTGATAAGTGTTGATGTATTAGGTATATATTTTTTATTAAAGTAAATGATGATGTATTAGATGTATATTTATGAAGCGTCCAAATAAGTATTTTGTTTTTAATTTTCTGCTACATAAATAAATATATTTGTGTAACAGAAATATTCGAGTGATAAGAACAACTTAACATATACATAAAATTGTAGCTGTGTGCTTATCTTGCAAGTAAATAATTTATCCATTTAATCCAGTCATTTTAGGAATCTCAATTAGTATCAGATACGTTTTGATAGTATGATTTATCTTATACAATGTTAGAAGGTATTAATATAATGAAAACATATTAAGTTTGAAAATGATTCAGGTGTACACAAGTGTTTAATGGAAAGTCAATCCACATTATGAAAGCTTTAATAAACTTTCATATGAGTTTTTTTGGAAAAAAAACAAATGTAAATTGAGAACTACATCACATTATTATAATCCGCCAATATGTCTTTTCAGAACCACGATGAAGCAGCATAAGGAAATGTAAATAGAAGTGTGAAAGAGCATGTATGAGTGTTCAAATATAAATACAATTATATTATCAAAGAACATTCTCGAAAAAATGACATAGTGATAAAAAAGAGCATGTTGACACTGCAAGTGATATATGAAGATGGTGATAAGAAAATAATGTCAAAGATCAACAAAATTTCTTCAAGCAAGCATATCAAGAGCCGCTCAAGATGATAAAAACCCATAGAGCACTCTAAAGGAAGCAACACATAAAAGTTGTCATTAAAGTTGTCAAGTGTAGAGACAACTACTAGGGTCAATTAATCAAAGAGAACAATGATAACCAACAATGACAAAATCAACCTAACTATGGTGAGGTGGATGCAATCTCTCAATGGAAAGTCAATATGTAGTATTGCAGCCTTCAATAAATCTTTACACAAACCTTTTTGAAAGGTCATTGCCAAGTTTAGGAACTCTAAAGGTTCATTGTGTTGGCATGACTTTGGCTGGTATAGTCATCATTCTTCTTCTTTCTAATAATAATATTGTTCTTATGATGAAGAGTCTCTATGATCTCGATAAGAAACTAAATTTTTTTTTTTTTTTTTTTTTTTTCTCTTGTATAGGTATGAGTGTTAACACCAACAAAACCGTTGATGTAATTGTAACTTCGGAAGATATTCACTTGTATTTTATATTGTTATTATTATTGTATTTTATTTGTACCTCCGACGGAGATGTTTATTCCTCCGGTCAGAGATGTCATTATTACATTTGGTCATGTAAAGTCATTGAGGTAAATCCTCCTTTGTAAGTCGAGGCATTAGATCCCCCTAGATTCAGTTGTATTAGGGTTATAGAGTCCCCTAGAGAAGTTGACCCAGTCAGATTTAGTTGGGCCCGACCTAGCAAGTGAAGAAGGTCAAGTGAAAGTGAAGTATACATAGAGAGCAAGGCTCTCTCATTTGAACACACACTCACTCACTCAAGTTCACATTAGTGAGAGAGAGAAGACAAGTTCGCATAGGAGGAAAGAGAGAGAGCTGCAGAAGACCATCTTTGTTTTGGGGTTTTACTTTTGTGATATTGTATTGGTGACTATTCTATCTCTGAGGAAGTTGTGGGGTTTTCTCCTTTATGGTTTCCCTAAGTGTAATGCCCCATATTTGCACACTTAGTAATTAAAACTCTAATGTGAATTAGCTTAACATTTTCATTTGTTTTATTATATGTTAGACTCATCTAAGTTGAGTAAGACTATTGTTATGTGGATAAATGGACTCCCTATGTGTGGACAGTAAATGGAATATAATGTTTTAATTTATTAATGACAATAAATATGTTATTTCAATTGAACATTCAAAATTAAATATAGAATATCCATATGAGGAAGGTTGATTTAGTTGTTTGCAAAAGTACTTACATGATTATTTGTAAATGTTGTATTAGTGAAATGGATTAACACTTGAAAGAGTTGGGTATGGCTTTATATATGTTTCATGTTAATGATGAACTATTCCACATGTTAATTGGCTATGAGATAGGCGGATTCCTATATTGCCAAGGGGCACGAGATGTATTAAACATCATGAGTATAATGATGTTATATCAAATTTCATGCTATTTAATTGTGAATTCCAATATTTCTATGACTTGTGGGTGAGTGTGAGTTTTGACAGGACTTGTGACTTTCCCAAAGTGGTTTTTCAATGACGGGACCCCTTAGAACAGTGATGGCACAGTATGGTTGATGTAGGGTGTTGACCCTAGTACTATTAGGGGGGGTGGAGGAATTTCCCACCGTTTATCCCCCAAAACCTGGAGTCGTGGGAGGTTTGTGTAGCGCACTCCCCGAGACGTGTGATGACGACTAGCAGATGCCTGCTGGGGAAGCTTGGTCGATGTGGTCAATCGACACTTCCGCTTACGGGTTCTATATGTGGTTAGTCGACGCCATAGTATATTGCAGCAGAGGATGGGATGGTGAGGTCAGGAGATGGAAGTAGTGGTGATTTAGGGGTTGGATTACTGATGTGATGGATGGTACCAATGATGGATTGGATGGTGTTCTTGATTGTTATTAACCATCATGATTATATGTTTGATTTCACCATTATGTTTATCTAATTTTGTCTTATTGTTTCTGTATGAATGATTATGAATGATGAATGATGCAATGTTTAATTGTTCTTCCATATGTTGTTTGTGAGGATGTAATAATGATTTATTAGGAGCATTAAATGTGATTATTAGTACGCATGCTTAAGACGTGTGCACTGGCCATGCATACGTCAACTCGTGATTACATTACTATGATTGGTCGATCGATGAATAAATTAATATGATTATATTATCTATTAGTAACTTGGTTGACGAATTGATGAAAGCATTACTTGTGTTTTGAAAGTATGAGTTTGTTGACTTGTTTAAAATGATTTAGATTTATATAAATTGATTGGATTATTAAATAACATATATAGTTATATACATATAACATAAAATATGTCATAATATAATATAGTATATGAAAATATCTTATTTGACTTATGAATGAAATGATAATATAAATAAATGGATAGATAGGATTTGCACAAATTTTTAGAAATTGGTTGTCATAGTTGCATTAATATGGAAGCATGACAAGTGAGACTTTGTATCCATGTTTATTAATATTTTAATTATTTAAATCAAATTTTTATTTATTTGGAGAAAGTGAATTTATTGATTGATGACTATTATTTATGGGAATTTATTGATGGATGATGATTTTTGGATATAAATATGAGACTTGAGAGTGGAAGGAGGGAGGTTCTTTTTCTCTTGAAGATTATTTTGGTGAGAGTATTCTAGGATGGAGAATTTTGGTATTTTGGGGTATGAGAAGTTTTGAAGTGTTGGAAGAGTTTGAGAACTCTTGGAAGATTTGATACATAGCCTACTGGTGCATCATTGTTCTGTTCTCTGGGGGTCTCGGGCACGGAGGGCCAAGAGGCCATTTGGATGGGACCGTTCAATGGTCTCCTGGGGCTAGGGAGCCGGCTAGGCCCCTAGTTGGCTGGGAGGTAAATCCGTGGTCCCGCTTTGGGCAATAAAGATGGAAGCAATTCGAGGAGAAGAAGAGGAAAGCTTGCTCAGTTTGGACTCCGTCACCATTCTTATAATGAGGTATTTTTCTTGTGATTGTTAATTGTTTATATGTTGTTGTAAAATTATCATATGATGCTATTGCTACATGATTTATGATGTTAATTTATGTTGTGTGAATCACCAATGAAGTTTTAAATATTCTAAGTTATTTGATGCTATTGCAAAATGCTTATATTTTGCTTATATGTTGTTATGGTTACACTTTGCTTATGTGTTGTTTATATGCTGCTAGGGTTACATGATTAACAAATTTATTAACAAATTTATATATTTAATCCATAACATTTATTAATAGATTATTGAATTAGTTATACAAGTATATATTTTATTATATTTAAATGTCATTTTGAGAAATAAATATTAAAAAAAAAGTGGGCAAAAAGAAAAGAAAGAAGAGCTACACATTAGTAATCATGACCCTCGTTTATAAAGGTATAATAATTGTATCAATTATAATATTTTAGTCTTTAGGTTAGTAGTATGGAAGGGTTAAATTGTTGGCTCAACTAATAAATGATCGTTGGTTCAACTAATAAATGATAGCCCTGTATTGAAAACCTAAAACACAATGTAGTGTTTGAGAATATTGAAGAAGTTTCATGAATCGTGCATTTTAGCTTCTTCAATGAACAAGTCTATACATACTCTAATAGATAAAAGGTGTGGGATCTACCATAATGTTGTAGGCGAATACGATGTTATAGGCGAGAGAAATCCATATTGCATTACAAATATTTGATTTTTTTTTCAATTTGTCGTAAACTATTCAAACCATGAACCTTTGCCTATAAATAGTAGCTATGTAAAAACAATATTAAGCATAAATGTTGGGTTGCCCCAATAAACAAAATGGCTTAGGAATCAAATATTTATAATCTCAAGGTTTAAATATTTGAACATTCCTTGTAATTAAGAGTTTTGGTCTACATAGTGTAGAAGTGTAAAGAGGTCATGGTTGTAGATCTATGTGAGAAGGTATTAGTGTAATCTTAGACCCTTGATGGATGCATGTAGGCCTAACAGATCTACATTTAGGAATGGATATATGCTCATGTAATTGAATTACAACTCATAATTAGATAACAAACTCATAATTAAATAACAATGTTTCCAAAATTAAGAAAATTTGTACTAAACCATTTCTAGTCAATGACTAAGGTAAATATATTAATACAATGTAAGTATTAAGTCAATGATTCTAAAATTGAAAAAAAAATATATACAACTGAAAATTTTGAAGAGCCAAAAAGGAATTCATGGAAAAAGTCAAAAGAGATAGTACCATTAAGATATGATTGTCAAACAACAAATAATATGATATTCATTGGAAAAGTATAATAAAATAGTAAAGCAAAATTGGGATGGCTTAGTAATTATAGTAGGGATTTATAGATCATAGTAATGAACCCCTATAAGAAATAGATTCTTGAACATTTATGCGTCGTGTAATACTCTTGTTGATAAGGGGCATTCTCTTCATTAGCTACGACAAAGAAGACCCTAGATCTCACATTGACCATGTTTGGATCTAATCATATCAGGTAATAAGTAAACGAGGTCAATAGTAATGACCGTGAAACCAATAAGCATATATATATTCTTAGACAATAATTAATAAAAATTTAGTAAATATTCCTAATTGAAGGAAATTGTGGCATGCCAATCCCTTGATGGGTGGTGAACATATAACCCCAATCAAGATGTAGTGATAATTAAAATTAAAGTATAAATTGACTATAATTAATAAGAATTGAAATAATGGGATAATGTCCTGGATAGTTGACTCACGAATGAAATCAGAATTAGGAGAGGGGATCATAAAGGGAAACATGTCTTGCATTAATCAAGTTACGAGTAGACGAAGATTAACTTCCTATGAGGATCATATTCGAGCAATGCCTTGGGCTTGATAGAAAATTTATTTTACCCACGTTAAGGTATGAGGAGGTTAGTTATGTGGGAACATGTGTATTTTACCCAAACCATTGAACAAGTAAGTAGGATGAGTATGTGTATAGCATTTATAAGTCATATGCATCATGGTGAGTATACATATCCAATCAATTGCATTAAGTAAAGAAGCTCCCTTCACATTGTGAAAATAGACTAAGGTATTGTTGATAATGTGGAAGCCTTGTCATATAACTTATAGCTATATGATGTACCTATGTATTTATGTAGGTCGAGATTCATGATGTTCATGAGTTGATCACACTATTACACAAATTAGTTAAAACTATAAGGTTGGAAACGATCTATGCGTTAAAATTGAAATCATAAGTATTTTGTGGATAACGTGAGACTCACATGTAAGAGATGTCCTTTCGCCAATGTTAATTGATAAAGTGTACTTGGAAGATAGATATAGCACTACTAAGTTATTATATGGTAATTCATTAAAATACCATGGAAATTTGGATATCATTAAAATTATTAATGAGGAAGTAAATGGTGTTTATTAGAAAATATTCAATGAAGCTAAGAATCAATAAATTAGTCATAAAAATACACCTTGAACCTAAGGAAATGCAATAGGGGAGACAAGGTATTCTGATGAACTATGATATAGAAAACAACAACAGATTATGATTATAGGTTAACTAACTAGGACTAAATGAATTGATAAACCTTGATGAAGTTAGATCAATTGTGTGTTAATCATGTAAAGCGTAACTTGAGAACACATCCTATGTGGTGGAAGAGGTAAAATTATATAATAACAAGATGTTGATCATGTGAATGTCTCATGGGACTAGCATGGCTAAGGTATTTTAGTCGAAAGGAATAGAGATATGGTATCGAAATTTTTCTTAAAATTGTGAATGACCATAACTTCGGGACGAAGTTTCTTGAAGGGTGGGTGTATGTAATGCCCCATATTTGCACACTTAGTAATTAAAACTCTAATGTGAATTAGCTTAACATTTTCGTTTGTTTTATTATATGTTAGACTCATCTAAGTTGAGTAAGACTATTGTTATGTGGATAAATGGACTCCCTATGTGTGGACAATAAATGGAATATAATGTTTTAATTTATTAATGACAATAAATATGTTATTTCAATTGAACATTCAAAATTAAATATAGAATATCCATATGAGGAAGGCTGATTTAGTTGTTTGCAAAAGTACTTACATGATTATTTGTAAATGTTGTATTAGTGAAATGGATTAACACTTGAAAGAGTTGGTTATGGCTTTATATATGTTTCATGTTAATGATGAACTATTCCACATGTTAATTGGCTATGAGATAGGCGGATTCCTATATTGCCAAAGGGCACGAGATGTATTAAACATCATGAGTATAATGATGTTATATCAAATTTCATGCTATTTAATTGTGAATTCCAATATTTCTATGACTTGTGGGTGAGTGTGAGTTTTGACAGGAATTGTGACTTTCCCAAAGTGGTTTTTCAATGACGGGACCCCTTAGAACAGTGATGGCACAGTATGGTTGATGTAGGGTGTTGACCCTAGTACTATTAGGGGGGGTGGAGGAATTTCCCACCGTTTATCCCCCGAAACCTGGAGTCGTGGGAGGTTTGGGTAGCACACTCCCCTAGACGTGTGATGACGACTAGCGGATGCCTGCTGGGGAAGCTTGGTCGATGTGGTCAATCGACACTTCCGCTTACGGGTTCTATATGTGGTTAGTCGACGCCACAGTATATTGCAGCAGAGGACGGGATGGTGAGGTCAGGAGATGGAAGTAGTGGTGATTTATGGGCTGGATTACTGATGTGATGGATGGTACCAATGATGGATTGGATGGTGTTCTTGATTGTTATTAACCATCATGATTATATGTTTAATTTCACCATTATGTTTATCTAATTTTGTCTTATTGTTTCTGTATGAATGATTATGAATGATGAATGATGCAATGTTTAATTGTTCTTCCATATGTTGTTTGTGAGGATGTAATAATGATTTATTAGGAGCATTAAATGTGATTATTAGTACGCACGCTTAAGACGTGTGCACTGGCCATGCATACGTCAATTCGTGATTACATTACTATGATTGGTCGATCGATGAATAAATTAATATGATTATATTATCTATTAGTAACTTGGTTGACGAATTGATGAAAGCATTACTTGTGTGTTGAAAGTATGAGTTTGTTGACTTGTTTAAAATGATTTAGATTTATATAAATTGATTGGATTATTAAATAACATATATAGTTATATACATATAACATAAAATATGTCATAATATAATATGGTATATGAAAATATCTTATTTGACTTATGAATGAAAGGATAATATAAATAAATGGATAGATAGGATTTGCACAAATTTTTAGAAATTGGTTGTCATAGTTGCATTAATATGGAAGCATGACAAGTGAGACTTTGCATCCATGTTTATTAATATTTTAATTATTTAAATCAAATTTCTATTTATTTGGAGAAAATGAATTTATTGATTAATGACTATTATTTATGGGAATTTATTGATGGATGAGGATTTATGGATATAAATATGAGACTTGAGAGTGGAAGGAGGGAGGTTCTTTTTCTCTTGAAGATTATTTTGGTGAGAGTATTCTAGGATGGAGAATTTTGGTATTTTGGGGTATGAGAAGTTTTGAAGAGTTGGAAGAGTTTGAGAACTCTTGGAAGATTTGATACATAGCCTACTGGTGCATCATTGTTCTGTTCTCTAGGGTTCTCGGGCACGGAGGGCCAGGAGGCCATTTGGATGGGACCGTTCAATGGTCTCCTAGGGCTAGGGAGCCAGCTAGGCCCCTAGTTGGCTAGGAGGTAAAATCATGGTCCCGCTTTGGGCAATAAAGATGGAAGCAACTCGAGGAGAAGAAGAGGAAAGCTTGCTCAGTTTGGACTCCGTCACCATTCTTATAACGAGGTATTTTTCTTGTGATTGTTAATTGTTTATATGTTGTTGTAAAATTATCATATGATGCTATTGCTACATGATTTATGATAATTTATGTTGTGTGAATCACCAATGAAGTTTTAAATATTCTAAGTTATTTGATGCTATTGCAAAATGCTTACATTTTGCTTATATGTTGCTATGGTTACACATTGATTATATGCTGCTTAGACACACAATCTATGTTTAATTAGATTAAAATCTATAATGCCAATAAAGGCATTACACTAAGGAAATTCTTTGTGTCTATTGTGTTATGTTGTGCTTGTCATTCTTTCATATAAGATCCTAGATAATATTGATTGAAAGTTGAAAAACTAACATGGTATCAGAGCTGGCCTGAAAATAAGACATTGTGCAGCTGCGAGAAGTTAGGGTTTCTAAGTTGGAGGTATTCTCTCCACAGATCATCAAGAAAAGGAGGCTAGGATAAGTCACCCTAGGAGGGCGCATCTTTCTGTCGAAGCAGAATCTGATTCTAATATTTTTCAATTTTTGGCCCATCACTCCTAGCGGAAGGAAAACTAGGGCATCAACTATCTCTGGATTTTGTTCACGGATTTGGGGAAGTGAGTACATTGGACAAATTGCCTTGAGGAGGTGCATCTATCTGTCCAATCATATGTTCCAAATTCCAAGTTTGGAAAATTGGGTTTTTTTTGACAAACCCTAGGTCAGCTAGCTCCAAGACCAATTTGGGCATCTTAAAGTGGTAAGACCTAAAAGATTTTCTATTTCCATTTGAAGTACTCATTCAATATGTCTCACCACACCAAGCTTGAGGATAAGCTTGAAGGAGCTAATAACTTCCGAGCACGGAAGTATAGGATTGCTCTTGTCCTAGAAGAAAATGATTTGGACAAGTATGTGAATGAAGAGGTTCTAGCACTAGAGGGAGATTAGGCTAAATCCATCCACAAGAAGAACTTGGTTAAGGCCAAGAGAATCATTGCATATTCTATCAAGGATCATCTCATCCCACATGTGTCATCTTTGAAGACACCCAAGGAAATGTTTGATGCTTTGACAAAGCTATTTGAAGGGAAGAACATAAATCGGAAGATGAACTTGAGGAACCAACTTAAGAACATAAAGATCCAGAATGTCAATACCATGTAATCCTATTTCACAAGGGTCTCACAAATCAAGGAGCAAATTGAAGCAGCTGAAGAGAAGGTAGAAGAAGGAGAAATTGTTATGACCACCTTGAATGTTCTCCCAAGATCATGGGACTCATTCATTCAAGGGATATGTGCCAGGAAAAGATTGATCAAATTCAGTAGATTATGGGAGGAATGTACAAAAGAAGAAGCTTGACTTGTGGCTCGAGAAGAGAAGATGGGAGCAAATTATGACCAAGCTCTCATAGCTCACACTGGAAGAAATAATAACAAGAGGGAGCACCATCATCACAGTAAGAGGGAGAAACACCACCACCAAATTCAGAGGGAGAACTTTAGAAGATCCAGGAGAGATCTATCTAACGTTAGATGTTATACTTGTGATGAGAAGGGACACTACTCCATAAATTGTCCCAGAAATAGAAATGGCTCCCACAACAAGAAGAACAAATATAAGAAAAGACACCATGCCCACATTGCAGAAGATGATGAACCTCCAAGGAAGAGAGCCACAGAAGAAAGTGATGAAGAGTATGTTCTAATATATGCACTCACGGGTACTGTCACACATGGAAGTAATGATTGGCTTGTAGATAGTGGAGCTTCCAAGCATATGAAGGGATATAAAGAATCCTTCACAAATCTGTATGAACATGAGTCACCTCACAAGGTGAAACTTGGGGATGATTACCAATACCCCATAAAAGGAAGTGGAGAAGCTTCATACAAGCTAGACTCTGGAAAATCTCTAATTATGAAGGATGCCTTATATGTTCCAGGACTAAATAAGAACCTTCTCTCCATATCAGCACTAGATGCTAAAGGTATGAGGGTTGCATTTATTGATGGCCAAGTCCTAATGTGGCCGAACGGAAAGACTATAGATGATGCAATTGTTAAGTTTAGCCTAATTTCACAAGAAAGATCACTGAAAGAAACACAATCACAAGATAGACAAAGATTTACCCTGGGAAACCCTCATGGGGTAGAAAACCGAGCAAATATTTCCTCAATATAGATAATCAACCAATACAAAGATGTAGTCCTCAACAAGAGCTCCTTCTCCTCCTATGCAGACCTCTCTCTCTCCTATGCACCAATCACAAGTGAGTGAATGAATGAGATAAATGAGGAACACACCTCCTCTATTTATACTCATGTTCTAACTGACTTTTCACCCTAATGGGGCCGACCTCTCCTAGGAGAGTCTAATAACCCCTAAACAGATAACTCAGGGCCGACCTCACATGGGAGATCTAATAACCCTAGTTACCACAATCTCTCGGAGGAATAAACATCTCCGGATATACAATAGGGTCTCCACGGAGGAATGGAACATCTCCGAAATAATAAAGTACAAATATAATATTCTTAGAAGTTACAATATTTCAACACTCCCCCTTAACGAGAAGGATATTATAACAACATCTGCAGGAGCAAGGAGTCATCAACTACATGATACATGATACATCTATAAATAATTGGAAGCTTTCTTCATACATCATCATCAGTAACTCAAATAGTTACTGGAACATCAGCATCGTCAGTATTGAGTCTTCATCTTCTGCAGCACTCGATTAGCTACAACATCATCATCATCTGGATCACTCGATCAACAGCCTCATCGTCTGGGTCGACCGATCAACATCATCATTTGGATCTCCTGATCAATAGCCTCATCGTCTGGATCTACCAATCAACATCATCATCTGGATCTCCCGATCAACAGCCTCATCGTCTAGATCTATTGATCAACGAAATCATCTGGATGTCCCAATCAACAACCTCATCGTCTGGATCTACCGATCAATAGCATCATCATCTGGATCGTCTCGATCATCAGCATCAACATAGAAACATACTCTGCAATGCACAATATCCTATTACGGGATGATCAATCCCTCTCACTTTAGGACATAGGTCACATAGGTCTAAGGATGATACAATCTTGATCCAGTTACGGGATGATCAATCCCTCTCAATTTAAGACATCTCTCATGTGTATGTACGATGCAATCCAAATCAACTTACAGAATGATAAATCCTTGTCACTTTAAGACACCTCACCATGTCTAGGGACAATGCAATCCTGAATCAACTCACAGGATGATTAATCCTTATCACTTTAAGACACCTCACCATGTCTAGGGATGATGCAATCCTGAATCACCTTACACGATGATTAATCCTTATCACTTTAAGACACCTCACCATGTCTAGGGACGATGCCATCCCGAATCAACTTACAGGATGATTAATCCTTATCACTTTAAGACACCTCACCATGTCTAGGGACGATGCAATCCCGAATCAACTTACATGATGATTAAACCTTATCACTTTAAGACACCTCACCATGTCTAGGGATGATGCAATCCCGAATCAACTTATAGGATGATTAATCCTTATCACTTTAGGACATGATTCCAAGGACGATGCAATCCTGATCCACTTACGGGATGATCAATCTCTATCACTTTAGGACATGAGTCCAAGGATGATTCAATCCCAATAGTCCTCTTAGACAAAGTCTAAGTACCACTTCATCGACCTCATCGTCAGAATAGGTAACCTCATCGTTGGAACAGGTAACCTCATCATCGACACATGTATCCTCATCAATACAGGTATCCTCATTATCGACCTTACAGTCGATATAGGCAATCTAATCATCGATACCAGTATTCAAATGTCATCATCGACCATATCACTCCCCCTTTCGAGGAGGGTCCTTCTGAACGACACCAAGCTTGTCTCGAAAATACTCAAACTTTACTCGAGACAAAGGTTTGGTCAATATATCAGCAACTTGTTCATCAATTCTCACATACTCAAGCTTTATATCTCCTTTCTGCACCATATCTCGAATATAGAAATATCGGATCTCTATGTGCTTTGACTTATCATGGAATACCGGATTCTCTTTCATCTTGATACAACTCTGGTTGTCACACAGGATCACAATGGGGTCCATCTCTAAGTCAAACAATCCTGATAATAGCTTCTGAATCCATATCGCTTCACAACTAGCAGAGCAAGCAGTTATATATTCTGCTTCAACTGTGCTGAGAGCCACACTAGACTGCTTCCTGCTGAACCACGAGATCATGGCAGATCCTAGACAATAACATCCGCCCGATGTGTTCTTCCTGTCTGATACACTTCCTTCCCAATCAACATCTGTGTAGCCATACAATCTGAAGTCATGATCTCCAAGATAATATAGACCAAAATCTATCGTACCTTTTAGGTACCTCATCACATGCTTTGCAGCTATCAGGTGTACACGCTTAGTGTTAAAATTCAATATGCTAAGACAGAAAATAGCAGCATTACATTCCATTTTCACAATATAGCATATACAGGATCACTGAAGAAACAACAAGCATAGCATAAACACAAGAGACAGAGATTTATCCTGGGAAACCCTCATGGGGTAGAAAACCCAGCAAAGCTTCCTCAATATAGATGACCAGCAATATACAAAGATGCAAACCCTGAGCATAAGCTCCTTCTTCTCCATAGCAGACCTCTCCTCCACAAGTGCGCCTTTCTCAAGTGAGAGTGAGTGTGTGTATAATGAGGAACACACCTCCTCTATTTATACACTTCTCTGATATGTATTTTACACAAGTACATGTAGGCTCGTATTTAACCATTAGGTTAAATACCCCATTATAACTGACTGGGCTGACCCCTCTAGGGTGGTCTAATAACCCTTTGACCCACATAACACATTTAGGGCCGACCCCCACTAGGGAAGTCTAATAACCCGAGTTACCACATTCCGACGGAGGAATAAACATCTCCGGATATACAATAAGATCTTCACGGAGGAATGAATCATCTCCGGAATAATAAAGTACAAATATAATATTCTTTGAAGTTACAATATCTCAACACTCCCCCTTAACGAGAAGGATATTATAACAGCATCTGCCCGAGCAAGGAGTCATCAACATTATACATGATACATCTATAAATCATTGGAAGCTTTCTCAACATCATTAGTAACTCAAGCAGTTACTGGAACATCAACATCTTCAGTATTGAGTAGCACTTGAACAGCTACAACAATATCATCATCTGGATCCTCACGATACACAATCATCAGCATCATCATCTCACGATCATCAGCATCGTCATCACACGATCATCAGCATCGTCATCTCACGATCATCAGCATCGTCATCACACGATCATCAGCATCGTCATCACACGATCATCAGCATCGTCATCACACGATCATCAGCATCGTCATCACACGATCATCAGCATCGTCATCACACGATCATCAGCATCGTCATCTCACGATCATCAGCATCGTCATCACACGATCATCATCATCGTCATCATACGATCATCAGCATCGTCATCACACGATCATCAGCATCGTCATCACACGATCATATTCCTAGGATGATCAATCCTGCTCTTTTTTAGGACATAGGTCCATGGATGATACAATCCAATCTTCAGTTCTCGGAGACTTCAGTCTACGGATCAATTCTGGGACCTCAGTCCGGGGACGATGCAATCCCCTTCCTGTTCATTCAGGACTTCATTTTTCGAAGACCCAGTCTACGGTTCTATTCTGGGACCTCAGTCCGGGGACGATACAATCCCCTGCCTGTTCATTCAGGACTTCATTATCGGAGACCCAGTCTACGGTTCTATTCTGGGACCTCAGTCCGGGGACGATACAATCCCCTGCCTGTTCATTCAGGACTTCATTATCGGAGACCCAGTCTACGGTTCTATTCTGGGACCTCAGTCCGGGGACGATACAATCCCCTGCCTGTTCATTCAGGACTTCATTATCGGAGACCCAGTCTACGGTTCTATTCTGGGACCTCAGTCCGGGGACGATACAATCCCCTTCCTGTTCATTCAGGACTTCATTATCGGAGACCCAGTCTACGGTTCTATTCTGGGACCTCAGTCCGGGGACGATACAATCCCCTGCCTGTTCATTCAGGACTTCATTATCGGAGACCCAGTCTACGGTTCTATTCTGGGACCTCAGTCCAGGGACGATACAATCCCTTGCCTGTTCATTCAGGACTTCATTATCGGAGACCCAGTCTACGGTTCTATTCTGGGACCTCAGTCCGGGGACGATACAATCCCCTGCCTGTTCATTCAGGACTTCATTATCGGAGACCCAGTCTACGGTTCTATTCTGGGACCTCAGTCCGGGGACGATACAATCCCCTGCCTGTTCATTCAGGACTTCATTATCGGAGACCTCACGTCTACGGATCTCTTTAGGACTGAAAGTCCAGGGATGATCCAATCCCCTCAACTGTCCACTAAGGACTTCATTCTCGGAGACCTCACGTCTACGACTCTCTTTAGGACTGAAAGTCCAGGGATGATCCAATCCCCTCAACTGTCCACTAAGGACTTCATTCTCGGAGACCTCACGTCTACGGCTCTCTTTAGGACTGAAAGTCCAGGGATGATCCAATCCCCTCAACTGTCCACTAAGGACTTCATTCTCGGAGACCTCACGTCTACGGCTCTCTTTAGGACTGAAAGTCCAGGGATGATCCAATCCCCTCAACTGTCCACTAAGGACTTCATTCTCGGAGACCTCACGTCTACGGCTCTCTTTAGGACTGAAAGTCCAGGGATGATCCAATCCCCTCAACTGTCCACTAAGGACTTCATTCTCAGAGACCTCACGTCTACGGCTCTCTTTAGGACTGAAAGTCCAGGGATGATCCAATCCCCTCAATCTGTATTCTCATTAATACAAGTACAAGTATCCTCATCCATACAAGTACATAATCAATATCTAGCATCAACAGCATGTATACATCATACATCAAAAGCATGTATTCTTACTAATACATCTAAAAGCATGTATACATCTGTCATCAAAAGCATGTATTCTCACTAATACATCTATCATCAAATCATGTATACATCTAACATCAAAAGCATGTATACATCTAGCATGTATTCTCACTAATACATCTATCATCAAAATCATGTATACATCTAACATCAAAAGCATGTATACATCTAGCATGTATTCTCACTAATACATCTATCATCAAAATCATGTATACATCTAACATCAAAAGCATGTATACATCTAACCATCAAAATAAAGAATATAAGAGTCCTAAATCTAAATAATTCTAGGTGAGTAAGTGCAGAAAAAAATAGGTAACCTCATCATTGATGAGATAGGCTTGTCTGTCTCATACTGAGCTACTCCCCCTTTCGAGGAGGGTTCTTCTGAACTACACCAAGCTTGTCTCGGAAGTGTTCAAACTTTACTCGAGACAGAGGCTTGGTCAGAATATCAGCAATCTGATCCTCAGTGCTTATATATATACAAGCTTGATAGCTCCTCTTTGCACCATATCTTGTATATAGAAGTACCGGATCTTTATGTGTTTTGACTTATCGCGGAACACAGAATTTTCAGTCATCTTAATGCAGCTGTGATTGTCGCACATAATCACAGTGGGATCCATTTCTAAGTCAAACACTCCACATAAAAATCTTCTGAAGCCATACTGCTTCACAGCTGGCAAGTAGACAGCCATATATTCTGCTTCAACAGTACTGACAACCACACTAGATGTTTCATGAGATCATGGTAGATTCAAGACTATAACATCCACCTAATGTGCTCTTTCTGTCTGAGACACTTCCTGCCCAATCAGAATCTGAGTAACCAAGTAAACGGAGTTCATGACCTCTAAGATAATATAGACCAAAAATCTAAAGTACCTTTTAGGTACCTCACTACATGCTTTGTAGCTATTAAGTGAACCTTTCTAGGTTCTACTAGATACTGACTTAGCATATATCTGGCCTAGTATGACCCAATGAATTGTCTATATAGAGTTGAGTCCACTAAATACGATGAGTCATTAACTAATAACTTCAAGTTGGAGTCCATGGGAGTGGCCATGGCTTTATACTCCAACATATCAAATTTTTTAGAAAAATCACAGCATACTTACCTTGATTTAAAAGATTCCTTTTTGGATCTTGCCATACTTCTAAGAAGTAGTGCATTAATCCGAGATCTTTCATTTTCATTTCTGCAGCCATTTTCATGACCTGTTTCTCATTCTTTGTCAGAAAGAGATCATCGTCATGCAATAATGGTATGATAGGTTCATCATCCACAACCTCAAGGTTTAGGAATAGCTTTACTTTTGGTAAGGCCCAAGCTTTGTCATGAAGCTATCAAATTACCATTATTCACACTCTGCATTGAGTGATCTTCTGCATATCTATCTGTGCCATCTCTCGTCAGATGGGTCTACTAATATGAGCCTCAAAATCAATTGAACTCTGTGGTGAGTTCCTTCTTGCATCCATGTCATATGTGTATAGAAGCCATATTCAACCTTGTAGCAAAGGTTGAGATCCACATCACCCATGATGATCATTAAGCTCATCAATTGACTACCGATCCTGGGTACCCATATAGAACCTGATTCACACTTCTTCTAGTCCCTTGGAGCAAAACATTTCATCATGATAATCTCTTAACCACAAGCTTTCTATAGTGTGTTTGATTTGTAAATCCTTTTGTTGAACATCCATCGCTTGTTCATCATTCATCATGATTTTTCCTACAAATCAAAATTAGGTACATGATTAGTAATACTTCATAATCATCAAATCATATTGACATGATAACCTATTATGCATACAGATATCATTTACATAGTTATGCAACTATCTTGACCAATACTTTGGCACAACACTTTCCCATATCTTGTATGCATACAGTGGCTATCTAGATGCCTTCCATCTCTACCAGAACATACTATCGAGAGTGTGCACAGCTCTCGGCATGTCAGCAAAGAGGTTTCATTCTAGACAAGCAACAATGGAATGTTTGTCCAACTTGTCAATCATATGCACATTAGTAGTATACTGTTCAATGCTCTATGAATGTTTACACTCAACATTATATATTATGGGAATACAAATATGCATACAACCTATTATAGGCAATATTATTACTATTTCAAATAACAACTCAAATACTTATCTTTTATGTTTGTGTGGTTGCCTCCCGCTTGATCTTCTGTATGTCTTTTGAACTTCTATTCATCTTGTACCACTGTGCATGCTCAAGAGTCATCCTCATGATCTCATACACAAACATATACTCATTAGTATATTCTAAATGCTATAAAAACATTATAGTACTAAATAATATTGAAAATGTATAGTCATGATTATAGTTACTAAACATTAGTATTCAAGATTTCAGGGAAGTCTTCTTTTACTCATGCATATCATCAATCAAGATAAAAGATATAATATGCATAATCCCTTGATTACTAACTTTATGAATAAGCATAACCAATCATTCCAAGTATACTTATATAGGGGATCCTAACACAAGGTAAGATTCATGGGAAATATACCTGGATTAGTATACCTACTTGGTTATGTACAACATACCTAAACAATCTCTTCAATGATTTAGAGATCCTGAGCTAGAACCTGCATGTCTCATAGGTTAAGCATAATATAACAAAGTCATACATACCTCGTAAGTAGAACAAAGATTATGGATGAGTCTTTGTCTTCATGTTTTCATGGTCATGGAACCTGATTTGTCTTTTGTGATGTACCTGTATCTTGTTAGCGGACAACATCAACCTCACACAACATCATAATGCATTAGTACAATCATAAGTGTCAACACCCTAACCAATGAATATCTTCTATCATGCATTCATAATTTTGTTAAGGTGATACAACAAATCTAAAATCAAGATTGTACTAACCGTAATAACATGAAGACAAACATACCATAAACTTAATCATGAACAAATATCAAAACATACCTCGATGAGTCATACCTGTCGATATCGCTTGTAATCTCCTTATATAAAGCCTTAGCCTCATCTCCCTCTGAAATAGGAACTCCTTCACTTATGCAGGTGACCAATCCATCTTCTTCTAGGATTAACCCTATCCACTTGATTTGCAAGAACTGGACCTGGAGCTGGATATGGGTTTGTCAGAGAAACCCCAAAAATTCAAACTTTGAATTTCAAACTTCCGAAAGGATAGAAATATGCGCCTTGATGAGCTGATCAAACTGATATATTTAGAATTTGAAAACTGCAAAGTTTCACTCCTCAATTTTGCCTTTGAAACTTCCGAATTCCCTGGACGTGACCCTGAACTGGGGTTTGATGAATCCCACTCTTCTGCCCAATCAAAATGTTTGAATCAAATCTCTAAGCTTCTATTTTTCTGAGGAGCTTCCAGCCATGGTCACAGATTTCAAAAATTCCCATTTTTACAGAAGCCCTAATTTTCCACTTTTCTGATCAAAGTCCTGAACTAGGGTCTAATCAAACCCGGCCTTCTTCCCAACCAAAAATTCTGATCTTGGTCTCTTAATTTCTATTTTGATGAGTAGCATCCAGCCGTGGTCTCCGATTACAAGAATTCCAACTTTCTCCAAAGCCCTAAATTCCGGAAGCCATGAATGAAGGTACCAAAAAATAATTCTGTTTTGACAGAAATATGTACCTGAATGTTTTTGGTGTAACTCCGAAATTTTTCATCCACAGGGTCTGAAAAAGTTTCCTGAGATAGCCTGACCTGTTATCTTTCCATCCTGACAGGTCTGACCTCAATTGGATTCTCTGAGAGAGAGTTATGCCAAATGTCGCAACGTGACCTGTTTTGGGATAAAACAGGAGAGAGAACTTGTACGGCGTGCCACGTGTCACTATTTTAACTTCTGCCTCTGAAAAAGTTTCCTGAGATAGCTCGGCTTGTTTCCTTTCCATCCTGATAGGTCTGACCTCAATTGGACTCTCTGAGAGATATTTATGCCAAATGTCGCAACGTGACCTGTTTATGGGAAAATACAGGAGAGCGCACTTGTACGGAGTGCCACGTGTCCCTGGTTCAACTTCGGCCTCTGAAAACGTTTTCTGAGATAGTACAGACTGTGTAATACCTGTCACTTTTTACGAAATTTCATTTGGAGCTTCCTAGCCCAAGATATGACCTTTTTCCCAAGGTCACCTGATTTTGACTCAGATCTGGAAGAGGCAGAAACCCTATATTGTACAGATCATAAATCACAAAGTACAACGAATTAGAGGTTGTCCTTTGGACACAAGGTACCTGGAGATTTAATCTTCGTCCTGTAACAATTTCAGATCCGAAAACTTCGCCAAAACGGATTTATAGCGAAAGTGCTACGATGACTGGTTTTTGCTATATAAAACCCTAGCCTTCAAATTGTCGTAAGTAAAGCAAGTGTCGTTAGTGCCATACCTTGTCTTCCTTCAAGTTAGCTCTGATACCATGTTAAAATTCAATATGCTAAGACAGAAAATAGCAGCATTACATTCCATTTTCACAATATAGCATATACAGGATCACTGAAGAAACAACAAGCATAGCATAAACACAAGAGACAGAGATTTATCCTGGGAAACCCTCATGGGGTAGAAAACCCAGCAAAGCTTCCTCAATATAGATGACCAGCAATATAAAAAGATGCAAACCCTGAGCATAAGCTCCTTCTTCTCCATAGCAGACCTCTCCTCCACAAGTGCGCCTTTCTCAAGTGAGAGTGAGTGTGTGTATAATGAGGAACACACCTCCTCTATTTATACACTTCTCTGATATGTATTTTACACAAGTACATGTAGGCTCGTATTTAACCATTAGGTTAAATACCCCATTATAACTGACTGGGCCGACCCCTCTAGGGTGGTCTAATAACCCTTTGACCCACATAACACATTTAGGGCCGACCCCCACTAGGGAAGTCTAATAACCCGAGTTACCACATTCCGACGGAGGAATAAACATCTCCGGATATACAATAAGATCTTCACGGAGGAATGAATCATCTCCAGAATAATAAAGTACAAATATAATATTCTTTGAAGTTACAATATCTCAACACTTAGGTTCCACTAGGTATTGACTCAAGGTGTTCACAACAAAGCATATATCAGGTCTGGTATTCATTAGATACACCAATGACCCAATAATCTGTCTGTACAAATTCATATCCACTAACTCTGAAGAGTCATCAACTAATAGCTTCAAGTTGGAATCCATGGCAGTGGCCATGGATTTTCATTCCAACATATCAAATCTTTTCAAGATTTCCACATCATACTTTCCTTAGTTGAGATAGATTTCTTCTGGGCCTTGCCATACTTCCAGACCTAGGAAGTAGTGCATCAATCCGAGAACTTTCATCTCAAACTCTAAAGAGAGCTTCTTCTTGCACTCGATAATCTGTTTCTCATTTCCTGTCAGAAATAGATCCACCACATATAGCAACAATATGACAGGTTCATCATCCATAACCTTGAGATAAATATTAGGATCAACATTACTTTTGGTAAATCCCAAGCTTGTCAAGAAACTGTCAATTCTTCCATACCAAGATCTGGGAGCTTTCTTCAACCCATACAAGGCCTTCTTTAGTTTGCACACATGGGTTCTTCCATCTTCCACCTCAAATCCTTGTGGTTGTTCTATGTACATTTCCTCCTCAATCACACCATTCAGGAAAGTTGTCTTTACATCCATCTGGTGTAATTTCCACTTCATTATGGATGCAAGTGCCATGATGGTTCTAATGGAGATGTACTTTGCAACTGGTGCAAATGTCTCTTCATAGTCAATTCCCTCTTTTTGAGAGAACCCTCTGGCCACAAATCTTGCCTTATCTTTTTCAATACTTCCATCCGCAGCATGCTTTATCTTTTAGTATCCATATCCACTCAAGGATGTGGAAGGAATTGGTCCACATACATCTGAATGAATCAATTCCAAGGTACTCTTAGTCTTTGTTTCACTCTTTGGAAATGGATTCTTGATATTATTTCCTTTTGCACATCCTTTGCATGTGCCATCATGATCAATCTTTAAGTCTGGTAGTTCTATAACTACCTTCCTCACATGAGGTAGTGCTTTGTAGTTAATGTGAGCAAGCCTCCTATGCCATAGCTCACTTGGGCTAGTGACTTCATGAACAAGGGCAGCTTCTGGATGGCCCTTGAGTTTGTATAGACCTCATTCCTCTTCACCAATAACAATTGCATCCTCAATTGATTTCCCTTTGGGCCACATGAGTACTTGCCCATCTATGAATGCAACCCTATAACCTTTCTTGTCTAAAGCTGAGATAGAGAGTAAGTTCTTCTTCAAACCGGGTACATATAATATCTCCTTCATCTTCAATGGGGTTCCAGAATCAAGCTTGTAACTTGCTTCACCAACTCCCTTGATGGGATATTGATAGTCATCTCCTAGGGATACCTTCTGTGGAGAGGTATTCTCTTCAAGTTTTAAAAGAGTATTCTTTTGTCCTGTCATGTGCTTTGAAGCACCACTATCAATGAGCCATGTATCTTCTCCAGGTGTTACTGCCCCAAAGAGTGCAGAGAATAGAACATACTCTTCTGCATCTTCTTCTTCTTCTACTTTAGATATTTTCTTTTGAGGCATTTCCTCCTCTTCTTCTTCACTATCATCTTCGGCTAGATGTGCTTGATGTCTTTTGTGGTGAAAACCCTTTTTCTTCTTTAGAGGACAATCCTTAGCAATGTGTCCTATTTTGTGACAAGTAAAACATTGGAATGAGGAGTAATCTCTTCTTTGATTAGTTCCTCTTCTCTTTTGAAATCTTTGTGGAGGTTGAGACTCCTTATGACTATCCTTCTTGAAGTAGGATTGATTCCTTCTTCTCTTGGTGTGGGTGGCCAAGGCTTGGTCATCTTCTTTGAGCAAGGATTCTCAGTTGGCAACCCTAGCTTCTTCTTGAATGCAATCCTCCCATACCACTTCAAACTTCATACTTTCTTTTCTGGCACACATAGTTTGGATGAATGACTCCCAAGATCTAGTGAGACCATTTAGAGCAGTCATGACTAGTTCATCTTCATCAAGGGTATCTCCAATGGCATCTAGTTGTTCCTTGAAATGAGAAATCCTTGAGAAGTAATCTTGAATGGATTCTCCTTGATTCATCTTAGTGCTCTTCAATTGAGCTCTCAGGTTCATCTTCCTATTGATGTTCTTTCCTTCATACATTCTGGACAGGGCATCATACATCTCCTTTGGAGTCTTCTTGTATGCCACTTGGGGAATCAAGTGGTCCTTAATAGAATCAACAATGATTCTCTTTTCCCTAATCAAGTCCTTCCTATACTTCTCTTTGGCTTCATCTTTCTCAGGTTCTACAACCTCATCTTTGATATATTGGACAAGATCATTCTCTTCAAGAATGAAACCAATCCTATATTTCCATGCTCGGAAATTCTCTATACCCTCTAACTTGTCTTCAAGCATAGTGCTTGGAGCCATCTTATCCAGGGGGGCATATAAATTGAAGTTTCTCAAAAGATAGAGTAACACTTACCAGGAGATATGCTTGATTGGATTGAGATAACTGGAGAACTCTGCTTCTGGAAACTTCAACTTTTCACCCTTCAAATCTGATCAACAACTTTCAAATCTGCAACAGAATTTCTGGCTTTCTGGTTCGCACCTTTTCTAGTTTTCTGGTGCATAGGTGTGCACTTTTTCTGGTTTACTGGTTTTTCTAGTTTTCTGGTCCAAAACACAAACTAGGGTTTGACTTTCCTGGAGTTCTAACCACTCAAAAAGTTTGATCTAGGGCTCAAAAATTCGATTTTGAGGAGGGCTATCTAGCCATGCAACCAAAATCCAAAAATTCCAACTTTTGCAGAAACCCTAATTTTCACCGAAGGAGGAGAGAGAGGTATTTTCACCTTGTGAAAGATGTCCTATTCAGGCTAGCTCTGATACCATGTTAAGTTTAGCCTAATTTCACAAGCAAGATGACTGAAAGAAACACAATCACAAGATAGACAAAGATCTACCTTGGGAAACCCTCATGGGGTAGAAAACCCAGCAAAGCTTTCCTCAATATAGATAATCAACCAATACAAAGATGTAGTCCTCAACAAGAGCTCCTTCTCCTCCTATGCAGACCACTCTCTCTCCTATGCGCCAATCACAAGTGAGTGAATGAATGAGATAAATGAGGAACACACCTCCTCTATTTATACTCATGTTCTAACTGACTTTTCACCCTAATGGGGCCGACCTCTACTAAGAGAGTCTAATAACCCCTAAAAAACTAACTCAGGGTCGACCTCACATGGGAGATATAATAACCCTAGTTACCACTCTCTCTCAGAGGAATAAACATCTCCAGAAATACAATAGGGTTTCCATGGAGGAATGGAACATCTCCGCAATAATAAAGTACAAATATAATATTCTTAGAAGTTACAATATTCAACAGCAATTGTGATTGGAGAACAAGAGGGATGTTTGTACAAATTAAAAGGTCAACCTGAACAAGCCTTGGTTCATGGCTACATGCAGCCAAGTGAACTATGGAAAAAAAGTCTTGAACATGTGCACTATAGAGCACTACCCATTGCAAGCAAAGCAGTTGAAGAACTTTCAGAAATCCAGTCGAAGCATGAAGGCGTTTGCAAAGGATGTGCGAAGGGAAAGAACATGAAGGCATTTCCAAGTAGCGAGAGAAAAGCAAAAGGAATATTGGAAATGATCCACTCTGATGTATGTGGTCCTATGTCATCTAGTTCATTAAGCGGGTATCTATATTATGTTTCATTTATTGATGAATTTTCCTGTAAGACTTGGATATACTTCTTGAAAGGAAAAGATGAAGTATTCAACAAGTTCAAGGAATTCAAAGCCTTGATCGAGAACCGCACTGAGAAAAGGATAAAGAAATTTCAATCAGATAATGGCGGAGAGTTCACCTTGGAAGATTTCAAGAACCTTTGCAGAGAATATGGGATTAAGAGGGAGTTGACCACTCCATACAATCCACAATAGAATGGCGTTGCAGAAAGAAAGAATAGAACAATAATGGAAGCAGAAAGAGCAATGCTTCATGACCAGGATATTCCGATGCAACTATGGGTTGAAGCTGCAAGGACAACGATGTATGTACAAAACCGTACTCCTCATCCAGTACTAGACAACAAGACTCTAGAAGAAGTGTTCTCCGGTGAGAAACCATAAGTCAACCATCTTAGGATATTTGGCTTCCCAGTATACATACACATTCCGAAGGAGAAGAGGACGAAGCTAGATCCTTCAGAAAGAAGGGTATATTCGTAGGATACAGTGAAAGCTCGAATGCCTATCGAATATACTTCTCAGGATTCAAGAAGATCGACATCAGCAGAGACATGACATTCGATGAAGACTTACCATATACCAAATCCAGAAGACAACCTATTGAAGACACTGAAGAACCTGAAGTTCCCAAGAATCAAGATGGAGTAATAGAAGAAGCAGTTCCAGAAGATCATGAAGACCGCGAGATAGAAGAACCATAAGAACCTATATATCCACCTCATGAGAAGAAATCCCACAAGAGTAAACCATCATGGGTACGAGAGGAAATACAATATGCAGAGAAGTATGGTGCTCCATAGGGATGCATAGAGAAAGCAAGAGACCTAGGCCATACTCCAACTATGTAGCCCTATTGTGCGAAATCATTAACAAAGAACCTTCCAACTATGAGGAAGTGCCAGAGAAGAAAGAATGGAAGGATGCCATGATCGAGGAATACCAATCGATTATGAAGAATGATGTCTGGGAGGTAGTTCTGAGACCAGAAGGGAAGTTTGTTGTGACTTCAAAGTGGATCTACAAGATCAAGCATGCTGCAAATGGTAGCATTGAGAAACACAAGGCAAGGTTTGTAGCACATGGCTTCTCCCAAAAGGAAGGAATAGACTATGAGGATACATTTGCACCTGTGGCGAGATACACTTCCATCAGATCTGTACTAGCACTGGCTGCAGTGATGAAATAGAAGTTACACCAGATGGACATCAAGACATCATTCTTGAATGGTGTAGTAGAAGAGGAAGTGTATGTGGAGAAGCCACTTGGATTTGAGACACATGACAGGCAGACTCATGTGTGCAAGTTGAAGAAGTCCTTGTACGGATTGAAACAGGCACCCAGGACATGGTACGATAGGATGGATAGCTTCCTGATGACCTTGGGCTTTACCAAGAGTAAAGAAGTTTCCAACCTTTACTACAAGGTTGAAGAGGGAAATCTAGTGATACTTCTACTCTATGTAGATGACCTATTTGTAATAGGGGAGGATGAGCTTATCATTGATATGAAGAGGAAGCTTTCCGCAGAATTCGAGATGAAGGACCTAGGTATGATGCACTATTTCTTAGGCATGGAGGTGTGGCAGAGTAAGGATGGAATTTTCCTTGGACAAGGGAAGTATGCAGTAGAGATTCTGAAGAGGTTCAAAATGATGGACTGCAAGGCAATGGCCACACCTATGGCATCGAACATGAATCTACCATGTGATGCTTCATCAGAGTCAGTTGATGCCAAGATGTATCATTAGATGATTGGATCATTGATGTACCTAGCGAACACGAGACCAGACATATGTTTTGATGTGAACACATTGAGCCAGTTCCTGACGGATCTGAGACAAGTTCACCTGGTTGCTGCAAAACATATATTGAGGTACCTGAAGGGTATAGTTGACTATGGGCTCATCTATGACGCAAATCAGAAGATTAACCTGCAAGGTTATGTTGACTCGGATTGGGAAAGAAGTGCTGCAGATAGGAAGAGCACTTTGGGATTCTATTTCAGTATGTGATCCAATATGATCTCTTGGTTTAGCAGGAAGAAGTCCTACGTGGCACTGAGTACAGCTGAAGAAAAGTATGTTGCAGCTTGTTTGGCTAGTTGTGAGGCAGTATGGATTAGGATGCTACTGTATGATTTTTTTGATCTCCAGTTAGAGGCGACTTGTATATTCCATGACAACCAGAGTTGTGTGAAGTTTTCCGAGAACCTGGTGTTCCATGACAAGTCGAAGCACATTGATATCAAGTACCTCTATATCAGGGATATGGTGCAGAGAGGAGTAGTGAAGCTCCAGTATGTTGCGATGGATGAGCAGATAGCCGATGTGTTGACCAACCCATTAGCCAGAGTGAAGTTTGAATACTTTAAAGAGAATCTTGGTGTTCTCTAGATCGAGGTTCCTCCTAAGAGGGAGAGATGAGTCTGGAAGACGCAGATGCACATGGGGCCATTCTCGCATGGTGGTAGGAAAGTCCTCCCACGTTGGTAGATGTAAGGGCCGGGTCATTCTCGCATGGTGGTAGGAAAGTACTCCCACATTGGTAGATGTAAAGGCCGAGCCATTCTCGCATGGTGGTAGGAAAGTCCTCCCATGTTGGTAGATGTAAGGGCTGAGCCATTCTCGCATGGGGGTATTTTTGTGCCTCCCATGTTGGTAGATGTAAGGGTCGGGTCTCACATGGTGGTAGGTTTGTGCATGCCATGTTGGTATACAGAGTCTTGCATGGTGGTAGGTTTGTGCCTCCCATGTTGGTAGATGAGGTCTCGTATGGTGGTAGGTTTGTGCCTCTCATACTGGAGACATCCACCAGTCATAAGACACTGTGTGTGCACCTAGGCATGATCTCATATGGTGGCAGGTTTTTCCTCCCATACTGGTAGACGTGGGCTGACCGTTGTGGGACATGTGAAGTGCATTTGGGCTGTGCTCTGTGAGATGATGAGTTGATCTGGATACGATGAAGTGATAGTAGGAGACATAGATGATTGTTGTGGAAATGTAATGATTGGTCCTGGGTTGTACCTACTTGATGGATTTCTCGCAGAGATGATGAATACCTACAGGAGAGCTAGGCATACATCCATCATGAAAAAGGGTTGGATCTGTATAACTTCCTATGATGACTAGATTCGAGAGATGTCACCAATCAATGATCGACATGATAAGGATTATAGCAGCAGTGACGATGATGATCCAGTGTTGATGATGATGTTCCAGCATTGAAGATGATCCAGCGATGAAGACTTGTGTCCAGATGTGTTGATGACTATGGCAAGATAATAACTTCCTAGTTAAGAGGGAGTGTTGATGTAATTGTAACTTCAGAAGATATTCACTTGTATTTTATATTGTTATTATTTTTGTATTTTATTTTTACCTCTGACGGAGATGTTTATTCTTCCGGTTAGAGATGTCATTATTACATTTGGTCATGTAAAGTCATTGAGGTAAATCCTCCTTTTTAAGTCGTGGCATTAGATCCCCCTAGATTCAGTTGTATTAGGGTTATAGAGTCCCCTAGAGAATTCAACCCAGTCAGATTTAGTTGGGGTCGACCTAGCAAGTGAAAAAGGTCAAGTGAAAGTAAAGTATAAATAGAGATCAAGGCTCTCTCATTTGGACACACACTCACTCACTCAAGTTCGCATTAGTGAGAGAGAGAAGAAAAGTTGGCATAGGAGGAAAGAGAGAGAGCTGCAGAAGACCATCTTTGTTTTGGGGTTTTACTTTTGTGATATTGTATTGGTGACTATTCTATCTCTGAGGAAGTTGCAGGGTTCTCCTTTATGGTTTCCTCGAGGAAATTCTTTGTGTCTATTGTGTTATGTTGTGCTTTTCATTCTTTCAGATAATATCCTAGATAATATTGATTAAAAGTTGAAAAACTAACAAAAACAATGGTTATGATAATCAAATACCAAAAGAACACTTATTCTAATTTCATGTATGACAACAACTTGGAGGAAGTGACTTCATACAAATATCACATAATTGATCTTCATCACAAGCTTAACTAGAGCTATTGTCTTGAGAAAAGGATTAATGGACAGTGGAAAGTTTATTATGGACTTGAAAATAGTTGTAAATCAGTAGACCTTTAGCTTTGGGATAAAAAGAAACTCCTCTTTGAGGCTCTCGTCACTGCTGTTATTTTATATGGGTGTGAAGTTTGGGGTTGCAACATCTCTAGAGAATCATGGAGAAGGATAGAGAAAATCCAAAATCACTTTAAAACATATAATCTCAAAATTAAAGGAAATACACCCTATCATATCCTCCTCATAGAAGTAAGTCGATGCCCCATTTAGAGCATGGCTATGACTACCTAGGTACCTATTGTACAAGAACAAGATAAACAACATGGGAGACAAGAGACTTCCTAAGATTGATTCATACTCTAGTCGAAACAACTTGTGACTTAAGCGATGTTGGCATAGAGATGTCATGTCTTGGCTGAATCATTGGGGAATTGAGGAAGAGGTAACTTTGCATAATAGTGATAATATTAAAAGTATTATTACATCTAAATTTAAGGAGACGTTTAGTGTAATAAAGAATTAGAGGATAAGTGAAAATTAAGATATTATAAGGAGGTGATCAACCCTAATACAGAATATCAAAATCATCTCTTTATTTTAACTAGTGTAAAGAAGAAAATCAACAGTGCAAAAATAAGAACAAACTCTCATGAGCTCCATAGTGAAACGGGACGTTGGACAATTGCCAAAATGTCATCGGATGAAATTATTTTTCATCTTGTGATACTAAGAGGGTTGAATATGAAAATCGCTTTCTCATAGAATGTCCTGTGTACACCCACATTATAGAACAATTGCAAAATATGTGCTACAATACTGACCTTCCTAACCTTTTAATAGATCACAACTATGGTGATCTAGGAATGCTTCTCTTAAATATTTTTGAGCACATAAATAAAATTCTAAATAAAACCAAGTGATTCCTTACCTTTTTTAAGGTCCATAGAGCAAATTTGGTCTCAATGGATTTTAATAACCATCACCATCATCATGAATGGTGAAGGACAAAGTGTTGGTTGAACAAAAGCAACAAGATATGGGCCCTACAAAGAAAATTCAAGCAAAAATATAGATGAGTCATTAGAGTATGCACGATTGATTCTTTTGAAACAAAAGGCACTTTATAGATTAGCGGGATTTGAATTTGGAGATAAGTATACATATCAAAAACATTATTGCACTAGTCTCATCTTAGGTACTATTGGAGCGATAATGCTTTGTCAATGCTCACCATTCCCACCACCAATGTAACTAATGTGATGAAGAAATTTGGAACCAAATCTCTTAGTATACTTCTAAAAATTGTTAATATTTGGTTGAGATTTTATCTTAAATTCTTTTAGATGGAGAAACTTGAAACAATGAGACAATTCAATCACATGAAATTCATACATCCATAACATAAGATACACCCTGTGGAAAATCCTCAAAACTATGAAAAAAACCCCCCCAACAATTCTTCTCAGTATAATATAATGGATAACAGTGAATGCTTTCTTTTACAACATAGCATATTGCTTTCAGAAGATAAGAGATCACCAAAAAACTATTGGTGAGGTTACAGAAGCAATATAGAAGAGAGATCAATTGGATGTGTTTTCCAATGTGCCCAACACATCAATAACAAGCAAGAACAATAACCTGCACCAAGAGGAATGGCTTTCCTTCAATGGAGAAGATAATTTGCTTCACATTGAATTCATTAATCCCGTATAACATATTTATACATTCTTCCCATGCATAAGCTTCTTCTAACTTCAGGATAACTCACCCTCATACTAGATGTATCAATCTTGCATGAAGAAGTGTGCCCCACTTCTTATGCAGTGCTTTATCTCACTAGACTGTCTCTTAGGATGAACTCACCTCTTAACTGAAAGCTTTACTACTTATTTAGGTGGATAACTTAAGTGTCATCATGCAAGTGTCGCAACTCAAGTGTCGTATTTTAGTTTAACATAAGTGTCGTCATGCAATAACACTTAGTTAATTAGATCTTCTTTGTTGTCACTTAGTTAACTCTCTTTAACTGATTCTTTCTTGATAACATCATTGTAGTGATCAATTCGATTTCTCCTTGATTTACTAAAGTGTCATATTTTATTTTAACTAAAGTGAAAACACTTTAGTTAACTAGTCATTCTTATTTAACACTTAGTTAACTATTATTAACTGAAATCATGTTGATTGATTTACTTGTAGTGACCATTGTGATTTATTCAGTTAACTGAGGAATCCATTGTGGCTTTAACTGTGTAATATCCCTGATCTGATATCAAATTATATTATCTCAAAATTCAAATATTAAAACATGAACTTGCAAAGTAGAAACTAGTTCTCAAAACTAGTGAAGAAGAAACTAGTCTAGGGTACTGATTAACCCACCTAGAGCTTGAATGATGGACACTTTTGGATATGAAAAATGTATTGGGGAATGTGAAGCAGCAAGGAAAAAAAATCAAGGCCATATTTAGAGTTATATTCACAAGGTACTAGCCATTTATGCTTCGACAACAACTATCACTGAAGTCTCCACAAGGCTTTCTAGGCACACCGACATATGCATACTAAACTCATTCACTTACAATTGACATCAACCAAAGTATGGATAATAGTAATTAACCCCTTAATATAATTCTGGACAATTTTTACAGAGGTTTTGGGAGGTTATGGCAGTGTTCGGAGTCAAGGGGAGAAAGAGCACTAGGATGGACTGCTCAACAAGTTTGTTTTTAGGCTCTCCCAAACAGGATGAGAGGGATAAAAATTCTTAGGGAGAGGCTTGGAAGGTCTTCAAAAAGGTCTCAAGAATATCATATGACTGATAAAACCAAAATTGAACAACCAGATATCTCTTAATTAAAACTTCTGCAAACTACTCAATTAAAAATGCTCAATGAGCTAGTCTTCAGAAATAGGAATACAAGTAGTCATAAAGGGTCACGAATCTATGATTTTTTATTTGGGATGGATTCTTCATTAAAATTAAAACCTAAAACAATTTTCTTAAAGTGAAATGGTTTCACAAAACTTTTTATAATGCAATTTCCTGAAAACTAGTCAAGTAAAATTGCACAAAGAGCTAGTCTTGTTAAATATGAGCACAATCAGCCTCTAAGCCTCTCGAGTTCATTCTATGATAATTAATGTGGATAATACATTAAATTAACAGAAGCAACAAACATTCAATTAGATGAATAAGCAATAAACATAAGTCTCATGGCTCAATCTTCACAAAGAGTCATTATTTTTGAGTTATTACAATGAATGGAAGAAGAATGTTACAGAGGAGTGAGGAGAGGATATTTTGTCACTAAATATGATATGTAGGATGATAATGAGCTACTATATTCTAATGGGAATCACACTGTTCTTTAGCATCTTCTTTCAAGCTCTGCAATAGAATGCTCTCTCTAAGTGAAACTCTACAGAACCACCTCAAATCATCTGGATCTTTGCATCAACTCCTGAACGATGGATATTCACATGAAATGGTTGGATCATATCTGAAAATTGGTATTAATGGATGCAATGGGTCATGTGTATAATAATGGAACCAGAACTATGGGGAACATCTCCCACAGGTGTCTAAGGGTGCATCACCGAAGCCTAGAGAAGCTTGAGCTTTCTCACACACAAATCATAGATTGTCAAAATATGTGAATGTGGTGTGCCCTACTCCTTTTATAGACTGGGTGACTTGTTGAGAAATTTAACCTTCTTGACCTCATCCAATGAACCTTCCTTGATTGAGTTGGCACTTTCCTGCTTTTCCACTGACTAGATTTTGTTCTCTTTTGGAAACTGCACCCTCCTAGCTTTTTTGGATGTTTCCTTCTTTTTACAACTGGCTAGATTTTGTTCTTTTTGGAAACTATACCCTCCTTATCTTTCTGGATGTTTATGCTTTTCCTCACTTTCCTGCTTTGTACACTTGCATTCTTTATGCACTTCTTTTGTCAGTTTCCTTCTTTTTTTTGACACCTTGCTTTGTGCATGCTTTCTTCCAGTTTCCTTTTTTCTTTTCTCTTCTTTTCTTTCACTTTCCTCTTCGGTGTGACAACTCATAAGGCTAACCTTATCTCTGTATGCACCCTTTTCATCATCCAACTCATCATCACATGTAATTAATAATTAAATACAAAAATAATAATTACATCCCCTTCAATTTAATTAATTAAAACAACTATAGGATAAATTATTCCTAGTTAATAATTTAATTTCCTAAGTAATGCCACCCCCTTATTAATTAATTAATTGACTTTCACTAGGATCCATGGGGTTTCGATGTGACATTGGCTGCTATTTGGTGTTGGAAAAATGGGAACATGGTAGTCCTCCCCTCCCAAGGTTGCTTGTCCTCAAGCAAGAAACCAACTACAACTCCAACAAAAGTTCCACCATGTTTCTGCTGCACCACTCTGATTATAGTCACTCTCCCAAAGAATGATTCTTCTTCAACAAAATTTTCAACCCAGCTAAGAAAGATGAGAAGAATTCCTGGGTCCCACTATCTATGCTACATGTCTCCCAGTGGAATTTTTACTTGTGGAAAACTGTCATTCCAAAGAATTCCAGGGTCCTACTGTCTCAGCTGCATTCTTCCAAACATCAGGATCAACATGAAGAATATATCATCATGGAGGATTTCTATATCACTCCACCAAGCTGGAAGTTCATCACTTCCAATGCAAAACCGAACCTCTATGAGTACCTCCAACCAAGTATGAAACTCCTTATGTTCTATGTGCAAACCAACACAGAGACTCACATGACTTATAGCCAATTTACATAGGTGACAATCCCATGTATTAAAGGCATCATCCAGAAACCATAGATTCCCATGAAACTTCTCATAAAATATGTATGATGTGTCATTCAACTTTCCACTAATGTAGACAGAAAACTCACCCTTAGGGGTGCTTAGATCCAATATGTATCCATTCACCCAATCAATGGATGAACAAACACTCCAACTGAATGCACTATTATGCATCATGGAGACATAAGATAGATGCCTCTGTTGTTTCTCATCAAATTGGAAATGGAATGGTGCACTTGTCAGGCCACATGAATTGACATTGGAGTCATCAATGGAATATGTGGGAGCCTCATGCTTCTCATGTGACACCCATAGGAAAAATCCCTTTACCCAAGCTTCATCCCTATGTGTGTTGGCTTCCATATGTATGTGGGGTGAAGGACAGTGAACCAATTCTTGGGAACAATTATCCATCAACTTTGTGGTTGTACCAACCGAACTGAGATCACGTGTCTCCTCCGAAACTGTGCAAATTCATTCATGATACAACTTATAATCTCCATGGCAATGAATAGGCGCTTGGACACCATATTGCTTAACTCCAAGCTCCCCAAGCACATGCAAATCAGATTGTACTTCATGTGCCCAGTGCACACAAGTACCAAAGATCAAAACAACTTTGTTCAAATGACAAGGGTGAAAGTCCCATGTCCAAGCACCAAAAGGGTAGGCATGAGCATCAAAATTCCATGGATGCCCATGTTGCTCACATAAAGTGTAAAATGTGTTGCTTGGGTTTTCACCCAAGCTTGTGCCAATGAGCACCTACTAAGGAAAATGGATTCCTTAGTAGCAGTCTCAAGAAAACAGTTAAAAAGTTAATGTAAACAATAAAAACTAATCTAACATGTGCATAATAAATTTGCAGTAAACAGTAAAAAAATTAGATCTTCCATGTAAAACAAATATTATTCATAAAAAATGGAGTTACACATGAAAGGTTACCTCAATGGTGAGGTTGGTTGAGCTTGAGCAGCCGTAAGGACGAGTTGCTCCAGTGCTCCAATGGTTCCTTCTCTTCTCCAAATGCAATGGGGATTGACCAAAATGGCTCACTCAAATGGTGGATCGAAGCACAAATGGTGGGCTTAGGCTCTCAAGAATGAATTTGGTAGCATAAGGATAGGCAAGAATGTGGATGAATAATGGGTAGCCTCTATCACCTTTTTATAGCTTTTGGGTGATGGAGAATACAACCATGGTTTAGGGTAACCGATGGTATTGGTAAATTGGTTTAGGGTTTATTTTCCTCTTTTTCCTTTTTTGAATATATTTTTGAATTTTATTCCCTTTTAATTGATTTTTGGGAATTTTGGACCCCTTTGGAGAGTTTTTGGTATTTTTTGAGGAAATTTAACTATTTTGAGGAGAAAAAGATGGATTTTGGCCTTTTTTGGTGACCATTTGAAGGTTTTTTGAGGTTTTAGAAGCTAAAATGGTAGGAAAAGTGGACAAATGGGTCATGTGACTAGGGAGATGAGCTAGTGAGCATTTTTTGGGTATCAATAGATTGCCCCCTGATGTGTGAGGGCAAGAGCTCATCGTATGGCCGATAGACATCATAGTTTCTTTGTCTTTTTCTTGGGGTTTGGAGAGGAGAAGAGACTGATTGGATACTGGAACAACAGTCCCGTACAAACTGTAAAAACTTAAAATACATGTCCTCAATAATGAATGAGGAATAATTTCAATATATGGACGAGGCGAGCATACCCATGCTCATATCAAGCTATATAAATAACAATGAGGCCCAAAAAAGGGGACTTGAACAATACATGGAGAATTGTTGTATACATCATAATGGTCCAGAGGGGACACAATGCTGGGACATACTCATGTTCAATACCATTACTGATATGAAGAACTGATACACTGGAGAAAAGCAATAGTCGTTTTGAATGTGTTATCAGAAGGACTGATGAACTGCTGGATCTGAAGGTGGTCAACAACTGGATGGATTCAACGACTGTTAGTCAGAATCTCAAGGGTACATTGGACTGTATCTGACTTGTGTACTCAATAAAGTATACAACTTGGGTACTTCTGAATATTATTGCCAAGTGCAGCCCAGATAGCCATAGGAACATATAACTGGTTGTTTCTAAAGTAGACTCGCCAATGTGCTAGAGTCAGGTGACATCCGGGGTCTTCGACTAATAACTTGAAAGGATCGATACCCTGTATGAATCTCAACAATGCAATCAAGATGTTGACATCGAGCATGTGAGAAACAATCATTTGGAGAGGCACTAAGGAATCATTTCGAACTGATCCGTAGGCACTCACCACTGATAATGATGAGTCCAGGGCACTGGGACCTCTAGTTCTATCCTCTAGAATAGACTGGCTGACATCGATAGAGGGAGACCTGCAACTACTGAGGAAATGATGTTTCCTTGATAGGAGCACGAGGTGTACAACCAAAGTGTGATAGTACTGATAGTGGGATTGACATACCATGGGGATGGGGAATAACTGGGGTCATAGAGTGGGGGGACTCAAACTTCCTTTGTTCAGAGTATGATGACATGGATGACCTGGCAACTAACCTTAGGTATGGGGATCATATCTTAAGGGATTAGGGGTAAGTACTACCGTGGGAGAGACTCAGGGGGACAAACTTATGTATGGTATCGAGAAATTCTCAAGGTGACATTTCGCAGAATACTCTAAAAAAAGGCGACCAAATTGAGGAAGCTGCCATGATGGTGTGATTATATATGCTTTGCTATGGCACCGAGCGACACTGTTGGGGTCTTATTCATGGTTTAAGGAGCTCAAAGAAGGGTTAGAAGTGTGCTTAAGAGATGGTATTGTCGTGTGGGTTTGAATGAGCCCAGGACAGTTCATGCTCAAGGCTGCTTTCAAATTTAGAGAGTCTAAAAGCAGTAAGTAGACTCCAAGGTGGTTCTTTTTCGTGTGTTAGTCTCCAAGGCCCGAAAAAGCATAAAAGGATGCAATGAAGAACTCTTCTAGCTGATGTGGCTAGACTATTCCTTTTTCGTAATTAGTCTACAAGGTCCAGAAAAGGGGTAAACTTATACTAGGTAGACGCCCTTTCAGATACTTTTAATGAGCATGAAAGGAAGCAAGATTGCTCGGCAATCTTTTCATTGTTTTAGGAGTCAGAAAAGAGCTTAACATAAACTCCCTAAGTGTCTTTTTCGTAAAGGAATTTATCGGCCCGAAAAAGGGATAAAATTATACCAAACAAAAGTAATGGTGAGGCAAGGAGGAAATGTTCAATCATGGGACATGTATGGGGACTAAGAATAGTGGTAGGGGGGAACACTGATGGGGCCTCCTTGCAAGTTGATGAATGGGAGAAAAACAATGCCATAATTGCAGTATGGATGGAGCAGAGGGATCATGTATAAGATGTGATGCATGAATTTGTGAAATTCGACAGCGGCGAATGCAGCACACATATCGAGATGGAAATGTGTGTGGACACAATGTCAAAAAGTTTTTGGTAAAAGTGAGAGACGATCTCAAGCATCATCATGAGCGTGGAAAACTAAATCCGACGATATAAAACTCGTTAAGAATGGACAAGGGCCGATATGACACGCAAATCGAGGCGACGAGGGGTGTGTGAAAGAATGCCTGAAAAATATGGTGGTGAGAACGAGAAATGATCTCAATCATCATCATGAGCGTGGAAAATTGAATCCGGCGATATAAAAATTCTCAAAAACGAACAACGGTCGATGTGGCATGTAAATCGAGGCGACGAGGGGCGTGTGAAAAAATGCCCGAAAAATATGGTGGTGAGAGTGAGAAATGATCTCAAGCATCATCACAAGCGTGGAAAATTGAATCCAGTGATATAAAACTCTTCAAGAACGGACAATGGCCGATGTGGCATGCCAATCGAGGCAACGAGGGGTGTGTGAAAAAATGCTAGAAAAAGGGGTTGGTGAAATCGAGAAACTGACTTGGCCACCGCGAAGTTCTCGCTGCGCTGACTCCAATGGTATCAACGGTTTGGAAAATGGACTTTGTATGATTATGGAATGGTTGAATGAAAATGGGTCAAATGTCTATAAATAGCAAGTGGACCCATAGTGACACGTGTCATTTGCACTGTTGAGTTTGACAGGAGATTTGAGTTAGCTAGAGGTGTTTCATCATTTGCAGGAGAACCGACCGTTGGATTTTCATTCCACGAGTTCCAAGTAACTCTATTAGTCCTTAGCTTTAATTTTATTTAATTTCGGGGGGAAATTGGGTCCTCAGGGGCGGTGTACCAGTCACGTGGGGTGACTAATGGGGTATATCGCAACTTCCAAGGCCTTTCGCGCGCTCCGGATCTCGCCTGTGGCTCCCACAGCTGCGATCGGGATCGCAACTGTGGCTTTCACAGTTGCGATCCAGATTGCAACTATGGCTCCCACAGCTGCGATCGAGATCGCAACTGTGGCTTTCACATTCGTGATCGAGATCGCAACTGTGGCTCCCACAGTCGTGATCGAGATCGCAACTGTGGCTCCCGTGGCCGTGATCGGGATCGCAGCTGTGGTTTTTACAGCTGCGATCTTGGATCGCGGCTGTGGGTCCCACAACCATGATTTGGAGTGTTACTAGGGGAAAAATGGTGGGTTTATGTGATATGGTTCTAATGATGTTTCCTTGTGTGTTTGGAAGGATGATCAGGAGGCTGAGGGCGTTGTGAAGGGAGCATGAGATACCATATGATTTGATGAGGATCATCCATCGGGATCATCGTGTTCAGGCGACTTTGGCACTGGGCTGGTTGCTGAAGTTTGCCCAGGTGATGCCCATGCGTTTAACACCTCATTTGTTGAACAGGTTGATCAGGTTCTTGGACCCGACCATTAGTGTGCTTATGGTTCAAGGTGAGAGATTGGATCTCACCTTGGCAGATGTGTATTTCCTGACTGGATTGCCCTGTTTGAGGATGATTGCAGACACTCAGCCTGGGAGGAGAGGGGACGTGGAGATAGATGATATGCTGCAGAGGTATTGTGTTCTGAGTGCTCGTGTGCATCAGAATGCACCGTTGGTCAGAGATTTGCAGGATCCGTCGACTTGAGCGGTCGCAACATGCGTGTTGCAAGTACTACGATCACTGGCGCCCAACCATGTGTCAAGAGGGAAGATGCAGTTGATCGAGCGAGTACTATTGGGGACTTATTATGCCTGGGGGAAGATGTTCCTTGCCAGCATTCAGCATGAGTTGAGCAAGGTGAGGTAGATTGGAGGGGATTTTAGATATGCTTCCTTTCTGTGTTGTTTCTTCTTTTAGCGAGTGCATTCGTTACGGCCCTGTGTTCCTATCCGAGATGGAGGCATGACGGAGCCGCGGATGGTGAGGTGGGGAGAGATGATGCACCGTTGTGGTGGCGGGGACATGGGCCAGTTTTTTACAACAGATATTTTCAGGCAGTGGCAGCAGATACCGGTTTTGATTGATGATTATCTGTACTGGGGGATGGACTACCGTAGGGACCCTGAGCTTCCACGACCTCCTGGATAGGCCTGGGGGCCTAATGGTACGTGTGTGTTTTTGTTTTTTCTTCGACATCATATTGTATTTTTTGCTTGCTAGTTTATGATGGTAGCTAGAGATGTTAGATGATGTTGACCTCTATTTGTTGGTTGTTGCAGATGTGGGACCACAACCACCAGAGGGTCATCAGGCCCGGAGGGGTCATATGGTGATCGTAGCCCCACCTGCCCCACTTGCTAGGGGAGTTGCACTACGATGGGAGGATGATGTGGACCTAGAGAACTTACGGGTTGGTTTTGATCACTTATTGAGCGAGGTAGCAGATGAGAGTTGGCGGGAGTTAGACCCAGAGATATTGGATTTGTGTTACGATGCTCCATGAGAGTGGAGATCGATCATGAGATAAGTTGTTGTATTGGCAGCAAAGAGGAGAGCTCGAGACTTACTGTACGTTCCTACAGATGATGATGAGTATCCAGAGGAGGAGGATCCATAGGAGGAGGAGATAGAGGAGGAGTAGGGAGAGGATGAGTCTGCCGCAGAGGCAAGTGATGATGAGGACACTGACCGAGGAGGGTATTCTGACTAGACTATCCGTGATCTACCCCCAAATGCTGATGAGCATATGGGGATTTTTTTGTATATACGGCTGATGTATTTTTGTATATTCGTGTGTCGAGGGCACTCTTTGACATTTTATGACTATATGATATATATTTATGCACATAGATGCATTTTTTGATGATATAGTCGTGTATGCACATCTGTCATTGTTTTTATGTTTTGTTGCACGTGGATGCAATTGTTATGTTTCTGTATGCCCGTGGAGGCACATTCTATGATTATGATATGCACGTGGATGCAATATTATGATGGATTCTTTTGTTGTTTCTATGGTTTTTTTATGCCCATATGATGTTATGTTGATGCATGGTTGATGTCCTACATGGTTTGGTTGACGTGCCAATCTAGAATGTTGTTAGCCATTTGGTCTGCCACACTGTTTTGATTTCTTGGGACATGAGTGAATGAAATGGATTGAAATTGTGTAATCATTTGTTTAGTGCATAGGAATTTTCTAAAGAGGCAAGGATCGTGTACCTGGTAACAATTGTTGAGTTGGGAAACAAGAAGCTGGGAGTCTAGGAAGACACAAAGGTAACTTATACCCATCTGGAGGGAAGCGGTCAAGAGATCGGTCATAGCATCATACTCAGCCTGGTTATTTGTAGCAGCACCTATACATACTCCGTCGAGGTGAATCAACTCATGTGAGGGGGAATAGAGTACCCAAGCTGCAGAGGCGAGATTTGGAGACCAGCGACTTGCACCATCGTCAAAGCCAACATAGTAAAGTGGAACAAGATCCATCTGTGGTCATGCAGGAAAAAACAAAATGTAAGGTTTTGAAGGATGAAAGCGAAAAAGGAATCAAAACTGTACAATATGGACTATGGTGTCCCAAAGATGTTATGGGTAAAAGTGTTTGAGGTACAACCCATTGCGGGGGTTTCACAGGGGGTTACCTTCTAAATTGGTTAGAATGTATGCCCTGTGTCCAAGGCAGGTGTGTATAACGTAGGGGCCTTGCCACATGGATTCAAATGTTCCTTTACCCGTTTTGTCATGGGATTGATCGTAAACAAGTACAAGGTCTCCTTCATAGAAGTCTCTTGGGTGAGCGTGCTTATCGTAGCCGGCTTTGGAGTGGTTTTTCATGGGTTCAATGGTTTGGAGGGCTGCGCGACGATCCTCGTCAGCTTGTTCCAATAGAGTAAGCATTGTTCGAGCTTTGAGGTATCTGGGAGGAGTTCGATGGCGATATGCAATGTTGGGATCTGACACTCAATGGGGAGGACAGATTCCACACTGTAAACCAAATGGAAAGGGGTAAAATCGGTGGTGGTCTTAGTGGAGGTACAATAAGCCCACAGTACAGGAAAAAATATATGCCAATTGGACTTATGTCGGTCGACAGTGGGCTAGAGGATTGTCTTAAAAATTTTGTTAATGGCCTCGACTTGGATGTTCCCTTTGGGGTAGTAGGGGGAGGCGTACTGATGTTTGAATTTGAGGAGGGTTGAAAACTCTCACCAGATAGAGTCCTCAAAGTGAGAGCCATGGTCGAAGACGAGTTGTTTAGGTACTCCAAAATGAGTAATAACGTGGTTAAAGAAGAAGCGGGTTGGAGTGTCGGCTGTGCAGTTGAAAGTAGGCATGGATTCTGCCCATTTGGTGAAGTAGTCGACAACCAACGATGTATTTATGACCACTAGCTGATGCAGGATTACATTCCATGAAGTCAATGGCCTATTTGCAAAAAGGACCAACGGTGAGAACCGAATGAAGGGGGGCGAGCGGTGTCCTTGACTTGGGGGCAAAGAGCTGGCATTTGTGGCAATGTTTGACCACTGTGATGCAATCAGTAAATAGTGCGGGGCAAAAATACCCTACGTGGATAACCTTTTGTGCAGTGGCCATTCCCCAAAAATGGTCGCCGCAGGGACCGCTATGACAATCATTGAGAACTTGTTATGCTTCCTCTCATGAAAGGCAACATCATAAGATGATGTTAACACCGCATCGATATAGGACATCGCCTAGGAGGAGGTAACGGGAAGCATGGTGATAGATGTGACCACGTCCATCACGATCAACATTGGGTCGAAACTTTTGTGTGCGGAGGTAAACCAAAATGTCGTTGTACCAAGGGTCATCTGACGAGATGATGAACAAATGGTCGTCAGTTAGATTGGTGGTGACCAAGGGTGATGGCGATAGGGATGGTAGATCCGTCATGATTTGAGCAAGTGCAAGGGCTTTGGTACTCTTAGGGGTTGTGAAAGTTAGGTCATACTCTTGTAGGATGATAACCCATTTAGCAACGCAGTCTTGCAGAAGACGACAGTTCAAGAGGTAGACCATGGGGTTGGAGTTTGCGATAACTGTAGTGTGGCTTATGAGGATGTAATGTCGCAACTTTTGAACTAAAAAGACAATGGCGAGGGCCATTTTCTCTTCGTGCGGGTAACATAGTGGTGGGCCTGATAATGTCTGGCTCACTTAGTAAATAACATGCTCTTGACGAGCAAGGTCTTCTTGAACAAGAACTCCAGAAATGGCATAGTCGGATGCTGAAACATAAAGGATGAAGTCTTTAGAGAAATCCAGAGGGGAGATCAATGGGGCATGTGTGAGAGATTTCTTCAGGTCTTCAAAATATCCTTGTGCTTGGTCGTCCCACACAAAAGGGATGTGGGTGTGGAGCAAATGAAGGAAACCATGGACCGTCGTGGCATAATCGGGGATGAAACGGCGGAGGAAATTTGCCTTCCCCTGAAGGCTCTGTAACTGTCGAAGCATACATGGTGATGGGAGGTATAGGATGGCTTGGACTTTTAATGGGTCTACGGTAATTCCTTTATGTGAAATGATAAACCCTAACAGACATCCTGTCGGAACGCAAAAGACACACTTGAGTGGGTTCAAGCAGATCTGATACTTGCGACAATGCAAAAATACCTGCTGGAGGTCGTTCAGATGGTCCGATTGTTTCTTGGATTGAGCCGTGAGGTCGTCGAGGTAAACTAAGATGATGCTAACCAAGTCATGAAAACAATATGTCATGGCCTGTTAGAAGGTGGGGCCAGCGTTTTTAAGTCCGGAAGGCATAAATTGATAAGCAAAAGTGCCCCATGGGGTGGTGAAGGAAGTTTTGTACTGATCTTCTTTGTGGACATGTATTTGATTATACCTAGAGAAACCATCCATGAAAGATAGTGTCTCGTGCCCTGCACATGCATTGATGAGATGATCGATAAATGGCGTGGGGAAGTTGTCTTTGGGACAAGCTTGGTTTAGGTCACGAAAATCGGTATAGACACAAATAGTGCCTTGCTTTTTGTTGACTGGTACCGAGTTGGAAACCCAAGTGGTATAAGCGATGGGGTAAATGAACCCAGCTATATAGAGCTTCTCAATTTCAACCTTGATGGCGGTAAGCTTAGATGGGTGGATGTGGCATTGTTTTTGGTGGACAGGTGGTATGTTGGGCCAAGTGTCAATATGGTGTTCTACGATAGCGAGGTCAAGAGCTTCTTGTAAGCTTGTACCTCATCATCGGTGCATGATGCGCCCAAAGAAATGAGTTCGAGTGTTCCGGGCTTGGTAGAGATGTCAAATTTAATTATGGGTGAAATATTGGCCATATTGCCTTCCTCAAAGGCATCAGGAGCTAGGATGGGATCTTTAAACCAGTCAACCTTGGTGGGAAGGAAATATTTGGATTCAACGGAGAATTGATTTGTCATGGAGGAGGTATATGCCTCAGGGATGAAATATGATCGATGGTGCATATCATCCTAGGGGTAGTCGGGTGCGGTAAGTGCTTCGAGTATTTCTTCGTCACTGCGAAAGCACTGTATCGTCAAATTAGTTGACTGAGGTGCATTGGTGGACGAAATCATATAAATGGTATTAATTTATTTCGAGGAGGAAGATGTTGGGGGATATATTTCCTCGATAATAGGAGGGGATGTCTCTAGGTCGGCATGATTCAGTTCATAGAGGGCTTCTTTGTAATCCTGGAGATCAGAGCAGCGATGTGAGTAATGTCTGTAAATACCACATATTGCACAAGGGTGATTGGTATGCAGTGATTTATCACGAGGATGGGGGGTAAGGTCAAGTTTAACAACTGGGATGTTAGCATCGTCATCTAACATTTGCATGTGTTCCTGAAGTGTTGGTAGTTGTGGACATTGATGGGTAGCATGGCCTAAATTGTCGCACAAAGAGCATTTGGGGGGAGCACGAAATGTTGGGGGCTTCTTTGCCAGCTTTGGAGTAGGTGGGGCGGTGTGGGTTGCAGGTGAAGCAGTGTAGGTTTGTGGGCCTCTGGCCCTAGTGTAATGGGGCGGAGGAGGTGCATTACTAGATGTTGATGCAGTTCTCACCCTTGGAGGTGGTTCATTCATCACAGTGATAGGTTGGACAACTTGTAAAATGACAGTTGGTGTTGGGGGAGGATTTGGGGTGGGCAGGTACCACACAGGTAGTCCTAAAGTTAACCCTGGAAGATTGAGCGTAGCCATTACTGGGGTGCTGACTCCTCCTGAAGGGGGAAATAGAAACGAGATAGTGTGGATTGGTGTGGCTCCGACATGAGTGGGCACTGAGGGTGGTTGCGGCAGTAAAGGGGGCTATTGGTTAGGTGTCTGCGTATTGTGCGAGAGGGTGCATAAATCATATATCTCGACTGTCTGCAAAGGGGGTGGAATGGATTGGAATGTGGAATCCATGGGTGTATCCAAGTATATTCTAGGTCCGACTATGGAGACGAACGATGTAGGTGTGTTCTGAACGGGTTGTTCAATCACAGGGAGAACATTTTCAGGTGCGGCGAGGACGTTAGGATCGTAGTACGTCAGTTGATCGACCTTGACCACATGTCCCTCATGGGGGAACATCATAGTGCAGAAGACTGATGAAGTGACAGCCTTCATGGCATACATATAACTGCATCCAAGTAAGAGGTTGTAATCAAGTTGGGCATTGATCACCTCTATATCGATAAGGATCATTTTTCCACCTAGCTGCACAGGAACATTGGCCAAAAGGCCTTGTGGTTGAGTTGAACGGCCATCATAAGCTCGTAATGTGGTGGTGGATGGTTGTAGTGTAGGAGATCCGAGCTTCTGCCAGACAAATGTTGACATCATGCAGGTGGAGGCACCTTCATCGATGATGCATCGATGAATGACAAGGTTCCAATTGGATACAGAAACCTGAAATGCTAATGTGGAAGGCAGACGTGGTTCGGCTTGGTCCAAATCGAATGCCATCATTTGTGAGCCAGAAGGGTCTATCGCACCAATGGTGGATAAAAATATTTTTCGCTGTGTAGGACAATTTTTTAAAACTTCCAGGGCAGACATAGCAACGGGTGACTGGGCTAATTCATCTACAATATTATAATTTGAGATGGCACGAGTGTTAGGATTATTGTTGATCCATCATAATGGGAAGTGAGGGGCTTTAGGGACCCCGTCCAAAGGTGTAGTAGGTATGCATAATGGCTGATCAGTTGGAAGGGCATTGGTGGTGGGATCAACGAGCATGGCTTCAGGGGTGGAGCCTTATTGGTTTTGGCATGTTTGGAGGTGGACATCAGTCGATGACATCATTAATATATGGTGAGTACCTGTGTCCATGTGTTGGTAATCAGTTGCAGCATAAGTGATTTGCTGCTGTGGTGCCACGGGTCCTTGTGGGGGATCCAACGGACGAGTGTTCACAACTCCTTATGTGGGTAAAGGATTCTGCAGCACCATGGGTTGTGGTCGAGGAGGTGGCGCTGGCTGTGTCGTGTTCCCTTGGCGTTAGGTGTCATCAGTCCATAGTTGGCGCGCTCGCTCCAAATGGGGGCAAGTGTGTGTGTAATGGTTGTATACCCCTCATATCGAACATGGATGGTTTGTTTGTAAGTTAGGGTTTTTATCCTGTTTAGGTGGTCGATCAAGGTTTTGGTTGGTGGGTATAGCATTGTTATTATTTTGAGGATTGGGTGGATGACCGCCTTGGTTTTGAGTTTGGTTGTTTCCATGGTTTCGTCCTCTTCCGCGGTTTTGTTGGCCCTGGTGATTACATTGGGTATTTTGATTTTGTGACTAGTTCTGCTGTGCATACACTTGCCCTTAGGAAGTAGGGGGATTTTGAGGTTGCACAGGTGCTAGAACAGGCTAAGGTGGATAATAAGTGGGTGGGGCTGGAGGTGGTCCAGGTGTTGATTGTGGTTGTTGGTAAGTCTGAGCGACTGGAGGTTTTGGTGTTGTGGGCATTGCTTGTGGAGGGTAATAATCCAATGGGGCTTGTGAGTGAAAAGGAGCATGAGTGGCCTATTGGTGATAATACATAGGAGGTGCACAAGCTGAAGTTGCGTTACCGTAACACTTTGGTGGACATGATGGTCCATGAGTGTGGTTGGAGTGTGCCATGGGAGCATACGAAGTTGTAGCTCCGGAATGAGATGTGGCCTGGGAAAGGTCGGGGCCAGTATTATTGCTCATAATGGAAAAGGGTTGGTTGTGTGACACAACATGGCCAATGATGTCGTCGGAGGTGTGGGATGCCCTGGCACATCATTCCTGGAGGAATCGCCATGGGGGGCGTCAGGTAAAAGTGTATATAGGTAGCCAGACTAGGGGTAGATCAAATCAAACTGCTGGGCTTTGAGAATGGATTCTTCTTCCGACTGGGGTCATTCAGATGCAACATCTTTAGCAATGGCTGGAAGGAGAGATTTCAAAAACTAGTACAAGAAGATACGATCATCTAACTTTATCTTGCATAAACTTCAGCGTTTGCGCTACTCATGAATGTGATCCGTGATGTGGGTGGCCGTATTCTGCCTGTAATACAATAGGATCTCTACTCTCGTGTCGCAATGGAAGGGTAGCTGGAAGAGCTACAGAAAGGTCGAGGCAAGGGATGTAAAGGTGGGGTGGGTCTCATGAGGTTATTCAATATACCACTTAGCTACAGAGCCAGTGAAGGTTTGTTGCAACAAGCGTAGGCAGATGGAGTCATCAACTATGGAGTTGAGGAACACCATATATGGAAAGACATGATGTGATTTTGGGGATCCTCACCCGCCTTTCCCTCAAACTTAGGGATGTATGATGGGAATTTGGTAGGCATGTGAGTCCAAGTGGGATCATGTCAGATAGGATCGTTCGTTAATATTTCCAGGTCAAGGAGGTTGAGAATAGCCATAAATGGAGAACTGGTAGAAGAATATGACATGGTCACTGGGGCGTATGTGCTGGTGGTAGCATTGTTCATCAGGCCACTGCCCCCAAAGGGAATATGAGCCGTGACGGGGATGTGACCTCCAAACACAGGTGTGGGGTTCGTGTGGGAGGGGCTTGCACCTCCAAGTGTAATGTGGGTCACAGATGGGGTGGGATTGAGTCCAGTAGCTGTTGGAATTGGAATAGTGATGGGATGGTAGGTGTGGGTCTCATTGCTGGAATACCCAGGGTAGTTGTTGTAGTGGTGGCTAATGTGGTGGCTGGGGTGGTGGTGGATGCTCCACCAGCAATCCCTGCAAAGAAGGGGTTGGAAGTCATGCCAGCCATGGGGCTAGTCGGTGTTGTATATGTAGGGTTTTTTTATTCTGCCTTAGAGTCAGATGTGAAATGAGGGATGTCAGAATCAGGTGACGAGGCTCTACGCTGGTGATGAGTGGAGTTAAGTGATAAGGCTCTACGCTAGTGATGAGTGGAGTTAAGTGATAAGGCTCTATTCCTGTGACGAGCGGTGTCAAGTGAACCGTGCTACGGGGTTCACCCCGGAAGCACCGAGAACGTCTCAGGGACTCAATGGTGACAGATGGATTATAAAACTAGTAGGTGGTGGCGAATGAAAAGCTCAAAAACCCTAATGCAACCGGGTGTGCAGGAGGAGAGCGCAAAAAATATGGCACTCAGGCCAACAATCAAACTCAAAACACTCACTATAACAGTTGTGCTACGGTAAGCGCAGTGACCAGAAAATGTGGTCAGAATACAAACAAGCAAACGACTCCTAAAATAAAAAATGGTGTAGTCGCTAAACCAGGGGGAGGTAAGAGAGCATGAAAACGCCTAACTAAAAGGTATGCTGGCTCAAACCAGATGTATCCTCTGCAAGGTGATGAAATCCAAGTCAGACAATACGAAAAGTAGAATCAAGTGGATAAATGTCCCCCTACCAGGAGGGACAATGGGTAAAGGAATCCTAGAAGAGTGGCTACTAAGATACCCCGTTCATGACACATCCAGAAAGGTAAATCTGCAGCTCCTGTTCTATCGTCGTTGTACTCCCACAGGGGTGGTACAACGAGTAGGTAGCCTTTGGTTACTTAATGGCTTGCGGTATTCCACTTAGGCCTCCGGAACCAGTCTTGCTACTTCGACCCTCCTAAGGGAGAGGCCTTTCCAACAAATTGGTGTATAATCGTGTCAAAAAATACTAAGGGATTTTGGTAACCTAATGGGAAACAACTATGTTTCAAGTGAAAATTACCGAGGGGTGTTATTTGGATGCCTATTACCTCCATCCTACATAACTACAAAATTATTTTATGTTCCCCAAGTGGGATTAGAAGGTTGGTTGAGTTAAGTAGATTTTAAGTCTTACTTGTATTAAGGTGACATATTGTGTGCAAGTGAGATAATGTATCTAACAAAATGCCACGCTTGGGAAACAATCTATCAAATGCAAGTGCTGAATTTAATTGCAAATGCTGAAATTTAACTGTAAATGCTAAAAAATTTCTTTTTCAATAAAAATACTGAAAAACCTGTAAAGTGGTACAGTAAAGCAAATGACAGAAAAATAGAAGGGATAGTTGGGGCTGCAAGCAAAACATGTGGCTGTCAAAGGTGCACAAAAAACTGGGCCAAAAAATGGGCAAAAAAACTCAGAAAATAGATCTTAGGTTTTGGTCCGAAACTAGGGATCTGGGCCGCGGGTATCAGTCGAAATCTCGTGCTCTGGATCGCGTCTTAGAGGCTGACAGAGGTGATCTGGGTCGCGGCTATGAGGCTACAAGGTGCGATCTAGATCGCAGCTATGAGGCTAAATGGGGTGATCAGGACTCAGAAGCCGAATGGTAGATCGCGGGTTTGGGGTAAACAGTCGTGATCGTGTTTCAGAAACCCAGTTGCAGAGCGCGGGTTTGGGGTAAACAGGTGTGATCGGGGTTGCGGTTATGGGCCTAATAGTCACGATCAGGTTATGCAGATCTGGTTTGCAGATCGGGGGTTTGAGACAAACAGGCGCGATCTGGGTCGCAGGTTTGGGCTAGGTAGCCACGATCTAGGCAGCAGCGGCTCTGGGGAAAAGAAAACATGCGCTCAACGGCGCGAAAATGAAAGCTAAAACTGAAAAATGGGGTTTACAGGCCTTGCAAAAACAGCAATAGGCTTGGGCTACAAGGTGCAGGCTTAAGGGTTGATCAGATATACAATATTGAAGTAAAATAACAACAAAAACAAGAACAAATCTAAATCTAATCAGAGATTCAAAGAAAAGTGGAGTCGCCAAAAACTGTAGCTTGGGTTTTCACCCAAGCTTGTGCCAATGAGCACCTACTAAGGAAAATGGATTCCTTAGTAGCAGTCTTAAGAAAACAGTAAAAAAGTTAATGTAAACAATAAAAACTAATCTAACATGTGCATAATAAACTTGCAGTAAACAGTAAAAAAATTAGATCTTCCATGTAAAACAAATTTTATTCATAAAAAATGGAGTTACACATGAAAGGTTACCTCAATGGTGAGGTTGGTTGAGCTTGAGCAGCCATAGAGACGAGTTTCTCTAGTGCTCCAATGGTTCCTTCTCTTCTCCAAATGCAATGGGGATTGGCCAAAATGGTTGACTCAAATGGTGGATCGAAGCACAAATGGTGGGCTTAGGCTCTGAAGAATGAATTTGGCAGCATAAGGATAGGCAAGAATGTGGATGAATAATGGGGAGCCTCTATCACCTTTTTATAGCTTTTGGGTGATGGAGAATACAACCATGGTTTAGGGTAACCAATGGTATTGGTAAATTGGTTTAGGGTTTCTTTTCCTCTTTTTCCCTCTTTTTCCTTTTTTGAATATATTTTTGAATTTTATTCCTTTTTAATTGATTTTTGGGAATTTTGGACCCCTTTGGAGGGTTTTTGGTATTTTTTGAGGAAATTTAACTATTTTGAGGAGAAGAAGATGGATTTGGCCTTTTTTGGTGACCATTTGAAGGTTTTTTGAGGTTTTAGAGGCTAAAATGGTAGGAAAAGTAGACGAATGGGTCATGTGACTAGGGAGATGAGCTAGTGAGCATTTTTTGGGTGTCAACAAAATGTATCAATTAATTATCCGTAGAAGCAAGCAGGAATGTCTCTCACGTGTTTTTTCTCCCAAATAATAAAAGAAGAGACACTCCAATCCAATGGTCTAAATGGAAAGCAAGGTGCTTCCCCATGTGAAGACTCCCAATGGCTCAACTCTCTGCCACTTGTCAAAGTATGAATGTAATCATAATATGTCCCACTAAATGAATTCATGAGGAACCATATGGAACTTTATGTGAGGTGGCATCAAATATAGGCATGATATTCCTCTGCAAATGCTGGGTAGGAACTGGTGCCATCATTAAATAAGATGGAGCGAATATGGGAGCATTTTTCTCCTCTTCAGGCATCATCAAAAATAAATTCTTGACCCAAAATTCATCCCCAAATGACATGGAAGAAGGGTCTGATGTAGGATCATGGACCAAAATATCATCTCTACAAACCTCATCCAACAAGCTAATGGATGCGTCAACTCCATCCAAGGCTGGTCCATCAAACATGAGCTCTTTTGATTCCTCAATGGAAGAATGACTCACTCTAGGAAGAAGCACAATTTTGCTCTGGGCAGCTATATGTGCTTAGAACTCTTCATCTGCATCTAAAAATTCCTCAAGCACATGCATGTCATCATGGACCTCATGAACCACCATCTCATGAGGCTCCTCCATATAAATATGAACGTCGTCAACTGAAAGTGAAGGGTTGACTAGAATGTAGGAGGGAATGTGTGATCTCTGCAACTCTTGGTGAAGTTGCTCTATCTCCATCTTAGAGTCCAAGAGGGAACTTTGAGTGATTCTCAAAGAATCTTGGGTGGCCATCAATTCATCATTGAGATTTCAAATTCCATCATCATCCTTCAAGGATGCTCCAAGCAACATATGAAAAAGCTCATGCAATTAATCCCTGTTAGAAAGCATGTGTGAAAAATTACCTTGGATTGTAGACATTGCTCTCTGAATCTTATCCATGGCTTCAAGGAAAGATGAATCTTCCAATGAAGCAGCTCTCCACCAAAACTGTGACACTGAAACATGTGTGTCATGGAGAGTGTGTAAGGCCTACTTGATCTTTCTTTCATGCATCTTGAGTGCCCTTTCAAAAGGAGAAGGTTGAGAATGAACCTCCTCATAATCTACCAATGGATCAACCTATTGAAGCTCATGTGGTGATAGTGAGATTGATCCTAGGACTTCTTCCTCAACTGCAAGGACTTCATATTCTTCAGTATTAGGGGAACTTGTACTTGCAACAACCTCATATAGTGGTATCTCTATGTCAACAACATAGAGAGATGGACATCCATCAGAAGATGTCTCCTCAAAACTTAGGCACCCATCAGTAGGTACCTCATCACAGCATCCATCAATAGTTGCTTCTTCAGAACTCGAGAAACCATTAGTAGATGCCTCTTCTTGGCACCCATTGTTGGAATATCTTATATTCCTTGGAAGGTAATAATTTCTTTGTATTATGTCAGAAGTTATCCACAATATTATGTAAAAGAGTAATACATTATATCCCATATTCATTATGGTAAAGTATACTCTTGATATCCATCATTATATAAAAAGATGTTATTATGGAGAATTATATTATTCCACATGCAATATGTGAGAGTAATTCCGACACATATCTTGGTATATAATAGCGTCAAGGGAGTCACATCATATATAACAAGTGATAAAGTGGTATATGCTCATAGATAGTATTGACACATGGTATTGTGATCTAAAGCTTTGCTATATTGTATTGGGGTTATTTATATTTGCTCTCTTGTAAGATTGAAGGAGATTTCTGGAGATAATAAGAAGACAACCTTTCTGTGGACGCAACCCAATTGGGTGAACCACGTATATCTGGTGTATTCTTTTCCTTGTTCGCTTTTTGTTCTTATTTACTATGATATGTTATTGATTGCTAAGATAGGTAAGCTAGTTTAGCTATATCTAAAGTTCTGACATGGTATCAGAGCCAGTTGCTATGATCTAGCACCTTCTATATATTTCAATCAATAAATATTATCATCTGAGAATTGTTTATTTTGTAGATTTGATTTCTATCCAGTAGCCATTAGGCTTGTCTTCAAATCTGGGCATATTTCTGCAGTTTTTTTTCTAACCCTAAACTTGTTGTGTAGAGTTTTGCAAAATTGTTTCAAGGGTTTCTTGATGTTTTTTTTGTAGATCTATATCATCTTTTTATTCTCCTCAAGGATATCTATCTTCCGGTTTCCAGATCAAAACTTTTTTGTCCATGTTTGGTAGACTTTCTGCAGGTTTCCGTGTTCGGCTTATTCGACACTGTTTTTGGCCTCAAACTGGACACTCGCGACTTTTCCTTCGCAGAACCTGTGGTTAACTGTAACTTTCCCTACTACAAACCCACGAGTATACTGTAGACCCACAAATTTCAGTGTACATACCCACAAGTGCTACAACATACTCGCGTCTACTCTACTATTGAACTCATGCTTTCTTCAGTGTACTCGCTACCCTACTATGCAGCGACCCGCAAGTGCTTCAGCATAACCGCAACTTTACTGCACAAAGACCCGCGAGTAGCCATGACTCCACCATACAGCAACCCGCGAGTAACCGCGACTGCACCGTACAAAACCCATGAGTATCAGTGTTTACCCGTGATTTTACTGTTGAAAGACCCGCGAGTGACTTTTCTTGTAAATTTTCAAAAGGACTGTAAGTAAAACTTTTTTTTCTTTACTGGTTTTCTAACTGTGTTTCTGCATATCAGTATGGTAAAGTGCATCACTTTTTTGTTATTGACTTTTTTCTCTTGTCATTTCTAGCATTTGGGTTTCTTGTCAATATTTCTATCATTATGACTTCAGAAGTAGCTTCTGTTCCTGAACTTGTTGGTCCTAACTATCTTGCATGGAAAAGAAAAATGATTGATGTTCTCAGGAGTAAGAAGCTATGGAGGATTGTTATGGTAAAGTATACTCTTGATATCCCTCATTATATAAAGAGATGTTATTATGGAGAATTATATTATCCCGCATGCAATATGTGAGAGTAATTCTGACACATATCTTGGTATATAATAGCGTCAAGGGAGTCACATCATATATAACAAGTGATAAAGTGGTATATGCTCATAGATAGTATTGACACATGGTATTGTGATCTAAAGCTCTGCTATATTGTATTAGGGTTATTTATAGTTGCTCTCTTGTAAGATTGAAGGAGATTTCTGGAGATAATAAGAAGACAACCTTCTCATGGATGCAACCCAATTGGGTGAACCACGTATATCTGGTGTATTCTTTTCCTTGTTCTCTTTATGTTCTTATTTACTTTGATATGTTATTGATTGCTAAGATAGGTAAGCTAGTTTAGCTAGATCTAAAGTTCTGACATGGTATCGGAGCCAGTTGCTATGATCTAGCACCTTCTATAGATTTCAATCAATAACTATTATCATCTGGGAATTGTTTATTTTGTAGATTTGATTTCTATCTAGTAGCCATTAGGCTTGTCTTCAAATCTGGGCATATTTCTGCAGTTTTTTTCTAACCCTAACCTTGTTGTGTAGATTTTTTCAGAATTGTTTCAAGGGTTTCTTGATGTTGTTTTTGTAGATCTATATGATTTTTGGATTCTCCTCAAGGATATCTATCTTCGGGTTTCCAGATCAGAACTTTTTTGTCCATGTTTAGTAGACTTTCTGCAGGTTTCCGTGTTCGGCTTATTCGACACTATTTTTGGCCTCAAACTGGACACTCGCGACTTTTCCTTCGCAGAACCTGCGGTGAACCATAAATTTCCCTACTGCAAACCCGCGAGTATACTGTAGACCCACGAATTTCAGTGTACATACCCGCATGTGCTACAGCATACTCGCATCTGCTCTACTATTGAACTCATGCTTTCTTCAGTGTACTCGCTACCCTGCTATGCAGCGACCTGCAAGTGCTTCGGCATAACCGCGACTTTACTGCACAAAGACCCATGAGTAGCCATGACTCCACCATACAGCAACCCGCGAGTAACCGCGACTGCACCGTACAAAACCCGTGAGTATCAGTGTTTACCCGTGATTTTACTGTTGAAAGACCCGCGAGTGACTTTTCTTGGAAATTTTCAAAAGGACTGTAAATAAAACTTTTTTTCTTTACTGGTTTTCTAACTGTGTTTCTGCATATCAGTACGGTAAAGTGCATCACTTTTTTCTCTTGTCATTTCTAGCATTTGGGTTTCTTGTCAATATTTCTATCATTATGACTTCAGAAGTAGCTTATGTTCCTGAACTTGTTGGTCCTAACTATCTTGCATGGAAAAGAAAAATGATTGATGTTATCAGGAGTAAGAATCTATGGAGGATTGTTAATATTGAACACCAAAAACCTGTTGATGCTAAAGATGTGGCTATATGGGAAGATAAATGTGAACAAGCAAGAGGGCTCATTGGTCAAATGGTTTCAAATAGTCTTCAGGTAAATATTGAGGTAGAAGACAGCCCGATTGAGATATGGAAAATTTTTGCTTCTTTATTTGATAAATCTGATGATGTTTCTGCTTATTACCTTGAAAAGAAGATTTTTGAGCTAGATCCTACTAACTTTGAAAGAGTAGAATTATATTTTGCTGAAGTGAAAACTTTAAATGAAAAATTAAATAATTGTGGTAAAGATTACAAGAAAATAGACACTGTTCTTATAATTCTTGTAGAACAAAAATTGCCATCTTGTTTTGATATGTTCATTCAAACTACGAATAGAGCTCTTGAATGGTCTTCAAATACCACGAAACCTACTTTTGATAATTTTTGTAAAGGGTTGATTAATGAGAAAAAAAGGCTAATTTTTTCAGGACAAGTATCACCTAATAAATCTCTTATGTCACATAATAAGAATCCTAAGAAAAGTTTTAATAATGTTAAAGGTTCTAGTTCACACACTTCAAATCATACTAATAAATGTGGTCATGCATCTAATGCACATCATGAAAATAGTAAGAAGAAGAAAGTGTATGATCATTTTAAGCATTGTGGTAAATCTAATCATCCTGAAAAGAATTGTCTTAAAGCGAAACCATTAATGACTAAGGATAACAAGAAAGGTTCTGATGAATCACAAGTAGCTTTATGTGCATCTATTTTTTCGTCTAGTAGTTCTTCTTCTAATGTGGAATGGATAATGGATTTTGGTGCTTCTAAACATATGAATGGTGTGTAATGCCTACATGATCTTTCTTTCACTCATCTTGAGTGCCCTTTCAAAAGGATAAGGTTGAGAATGAACCTCCTCATCATCTACCAATGGATCAACCTATTGAAGCTCATGTGGTGATAGCGAGATTGATCCTAGGACTTCTTCCTCAACTGCAAGGACTTCATATTTTTCAATATTAGGGGAAACTGTACTTGCAACAACCTCATATAGTGGTATCTCTATGTCAACAACATAGAGAGATGGACATCCATCAGAAGATGTCTCCTCAAAACTTAGGCACCCATCAGTAGGTACCTCATCACAGCATCCATCAATAGTTGCTTCTTCAGAACTTGAGCAACCATTAGTAGATGCCTCTTCTTGGCACCCATTGTTGGAATATCTTATATTCCTTAGAAGGTAATAATGTCTTTGTATTATGTCGGAAGTTATCCACAATATTATGTAAAAGAGTAATACATTATATCCCATATTCATTATGGTAAAGTATACTCTTGATATCCATCATTATATAAAGAGATGTTATTATGGAGAATTATATTATCCCACATGCAATATGTGAGCGTAATTCCTCCACATATCTTGGTATATAATAATGTCAAGGGAGTCACATCATATATAACAAGTGATAAAGTGGTATATGCTCATAGATAGTATTGACACATGGTATTGTGATCTAAAGCTCTGCTATATTGTATTAGGGTTATTTATAGTTACTCTCTTGTAAGATTGAAGGAGATTTCTGGAGATAATAAGAAGACAACCTTCCCGTGGACGTAACCCAATTGGGTGAACCACGTATATCTGGTGTATTCTTTTCCTTGTTCTCTTTCCGTTCTTATTTACTTTGATATGTTATTGATTGCTAAGATAGGTAAGCTAGTTTAGCTAGATTTAAAGTTCTGACATGGTATCAGAGTAAGTTGCTATGATCTAGCACCTTCTATAGATTTCAATCAATAACTATTATCATCTGGGAATTGTTTATTTTGTAGATTTGATTTCTATCCAGTAGCCATTAGGCTTGTCTTCAAATCTGGGCATATTTCTGCAGTTTTTTTTCTAACCCTAACCTTGTTGTGTAGATTTTTGGAGAATTGTTTCTAGGGTTTCTTGATGTTGTTTTTGTAGATCTATATGATTTTTTGATTCTCCTCAAGGATATCTATCTTCCGGTTTCCAGATCAGAACTTTTTTGTCCATGTTTGGAAGACTTTCTGCAGGTTTCCGTGTTCGGCTTATTTGACACTGTTTTCCGCCTCAAACTGGACACTTGCAACTTTTCCTTCGCAGAACCTGTGGTTAACCATAACTTTCACTACTGCAAACCCATGAGTATACTGTAGACCCACAAATTTCAGTGTACATACCCGCATGTGCTACAGCATACTCTCGTCTGCTCTACCATTGAACTCATGCTTTTTTCAGTGTGCTCGCTACCCTGCTATGTAGCGACCCACAAGTGCTTCGGCATAACCGCGACTTTACTGCACAAAGACCCACGAGTAGCCATGACTCCACCATACAGCAACCCGCGAGTAACAGTTACTGCACCGTACAGAACCCGCAAGTATCAGTGTTTACCTGTGATTTTACTATTGAAAGACCCACGAGTGACTTTTCTTGGAAATTTTCAAAAGGACTATAAGTAAAACTTTTTTTTCTTTACTAGTTTTATAACTGTGTTTCTGCATATCAGTATGGTAAAGTGCATCACTTTCTTGTTATTCACTTTTTTCTCTTGTCATTTCTAGCATTTGGGTTTCTTGTCAATATTTCTATCATTATGACTTCAGAAGTAGCTTCTATTCCTGAACTTGTTGGTCCTAACTATCTTTCATGGAAAAGAAAAATGATTGATGTTCTTAGGAGTAAGAATCTATGGAGGATTGTTAATAGTGAACACCAAAAACCTGTTGATGGTAAAGATGTGGCTATATGGGAAGATAAATGTGATCAAGCAATAGGGCTCATTGGTCAAATGGTTTCAAATAGTCTTCAGGTAAATATTGAGGCAGAAGACAGCTCGGTTGAGGCATGGAAAATTCTTGCTTCTTTATTTGATAAATCTGATGACGTTTTTGCTTATTACCTTGAAAAGAAGATTTTTGAGCTAGATCCTACTAACTTTGAAAGAGTAGAATTATATCTTGTTGAAGTGAAGACTTTAAATGAAAAATTAAATAATTGTTGTAAATATTACAAGAAAATAGACACTGCTCTTATAATTCTTGTAGAACAAAAATTGCCATCTTGTTTTGATATGTTCATTCAAACTAGGAATAGAGCTCTTGAATGGTCTTCAAATACCCCAAAACCTACTTTTGATGATTTTTGTAAAGGGTTGATTAATGAGCAAGAAAGGTTAATTTTTTCAGGACAAGTATCACCTAATAAATCTCTTATGTCACATAATAAGAATCCTAAGAAAAGTTTTAATAATGTTAAAGGTTCTAGTTCACACACTTCAAATCATACTAATAAATGTGGTCATACATCTAATGCACATCATGAAAATAGTAAGAAGAAGAAAGTGTATGATCATTTTAAGCATTGTGGTAAAACTAATCATCCTGAAAAGAATTCTTTTAAAGCGAAACGTTTAATGGCTAAGGCTAACAAGAAAGGTTATGATGAATCACAAGTAGCTTTATGTGGATATGTTGTTTCGTCTAGTAGTTCTTCTTCTAATGTGGAATGGATAATGGATTTTGGTGCTTTTAAACATATGAATGGTAATGCTTCTTTATTTACATCTTATGATAATAATAAAAACACATCTCAGAAAGTCTCTATAGGTGATGGTAAACAACTTTCTGTAATTGGTTCTGGCAATGTTAATGTTGCTAATGGTCATTTGGAAGATGTTTTTCATGTTGAACACATGCCCATCAGCTTGCTTTTTATTTATCGTGCATGTCAAAAATGATATAAATTTGAAGCTTGGCCCGATTAATATGTTCTTAAAGATATCAATCAAAATTTTAAAGTAGTTTCTTCTGGTCCTGTTGATCATACTGCCGGTTTATATAAATTTGTTGGTTTTAATTCAAATAAAAGACAACCCTTTTGTTTCTATGTTGCTCATGTTGATGAACTAAGTAAATTATGGCATGAAATATTAGGTCATTTGAAGTATGGTAAAATGCAAATGTTAACTAAAATGGTACATGGCTTGCCTAATATTTCGTCTACTAACGGTGTTTGTGAAGGTTGTGTACTTGGTAAACATTATAGAGAAATGTTTGATAAAGGTAAAGTTTGGCGTGCTAAAGAATCTTTGCAATTAATTCATAGTGACATTTGTGGTCTTCTTGAAGTTCCTTCTATATCTCATGCAGTCTATTTTCTTACTTTTATTGATGACTTTAGTAGAAAATCATGGGTTTATTTTTTGAAAAATAAAATTGAAATCTTTTCTAAATTTCAAGTATTTAAATCCTTGGTTGAAAATGATTCTGGTAAAAGAATTAAGACTTTAAGAACTGATAATGGGGGGGAATTTGTTAAGAAAGAATTTGAAGTATTTTTATCTAAACATGGAATTCAACATCGAAAGACTGTTCCTTACACACCTCAACAAAATGGTGTTGCTGAAAGGAAAAACATAACTTTAGTTGAGATGGCTAGATGTATGTTTTATTCTAAAGGATTACACAAGAAATTTTGGGCCGTAGCCATAAGTTGTATTAACTTTATTTTAAATAGAGTTCCTACAAAATTTGTTAAGCATGTTACCCTTAAGGAAAAATGGAATGGTAGAAAACCATATATTAGTAACTTTAATGTGTTTGGTTGTGAATGTTGGGCTCATATTCCTAATGAAAAATAGAAAAATCTAGAACCCAAGTCTCACAAGTGTATATTCATTTCTTATGCCGAGGATTCCAAGGCTTACAGGTTGTTTGATCCTTCTAATCAAAGTGTCATAATCCGTAGAGATGTTCAATTTAGTGAAGTCTCTCCACCACCTAAGTCTGTAGAACCTCATGTTACCCTGAATATTCCATTGTCTCCTGTTACTCCTATATCTGTTACTCCTTCCAGTTCTGATCCTGTTGTTGATATTAGTTCACCCTTTTCTTCAAGTGTTCCACCTGAAAGTCTCGAAGCTCTTGAAGTGACTCCTGTTCCTTCTAACCTTCCTGTTTGGGCTCAGAAAACTCTTGAATCGGAAGGTAGTGATATCGGTAACCCTTCTGATACTCGTAGAACTAGATCTAACTTTGGTCTTATGACCAAATTTTTGGCCACAGATGATCCTACCTCTTATGCTCAAGCTAAGGGTAAACCTCATTAGGAACAAGCTATGTCTGTTGAGTATGATTCTCTTATGAAGAACAAGACTTGGTCTCTTGTTCCTCTTCCTTCGGAAAATAATTTAGTTGGTTGTAAATGGATTTATAAAACAAATTTTACTACAGAAGGACATGTTGAAAAATATAAAGCTAGATTAGTTGCTAAATGTTTTAATCAACTTGAAGGTATTGATTTTAATGAAACTTTTTCTCCTGTTGCTAAAATGAATACAATAAGAACAATCTTATCTCTTGCTTCATATTATAAATGGGAATACACCAAATGGATGTTAAAAGTGATTTTTTAAATGGTAATCTTAATGAATATATTTATATGCAACAACCTCCTGGTTTTATTAATGCTGAATCATCAAGTTTTGTATGCAAATTACACAATTCCTTGTATGGTCTCAAACAAGCACCTAGGGCTTGGTATGAAAAAATTGATACATATTTCTTGAATAATGGTTTTAAGTGTTGTATATCTAATCCAAATTTGTATGTTAAGAACTTTGGTGATGATATCCTCATTATTTTTTTATATGTGGATGATCTTATTATAACTGGTAGCCAACTTGTTTTAATTCAAAGTATGAAAAGTGATCTTCAAAAGCAGTTTGAGATGACTGATCTCGGTATATTGCACTATTTCTTGGGTCTTCAAATTTGGCATATGACAAATGGTATTCTTCTCTCTCATCCGAAGTATGCTACAGATTTATTGGCTTGTTTCCACATGAGTGATTGTAAACCTTCTCCTACACCATTTCAGTCCAGTGTAAAGTTAACTGTTGAGTGTACTACTCCTCTTGTTGATGCTACTCTCTATTGCCAACTCGTAGGAAGTTTGATATATTTAACTCATAGCAAACTAGATCTCTCTTTTACCGTCAGTATGGTTTCTCAGTTCATGCAGCAACCTCATGAAATTCATTGGCAAGCAGCAAAGAGAATTCTGAGATATTTACAAGGAACATTGCACTATGGTGTCTTTTATTCGAGCAGTGCTACAGTTTCACTTTCTGGATATATAGATTATGACTGGGCAAGTGACAGTTCTGATCGACGATCAACTGCTAGTTATATATTTCAAATTGTTACAGGTCCGATTTCTTGGTCCAGCAAGAATGTGAAGACTATTTCTTTATCGTCATGTGAAGAAGAGTATAGAGCAGCCAAAGAAGTAGCTGAAGAAGCAGTTTGGTTATAGCATGTTCTCACTGAGATTGTTCTGGTTCTGAAATCGTCCACTGTGTTGAAATGTGATAATTAGGGTGCAATTTAGCTTGCTTATAATCCGGTATATCACTCCAAGACAAATCATCTCGACCTTGATGCTCACTACATTCGAGGTCTCGTCGCAGATGGTATTCTTTCTCTTCAGTATTGTCTTACCAAGTATCAAGCAACCGATATCTTCACCAAATCCTTAACAATAGCGAAGTATGTGCATCTTCGTTCTTTACTTGGGATGCGGGAAATTGTCATCAAGGGGGAGAAGTAATGACTCCTTCCTTCCTTAGTGTTAGTGAGGGCTTTTCTCTCATCCATTATTAAGGGAGAGTGTTGGAATATCTTATATTCCTTGTAAGGTAATAATATCTTTGTATTATGTCAGAATTTATCCACAATCTTATGTAAAAGAGTAATGCATTATATCCCATATTCATTACGGGAAAGTATACTCTTGATATCCATCATTATATAAAGAGATGTTATTATGGAGAATTATATTATCACACTTGCGATATGTGAGAGTGATTCCTCCACATATCTTGGTATATAATAGGGTCAAGGGAGTCACATCATATACAACAAGTGATAAAGTGGTATATGCTCATAGATAGTATTGACACACGGTATTGTGATCTAAAGCTATGCTATATTGTATTGGGGTTATTTATAGTTGCTCTCTTGTAAGATTGAAGGAGATTTTTGGATATAATAAGAAGACAACCTTCCCGTGGACGTATCTCAATTGGGTGAACCACGTATATTTGGTGTATTCTTTTCCTTGTTCTCTTTTTGTTCTTATTTACTTTGATATGTTATTTATTGCTAAGATAGGTAAGCTAGTTTAGCTAGATCTAAAGTTCTGACACCCATTAGTAGCTACTCTTTGAACCTTAGCAAAGTTGGTGGTGGCTTCTTCATGCTTACAACCTTTGGAATATCTCCTTGAAGAAAACCCCAAAAATCTCATAATGCTTGAAGATACATATTGCTTTGTTGAATCTTCACCTTTGGTTTCTTCTTCTTCTTCTTTACTCATAGAGGCAGAACAACTTGGTTCCTCTATGGGTGGCTTGCTGCTCTCTATTGAATATAGATATTCATCCTTGATCTCAAATCCAAATCTACAATAAAAGTAATCTTTGAAATAAATGGCCTTACCAATCTCTTCTCCCAAATCTAGGTACTCTCAGTAGTGGGGGGCAAGTTTTTAATTGCAAATATCATCTTTGCCAAATATTTCTTAGGATGACCCATCGGTGGTTCATCCCATTGGTTCTCACAGTACATCTAGTCATAAATGTAACCATCCTCATATCTTTTTAAACCTCCATCAATGTAAATAATTTCTTCTTCCTCAAAGCCTTCATCTTTTGTGACTGCAACTAGTTCCACAATTGCAACTTGAAAATAAATCTGAGATATCTTCCACTGAAAGTTAATTTCCACGGGATGAGTCAAGGAAAGAGATATGATACCACTGTAATATCCTTGATCTAATATCAAATGATATTATCTCAAAATTCAAATATTAAAACATGAACTTGCAAAATAGAAACTAGTTGTCAAAACTAGTGAAGAAGAAACTAGTCTAGGGTATTGATTAGCCCACCCAGAGCTTGAATAATGGACACTTTCAAATATGAAAAATGTATTGGGGAGAGTGCATCAGAAAGGAAAAAATCATCAATTCCAGCTTCAAATTTTTTTATTTTTTTTTACTGAAACATGGGGTAGTTTTAATTGATAACCGATGAAACAGCCACCGGGTGCTTGGTTACATAGTTATCGCAATCTGGATTAACAAAATTCTTTGGACTTGAGATGCCCAGAAATTCCAGATTTGTAGAGCAAAATTACAGAAGACAAGCTTGTAGAACAAACAGTAGTACTGAAATTCACAAAGAAAGCGATGAAGAGATCTGAACAGAGTTTAAGAGAGGTTGAGCTTCTCCAAAATCTTTTGGACAACGGCTTCCAAGGCAGCAATTCTATTCCCATAGTTCCGTGAGGTATTTGCCAAGTCCTTGAAGTGGGTGTAGACCACTTCTTCGAAGTAAGCAACTTCTCCTTTGGAGTCTTTGAGTTCATCTTTGATATTCTGAAGATCTTTACTGAACTTCTTCCATTTTTGGAGATCTTCTGCAGTGTTGGATTGCAGGCGCCCTTCTTGCTCCTCTGATTTGGCTTTGAGGAGATCAATTGATTGTTGTAACTCATCCAGCCTATCCTCCACAGACTTGCCTCCAGATGTAGATCCCACCGATGCCATGTTGAGCTGCTCGGGCTTTTTCTGGGCTTCTTACTGCATATGCTAGCGATAGCGCAATGGAATGATCGGAGATGCCCATTCGGGCTGATTAATAGGGAGGAATGGCGACCTGAATAGTCACGAGACCATGTGACATCGTCCGGAGAGGTCAGGATGTATTGGAGATCCGGCTCGATGGAAATCTTGACCATAGAGCTTAACTGATAAACGAATAACACGGCAGTCCAGGAAATATTCCTTCTCAGGATCTTTTTTGTCTTAAGGGAGATTGCATATTGATTCTTTGTCATTTATAGATAAGATACTCCTGCCCAGGAGCACGGCCCTGTTTGCCTCAGCGTTAGCTTTTCCATTTTGTTCACGGAGGACATGATAGTATTTGATTTTACTGAATTTGGAAGCAATCGTGAAGATTCTACGCAGGATCCTAGAGAGACTAATCTTTGGAGGTGGCTTCTTCAGGGTCATAGCTTGAATTATGATCCGTGAGTCTCTGAAGACTGTGATCTCAGAGATTTTGTAGTCAATGGCTTGCTTTAGCCCTTGCCAGAGGGCCAATGCTTCAGCCTTGTTATTTGTGTCCATCCCTAAGCCCCAGGCAAAGGAGCTAAGGATTTTGTTTTCTTTGTTGAGGAGGATTCCCCCCGCTCCAGCCTGTCTAGGGTTTCCCTTGGAGGCCCCATCAAAGAAGAGGCAATACTCCCTTAGCGTCGTTCTCCAATTTTGGAATTCAGGATCGCCCATCCGTATTTCCCAATTCTCGTGAGTTGAAAGAGAGATAGCTTCAGGGGCATCTTTTAGTTTGAATTTAGCCAGCCAGCTTGCCTCAAAAGGACTAAGGCTTCTAGTGTTGGAAATAACTCTAGAATCCGCAACTTCCCCCAAAAAGGCCACGCATTTGGCTGCTACCCTGGAGCTGGAGCTTGCCTCATCTCTAAAGATACGTCTGTTGCGCTCCAGCCAGATCTTCCAGCAAGTTACTTTAGGGATCCACATCCAGATGGTTTTAAGACGGTTTTTCTTATGAAGCTCAAATGGGGAGTTTTTAATCCAGTTGGAGAAGAGATCAGATAAGCTTCCATAGATGTCAAGATTCCCATGGCTTGGGAGGAGAACCTGCGCCCAGACCTCTTTTGAGAAAGAGCACGTTAGCAGCAGATGAGTCAATGTTTCTTCTTCAGTGAGACACAGGGGAAATCTTGTAGGCCCTTCCATTCCACGTCTTTTTAGCGTGTCCCCAGTTAAGATGCTATTGTGTGCTACCGTCCAGCAAAAAAAAGTCTATTTTTGGAATGATGGGGAAGGTCCAGATGAAGTTCCACTTAGCTGGATTAGGGGGGGCATGGTGCACATTTTGGAGAGATCTATACCCTTCTGCTGTTATATAGCATCCAGATCCATGGCCCCATTCTCTTTTGTCTTTGGTGGTCTTTGAATGAGGGGATTTACCTTGAAGTAGTTGTAACAGGATCTCGGCTTCCCCTAAAAGATCCGCAGGGACCTCGCCAAGATTCCAATCATTCCAGCTTTTGTTTCCTTCTTCCTCCCAGGTGGAGATGTCCCAGAGTGTATCTTTGTTTCTGTGTTGCATCCAGGCTTTCAGATTGCCAATTTCATTAGCATTTCCTAGGGCCTGGTCCCCCATAATAGAGTCCTCCCAGAGGTTTATTTTTTTTCCCGTTGCCAGGGATCCAATAAAGGAGGCTTGTGAAGTGCTCTTGGACCTTGGTGCATAGAGTAAAGATTGGAGATCCTTTCTTTCTTTGAGGTGGCTTATCAAGACAATTTAATCTTGAGCCTGGAAAGTATTTTTTCCTTATGACTTTTTTGCTCCAAGTTTCTCGGCCTGAGACTAGATTCCAGAGTATTTTTGCTCCCATGGCCAGATTTTGTCTTGCCATATTTCTGAATTGCAGACCTCCTTCCTTGTAAGGCTTTTGAATTTTATCCCATCCTACCAGATGAAGTCTATGATTGTTTCCTTTACCTCCTTCCCAAAGGAATTTCCTGATTAGTCTTTCCATTTTTCCGATAATCAAAGAAGGGGAGAGGAGGATGGAGTTTTGGTAGATTGGAATGCTCATCAAGACTGATTTTATGAGAACTGTCTTTCCTGCCTGGTTTAGCCAATTTGAGCCCCAGTTTTGAATTTGGTTTTTAAATTTGTCCAGGATTGGATTCCATTGGTTTGCTTTTGGAGTACCTTTAGCAATTGGAACACCCAGGTAGGTGATGGAATCCCATTCATGGACTGCTTCCATTCCTAAGAGTCTAGCTATCTCGCCCAGCTCTCTGATCATACAATTCCAGCCAAAAATCTTGCCTTTTTGGAAGTTGATCTTGCTGCCAGAGACATGTCTGTAGATATCCAGCTCATGTTTGAATCTCCTTGCAACTTGGGTACTAGCTGCTCCCAGAAGTAGTGTATCATCTGCGAATTGTGCATGATTGATCCTATTCACGTTAGCTGCCATTTGGAGACCTGGGAGGACGTTCCTTTGCTGGGCTTTGATCAGTTGGAAGCTTAGGACTGAGGCTTGGATTGCGTAGAGCAGAGGGGAAAGGGGGCAGCCTTGTCTAAGGCCCCGAGAGGCTTGGAAGAATTCCGTGGGTCGTCCATTGACCAGGGGAGCTATCCAGGGTGAACTTATGCATCCTTAGATCCACTTTGCAAAAGGGTCTGAGAACCCGAGTTTCTTCATTACCAGGAACAAGAAATCGTGATTAACTCTGTCAAAGGCATTGGCTAAATCAAGTTTAATCACCATACCTCCTTCTCTGGACTGGTGGCTGGAGTGGATTGCCTCTTGGACCAACAAAATATTGTCCTAAATCTGTCGGCCTTTTATGAACCCTCCTTGATTTTCCAGAATTATTCGAGGCAGCACTTTTTTGAGTCTATTTGCTATGATTTTGGTTACAATTTTGTAGCTCAGATTGCAGAGAGAGATGGGTCTGAATCTGGAGAAGTGATTGGCCCCTTTTTCTTTTGGGATCAAAGTAAGGAAGGCAGAATTTGTGCTTCCCCCCAAATTGTTGGTCTTTTGCGTGTGCCTCACCATTCTAAGCAGGTCCAGTTTTATCAGTTCCCAGCAGTTGGTATAGAATCTTGCTGTGAAACCATCCGGGCCCGGGGCACTATCAGGTTTCATTCGGAAAAGGGCTAGTTTTAGTTCCTTCATGGATATGGGGGCAGTGAGAAGATTGTTATCAGAATCTTGGACCAAGATGGGAATGGTATCAAAAGGGTGATCAAGGGGATTTAGAGGGTCTTCAATTGGAGCTGAAAATAGGTCTTTGAAAGTGTTGTAAGCAGCTTTTTTGATGTCATTGAAATTATTGATCAAGGAGCCTTGATAGTTGATCTCGGTGACAGCCTTGAAGTTCTTTCTGGCCTCCGCTTGTTTGTGGAAGTAGGAGGTGTTTTTGTCTCCACTATCTAGCCACAAGCTCCTTGACTTTTGTCTCCAATATTCTTCTTCTACCCTACAAGCTTGGTAGAAATGCTTTTGGAGTTTTGTTTCAGTAGCTTGAATCTGAGGAGTGAAGGTGGTTGCTTCCAAGGAGAGTTGATGGTCTTCCAGGGCTTTTTGGGATTCAATTCTGCCAGAAGTAGGGGAGGTGATACGCTTTTCCCAGGATTTAAGATCCGATTTCAACCTTTTAATTTTTTGTTCCCAGGATAAGGAGGGAGACCCAGGGATAGGGACTGACCGGGAGTTAGAGACTACTTGATGAAAGTCTTCTTGGAGTAATCAGAGAGGGCTGAAGTGGAAAGGGATAGGGCCCAGATTTGTTTCCAAGGAGAGTTACAGTAGGATGGGTTTGTGATCCGAGATACAGTTAGGGAGGATCTTGGAGGTAGCTAAAAGTCCAATCAGGAGGAAGTCGGAATGGATCAGAAATCTGTCAAGCCTAGCCGCTATGTGACCCGGGCCCAGCCTTTTGTTAGTCCAGGTGAATTTTCCTACCGAAGGTTTGATATCAATGAGGTCCCATCCCAGGATAAGATCCTCCACCCATTCTCTGGATTGGTCTCTTATTGGGGATCCTCCTTTCTTTTCATCAGCAGAAAGAGTTACATTGAGATCTCCTGATAGAATGATGTTGTTTGGAGAGTCCAAAGAAAGAAAGGATTCCAGCGAATCCCAGCAATGAGCTTTGTCAGAGGCCAGATTTGGAACATAGAGATTGAACAGACTTAATTGTATTCCGGAGTCTATATGTTGAAGATTGGTGTATATCCAGTGCATGCTGCAGTGGTCTTCAATGAGGTTGAATTTGGACTCGTCCCAGAAAGTGGCGATTCCTCCCGAGGCTCCTCTAGAACTGATGGCTTTCCTCGGTCCTTTTTTCCAGAAATTGTATGCAGCTTGATGGAGGCTTGAGTCCTCCAATTTCGTCTCCTGAACTAAGAGGATGTCAGGCTTATTGATTTTTATGATGTCCTTCAGAGCTTCTTGTTTAGGTTTGGAGCCTAGACCTCTGCAGTTCCAGGAGGCGTATCGCATTTAAACTTTCTTAGGGGTGGGGGCCCCTTTGAGGCCCTGGCCTTGCTTTGATCTGGTGATCATTGAGTCAATGGTTTGCTGAGCGCCTTTGTTTATGTCTTGAAGGGCTTTCTCTTCCCTGTGTTTTTTCTTTGATTTGCGGCCTAGAGCTTTGGCAGGCTGATTAGGGGTAGCAAGTGAACTGCTGGAGTCTGAGGCTGATTCATCTGTGCATCCCCCTGATTCAGAATCCATATTGGTGGGTTCGTGATCCAGATCTTTTGGATTTTTAGGGTCAGAGGAGATTCTCGAGGAGTCTGGAGTTTGGTTATCTATTTGGTCTTGTGGTGACTTTCCTTCGTTTTCTTCCTGGGGGATTTCTCCAGCTTCTAAATTTTCTTCATGGTTATTCTTTGTATTATCATCCAACCCAATTATTTCTGTAACTGAATCTTGATAAGGGTTTACCTTGTTCAATGTGGGCGCATTAATCTGATTTGCTGCTTTTTCCCTCGATTCAGTCTCTTTGGCTTTGGAGGGATCTTTTGACATTGGAATTTGTCCTGAGTTCGAGGTTCTTTTTTCTTGGGACTTGGCTGCTGATTTTGTTTTCTTGACATTTTTCCAACCCTTAGTATCCTCCTGGGGTTGGGCTTTTGGGCAAGATCTTTGAAAATGTCCATGTTCATGGCAGAGCCTGCATTTGAAAGGTAGTTGCTCATAGTCCAGTTTTTGAAAATGACTCCAGGAGCCGATGGAAATCTTGAGTGCTTCTGGTAGACCTGCTTCTACATCAACCTCCACACAGATACGGGCACACGAGTATTGCCCCTTTGGATCCACTTTATCTATGTACCTACCCAGGCGATTCCCAATTTTTTCCAGCGCATCAGGGTTCCAGCAATGAGCAGGCAGGTTTGGAAGCCGTACCCAGACCGGCACCTCCTTTGGAACGTCAATGCTTGGTTCAAAATCCGGGGTCCATCTGTTGAGGTAGAGTCCTTGAGCCCCCATGAAATAGGGTCCATTTCTGAAGATTAGATCTCTGTCTTCTTTTGAAATGAATTCAAAGATGTAAAAACCTCTTCCCACTGGATAGCACGTCACATTGTGTTTCATATGGGGCCTCCAGTTTCGTTGTATCCAGTCATCTGTAGTTCTCGTCGTTGGCCACAGGCCCATAAACTGGCCTACCAGTCCTCGAGTGGAGAGGGCTAAAGCAGTTTTAATGGCGCTCTCCGCTGGTAGCTCGACTTCAGGGATTTCATCCAATTTTTTTATGAATTTCGGGATCACAGTGGCCGCAGATTTCTTTCCACACGGGTTGGTGAGCCTTTTGAATTCCTCTTCCGCATAGATGGGTGAGGAGGGAGGGGGGGACCCTCCCCCAGGAACAGCCATGGCGGCTGCAATCGAATGACAGGCCAGAAACCCTAGATCGCGGCTGTCTCAGTGGCGTCCTTCTCAAATTTTACCATGCAAAAGACAAAAATCGTTACCATTGTTATTTTTACCATACCCCCAGCTTCAAATTTCTATGCACAAGGTACTGGGGCCATTTATGCTTCGACAACAACTATCACAGAAGTCTCCACAAGGTTTCCTGGGGACACCAACATATGCATACTAAACTCATTCACTTACAATTGACATCAACCGGAGTATGGATAATAGTCATTAAACCATTAATATACTTTTGGACAAGTTTTACATAGGTTTTGGGAGGTTCTGGCAGTGTTTGGAGTCAAGAGGAGAAAGAGCACTAGGATGGACTGCTGAACTAGTTTGTTTCCAGGATCTTTCAAACAGGATGAGAGGGATACAAATTATTAGGAACAGGCTTGGAATGTCTTCATAAATTTATCAATAATAGAATATGACTGATAAAACCAAAATTGAACAACCAGATATCTCTTAATTAAAACAACTACAAAACTATTCAATTAAAAATGCTCAATGAGCTAGTCTTCATAATAGGAATACAAGCAGTCATAAAGGGTCACGAATATATGATTTTTTACTTGGGATGGATTCTTCATGAAAATTAAAACCTACAACAACTTTCAGAAAGTGAAATGGCTTCACAAAACTTTGTATAATGCAATTTCCTTAAAACTAGTCAAGTAAAATTGTACAAAGAGCTAGTCTTGTTAAATATGAGCACAATCAACCTCTAAGGATCTCAAGTTCATTCTATGATAATTAATTTGGATCATACATTAAATTAACAGAAGCAACAAACATTGAATGAGATGAATAATCAATAAACAAAAGTCTCATAGCTCAATCTTCATAGACAGTCATTATTTTTGAGTTATTACAATGAATGGAAGAAGAATGTTACATAAGAGTGAGGAGAGGAGATGTTGTCACTAAATCTGTTCTGTAGGATGATAATGATATTTTGGATGCTCATGGGAGGTGCATTGGTCTTTGGTATCTTCTTGCAATCTCTCCAATTGAATACTCTCTCTAAGTGAAACTCCACAGAACCACCTCAAATCATCTAGATCTTTGCATCAACTTTCGAAGGATGGATATTCACATGAAATGGTTGGATCATACATGCAAATTGGTATCATTGGCTGTAATAGATCATGTGCAGAAAACTGGAACATGAGCTGTGGGGAACATCTCCCACTGGTGGCTAAGTGTGCATCACTGAAGCCTAGAGAAGCTTGAGCTTTCTCACACACAAATCATAAACTGTCAAAAAATGTGAATGCGGTGCTCCCTCCTCCTTTTATAGAATGGGTAAATTTTTGAGCAAGTTAACCTCCTTGACCTCATCCAATGCACCTTCCTTGACTAAGTTGGCACTTTCCTTCTTTTCCAGTGACTAGCTTTTGTTCTCTTTTGGAAACTATGCCCTCCTAGCTTTTCTGAATGTTTCCTTCTTTTTACAACTGATTAGATTTTGTTCTTTTTGGAAACTGCGCCCTCCTTATCTTCCTGGACGTTTATGATTTTCCTCACTTTCCCGCTTTGTACACTTGCATGCTTTATGCACTCCTTTTGTCAGCTTTCTTCATTTTTATGACACCTTGCTGTGTGCATACTTTCTTCCAGTTTCCTTTTTTCTTTGCTCCACTTTTCTTTCACTTTCCTCTTTGGTGTGACAACTCATAAGGATAACCTTATCTCCTTATGCGTCCTTGTCATCATCCAACTCATCATCACATGTAATTAATAATTAAATACAAAAATATTAATTACATCTCCTTCAATTTAATTAATTAAAACAACTATAGGCTAAATTATTCCTAGTTAATAATTTAATTGCCTAAGTAATGTCACCCCCTTATTAATTAATTAATTGACTTTCACTAGGATCCATGGGGTTTTGATGTGACATTGGTTGCTACTTGGTGCTGGAAAAATGAGAACATGACAAACTGAAGCTTGACAATTCGAGTTCACTAGTCATCTCCTGATCAATTCGAATTCTCTTTTTCTCTATGCATTTATCTTTATCTCTTTATCTTTTACTGCATGGTCAATATGTGCTAACTTTAATTATCCCTCACATTACATTATACTCAGAAGAATTATCAGATGATGTGATCATAGTATATTATTCCAGACCAAATGATCATATGCTAAAGTAATTCACTTTAGAGGTGATCAATCTCTAAAGGAGACTTAATAGAAAAATGGTGATCATGGTTAACAATGCATCACACAACATTAAATGCTTTTAACAAGTAAAGCATGACCTTTATACAGAAGGTATACCTCTATACGGGAGGTCCATCCCATGGATACCTTTATACGGAAGGTTCACATGAGAATCATGACTTGACACACAAGTCTAGATACTTGTCCAACAAGACTTTACAACATCATTACTTTGATCAATTACCTCTATACGGGAGGAATAACCTTTACATGGAAGGAAATAAAAGTGCTCACCTCTATACGGGAGGATAAATCTTGGTTGCACAAGATTGGTTTGGAGAATGTCTCCTGATGCTGTACATTTAACAAAATTTAAGAGAAGAATTTTTATGATGAGAATCCAACAATGCATTAGAAAAGAGTTGTGCATATGCTTTTGTAAGGTGTCAGTGCCTCTTCCTTCTCCCATAATTTATTTATAAGTTTTTAACAAACAATATCCAATGTTTATTCCATCTCATTAATACACAAAGCTTACATCTCAACTTCTTCCATCTCATTAATACATAAAGTCTACATCTCAACTTGTTCATGATGCCTCTCAAACAAACCAACAACGAGACTATAATCTCTTACAAAGTAAGTTGTAATGTTGCTAAATCAAGTCCCAAATTCACTTTTAGCACTTCTATGTCCAATTACTTCTTGGGCATGGTTTGGATGGAGGTCACCCAAGCCTCGATGGAATTTTTCTTTTTGATCAATTGCAAAGGAAGTAGATCATGATCACTCTTTAGGTCCCGATACTTTTTAAATTTTATCATATTATTGCCTTTTAAGTAAATTGACTTCATCACGAAGCTAGGTAATAGTGTCTGTTAACACCCAAAAAGTGCTCACTACCTCATCTACCCCATTACATGACTCATTTGTCCATATTTCCTACCATATTTACCTTCAAAACCTTAAAATCCCATTAAAAAAGCCTCCAAAAGGCCACAAAACCATCAAAAAAGCCTCCAAAAGGCTAAAAAACCCCCTTTTCCCCCAAAATTATTCAAAATTCCTCCAAAATAGCAAAAACCCTCTAAAAAGGGAACAAAAAATATTAAAAAAGAGGAAAAAGAAGAAAAAAGGAGGAAAGAACCCTATACAGCTGACCTAAACTATATGGTTCCCAAAACCATGGGCCAGCACTCCACCACTAAAAACCTATAAATAGGTGATGGAGACCCCTCATTTCATATACACAGTCAAATACACCCTTACTTTGCCAAAATCACTCTTGAAACCCTAGCTCACCCTTGAGCTACTTTCACCCTTAAGTGCCCCTTTTGGCCCATTTCCAACCCTTTGGAGAAAGAGAAGGAGCAAAGCTGGAGTTTGGAGCAACCCTCTTGGACTATTGCAAGAACTTCACCAACCTCTACACCTTAGGCAAAATTTTAATACAAAAAAGAAAGATCTTCACCATATTTCCATGTTTTGTTATGTTTGTTAATGCTCATGCTAGTTTAGAATTCATATTGTTTTATTACTTTAATTTACTGTTTATTGAACTGCTACTAAGGAGTCCATTCTCCTTAGTAGGTACTCATTTGCACAAGCTAGGGTGAAAACCCTAGCTACAGTTTTGGCGACTCCACTTGTGTTCCTTTGAATTTCTGGTTATCGTTTTTAAAGTTTTAAATATTTTTAATTTTCTGCAATATTTTTTTGTTCGGCTGTCCCTTTCGGCTGCCGTAAACCGCATATTTTACCCCCTACAGTTGCGTTCCGATGACGTCTTTTAGGCCTTTACCTGCGATCCGACCGCGGCTCTCAGTCTGTTTCCGGCGACCTACCAGCCGTTTTCAGTATGTTACCTGCGATCCGACCACGGCTATTAGCTTGTTCGGGGTGATCCGACTGCCGTTGTTAACCCTTTTCACGCGTCCTGACCGTGGCTTTCAACCATTTTCCCGCAACCAGCCTACGCCTGTCGGCCTTTTTCCCACGTCCCGACTGCGGCTTTCAGCCATTTTCCTGCAACCTGCCTACGCCTGTCGGTCTTTTTCCCGCGTCCCGACTGCAGCTTTCAGCCATTTTCCTGCAACACTCCTACGCCTGTCGGCCTTTTTCCCGCGTCCCGACTGCGGATTTCGGCCATTTTCCTGCAACCCGCCTGCGATTGTCGGCCTTTTTCCTGCGTCCCGACTGCGGCTTTCAACCATTTTCCTGCAACCCGCCTATGGCTTTCGATCTGTTTTCGGCGTCCCGACTGCATCTTTCGGCCACAATCCCGCAACCTGTCCGCGACTGTTGAGTTGTTTCCCGCGGTCCAACTGCCCAGAATTGCCACAGACCCGCGGTCTGTTCTCTACACTTTTTTCCTGTTTTGAACTCAGCACTTTGCTGCACCTGCACAACCATCTGTCCTACCTGCATCCATACTTCCCTACAGCCTTTTCTGTAGTTTTATTTATGTTCCATTTACAGAATAGTTTTTTAAAATTTCAGCATTTTAATTGAAAAAGAGAAAATTTTGCATTTCAAAGTTTACATTCCGTCTTGTTATTTTTAGTTAGAAAGTTGCCCCCCTTGTGGCACTTTTACTTGGGTTCATCATCTCACACGCACACACTCTGTCACCTAATTCAAGTGAGCCCTAAAAAACTACTTAACACAACCAACATTCTAACCCCACTTGGGGAACACATAAGAATTTTTGTAGTTAGGTAGGATCGGGGGGATAGGCATCCAAATAACACCCCTCGGTTGCTTACACTTGAGACATAGCTCTTTTCCATTAGGGAACCAAAATCCCCTAGTATTTTTTGGCACGGTCACAACTAGTTTATCAGAGGGCCTCTCCCCTAGGAGGGTTGAAGTCGCCAGACTGGTTCCGGAGGCCTGAGCGGAATACCACAATCCATTCAGTAACCGAAGGCTACCTTTCGCAGTTCTAGGGGTATCCCTATATGGGGATACCGCGACGATAGAACCAAATGGAAGATTCACCTTTTTTGGACGTGTCATGAATGGGGTATCTTAGTTGCCTTTCTTCTAGGATTGACTACCTAGTGTCCCTCCCGGTAGGGGGATATCTTTAGCCACTTGGCTCTACTATCCATATTGTCTGACTTGGATTTCATCACCTTGCAGAGGATATGTCTAGTTGAGTCAGAATACTATTTAGCTAGGTGTTTGCATGCTCCCTTACCTCCTTTTGGTCTAGCGAGTCCACTATTTTTATTTTCTAGGAAACCTGCTGCTTGTTGGTATTTTGACCATTTCTATTGATACTCCACTTATTGTAGCACAGTTGTTACAGTAAGTGTTTTTAGTTGGTTGTTGGCCTGAGTGCCATATTTTTTTGAGCTCTCCTTCTGCACACTTGGTTGCATTAGGGTTTTTGAGCTGTTTTTCACTCAACACAATCCCCAGATATTTGACACCATCTGTCACCATTGAGTCCCCGAGACATTCTCGGTGCCTCCGGGGCAAGCCCCCACAGCATGGTTCACTTGACACCACCTTCATAGACATAGATCTTCATCACTTGATACCACTCATCATAGATCTCGAGCTTTGTCACTTGACTCCACTCGTCAACGGCATAGAACTCCGTCACCGGATCTAGATGCCCCTTATTTTACCTCTGATTCTGAGGCAGAGTCTGAGAACCCCATTTACACTGCACCAACCAGCCCCATGGCTGGTGTGACTTCCACCCCTTTCTTTGTAGGGACCATTAGTGGAGCATCCACCACCATACCAGCTACCACACCTGCTTTAGGTATGCCCTCGATGGGGCCCTCATTTACCATTCCAATCACTGCACCCATTCCAGTAGCTGGCATACCCATTCCCACTCCATCAGTGACTCACACTGCCCTTGGCAGTGCAAGACCATCCCATACCACTTTCGTTCCTCCACTTGGGAGCAACGTCCCGAACCTCGCCCCTCCACTTGGGGGCATTGGCCCCAACATGGTCACACCCACTAGTATGTCACATCCTTCTACTAGTTTGCCATTCATGGCTAGCCTCAACCTTCCTGACCTAGCTAGACTGACTAACGATCCCATCAGACACGACCCTGCGTGGCCTCACATGCCCACCAAGCTCCCCTCCGACATCCCTAAGTTTGAGGGCAAGGCAGGTGAGGACCCCCAGAACCATATTATGTCCTTCCATCTATGGTGTTCCTCCAACTCCATAGTGGACGACTCTGTCTGCCTCCGTTTGTTAGAGTGCACCCTCACTGGCTCTGCAGCTAAGTGGTACATCGAGAAACCCCATGGGACCCATGCCACCTTTACTTGCCTTGCCTCGACCTTCCTGCAGTTCTTTTAGTTACCTGTCTGCTATGACGCGGGAGTTGAGATCCTACTGTCTTGCAGACAGAACACGACTACCCACATCACTGACCACATTCATGAGTGGCGTCGCCGCCGCAGCCCCTGAAAAATAAAGTTAGATGACCGTATCTTCTTAGATTGGTTTCTAAAATTCCTCCTTCCTTTCATCGCCAAGGATGTGGCATCTAAACGATCCCAGTCCGAAGAAGAGGCCATCCTCAAAGCCCAACAATTTGACCTCATTTACACCCAGTCAGGTTATCTCTATACCATCATACTTGACGCCCCTCGCGGTGATTCCTCCCAACACGATGCACCGGGGGCATCCCATCCCACAGACGAAATCATTGGCCGTATTGCCTTGCATCCCTAACCCTTTTCCATAGCACGTCCTAGCCATGGCCCCGACCTTTCGCAGGCTACATATCAATCCGAAGCAACCAATTCGTATGCTCCTATGGCACATCACCATCATTCCCACGGACCCTCCTATCCACCTCAGTGCTTTGGTCATGCATCCCCCGCTTAGGCCCCCCAAGTTGCACCTCAGCCCTATTACCACCCATAGCCTACACCAGCTCCTATGTCTTCTCAAGCCCAACTGGCTTATTACCTGCCACAGACAGCCCCTGCGGCAAACCCCCAACCCGCTCCACAGACATATCAGCAACCCCCACAAGGTTTAACACTTGCGCATCCTCCCCCTATGTATTATCCACCGTAGCCTGTTCCCGCACCTGCACAACCCCAGAACCCACCTGCTGCCCAAGGGCAAGTATACGCCCAACAGAATCCATAGCAGAACCAAAACAACCAGCGCCAACAGGGCTAGCAAAACAGTGGCAAAGGCCGTAATCGTGGCAACAACCAACCTCCAGACCAAGGTGGTCAACCTCCCAATCCCCCAAACAACAATAACGCGGCACCTGCCAACTAGAACCCTGATCGACCACCCAAGCAGGCCAAAAATCCTAATTTGCGAACAAACCATCCTTGTTCTATTTGCGGGGTCTATGGCCACTATACACATGCTTGCCCACATTTGGAGCGAGCTCGGAAACTCTGGACTGATGATTCCCATCGCCAAGGGCATGCGGCTCCTCAGGCGCCACTCAACCCCCCACCCCCTCAGCAGCAACCTTTGGTGCTGCAAAACCCCTTACCAACCCAAGGCGTAGTGAACACTCAGTCGTTGGCTCCCCCTCAAGGCAACGCACCCCCACAACAACAGATCACTTATGCCGCTCCTGATCAACCCATGTTCGACTCAGGTACCCACCACTTGTTAATGATGTCATCCACTGATGTCAACCTCCAAACCTGTCGGAACCAATATGGCTCCACCCCTGAAGCCCCTCCCGTCGACAAAAACACTAACGCTCATCCCGTTGATCAGACATTACGTATCCCTCCGGCTCCACTCGATGGCACCTCTAAAGCACCTCGTTTCCCACTTCGTCGTATCAACAATAATCTCAATGCTCGCCCTGCGTCAAATTACAACATTGTAGATGACTTAGCCCAGTCTCCCGTAGCCATGTCTGCGTTAGAAGTCTTAAAAAACTGTCCTTCACAGCGCAAGACTTTGCTCTTTGCCATTGGTGCTATTGACCCCAATGATTCACAACTGATGGCATTCGATTTGGACCAGTCCGAACCACACCTGCCTTCCACTTTAGCATTCCAAGTTTCTGTTTTCGTTCGGAATCTTGTCATCCATCAGTGCATTATCGATGAAGGTGCCTCTACATGCGCTATGTCCACATTCATTTGGCAGAAGTTGGGATCCCCTACTCTCCAACAGTCCACCACTACGTTGCGAGCCTACGACGGCCGTTCGGCTCAACCCCAAGGTCTCTTAGCTAATGTCCCCATCCAGTTGGCTGGTAAAACCGTGCTTATTGACATAGAGGTCATCAATGCCCAACTGGATTATAACCTCTTACTTGGCCGCAGTTACATGTATGCCATGCGAGCGGTTGTCTCATCCGTTTTTCGTACCATGATGTTCCCCCATGACGGACGCATGGTCAAGGTTGACCAACTCACCTATTATGATCCAAACACCCCCGCTGCACCCGAGAATGTTCTCCCCATGGTTGAGCAACCTGTTGGTGGTACAACTACCTTGTTTGTTTCCTCCGTGGGACCTGGAGTTTACTCAGATACGTCGATGACATCCACATTCCAATCCATTCCTCCCCCATCACCTGCGCCCGAAGTATCTGACCTATGTACCCTTTCCCACAATACACAAACACCTAACAATCAACCGCCCTTGTTACCCAAACCACCATTGGTACCTAGTCACATTAGTGTTACACCCACCCACACAATCCCCTTCCTATTCCCTCCCTCGGGAGTAGTAAGTGCCCTGGTTATGGCTACTCTCAGCCTCCCCGGGTTAACCTTAGGATTACCCGTGTGGTATATTTCGCCTCCCGTTCCCCCACCGACACCAAATGTCGTCCTTCAACCGGTGCAACCCATTGTCACTACTAGTCAACCACCTCCCGGTGTCACTACCCCTTCGTCATCTACGAATCCCCCTCCTCTCATCAAACCCACTAGGGGGAGAGGCCCACAACCATACACTCCTGTACCCCCTCCTAAAATAGTAAAACCCCACCCCATGTTTCGTGCTCCCCCCAAATGCTCGTTGTGTGATGAGTTAGGCCATCCGACTCATCAATGTCCCCAATTATCCGCATTACAGAAACACATGCAAATGCTTGACGATGACCCCAACATCTTGGTTATCAAACTCGATCCAACCCCTAAGCCTTGTGATAAATCACTGCATACCAACCACCCTTGTGCAATATGCGGTATTTATGGCCATTACTCACATCACTATCCCGATCTCCCTGATTACATAGCAGCTCTCTACGAGCTGAATAATTTGGACCTTGAGACGGCACCCCCCACAATTGAGGAGATCCACCCCCCAGTATCACCCTCATCCGTAGAGATTAACACCATTTATATGATCTCTTCGACTACCACTCCCTCGTCAATCGATTTGACAACTCAATGTTTCCACAATGATGAGGAGATTCTAGAGGCTCTCATTGCCCCAGATTATCCCTGGGATGACATGCACCATCGTTCCTATTTCCTCCCCGAAGAATCCTCCTCTACCACATCTACCCAATTCGTGGTTGAGTCCAAAGATTTCCTTCCCACCAAAGTCGACTGGTTTAAGGACCCTATTCCTGCTCCTGAGGCCTTTGAGGAAGGTAACATGGCCAACATCTCACCCATCATCCACATAGATATCTCTGACCCACCTGGTGCTCTTGAAATCATTACCATAGGAGCCTCCTGCAGTGAGTATGAGATTGGAGAGTACAAAAAACTTTTCCAAGAGTTCCATGATGTCTTTGCCTGGTCCTATACCAAAATGCCTGGTCTTGACCCCACTATTATAGAGCACCGCATTGACACCTCTGAGCTTGGGGGCATAATAGATTACTTTGACCCTGGGATAGGGGGCATGATCATCCATTTTGAACCTTCCCCATCACATCTATCTCAGCACGTCCATGACCCCCTTGTTCAAACCAACACATATGTGATCCATAATCACAAACCCCATGCACATAGCATGGGGGCAAGTCATTAACCTTGCTCACTTTTTCACATATGTGATCTCAACCATTTTTGAGGTCACATGTCACTTGTATATATGATTTGATTGGATACACCTAGTATTCTGCCCCCGCGGGTCATCATTTCTCCCCACCATTGCATACTTGTCTTGGTGGACTCAACTTTATTTATAGTCATTATTAACCTCTTTTTTCCTTTGTCATTCCGGAGTCCTTATGACCTTCATTTTTCGCACCATTTGCACTGTTGGATTCATATTTCCGTGCCTGTGATGATGCTTGAGATCATTTCTCACTCTCACCAAAAAGTTTAGGGCATTTTTCCCATGCCCCTCGTCACCTCAGTTTGCGTGCCACATCGGCCATTATCCGTATTAGCCGTATTTTATGTCGTCGCATTCATTTTTCCATGCTTGAGATCATTTCTCGCTCTTACCAGGACCAATATCAACATTGTGTCCCAACACCTTGTCACCTCGGTTTTAGTGCCACATCGGCCCTAGCCCATTTTTGATATACCTTATATCATTGGATTCATTTTTTCGAGCCCGTGATGATGCTGAGATCATTTCTCGCTCTCACCCCCATATTTTTCGGGTATTTTTTCCAAAATGCCCCCCGTCACCTCAGTTTGCGTGCCACATCGGTCGTTATCTGTTTTTGACACTTTTTATATCATCGGATTCATTTTTTCTGATTATGATGCTTGAGATCATTTCTCGCTCTCACCAGGTACAATTTCACCATTGTGTCTCGACACCTTGCTGCCTCGGTTTGCGCACCACATCGACCGCCATCGGATTGTTCCACATTGTTACATGAGCCATTCACTCCTGTCATGCTGCAATCATTTTGTTATTTTTCCACCATTCGTTATCCCGCAAGGAGGCCCACCAGTGTTCCCCCCTACCCTCGTTCTTGGTCCTCATAAATGTTCCTTGATTGAGCACTTCCTCCTTGCCTGGCCATTCCTTTTGTTCGGTATAATTTTATCCCTTTTTCGGGCTGGACAAGTCCTTTACGAAAAAGGCACTTAGAGAGTTTCTGTTAAGATCTTTTTTGACTCCTAAAACAATGAAAAGATCATCGAGCAATCTTGCTTCCTTTCATGCTCGTTAAAGTACCTGAAAAGGCATCTATCTGGTATAAGTTTAACCCTTTTCCGGACCTGGTAGACTAATTACGAAAAATGAATACTCTAGTCACACCGGCTAGAAGAGTTCTTCATTGCATCCTTTTATGCTTCTTCGGGCCTTGGAGACTAACACACAAAAAAGCAACCCCCTGGAGTCTTCTTATCGCTTTCAAACTCTCTAAAATTGAAAGAAACCATGAGCATGAACTGTCCTGGGCTCGTACAAATCCACACGACAGTACCATTCCATTATTTCAGAGTCTTCTTATCGCTTCCAGACTCCTTAAAATTGAAAGCAACCATGAGCATGAACTGTCCTGGGCTCGTATAAATCCACACGATAGTACTATTATACACACACTTCTTCTAGTTCCTTAACCCATGAAGAAGTCCCCCCGTGCCTCTTGGCACTATGATCGATCATCTCAGCAGCACCCCCAATCAGGTTGCCTTTGTTCAAAGTAGTCTGCAGTCTCCTGCCATTTTACACCAGCTTGAGTATCACTCATCCCAGTCACTATCCTCGATCTAGTACAGCTATGGTCCCTTTCCCACCAGTCAGTTTCATATGCTGCCCGATCGTCCCTACCATCATACTCTGAACAAAGGAAGTTTGAGTCCACCCACTCTACTTGCCCAGTTATCCCCCCCAGTATGTCAGTCCTACCATCAGTACTCTCACACTTCGGTTCTCCACCTCGCGCTCCTGTCAAGGAAACATCATTGCCTTGATAGTTGCAGGTCTCCCTCTGTCGACGACAGCCCCTCTATTCCAGAGGATAGAACCAGAGGTCCCTGCGCCTTGGACCCATCACCATCTATGGTGAGTGCCTACGGACCATTTTGAGAGGAGTCATCATTGCCTCTCCGAGTGGTTGTTTCTCACATGCTCGACTTCAACACCTTGATCACATCATTGAGAATCGCGTAGGGTATATATCCCTTCAGTTATTGGTCGAAGACCCCGGATTTCCCCCGACTATAGCACATTGGTGAGTCCCTTCGGAACGCCTAGTTATATGTTCCCGTAGATATCCGGGTTGCGTTGGCGATTGTATTCGGAAGCCATCCAGTGATATGCTTCCTTGAGTACCCAGTTCAGTGTACCATTGAGAGTATCACCCCTTGTCACTATGATCCAGGAGCTCATCAGTTCCTCTAGTACCACACTCAATAGCACTGTTGTCATTCCAGTGTATCAGTTCTTCAGCTCAGACATGGTCATCCCAGCAGTATGTCCCAGATTTGTGTCCCCTCTGGACCCTTATGATGTACACAGTGGTTCTCCATGTATATGTTTCAGGTCCCCATATTTTGGACCCCATTGTTATTCTTGTTCTATATCTTGATACGAGCATGGGAATGCCCGCCTCATCCATATGTTCAGATTATTCCTCATTCATTATTGAGGTCATGTACTTTCAGTTTTTGCAGTTTGTTCAGGACCGTTGTTCCGGGCTCTAGTTCGTTTCTTCTCTTCTCCACACCCCAGGAAAACCATACAAGACTTATGATGTCTATCAGCCATACGATGAGCTCTTGCCCTCACACATCAGAGGGCAATCTGTTAACACCCAAAAAGTGCTCACTACCTCATCTACCCCATTACATGACTCATTTGTCCATATTTCCTACCATATTTACCTTCAAAACCTTAAAATCCCATTAAAAAAGCCTCCAAAAGGCCACAAAACCATCAAAAAAGCCTCCAAAAGGCTAAAAAACCCCTTTTTCCCCCAAAATTATCCAAAATTTCTCCAAAATAACAAAAACCCTCTAAAAAGGAAATATAAAATATAAAAAAAGAGGAAAAAGAGGAAAAAAGGAGGAAAAAACCCTATACAGCCGACCTAAACTATATGGTTCCCAAAACCATGGGCCAACACTCCACCACTAAAAACCTATAAATAGGTGATGGAGACCCCTCATTTCATATCCATAGTCAAATACACCCTTACTCTGCCAAAATCACTCTTGAAACCCTAACTCACCCTTGAGCTACTTTCACCCTTGAGTGCCCCTTTTGGCCCATTTCCAACCCTTTGGAGAAAGAGAAGGAGCAAAGCTGGAGTTTGGAGCAACCCTCTTGGACTATTGCAAGAACTTCACCAACCTCTACACCTGAGGTACAATTTTAATACAAAAAAGAAAGATCTTCACCATATTTCCATGTTTTGTTATGTTTGTTAATGCTCATGCTAGTTTAGAATTCGTATTGTTTTATTACTTTAATTTACTGTTTATTGAACTACTACTAAGGAGTCCATTCTCCTTAGTAGGTGCTCATTTGTACAAGCTAGGGTGAAAACCCTAGCTACAGTGTCCCACAATGAATCCGAACATGATAGTTTGAATATATAGGGAAATATTTTTCTCACGAAGACCGGAAGAGACATTTTGCAAAGAAGAAACTACATTATGAAGTTGGGTGTTAAATTCTTTCAAACAAACAACTTCATCATTAAGTTTAACATTATAATCTCGTGACAAAAAATCCAACTTATTATGTTTTTTAGTGGTGTCATGTAGATATGCAACCTTATTCTCATGATGTTTGTAGAGAAAATATTCTTCTATATAAAGACCATACATCAAAAATAATATAAAGATACCATGCAATGACATATGAATGGTGAGATTATATTAATGCATGTTGTTTGGCCAAGGTGCACAAAGTGCAAGTCCTCTACAAAACATAATTCCCTTCAAGGGAGAAACCAACTGACATAGTTTCTATTTTTATAATAGTAATACAAAAATTCCAATACTAAAAAGATAATACGCTTTTCTTAAACAAACTAAATTCAAATCATACCTATATTGGAGGAGAAAACTAAAAGAATTGGGCTTTGTTGTAGGAGCAATCCATACATCACATGAAAAAGATGTTAGAAAATTATAAATATATAAGCAAACAAAAATAATAGAACACGATATTTACATGGAACTATGCACAGGTTAAACCATTGGGTAATGGCAGCTTCGATTTTTTATTATTACTCGGCAAAAAAATTACAATGCTTTCTTCTCTTCTGATACACATCCAAGGGTCACATCCCCTTTATACAATACATATTAGAGTTCCTGAAGGAATCAAAATACACTAGAAGGGTCTAGAAAATTTTTCTTTGTGGGCTCTGCCCCACACCCCTAGGAAGGGGGGGATATCAGACCTTCCCCTACAATGTGTCCAACGCATATGAATTATGTGACAGGATAGTCGTGTACCACAATATAGGAAAATGTTAGAGATCTAGATACTGATTTCACTTTCTAACATTCTCCCGCTTGAGATCGATATAGAATAAGTTCCTTCACTATGTTTTCCATTCCCATGCCATTTTCCAATGATTCCTTCATCACATTTTTAGCGATCCCAAAGAAGTTTTGCACCATCCAAAATTCTATGTTCTGGCCAGCTTTGTAAGCATATCTACAATATTCTCATCAGTATCAATTTTCTCCAACAAAATCCTACCTTCTTCCACCACTTTTTTTATGAGATGGTACTTAATATCAATATGCTCCGTGTGATCATGAATTGTTGGATTCTTCTCTAAGTGAATAGCACTTTGACTATCAGAATGCAAATTGATCTTCATCTATACCACCTCGAAGTCATCCACCAATCGCTCTATCCATATTGCCTCTTTATTAGCCTTGTTGATACCACATATTATTATTCAGTGGTTGATAAGGCCACCAGTGGGTGCAACTTAGATGTTCAACTTACAACTCCACCAAAAAGAGTGAAAGTATATCATGTAGTAGACTTTCGTCCATCTATGAATCCACTAAAATTAGAATCTGCAAAACCTTTAATTTGTAAACCTGTTGATTTGTAGAAAATAGCCATAAACAATCCTTCTTGATCTTGTGGTAAGTTTTCAAGAACCTTGAATGTCCTCCTATAGAAGTGTGCAATTCCAAAAGGACCTATTGTTTGAGTTGAGAACTTTTACATAAATATAGGAAATCCTTGTACCATGGTGAATCATTCTTCCGAACGTCCTCCTATAGAAGTGTGCAATTCCAAAAGGACCTATTGTTTGAGTTGAGAATTTTTACATAAATATAAGAAATCCTTGTACCATGGTGAATCATTCTTCTGTACAAATTTGTCCAATGAACTAGGGTCCTCTTGCAATTGTTAAGTTAGCTTGCATGCCTTCTGATCCTATTTCCATTTTGTCCTTGCTTCTTCCGCCCAATCTGATTGCATGATGGATGTAATGTCCCCATTTTGACCCCCTTTGTATTAAATCGTAAATGATGTAAATATTGTAATTTAATCATGGTGAGGAGCTCAAGGCCAAGGCCCCACCATTGATTTAGTATTTTATGTATCGGCAATTAAAAATAGATGCCTATGGTTCTTGTGCGAGATGGGCACAATGTAAATAAGACACCATGTAAATACGAATTTTAATGGAAAAACCCACAACCAGCTATGCAATGCAACAAAAGAGATGGGGCATGACTCTACAAGGAAAAAGGGGGGGAATTATTCAAACCCTTGAGCCAATGGTATTAATCCATGTGTCAATGGGGAAACCCATAAACCACCAACTACCCATTTTGTCTCATGCACCCAATCATTTAATTCTTCCAAGAAATTGGTTAAGGCAGTTAATGCCTTGGGAATGAGGGAGTATGGCAGCCAATTTCGTGCATGGGCAAGCCATCAACCTGGAAATTCGTGTTTTGCTTGTGGGGCAAGAAAACACCCACGAAATGGTGCCCAAAGCCATGGGGAATGGGCAGTCTTCACTCATTCACGCAGATAGAGAAGGCTGGGAGTTACAGTCACGTTTTTGGAGCAAAAACGCAGGGTTCTCCCTGCCCAAAAACCCGTTTTTGGTTTTGGATAGTAGCTGGGAAGGAGGGGCTGCGATTTGGGACTGTAGGGAGTTTATTCTGTCCCCGATTTGCCATGGGCGTTTTTCCTAAAAACGTTTTCTGCTACCTGGGGTTTTCTCCAAACCTCCATTGCTCATTTTTAACCTTCCCATGTTTTTCTGAAGCCTAGGGGATCATTTTCATGCCTGTCACTGTACAAACGATTTTCATTATGCCCATAATTGTGTTCTGCTGTTGTGTGCATCCTCATTTTGGTTTGAACCTGTGAATTGAAGTTTTGGAGTGGTAGTGGACAGAAGTAGCTTGATAAACCTAGTGGGGGAGACAACCTCTCAAGAAGATCAAGAGGGCTTTGGTTACTCTTCTATGCATACCCTGAGAGCACTAGATAGGGAAGGTATGGCTTGAGGGACTGTATAGCAGAGAAAAGAATACTTCCTTGTGCTGGGTGTGTAGGTATTGTGGGTGCCAAGCTAGATAGATCTTGCAAGGTTATCCCTGGCTCTGTGCTGGAGCTCACTAGCTTAGCAACTCTTCCTTTCCATCTCCTAGCAGCTTGATAAACCCAATTGTAGATTGGATTGGCTCATTTTGGTGTATGCTTGGATATGTGTGAGTCTGTTGTTCCCTGGTTCCTTGTAGAGATCATGCCTAGCTCGGGGGTGGCAGTGGTGCTGAGAGATTGAGGAGCACACTGGCCTACGGTTGGGTGGAACGTTGCAGTTGCATAGCCAGTTGCTTGGGACTACTTTCGCATAAGATAAGTATTCTCTTGTGTTTTAAACTTTGCAATGGTTCATTTGATGAATATTGGAATGAATGATGGATGTGCTAATGAATTGACTGCCGCTGTGTTTTTAAAAGTATATGCATTTCCATATGATCTTTCATAATTCTGCAAGGGTCTTTATTTAATGGTTGTCACAGAATTCTTGAACTTATCTTAGATATCAACACTATTTATTTACTTCCGTTGTGTTTCCTTATAAGTTTACATTCCCATATGAATTTTTATACTGTGTGATTGCTTGGTTAAATTGTTATGGGGCTAATTGCCCGGATTGAGCGTCAATGTCCTCTCTATCATGCTGATATGGTAGGAGGGGACACTACAATGGAAATAGCACAAAGTAAGCCCTTTGTGTCATCTTCTTTTATTGAAAGTGCATCTTCCACGACAATCTATTTTTCTTTTTTGTAGATAATTTCAAAGTCATAACCTAGCATCTATGTAACCCATTTTTGTTTATCTTATGAAGATAACCGTTGTTCCAAGAAGTACTTAAGATTGTCACGATCTGTTATTTTCTTAGCTTGAAGTGTCTTCCTATTAAGGGTTTCATTTCTTAATTGTATGTAGTATGGCCAACATTTATTTTCCATAAATTGGTTTTAGTAAGTTTTTTTTTCCTTTTAGTTGGCAACTTTCAAAGGCAAGGGGCCTTCTCTCTTGCATTTAAATTGCACCAATGCCATGCCCTAAGGCATCAATTTCCACAATAATTTTTTTTGTGAAGTTAGGCGTGGCTAATATAGGAGTTGTACACATAGCCACTTTATGTTTTTCAAAATCTTTGGTTTCTTCTCTAGTCCAAGAGAATACCTCCTTTTCAATATCCTAGTTAGAGGTGTTTCCATTTTACCATAATTCTTAATGAACTTGTGGTAATAGCATGTCATTCCTAAGAATCCTTTAAGATTATTCAAGGGTTTAGGAATTAGCCATTCCATGATAGATTTAATTTTTGTAGGATGCCTTCATGGGTATAATATGACCCGAATGTTCCACTTGTTGAACCCCAAATGCATACTTATAAGTATTGGCATATAGTTGGTGCTCCTCCAATAGTTTTAAGACTCTGTCAACATGGTGTACATTCTCTTCCCAATATTTACTATAGATTATCATATCAGAAAAAATACTAACACAAATTTTCTAAGCAAGGGTTTAAAAGTAGAATTCATCGAGCTTTGAAATGTGAAAGGTGCATTGGTAAGGGCAAATGGAATCACCAAACATTCATAATGACCTTCATGTGTTTTGAAGGTTGTTTTTATAATTTCTTTCTTTGTTAGGATTTGATGATATCCAGAACTAAGATCCAACTTGGTAAAGAAAATTGCTCCCTGTAATTCATCTAATAATTCATCAATGACAGGAATTGGAAACTTATCTTTAATGATTATCTTATTGAGTTCTCTATAATCTGGACACATACACCATGAACCTTCCTTTTTGTGAATCATAATCACTAGTGTAGAGAAATCTCTTTGGCTATGTTGAATGATGCCTGCATCTAACATTTCTCGAACCATATTCTCAATCTCACTCTTTTGTGCGTATGGGTACTTGTAAGATCTGATGTTAGGTGGTACACTTCCTAGTTGCAAGTGAATAGCATGATCATCATCTCGAGTAGGTGAAATACCTTTAGGCATCTCTCCAAATTCCTAGGAATGATTTTCAATAACTTCTTAGAGATCCACTGGAATATAGAGTATAGACACTTGAACATCTATTGAGCACAATTGTGCAATTACACCATGGTGTCCCCTTTTTAGCAATTTTGTCATGTTGTTAAAGCTTATCACTTTAGAAGGTTTCTCTATAATACCTTTGAGTTCAATTTATTTTCCTTTTGAAGGGAAGCTCATGAAAAGTTCTTGAAAATTAAGAGTCGTTGGACCCCTAGTACAACATCAATGCCACCTATTTGGATTGCAATCATTGGACTATCCAATAAATACTCCCCCATAATAAGCTTAATGATATGCCACTTCCCTGAACAATTTATGTTACCTTCATCTGCAAATCATTACTTGGAATTATGGTGTTGGATATATAAAGCAATTGAGAACTTTGGCTAATTTTCAATTGATGAAGTTATGGGTACTACTAGAATCAATCAACACTATTGTTTTTTTCTTTTTGATATATCCTTCAATTTTGAGAGTTTGAGGATTGCTAATGCCAGCCAATGCATGGCAAAATATGATTCTAGTAGTATCTGTTAGCCCTACCTCTTGAGATTGTTCTGATTTTGGATCTTCTTTCTATTCACAATTGTTGTAGAATAATTTCTTCTCAGTGTGCTTATGCCACTTAATGTACTTGTTGTCACAACTAAAACATGGTACCTTTGCTCTTAGTTTCTCTAATTGTTGAGGCGTCATCCTTGTAGGCTAAGTGAGGTACGGGGAGGAAACACTTCCATCTCTATAGGTGTTAGTAGCAACCTAACATATTATACAACTTGACGAGAACTATCAATAGTTCTCGTTTTTTTATAGGTTGCATGTAGTGGCTATTTCTACCCCGCATAAAAAAGTGGTGCTACAGATAACAATTTTTTTTTCGGGGCTAAAATTATGAGTTTTAGGAAAACCCAGTCGATGTCGATCTAATCAAAATCCTAAATCAACCCCAAATCGAAGGTGGCCTTATCGATAACACTTTTTTTTTTTCAGAAATAAAAATTACGGCTTTTTCGAAACCTTGGTTAATGTTGGTGCAATCAAAACCCAAAATAGACACTCAAATCAGAAACTGGTACTACTGGTAGCACCCCTTTTCTTCATCCAATTACAATTGCATTTATCAAATCAAAACTATGCATGACATAAGAAAAATATTTATTTATTTTCTTCTTTTAAATCACTTAAAAAATCATTTTTAATTAAATTTATATTTTTTTATAAAATTAAAATACTCAAATATCTTATAAAATTAAAAAAAGAAATATTAAAAAAAAAAGAAAAATACAATTTTAAAAAATATTAAAAATACTAAAACTAAAAAACTAAAAATAAATAAAAAAAAAACTTTAAAAAAACCAAAAAAACAAGCTTGAAAAATTAAACAAACAATAAACAAAAGAAACAAACAGGCAAGTTTAAAAAATTAAAGAAAAAAACAAAAAATAGTTTTGTTTTTAAACCAGCGTAGATCCATCTCAAATCCGGATCTATCAAGCACTGAGAGGGATCCAATTTCTTGAGGTGTATTTTTTTTTTTATCTTAAATTTTTTACACATTAAGAAAAAAATTACCCCTCAAGAAATTGGATCCCTCTCTTTTAATTTTTTTAATTATTTTTTATAAGTTATGAGTGAACATGAAATTTTTAATTACTTTTAATTTTTTATAAGTTATGAGCCGACATGGAAACGTAACGTGACAAATGTGACAAACGTTACAACATCTCCCCCATACTGGGTTGTAACGTAACGTGACAAACGTGACAAATGTAACAAACATTACAACATCTCCCCCATACTAGGTTGTAACGTAACGTGACAAATGTGACATGTGACATCCGTTACAGGATCTCCCCCATACTATTACTTTTTACATTTTATTACTTTTGAAAACGTTACATGTGACATTCATTATAGGATCTCCTCCATACTGAATTGTAAACACCTCATTTACACTCGGTGCAAAAATAAAAAAATTAAATTTTGAATAATAAAACAAAGGCAAAAATTTTTTATAAATAAATAAATAAAAACAAAAAATAATAAAAACCAAACAATATAAACGAATTATAAAAAAAATAAAAACAAGTAATAAAACAGAACAGAACATAAATGAATATACATAAAAAAAACATAGGAAATGGGCTTTGGGGGAGGCGGGCTTGCTCGATTCCGAGAATCGAGCCACCACGTCCGCCCTTCCCACCCAGCATTTTGTTTTTTTGTTATACTAGTTTTGTTTTGTTATGTTCTATTATTTGTATTTATGTTTTCATAAATCATTTTTTTTATTGTTTGGTTTTTATTAGCATTTTAATTTTTTATTATTTGTTTTATTATTCATTTCATTTATTTTGTTTTTTATTATTATTTTTTTTTAATTTAAATTTATTATTTTGTTTGTTTATTTATTAATTTTATATTTTAAAAAACAAAATTAATTTTAGTTTTTTTTTCATTATTTTTATTTTGGGTAATTTTTTAAATTTTTTTTATTTTTAAAATTTATATTTTATTTATTTAAAATTTGTTTTTTATTTTTAGTTTTTAGTTTTAGTTTTTTATATTTATTTATTTTTTAAAATTGTATTTTGTAATTTTGTTTTTAATATTTTTTTTATAAGTTTATTAAATATTTGGTCATTTTAATTTTTTTGGGAATATATATATATATATATATATATATTTTGTTTCATTTTTTAGGTGATTTGAAAGAAGAAAAAATTAAATACTTTTCTTACGTTATGTATGGTTTTGATTTAACAAATGCAATTGTAACTTGATGGAAGAAAGAGGTGTTATCGGTAGCATCACTTTTCGATTCAGGGGTTGATTTAGGGTTTTGATTGGATCGACATTGACTAGGTTTTCCAAAAACACAAAAAAAAATGCTATAGCATTACTTTTTTATTCAGGGTATAAATATCCACTAAATGCAACTTATAAAAAAATTGAGAGTTCTCGTCAAGTTGTATAATATGTTAGGGTTGCTACTAACACCTATAGAGAGAGAGAAATGTTTCTTCCTCCAACCTCACTCAACCTATAAGGTTGATGCCTCAATAAGTAGAGGAAATAAGAGCAAAGGTACTATGTTTCAATTGTGACAACAAATACAGTAAGGGGCATAAGTGCAGTGAGAATAAATTAATCTACAACAATTATGGAGAGGAAGAAGATCCAAAACTAGAACAATCTCAAATGGTAGAGCTAGTAGATACTACTCCAATCATATTTTACCATGCATTGGTTGATATTAGCACTCCCCAAACTCTCAAGATAGAATGGTATATCAAAAAGAAAAAAAACAACAATGTTAATTGATTCTACTAGTACTCATAACTTGATCAATTTGAAAATTAGCCAAAATTCTTAATTGCTTTATATATTCAGAACTATAATTCCAAGTAAGATCGCAAATAAAATAACATAAATTATTAAAAAAATGCCTTATCATTAAGTTTATTGTTTATTGTTTATTGTTTTGTTTTTTATATTTGTTTTTGTTTGTTGTTTTGATTTATTATTATTATTATTATTATTATTATTAATTTAAATTTAATTATTTTTTGTGTGTAATTTTATAGATTTAAATTTAAAATTTTGGCAATGTTTTATTTTTAATTTTACTTTTAAATTTCAATTTTTGTATTTTTTAAAAATAAAACTAATTTAATATTTTTATCATGTATTTTTAGATTTTTTATTTTTTATTTTGGTATATTTAAAATAAATTATATTTTTGTAATTTGTAATTTTTATTTTTATTTTATTTGTTTTTGAAAAGGTTTTTAATTTTTGTTGTTTAATAAATTTTTCTTTTATTTATTATTAAATATTTGTAATTTTTTATTTCAAATTTATTCTTTTTAGGATTTTTTTTTTCTTTTCAAATTAATATTTTTTGGAATATATATATATTTAAAATTAAAATTATGCTCTTTCATTTTTTTAAAATTGATTTAAAAGGAGTATATATATATATATATATATATATATATATATATATATATTACGCTATACATTATTTCAAAATGCATGGAATAGTAACATGATAGAAGAAATGGGGGTTGTTGGTAGCATTACTTTTTGATTCAGGGGTTGATTTTGGGTTTTGATTATACCAACACTAGCCTAGGTTTTAAAAAAAAGTCATAATTTTAGCCCTGAAAAAAAAGGGTGTTACCTGTAGCAACACTTTTCGATTCGGGGGTTGATTTAAGGTTTTGATTGCATCGACACTAAAAGAGGTTTCCAAAAATCATAATTTTAGTCCCCCTCCAAAAAAGGGTACTACTAATAGCACCACTTTTTGATTCGGTTTTTTCTTTTTTATGTTTTTGACGCAAAAATATGAGTTTTTATGGCAAGAGTTCTCATTTTGAATATAGAGTTATCGTCAAGTTGTATAATGTGTTCCCTTCTAGTAGCCATATTTTTACTTTCAACTTTCCTTGCCAAAGTAAAAGTATTCTCCATTGATTTAGGTTCAAAGAGATGTACCTCATATTGAATGGTCTCCTTTAAAGTGCCCATAAATAGATCCAACAAATTATCCTCTAGAATGTTCTTCACTCTAAGACTCAACTTCTGAAACTACTAAATGTTATTTTTAATTGGACCTTTTTGCTTGAGATTTATCAATTCAATCAAGAAGGTGTTTCTATTAATACCCCCATAATGTGATAACAATTCATCCATAAATATCGACCAAGAGACAATAGAGTCTTTTTTATGGTCACAAAGCCATTGGTACCATACAAATTGATGAAGTTCTAAATACAAGGATGCAATACTTACCTTTGTAAAGTTGGCACTTGGTGTAGATCAAAGAATTGCTCTATCTAGAATATCCATGTTATTGGATCATTGCCATCAAACTTTCTCATTTCAATCTTGGGAATGAAGTAGTTCCTTGGTCCCAAGTTGAACCCATGATGATGTGCGTTATGGAGTAATGATGTTTAAGCAGCAAAAACACGAACCTCTTGTTCTCCATTTATTTTTCAAACTTTTCAATATGTGACTAAGACACTATCCTTTTGTTCTCCTTATCTTCTTCTTAACGAGGTGATTTAGGGGTAAATAGTTGTCTTATCTCATTCATTACCCCTTCATATCTTTGAGATCATCTTTCATCTTTTCCATATTTTTATCCTTCATTTCTATCTTTTGCATATTCAATTTCAACCCAGTTTCTATATCGTTTTTTTGTTTACCAATTGAATATATTTAACGGACCTGTCACTTAATTCCTTAATTTTGACCTCTAATTGGATAGTTGGTTACACATTTCTTTATTTTCTTCATGAATTATGGTTGAGCTTTCAAGAGGTTTAGTAGGAAAATTATTTCTTTCTCCACCTCTTTCCATTAGACTCCACTGATATTTTCTGGAGTTATTATCCATTTCCTCTTTATCACACCTTTTGAATCACCCAAAACAAATATTCTAGACAAAAGTTATGGAAGTTTCAAGTTAACATAACTTTAAAAACATGGTTTGTAGGTTGTCTTGTTGGCCAACCTTGCTCTTGAATTATCAATGAAATTTTGGCCTCTCTGAGTCTGATATTTTGTCCTATAGTATCTTGGTATGTCTTTGCTAAAATGGCATAGCTTTGACCCAATTATGATGTGATAAGAGAGAGTTGTGGTAAATTTCCCAAAACTTGTTATTTTTATCCCTTTCGGGAGAGAAAACTTATACAGACCGACACGTGTCATATTTTCCTGCTCTGATTCTGAAGTTTTTACCACAAACATTATGGTCTGTCTTTCTTCTAATGTAATAGGTTTCACTCAATTTGGGTCTCTCAAGCTTCATATATAATAGTTTTACCTAGAACACCTTTTTGAGACTAGTTTTTGGACTAGCCAAAACCCCTAACTTCTACAGACTATACTTATAATCTACCAGGACCTAAACAATTTACTAGAGGTACTTCAATATGTCTTCTAAGTCTCCTAAAATTTCTCTATCTAAGACATCCCAAATTTTGTTTATAGAAAAAATGGTTCTGATACCAAATGTTATGCACCAAATTCGCAAAATAGCATAAAAATATAAATAAAGAGTAACCCAACACCTTGAGAACAAATTAAAGAGATGAATAAGAAACCTCTTTGAGGGGGGAACATCCTTATAGAATGTATCAAATTCACAAAACAAGATGCTATGATCCTAAAACTAGGTTTCCATATATTTATACAAAGGATGCAATTACAATTAAGGTCATAACCAACCATACAATTAAAATTAAGGTCTTAGTTGACTGATAAAGACAATACTAATATAATAATAGAAATGTAATGTCACAATATATGGGACTTAACATTTAACAACATTAAACTAAACATATTCTTCTAGGAAAAGATTAATTGTAGAAACCACGTTCCTGTCCAACTTTATCCACTCCTCATATGTCATGCTACTCAGCTTTTTTGCAACCTCTTTCAAGGATAGGGATTGGTCATTTTGAACCAGCAAATCCTCCACCTTCATCTTCCATAGGGAGAAACGATTTCTATCAAAATTCTCAATCTTGAACTTGGTTTAACCTCCTATCATTGTTGCATCTCCCACTCATAGAAAACCCTATGCCTATGAGTTTTCTAAGCTATGATACCATATGTTATAATAACAAAAAAATAAAAGCAAACAACAATAAAATTATAACATAAGATTTACGCGGAAACCTTATATGCACAAGTAAAACTACAGGGCAATGACAACTTCAATATTGTATTATTACTCAAAAAAAATCTTGCAATGCTTTCTTCTATTGTGATACAATATCAAGGGTCACTTCTCTTTCATACAATAGATATAAGGGTTCTAAAAGGAACCTAAATACACTAGAAGGGTATATAAATTTTCATCTTGGGGGCTCTGACCTTGCAACCCAAGGTAGAGGGGACTTGGTTCACCCCCCCGTGCCCCCCTAGTGCATAGGAATCCTGTGACGAGATGGTCATGTGCCACAATACAAGAAAATGTCAAAGATCTAGATATTGACTTCACCTCCTAACAAAAGCATTGCTCAAATTGTGCACAAATATTGTAAAACATGTTAATATATATATATATGTGTGTGTGTGGGGGGGGGGGGGGGGTTAGGGGGGGGGTTAGGGGGGGGGCAGGTCTCATGGTTATCCCTAACTCATATAAACAAATGTCTATAATATCAATTATAGGCATGCCCTGGGTAGGCAAGTGTAAGGCTTTCAAGGGATGAAAACAATGCCTTAGATTAGTAAGCCTACATAACTTTTGATGGAATCTAGTAGACATTATCCTTAAGGAAAAATGGAATAGAAGGAACATGCTTGAAAACTAGGGTTTCTTAGGTCAATTATCATAAATGTGTAAGGGCAAGTTCGGCTTAGGTCATCCCAAGTCAGCTTATAAAAAATAAATCTTATTGGATAGTTTTCCAAAATATTGGAATAACCTACAAAGCAAAGTGTATGTTGATTAGAAGAGAGTAGAGTAGGTTGGTCGATGAAATATAACTAACATGCATATAGTATGTATGAATGTGGATTAGAGTGTAGATTGATTATGGATGGAATATTAGGCTAACCCATAAAATATAACTAGCATGCATAGAGAAGATATGCATGTGGAGTAGAATGGATATGTAGTCACAAGGTGCAATAGGTTGCAAGAAAACACAATAGGTTTATCGAGGTTGTAGTAGGACTCAACATGCCAAATAGACTAAAAAAAACAATAAATCATGCCCATAGAAAATGACATATCTATAAGGAATAGCTAAATCAAGTCCAAAAATCAAACCCTATAGAAACTAAACAAATAAATTCTTCCTAGAAAACAACACAGTTTCAAAACCATGAGCTCCAAATAATCTATCATAAACCTATATAAGAAAAATGCTTAAAGTTCAATTTAAGGTCCTCTCTTTTAACAATTTGAGAGAATACTAACATGAGTTTGAAAATCTCTTCAAAGAGATTTACAATGATAAAAAGAAATTTACCTTATCTTTGAATAAAATTATTACCAAGTTCTAAATGAAGACCTTCTTTAAACCCATTCTTGAAACAAAGAATGCATTAAAATCATATGTATTTGTAATGTGATAGATACGTCTAGTTGTGGTTCTCATTCTCCAATATGATTTTATTGATAATACCTTTTCTCAAGTCAACATGAATGCAAATTTAGGTATAGCTTGAGGTTATCATATTATCTGTCTTTGGACCTTGCTCAATAAAATTACGATATTTCCAATGGCTAAACGAGACCAAAAGTCCAATATTCAAGAGGGAAATCAACATTATCACCCAAATCATGACCTCTAATAACAACATTGAATGTGAATTGAAAACATTCAATCGCAACTCCATAATTAATTCAACACATAAATTGAGGTCCTTTACTATCAAACCCATAATAATCGGTGTATGCTCTACCTCATAGGGAAAGCATATAATAAATAACCCTTACACACAAATCTAGCCATTTAATCTACATACAATCTTGAGTTTTAGAAGATGTTCGTATTTCATCTTGATCCATGAAGGATGAATCTTCAAAACTAAGACTGCACCTTCACTACAGCATAAGCCCATATTTTTTACAATTTCTAAAGAAATTATTAGGTTCTTAATTTAAGTTGTATTTTTACTATCATTATCATTTTCATGAAGATATCATAGGATATAATTTCGACTAGTTTGTTATAGTTATCTTCGTAAGGAATATTTCTAGTTAAATATTTGGTCTTAAATGTGGTCATTATATAGTTTTAAATAATGGAGTTTATAGCAGTTGAGTTGGAAGTAAAAAATGGGGTTAAAATAGTAATCATCAATAAGTTTAAAAACCATGTAATATATGTTAACAATGTGATATCTACATGGAATAGTTAATGATATATCATAGATGAATATATTTTTAAATTTAAATTCATAATTGAATGATATTATAATTTTTCGTATAACTTTTGAAATGTAGTGTATGATCGGGGGAAAGCTATGAAAGAGTATATGGGTTGAAATGTAGGCGGATGGAGAAGTGAGGAGTAGAACCTAGGGTCTCTCTCACTACTGTGTGAAACCTAGATCATTAATTTTGAGGTTGAGGGAGAATGGGTGGATTTTGGATGGGATATTATAATGCATGAGGAAATCATTGATATTTCAAGCTCGAAGACCCTCTTGAATGAGGATGACAAGGAAGGAGACACTTTTCCTAGTACCAACAAAAGTTTTGAAAAAGGTTTTTTTCTAGAAATGGAAAAGAATATTTGGATTCATATGTAGTTGTGATTCACAAGTTAGTGTCAAGTGATCAACCTGATATTATTAGCCCTAATAATGATGATAGTACTTCCAAGCATGGGATTCGTTCATTACATGTGGGCTTAATGGCAATGAGGACTCCACATTAGTCCAGGAGTAAATACTACCCTCGAGTGTACAATTCCTTGGCATCTAATGTGGCCCAGGATCTTACCTCTCCTAGATTGTGGTTATCATCTTCTACAAGCAACATTGTGACAATATCCATACTAGATCCATACCTTGCCATATTTTAGCCTGTTTTCGGAGAAGACGGGGTTCTAGACCTGAAGTAAGGATATGGAGAGGGTTTTGTAGGATAGTCATTGAATCTACTCACTTTGTTGGGCTTGGATGAATCGATATTTGTCCAAGAGGTAGTGAAGGTGGTGACGAAGGGGATGAAGAATCCAAAGAAAGTAATAAAAAACATAAAGGAGAAGATTAAAATGATTGTGGGTTATGACCTAGGAGTTGACATCAATTTCACACTGATCAATTTTGAAATTTGGTGTGACACTACTAAATTGGATACCATTTATGGCTACTTCCAACATCAGAGCATGTCTACAAACTTAGTCAATGTAGAGCTAATCAAATTGAAGCTAACGTGGCAGAACAAGAGGGTATGAGTGGTAGGTATTTTGAAGCGATTGGATATATTTTTAGTCTCAAATCCTATATTACAATGAAATAATTTTTTTATGAGTTGGGTGGGGATTGGATATGGCTTGGATCATAACCCCATTACTTAACTTTAACAAAATATGAGGAAAAAACTTACCCTCCTTTCAAATGCAATCCTGCTTGGATGGAGGAGGAGGATTTCCAAGAGTAAGTTAAGAAGGAATGGTATCCCATTGTGTCTGAATCTATGATATGTGCCGATTGATAATTTGCAAACTATTTATTATCACTAAAAACAAAAGCGGTGGATTGGACAACAAAGAAGTTTTAGATTAGGGACAAAATTCTAAAGCAAATCGAGGAGGCCAATGGTTCTTTGTACAATGAAAATTATGTTAGTATTTTTTTTTTAAATTGAACTAAAAGACTTGTCAGAATTGGAGGCTAGAAGGAAAACATTTCTTAGAGAAAGGGAGGCAGACTAGTGGATGAAAAGAGGGGTAGTTTGGATGGATATTGGGGATGAGAATACTAATTTTTTCCATTGGTTTTCCAACCATAGAAAGTCCATAAACACCATTTGGGAGCTTTAGAACTCATAGGGTAAGGAATTTTGTGGGTTTAAGGAGTTGAAGGACCTAGGATTAAATCACTTCTAAGGAGCTAGAGGACCTATGAGTAGAACACTTCTCAAGATTATATAAAGAGCATACAAGAGATAATATTGCAAGGATCATTAAGATGTGTACTTACTTCCCTAGATTTGTTACTCTAGAAGACAATAAATCTATGTATGAAGCAATACGTTTTGATGAATTATTGGCGGTGTTCTCTTCTTTCCAAAAAGGAAAAAGTACAAGCATCGATGGATGGGCAGTTGAATTCGAGTGGTCAAAGAGGTCAGATTAATGTGAATGGTGCTTCCAAATTTTAAATCTACATCTATTTCCCTAATTCCAAAGAATGACAAGACTATGGGGATTGTAGGATGATTTTACTATGCAACTGTGTATATAAAATTATTGCTAACGTCTTGGTGTCCAGGCTCAAAAGAATCCCATCAAAAATAATCTCTTCGGAGTAGTTTGGTTTCTTAGAAGGGCACCAGATCCATGATGTGATCGATGTTGCACAAGAAAGTATCCATAGCATAAAACTGAATAAATTGATTTCATTAGTAGTCTAATTAAACCTCTCTAAGGATTTTGATCATATTTGTGGGATTTTCTTTTGCCTCCTCTTGATTTGAATTGGTTTTTCACTCAGTGTAGTGGATTGGATTATGGGTTGTGTGCAGTTTTAGTCAATGTTTATGCTTCCCATTTCTTTTATCCCACCAAAGGACTTCAACAAGGCTTCCCATTTTCACCATACTTGTTCCTTTTGGTATTCAAAGGCCTCGGTAGAACCATTATGGAAGGAAAGAGGAAAAGAAGACTAAAGGCATCAAGGTCGGGATATAATTATATCTGACACATTTATTGTTTGTATATGATGTCTTCTTATTCACATATAGCATGTTGGTAGAATATCAAGTACTACAAGAGATTTTGAGTATGTTTTGTAAATCTTCACGGATGGAAATTAATATTGATAAATATGCTATATGTTTCTATTGAATTGTTGAAAGGGTAGAACAAGAATTACTACATTTATTTTCCTACCAAAGATCAAACTTAAATGAATGTTTTAAATACTTGGGATTCTTGCTTAAGCCAAATTCTTATGGAAATCAAGACTAGGCTTGGATGATAGGCAGGATTGATAGTGGATATATTTTTGGTGCAACCATTGGTTTTGAGAGGATGACAATTGAATTTAGTAAAGTTAGCCCTAGAATAAATTCCGGTTTATTGGCTTTCCCTGGCTCATATTCCTAGGGAAAACTTGGAAAATATATGTAAATTATGCTTCAATTTCCTATGGCGTGGGAAAGAAGTTTATTGGACTAGATATAAGTTGATCTCTAAAATGAAAGGATAAGGAGGTCGGGGGTTGAAAATATTACATGCCTTTGACTCCTCTCTAGTAGGTAAATCTCTATGGAATATGATAACTAAGGACACTTTGTGGAATAGAATTATTACACAAAAGTATTTATTTCTAGAATCTATGTTGATACAAATAATGGAAGAGGATAACTCTTCAAAGAATTAATAAAACCATTGGAATGGAATTGTCTCTGATTTAGCTTTAGTATGCAAAGGATTGGCTTGGAAAATTGACTATGGAACAGAGGTTAGATTGGGGGTGGATTCCATTATGGGCTATGGATAGTAGGTATTGCTTGCACAAGACTTGTGTAGGCTCTTCATTCCCAAAACTTGATATATATTGAACCCAACATAGATAGATCTTTGGTAACAAGGATATACAATCTCAAGTGATTTTGGGTTTCAAGATGAGTGGGCTCAAGATTGGGATGGATATGTAAATGATTAAAAATAGCTCACATACACATTCGAGAGGAATGTGATTATTTATTTTGGATGGGAAACAGAAAAAAAGAGCTATTTCTCAACAAAGTTGGGTTATCAAGTATTGATGTTTGAGGATAGGCAGCTAGTCGTTTGGCGGTGGGAAAAAAATTGGAAAGCAGATGTTCGAAAAAAATACAAACTCTTTACATAATAAGGTCTTAATATGGGAAGCACGAAAAAAGATGAATATACATGGTCCTGGACTTTGTACACTATGTAGACAAGCAAAAAAAACTACTTCACATTTTTTTATACATTTCCTTTTTTCTCAGAAAATATAAAGGATATAGTTGCTTGGATGAAGATTAGGGATCTTTGGGCCACGGACACCATTGAAGGTTGTTTTCATAATTGGTACACTAGGATGGAACTCAAGAATTTTCGACCTATAACTTATTTGGTTCTGTGGAATTTGTGGATAGTACATAATGTTATCATGTTTGAAGGTTAAAACAACTCCAACATTTCAAGTGTTTGCATAGATCATCGTAGTCTTTGATTTTTGCAAAATAGATCCAAAAATCAAAATTCCTAGGTAGATAGTGGAATTGTTAACAGAAAAATATGAAGCCTAGAAATTTTTTATGGATCTTTTCAGGGACCCAGTCAATATCCTGGTTTAGGAGGAAAAAATTATTTCTATGAGACACATCATATAACATCTAAGGCCAATTTAGGACAGGGCACCGATAATTTAGCATAATTAATGGCACTCAACATTTTGCTAAAGACAAGCACATGAGGAAGGTATTAGTTATTTGCAGGTCCCTAGGGACTCAATGTTTGTGGTGAAGTGGATGCAAGATACACAACATATTTACAATTTAAAACTATTGGAGCTAGCGACCTACTTGAATGAAGTGGTAGTTGTTTTCTCTTTCTTTTCAATAAACCAATATAGTTTCATAGAACACAATCAAGATGCAGAGTACATTTCTAAAGAGGAACTTCTTCTTTCAACGAGGGAATTATTGCTAGTTGAATTCTCAAAGGGCTTGACAATAGACACCAGGCTATCCCTCAAACTCTAATATAAATTTTTGTTCCCTTTGTGTTTATAAACCAAGTCTATTATATGGTAAACAAAATGGATTATATTTAAATTATTTTGGAAAGTAGATGGTGAACTATAAACGATGCTACTCAGTGGAAAAGTATATTAGAATTTGAAAATTTTCTACATAAAGGATGAGAAATAAGTGGAGAAAGTGTGAAATATCAAACATTTTTTTTGTAAATGTGGGCCAACGCCATGAAGAAGGTGTTTATGCTTTAAAGTAATAAAAATGTGTTTTTTTCCATGGGTTAAAAACTTTCGAATTGCAGTATATTTTTTTGTAATGTAACATAATATTATGTATATCCTAATATTTAATTGTTTCATTTACTTGTACTTTGTTGTAATATTATACTATGGTGTAAATTTGTAAGGACATTATAATTTGTTGTACATTTTGAATATTGTTGTAATATTATGCTTGTCTATTAAGATATTTCGACACTAGAGGTTAATCAATCTCAACAGGTCTAATGTAATTGTTGGGTTAAATTTATGTTATTTAATTTTTCCAATGATTTAATGTCAATCCGGAGATCGTAGGCTTGTGAGGTGGAAGCATTGTATGTGCAGGACTAAAGCTAAACTGACTTATCCTAATTACAAAACTTGAAGAGTCTTTATGAAACCCGTTAATATCCCACAAGTTATTTATTGGAGTTATTGGGGCTCAGTCCAACTATAGGTGACAGCCATCCAACATGACCTATGACCATTTGTTTCACAGGAATTACGTTTCCAATATCCAACTTAACTTGCCAAAGTGTATTTGAAAGAGTTTTCAAGCATCAAAAGAAAATACACATGTGCTGAAAATATTAAATCAAATTTGTAACTTGCATGAGCAAATTCTCAGAACATATCTATGTTGATCTCGGGAAGAACCATAGGTGAAAAGCATCCCTCATTCCTTTAAAGTTCATTGCTTTCACAGTACTCCATTTACAAATAGATACTATTGACTATTAATCTCTGCAAACCTACATTAAAGAGATAAGAAAACTATTTCTCAAACCATAAATTTCATAAATAAATTATCATTCCAAGATGGTGTATTAAAACTCAATCAAAGTGCAGGTAAAAGCAATATTTTGTGCCTAGGAAATAGATCACTCACTCTATAGTACTCCACTTTTAATTTCAATGCTTTTTATGATCACTTCTTCAGAATTATGATTTGAGAATCACTACTTAACATGTAATCACACAACTGAATGAAAACTATAAATTAATTATTGAAACACTACCCAAACTAGAGATCTCAGATAATTGTGTTGCACTTTTCACACACAAAAACAAATGATTAGGCTCGGGAAAAACATAGTACAAAGCATCACTACTGCAAATTTGAAACGATAGAACATAAATCAGACCTAGAACACAATGAAAATATAACTACATCAAATAAATAACAACTATACACACCAAATGATGTAGGAGTGTAGCTGGTGAAAGGGGGCCTTCCTCCTCAACAACACCCTATAAGATAAACCCAGCTACAAAAATTAAATGAACAGAGTGTGAGGAAAAAACAATGATTCTTCTTTCCATTGCTTAATAAATCTTACAATAACAACATCAAGTTCTCAAAAAAAATCTTCTCTTTATTCACCTGTGAATAGGTATTTATACATCAAACCGCTATTGCACATGATCAAATCGAATCCCCAAATGGAGAATTTGAAATTTACAATTTTAACTAAAAATCCCAAAATCTGCGTTTTTATTAATTTGGGCAGATTTGCTTTAAATTCCCCCCCATCTCTCAAACCGAAGCATATTTGGTGAAAGTGTCGGCGTCATTCTCAATTTGGTGGTTTATGAGAAAAACCCATGTCTCAAAATATTTAGGTTTGCCTCCATTTTCATGCAAATCAAGGCCCAATATGGCTGTTTGGAAAAATTGTTGCTAAAAATCTGGGTTTGACTAAAATTTTGAACAAGATTTGGAGCTTCACACATGTCAGATGGGTATGATCCAATGGACACAGAGCCATGCTATAGACATATTTTACCAAATCCAAGTGGCGTATTTTCATTCGGCAACCTGCAACTATCTCAAACTACTCCAATTACAAGTTTTCCAGAAAACTTGTAATTGGAGTAGTTTGAGATAGTTGCAGGTTTCCGAATGAAAATATGCCACTTGGATTTGGTAAAATATGTCTATAGCATGGTTCTATGTCCATTGGATAAAAACACTGGGTAAAAATTGTAACTAGTTGTTTTTGATAAAATACCAAGTATAATCATCTTTAATTCATTAAAAATGAAGGAAAATGACAATGAATTAACCACTGAAGAATATAAGGGTCTAAAATGGCAATTTATGAGTTATTATGACAAAAGGAGTGATAAGGGAACGAGAAACAAAGTAATAATGATAAAATGGATGTATACAAATGATGATGACAGTGACATAATGATGACAAATTCGTGGCATAACATATCTCCCATGCATAAGGGTTGGCATGTCCTCATGCCAAAAAGGTAAAGTACAGAGTATGTCATTATTCTATTGTACCCTATCAGATATAGAATGAGAGACATATATAAATCTGTTTTTTATTCCATAAGCATAATTGTCTTGTTATTTAAGAAGAGGAAATCTGGACATCATACGTATGCTTTCAACTCTGTAAATATTGTTGATTAAAGATATGGACAGGATATCACAGGATGAAGTGCCTCTCAAAACTTGTTTGTCACAACAATTATTTTAAAAACTGAGTGCATAGTTGTTTTGTCTTTTGCTTGTACATGTAACAATGACAGAAACATAGGGCCTTCTAATTTTATTTTGTATTGGCAAGAGAGCATGGGATGAAGGTTTGTGGAGTTTTATTTATGCCATATCAAACTAAGTGATATGCTGAGGGCCTTTTGAAATAGAGTATGCATTTGGTATTTCATGTTGTTGGGTATACTTTGAAAGAAATGGTGTCATAAATGGGAAAGATGAGAACGATGGAACGTATGGAAGTAGAAACAAAGGAATAAGGATTAGTGGTTGTTCATGATGCTCTCCTATACTTTTAATAAATAAAAGACTTTTATACAGTTTTTACCTCAAGTTTACATCTGAAAAGTTGGTTTTGGATGTAGGAATCTTTGTGGAACATGAGGATGAGCATGTATGCTTACTGGGGGATGCAAATGAGGTACATGAAGAACTGAAACTGAATAATATTGTTGGAGAGATGAAGGTTGATAAAAATCTGTTGAGAGATCTGAAAGAGAGTTGGAGCTGATAAATACTGACTAAATGAAGAAGAGGATAATACTGAAGGAAATCAATTGAAGATGTTGAGAAGATTTTGAATTTATTGGAAGAATCTGAAGATGATGGAATAAATAAAGGTCCCAGCCGCCACTCCCCCATGCCTGAGGATTTGCATGTCCTCATGCAAGCAAAGGAAGGTGACTGCTACTGAAACTGTATGACCGGACTATTGTATGGCAACTGTTCTTGGAATAATATATGATGCTACAAGAAAATGAAATGCTGCTAGTACATAAAACCATGGAAATATGAATAGATGCAAGTTGTTGATATCATAAAACCAAATAATATTCAACCGCTACAAAACCCAAGGTACAATTCTTACCATGTGAATAAATGTTCCTGAAGTCAAACATGGAAATAAATCATTGGATTGTCGACCATAAATGTATGTCGTTAACCAATGCGAAGCAACTCACCAATGAGCGATAAAGTACCTTAGTGCATCTTAACAGATACAAATGGATGTCTTGTAGTTGAGTCACTTGCAAGATTCGTCAATCAAAAGGCATTGATGAATCCCCATGATTAACAACAAGGAGATATTCCATTGATGCATGCAGATTCTAGGGCACTATGAAAGATCTAACCTCAATCCCAGATGATGTTGGAGTCAATGGGATGATATTTTTCAGAAGGAGGGCCTTAAGGAATCCCTCGTCAGCTGACACAAGCATAAAAATGATTTTGAAGAATTACAATACAAGATTTGGACCAACATAAACTTACATAAATTATTCTAAACTTTGCTTTCCATTTTCTTGGTTTTCAAACAAATCCCGTGTCTAGTTGCGCCAGTAAATTGGTTTTCACAACAAGACTCACTTTTATCTTTACTATTTTATTTTTTATTTTTATATTTTTTTTCAAGAAAAATACATTAGAACATGAGGAAAGGAAGATGATGGATCTTTTTGGGCTGCTTGTACATTTTTTCTGCAATGATGATATGAATATGAGCACTAAAAGTTGGCTTCATAGATGAAAGGAGCATCTAAAAACTTTGAAGAAGCTGGAATTGTTCTCTTTGCTTTGGTAGATGAATGAAACAAGTTTGTTGAATTTCAATCTCTAATAATGATTTAATAGGCTGCTACAAAAATTGAACTGCTGAATGATTACCCTGTTGCATGTTAAATTGAAAGTTGAACAAGCTGTTGAAATAAAATCTTATCCGATCCAAGAAATAACTAGCAACAACGAACATGAATTCTATGCGTGAAGGTCTTGATAAGGTTGATAATATGTTGATCATTTGAAGAGTATGGGCTGTAAATCAGTTACAGGAATTCTAGAAAGATAGAAAAATATGCCTTAAAAACAACTTTCTCAAATGGTATCCTGTTGCAGTGATTATGAGATGAATCCATAAATTACCTAGATGATGTTGCTTGATATTGGTTTTTACTGACACACATTAGAACTAACAAGGAAATATGTCTTAGTAATGAGGATATATGTTTTCTTCCCTAGTATTTTGGCAAAGAGGAAAAAACGCCTTTTTTTGATAAAATAGACCTTGAGTTTGTTAAAGACCCCTCTAGGGTGTAAGGATCTAAGAAATCCATTAAAAATACCTAAGCACAAGTTTTTTTCTAATAATATCCTCAAATCATAAGTTTTTCATAAAACTTGTAAATTCTAGAAAAACTTGTAAAGTCTGCTGAAAAACTTGTAAATTCTGCTGAAAACTTGTAATCTCTATTGAAATTGCAACCTGTCTTATATTGATCCATTCTCCTGGTGCTGACATGGAAAAATATTCAAGAAAATGAGTACAGGAAGATGGTCCACGCCGATATGGAGATAACCCATGTGTTTGTTTCTGATTTGCATAGCTGTAGGTACCCAAAACTATCAGGTTTACGAGTTTCCTGGAAAACTTGTAAAAACAGGAAAACTTGTAATAACGGGAAAACATGTTATAACCTGAAAACCTGCAAAAGCTCAAAAAGAATTGTAGTCTTATGTTAGTTACCATGTTTAATGATCAAAACCTACTTAGTTATGTAATAATCAAGAACATAATAATAATTTGACCTTACATACCTTAAAGGACATAATCATGGATTCTTAAGGTTATAATGGAAAAAATATAGGATTTGAAGGAAAAGGGCAGATCTTGATAAGCATGATAACCAAAACCATTGTGCAAAATAAAACAATTTTTAGGCCTAACATTGGATAGGTGATAACCTGTTCTAAGGAATTCACAGTGGGTTTTCTTCACATAAGTCAAAACAATACTAATGAATAGGCCAAGGTAGGGCACTCAAAAATAGATTTTAATTTTCAACATTTTTTATGCCTTTCCGGTTGTGAGATTTGCTAGTGATACTTTTACATTTTTAATGAACTCCCACCACTACTTGGAAAAGATAAAAATACAAGGATTTGTTCTTGATTTTACAATTTGTAGGAGATACTTTTCACAAACAATCCCTTCAAATGGATGTTAGTTTAGTAAGACCAACAAATAAACAGTCTCAAAATCCATTGTGTGATTGAAATTTTCCTATTGGACTTCATACCATTGCAACAATAGCTAATGATACTCACGATGAATTGATAAAGGTACCAATTCAATCTTTTAGCAGGGAAACAAATTGCATTTTCCCATTCGTTAATATGTACTTGTCACCTACCTTCTTTGATACAAACCTTGATTTCCTGCAATTGATACTTTATACATATGAGAAGAAGGTATCTGGGCTGCTACATACCTGACTAGTTGATGAAAAAAAACACATATGCAAATTTCCACTTATATAAACAATGAAATCCGTCTTTCCACCGGGCACATTAAAATTAGATCTCACAGAAGTCTATTATACCAACAACCTGCCTTACAAATTATTAACATTCTATGTATTATTTGGAAAGCATGAAAATAATGTTGCACTATGATTATACTAATTATGTGTGACATTTATTAAGATCTTATTTATTTACTAACCTACTCTACTAAAAATAAGAAGATTTCTTCAAGTATATGCATGTTTCCAGCGTAACCATCTATAGTAAAGGATATCCAAAATACTCATATCCTGTAATGTCCCTCGGGAATATCAAAAGGTCTCAGAGACATATAATTAGTTCTCTGAGGCTAATTAATTGATTTTTAGTGCATCGGATAAAAACCATAAACATTTAATTTCTTTTTTTCCAAGATTAATTGCGACACAAAATCCAATAATTAACAATAATTTAATATAAATTCATTAACACATCCAAAATATAATCTAAGGGTTGGGAAGGCTTCTTAACATCATCAAAATTTCAATCCAAGCCATATCAGAGATGATAACCACTTCTAAAGGATAATTATTCTTAATCACAGTTAACTAGTAATTAAGGTGTTAATTACAACACTTGACGACACTTATCACAAATCCAATTGTTTAACAAATAAACACTGATTATAAATCCCAATGGATTACTAACATCTAATTACATGTAAATAAGACCCTAATTACCAAAATTCCAATAATTAATCATGGTAATTACGAAAGAGAGTCCACAAGACTAGTTAATTAGTTTTCCAATATAGGCATCTAGTCTTGCAAAAAATCAATCCTACAACCATTAACAATATATTTAAGCGTGCACCTACATAAGGTGATATTTTCCATCAATTCCAATGAAATTGGTTAACATTCACTGCAAGGAATTGAGTTTAAATAATTGAACCAAAATAAAATGCATCCATAAGTAAAGTATCACACCTAATAAATAGCTACCTAAAGCACAACAACATGTTAGAAACAAAGAACATGGATGTAGCATTTCGTTTTTATGAAAACAGAGATTCCAATCCACAACTAGTTATCAATTTTCACCCCAATGTACCTAGTTTCCAATTTAACTTTCCAAATGAAAAATAAAGAGAAATATATGAATAATATATCTCATGGAAAGAATAGAAGGGGTCACCTACATTCATATGGCTATAGCTTCCACCCATATACATTCCATTAAATAATTCACAAAACTAGCAAATTCTACTCATCCAAATTGACTAGTAATTCTAGGAACCGTTAGAATAATTAAATCCACAGCTCATAGAATCACTCAAATGCCATTCCAACTCTAAATGACACATTTTATCAGTCATAACAGATTTATATCTCATTCGAACATTTTTTCAAACACTTCGTATGCAAAGTCACAAATCTATTCAATACAATTACATTGAAGGAGCTAGAAATTGGAAATTGATCTAGAATTTCGGTAGAAATTTCCCAAACACTATCAAGAATATTTACCCTGACATTATCGCACACATTTCAAGTGTATTTATCAGAAATAAGCATAAAAAGAACACTCAGGAATTTTTTCAAACACTTCATTGGCCAAGTCTCCAAACTATGCAAAACAATCCAATCAAAGAACTGGTTTTTGAATAAAAGGTAGACGCATCAAAGAGAAACTTGTCTTAAACCATTACGAGGCTATTGTACAATCAAAATACAAATTATATAATGAACAGGGGAAAAAATATCAGTTCTGTAGGAGATGTGGCAAAGAATAATTTCTTCAAACAATTTGTCCACAAAATCCCGAAAACTAGTTTCCAATTCCCTCACAAAATTTACTTGCATAAATAGATTGAATTCCATGAGAAATTTCTTCCACAAATAGCTCATACATTTCATCAAACATTTCATGTGCATCCATAAATAAATCATATTAGAGAAAAATAAATTAAATAAACATGAGATAGAGCACTTATCTTTTCCAAATACGCAACTGGAATAAACCATGCCACGTTCCACCCAGCCGTAGACACAATGCAAGCCAAAGCTCACTTTGCAATGGTCACCCTTGAGCCAGAACCATGATTCCACAAGAAAGAGCGCACTCAACCACAAATTCTCTCAAGAAACCAGTCCAACCAAAACCCAATAGAAAGTGTGGCCTCCACTTCCACTCCATGGAAATTTCAGTGGCTCCAGGACAACAATCCAACCACAACCCAATGGCAAGTAACACTTGCAATCCAGGGAGATTCCAGTGGATCCAGTACAAACTCAAATCCAAGGAAACGGACCTCACCCCTACTGCCAAACCAGGATATCCAAAGTAAATACACATCTCTATCCAACCTCAGATCCAATGGAAGTGGACCTCACCCATGCTTCCAATCCAGGATCTCCAGAGGAAATTCTAGGACATACACCAGTGGCTCTAGAGTAACTCAGCTTGGGAACAGGATCCACAAGGGCACAATGAACATCAAGGATCTCATACCAAGAGTAGAAAAATCGAACCACAAGTGCCAAAAAAAATCACAAGATAAAAAGCATGAACCAACACACAAGTGTCTAGCCAACACAAGCAAATTGAAGTCCTTCATGAGAAATTCGAATTGGGAGAGAGAGGGACACAAGCATGAGAGTTACATTCCCAGAATAGTAAAATGGATTTACACATCAAGTGGATACATCAAGAGACATGCTAATCCAACTCATGAGGACACACGAGGTGAGAGAGGGACTCCAATCCTCAAATAAAAAATTAATCTCAGGGTAAATAAAACCAAGGGGTGACATAACACATCAGGGTGCATAACCAAGAGGTGCCATCAAGTACATAAGAAGGGTGTACAACATCAACATAGTCTCAACACACATAGGTAAACACTTTTCCACAACCCCTTGCTCGTAACATCATGGTTCCTCATACTCTCTTCCGTGGCATCGATTGAGTGGTTGTTTTTATTTTATTAATTATTTTATAAGTTCAACATAATAAAAATAATAATAATGTGCAAACCATAGTCCAGGCACCGTGTGCCACTATGTCCAACATAACAACAATAATAATATGTCCAGGGGATAAAACAGAGGGTATTACATATCAAGTGATGGTAAATATACATTAATAAATACCTGGATTTGAAGGGCCAACTTCTCACATAATTTGGATGCCAGGAGTTGCTGAAGAAAGGAAGAATTATTTGTCCTAGTGATTGTTTGGAACCATATTTCAATGTAGTATTTTTCTTGTTGGTCACCTTCATTGATTGTTACACCAAGAAATTATTTTATAAATTTCTCATCATTCTCCAGGATGCGCAAATGATTAGCTAATAAACATGCTAAAAATTCTTCAATTTTTGGCTCAAATGGTTTCTCTTCTTCAGCGGAAGTCTATGTCTCTTGGATCTCTTCTAGATCAGATTTGGAAGGATGACTTAAAAGGTCCTTTACATATTCATTTGGAGTACGTTCATGGATTGTTTGCCCCTCTTGTGAGGCATATTTCTTGCCAAATATGAATTTGACATTGGTACAAGGATTGAAGAAATTCCTTGCGGTGATAAGTCCTTCCTTGCTCAACAAGTTCTTGAACATATTTAAGTATAGAATCCCTGCTCATAGATGGATTAGTAATTCAAGGAAAACATATTAATACTTAAAATGAGAGTCTTCTTCTAATGCTATAAAATGGAAATTTTAGAATAGAAATATAATCTACTACTAAATCTACAAGCATGGCAAAGATTTGGAATATCTTCACCAATGATGACAGAGCATGAATACTCACCTTATTTCAGCAATCGTGGTAGCATAGGTTCTTACCTCTCATATTATTATTCATTCCTCCTACTTGTCATAATTTAAAAGTAACCTACCTGCCTACAATTCAGCCCCTTAGCACCTCCTCGGAAACTGCACCAAAAATGTTGGGTTATATTTATGTTATTTAATTTTTCCAATGATTTAATGTCAATCTGAGGCTCGTAGTCTTGTGAGGTGCAAGCACTGTATGTAAAGTACTAAAGCTAACCTAACTTATCCTAATTACAAAAGTTGAAGACTCTTTATGAAACCAGTTAATCTCCCACAAGTTCTTTATTGGAGTTATTGGGGCTTGGTATAACTACAAGTGACAACAATCCAACATGACCTATGATCATTTGATGCACATGCATTACGTTTCCAATATCCAACTTAACTTGCCAAAGTGTCTTTGAAATATTTTTCAAGCATCAAAAGAAAATACACAAGTGCTGAAAATATTAAATCAAAATTTTAACTTGCATGAGTAAATTCTCAGAATAGATATATGTTGATCTTGGGTAGAACCACAGGTGAAAATAATCCCTCGTGGCTTTAAAGGTCACTGATTTCACAGTAATCCATTTACAAATAGATATCGTTTACTATTACTCTCTGCAAACCTACATGAAAGAGATAAGACAACTATTTCTCAAACCATAAATTTCATAAATAAATGATCATTCCAAGATGTTGTATTAAAACTCAATCAAAGTGCAAGTAAAAGCAATATTATGTGCCTAGGAAATAGATCAGTCACTTCTACAGTACTCCACTTTTAATTACAACACTTTTTATGATCACTTCTTCAAAATTATGATTTGAGAATCACTACTTAACATGTAATCACACAATTGAATGAAAACTATGAATTAATGATTGAAACACTACCCAAACTAGAGATATCAGATAATTGTGTTGCACTTTCCACACACAAAAACAAATGATTAGACTAAAGAAAAACAGAGTACAAAGTATAACTACTGCATATTTGAAACAATATAACATAAATCAGACCTATAACACAATGAAAATATAACTACATCAAATAAATAATAACTACACACACCAAATGATGTAGGAGTGTAGCTGGTGAAGGGGGGACTTCCTCCTCAGCAAGACCCTACAAGATAAACCCATCTACATAAATTCAATGAACAAAGTGTGAGGGAAAAACAACGATTCTCCTTTCCAATGCTTAATAAATATTACAATAACAACATTAAGTTCTAAAAAAAAGCCTTCCCTTTCTTCACTTATGAATAGGTAATACATCAGATACATGTTACACATGATCAAATCGAATCCCCAAATGGAGAATTTGAAATTTACAATTTTAGCTAAAAATCCCAAAATCTACGTTTTTATTAATTTGGGCAGATTTGCTTTAAAGGACCCCCTATCTCTCAAACCAAAGCATATTTGGCGAAACTATCCACGACTTACTCAATTTGTTGGTTTATGATAAAAAACCATGTATCGAAATATTTATATTTGCCTCCATTTGCATGCAAATCAAGGCACAATATGGCTGTCTAGAAAAACTGCTGCTAAAAATATGGGTTTGACTAAAATTTTAAACAAGATTTGGAGCTTTGCACATGTGAGATGGGTGCAATCCAATGGACATAGAACCATACTAGAGACATGTTTTACCAAATCCAAGTGGCATATTTTCATTCGGTATCCTACAACTATCTCAAACTACTCCAATTACAAGTTTTCTGGAAAACTTGTAAACACTGTGAAAAACTTGTAATTAGTTGTTTTTGATCAAATACCAAGTATAATCATATTTAATTCATTTAAAATGAAGGAAAATGACCATGAATTAACCACGGAAGAATAAAATGATGTAAAATGGAAATTTATGAGTTTTTGGCACGGGGTTAGAGCGCAAAAGATGCGGAGCCAACAACGACGAAGGAGTCATCGGTGAAGGAAAAAGACCATTCGCGAAGGATAAGAAGCCTACGGAAGTGGAAGTTTTGGTGCATGTTAGTTAGAATTGGTCATTTGGACCTTTTTGTAACCGCCATAGGCATCTATAAATAGAAACACAATTGTAATAGATAGACATCGAAGTAAGATTGAAGAATCATCGGATAAGTTGATGTATTTTGTTTGCCTTCGACAGTTTTGCTCTGAATATATGAATCTGTGTTAAGTTGCTTGGAATTGTTATCTGCGAAGTTCATTCGACAGTTCTTTTTGATGAGTTAATGAATGAAGATGTTCGGCTATGTCTCTATTCTATGTTTTCTATCTGTTGACATGAGTTATACTCTGTGCTTTCCATTCGTTGTGATGTTGTGAACGATATCTTGTGATTTTGTTGTTTTGTTAATCGGTAATGTTGGTTGATATGGGTTATATTTCACAGTTGAATTGCTAGTATAATGCACAGAAAAATATCTGGTTTCTGTAGCGACTGAGTAAGATTCAACGCATGTCTTCTCCCTACTACGGATACTTGGTTCCTGCAAACCCATTAGACATCTCGGGTGAGACCTCACTCGCTCTGCGAGCGTTGCTGGAAAGGGTAAAACCTTATGTGCCGATGCTTAAGGGTGTCTGGTTGGTGTTTGTTGACAACAGTGCGAAGTGAACCCCTGTCGACATAACTGTGTCAACATGAGTTATTATGACAAAATGAGTGATAAGGGAATGGAAATCGAAGTAATAATGATAAAATGGATGTCTACAAATGATGATGAAGGTGACATAATGATGACAAATTGGTGGCCTAACAGTAATGTTGGTTGAAAGTGTGCTTTTGTACTGTACTAATTTATGATGTTCATAATCATGTTGTACACATGAGTGATCCAATGGTTTGAATATCTCATTCATACTAACGACATTTGGTCTATGTCTTAACACCCAATTAGTTCATGATCTCTATTTAAAGAGAATGAGGGTCATTTGTTGATAATCAAACTGAGTGATGTTCATGTAATTTTTTTTATATTTATTAATTAGTTGACTCAAATGGACTATTTCCCTTTGAGGTTTTTAAACACATAAACATTGTTGTCTTGATATTTGATTTCCGTGTGACCATTTTTCTTAAGGCATTGGACTTATGGATATAGTATGTTTTTTGAACATGGTAACATTGTTCTTTTGAATATTCACTTTTATTGTTGATCAAGATCCTAATCCTTTATCATTGCATGCAATAAAGACCTCTTATTTTCTATAGTTTTTTAGCCTTTCAAGGCCAAGTGAATGGATTCTTTGCATTTGGAGAATTGTTTTTAGCTAGGAACACCTTTGTTTCGTTCAAAAATAATTATGGTTTCCTGATATATGATCATTTCCATCCAATGATTTGACAAAAGAAATAAGTTTTGAATTTGTAATGTTTATTTTCAAATGTTCTATGCCCTTGTTCTTGTTTATTGGTTTCACAACACATTTCATATTTCTTCCCTATTACCTATATATGGTCTTTTCCTTGTGCTTTGAGCTAACTTGGAAAATTAAAATAGATTTCTAGGGTTTGGGGTTCATCTTAATTCCTTTTTACTAACAAATACTAATATTTTTTCCATGTATTTAAGATTTTCCACTTTAGTTTTGTTTTTTTCAAAAATATGTTTAGTACTTTGGTGGATTTCTATTGTTTTTTGTGATCCTTTGTGGTGTTGTTTTGTATAGTTTGAGCTCCATTTAATCTTGGTTTGGAGTACTGTTGATGGTCCTCAAATTTTCTCATGTGGATTTCACTCCTTACATGTTGGATCAACACCTTCCACAAGGTTAATACATCCTCAACCTTTGCATTTCATGTCTTTAGTGGGCATACATGGGCTACTCTCATTTAAAAATTTCACAATCTTGGGTATTATGTCATTGAAGTTGATGCCTAAATTATTTAAAACCATACATATCCCACACCCATCCTTGCGGTACACACTTGAGCATTACCAAAGGGGGATATGACTACATTGTTCTTTACTTGTTTAAAGAATTGAAATATATTCCTTTTCACGTGAGGTTTCTCCTACCCCCAAATGTGTTCACAACAATGAACCAAAAATTACAAAGTGCTACATTTGCCACTTCATAGTGCCACATAACTAACATGTAAACTAGGAAAATGAAACCTTATCATTGCATAGATAGATACTACCAAGTCAACATTTTTCGACATCAACATCATGCAACATGTTACTGCCACATCAACACTGTGCTACACCATTCTAGCACATGTCACCAAGTTAGTAGTGCCATGTCATATTTTCCACATTACTACTGTAATATCCCATTTTCGACCCTTGGAATGTATTAAAATAGATTATGTAATTGATGTAAATATGCTAGTAAATATTCCTAGTGTAGAGCTCAAGGCCATGGCCCAACTAGTGAATGGCTAGGCGTGTATAATGTAAATATTTCTATATGGGACATGTGGTTGGCTTATCACGTTGACTCAAAAATCTATGTAAATATTATGATGGAAAATAATAAAATGGTCAAAGATTTTTGTGTAAAGAGCACTAGAGGGGTTATGATTCCACTGGAGGGAAAGAGGAAAGGGGTACTATGGGAGAGTAAATCCTCTTTTGTCAAGTGTTATCCTCATAAATCATCCATTTTATTCCATGTGCCTTAATGAGCCATTTAATTCCTTTGACTTATCAAATCCAATCAATGAATGCATGTGGGAGGCCGGTGGAAAAGTCTCCTCATGAAGTTATGGAAGCATGGGATGGATACAATTTTTATGTCTAGTGTAAGAGTCCTTTATTCTACAGTCATAAGTAATGTCAACTATATTTTCACCAATCCTCTCATCTCCATTGGATTCTATCACTCATTTTCCATGCATAATTTAGATAACAAGGGGTGGAATTCTATTTTATCCATTTCCAATTACCATACTATGAAATTAACTAGAAATTAGAATTTAGCACTGTGAAGATGAAATTGCAGACATTAAAGGGAAGAGGATGGTTGTGCGTGAGCATAGAGTCTGGGAAATATAGAAACCTTTACCCACTGTTTATTTTCTACTCTAGGATGTTGAGAAGCCATGAATTGATTTTACATGAGGTTCTTTAAAAGCATACATCAAGTTGGACTCTTTATGCATACACTAAAGAGCACTATAAGGGTTGGGTATTCTGAGGGACCGTTGAGCAGAGAAAAAATAGGTCTTACTTTTGTTGTGTGCAGTAGTGGAAGAGATTTCAATTGCTAGGATGGCTAAATGAGATGCATTTAGTGCTCAGTGGTGAGTAGATTGGCTAAGCATGAGAGCAAATGGGTTGAGATGAGGAAAGTGAAGCATGTAGTTGTTTCCTTTGCTCTAGTGGCATCATAGACTAGCTTGTGGTGGTATAATCAAAATATACCTATGGTTGGGTGGAAAACCACTCTTACATAGTCAATTGCTTGGATCTTCTTCAATTAAAAGATAAATATTCTCTGATGTCTATGAATATGAAATGATCATATTTACTCCCTATTATGAATATGGTGGTTTAGGAATGATATGTGAGTGGAATAAAATTGTTAATTTTGTTGTGTTTTATACGCATGCCCTTGCACATGCATTACTTAGTTTATGTTTCATATGGGAGGATGAAAGTAGTTGAATTCGAATAATGTCCTCCATGAGACAAAATTTTGTATGAGAAAATTTGTAACTACAACCCCCTCCTATAGTAAGAATGATGGATGGGGATGTGACAACTACCACGTCAACAACCTAGTCACCTATCAAATGGAACTATTTCTCATCCTTCCATGTGTCACTCATGGAGGACCCCTCTCCATTGGTAATTTGTAATTTAATGTTGATTTTGAAAGGAGCTTAACTTCATCATCCAAAGTCCGTTTGGAGTGATTTTTTTCAACTAAGTTTTTGTGCCCTATGCATTGGTGTGGTCCATTTTCTCAAATTTCATTGTTTTAATATTGTTGTCTTTCATTTTTATAGAAATTTCCCTCTAATTTGCATTTGTTAAATTTCTAAGAGGTATACTATTGCATCTAGGCACTCTTTTAGGCGTCATTTTTTCACATGCATAATTTTCAAGCGCTTTATATATAAGAACTAAATTTCTATTTGTATAGTTAGTTTACTTCTGAATTTGAATCTGACCAACTCAAGTGAGATCCTACTTACAAGTAGCAACTACTTCTATTGGAAATCAAGTATGATGGATTTATTGAGTAGTATGGGACTTTACCAAGGAAACTTAGGAAAAAAAGTTGTGTCGTGGATGGATTAAGAAGAGTCAAATGGGACAATGAAAATGACTCAGCACATGATCTCATAGGGATGTCCATTTCCAATGACTTGTAGTCTCACTTTCAAGGGGTTTATGTAAATCCTTAAAAGTTATAATTTATTTTAAACAACTCAACAAATTAAAATTAAAATGAACACATCAAAATTAATAATATTCACTTCATGTTTACATAAATTAACACAAGTACAGTGAGGTTTAAGGTTCACACTTAGAAGATTGCAATAACCTCACTTACAAATTTGATGAGATGAACCAATGATGCTCCAACCTCTTGCTTTGGGAAAGAACTTGTGGGGGATGAATCTTCTCCCAACTAATTCCCTCAATCGACCTAATTGAGGCCCCCCAATTTCTCAAGAAATAAACCAAAAATATTTATTGTTCCTCTTCCTTTAGGATCCCAGAATCGAAAGGAAAACCCTAAGGGTGAAAATGCTCCAAGAAAAGGTATATTCATCATCTCTTCAACCTTACTTAAATAATTATTCTTCACATCCATCTATGCAAAAATCTCATGCATAGACTCCACTTTTCATCAAGTAGTTACTCTTATCTTTAATCATGTCTCTTTTAGTTATCTTTTGTTTTTTTCAACTTTTCCCCTTTTATTTCATTTAGGTCATTTCTTTCCTTTTTACCCTTTCTCCTATAATATTTTAGACAATTTATTATTTCATTATCATCAATATTATTGATTAATTTCATCATTATTTTTTTTAAGAACACATTTTTATTTTCATAACCAAGTATATGAATCATTCAAAATAAGGGGCATTATAAATCCCCCCACTTCAAGGGAATCCATCCTAGAGTTCACCTTAATTATGTTATTTATAGATTTTTACTTATTTCGCTATTCTTCATATTAGTCACCCTCTACTGCAACTAGTATAAGAGTCATCCAAGTGACCACGGGAGGCATCGAAATTCCACATCAAAACTTTGGGGAAGTGTAAGCATAACTCTAGTCATTTTCCCAACTCTCAACATTAGGCTTAAAGCCTGCCAACATAACTAAGGCCCCAAGTCCCAAGGCCTTATCTACCCAAGCAAGCATCTGGTTTGGTATGCTAACTCATGTACCCCAAGCATCTCAAAAGGATGACCTAAACATCCTCCCCAACACCTACCAGGTACTAATCCCTAGGCATCAAAGTCCAACTACATAAATCCATCGATGAGTACAACTCTAGCCCTTCTTCAAGACTTCAACATCACAACTCTAATATCGGGCACTTTGGCCTTCTCAAGATGGTCCCATGTCCCGATGAGAATTATAAAAGGAAAAAGGAACCACTGGTAGAGTTGTATTGATTGAGTTTGTCCCCAACCCATAAGGTGTTACTTTTAGATATTCTCCTTTGTAGGTATGGGATCCCACAAGATTATTAAATAAAATGTCCCTATTGGACCACTAGTGAATTTCTTATCAATCATCACCTCACAACATTCAACCAATGCATTAGTTGTAGTCACAACATCCTCAACTCCTAGAAAATAATCCACATGATAATTGTTGCATGTCAACATGAGAACGCAACATTTTTGTCATTACAACATTGTGAATAATAATACACTACATGATCATACATGCCAACACAATTATCACAAAGAAACACATGTCATTACATCAAGGCATAACTATCATAAAATATCATCATAAATAAAATCATTTGATCGTATCTTCATCGAAGCTACAATAAATCCATCAAAAACATTTCATCAACATAATTACATGTTAAATTCCACAAGTGTTGCAAAACAACATGTTGACATCATAAATATGATCATAGTATCAACACATAGCATATGTAGAACAATAAAAAATTATGAACCTTCTTATCATGATTCATTAGCAAAATCAAGTCATTAGCGTGCATGAACATATAAGCAATGGTTTACTAGATATCACATCTAATGTAAGAAACTGAAATAACCAATAGTAGATTCCTTACTTCACCTTCACCACTCATCCTCTGCACAAAAAATGACTTACAATCAAAACATCCATCTAGTACATGGATTTAATTAGGTTGACCATACAAAAGTTATCATGAAACGATATACTATGAGTGACTTGTGGTATCCTCAAGGTATTGATCATTAAGTTTAATTATTGTTTATCATCTTTGTAATGTCCCCATTCAAATAATTTCATAGTAAGACAATCCCATCAATCCTACTAGTTTCTTAGGTTGGATGGGCACATGTGGAATGGTAATAAGGAAGCTAATAAATGATGTTTAGACATTAGAAGGGTTCAATTATTTAATAAATGGAGTGAATAAAGAAATTCAAGAGAAATCCTAGATGGCAAATGGTTTTGGAGACATATGGAGGATGTGGGACCCACACTAGCTTGATTTTTCATAATACATGGTATCTCTCTCTTGCAAATTTGAATTAATGGGAAGGTGAACACTCTTGGGTGAGTTGGTAAGTCATAACACATGTCATTGAGCATATTAGGTCAAATTGGGAAGGATTGGTAACCTCCATGGAAGATAAAGAGTCAAATTGGAAGTTTGTGGACACTTGGGCTAGATTCCCTAGCCCCTATGACACCAATGATGGAACATCTATGACAACTATGAAAAATTGCAGACCTAACTCTGACATCTAACCACTATGAAATTTCAGCCCCAAAAATAGGCTCAAGGAAGGCGCTCATGGGAGTTGGAGAAGCCAAAGAGACTCAAAATTGAATTTGGGAGAAGATGGAAGGCTCGAACTAGGAGACAAGTGGCAAATGTGGAATATTTCCTAAATGGAAATCTATTGAATCTATTGAGAGGATTTCGACCCTTAGAAGGCTATTGTTGGTTATAAAATGTAGAAATGAAGTATGAGAATGGCTTTTGATGATTTGAGAAAAATTGCATTTGTGAAGAGAGAACTAGTGGATGACTAGTTTCTTGCCTTAGCCAATTTCGAGGGTGAAAGATTCCCATCCAAGTTGGTGTTTGGAGAGGCCACTCAGGTATTTCATGGTGCTTTAATGGAGTTTTATTTGCAGGTAGAAGCTACAAGAAGTTTCATGGTTTGGTTTAGTGCATCACTTTCTCTCCACCATTTCCAAATTTGAAGGCATATTCGGGCTCCTTGAGGGATTGCGCTTTGGGTGAGATCTTGCACTCATTGGGAGAGCTTCATATGATATTTTTCTGATTGTAATAGCTTCATATCCTCTTTTATTCATATTCAGAAACTCTCAGGTCGAAATACCCATTGAATGTATGCAAAATTATTGATTAATGAGCAAACAATGTCCATTTCCCCAATGCTTTGATGTATGACACTATAAGGTTGATTATTTCGAATGGATGGATGATTCTCTGATATATTTGTGATTTATATACTTCCATGGATATATTATACAAGTTTCATGTACTGTACTTGAGCATTTGAAGCATTTTTACTCAGTTTGTTTGTATTGAGAGGTGAAATAGTGCCATTTCCCCAAGGGTCGAATTGGGGGTTTTTGCTGTTGAATGTGAGAGAGTTAGAACAGTAGTAAAAATCAATTAATGGTGAATATGAGACCTTAATCACATACTTAACACATTACATACCTCTATTCATAAATTCGTGGGATTTTGGAGGCATTTGGAAGGCCATTTGCAGGGTTACCCCGGGGGAATTTGATGCACAAATTACTAGTCAAAATTGCATATATTGATCAGAATACAAATCAAGTTTGCAGCAGTATTTGGAGGGCCATAAAACATCCCTGAACCTAATATTCAAGTCTAAATACCATTCATACACTCCTACAGAAGATTTGGGAGCATTTGGGTTGATTTGAAGGTCAAAACAATAAAACTAGTCAAAGGTCAAAATTGGGGAAAAAGTGGAAAAATTGGCATTTTAATTAAATTTTGAAAAAGGGTCATTACAATATTTCCACAATAAGATTTCCATTTTATTGGGAAGGTACATTAGATACATCAAACATATGCTATAGATTCTCATATACTTAATCATCGGAGTATACTATTAACTTTCATGTAACCCTCATCATTTAGAGCCATAATCTCTAGGCATGTATTATTTTCCACATAGTGAAATTCAATGAAATCCAACAATAAACTATTACTATCCTTACTAGCATGCCTTAAGTGATGATATTAAGTTTCCTTGTCTATCATAACATTCAAGGGTGCACCTATTATTTAATTCACCTTATCTTTTCCCTATCTTGTATATATTTTGATCACCAACCAAGGTTTTAATGTCTCGTCACATCTATGGCTCAAGTTATTCCAAGAATTTCTATAACCAATAACATAAATGAGGTGGACTCTAAGTCATCATTACTTAAGTTTTCTACCATGCTTAATTCGCTGGCATGAAGGAATGGTTAGTCCCTGATGATTTATCCATCACATGTGCCTATCATTATCGATGCTCTGAAATATTAGGTCACCTAATCCAAATACACAACCAAACATTGGGATACAAGCTTCTTACTCTTTATTCTAGGTGTTTTTCATCAATCTCTAAGATTGAACTTATCACCTAGTCTATTTTCCTTTGAAGGTCTATAACTTGAAAGTAGACAATGTGATACTTCAACATTTTAACTTGTAAACCGTTTTACTTGTCTACAACTTGTCGTTTCTTTTAGTTATGAGTGCTCAAGTTCATGATTTCGTGATGATTTCATACCAAATTGTGTCATCCTCCCTTCTAGACCAACTATAAGTTGCTTATTTTTCTAAAGAGTTGATGTCTCTCTAAGTCATGCCTTTTTGTTTTTCCTCCCTAATGTATGGGTCATCTTATCAATATCATGAACACGAGTTTCTTTGTAGCATCATTCTTGGTCTACCATACATATCTCGATAGGAGATGCATGTTTATCTTCCATGATTAAGACAACAAAGGTGTTATAGGTGCTTATATCATATCCTTCCTATCATATGTTTCATAATCATTAAGTCTAGACTTTAATATTTCGTAGTCCAAAAACTAAATCTTGTTGTTTATGTTAAGGCACAAATAATAAACCGTGTGAATAATCATCTAGGCATAATTATAACCAACCATGCATGTGCATATGCGTAATCTCATTCATTTCATATCACTAGCATGGAAACATAGAATAGGGGAGAAGAACAACATAAGACATGTTGTTTTGACAGTAGCGCGGCTATCGAAGAAAAGCCGCGCGGGTGTAGCGCGGGCATTGTTCAGGTAACCTACGCTATAACACGGGTCAACTGTGTAATACCCATGCTACCCTTTGTTTTGAGTGTTTCTTGGCACTTATGGACTCATGATGTGTTTTGGATATGTTGAGGATGCCTGTGGTGAGATGCATTCTTTATGTCGGTGGCACTTTATTGGATGAATCACCGAAATGTCGCATGTGTGCGACTTTTAGGTGTCAACACACATCCTAAAGAGGTCCACGTAGATAAGTGTCAAATTTCCCATCCTCATGCATCACTAGTTCTAATGCACTCCACTTATGGTTTTTGTACTTTCCGTTGTTGAATCAGGCCTATAGTGGGTCATGTTTATTGCACCTAGAGTAGTTATGAGGATATCTTCGATGCCTCTAACAACTCACCGAATTGAACCCACATGACACGTGATTTGAGTATTGGAAACTTTGCTTAATATCTTATAACTCCAAACCAAACTCTAATCTCCTTATAACTGCAAGAGAGGAAGGGTGTGCAATCTTGCACTCGAGATAGTACAATGTGATGTCCTCGGTGATTTTGTTTCCCTTGACATTGATCATGCATGTAGATGGTAAAACAAAACTAAATACATTTAAAACAAGTATCCACAAATACCATAATCAATTTGTTGCATTAATTATCTTTAGAAAGTTAATGCAGTTGTTAACTTTTAGAAAATCACATATTTCCATATTGCTCATACTAGTTAACATAAGATGATGATGATAATAATAATAATAATTTAGAGCATATAGAAGAATTTAAGGTGGCACTATTTGTTTCAAGTTGGTTAGTTCAACAAAATAATCATTCATTATCCCTGAACTATTCATATTTCAACAAAGGTCATGATTCCATGATTCCATCTTATAAAATTGCAATCATTCACATGGTATTAATTTACCTCATTATAGCTAAGTTGCCTATCTAATTAACTTTGTCTTCTATTTTTAAAACACAAATATAATTTCTTGTAAAAAGCATTTAATTTCTAATACATGTTTCACTATAAATTATGTTTAAAAGACAAAATTCATACAAATATAATAAAACAATAATATTATTAATAATTATTGTTTATTTATTTTATTAATTTTACAGTATTTCAAAAATAATCATTTTAAATTATTTTCACATTACATCGTTTATATATATATCCCATTGTCTCTTCCTAAAATCATATAATAACATTATATCTTTATTATTCACATTTATTATATATATTATTTGCTTTTAATGTAAACCACTTCGAAAGAAAAGTTTTATCCCTCCTCAATATATTCCTTTTAAAAAGTCATGTAAGTCCCATTAAACACCATTACAAATTCCACTTCTCGTTGAATCTTGTCTCCGGGCTTTATCAAAGATAAGATATAAAGTTTGATGGCAAGGCTTTAACATTACAGTTTACTTTCTCGGGTGCTCTCTTCAACATTAAGGTGGGCTCTGGCTCGTTTTTTTTCCAGTTGTTATTAAGTTCGATGTGATTTCATTATTGTGATTTTTTTTGTTATGGTGCAAAATCCATTAATGAGGCAGATTGACAGAGCTCCTCCACACAGTCATCATACTTGCTGGAGATTTATTTGTGATCCATCACTTTTATGTCATTTAACGTAGAATTTGGAAGGTTGTTTTGTTTTCTGGGTTGTGTGCTTGGGATGAGAATGGAATAGTGATATCCACACGCAGCGCCTACATGAACCCTTGCAGTTTGCTGGAAGAGGCTCAAAGAAATTTTGGGAAAAATGAAAAGATCGGAATAAAAATATACAAATAAACAAACAAGTCTGAATTCATAGCTGTAAATATTTATATAATGAAGGGATGATGATATTTTTGTTAGTCAGTAGCTTTGAATCCATTTAAGGTGTACGTAATCTACTCTCTTTTGTGATTGTCAAGGAGAAAACACATATTTTTAACTATTAGATTTATTTAAGTTGTACTTAATATACTTGTGCTTAAGTTCAAGCATATCTAAATCACATAAAAATATGGCAATCAACCACTTGTCATTCGAACATAGCATATCCAAAGTTTTAAGTTAAAAACTTAAATCTAAGCTTTTATATCATATGCCAGCCTCAAAAATTATAATTTATTTTAAACAACTCATCAACTTAGCATTACAATGAACACATTGAAGTTAAAAGTATTCACTTCATGTTTGCATAAACTAACATAAACATATACATACATGGAATATTGCACTAAACGTACTTACCTCTTAGTCAAGTCATTGCTTATAGAATGCCCTCTTTTAACACATTATGTGATTTCTAGTTAAAGAGAAAGATAAACTAATGCTTCTTGGAGTTATTCGTTATAAAAGTACCTGTAACAAAGCTTTAGAGGCACAACATAAGGAAGACCCAAAACATTCCAAGTAGTTGCATCCTCACAATAACAAAGGAGCTAAACCAAAAGGAAATGTGTTTGACAAACACTATAATTTGTGTGGGCAAGATGGTAATCAAGAGTCACATTACTTCAAGAAGATAGAAGTTCTCAAAGCAACCATGATGAAAAATGAAGTTTAGTTGGATAATTATTCCTCTGATTCATGAGTTTCTTATCATATAGCTAAGGATTAAGTTGATATATTTTTTTGCAAATCAATGTAATACCAAACAAATATTTGTTGGTGATGATAGATATTTAATGTGTTTTAGGATGATGAATGATTCATGTATAATGTACTTAATTGTCTAATTAAACTCAATTCAACATTATACATTCCACTAATTATATATATATACATATATACATATATATATATATATATATATATATATATATATATATGTTTAGAGATCAAAAGTAACTCCATGCTTCTTAGACATGGGAGTTCCCACCTTAGTTTATGAGGCATCAATAGGCATTCAAGAGAAACCAACATGCACAACTTCTAGTGAGCAAACAATTTCTTTTATTGGACAAAAATGTAATATCACCAACTAAATGATTTTGAATATAGCAGCAATAAAAGCCATACGACTGCATGCATTCACCTATTTACGCAAATAGGCGTTTAGATATTATCTCAGATTTTGGACTTCCTTGAGTGGATCAAGGAGATTAACCCAAGTGTAACAAGTGTACACTTGGGATTCATTTCTTGGTAATCGTATCTTGTTATGCTTAAATGCATGTTGATTAAGATTTAAATAAGCTTCAATTAAACGGTGGTTAAAAAAGGGTATGTTTATTAAATAATATTTCTTTTATGTTTATATTTATTAGTTTAATGTTTAGCCTTTGTTTAATAGTCATCCATCTCCACAAAATTAAGTGGTTAGTTGTACCTATCGTTACTTGTAGGTGTGCTAGTTAAATACAAGGGGTAGACAAAATGAATGCATCAGATAGACTAGTGTGGTCTTTGAAAGTATTTTATTTCACAAGCAATCAACCATTAAGTTAGTAGTAGGGTCAATATCTCTATGACCACCCCATTAGAACAAGGATCATAGTATGTTTGGACTCATTAACTTTGAATATGTTAAGTATAGAAAGGAATAAAAAATATTAAAATACAAATTATCTATGTTAATGTAAAAGTTTAGTATCATTTTCTTATTTTATTTTATCGTAAGTATGCTGATTATATATTTAATTATTGTTTTAAACTTTAAGTATTATATTTTAATTTTAGACACATAAATTATACACCCTCTTCATAATACTTCATTTCTTTCCATATAACAAAACAAAAAAAAAACGTAAACACTATTCCAAAACTCTAACCATAATCATGATTGTTATTTTTCTTGTTATTACTGCTCATTATTTTAAACACTATTCTAAAACTCTAACCATAACCATGATTGTTATTTTTCTTGTTATTACTGCTCATTATCTCACATGCACTCAACATTAATTGTTTATTTTCTAGTTATTACTGCTCATTATCTCACATGCATACAAGGGAGACAAACCCAAAATATAAAGATAATTTTATCTATGAAGAATGGGTTTAACAATTAAACAAATAGACTATCATAGTATAGATGGAGAAGCAAAAGTAAAGGCATAAAGAGTATTTTACTGCCACACTTACTAACTTTGCCACGTATTACATTCCATTCAAAACAATAATTGAAATTTTCAGAGTTTTCATTTTTTTTTACACTCCAATCAATTCTCATCAAAAAACTATAATTGCCATTTTTACAAAGGAGTCTTCAGTGATTACTTCATCCCAAACAAGTAATAATTACCAGTTTTATACTAAAGGCAATTTGACAAATGCTTCTAGAATATATGCTAAGAAATCTCACACTAAACAGTTAATAATGGTGCCTCTGTTTTTTTACCATCCTTGAGCAGGCCACCGATGAGACATATCCAAAAAAATCATAGAATATATACTAAGAACTCTCACACAATACTGGCGCCTCTGTTTTTCACCATCCCTGAACAGACCACCGATGAGATGGGTCGGGCAACCAGGAGCTCCTCTTCTTAACTTTAACTTTCACTTTGGGCTCCTTTATCTCATGAGATTCAGATTTAGTGGGCTTCTTCTTATGTTTGTCTGCATATTCATCAGCAGAGACATCACGGAACTTGGCTGCATTGAATCTCCCATTGAGTACTGGTATGGACTTCAATTTGCTTCGGCCCCAAGAACTGAACGTGGCCGACCTCTGGACTTTTCCTGTAAAGTCCTCAGAACTTCCAGCTTCAGTCTCGATTACATGGCTATCTTCCAATCTCATAGATTGGCTGAGCTTCTCATACTTGCTGAATCGCATGCTCTCGGAAGATATACCATCTGCAAGGATCGAACTCTCGACATTTCGAGTTGAAAACGAGGAGGACCTGCGAAAACTCAAACTCCGTGCTATTTCTTTCAGATGCATTTTGGCGCAGGTTGGTCTCTGTAACTAACACCAACGCTGGCCTAAAGAATGGAGGATAAGCTCAACAGGTGAAAGCAGGCGAATTAGTGCACGACTGGAAGTCCTTTTCTTTAAGTTATTCATTTTGTACGCGTCAAGCAAGGTAGCGTCCAAAGCGTGTGCTTATCTTAGGTCAAAGTTAAAATGACGGGATGCTTATACAAAATACTCGGAGTCTAAACGTTGATGTATTTGGTATGTTTTTACTGAAAGAGTCCAAATAATTATATATTTATATAGCGGTAATATTCGAGTGATAAGAACATCTTAATGTATATTTTTTTTCACACAGTAGAATAGTTGGTGCGCCCGGAGGTGAAGGCACTTTGAGAATACAGGGCTTGGGGTCGATCCAGGGATGGCACGGCTACAGCTGACTGCGCAAGAGCTTAATATATATATAATGTTGTAGTTGTTATTCCTGTCATCGAGGAGAATATCAATTAATATAATATATTTTTTGAGTAAATTTATATATAGAGAGAGAGTGTTTTATGTGGTTCGCCATTCAAGGAAGACTGAAAACTTGGGATAATTTGTTGATGAGAGGTTGGTCAGGGCCAAGTCAATGTGTCCTTTGCAAAATATGCTCTGAATCTGTTTGACATCTGTTCGTTGATTGCTTGTTTACAAAGAAGGTGTGGGAAATGTTTTATGTGGCTTTGGATATTAATATGAGTTGGGGAGCTGGAATGTTTGAGTCTTATTTGCAGCGTTGGAATAGCTCTTTGGCAATTTTTTAGGACCACAAGCCTTGTACCCAATCGGCTTATCATATGGCATTAAAACTTTACCTGACTTACTAAAAGGAGCAGGCTCCCCCGAAGATTCGAAATTTTGGTGGTTTATCTCTTCATATTTCTGTACCTGTTCTTTTCTTTGATGGAGCTGCAACTAATGGGATGTGTGCAACTGGTGGGGTGATTATGCTAGAACAGGACCAGTTTTTCACTTTGGGTCTCAAATATGAAGGCAAAACTTCTTGCATTGTGGTGTGTTGCTAGAGCAACAAACTGTATTGGCCTTCCGGATGTCAAAGTTTTTGGAGATTCTAGAGTTACTATAAAATGGACATGTGGTGAGTTTGACTTAAAAGTTGCCTTTCTAACACAATGGTGTAACTGGACAATTTATGAGCTCAGACTTTTCAGAAACATCTCTCTGGAACACATATATCGGGATCATAACTCATTAGTTGATAAATTGTCAAAGAAGACGTTGGAAGGAGAAGTTGGCTACTTAATGTGGGAAGAATTCCTTGATTACTTAATGTGGGAAGAATTCCTTGATTCCTCTTCTCAGGATTCAGGAATTCTTTATTTATTTTTATTGAGATCACTCTTTATTGATCAAATTTTACTTATGTCTGTAGTAAGTTTTTCAGCGAGTTTTCCAAGTTTGATATAAGGGGTATTAGAAGATAACACTAAGTTTATATGTTACTTTTACTAAGTTTGGAGGAGACTTTGACTTGTCATTTTGACAGATGCATCATTGTACTGTTTGATTCAAAAATATTTGAATATCAATGGTATGCTTTTTTTCACTGAAAAAGAGAGAGAGAGAGAGAGAGAGAGAGGAGTATCTAATATGATGATGGAGTAAGTTAAATGGTAGATGACTTGCATTTTTTCAGCAATTTTTGCAATGCAATGTTGTTGGAATTGTGATTTTCATTGTTTAAATTGTAATTTTGATTGTATAAATAGATTCAACTCCCTTTATTATCCAATTTCATTCAGATTTTGGCTGGAAAAATTATCTGAAAGTGGGTGCAAATTGTGGATCATTTAACTTACACCATATAATAACTAACCTTGATAGACTGATAGTATTAACTGTTAGGTATCAAATTTAGCTGAATTAGTGAAATAAATTTGAAAATTCATAAAATCTTTTGATGTGTTGAATTATTCATAGAAATTTGATTTGAAGTATACAAATCATGAGTTCTATTTCATGGCTAGTGTCAAGCATCGTTAACTCATATAGTGGTTTCAAGGCCTAACTAACTTGTATTTTCCCTTGCCTCTACTGGTCCGTTGCATTTTCATGCCTCATTCTTTATTGATTGACGAACTAATAATGATAAGTTCCTCCACTCAACTCCACTTGACTAAACTATTCCATATTTTATTAACGGTTAAGAATGTAGCAGGACATACCGATCAACACTTTCACTTCATGTTGTTGGATCAATTTTGATTCTATATAATACCTACTTTTATTACATAAATTGAAGAACTATGACTTGTTTGAACATATTTCAATAGAAACAACTAGATCAATGTTATAAGCGCCATTCAAGTCTCAGCTACAAATCACGAGAGTCAAATCTTCATACATCATGGATCCATCTCTTTTTGAATCATAGTGATGTCACCCAGACAATGCATAAATAGTGTAGGAACTAGCTGAATTTTTGTTTTGAATTGATGAATTTTAGATATACGGTTGAATTTGTTTCGTATAACAAAATTTTGACACAATTTTTTTTGTATTGTACCAAATTCGAATTCGAACTCAAACTCGAACTCGAACTCGAACTCGAACTCAAACTCAAACTTAGTAAGATATAGTATTAAGTTTGACAATGACTAAAGTGTACACAAGTTTTCTTCTTTTTTTTGTAACTAGGGGAATTGATAACTGGGTCGGGCTAGTACTCATGTGACACGGGGTCGATTCCATTCTACTTCTACTATACCCCTAGGTGTACCAACACTACCCCACATGTGGTACAAATGGCTACGAGATTTGAACCAACAACATTGCAAGGAGTTACTTAATAGTACACCATATAGCCAATTGATCTACACTCCAGAGGATTAAATTTTGAAGGACATTGTGGTTGGATTTGATCCTCCTATGTGTGCATGGGTCATGAAATCATTTAATACAATCTCTTTGGGTGCAATCACACATTCAACCACTACCTCAAGGTGACCCCATGGCTTCAGGCTAGGCCCTCACATGATTTGAACTTTTCCCACTGGGGAAAAACTCCTCGCTCTTCACCAACGGATCCTCCCCCTTTGGGCTTTAAGTTTGAAGGACATGGGAGTGGGATTCAATCCACCTACGTGTGCATGGGCTATGAGATCATTTAATACAATCTATCTAGGTGCAGTCACACATTTGACCACTACTTGAAGGTGACCCCATAGCTTCAGGCTCGACCCTCAAGGGAATTGAACCTTGCTCACTAGTTAAAAATTATTTTCTCTTCACCAATGGCTCCAACCCATTTGAGCTTTAAATAAAAAATTTGAAGGACATGAGGGTGGGCTTTGATTCATTTATGTGTGCACATGTTGTGAGATAATTTAATACAATTTCTCTAGGTGCAACCACACGTTTAACCACTACCTCAACATGACCCCATGGCTTTAGTCTAGGCCCTCACAAGAATCAAACCTTTCCCACTTGTGAAAAAATACTCACTCTTCACCAATGGATTCAACCCCTTTGGGATTTAAATTTAAACTTTGAAGGACATGGAGGTGATCTTTGATCCACTTATGTATGCAAGGGTCATGAGATCATTTAATACAATCTCTCTAGGTGTTACCACAAGTTCAACCACTACCTCAAGGTGACCCCATGGCTTCAGGCTAGGCCCTCACATGAATTGCACCTTGCCCACTGCTGAAAATCTTCTTGCTCTTCACCAATGGATCCAAACCCTTTGGGTAATTTATAACATTACGACTTTAATAAACTTGCATATGAGATTTTTTAGACTTAATAATGCAAATAGAGAGCCCAACTACATTATTATAATCCCCCATGATGCCTTTTCAAAATCAATGAAGCAAACTTAAGGAAATTTAAACAAAGTGTGGAAGAGAATATGCATGAGTGGTCAAAAGGATAATATAAATACAACTATATTATCAAAGAACAATATCCAAACAATGACCTTGTGATGGAAAAGAGCATGTTGAAGCTGAAAGTGATATCATGAAGATGCTCATAAGTCAATAATGTCGAAGATCAACAAGATTTCTTCAAGTAAACACACTAAGAGCTTAACCATGTGCTCAAGATGATATAAAAGCTCATCGAGTGATCCAAAGGGAAGCAACAAATAAAGGTTGTCAATTGTAGAGACAACTACTAAGGTCAATCAGTCAAAGAGAATAATGATAACCAACAATGACAACATCAACCTAACTATGGCAAGGCGCCTACAATCTCTCAATGTGAAATCAAGTCGTAGTATTGTAGTCTTCAATAAATCTTTACACTGACTTCTTTGAAACTAGTATTGCAAACAGAGAGTGTTGCTTTAAAAATATTGCCTTTAATAAACAAATACACACAAACCATTCAGAACCAGTGAAGTAAATACAAGAGTGAAAGAGCATATGCATGAGAGGTAAAAGTAGGAATACAAATTCCACTATGTTGTAAGATAATATTCTCCAAAAAATCAATAGAGTAGATGGAAAAGAGCTTATTGAAGTTGAAAGTGATATGAAAAATATGCTAGTAAGGCAACTATGTTAAATACCAACAATATTGTTTCAAGAAAGAAAACCAAGAACTTGACCATGTATCAAGATAGTTAAAAAATCCCACCAAGTGCCACAAACACCATATGTGAGAAGACGTTCTTCCCATCATAGAGTTCACACATGCTAAAGAGAAGCAACAACTAAACAAAACCATTAAAGTTGGCAAGTACAACAACAATTGCTAATACCCAATCAATCAAAAAGAGAAATGAGGAATGTATGATTGTATAATGGACAACACAATTTGATATGAATTCCTCAAGATGAGATCAAATGATGCCACGACCTATTGTCAATCCAACCACAATAAGTCCTAGAAGTGGGTGTCAATCCATAATTTTATTGTTTATACTTATAAAGTAAATATTTCTAAGACGAACTATTAGCATATCAATAAGAATTTTGATATCTAGATGGAGAGGAATAATTCCTTGGATAAGAAGGATTAGGATGCTTATATGGATGAGATATGAATAGTGATAAATAAAGTGTTGGTTGAAATATACATCCAAACTTTCTTGCACTAGTCTTTTCTTAGACACAATAGGAGTGACAATTCTTTGTCCATGCTCACATGTCCACCACTAGTCTAACTAATATGACAATGTAATTTGGAATCAAATATTTTAGTCTACTTCTCAAAATTAGGAGAAGGCTTTTCATGATGAGAATCCAACAATGCTAGAAGAAGTTGCATTAAAAAGTGGTGCATATCCTTTTTTAAGGTGTGAAGTAACTCTTTCTTCTACCGTCTTTTATTTATGAGTTTTTGATAAGAGATATCTAAGATTTCTTCCATCTCATTCATACAGAAAATCTACCTCTCAACTTGTTCATGATACTTCTCAAACAAACCAACAACAAGACTAGAATCTCTTCCAAGGTATGTTCTATTGTTGCTAAAGCAAGTCTTAAATTCACCTTTAGCACTTCTATGTTCACTTACTTCTTGGACATGGTTTGGGTAGAGGTCACACAAAGTTTGTATGGAATTTTCCATTTCATTCAATTGCAAAGGTATTAGACCATGATCACTCTTCAAGTCCCAATACTTGTCAAAATTTCTCATAGTATTTCCTTGAAGTACATCAAATTCCTCATGAAGCTAGGTAATAGTGTTCTACAATGAATCAATCCTAACATGAAGTTGGATACTAGTTTCAATATTTATGGAAATATTCTACTCACTAAGACTGGAAGAATCATTTTGCAAAGAAGCAACTAAATTATGAAGTTGGCTATTAAATTATTTCAAAGAAACAACTTCATCATGAAGTTGAGCATTAGAATCTAATGACAAACAAACCTACTTGGTATGCTTGTTAATGGTGTCATGTACATATGCAACCTTATTCTCATGATGTTTATAGAGAAAAAATATTCCTCATTAAGATGATACCAAGGAAAATTTTAAGGATCCATATTTTTCTTAAACTGTAGAAACCTAGGTGAATCTTACTAATTCTTAAATTTCCAACTATAAAATGTTTGGCGATATTTTAGTAAAAATATTCAAATTTCTAAGGATTTTATATAGTTTTTGAACAATTTTGGCGATATTTAGAGTAAAATATTTTTATCCTTTGGAATTTGGGTGAAACATTTTTGAAAAATATAGAAATTGGTGAATCTTTTTTGGGAAAAATAAAAAAAATTAGCCCATGTGGTAAACTTTGCCCCAAATTCTTTCCTTGGATAATACATTACAAATAATATAAAGATACCTTGCAATGATGCTTATAGGGTGGACTTATATTGCACAATATCTGGGGAAGGTGCATAGAGTGCAAGGCCTTTGCAGAACAAAACTCCCCTCAAGGAAGAAACCAAGACACAATTTCTATTTTTATAACAGTAATAAAAAAATTCCAACCACAAAAATATAATACTCTTCCCTTAAACAAACTTTTCTCAAATCACACTTATAAAGAAGGAGGAAACTAAAAGAGCTAAGCTTTATTGTAGGAGCAAGCTACACATCACATTAAAAGTAATTGCTTAAAATGTGTACAAATGCTTTAAAAAATGCTGCCATAGATATATATGTGGAAAGGTCTCATGGTTGGCACTAGCTGATATAAATAAATGTATATAATGTCAATTGTATCCATTCCCTAGGCATGCAAGTGTAGGATTTTCAAGTAATACAAACCATGCCTTAGATTAGGAAGTCTTCATAAATTTTCATGGATTCTAGTAAATGTTATCGCTAAGGAAAAATGGAATAGAGGGAATAGGTACAAAGAGTAGGGTTTCTTAGGTTAATTATCATAAATATGTAAGGACAAGTATGACTTAGGTCATCCCTAGTCGTCTTATCAAAACTAAATCTTGTCATTCAACTTGCCAAAACATTGGAATAGCTTGCAAAGCAAAGTGTAGTTTGACTAGAAGAGAATAGAGCATATTGGATGAAAAAATAGAACTAGCATGCATAGATTACATAAGAATAAAGAGTAGAGTGTATATTTATTAGATATGGAAGGTCAATTTCACCCACAAAATAGAATTTGCATGCATATAGTAGATAGGCATGTGGAGCTGAATGAATATGTAGTTTCAAGGCACAACAAGTTGCCACAAGACACAACGGGTTTCCCTAGGTTGTAATAGGACCCAACAAGCCATCCCTAGAAACATGCCCAATAAACTCAATAAATTAATAATAAAGTAGTCCCAAAGAACTGACATATCTATGAAGATCATAGGCTTGACTTACCTTGGCTATTATCTCATAACCAAAATAGCATGATATGACATGCCATTTTATCTCATATGAATATTAAAAAGACTTTAATAATATCTATAGGTTCAAGGATTCCTACCTTTATGACACCCCACCAACATATCATTCACATAAATGCATTTAAATAGCATACGAATGCTCATTAATTCATCCAATCATCATAAACATACTAATTTCTAATATCAAAATATGCTTGAAGGAATTCTTACCCAATTCCTTTCTAACATTTGTGTAATATAAGGATAAATAAATTTATACCTGCATGGTTTCCATCAAAATCTCTGATGTTATCTAAGTAGTTGGTGTATTATGGAAGCTTACATAATCTTTCAACAACCTCCTAATCAACATTTTATTGTCCTTATCCTCTCTTCACAGGGTTGACTATCATATGCAACAATAACATCAACATCTTTAGCCAAGTTCTCAACCTTTTTTGGTTACACAACCATTAGTAATTTTGTTTAATAATTATGCCATGCTCATCAAATCTATAACAACATACTAATATTAACCAATATCTATATGCACTATAAACATATCTATATGCACTATGTATTAATTCTCAATAAGCACACTAGTGCATATATACTCCAACTATTGTATTCTCTTGCATTTCCAACATTCTCATTCCTTATTTATATTTACATTTAAAATTCAAAGAAATATAAATATAATAGCATGAGAAGAGTCAAGGAATCCTCCCTTTTAGTTCCTCGACATGGCATGGACCCCCGCAACATCACTGATCCAGTTCATGGCCTCTTTTCCGTCCACATAATAAACCATTAGCTATGATTTTATCACTAAGTAGCACTTCAATATATGTATACATGTCTATACTTACTACTTTTAAAATCATACAACTCTACTCTGCATGGAAAATTTTAGGGGCTAATCTTAGCCCATGGGATAAATTTAGGGGTTTTAGGTTTTTAATGGGCTAATTTTTTTATTAAACACCTGTTAGGTATGATTATCCCATATTTTATTAATTTATTTTTAATGAATAGAAGTATAGCCCCAACAAATTTAAAAAAGGGAGGAAAGATAAAACAATTTCTCCCCTCTAAAAATTGATTTAAACCTTTGTTCTCCCATGAAAATTGCTAGGCAACTCCCATTCGCCCCTGATTTCCAGAAATGGTAGTTGCTAAGGGATATTTCACCTTCTATTGATCATGGAAATCAAAGTCGACAGAGTTATATTCGTCTAGATTTTATGGGTTGAATCTCGTTTTGCAAGTTGCTTAATGTCCACATGAGAAGGGAAGTTGATATTTACTATCAGGTCTTATAATGACCCATTTGCATCTAGAAGAGTTTTGAATCTCATTGCCTTAGATCCAAAGTTTCCCCATGAAACATGGGGATTGTAAAGCTCATGATTGTTGATGTGGAAATAACATTTCTATGGGTGTTTGGGGTATCATGCCTGGGGGTTGGGACTCCATTCATAGATAGATATTTGGGCATGCAGGGGGCCATGACGTTGCTTATAACCAATGCCATTTTGTTTCTATTTTTGTTTGTGTTCTCCTTTCTGGTACAATCCATGGTTGGAGCAACCTAGAATCCCACTCTTATTGCAACTTCTTTTTCTTTGGGCATTGTCAAGTATTTTGACATGTTTCTTGTTTTGTTTATTGAATTTATGGTTCTCAAAGGATTTTTGTAGGGTTTATATTGTATTTTGTGGTTGGTTATCCTATTGTTGTTCCATGGATGTTTCTCTTTTAGTAATGGGGAATACATTAAATATGGAATTAAAAAGCTGGAAAAATGGTTATGTGAAGCATGAGAGAAGGTATGAAATGCTTAACTCTATTTTTTTGGCTTTCACATAGAAAGGTGTATATGATGTTATGTTAGAATTGACGATATTGGGTGTTATTTAACTGACTCTTCATAAATTCAATATGCAGGGACATCTTCGGATGAATTAAGATACATAAGGAAATATGTTAGTTTCTTGGTAAGATTCTCCCACACTTGTGATTCATTAAAAACATACCTATATTCCTTGGTATTGCTCTCTTAAAATGATATTTAGTAAGGTGTGTGCATAAATGAGGTGTCGATGTGCCCTTGTAATATCATGGAGAGATAAATGAGGATCGAGGTGTTGGTGGGCCCTCATATTAACATTGATTCTATTTATCACGATGGTGAAATTTTTCATTGTTGTTTTCCATGAGTATTCCTAGAGTATGGTGAATTTATATGTACTATGATAGTTAAAGTGAGGTACCGAACTGCCACCAAAGAGGGCTTGTTATGTGATCGTTTATTAAGATTGATCTCTTATTTAGTATTTTTTCTATATGCTTTCCTATTACTATATATGGTTTTATACTTTATCAGAAAATTCACCAAGACTTCACAAGATTTTATAATTTAGTAAAAGATTCACCAAGAATTTATAAGGTTTTATAATTTAGTGAAAGATTCACCAAGATTTTACAAGGTTTTATAATTTAGTAAAATATTTGCCAAGATTTTATAAAGTTAGCTAATTCAATGATATATTTGCCAAAATATTATATATACATAATATAACATTGATAAAATAGCCTTCATATTTTCCTATATATCATGGGGATTCACCCATTTATTATACAATGAAATTTAGGGGGGGTTCTTAACATTTTCCTTGCTACTCTGTCAACAAAAGAATGTTTAAGTTGAGAAAATCCCCCTCATTAGTATCCCATATTTGTTGGCCATGTTCACTATTTGTTGCTACAACTAATTCCTTAGCATCTTGTAGCTTCTCATTATTGCAACTTTGTTGTCTTGAGCTTCCCTAAAATCCCCTTTGACTATGCATTTTCTCTTCATTGTATTCACCTTGTATTGCTACTCCATTTTTCTTGAACAATTCCAATCAAGCCCAACTTAGTCACTCCACCTTTCTAGACCATATACCATATCGGTACTATATCTTCAACATCTACTTCCCTTTTGGGGCCAATATTGCCCCAACTTTACTTCACTTGGAATTTCCAACACTTCATAGTGTTGCATTTAATGCCATTCCAACTTCATATAGACTCCTTTCAAAGTTCATTCTCTTTTACAAACCATGCCAAGATTAAATACACTCTCCACTTCAAATGGCATCTTTCTATTTCCTTCTTTGATTTACTGTCTTTTGTATACTTAGAATGGAATCAACATTCTCTATCTCCATCTTGTTCCGACAATTGTTATTTAATGATGAAATCATCCCCTTCACGCTGCAATATTTTCCATTAGTTTAAACATCCCTCATATTCCATCTCATGCTTTCATCTCTAACTATCTTGGTGCAATTCAAAAATTTGGAGGAGTGAATTGCCTTTAGTGTCAAAGGAATTGTGAAAACCTTTGGGATTGTTTTGTCTCATTTTCCTTCTATTTTTTATTGTTGAAATATTAGTCATGATACTCAAGAGTACAATCTTGTTATTTGTGTCTCTCGTTACCTCTACAATAGGGGAAATTAACTCTACAACATTCCCTTCTTAGTAGACCTAACTGTGTTTGTTTGAGTCTAAGAAAGCTCATCGTTTTATCCTTCTCAAATCTATTTTACAATCTTGGTTGAAAAGATGAGTGTTTTGAGGTGTGTTTCACAAAGTAACAAGCACTTTGACATTTAGTGTTTTCTTGCATTAAGTAGGTGTTGTTTTGAATTTGCATTCTTTTCATTGAAAAAGAAAAATTGGATCATATTTGCATTGGAATTGAAACAAAAGGACTTTGTTTGTATGAAAAAGTGATTGCTTGAACTTGAAAGTGCCTTATCTTCTGTTGAAATAGTGTGAATGTTTGCAAGTCATTTGAATATATTTACTGGCATTGAAAGTATATGTTTATTCATCTTTGAATTGTTGTTGAAAAGTTGTGATTCTTGAAAGAAATGTAGCATACAAAATAGCTAGGAAAGTTTTTATTTTTAGAAACTCATTAATAGCCTAAGGGCCTTGGTGCTAGGATTGGAGAGTAAACTTCTCCAAGGCCAAATAAAATTGAAACTAGTAACAATAAAAGAGTGAAAAAATCCACAGTAACACAAAGTACTTGTCGAGAAAGTGCCTCTAACATAGGCATCAAGCGCTAGGTAAAGCTAGTTCAAGCGGATAGATTGTCCCCTATTACTTGGATTAGTGGGGTTATGCGTGCTTGGGAGTTGTTTAGGTGTGGCAGGTCCTCAGGGTGACACCACTACTTACTAAAAGCTTCAGGTCTAGGACTTGTCCTACGTTCCTTTCCCACTTGTAGAATACCTTTCCAACGACTATTTCACCCAAATACCTAGCGTAAAGTCATATCCATAGTTTCCTTTCCTAGGTTTCACACAACTAATAGAAAGGGGAATATCTTGTGGTACCTAAGGAAGATGTAGAATCTTCGTCTAAACTCCCTTGGGAGGATATTCTTCGAATGCGAGTACTTGCACCCCTGGTGATTGTTGTGTGAATATTATTGTAACTCTCTCGTTTGAACCTTCATTGGTTGGACTTTGGCCCTAATCATCCCAGGATGACCTCAGAAAGGCCCTTATTGCAACTCTTCACTAATAAGAACTTTCTCTCAAACAACTAGTGATTATCATTGGAAGGGTTAATATTCTTGTTTTGAATATTTTAGGAACTTTTCTAGTGAGTGTGGATTCATTTGTTTTCAAGTTGTAAAAATATCTTCCGTTTTGTCTTCATTAAGCCATAGTGGCTAATCAACCTTTGCATAGGTCCATAAGGATTCAATAAATATCTCCTGAACATATAGGGTTACCTACCCAAGGGATAAGACTGGATCATAGTGATTCACCCCCACTGGGGGCATAAGGATAAAACCAAGAACTTGAAATTGATCCCGTTGAAGAAGAAACATGCTCAAGATCAAGTGAATATGAGAGGCTATCTGAGGAGGGGTACCCAGATATTTTGAAGGAAATTTTAATAACTCCCCAAGACACCCATCCCGTATGCAGAATAAGACTTAGTTCTAGTTGAAATATAATATCTCTTAGGCCCAGTAGGGGAGTTAAATCCACCCCAATTTCCTGCTTTTGTACACAATCGTGAGTCAAATACACACAACCCTAGAATTAACAATCCATTCTCTTGGTGGGATAACATGGAAAATACAAGAGAAGTACCTATTACTGGGGGCACTACATCCACAGTAGCCTCGAGATGATTTCCACCATCCTCTGTGATGTCCACTAGAGGTGCACTGTCGTCAAATGCTCCTCAATTTGGGGGATCTATAATCTCAACATATTTTCCAAAACGAACTAATTCCTTTTCTTTTTGGATGTCATTTCCATTTTTTTATCCTACACCCGCTGACATTCCTCCCCTAATAGTAAACATCAGTGCTCATGGAAGTGGTCCCTTAATTTATTTCCATACTTTCCCATCTAATGGTGGACATATGTCTATTCCTATCCCTTATAAAGTGTCTCGAACTGTCCTTGACTCTACCATGCCTCAGGATAACATGCATTTCAATGGATTGGATGGTATGAGCATTGGTTTTGCCCTAGGATTAAATGTATTGCAAGGTAGTATGCATTTCCTTGGAATGGGGGGCACTAGTTCTGAAGTTCCCCTAACATATAATATACACCAGGGAGGTTTTTATTCATCTGGGATAGGAGGGATGAGCATGGAAATGGTGCAACTATTAGTAATCCCTTGGAAAACCAACATTTCATTGGAATGGGGGGTAGGGTATTTTTTAAGGATTCTAATATTATACTTAAGTATAGTATCCTAAACGATTATTTTGGATTGAAAAAAACATGTATATAGTTAGGTAGGCGAATATTAAATATGAAACATACAATTTACTACTGAAACATGTAAATTTTGGCGAATATTATGATGAAAAAACATATTTTATGTAAATATAGGCGATATTAAAGACAAAAAAGACCAAATAGCGAATTTATTTTTTGAAAAAAATCCCCAAAAATAGCCAATTGGAGAAATTTCGCCCGTAAAAATTACCCTCGGGCGAATCGCCTCACCAAATGTACAAACTCAGTATGGTTATAATCATAAGCTTATACAACACAATCACTGTTTCATGATACCTGGTAGTCCCTATATACCATGTCAATCCTTTATCACCACAAATCAATGGGAAGTGAATGCTCCCGAGAGTTGGAACTCCATGTCTCAAACCAAGTTGCCCTTTTTGGCTTCTTTGAATTTGCTAGACTTAATTAAATTGATTAATGAATTGGTGCTAAATGACCCTAGTTTTCCCCTAGTACCCACAAAACTTCCCTCAAACATTCCTAAGTTCAAAGGAAAACCCAAGGAAGACCCATCCACACTGTTATCACTTTCCATCTTTGGTGTTCCTCAAACACATTGATGGATGATGGTATTAGGATTTGTCTTTTCCAAAGGACACTGATAGGGGTAGCTGCAAAGTGGTATATTGAATTAACATGAGCTTCATTTCAAAATTTTAATGTGATTTCTATGACCTTTCTCAACTATTTCGAACTACCAATCCGTTATGAGACTGGCACTGAACTCCTAACATCATTTAGACACGACAAGTGTACTCATATCTCTGATCACATCCATAAGTGGTGACGAAGAAGTCACTTGATAAAAGCTCAAATTCCCGATGAGTTCTTGACATATCGGTTTATTAAGTCATTACAACCATTTATAGAAAAGGATGTAGCTCTTTTTGGGGTAAACACAAAGGAACATGCCATCATCAAATCCCATCAACTGGACTTTGTGTATTCACAGTCAACAATGTTGTACGAAATACTTCTGATTGCTCCTAGAGTAGATGCTGATCTAGGAAAACCTACTCCTGGGACACATGCCGATGGTGTGATTAGCTCAATGGAAAATGTTTCAGCTAGTCAAGGTGCTAACCAAGATGGACAATTTTCTTCGAATGAACTTACAACTTCTCAGAACAACATTAAGAACCCTAATCCCAACCCACCCTATGACATTCTTCTAGTACATAGAACCAATTCTAAAGGAAACCAGCATCCTCGGGGAAATCAAAACAAGAATAAAAGGAATGGGAACAAAGGGAATAATAATGTAGGCAATAACAATAATAACACCAACAATGTTGGCGGCACTAGTACATGTGCACATTTTTACCATGGAAAATTGTTGCTATTGCAACACTTGTGCGTTGCTATAGCGACAAACATGACCCCATTTTTTCGTGGAACACTTTTAGTCATTGTAGAAACACTCAAAAAATTTCGTCGCTATAGTGACAGGAAAGACACGAAACGTGGCGTGTGTGGATTTTGTTTAAAAACCAAAATGCGTTGTTCTTATGACTTTAAACTGTCGCTATAGAAACAGTATCTCGTCACTATAGCGATGGACAACTCGTCGCTATAGTGACGATAAACACTTAATACTGGTTCATCCGGTGACGAGTTGTTGTGGCTATAGTGATGGAATGTTCGTCGTTATAGCCAAGCAACCGTCGCTATAGAGACGGCTTCTTGGAGCACTTACCAACAGAATTTCTATACAAGCGACGAACATTCCATCGCTTGTATAGCAAGTCCGTCGGTAAGTGCTCCAAGCAGTCGTCGCTATAGCGACGGTTGCTTGGCTATAACAATGAACTTGCTATACAAGCGACGAATATTTCGTCTCATGTATAGCAAGTCCATCAATAAGTGCTCCAAGCAGCCATTGCTATAGCGACATTTGCTTGGCTATAGCGACAAACATTTCGTCATTATAGCCACGGTAACTCGTCACTAGATGAACCAACATTAAGTGTTTTTCGTCGCTATAGCGACGAGTCTGGGTTTTTTTTTTTTAAATCAAGTGTTTTCCGTCACTCTGGCTAGAAGGCCCTCTGTTTGATATTATTCATAATGTATAAAGATCTAGTAACCCGTTCCATGTTTACAGGTTGAAGCGCATATTTCAAAGAATACAATTGGCCTCTGAATATAACTATTTTGTCACTTTTTAATTGTTATCAAAGTTACATATCCTCTATATGTAACTTTGACTTCCTATCTTCATATTGCAATCAAGGAAACTCTATTTGTTATGCTTGTTTTCAAACACGTACATCCCACATATCAAATCTGTTAAATTTTTTGTTGCTTGAAGATGGAAGCATTTTCCCATACTGATTTTGTTGTTTCGGAAGTATTTGAGGCAACAGTTTTTATTTTTTTATGAACAGATGCCTGCCTCGTGCATTCTCATTTAGAATCTAAAACATGCACCATCGTTCATCCAAGCGAGCATTATGTTTTATTGTTCCTCTATATTTGTGCAAAAATGTATGGCTCTAGTAAATGATAAATTTTAGCTTACCGCTGTCACTTTGACCAATTTAGAGGGTGAAAGTGTTTTGATACTCTAATTATTTTGGCTAATTCTATAGAAAAGCATTAATCTACAGCCAAAATACTCCTTAAATTTCTCTTCACTGTTGAATGCATCTTAAATGCACATTTGCAAATAAACAAATTCCTCCATCTCCACCAAAGCATTGATTTTTGAGAATCAACTCCAGTCAGTCACTTCTTGAAGAGGTGAGCTAGAGTCATGTTTGGTCTACTTCTCTCATTTGTATCTTATGTGGTTGTTGACTCATAGATGCTGCACGATTTTGTATAGCTTCCATATTACATGGTGGTATTGTTTTTTATACCCTTTCTTTACTTGAATGTTGACAATATTTCTAGACAATTGTTCAAACATGTTTCTCTTCAGAGACTTTCTAAAAATGTACTTAGTACAAATGAGAAATATAAAAACTTAAACTGTAAGGTTCCCTTGTTTACAAACATTTATGGAAATCTTGGACATGAGCATTGGTTTAAATTTTGATCCCTTTATGCCAGCATAGAGTTGAGAACATTGCATGCAAAGCAAGGCAAGACAAATTTTGTCAAAAATAACTCTTTCAGATGTGGAATGAAATTGACATATGAAGACCTATTGGTTCTTGCAATATTTGCATATCATTGGTTAGTTTCTTATGTAGTCGAAGAAGTGTTACTCATTCCTTTTATGATAGTGATTCAAAATATGGAAGACGTTCTGATTTCTTTTGTGTGTGATCTAGAGTGTGGTGGCTAAAGTTTTTCAGTCAAGCCAACTCAATTTTCATCTAGGTCTTAAGTTCTTTTCCTTCTTGGCTGCATAACCTTGTATCCCTTCACAATCACACTACAAGTGATGAGCAAAGGTTGGGACATTTTGAATCTTTAAATTCGTTTTGAAGTGGGAATTGTGATTCCTTGTATGTATTTCAAATAATATATCCAACAGAGAAATGCATAGAAAACTTCTTCGTAGTCCCTAAAATATGCAAGGTAGGTACCTTTAACAATGGGAAAAATGAATTGAAAACAATGATGTATTATACTTATCTTTGAAAACTACGGAAACAAAAGAAAATATAGATTTGGTTGAATTACATTTACCTGGATTAGTTGAGCCATTGTCCCTTGACACCTAGTAATGTTTGCCACTTTTCCGACTTGGTATCTTGCATATTATAATTAACATCAATTCACACCATGAAACCCCTGAAATCGAAGAGTCATACAATTCATATAACAATTATTGTTCGCTTGACAGAAAATGATACATCAACATGAAACCCATCAATTCACACCATGAAACCCTAAAATGCAAGAGGCATACAATTGATACAACAAACATTGTTCACCTGATGGAAATTTTAAGGGTATGGGATAATAAATGTTTTCAATCGAGTCTGAAGCACCAAGATAGAGATGAGTGTTGATTTTGGTGTAAGGATGGTTAGCATGCTTGGAGGGTAATTTTTCCAAGCATGTTATTGATTTTGATCTTAATGATATGAACTATAATCTATGTAGATTAAAATCTATGGAATTGTTGGTTTATGGGCTCATGGCCCAAAGAAAAACCCTAAGGAATTGGATTTATGAGAACTGGAAACTAAAACACAATTATGAGATATCTTTGTTGGGCATACGCTTTTTTATATTGTTTTTTCATACATGGAAGGAAATGAAGCATTTTTTGAAGGATGACCTTGGTTTCTCAAATCTTAGTAGATCAGGATTATAAATGAAACATTGGGAGGCACGGTTTGACCCTAGGGATGAGATTCCTTAAAAGCTCCAACCTTGGTTTTCCCCCATTTCTTCCCTTGGAATTTTGGAATGAATTGGATCTAAATTTTTTATTGGGGATTGCTTGTGATCCTATGTAAGCATGCAAATATTATCAAGGGGAGGAAATTAGAAAACTATTAAGAATCTATCTGACTATGGATTCGAGCAAACCACTTCTAGATAAAATTATACTGAATATTTGTGCAAGGATCATGGTGTAGGATTTAGACTATGAAAATGTCCCGTACATGAAAATATACTAGGAAAAGATAGAATCCTCTATAGTTGAATCAACATGAGGAACAAAATCTCTCATAGGACCATCCTAATAGAGGAAAACCTATAGCGATGAAAAAAAACATTACCTTGATAAAAACTAAGAACCAATTTGATGCCCTTGGAATGGAATCTCCTAAAGAGCTTGAATAGGGACACAAGGATCCTAAAGGTTCAACCTATATGGAAAATACTTCTTTTGATGTTTTGAATTCTTTTCTTGGTGTTAGAAATTATATTGGTGAAGATAAACCTTCATACAATTTTCTTGTGTTGGATTGGTGGAGCATTGTGCATAGGTCTCAAGCTAGCAAAAGATATGGGAATCAAGGTGTTGAAAGTAACAGATGACTCAGATCTTGTCATAATTCAGGTGAAAGGTTAGTTCATTGCTAAGAATGGAAGATTGACATGGTACTTGCATGTAGTGTGGGATATTATTGAGTTATTTGATGCATTCTTTGTTGAATTCGTCCCAAGGGAATAGAACATACAAGATGATGTGTTGGTAGTAGCAGCTTTGAATTTTCAAGATGAGTCGATTTCTAGAGAATCTAAGTTGGAGATTCTTTGTATACCTTTGGTCCCATATAACAATGAACATTGGCGGGTTTTTCACAATGATTCCCAACTCATAATTTTCTTAAACAACCTGTAGGAATTCTTGGAGACTCTAATAACTTGGATAGGAGAAGATGAAGATGAAATGGAAGTTGAGGAATTGAAATATAACAGGCTTCCCCAAGGTGTTCTTCCTTTTGAAAGGACATTTGATAGACATGATATGTATAAGCCGAAAAATGAAACAAGTAAGCCAAAAGACAACATCAAGATAAATATTGGGTTGTGGAGAACCCAAAGCTTCTCTAGACCAGGAAGAATAATTCAATGGATGAGAGAGAGGAGATGGAGAATATCATAAGGGAGTATAGGGATATATTTGCATGGACATTTGATGACCTCAATTGAGGCTTGCAAGAGAGATAATTTTAAACATATACCCCTAAATGGAGCAAAGCCATTTAGCGGAAGAAAAGACATATCAACCCTAAGCTATCTCCTCCCATCCGAAAAAAAGATACTTTAGAAGATGTTGATTGCTTAGATTATTGTACCAACATGGTATTCATCCTGGGTGCAAATTTAGTAGTAGCAAGAAAGGAGCATGGCCAAATAAGATATGAATCGATTTTAGAAAATTAAATCAACTTTCTCTTAACAATATAACTATCTGTTACCCCCTATTTTGCAAGGGTGTCCATGTGTGATTTTGATCACTCTTGAGAAATGGGTAGCATTATTAATGCTACGCCTGAAATATTTACCTCAAAATGAATTGTTGTTATAGTATATCTTCTGAGAAGTGATGTACAATGCTTTTATCAAGGCTTTTATCCTGTAGGGTTGTTATCCTATATGAAGGAACCTTAATTACACAATGAAATTATTATCCCCTTCCTTTCAAAAGTAAAACAAATTTTAGCATATCCTTCTTCGAAGGTTAGACGTAATAAGTAAAATAGCTTTCAAAGAGTGACAAAGGCCCTAAATTCAACATGAAAGACACCAATCCAATCTCATAATCACTTATATATACTCATCAACTCACAATGACAGGTAGATATCTACAAAGCTTTTGTCTTTACAACTAAAATTGAATTGTTTCATACATAATGGGGAGGGTTGTATGAGATGGGTATGGTAGTAACTGGAGACATATAGTAAAACTGGCCAATTGTCATTTGTCGAATCCTAGCTTGGCAAAATCTGTGGAAATCTAGATGGAAGAGCTCCTCAAAGTGTATGCCTTACAATAGAGCATTAAATGATATTGACCATATTTTGTTCATTGTGGCTCAGCTAGAGAGTGTTTGTAATACTAATGATTACATAGTGATTTGGATATATAGAAGAGCATAGAGCTCAGTTTGGCATACACTTTTTGTAGAGTAGTTGTGTAAGTAATTGGATAGCTAAGTAACATTTTAAAAAACCAAAGTTCAAATTAGTGAAGTTTGATGGTTTTGGATGGTATATTAGGGTTGCTTGGTGAACATCAAGAGAGCACTTAAACAGAGTTTGAAAGAAGTTGGATTGAAGAAAATTAAAGTGACCTTGAATGCGGTTCAGGATTGATTAAATTAAAAAAATTTGATTGAGAAAGTAAAGTGTGTTGAACAAAGAACTCTAGTGGCAAGTTTGAATGACATTTGCAAATATCTTTGAAAAGCTCAGCAAAAAGTTGTCATTGTGTAGAAGTAGAAAATCCCAAGAAATTATTGCTCCCACTCTGAATGGACATATATTGTATAAAGGACTACATCTTCCAAATAAGTGTTGAACTTGTAGTCGACCTATTGTCAATAACTAGGATTGTTGACAAGGATTATTGAAAAGCTTTGAATGATGGCACCTACAATCATGGAAGAACTATTGAAGCAATAGTACAAAAGATCGACCCATGACAGCTCTAAAAGGAATGATGGAGTGGCATGGCATTAGAACATATATTTTAACTTGGGATGACATAGGTATTGAATATTTTTTATATGAATCTCAAAGCATACTTGAAGACATCAGGTCTTGAGAAGTTTGGAGATACCTTGAAGGAAATAGTTCCATATAAAGAAGAAAGATTGTTGGTATTGGTTGCACAATTCATGGGCAGATAGTGAGGTTGAGACAACAAAGTTCTCATCTATATGAGCACTCCTATAGGCCATACCAACAGTTCTGAAGTATGAATACATGGCAGTTCCAAAGGTCAAACTACAATCTTCAAAAGACTATGAACTGAGTTCCATGGTAATAAAAAAAACATCAACCGGTTACAATATGGCAACAAAATGAATTCCTTAAACTTCAAAGAGTGTACTTAATTGGTATGAGAACCTTTATTGCATATTTGAATGAATGAAGAATGGGTTTAACAATTAAACAAATAGACTATCATAGTATAGATGGAGAAGCAAAAGTAAAGGAATAAAGACAGAGTATCTTACTGCCACACTTATTAACTTTGCCACGTATTACATTGCATTCAAAACAATAATTGAAATTTTCACACAGTTTTCATTTTTTTCACTCCAATCAATTCTAATCAAACAAAGTATGATTGCCATTTTTACAAAGGAGTCTTCAGTGCTTACTTCATCCCAAACAAGTAATAATTACCAGTTTTATACTAAAGGCAATTTGACAAATGCTTCTAGAATATATGCTAAGAAATCTCACACTAATCAGTTAATAATGGTGCCTCTGTTTTTTTCCCATCCTTGAACAGGCCACCGATGAGATATATCCAAAAAAAACATAGAATATATACTAAGAACTCCCACACAATAATGGCGCCTCTGTTTTTCACCATCCCTGAACAGACCACCGATGAGATGGGTCAGGCAACCAGGAGCTCCTCTTCTTAACTTTAACTCTCACTTTGGGCTCCTTTACTTCATGAGATTCAGATTTAGTGGGCTTCTTCTTATGTTTGTCTGCAAATTCATCAGCAGAGACGTCACGGAACTTGGCTGCATTGAATCTCCCATTGAGTACTGGTATGGACTTCAATTTGCTTCGACCCCAAGAACTGAACGTGGCCGACCTCTGGACTTTTCCTGTAAAATCCTCAGAACTTGCAGCTTCAGTCTCAATTACATGGCCATCTTCCAATCTCATAGATTGACTGAGCTTCTCATACTTGCTGAATCGCATGCTCTCGGAAGATATACCATCTCCAAGGATCGAACTCTCGACATTTCGAGTTGAAAACGAGGAGGACCTGCGAAAACTCAAACTCCGTGCTATTTCTTTGAGATGCATTTTGGCGCAGGTTGGTCTGTGTAACTAACACCAACGCCGGCCTAAAGAATGGAGGATAAGTTCAACGGGAGAAAGCAGGGGAATTAGTGCACGACTGGAAGTCCTTTTCTTTAAGTTATTCATTGTGTACGCGTGAAGCAAGGTAGCGTCCAAAGCGTGTGCTCATCTTACGTGAAAGTCAAGAGTAGGGGATGCTTGTACAAAATATATTGTTGATAAACGTTGATGTATTTGGTATGTTTTTACTGAAAATAGTCCAAATAAGTATATATTTATGTGTTCCAGTAATTTTCGAGTGATGCTTAATGTATAACTTTTTCGCACAGTAGAACAGTTGGTGCGCCCGGAGGTGAAGGCACCTTGAGAACACAGTGCGTGGGGTCGATCTGGGGTGGGACGGCCACAGCTAATCCCCCAACAGTATAATATATATATATAAAGTTGTAGTTGTTATTCATGCAATGGATGAGAATATCAATTAACATAATATACTTTTTCAGTAATTTTTTATATATAGAAAGAAGTGATGATGAAGTAAGTTAAATGGTAGTTGATTTGCATTTTTTTTAGCAATTTTTGTAATGTAATGTTGTTAGAATTGTGATTTTCATTGTTTAAATTGCTATTTTGATTGCATAAATAGATTCAACATCCTTTATTATCCAATTTCAATCAAATTTTAGCTGGAAAAATTGTCAAAAAATGAGTACAAATTGTAGATAATTTAACTTACAGCATATAATAATAACTAACATTCATAAATTGATAATATTAACCTTAGGTATCAAGTTTAGCTGAATCGGTCAAATAAATTTCAAAATTCGTGAAGCCTTTTGATGTGTTGAATTATTCATAGAAATTTGATTTGATGCATACAAATCATGAGTTCTATTTCATGGCTAGTGTGTAGCACCTTTAAGTCATATAGTGGTTTCAAGGCCTAGCTAACTTGTATGTTCCCTTGCCTCCGCCGGTCCGTTGCATTTTCCTGCCTCATTCTTTATTGATTGACGAACTAATAATGATAAGTTCATCCACTCAACTCCACTTGACTAGACAATTCCATATTTTATTAACGTTTAAGAAGGTAGCAAGGACATACCGATCAAAACTTTAACTTCATGTTGTTGGATCAATTTTGATTCTATAAAATACCTACTTTTATTACATAAATTGAAGAACTATGACTTGTTTGAACATATTTCAATAGAAACAACTAGATCAATGTTGTAAGTGTCATTCAAGTCTCGGCTACAAATCATGAGAGTCAAATTTTCATACATCATGGATCCATCTCTTTTTTAATCATATGATGTCACCAAGACAATGCATCATCATGAAATAGTGCTAAATAGTGTAGGGATTAGTTGAATTTTGGTTGTGAATTTTGAATTGTAGATATAATGTTGAATTTGTTTCGTATTACAAAATTTTGACACAATTTTTTTTCTATTGTACTAAATTCGAACTTAAACTCAAACTTAGTAAGATATAGTATTAAGTTTGATAATGACTAAGGTGTACATAAATGTTTTTCTTATTTTTTGTAATTATGGGAATTGATAATTGGGTCAAGCTAGTACACACGTGACACGGATCGATTCCAGACTACTTTCACTATTCCCCTATGTGTATCAACATTACCTCACATGTGGTACAAAGGGCTATAAGGTTTGAACCAACGGCCAGGGTATTTTTTAAGAATTCTATTATTATACTTAAGTATAGTATCGTAGGCTATTATTTTGGATTGAAAAAAACATGTATATAGATAGGTAGGCGAACATTAAATATGAAACATACAATTTATTACTGAAACTTGTAGATTTTGGCAAATATTATGATAAAAAAACATATTTTATGTAAATATAGGCAATATTAGAGTCTAAAATGACCAAATAGCGAATTGAAAAAATTAAAAAAAAAACCCAAAAAATAGCCAATTGGCAAAATTTCTCATTCAATTTCGTTTCACCTTGTCATCTCTTTGTCTCAATCAAGTGTAAGATCTGCTATTTTAGTTTGCTAAAATATGACTATTTTCTTCTATCGGCTCAATAGCACTAAGGCATGGAGGAGAATGAATATAAGAACATATTTCTAAATGCTCCTGTGAATTACCTGCTGGTCGCACTCCTCGTGGAGATACAGTAGCGCCGAGGCGACGCCCGATACAATGTTGTATCTCTGCTCCCAATCCAGAAACCCGTCAGCAATATCCTCATTAAAAATATGCTTGTCCAGGCTACAATATCCTCATTAAAAATATGCCTGTCCAGGCTACAGTTGGGCATGAATTCACAAACCATAACCAACTGTCCCTTCTTATAGCACCACCCAGCAGAGGCACCAAGATTCGATGATGAAGGCTGTTGATAATGCTGACCTCTGATATAAATTCTTCTTTACCTTGTTTGGAGTCTCTGGTCATGCATTTTAATTCAACTCAGGAAAGGTGACTTGATATTGGCAAACTCGGATTTCAACAATATCCTTTCACAACTAGTGGCAGTCTTTATCCTTTCAATGCAAGAGCGTGGAAGCCCAATATTCTGCCACGATTTGATGAAGTCTAGCTAAGTGGCCTTACAAACCGTTGGCACTCTTTGAAATCTAATAACCTCTAGCACAGCGTGTTGGATCTTGTAATACGGTAATTCCCTTCATATTCATGCATATAGGTCACGTAAGTAAGGTTGATGTATGTTGTGTGCTATGCTTGTCTCCTTGAGTTATGGGGTGCTCATTTGATTCCCTTCTGTGTTATACCAGGACTCGTCCTAATTCGTGTGTTGGGAAACCTACTAAGCGCCTACTACGGCCTGTATACGTAGCCCTAATTTTATTAGATTTCTGTATCTAGAGGGCCAAGGCTTTCGCACCCTTTGTAGTAGAAATCGACTGCAGTACTTTGGTTTACAACAAATATTTTTCCTTTTTCCTTTTCCGGTTGGAGACCCTCAATAAAATCACTACAAATATGCTAGAATGCAGATCAAAATTTCCGATACACCCTTTATTTTGGGGCAGGATTTAGGTACTTTTTTATATTATAATTACAAAAACACCATGCATGTTTTTTTGGCAGTTTGAGGAATTTTATATTATAATATTATTTTTTATAACAAAAATTAGAAACAATTTAAACGAGCCACGGTATGGTATTTTTGATACCAATAAACATTAATCGACGATTTTATATTTCTCTAGGAACTAAGAGTTTTATATCTATAGGATTACACTATAAGACTATTATCATAATACTATTATCCAAAAAATGTCCTTCAAGAAGTTAGATAAACTCGCAGATGCTTTGGAATACATTTCTATCCATGACATTAATCAAAACTGAAAGAAATCGATCGATCCATCAAGCGGTTTAGCAATTTGTAAATATGTAGTGAGGCTTTTCCTCATTAGTTATAGTTCAAATTACAACATAGTACTTGAGATTCCAATGTCTTCTGATCCTCTTAACTGCTTCTCTATATAAAAAAATCCCTACGTTAATTAAATAGCAATAGTTTGCCTATAAATAAACGCTTCACTCATAACCCTCAGGCATTCATTCTAGCAAACAGTATTCAGATTTGAGATGCCAATATCTCTCTATATACCTGGCATAGAAGGCCCTCGTATGCAGAAGGCTCATTATAAGAATAACAAAGAAACAAAATAACATCATTGAATCTGATTTGTGAAGGTCATTATTGTTTTAATCCGGAGATGATTTCGATGACATTGTATGCTCTTTTAGATTGTGGAAGTAATATCTGTGGCTTGTTTGACGTGTAGAGAGGAAACAATGTTTGTACTTTGTAAATGCTAAAGGAAAGTTAATGTTCACTTCCATTTCTATTTATTTTGAATTGTAGAGAACTGTTTATGTATTTAAATAGTATTAAAAGCCTGCATAAAATTACCGCATAAAATTAGCCAAGTATATAAGGAAATTCTAAAAAATGGTTAAATAAGTTTTGAAACTAAATTTTAAGGATTTGTTGTATAATCTTTTTATTTTTTGTAAAATATATTTATAAAGCTTAATTGGATGTTTAAGAAGACAAGTTGCTATCTTATTCACCTAGATTTAAGTTTTATTTTCTATTTCTGAATGTGCTGCGACTTCATGCTGTAAACATCCTCGATAAGTTTAACCCAACTATTTGTGTTACATTGAAATTTTAGTTTCTATTGTTATCTTGAAAATTCAATTCAAATAAGACAATGTATTAACTAGCACTCATTTAGTATTGTTTATAATAGCTAACCTTTTGCATTAAAAACAATAAAGCTCATTATTTTGTGATGAAAATAAACTATAGTTAAACTTGTTACTCAAAGTCCAAAAAAAGATACCTAACACTTACCAAGTGGTCTTTTAGTTTTTCATGGTTAACATAGATCACTTGAGCGAGTCTTATTGGGGTTAACATACACCACTTAGCAAGTTTTATTGGTTAACATCCTCCAAGCATCTAGTCGCTACACATTGACTCTTGTGGATTATTTTACAATACAAGTTATTATAATTCATTCTATAAACTTGTTTATCAAACAAGTCATAGTTTCAAAGCAACTTAGTCCTTGCTTGAGGGATAGATACCTTCTCATGTCTACCTTCTGTAGACATGAGTACCATTTGTAGTGCATTCTTGAATGTTGAATTGTGTCTGATAAAAATTATTTATACTTATGACTTTGGCAGGGACTTGAAGCTTTGCTTCTATTTCCCTTGTTTATATTTACATCTAAAATTCAAAGAAATATAAATATAATAGAATGAGAAGAGTCAAGGAATCCTTCCTTTCAGTTGCTCGGCATGGAATGGACCCCCACAACATCACTGGTCCAGTTCATGGCCTTTTTTCCATCCACATAATAAATCATTAGCTACGATTTTATCACTAAGTAGCACTTCAATATATGTATACATGTTTATACTTACTACTTTTAAAATCATACAACTCTACTCTGCATGGAAAATTTTAGGGGCAAATATTATCCCATGGGATAAATTTAAGGGTTTTAAGTTTTTAATGGGCTAATTTTTTTATTAAACACATGTTAGGTATGATTATCCCACATTTTATTAATTTATTTTTAATGAATAGAAGTATAGCCCCATCAAATTTAAAAAGGGGAGGAAAGATAAAACAATTTCTCCCCTCTAAAAATCGATTTAAACCTTTGTTCTCCCATGAAAATCGCTAGGCAACTCCCATTCGCCCTTGATTTCTAGCAATGGTAGTTTCTAGGGGATCGTTCACCTTCTATTGATCATGGAAATCGAAATCGGATTTATATTCGTCTAGATTTTATGGGTTGAATCTTGTTTTGCAAATTGCTTAATGTCCACATGAGAAGGGAAGCTGATATTTACTATCATGTCTTATAGAGACCCATTTGCATCTAGAAAAGTTTTGAATCTCATCACCTCGAATCCAAAGTTTCCCCAAGAAACATTGGGATTGTAAAGCTCATGATTGTTGATGCGGCAATAATGTTTCTGTGGGTGTTTGTGGCATCATGCCCGAGGGCTGGGACTTCATTCATAGATAGATATTTGGGCATGCATGGGGCCATGACGCTGCTTATAACCAATGCCATTTTGTTTCTATTTTTGTTTGTGTTCTCCTTTCCGGGACAAGACATGGTTGGAGCAACCTAGAATCCAACTGTCATTGCTACTTCTTTTTCTTTGGGCATTGTCAAGTATTTTGACATGTTTCTTGTTTTGTTTATTGAATTGTATGGTTCTGAAAGGATTTTTGTAGGGTTTACATTGTATTTTTTGGTTGGTTATCCTACTATTGTGCCATGAATGTTTCTCTTTTAGTAATGGGGAATAAATTAAATATGGACTTAAAAGCTGGAAAAATGGTTATGTGAAGCATCAGAGAAGGTATGAAATGCTTAACTCTATTTTTCTGGCTTCCACATAGAAAGTTGTATATGATGTTATGTTAGAATTGATGATACTGGGTGTTATTTGATTGAGTCTTCATAAATTCAGTATGCATGGACATATTGGGATGAATTAAGATACATGAGGAAAGATGTTAGTTTATTGGTAAGATTCTCCCACACTTGTGATTCATAAAACATACCTATATTCCTTGGTATTTCTCTCTTAAAATGATCTTTAGTAAGGTGTGTGCATAAATGAGGTGTCAGTGGGCGCTTGTAATAGCATGGAGAGATAAATGAGGATCAAGGTGTTGGTGGGCCCTCTAACATTGAATCTATTTGTCATGGTGGTGAAAAATTTCATTGTTGTTTTCCATGAGTATTCCTAGAGTATGGTGAATTTCTGTGTACTGTGATAGTTAAAGTGAGGTACCAAACTGCCACCAAAAGAGGGCTTGTTATGTGATCATTTATTAAGATTGATCTCCTATTTAGTATTTTTTGTATATGTTTTCCTATTACTATATATGGTTTTATACTTTATCATAAAATTCACCAAGACTTCACAAGATTTAATAATTTAATAAAATATTCACCAAAAATTTACGAGGTTTTATAATTTAGTGAAAGATACGCCAAGATTTTACAAGGTTTTATAATTTAGTAAAAGATTTTCCAAGATTTTATAAAATTATCTAATTCAATGAGATATTCACCAAAATATTATATATACATAATATAACATTGATAAAATAGCCTTCATATTTTCCTATATATCATGGGGATTCACCCATTTATTATACAAAGAAATTTAGGGGGGATTCTTAAAAATTTTCTTGCTACTCTGTCAACGAAAGAATGTTTAAGGTGAGAAAATCCCCCTCATTAGTATCCTAGATTTTTTGGCCATGTTCACTATTTGTTGCTACAACTAATTCCTTAGCATCTTGTAGCTTCTCATTGTTGCAACTTTGTTGTCTTGAGCTTCCCTAGAATCCCATTTGACTATGAATTTTTCTCTTCATTGTATTCACCTTGTATTGCTACTCCATTTTTCTTGAACAATTCCAATCAAGCCCAACTTAGTCACTCCACCTTTCCAGACCATATACCATATCAGTACTATATCTTCAACATCTACTTCCCTTTTGGAGCCAATATTGCCCCAACTTTACTTCACTTGGAATTTCCAACACTTCATAGTGTTGCATTTAATGCCATTCCAACTTCATATAGACTCCTTTCAAAGTTCATTCTCTTTTACAAACCATGCCAAGATTAAATACACTCTCCACTTCAAATGTCATCTTTCTATGTCCTTTTTTGATTTACTATCTTTTGTATACTTAGAATGGACTCAACATTCTCTATCTTCATCTTGTTCCGACAATTGTTATTTAATGATGAAATCATCTCCTTCATGTTGCAATATTTTCCATTAGTTTAAACATCCCTCATATTCCATCTCATGCTTTCATCTCTAACTATCTTGGTGCAATTCAAAAATTTTGGATGAGTGAATTGCCTTTAGATTCAAAGGAATTGTGAAAACCTTTGGGATTGTTTTGTCTCGTTTTCCTTCTATTTTTTATTGTTTAAATCTTAGTCATGATACGCAAGAGTACAATATTGTTGTTTGTGTCTATCGTTACCTCTACAATAGGGGAAATTAACTCTACAACATTGCCTTCTTAGTAGACCTAACCGTCTTTGTTTGAGTCTAAGAAAGCTCATCGTTTTCTCCTTCTCAAATATATTTTGCAATCATGGTTGAAAAGATGAGTGTTTTGAGTTTTGTTTCACAAAGTAACAAGCACTTTGACATTTAGTGTTTTATTGCATTAAGTAGGTGTTGTTTTGAATTTGCATTCTTTTCATTGAAAAATAAAAATTGGATCATATTTGCATTGGAATTGAAACAAAAGGACTTTGTTTGTATGAAAAAGTGATTGCTTGAACTTGAAAGTGCCTTATCTTCTGTTGAAATAGTGTGAATGTTTGCAAGTCATTTGAATATCTTTATTGGCATTGAAAGTATATGTTTATTTGTCTTTGAATTGTTCTTGAAAAGTTGTGATTCTTGAAAGAAATGTAGCATACAAAATAGCTAGGAAATTTTTTTCTTTTTAGAAACTCATTAATATCCTAAGGGCCTTGGTGCTAGGATTGGAGAGTCAACTTCTCCAAGGCCAAATAAAATTGAAACTAGTAACAATAAAAGAATGCAAAAATACATCAGTAACACAAAGTACTTGTCGATAAAGTGCCTCTAACATAGGCATTGAGCGCTAGGTAAAGCTAGTTCAAGTGGATAGATTGTCCCCTATTACTTGGATTAGTGGGGTTATGCATGCTTGGGAGTTGTTTAGGTGTGGTAGGTCCTCGGGGTGACACCACTACTTACTAAAAGCTTCAAGTCTAGGAATTTTCCTATGTTCCTTTCCCATTTGTAGAATCCCTTTCCAACCACTATTTCTCCCGAATACCTGGCGTGAAGTCATATCCATAGTTTCCTTTCCTAGGTTTCATGCAACTAATAGAAAGGGGAATATCTTGTGGTAACTAAGGCAGATGTAGAATATTCGTCTCAATTCCCTTGGGAGGATATTCGATGAAGGAGAGTACTTGCACCCCTGGTGGTTGTTGTGTGAATATGAGTGTAACTCTCTCGTTTGAACCTTCATTGGTTGGACTTGGGCCCTAATCATCCCAGGTTGACCTTCGGAAGGCCCTTATTGCAACTCTTCACTGATAAGAACTTGCTCTCAAACAACTAGTGCCTATCATTGGAAGGGTTAATATTCTTGTTTTGAATCTTTTAGGAACTTTTCTAGTGAGTGTGGATTCATTTGTTTTCAAGTTGTAAAAATATCTTTCGTTGTGTCTTCGTTAATCCTTAGTGGCTAATCAACCTTTACATAGGTCTAGAAGGTTTCAGTAAATCTCTCCCGAACAGATCAGAGGGTTACCTACCCAAGGGAGAAGATTGGATCACAGTGATTCACCCCCATTAGGGGCATAAGGAGAAAACCAAGAACTTTAACTTGATCTTGTTAAATAAGAAACATGCTCAAGATCAAGTGAATCTGAGAAGCTATCGGAGGAGGGGTACCCAGATATTTTGAAGGACATTTTAATAACTCCCCAAGACACCCACCCCTTATGCAGAATAAGACTTAGGTGTAGTTGAAATATAATATCTCTTAGGCCCAACAGGGGAGTTAAATCCACCCCAATGTCTTGGTTTTGTACACAACCGTGAGTCAAATACATACAACCTTAGAATTAACAATCCATTCTCTCAGTGGGATAACATGGAAAATACAAGAGAAGTACCTATTACTGGGGGCACTACACCCCCAGTCAGTTCTAATCCTTCAAGGGGAATGAATCCAAATGTGTCATCCACAATAGCATTGAGATTATTCCCACCATCCTCTATGATGTCCACTAGAGGCACAATGTCGTCAAATGCTCCTCAATTTGGGGGATCTAGAAGCTCAACATGTTTTCCAAAAGGAACTGATTCCTTTTCTTTTGGGATGTCATTTCCAGTTTTTCATCCTATACCTGCTAACATTCCTCCCCTAATAGTAAACATCAGTGCTCATGGTAGTGGTCCCTCAACTTATTTCCATACTTTCCCATCTGTTGGTGGACATATGTCTATTCCTATCCCTTATAAAGTGTCTCTAACTTTCCTTGACTCTACCATGCCTCGGGATAACATTCATTTCAATGGATTGGGAGGTATGAGCATCGGTTATGCCCTAGGATTGAATGTATTGCAAGGTAGTATGCATTTCCTTGGAATGGGGGGCACCAGTTCTGAAGTTCCCCTAAGATATAATATACATCGGGGAGGTTTTTATTCATATGGGATAGGAGGGATGGGCATGGAAATACTGAAACTATTAGTAATCCCTAAGACAACCAACATTTCATTGGAATGGGGGGCAGGGTATTTTTTAAGGATTCTAATATTATACTTAAGTATAGTATTCTAGGCAATTATTTTGGATTGAAAAAAACATGTATATAGTTAGCTAGACGAATATTAAATATGAAACATACAATTTACTACTGAAACGTGTAAATTTTGGCAAATATTATGATGAAAAAACATATTTTATGTAAATATAAGCGATATTAGAGACTAAAAATGACCAAATAACGAATTTAGTTTTTGAAAAAAAGACTCAAAAATAGCCAATTGGCGAAATTTCGCCCCTAAAATTTACCCTGGGGGCCATACTCGGGCGAATTGCCTCACCAAATGTACAACAGGGAAAATTTTAAGAACCCCCCCTAAATTTCTATGTATAATAATTGGGCTAATCCCCATGATACATAGAAAAATATGAAGGCTATTTTATTAATTGAATAACACATATATATAATTATTTGGCGAATGTCACACCAAATTATATAATCTTGTAAAATCTCGGCAAATCTTTTATTGAATTATAAAATCTTGTAAAAAGTTGGTGAATCTTTCACTAAATTATAAAACCCTGTAAAGTCTTGGCGAATCTTTTATTAAATTATAAAACATTATGAAGACTTGGCGAATTTTTCAATAATGCATAAACCACATATAATAATAAAACAACATATTCATTAAACTATAATATCCTAGAGAAAGAGCCATTATCCAGTACTTGTTGAATTAAGATAAATTTTATTTGATTTCTTGCCTATTCACATAGGATTTCTTCAATCAATTCTATTATGATACAATTACATCAAACTAGGTTTGGCTAAAATCCATGTTTTTCCATTCTCCTAAGGAACCTTCAATAAATTCAAAATCTTCAACTTCATTGAATTTTTTAATGTAAACTTCAGTCAGTTTTCAATGCCAAAATATTTTCTTAGAACTTTAATATCTTATACTTGCAAATGGGATGTTACTGGATCCTTCCCCCTCCATTGATATGCCCAGATAAATATCAGAATGCAATCCTTCTCGGATACATATTCAACGCTTTATGGATCCATATCCATAAAGGGTTACTACATGGATCTATATGGGATCTATAAAGGTTCAAGCATCAAAACACCTTTTCACGGGTTAAATAGGGTTATTTGATAGGTTTGCATCTCCACAAAATCTGATAGAAAATTTAGTGTCTATTTGTATATAAGGTGTTTCCAGCCACATTGTATCAAAAATGTCTAAACCTGGTGTCTGTCTCCTCTGCATTCCCTAGTAACTTGGTACATTTACAATATCAAAATTAACATTGTGGAAAGTATGATATTCAACTTCAAACAAATTTAAGGAAAAATATCTTCCTACATCCCATCACAACCAGTTGCTCAAAGATTGATAGGAAAACTCTATTGTGATAATGATTATACATAGGGTTAACCCCCTTCTTGGGCTTGTTCAAGGCCACACAACTATATTTTTTTAATATTATTTAATTGCTTACCTCACTTACCAAGGGATTATTTCGAATTGTATAATTTAATGGTTTTGTAATTGAAATTGGTGAATAACGACAAGGAGAGAGCATCCCTTGTTTTGTAGGAAGAGATGTTTTGCATGGGGTGGTAGCTAGGTAGTTCAAGTATGACTCACTAAGCTTTCAATCAAGAAATCTGTAGAGCTCCGATCAATTTAGAGTGAGGATCAATGTTTGGATTTGCATTAGTGGTAGGAGTTATATTTATAACATCGCATCACGCCTAATTATTAGTTTTCTACTTCAGCTAGAAAACTAATAACATCGCATCACACCTAATTATTAGTTTTCAATCAAGAAATCTGTAGAGCTCCGATCAATTTAGAGTGAGGATCAAGGTTTGGATTTGCATTAGTGGTAGGAGTTATATTTATAACATCGCATCGCATCGGTTTTACCATTTGAAGATGCTAGGTGTTTTATTAAGGAGATCACATGGGTTGTTAGATTTTTTTAATATTATTTAATTGATTACCTCACTTACCAAGGGGTTATTTCTAATTGTATATTTTAATCAAGACAGACAGACAACAACTACATGCCAAAAATAGACTAAATTTTCTGATTAAATTCATGCTCCCTTACTTATTGACCTCAACACTAATCAAGCACTCAAATTTACAAGCTATATGCCACACAACTAGATTCCCAGAAGTTATATGCTACACAACTAGATCCCCAGTGAATGTCGTAAGACAATAGATATTGTTCTTGAGAGATACCATATCGGAGATGTCACGGGAGTGTTTTGAATAGTGTCTATCTCTTCCTCACTATGGATGCTAGTGTCTATCTCATGTTTTTATTGCAAACCAATTTATCACAGTGTCTGCAATACACAATAGTCATATAGTTCAACTAGCTTCAGTGCAGTAGCATCAATCCTAGTCAAGCAAGCCCCATGTTATCTTTGAAGACAAGCAGATACCATTTTTCCCAGTCCCTCCAACTATGGTATTATGTCCTATTACAATGAGTCCAAATAACTTAACTACTTGACATTAGGACAATTGTTGATGTCAAATTCTCAAAAAGCCTCTTGAACGTATCAAAAACCCACTCTTAGGATCGCTTCAATTTGCTCAGTTAGCCTAAAGAACAAAATCATTGGCTTAAAGTTTGTCACCTGGTACATAATCACGGAATCCCCTAACTTAATCACAGGATCCCCTAGTTCTCCTTCAATGTTGAACATGCGTTCAAGCTCACAAATTAATTCTTCGTAACCTTCAAAATTAGTAAGGTCAACAGCTCTTCTGAGAGCAATTCCCTGCTTATGAACCTGCATGAATTTACAAGTGGTGTCAAGCAATCAGATATATCTCAGGCCAAATGGAATTTCCAGTGATCCAACTTGTTAATACTAGCAATCTATATGTCCAAGCATAGAAATACCTTGGTATTGGAACATATTCCTCTATATAAACTTTAAAGTCATGCATAACCATTATCACAACAAACTATTTGCACCAGATAACCAGTACTACAACATTGCTTGAAGATGGTCAGACCAGATCACAAGGGTGCAATGCCAAGAAAATTTGTTTTGCACCTAGGCTAAGTGTGTCAAGATCAAGCAAGCACACTACATACAGTCTTACAAACTCCTTTTAACCATCCTATCAGTCCCACTGACAAAAATCTATTTGAATCATGCCCTTCATACTCCATGGTAATCATCAATCAAGAAGGGAAAAACTTGATGATAATCTTCTGACAGTATCAACCATCTACACTGGCTGTAGGTAAAGTTGATTCTTGAAGATCATAGAGGGAATGCTTAGATGTTTCTCTGGTTATTGGTTGCTCATCTGAACATCCTTAAGTAACAAGACATGTGTCAAAAATTCAAAATGCTTTTGAGGAGTCATTTTCTCCACCCCTTCTCCAGTATAAATGAAAATCTTGCGCACAATGCTACAGAACTCCCTGTTTTAATACAAAAACACTTTGATTAGACAAAATCAGAAATCACTCATCATACCAAATAATAATTTAACATTATCAAATACTCAAATACATTATCATCATCAAATACATTATCATCATTTCATTATCATTATCACCATTATAATTTAACATTATCGCCAACAAGCATCATGTCTTCTTCATTATCATTGTACACAACCTGCCAACCTTTGCTAGGATCCCAAATCCAACCATGAAATGATGATGAAGAGAGCTACTCTTTAAATAGACTTCAAACTCAATTTCCTTCGAATTAAAATAATATTTTTTTTACACTTTTCTAAAAAAAAATTAAAAATTACCTCTTTAGCCTCCTCGACAACCTTTCCCAAAATAACCATGAGTGGCTTTAGAGCATAAGGTAACTATAATATGTGTCATGATCTCCTAATAAGACGTTCCTTTTAACAAAATGTTTGACTATATCAAGATGGTCCACTTGGAAACTCTCCAAGAGGAGCGTTCTATTGGATCTACTCAACAAGTGTGCAAAGGATAGATACAAGGAAGATGAGATCAAAAAATCATATAATAATATGCCAGGTCACCATCATGCTTCAACTAACTCTCCCAAGGAATGGGTCGGCTCCATCTCTGCAATCAAAAAGTACAAGTGTGAAGACGCGTCAACATGTGCCAAAAAGTAAAATATTCATTTAAACTGGGCTGTTGACCAAATCACGACACTAATATGCCTGTGTTGACCATGCTACCTTGTCTTCCTTTATAATGAACTGCTGATTTTACCCTTTAATAATGCTAAGTTTGGCTTCCATATCCTCCCAAAACTGAAAGGGCGATCTCTACTTCTGCACACTTGTGTTTTGAGTTAAAAACCCAGCTGTAAATACAAGTGAAGGCCATCACCGTAAAACGTGCTGATACCCAACAAGGTTTCATCCTTCAGCACTCTGGAAAGTGGCAGCTTCATCACCATCTCCAACTCAAAGGATCAAGACTGCAACAGAAATTGCCTTCTCATCTACAGGACCTCTGTGATATTCTTCTTGTTTGACAATGCAGATCTGTACAAAATACTCTTCAATATTGTTTCTGTACAATGTGCATCAAATCGATCATATGCATGATTAAAACTGGAAAATCCCACACGTGTGTAATCTGATTGCTTGCTTAGATATCTCATTAGCTACCTCAGTCCTCAGTAATGGTGCATTAAGATGTATAATTAATAAGATTTGACCTTCCTCAATAATAGAGCAGGAATAGGGTGGCCCTAGTTTATTTCCTTATTTTTTTCTCTGAGAGAGGTGGGCCTCTATTTAATGCTGGCATAGGTCGTTACCCTCGACAAAATTTGCATTTTCAGCATTATGTCACCTCCGTTGGATGTCCATATTTGTTAAGATGGACGAGTTGGATCTCCATTGAACCAAGTCACCTGTAGCTAAGCCAGCAACGCTTGCTCTTGAATCTATCAGTAAACTTGGAGAAAAGGTTCATGACTCAGCAGATTCCCTTTCCCTGATTGTTCCATCAGACGAACATTAGCATCACAAGTGGCACAGGGTCATGGCTGAATAGCATTGATATCTTATTTTGCAAGCTACCCAATGTTGTAGATGTGAATGTTGCAGCGGTCCCTCAAAATGGAAATTTGACAAGCACCAAAACAATCCTGAATTATTTTACCTTTGACATCTTGAAACCCGTGTGATCAGCCCCATCTAGCAGATTGGCTTCTTGTAGCAGTGGATCGGATCCACCATTTTCTGTCAGTTTTGAAGGTATGTTGATATCTGCAATATAGTTCAATACAAATCCATGTAGGAGATGTAATCCAACCATTGTGGCCCAAACCAACAACAGAATAAAAATAGTGTCTCCTGAGGGTTCTTCCATTGCTGCTACAAACGTAACTCAGTCTGGCATCAAGAAATAGATCCGAGTCAAGTCCCTTCAGCATTTATCTTCGATCCAGACCCTTGATTAAATCCCTGCATTATGATATTACAGGAAGCTGCTAATGGCAAACTCTTTAAGCGTGGCCATCTTCATAGTTGAACTAATCAGTCAATAAAGTTTAAATCCCCGCATTATGATATTACAGGAAGCTGGTAATGGCAAACTCTTTAAGCGTGGCCATCTTCATAGTTGAACTAATCAGTCAATGGAGTTTAGCATGTATAGGTCAAATTTAAACATCCGTAAAGTGGAAAAAAGTCTATCAACAACCCAAGGGAATTCCAAATGCTAGTTAATTTGAATACGCAAGAAGAAGTTTCATATTTTCCAGCTGTTGTTAAGAAGTACATTTATCTTCCATCCAGACCCTTGATTAAATCCCTGCATTATGATATTACAGGAAGCTGCTAATGGCAAACTCTTTAAGCGTGGCCATCTTCATAGTTGAACTAATCAGTCAATGGAGTTTAAATCCCCGCATTATGATATTACAGGAAGCTAGTAATGGCAAACTCTTTAAGCGTGGCCATCTTCATAGTTGAACTAATCAGTCAATGGAGTTTAGCATGTATAGGTCAAATTTAAACATCCGTAAAGTGGAAAAAAGTCTATCAACAACCCAAGAGAAATCCAAATGCTAGTTAATTTGAATACGCAAGAAGAAGTTTCATATTTTCCAGCTGTTGTTAAGAAGTTGACGTTAAATCATTTCCACGATACTGGCTTAGATTTTGCACCTTCACAAGAACCAACAGCAGTTGCTGGAAGCATTTTATCTGAGCTCACGTCAATATTAGAAAGCGTTGTGCCAAGAAAAGCAAATGATTGTGAATGGTGGCACTCTGTTTTCAAAAGCTTTTCTGGGTGCATTGGCAGATCGAAGGTGAAAGCAAATTGAACAATGGTTGATTGTCCAACACAGTGGATTTTTCCAGTTCGAATGAGGTGCAAAAATTACAGTTCGAGACTGCTGCAGGATCGCAGAAATGAAGCAAAGACTGTCTGTTTGCATATGCAAATGCTCTAAATGCTTTTGGAGATGTATGCTTGAAAAAGGCCATGTCTTCTCTCATTCTTGCATGGGTAGCCATGTATGTTCAGAAAAATGCATGTTTAACAATTTAATATAATCTGTACCAATACAATCAATCTAGTTTAGTTTTCAAAGTATGTATGCACTGATGTTGGATTCCATCTGCACAAACTAGCATGTGAAATCAAAGCCCTGAAGAACAATGTTAGCCAGTGAGCAACTAAGAGGGAGGTCATTGTTACCTCACCAACCCTCTTTTGTGCTTTAGGTTGGTTCTTATCCGACACAAGGGGGCTTCCCTAAGATAGGAATGATAAGACTATGACAAGGAGGCTCAAGCTGATATGAAGAAATATCTTAACAAAACACCGTTGTAGCATAAAAAGTAAAAGAGTGATGTAAGGATCAAGAGATTAGTGCCTATACCAGCAAGGGAAAATGGAGTCAACAGGTCAATCCAATAGGGCAAGTCCATGAATGGTTAAGACAACAAGGGCCACTAAAGCATGCCACAAGAAGCCCTAACAAGCTGAAAAAATGAATGTAGAAAATAGGCTAAGAGATCCCAAAAGGTGCCATATCAAAACATTGCTAATGGGGTGTGGCTTAAACAACGAAGTATTACAAGCAACAACTCTAGAAGATGATAGGAGTAAGCTAATATGATGATGCGTAAGACATCAAAGGGTAATAGAGAGAGAAATTCCTCACATAAAACCCTTCCAGCATTGCAGATATGCCCTTCTCATATGGCACAAAAAAGCAAATTCTGGCAATTCTACACACACCAACAACATTAGAAATAGAAACATAAGCCTCACATTGATATGATAGAAACCCTTACATTTCACATATGCTCCAAAAAAATATATCCATTAATCTCCAAGTTAGGGAAGCTCCAAAAATCCAACCATTCATGGACTTGCCCTCTTGGATTCACCTCTTAACTCCATTTGTCCTTGTTGGTATAGGAACTAATCTGTTGATCCTTCCATCACTCTATTACTTTTTATGCTACAACCATGTTTTGTTAAGATATCTCTTCATATCACCTTGAGTCTCCTTGTCACAATCTTAGCACTCCTATCTTGGAGAAGAGCTGACCTAAAGTGCAGAAGAGAGTTGGTGAGATGACAGTGGCCTCTCTTTTAGCTGCTCATTGGCTAGCATTGTTCTTTGGGGCTTTGATTTCACATTCTAGTTTGTGCAGTAACACCATCATTTGCTTCTAACACATTAAGTTAACTTACTGATTTAATAAAGGGAAACTATGACAAGGAAAACCTAGATTAACCTACTTCTTGTTGCTGATGATGGAGAGTTTACTCTTCTTCAAGGTAGACAAACCTGCCATATTATATTATCTACCTTAGAAATTTCAATAGATAAAGATCTTGCAATCGGTTCTACTTCTATTGAGTTGAATTTTATCAGAGCTACTGCAACAATCTACAAAGAAATTCAGCTATGTTAAATTAAAATCGACTAAACCCACACATAAACTATTTCCGTTCAGGGAACTTAATGAAAGTTACTGTAATTTAATCAATAAGATATTTGATTTAGTCTATAAGACATTTAAGGTAACTTACTATAACATATAGACCTGTGTAAAATGACCCTTGCACCATTTTAGATGACCGTATATGAAAGTAGTTTAACAGTAGGGTACAATGTTAAATGAAGGAAACTTCACCAAATCCACACCCTAAAGACTCCTTGTTCATTAGAGCAGAATGAAAGCTATAAATAATTTATCAAAGAAACAATACATTACAAGATTCCCACCTGTAATATCTCAAGAAAAGGGAAGCAATCTTTAACTAAGTGAAATAGTTTTAATTTGGAAGGCATAGTCAGTGTATGTGACTAACTTATACCGAATTCGACATTGTATTAAATTTGTTGCAGTTAATCTCCAATAGAATGCCTAAACAATGCCATTGCATCAATTAAATACAAAGTTCTCTTAATTGGGAGCAAATCGCATTAGAACGATAAGTTAAGACTTTGAAACGACTTTGAAACCAGAAAAGGGTACTTGTCAGGGTTCAATGCCAAGAAATGAGACAGACAAAAGATTTACAGTGTCATCGCAATCACAAGCACCTGCTACCATCCCATAGTAGACTTGGGTAACTATGAGCCTTTTCCTCCAAGTCCTTCACCTGATGTTAGCAATATATATGAATAGTTGTTTCAACATTTTATCAAGCAAGGTCATAAAAAATCATCGGATGTTGCAATATGTGATTCAGGTCCTCTTCGTGACAATGTACACATGAAACGTTTGATTCCACATCCATCAAGAGATTTTGATCCTGACATGTGAAGATGATCTACATGACAGACAATAGATGGAAAGTAGAATTGCCATGATATTACCATAAAAACCACTGCTCAGGTATACAAGTGTATAAAACAAGTAGATGTAAAATACATGGATGTAGCCAATGCATCTCAAGTAGTTTATGAGTCGCTTTCTTACACAATAGCAGCTGTACGAGCTGCCGTTGATCTTTGCAAAAAGTGAATTTGGGAATACAAACCTAAATAAAGGTGAAGATGAGCTTCATGAAAAACTTTTCAGGATCAAAATGAAGGGAAATATGGGATGTCTATTGATAGATTGGAACATGATAATAAAGACATCTTTTAGAATGAATGATTAGCCATTAGAGATTAAAAATTCAAGGATGAGATATGGGGAAAATGTTGTTTCTAGAACTAAGTTGGCCTTTGAAAATCATTGTAATCAGGAAGAAAGCTTTGATTCTGAAAGTGGAGAAGAATGATTGGGTGTATCAAATTTCTTGGTCAGAGGATGGTCGGTCTCATGTGAACAAATCCAACTACCAACTAACAATATCATGATGAGTACAGTCATAGTCAAGAAGAGTATGAAACCAATGCTCTTATTAAGGATAAGGTTGAACCCCAATTCAAGAGATCAATATCTGATAGTATATCAAATTCAAGTGATCATTGTTCCTCCCACAAAGCTAGTCAGCCACTATTTGAGGACGGATGATGATGGAGATGAACATGATAGGAATTTCTTTAACAGCCAGAATTACCAAACTACACTTAAGGGATATAGAAACTTTGGAAGTGAGGATTCCTAAATACAACATTTCAACACTTCCGTAATCAAAAGCAGTTTGATAATGAGAATGAAGCGTATGAAAAGATTGTTAACATAAAATAATATCATAACCAAGATTTTACAGATGAAAGCCAAAACGTTCCTGATAGTTTTGGGTTTAAAATAAGGGTTACGTAGTAATAGTAAGAATAATAAAGGTGAAGTGCTTATATTTACGCATAGTGTGCAAAGATCAAGACCATCTATGTTCCATGAAACCCAACTGATGAGTAGGTGAAACCATTGGATAATGATGGAAGAACTAAACTTCAAATCCATTTTAGACTCTAACCAGATAGCAATTCTCCTCGAAAGAGACATTCGAAACAAAAAGCATTTGAAATAAAGCATTTGATAAAAAATTTACTTCATTAGCATACAAATATGAAAACTTCAATGCCGTCTGCTGCCATATTCTTCTCAGTGGGGTTGACAGTTGCTTACTAATTCACTACAACCTTAAATGAAAAGTTCAATATTTAAAACCATTCCGAGCAGGAGCCTTGAAGAAGAAGTCCTGCAATACGATAAATTTCATTATAGCAGAATAACAAAAAACTGGTCATTTCTTGCCTAAGAAGTTCAGATGCAGCACACCTGCGTCTGTAAATTCATAGCAGAGGCTTCAATACTGCTTGTTCTCTTCTTCCCGATGGTGGGCAGTTTCAGATTTGATCTCCACTTTCTTCACACTCGAGAACTGAAACGATCATTTCCGTTCATTTGTGGGATGAGATCCCTTTTGCGAGTAGAAAATACGACTTTGCTCGCTTTGCCGTTTCCAAATGCCACACCTAATTCACTGAGATCGAGCAAGTCCCTTATGTCGTCTAAAACGAGTAGAAATATCTTCTGCTTCAAGAATTCAGATAACATTATTTTCCTCATATGAACATCAGAATTAAAGCTGATGTTCAAAGATATCGCCTCAGCAATAAAATCTTGCAACTTGGCCAGACCGGGATATTTAGCAACTGGAACCCAAATCGCATTTTCAAACTCTTTACAACGCAGGCAGTGATTGTACACAGTTTTGAGCAATGCTGTTTTTCCAATCCCGCCCATTCTGCAAACGCCAATTACGCTAACGTGCGGCATTTCCGTAAGCCACGTAATTAGCTTATTTTTCAGAGAGTTAACCTCTGACCCTTGCAATCCGGCTTCTGGTTCTTTTTGATAGAACAAGTGTGTCTTCGGCAGTCCATACCTGAGAAGCTGTGGACCAATGCAAGCCATTAAATACTCGGATTGAAGCCCCTCATAGAGCTCCTTAAAATCTGCCTCCGATTCTCTCATTCGTCTCCCGAGTTTGATCTTACAAAAATCGCAGTCAATACAATGCCCAGACGGTTGTGAGCTTTGGTCAATCCATTTTAAAGCGCTATCAAGTGCACCTTGCACTTTTCGTAAACGGCCTTCCAGCGACTTAGGGACCTCCCTCTGCTGATCTTGGAATGAAGAGATAATATTGTAATCCATCCTTTGGTGTGAAATATACATAAGAAAGATCTAGAGATTCCTTCTGCGGCAACTGAGAAATGTTAAGAGCAATTTGTTTTAGATCCCACTCCTTCCAATCGTAGGGGATGGGGTAAACTCAATTTATATCCCAATACCAAAATCCGTTGGATCTTATGTAAATCCCCAACCTGTGTATGCCCAAAGACTCTACTTAATTCGTGAAGAACAATCTGGAGATTGAAATCTGTTCTGGAAATATTATATATATCGACAATTATATATACAAATTTTGACACGGCTAATCCGTGAAACGGATCTGGAGATTAAAATCCGATCTGTAAATCTTATATATCAACAATTATGTATACAAATTTTGACATAGCTAATCCGTGGAACTGATCTGGATATTTGAGCTAATATTAAAACCTAAAAGAGCAACATTATGAAATAAAAATAGAAAATGATAATATTTTCTGAAATCTGGACAGAGCAACAAAAGATAGCTAGGGGAAGGAACGAGGAGCTCAGGAAAAGACAGACAGATCGAAGAGAGATTGCGATTTAATTAGTCAAAACCCTTAAATGATTATGTTTTCTAGAACCGGGAGTAAAGCCAAGTAACAAACCCAAGTCTAGTAGCGGCTGTGGAGACCCGTTGATAATAAACCCTTGGTCCGTAAACTCGGATACATTAAATACAACCTGAAGCATCATCACTGATTCACTTAGGGACCTCCCTCTGCACTTCCAGCGACCTTAGGGACCTCCCTTTGCCTTCGTAAACGGCCTTAGGGACCTCCCTTTGCACTTTTCGTAAACGGCCTTCAAGCGACTTAGGGACCTCCTGAAAATCTGAGATCGGGAAAAAGCAAAACCCAAAATCCTTGATTGCTCGCTCCATGGGCCCAAAATCTTGAAATTTGAAGAAACCCAAAATCGTAAGCGTGATAACAACCAATTGGAAAACATCATATATATATATATATATATATACAGGGGGCTAATTAAATTGAAAATCAATTTCACAATATATGGACGAATTTACAAAAAAACCCGATTTTCGTGATCACTCAAGGTCTAATTTGGGCGAATTAGAGGGAGCCCGCTTATTTTACGGGCGATGGGAGCTCGAAATCTAATCAAACAAGGGCTAAATGGATATATTTAGGGTCTCTTTATATGTTTTATGGGGCTAATGTGTCATTTATTAAAAATAAATATATAAAAATTGGGCTAATCATAGTAAATGATGGTTTAATTAAAAAATAGTCCACTAAAAAATTAAAACCCCTAAATTTAGCCCATGGGCTAAGATTAGCCCCTAAAATTTTCCCTCATGTACAAACTCAGTATGGTTATAATCAGAAGCTTAGACAACACTGTCACGTCCCTGATCCCCTCAGTGTTCTTTAGAGTGATGGGGGAACAACCTTGAATAGCCTGCTATATATATTTTTTTCTTTAAACTGATCCGCAACTCTGCCATTTCTTACATAGCTGCATTTTTTCTTCGGTTCGCAATCCGCAAATCCACAGGAAACAATCCGTAGCCGCAAATAGGAAGTTGGGAGTCGGAACACGAACAACACAATGCCAAAAAACACCTCTTCGACTTCTGCAGTTCCACAATCCGCGATGCGGGACTCGGAAGGTAGGAGCGCCAATCACATGGTGTCGAAAACACCTCTCTGACTTCCGCAGTTCTACAATCCACGATGCGGGATTCAGAAAGTTAGAGTGCCAATCACACGATGTCAAAAAAAACTCTCTGACTTCTGCAATTCCGCAATCTGCGATGCGGGACTCGAAATGTCGAAGCGCCAATTACACGACGTTGGAAACACCTCTTCGAATTCCATAGTTTCGAAATCTGCAATGCGAGATTTGGAAAGTCAGAGCGCCAATTACACGACGTTGAAAACACCTCTCTGAATTCCGCAGTTCCGCAATCCGTGATGCGGGACTCAGAAAGTCGGAGCACCAAATATCCAATCCTCAAATATTTATGCTTCCGACTTTTGCACTCCACAGTACACAATGCGGGATTCAGAAATGTGGAATGCCAAAATCCCCGGAGTCGAAGAAATTACGATCCTGACTTCTGCATTCTGCAGTGCGGGAGTCGGGATTGTAGAATTCCAAAATGCCTGGCATTTGAAGGGAATGCTCCCTCGACATCCACAATCCCTACTACGGATTTTGAAGGTCGGAAGCTAGCCATACCCCTCTGACCATCAATTGCCCTAACTTATAACTTCTTCACCCTAAGTCCAATTTGGGAAAATATGGTAGCATTGGAAAGCTATCGGCGAGCTCTATGCACCTTCATGATCCTCTGTCACGTCCGATGACTCTAACCTTGTCCTTCAGCCAACCTAAAATTTGGCCCTAAACTTCATCCATGCCTCTTTACCACTCTACAAGGGATCATATTCAACTCAGTCATAGCCCTTCCCTTCATTTGATCCACAGGGGGAAGCATGAACATCACAAGGGGGTGTCTATCCCCTCCCCAAATATCTATATGAACCTCCTACACATCCTGGGCCTCAACCAAACCTGTCCCTATTCATCAATGAACAAGTCTACATATAAGTAAAGAACATGGAGGCAAAACATAGTTGTAGTAACCCATATTAACACACACTTAGATGCATTTACCAGCATTCATCATGGGCATAATAACAACATAAATACAAGTGTTCAGTCCATCATTCAGCTGGATCATTCCATGCAATTATACATAAAAAACAATCAACCATGTAAATAAATTGGCATAATTCAGAGACAACACAAAACACTTATCTTTAATTGAAACCACCAAGCAAACTAGTTATGGAATACAACGTTCCAACCCAACCATAGGTCTCTGCCCAACCTGTAGTATTTCATCACTCAGATACCACCCCCGAGATGGGGCTATGTATCCACTAAGGAGTACCACTTAGGTTCACTCGCAACCTTGGAATCTTAGTCAGTCAGGTAGTCCAACACACAACTAGCTTTGTCAAGCAAGTGGGAAACAGGTAAGGGTTTTCTAAGTCAATGAGCTCATCCACAGAGCTGTAGTCATAACCAAATGGTCTTAGACAGTCCAAGAACCCTCATCACCTCCACTCTCAGCCTAATTGAGGTCCCCTTCTCTGTTGCACAGTCTCTCGGGATCCCCTTCCCTCAGCGCTGACCTGGGAAGGTATGGATGGTCTCGACTGCTAATCCAAGGGTAAATTAAACCCTCATGGTCTCTTCCCACTATGATCAACACTTGGATCTTCCTTAGGGTTACGACCGAAAGGTTCTGTCCCGCGTATGCGATTTCGAGCTAACAGATCTGGGTTTTTCTATGGATTTTGGGGCATCTAACACTCTCCAAATCGCACCCAAGTTCGGGTCTATGGATCCCCAAATAGTTTTCCCTTCCCTTCTAAGCAATCTTGTCTCTACAAATCGTGATTTCTGGTTCTATCCCTTGCTCGCTTTGCACCCTCCTCCTAACTCCCCCTAGAATGGTTTCCCATGGCATGGGGATGAGCAAAAACATCCCCCATGAGGTGGAGTGACTTATGGGACAAGAAAAAATATCCCCATCTCTTTTTTTGAGATGCATTAATCAAAAGGAAAGAGAAGAGTAAGATTTTTCCCCTCTTAGTATTGATCCAATCCGGAGCCCCACCACCACTTTGGTTCCATGCTCCTTGGTCTCTTTCACTTCAAATGTGAGTGCTTGAATCGCCCTTTTCCTAGTTTTGGCGATGACACTTGGTTTTTAAGGTCTTTCCAAGGCTTCTCATCCAGGAAAACCTTCCCCATGATTTCCTACAGAACCTTTGGTTGCTAAGACCCACACAAGTCCACTAGCACCACTCTCCATTGCTACTCATACCGAGCTCTTTGGGACAGTCACATGTCCACATGCATCCTTAGGATTCCTTCAAGGTTCTAGCTTCCAACAATACCTACACTCAAACATTGAATCAATTCACATGTGAAGTTTACTTTCATAGGATTTATCTCTAAACAAGGGTTTAAAATTCATAACCAAATCATATACACATGTATTTTCGTATTAAATAAGCAAGAAGATGCAAGATAAACCAAATACTTATATTTATGAGCATCTTCCTTTAGCTCCATAGGTATCCCGCATTGAATTCATACAACTATGGAACCCACAAGACCTACCCCACCTCTTTCAGTGCTCTTCAGGTGTGCATCGAAAGGTAACCAAGTTTCTGCAAGCCTCATATCACCTGTGCACACAATAACGAATGTTTGGCTAGCACACAAGCTAATCCACAACATTCAACGCCCAACCAGTGCACCGACTATATTTACCAAGCGTTTATGGTGCAAACCAATCCCATACCTGGTTTTCCCTCTCCATTTCCAAGCCAGCACTCCCCTCTTAGTTAACAGGCCAATGGAAGGAAATTGCACCATGACCATTTCTAGTTCAAGGGCTCTGCTATGGAGCCTTACCCTCTCCATTTCCAAGCCAACACTCCCATCTAGGTTAGTAGGCCAATGGAAGGAAACTGCACCATGACCATTTCCAGGTCAAGGGATCTACTACGGAGCCATAGGCATCTCCACGCGCTCCCGCTAGCCTCGACACTCTCTTCACTTTTCTCCTTTGCACGCATTACCAATGTCATGTGTAATACTTGACAACACAATATGGGTAGGTAAGCTCGTTAGTATTGTTGATATAAAATTGTAACATTCTTCATACAAATTCACTCTCTAATATTGAAACACAAAGAATGCGTCCATTCCTTTAGGGTGTAGTCAATGTTGACAAACATAACACAACACAACACCCGAAAGGTGTGCACCCTTTTCCAGTGTGAGTCATGTAGGCCCTACTCACAATCAAGCAGTCTAAAATAAGAACAAATAATTGCATTCACACAGTTTGGAATAAAAACACATAATCAAATTCCAGCAGTCTGAAATAAAAATATACAATCACACTCCAACAGTCTGAAATAAAAACATGCCCTGGACATTCATTGTAATAATCAGACAGCCATATTTTTAACAAGTGTCACAAAATAGTTATCGATTTTGTAGATGTATTTTTCCTTCCTGCAATGTGTCCTCCTCAATCAAGCTCAAATTTGAATTTACAATTCTGTTCACTACAAAATTTTGGTTTATTCAACCATGAGGCCATCCTCATATTGTATGGATTTTGCAAGTGGTATCAATCTATCCATTATGATTTAGGCTTTCTCCCATAGCATAGACATCCACCTACAACATGTCTTCTTGACATAATTCTAGAGAACCAAACAAACATTAGTAATTATTAGTAAATTCTCAAATTCAATCAGCCCACCCTTGGTGAGTATCCATGCACATAGTCATTTCATTGTTACAACAGTCACTAAAGTAATCTTAGAATTATAGTACTCAATGATTCAAACACTATCAACTGTCAGCATCTCAAATGCAATGAAATACAATTACTTTATGTGCACTTTATTCACAATAAAATGCAAGATACGTTCACATCACATATACATGAAGTCAAATAAAACTTTCATCATTCATGATTACAAAACCATATCCATTCATGCAACTATATCCACCTAATAGAGCACTCTATTAGCCCATCAAACTCAACTACATTTCTACTATTTCATCTATTATCTAGTTTCAATGAAATGTACACCACAGCCATGCATCCACACAATGCATATTAACATATATCTAACCACACATATGCATGCATAATCAACAAGATTTACATAATATCTTTTAATTTTACATTTACTTAATGCACCAATGCACTACAACATCAATCTAAAAAAAAAAAATTGTGCCTATACATGTGTCCTTCCATGGTAAGTTGGGAATCTTAGTCAATACTTCAACACAATACCCATCCATTCCCCAATTACTTGGTTAACTATCTGGGTGCTTTCCTTCTCCATTCAAACAACACATCAGGAGTCCTCTCACTCTTTGGTTGTTGGAAAAGATATTTCATCCCAATTTAACACCAATAGGGAATTCATGGGATACTTGTTGAGAACTGCAGGCTTCACAACCCAACATCCTCATGGTTTCACACATGGCATGCTCTTATTTCTTATGGATGCATTCAAAATTTTAAACAATCACATGGTATAATGCAAATTTCTTTACAACCACATACATCACCATACCATGTGGGATGTCCTTCACATAAATGAATTCACTATTACATGCATACCATTCTATGAATATTAAAACATGGTTAAAGGATTCTTACCCATCCTTTCTCAACACTTACACAATTAACATAAATGAACATTACCTGCATGGTTTCCATCAACATACTTTTGTTACCTGATCAGTTTGGCCTCTTACTAAGGACTACACAGTCCTTCCATCAACCTATTGATCATGGATTTGTGCTCCATCCTTTCTTCACAAGGCTTCCAGTCATATGTAATACCATCATCAACATCTTCAGCCATGCTTCTATTATCTTGGTAAAATGAAGAACCACCAGAACTAACACTTTTATCATTTCTCAAGCAAAGTGTAAGCAAGGCATCTCAAAAATATTTTCTACATATCTTTGTGCAAAATTGCAAGAATCACAAGAATGAAACATAAGCTTTTCCCACAATCCCTCTAGTGGGTGTGCATTCAAATTGAAATGCAATGTGCTCATTAACAAATTTTATCAATGTGCAATACCCTATGCAAGCACATATAAGTTTACATGCAGTATGCGTTATCTCTTGATATGCCTACTATGCATACACATTGCATCTATCTAATCTATTGCATTTTCAACATTCCTATCCACAATTTCATATATATATATAAAACTCAGAAGATATAATTATATCAGCAAGAGAAAAATTAAGGATTTGTCCCTTTCCAATTCCTCATCATAGTGTGGAATTCCTCTTCCACATCATGGCTTGGCCCAACCAGCCGCAGTGTTGCAACCTTGGGCTCTGATACCATTCTGTCATGTCCCTGATCCCCTCAGGTTCCCTTAGAGTGATGGGGGAACAACCTTGAACAACCTGCTATATATTTTTTTTCTTTAAATTGATCTGCAACTCTGCCATTTCTTACATAGCCGCAATTGTCTTTGGTCTGCAATCCACAAATCCACAAGGAGCAATCTGCAGCCGCAAATTGGAAGTCGAGAGTCAGAACACCAATAACATAGCGTCGAAAAAAACCTCTCAAAATTCTGTAGTTCCGCAATCTGCAATGCGGGACTCGGAAGGTCAGATCACCAATCACACGGCGTTGAAAACACCTCTTCGACTTCCGCAGTTCCGCAATCCGCGATGCAAGACTCGGAAATTTGGAGCGCCAATCACAAGGCATCAAAAACACCTCTCCAAATTTTGTAGTTCCGAAATCCGGGATGCGAGACTCGGAAAGTTGGAGCACCAATTACACGACGTCGAAAACACCTCTCTGACTTCCGTAGTTCCGCAATCCATGATGTGGGACTCGAAAATTCAGAGCTCCAACTACACAGAATTGAAAATACCTCTCCGACTTCCGTAATTCTGCAATCCACGATGTCAGATTCAGAAAGTCAGACCGCTAAATATCCAATCCTAGAAGATTCATGCTTCTGAATTCCGCACTCCGTGATATGGGAGTTGGAAATGCGGAATGCGAAAATGCCCGTTGTCGACGAAAAATTAGGAGCTCGACTTCCGCATTCCGCAGTGCGGGAGTCGGGATTGTGGAATGCCAAAATGCCAGACGTTTGAATGGAATGCACCTCCGACTTCTGCATTCCGCACTGTGGATTCGGAAGGTCGGAAGCTGGCCATATCTCTGTCACCACCAACTTCCCAAGCTTATAACTTCTTCATCCTCAGTCCAATTTGGGAAAATCTGGTGCCATTGGAAAGCTCTCGACAAGCTCTATGCATATGCATGATCCTTTTCCACATCCGATGACTATGAACCTATCCTTCATCCAACCTAAAATGTGGCCCTAAAATTCATCCATGCCTCTTTACCACTCTGCAAGGGATCATATGCAACTCAGTCATGGCCCTTTCCTTCATCTGATCCACAGGGGGAAGGATGAACATCACAAGGGGGTGTCTATCTCCTCCCCAAATCTCTATCTGAACCTCCTGCACATGTAGGGCCTCAACCAAACCTATCCCTATTCATCAATGAATAGATCTACATATAAGTAAAGCACATGGAGGAAAAACAAAGCTGCATTAACCTATATTAACACACACTCAGATGCATTTACCAGCATTCATCATGGGAATAATAACAACATAAATACAAGTGTTCAGTCCATCAATCAGCTAGATCATTCCATGCATTTACACATAACAAACAATCAACCATTTATATAAATTGGCATAATTTAGATACAACATGAAACACTTATCTGTAATTGAAACCACCAAGCAAACTGGATATGGACTACAACGTTCCAACCCAACCATAGGTCTCCTCCCAGCGTATAGTATTTCATCACTCAGAGACCACCCCCGAGCTGGGGCTATGTATCCACTAAGGAGGACCACTCGGGTTCACTCACAACCTTGGAATCTCAGTCATTCAGGTAATCCAGCACACAGTTGGCTTTGTCAAGCAAGTGGAAGATAGGTAAGGGGTTTTCTAGGCCAATGAGCTCATCCACGGAGCCGTAGTCATAACCAAATGGTATTAGACAGTCCAAGCACCACCATCACCTCCACTCTCAGCCTAAGTAAGGTCCCCTTATCTTTTTCATAGTCTCTCGGGCGCTCCTTCCCTCAGTGCTGACCTGGGTAGGTATGGTTGGTCTCGACTGATAATCCAATGGTAAATTAAACCCTCATGGTCTCTTCCCACTGCGATCCGCACTTGAATCTTCCTCAGGGTTATGTTCAGAAGGTTTTGTCCTGCGTTTGCAATTTTGGACTAACATATATGTGTTTCTCTATGGATTTCAGGGCATCTAACACTCTCCAAATCGCACCCAAGTTCAGGTCTATGGATCCCCAAACGGTTTTCCCCTCCCACACATATTGCTTAGCAATCTTGGCTCTGCAAATCGTGGCTTTCCCCAAATTGTGATTTATGGTTCTATCCCTTGCTCGCTCCATGTCCTCCTCCTAAATCCCCCTAGAATGGTTTCCCATGGCATGGGGATGAGCTAAAATGTCCCCCATGAGGTGGAGTGACTTATGGGACAAGCAAACAGAGCCCCATACCCTTCCTTACATATTTTAGGGCTGACCCATACTCCATCATCCTCATGAACAATCCTCCTGCAGTACTACCTTACAATAGAAATAAATGGTAGATAGGACAGGTCAAAGGGGTTCTCATGGTGACATATGGTAGTATAGGGTTCAATCCCACATCCCCTCACCTCTCCCTAGTGATATACATAGTTCCCCCTCATTTAGTTGCATCCATAGCCAACCCCTTAGTATTTTATTACATGATATTTACATCATTTTACAATTTACATGGCTTAACAACACATGGATCACACAATGTCAAATACCGGTCTAAGCATTCACTAGCAAGGCCTTGGCATTGAGATCCATGCTAGGAATCATACACCACATTTATACAATATTTACATAAAATCCAATATATCCTAAGGGTCAAAATGGGGACATTACAAACATAATCATTATTTCATGATACTTGGTAGTCCCTATATACCATGTCAATCCTTTATCACCACAAATCAATGGGAAGTGAATGCTCCCGAGAGTTGGAACTCCATGGCTCAAACCAAGTTGCCATTTTTGGATTCTTTGAATTTGGTAGACTTAACTAAATTGATTAATGAATTCGTGCTACATGACTCTAGTTGGATCCTAGTACCCACAAAAAATTCCTCGGACATTCCTAAGTTCGAAGGAAAACCCAACAAAGACCCATCCACACATGTTATCACTTTCCATATTTGGTGTTCCTCAAACTCATTGATGGATGCTGGTATTAGAATTCATCTTTTCCAAAGGAAACTGATAGGGGTAGCTGTAAAGTGGTATATTGAATTAACATGAGCTTCCTTTCAAAATTTTAATGTGATTGCTATGCATTTTCTCAACCATTTTCAACTGCCAATCCGCTATGAGACTGGAATTGAACTCCTAACATCATTTAGATAGGACAAGTGTACTCATAGCTTTGACCACATCCATAAGAGGCAAAGGAGACGTCACTTAATAAAAGATCAAATTCCCAATGAGTTCTTGACATATTGGTTTATTAAGTCATTGCAACCATTTATAGCAAAGGATGTAGCTCTTTTTGGGGTAAACACAGAGGAACAAGCCATCATCAAATCTCATCAACTGGACTTCATGTATTCACAGTCAAGAATTTTGTACAAAATACTTACCACTTCTTCTAGAGTAGATGTTGATCTAGGAAAACCTACTCTTGGGCCACATGCCGATTGTGTGATTAGCTCAATGGAAAATGTCATAGCTAGTCAAGGTGCTAACCAAGCTGGACAATTTTCTTCAAATGCACTTACAACTTCTCATAACAACATTAAGAACCCTAATCCCAACCCACCCTCTAACATTCTTCTAGTCTAGAGAACCAATTCTAAAGGAAACCAACATCCCTGGGAAAAGAAAAACAAGAAAAAAAGGAATGGGAACAAAGGGAATAATAATGTAGGCAACAACAATGTTGGTGGGGGTAAAAAATATTAAAGGAAGGTGAAGTTTCCATGTAAGTTATGCACCAATGATCACCTAATTTACCTATGCCCCAAATTGGAGGCTGATCAATGATTGTTGGCACAACAGGAAGTTTCCACGCAACCTACGGTACTTACCAATCCATTCCCTCCGCAACAACAAAAAATGGTTTCTATTGCTAATCCAAACCCTATACATTTTCAAGGGGGAAATCATAGTACCTCCTCGTAAGGGGGAAATACAAAGAAAGTTGAGGTTTTCATGTGTGAATGAGATATCAATATCCAAAATAGTGTTTGCAATTATGACACTTGAGTCCAAAGGAAAATATCTTCTTGAACCAAAAGTATCTAATCCTTTGCACATAGAGAAGCCAACAAATGTCACAATGCCTAGGATGCCAAAAGGAGTGTTAAAGAAGGGCCTGTACAACCCCAATGCATGTGCTTCCCATAAATACAACATATTTGAAGATCTGGTGCAAGAATCCTATGAAATGTCAACATTGGAAGTCCTCTAGAGTTTCCCTACACAAAGGAAGACTTTGCTTTAAAAAATAGGAGATTTAGATCCTTTGGATAAGCAATTAATTATATTTGATTTGGAACATTGGAAGCCCTATTTGCCTCACCATTCCACATTCTAGATCCAAGTATTGACCAGAATATTAAAAATCTATACAACTATTGTGGATGAGGAGGCATCCATATGTGTCATGTCCTTATCATGTTGGAGAGATATTGGCTCACCTAACACTGTTCCATTTGCAACCATGCTTAAATATTTCAATGGACACTTGTTCCAACCTCACAAGATTATCCCTGCTATCCTAGTAGAGCTATGAGTAAAAGTAATGAATGTGGAGGTAAAAGTTGTCAATGCTCCACTATTACAACCTACTACTATAAATATGTTGGAATCATGCTATGATGGTTGTGGTCTCTTTGATTTTCTGAGTGATCAAATTTCCCCACAAAGGAAAGATTGTCACCATCGATCAACTGTCATTATGCAAAAATGAGTCCACTCAGAACAATGAGTCAAATGTTCCCATAGTAGGTCATTCCATGAGAAACTCTGAAAATGTTGGACTGGAGATGTATCCTACATTTATGGGTGCTATAGCATGATTTTCCACATCCTATGAAACATGCCTTGATGGCCTACCTTGTCCCTCTGCAAACTCATCCTACCCCTCTTGGTCAAGAAAGTCCTTAAAAATCAGATTTTTTTTTTATGTACATGGGTCATAGTTTTCACAGTCGCGTGTATACACGGGTAGACTTCGATTCTACCATGTGGACTAGCCCTTGTATGCTACTCGATAAACTACTACCTGCGTACACCGATTTTCATATTTTTCGAGCTTAAAAACAAAAAAAATTGACCATCAAAATTAAAAATTGAACCAAAGAAAATGAAGAGCATAGTGAGCAGACTTGGTCCAAACGGCTCCTAATTTCATCCCTTGTAGCTCCCATAATCATCAATTGAAGGTAGAGTGTGAAATGGGATCCAAAGCACTATTGTGGTAAAAAATGAAAAGGGTATGGTAAAAACACTTATTTTTACTATTTAAACAAATTCTTACCCACTTTATATAGTTTTTCACCCTGTTTTCAATATTTTATGGGCCTTATGGACTAATGTTATAGTTTAAGGTACTTTTTGAAGCAGTTTCTCTGGATTATAAGGGATTTTAGCCTTATTTAGCATGATTCGTGCCTTCGACATGTATATATATCGTCCCCTACATATAGGATAGGATTTCACTCTGCTTGCATTTTTGCATTGTCCTATGGCCATGATTCGTAAACCTTAGGTACAAATCTGCTTGGTAGCGACACAGAACATTCCAGTTGCTTCTAGAAGTGTCGTTATTTAAGTAGTAGTGCTTTCATGACCATGGGTACCTTAGCTAGAACTTGTATTTCCACTTGGTTCCCATGTTGCAGCTCCTCCCTAGGTTTGGGAGTCCCTTACAGTCCTTCCATGACTTTGCGTGGAAACCTCATGTTTCTTCCCATCTTATATTTTGGCCATCACCCACAGGGACTCCCTTTTATAAGAATTTGTAATTGCATATCATTGACCTGCTTGCATTTTTTATCCTACTGTCGGCTCCTGCTTCATTGTTATAAGACAAATTTCCTAAGCATTTCTCAATCCTATCCAAGCAAAGCCTATCATTTATCCTTTGCAGCTTGATTTTCCTTTACCTCAGAGGAAACATCCCCCCCGAGTGTCCTTATCCTGCATGTGTTTCCTTGCATTGAGCATAGGTATCTTCCACTGCATGGAACTAGTTTGCTTTCCCGCGACACTAGTTTCATATCATTTATACTAAAGAACTCTTTTATTCCTTTTCAGTCTTCTATACTATGGAAAAGACAAAAAAATAAAAAAACATAAAAATCCGTACGGGAAAATGATATTGTTATATATTGGCAGTAGTCATGTTGCCTTTGAACATAGCACAAATCCTTGAGTGTATCCATCAAAGATTTGGGTTTAGTATGGGCTTAGGAAGCTGAACTTGTTATTCAGAGATTACTCCTTCGATTGGTTAAGATTATAGTCCCTATGGAGACTTTTTTGATGCCTCCTGCATCACAGAGTTGTGTCAATATTTAGTATTGAGTCTATGCTGCTTGAGTTTATCCATCTGTATCATGCTCTTGTTCAAAGGAAGTCTATAAACTTGAGTCGGCCATTCCTCAGTTTTCTTGACATTTCATGCCGGCCATCGCTTTATAAGTACATTCCAAATCACATGATGTTTTTTTCCTACCTAGCACCTTAGGCCTACTTTCATCAATGGTAGGTGACCTTGAACTCAACAGATGACACCTCATCATTGGTTGCTGACTGAGTGGTTTTTCCTTGTGTTCAACGACAAGAAATCTATTCACACATTGGGATTCATATAGTGTCTTGGTTTCCATTAGAACTCATTGGTGGTGTCCTCACTTCTATTAGTAGTATTCATTATTGGCTTCTATTTGGAAGGTCTCTTCCATGCACTACCTGCATCCAGTACACACAAGAGACACATATGGTTCTTGGTTCGTGTTCATCCTGTTTGTTTGAGTTATTACAAATCATTCACCCTAGATGCATACCTCGTGTTGGTTAATGGGGGATTCCCTAAGTCCCTCCTTCCATCTGATCTCATTCCATCGACTTCAGATCATCTATTCTGGAATTGGGATCTAGAGTCAGATGAGTACCTTGAGACTTACAATCATCAGTGGTAGGTTCTCTTGTCATTGACAGTTGGGAATACATCAATGTATCATGATCGATGGATTCTACAAGTGTTCGACCTCAACACCTTTATTCACACTTGTTGAATGTACTTGGTGCCTTGACACCCATTTTTCATCATTGGTGGGTAATCTCGTGTTTGTTAACGGTATACCTTAATGACCAATAACCAGATGATTTTTCATCATGTCCGACTTCAATACCTGTATTCATGTTATGGGAAATGAACCATTAGTTCATGTAGAATACCTCAGACTTTAGTGGTATCATCATATGTGCTACTGTCCTTGATCATGACAGTACCTATGGGACCTCAATTCTCATGGTAGAGCAGTTTGTACTCCAGTATATACTAGATGTCTTCAGTTGGTTTTAAGACTAGACTATGATATGTCTTGGTCATGGTTGTGACCACTTACACATATGTCTATTACATAATTCCTATTCATGGCCATGAACACCTATTGTATCAAACTTCTATGTACTTCAGATTTGCAGACATGTATACAAAGTCAATATTGTAATGTTTTGATGAGTTTCTAGTTCTTCCGGATGGGTCTCCACTACTCCACTTCTGAGAGTTGTAATGAATTTCGTCCATCAGGTGGGCTTTGATTTTCCTGTGTGAACTATCCCTTGTATGCTACCCGATAAACTACAACCCACGTACACCGATTTTCATATTCTTCGGGCTAAAAAACTAAAAAATTGACCATCAAAATTAAAAATTGAACCAATGAAAATGAAGATCATGGTGAGTAGAATTACTTCGTCCATCCGACTCCTGATTTCATCCCCTGTAGCTCCTGGAATCGTCGATTGAAGGTAGAGGGTGAAATGGACTCCAAAGCACTATTGTGGTAAAAAATGAAAATGGTATGGTAAAATTTCCTATTTTTACTATTTAAAATTTTTTTTATCCACTTTATATAGTTTTTCACCCTATTTTTAATATTTCATGGCCCTTATGGAATAATGTTACAATGTAAGGTACTTTTTGAAGTAGTTTATTTGGATTATAACATATTTCAGCCTTATTTAGCATGATTTGTGCCTCTGGTAGGTATATATCGTCCCCGGCATATAGGATAGGATTTCACTCCGCTTGCATTGTCCTGTGGCCACAATTCGTAAACCTTAGGTACAAACCCGCTTGTTAGAGACACGAAACCTTCCAGTTTATTCTAGAAGTGTCTTTATTTAAGCAGTAGTGATTTCCCGACCATGGGTACCCTAGTTAGAACTTGTCTTGCCACTTGGTTCCCATGTTGCAACTCCTCCCTAGGTTTGGGAGTCCCTTATAGTCCCACCATGACTTTGCATGGAAACCTCATGTTTCTTCCCATATTATATTCTGGCCATCACCCACAGGGACTCCCTTTTATATCAAGTTGTAATTGCATATCATTGACCTACTTGCATTTTTTAGCCTAATGTCATCTCCCGCTTCATCGTTATAAGCCAAATTGCCTAATCATTTCTCATCCTAGCCAAGAAGAACCTATCATTGATTCATTTATCCTTTGCAGCTTTATTTTCCTTTACCTCAAAGGAAACATCCCCCCGAGTGTCCTTATCCTACATACATTTCCTTGCATTGATCATAGGTATGTTCCACTGCATGGAACTAGTTTTCTTTCCTGTGACACTCATTTCCTCTCATTTGTACTATAAGCACTCTTTTATTCTTTTTTCAAGATTCTATAATATGAAAAAGACAAAAAAATAAAAAAATAAAAACATAAAATCCAGACAAGAAAATTATATTGTCTTATATTGGAGCAGTTGTGTCTCCTTTGAATAGAGCACAAATCCTTGAGTGTATCCATCAAAGGTTTGGGTTTAGTATGTCCTTAGGAAGGTGGAATTGTAACTCAATTATTACTCCTCTGACTGGTTAAGCTTCCAATCCCTATGGAGACTTTTTTTATGCCTCCTGCATCATAGAGTTGTGTCAATATTCAGTCTTGAGTTTATGCTTCCTAAGTTTATCCATTTGTCTCATGCTCTTGTTCAAAGGAAGTCTATAAACTTGAGTCGGCCATTCCTCAGTTTTCTTGACTTTTCATGTCAACCATCCTTTTATAAGTACATTCCAATCACATGAATATGTTGTCCTACCTACCACTCTGGTCCTACTTTCATCAGTGGCAGCTGACCTTGAACTCAATCGATGACACCTCATCATTGGTCATTGATTGAGTGGTTTCCCTTGTGTTCAACGACAAGAAATCTATTCACACATTGGGATTCCTGTAGGTCTTGGATTCCATTAGACCTCATTGGTGGTTTCCTTGCTTTTGTCAGTAGTCTTCATCATTGGCTTCTAATTAGAAGGTCTCTTCCATGCACTACTTGCATCTGGTACACACGAGAGACACACATGGTTCTTGGATATTTTTTCGTTTGAGTTCTTCCAAATCATCCATCCTAGATGCATACCTTGTGTTAGTTGATGGGGGATTCCCTAATTCCCTCCTTCCAACGAATCGCATTCCATCGAATTCAGATCATCTATTCTGGAATTGGGATCTAGAGTCAGATGAGTACGTTGAGACTTGCAGTCATCAGTGGCAGGTTCTCCCATCATCAATAGTTGGGAATACATCAATTTCTCCTGATCGATGGATTCTGCAAGTGTTCAAACTTAACACCTTTATTCACACTTGTTGAATGTACTTAGTGCCTTGACACCAATTTTTCATCATTGGTGGGTAGTCTCATGTCTGTTAACGGTATACCTTAATGACTGGTAACCAGACGATTTTTCACCATGTTTGACTTCAATACCTATATTCACGTGATGGGACATGAACCATTAGTGGTTCATGTAGAAGACATCATGCTTTAGTGGCATCATCATATGTGTTACTATCCTTGATCGCGATAATACCTATAGGACCTCAGTTCTCATGGCAGAGTAGTTTGTACTCTAATATATACCAGATGTATTCAGTTGGTTTTGAGACTAGAATCCACGAGGTCGTGGATGTGACCACTTACACATATTTCTATTATGCATTGCCTATTCATGGCCATGAAAACCTATTGTATCAAACTGCTATGTACTTCATATTTGCAGACATGTATACAAAGTCAATATTGTAATGTTTTGATGAGTGGCTAGTTCTTCCGACTGGGTCTCCACTACTCCATTTCTGAGAGTTATAATGTATTTAGGCCATCATGATCATCCCTATGACCTCATACATTAGGGGAAATCTGTTATGGAATGATTTGCCACACCCTATGCAACATGCCTTGATGGCCTACCTTGTCCCTTTGCAGAGTCATCCTACCCCTCTTGCTCAAGAAATTCCCTGAAAATCACATTTTTGTTGATGTATGTGGGTCACCAGCATTACAACATGTGTATATGCAACCTGCTCCATTACATCCTGTGTACATCGGGTTTCATGCTCAAAATTAAAAATATTTCGGGTTTTCCTTCCCAACTAACGAACATTATGATCCTTGGACTTCTATATGCTGGAAAATGCTCCAATTTGACCCTTCACCTCCTTTGAGGGTTATAAGTTGAGCCATTGTGAAGCATTTGAGGAGGAGAATTGAGAGAGAAAGTAAAATTTGGAGGATTTTTTCCCCATTACCATTGCCTTAAACCTGCATCGCTTGGTCCTTGTTAGATTAAATGCTTTTATGTTCATCTCCCAAGCTCTTCCTTATCTTGTGAAGGAGGAACCCAATTACTCCTTGAACTCGTGATCTTGCCATTGAATGGAGGATTGAAGTGGTGGAGGCCTAGGTGGAGGAAATTAGTTTCTTAGTTCCGATGAGTTGACAACAGAAGGTTGTCACTATGTACTTTTGTTCATTAGATTAATAGAAATACTCTTTTCTTGTCCAATTCATGTTGCAAATGTTTATATTATTTTCATTGGGTATATTTGTTTAATATGATCATGGATTATGCTAGATTATATGCTAACAATTTATATACATTTTATATTCCCATATATCTTGGTTGTTGAGGACAAGTTGTAGGTGCAGATCATTGGATTGAGAGTTCAACGGTGGTCTTCTTCGAACATCCGGTTGAGGTAAGGATTTTCTCTTTTTATTGTTGGAATTTCATGTTTATATAACATACTTGGGAATTGAGTTGATTTCTAGTGTCACTCTATCTATTGTGGTTCTACCCCGAACCATATGAATATTTTCTCTGTAACAATGGGCACTTTTAATTTCCCCCCAACCAACTTGAATGATAATGTGGCCCCTATACATGTGATCTCTTCAATTTCCATTAACCCCACGGTGAAATTTTCTCATTTTAGGACTTCCTATTTTGAGGGTTTGTGGATAGTTCCAGAACCTACTAAGGGAACTAGGTGTAGAATGAATTATTGGATTGGTCTATAGTTGAGGTAGCTTATCATGTTGTTATATCTAAAAATGCAGACCACGATCGTCACTTTACCCAGGTAGAGGAAGATGATCAATACTCTATGCCCATTTGGTCCATCAACTCCTTACGTTTTCATGACCCCTTGGATACAGTCATGCCTTCCGATGAAGCTATCATTGAAGCTGTGTATTTGTGGGAAAGAACTTGGAAAGACATGCACCAATGTGCATCATGTATTCCTGCAAGAATGATCTGAGGATCGATAAAAATGGTACTATTAGAATAGGGTCCATGGATTGGTATGGGATCCCTCTGGACACATATCAAGTATATGCAGAGGGGAATATGGAAAAAAATTCAAAAAACATTCACATCAATATTTATAGGACTCCAGGGGTTGTTGAGAATGTCTTTATTGGTGAAGAATTATCACCAAAGGAAATTGTGATTTACACTATTGTTGAAAGAATGTAGAGATATTTTCTCCTGGTCTTACGAAGAGATGTGAGGGATCGACCCAACCATTGTTGAACATATCCAAATGTTAAACCTATTTGGTAGAATTTATGACCATTAAATCCGGGAAAGGTTGTTGTTATTAAGGAGAAAGTGGAGAAACTTCTACATGCTAACTTAATCTATCCTTTCCCTTTAACTGAGTGGGTGTCCAATATAGTACCTGTAGATAAATATGGGAATTTCATTGTGTGTATAGACTTCTGTGACCCAAACTTATATTTACTAAGGATAACTATCCTACCCCATTCATCGACCAGATTATCGATCAATGTGATGGGAATAAAATATTTCTATTTATGGATGTATTTTCAAGGTATAATGAGATTCAGATCTGACCAAAGGACCAACACAAAACTTCTTTCCAGTGGGGCTACATTCTAGTATGCCATGTCATATGATTTTTCACAACATTAAGAAGTTTTTTGAGGCCTATCTAGATGACTTAATGGATAAATTTAGAAAGAGGGTGGATAACGCCAAACACCTAAGGGTTGTCTTTGATGATATGTTTCATTATTATAGGATTCATTTGAATCCTCACAAGTGCATCTTCTATGTCATTTCAGGTCGGTTACTTGGTTTGATCATTTCAAAAGATGGAATTCTGGTAGATCTATTTAAGGTAGAGGCAATAGTTCAGTTTCCTCCCTCACGTAATTTTCATCAATTGCAAAGCCTCCAAGGGAAATCCAATTCCTTATGTCGGTTCATTGCCACTTATGCTCATATCATGGAAGGATCCATGCACCTACTTAGGAAAGGGGTCCCATTCATTTGGGATGAAAATGATTATAGATCATTCAATGCATTAAAAAGGATTTAATGTCTACCCCATTGTTGAGGCCCCCGAACTAGAACAAGGATTTCCTTTTGTATCTGATGACATATGAATCAAGCATTGGAATGGTCCTAGTCCAAGAAGATGATTTCCACCAGGAATATGTCATTTATTAACTAAGTAAGAACTTGGTAGGACCAGAGCTGAGGTACTCTCATGTTGAAAAACTGGTGCTAACATATGTTCACATGATGCAAAGAATTTGACACTACATTATCCTTAGACAAACAACAAAGATTGTAGATGTCAACCCTTTTAGCGTATCATGTCTCGACGAATTGTTGGGGGAAAGTATAATAAGTGGATTGTAATTCTTCAAGAATTAGATCTAGGTTTTGCACCAACTAAGTCTAAAAAATCCTTTTCATTTGTCAAGTTGATGTTGGATCTCCCTTGGGATGATGAAGAGATGGTAGAAAGTGAATCATTTCTTGATGAACACATTTTCCTCATTAGCTCGGACCCCTATTATGGGAACATTTTAGTTTACCTACAATCCCAAAGGGTCCCACCTCAATATTCTCATGAAGAGAGATGAAAAATCCATTACCAAGCGAGGAATTATGTTATCATTAGTGATAATTTATATCATCGAGGAATTGATACTATTATAAGGCAATGTCTAACTAATGAAGAGGCAAAGAAAGTACCAAATGATTTCCATGGAGTATCATGTAGTGATCATTTACCATGGATTTCTCTAGCCCAGAAAGTATTGCATGTGGGTTATTTCTAGCCTTCAATATTCAAATATTGTGTTGAAGCAGTCAAGAAGTGTCACCCTTGTTAGAATTTTACCAAGAAATGCATGCACACCTTATTCCACTCTATCATGTGATCACCATCAATCCCTTTACAAAATGGGGGATAGATTATACAAGGTGCAATCCATCATCGACAAAGGGCCATAAGTAAATTATTGTGGCTATAGACTACTTCACTAAGTGGCCAAAGCCATGCCTACATTCACTTGTGATGGTGAAGCTGCAACACACTTCTTTTTCAATGAAATGATAGCTTGATTCGGTATACCTAGGGAGACTGTCATAGATAATGGTAATCACTTCCAAAACAAACTAATGGAAGAAATAGCTTGACAATCTTGGTTTCAGGAAATATTTATCATCACCATACTATCCATAGGAAAATGTCTAAGTAATGGTAGTTAATAAGTCCTTGAAAACCATGTTGCAGAGGACAGTGAGCATAAATAAGAATAATTGGTATATCATGTTGTATATTGTGCTCTAGGCATATCAGAATTCAGTCAAGACTACTACAGGGTTCACCCCTTTTCAACTTGTACACAAAATCGAGGTTGTGCTACCTATCGAGTGTGAGATCCCATCATTGAAACTAGCCATTGATATTTTACCAGACACTACACAGTTAGAAGAACGCCTAGTGTACTTGGAAAAATTAGATGAGAACAAAAGGGATGCCTATACTATTAATGAAACACACTAGAAACATCTTAAAGATCAGTATGACAAATCCATCCATCCCCATTTCTTCTCTGAAGGAGACATGGTGCTAGTCTATGACCAATACCATGACAAATTTGGGTCTGGAAAATTTAAATCAATGTGGCTTGGTCCTTGCATACTGAGGAAAATATTGAACAAACGAGACTATGAATTGGAAGAATTCAAGGGAAACATCCTAGGGACTATAAATGGGCTCTACCTAAAGAGGAACTATGCCTAGACACTTGTGTATGGGAGAAATCCATTTGGATTTGTTGTATTATAAGTAGCCTAGGTTTATTTTATTTTATGTTTTTTATCAGTATTGGTCATTTCTCATTGTGATTTGTGCTCAATTGACAGATGTATTTGGATGCACCTTTGTTTGTGGCGTATGTATACAATGCTTTCCGTCACACTCAGAACATCGCTTCCACAACTTGAGTAATCTATGCTCCCACATGCCATCTTGTAGTCTTGTTACAGGTCAAATCTGCACCTCTCCGCCCATGATCACCTTGAGCTGTTGATCACACAAAAGGACAACTTGGATGGAGGAGCATGATGACCTTAGATGACACCTTGGCCTAATTCACCTCCTTGCAAGCTGGCAAAACCCTAAAAAACAACATATTTTAGCATGGGTGCTATTCTTCTCAAGAAAACCAACGTATGCACTCTACTCCAGTGTACAATAGTAGCGTACACCTCCTCATGGGCGCTACTCCTCTTTAGTAGACTAGCGCACAACATCTAAAAAGTGATGAATGCTTGTTTTAAAACACTGTAGCTGCGCCCTGGGCGCTACTCCATTGTGAAATAGTAGCGCACACCTTAAAATATGATAAAAAAAAATTAATTTCACGGATGGGGATTAGTTGCAGTTGGTTTCCCAACTTCCCCTGCAACCACCTCTCGCCCTGAACTGCCTGCCTTGTCCTATAAATACAAGGAGGATTAATGAGAGGTGTTAGAAATAGAGACATTTTAGATATGAGAGCCATTGAGAGACTCTTCTATATGAAAAGCTTGTATTGAAGGAGGTTATGCTGGAGGAATTCTGAAGTCAAAGAGGAGTAGGAGCCTAGGATCAGGTTGCATGAGCATGCTGCAAAGTCAGGTATACTTTGTAACATTCATATGTTTTTGACAATAAAAGGTTGAAGCATCTTTCTCATCCCAAATCAAGTGCTTATTAGACTATGTATTTGTTTGGATCCATGTTGGTTAATGCTTGATGTTTGAATTACTTATCAATTCCATCATTATTATATTGGCCAAGATACACTGAGAAAGGTCTTTGTGTTGCAAGTTTATTGAACGGGAGATTGGATCGAGGATTGAGTGCAAGATTGGACAAGAGCTAGGATCAAACTTCGTTCACAAGGTATGTCCTCAAGATCTATAATCTATTTCCATTTATAAACACCTCTGTAATGCCTTTAGTATGCTTACTTGTCACCCCTTTCAGTTGATAATGTCTGTTTCCTCATTATAGGGTAGTATTTCCCGCCAACAGACTGGCGACTCCGCTGGGGAAGTTGTCTTTTCTGCTCTAGGAAACCCTTCTTGATTGTCTATCCAGTACTTCTTAACCCCTTTGATCTTCTGAGAAGCCTTGCAGGTAGTCCCTGCTTGCTTCCCTTTGCTTGACTCAGTCCTGTTACACCTTTGCAAAGTTGTTTTTTAACTATCTAAGACCTATACGCTACTTTGTTATACATATAGTAGCGCCCATACGCTAGTCTGTCTCTATATAGTAGCGCCCACCTCTCCAGATACGCTAGTTTCCATACTGCATAGTAGGGCACATTCTTGTAGCTTTCTGTTGGTTGTTTGGTTGAGTTTTTTGCCTTTTTGGGTAGGTTTCTGACTTTGTTTTGGGCCTTCTTGACTAGTCTTTGAGGTCTGTAACTATTGTTTGAGTCTCAGTACCCTTCTTTGAGTCTTTTTGTCATCTTTAGGTCACTTGTTTACTTTTGAAGTGTTTGGTTCATTTGTGACTCTTTTTGGAGACTATGCATTGTTCCTTAGTGAACACAGTTGCTTATCTTTACCCTGATAGTATGTTGCTGACCTACAAACCTGTATGCTTTGCATTTGTTGTTTGTGGCAACACATGTTTGCTCTTTAGGCATCTTATCCTTTGTTTTAGGGTTTGATCCGTTTTAGAGTCTTTAGGGTGTCTTCCAAACTTTTTGAGTTCCAACATTTCTTGACTTCATTGTCTTTTCTAGTATCAAGTGAGTTTGGAGTACTTTAGTTTGCTTCATTTTTCAGCCTTTGTGTCAGTAAGGTGGTTGTTAGTTCATCTCCCAAGCTCTTCCTTATCTTGTGAAGGAGGAACCCAATTACTCCTTGAACTCGTGATCTTTCCATTGAATGGAGGATTGAAGTGGTGGAGGCCTAGGTGGAGGAAATTAGTTTCTTAGTTCCGATGAGTTGACAACAGAAGGTTGTCACTATGTACTTTTGTTCATTAGATTAATAGAAATACTCTTTTCTCGTCCAATTCATGTTGCAAATGTTTATATTATTTTCATTGGGTATATTTGTTTAATATGATCATGGATTATGCTAGATTATATGCTAACAATTTATATACATTTTATATTCCCATATATCTTGGTTGTTGAGGACAAGTTGTAGGTGCAGAGCATTGGATTGAGAGTTCAACGGTGGTCTTCTTCGAACATCCGGTTGAGGTAAGGATTTTCTCTTTTTATTGTTGGAATTTCATGTTTATATAACATACTTGGGAATTGAGTTGATTTCTAGTGTCACTCTATCTATTGTGGTTCTACCCCGAACCATATGAATATTTTCTCTGTAACAATGGGAACTTTTAATTTCCCCCCAACCAACTTGAATGATAATGTGGCCCCTATACATGTGATCTCTTCAATTTCCATTAATCCCACGGTGAAATTTTCTCATTTTAGGACTTCCTATTTTGAGGGTTTGTGGATAGTTCCAGAACCTACTAAGGGAACTAGGTGTAGAATGAATTATTGGATTGGTCTATAGTTGAGGTAGCTTATCATGTTGTTATATCTAAAAATGCAGACCACGATCGTCACTTTACCCAGGTAGAGGAAGATGATCAATACTCTATGCCCATTTGGTCCATCAACTCCTTACGTTTTCATGACCCCTTGGATACAGTCATGCCTTCCGATGAAGCTATCATTGAAGCTGTGTATTTGTGGGAAAGAACTTGGAAAGACATGCACCAATGTGCATCATGTATTCCTGCAAGAATGATCTGAGGATCGATAAAAATGGTACTATTAGAATAGGGTCCATGGATTGGTATGGGATCCCTCTGGCCACATATCAAGTATATGCAGAGGGGAATATGGAAAAAAATTCAAAAAACATTCACATCAATATTTATAGGACTCCAGGGGTTGTTGAGAATGTCTTTATTGGTGAAGAATTATCACCAAAGGAAATTGTGATTTACACTATTGTTGAAAGAATGTAGAGATATTTTCTCCTGGTCTTACGAAGAGATGTGAGGGATCGACCCAACCATTGTTGAACATATCCAAATGTTAAACCTATTTGGTAGAATTTATGACCATTAAATCCGGGAAAGGTTGTTGTTATTATGGAGAAAGTGGAGAAACTTCTACATGCTAACTTCATCTATCCTTTCCCTTTAACTGAGTGGGTGTCCAATATAGTACCTGTAGATAAATATGGGAATTTCATTGTGTGTATAGACTTCCGTGACCCAAACTTATATTTACTAAGGATAACTATCCTACCCCATTCATCGACCAGATTATCGATCAATGTGATGGGAATAAAATATTTCTATTTATGGATGGATTTTCAAGGTATAATGAGATTCAGATCTGACCAAAGGACCAACACAAAACTTCTTTCCAGTGGGGCTACATTCTAGTATGCCATGTCATATGATTTTTCACAACATTAAGAAGTTTTTTGAGGCCTATCTAGATGACTTAATGGATAAATTCAGAAAGAGGGTGGATAACGCCAAACACCTAAGGGTTGTCTTTGATGATATGTTTCATTATTATAGGATTCATTTGAATCCTCACAAGTGCATCTTCTATGTCATTTCAGGTCGGTTACTTGGTTTGATCATTTCAAAAGATGGAATTCTGCTAGATCTATTTAAGGTAGAGGCAATAGTTCAGTTTCCTCCCTCACGTAATTTTCATCAATTGCAAAGCCTCCAAGGGAAATCCAATTCCTTATGTCGGTTCATTGCCACTTATGCTCATATCATGGAAGGCTCCATGCACCTACTTAGGAAAGGGGTCCCATTCATTTGGGATGAAAATGATTATAGATCATTCAATGCATTAAAAAGGATTTAATGTCTACCCCATTGTTGAGGCCCCCGAACTAGAACAAGGATTTCCTTTTGTATCTGATGACATATGAATCAAGCATTGGAATGGTCCTAGTCCAAGAAGATGATTTCCACCAGGAATATGTCATTTATTAACTAAGTAAGAACTTGGTAGGACCAGAGCTGAGGTACTCTCATGTTGAAAAACTGGTGCTAACATATGTTCACATGATGCAAAGAATTTGACACTACATTATCCTTAGACAAACAACAAAGATTGTAGATGTCAACCCTTTTAGCGTATCATGTCTCGACGAATTGTTGGGGGAAAGTATAATAAGTGGATTGTAATTCTTCAAGAATTAGATCTAGGTTTTGCACCAACTAAGTCTAAAAAATCCTTTTCATTTGTCAAGTTGATGTTGGATCTCCCTTGGGATGATGAAGAGATGGTAGAAAGTGAATCATTTCTTGATGAACACATTTTCCTCATTAGCTCGGACCCCTATTATGGGAACATTTTAGTTTACCTACAATCCCAAAGGGTCCCACCTCAATATTCTCATGAAGAGAGATGAAAAATCCATTACCAAGCGAGGAATTATGTTATCATTAGTGATAATTTATATCATCGAGGAATTGATACTATTATAAGGCAATGTCTAACTAATGAAGAGGCAAAGAAAGTACCGAATGATTTCCATGGAGTATCATGTAGTGATCATTTACCATGGATTTCTCTAGCCCAGAAAGTATTGCATGTGGGTTATTTCTAGCCTTCAATATTCAAATATTGTGTTGAAGCAGTCAAGAAGTGTCACTCTTGTTAGAATTTTACCAAGAAATGCATGCACACCTTATTCCACTCTATCATGTGATCACCATCAATCCCTTTACAAAATGGGGGATAGATTATACAAGGTGCAATCCATCATCGACAAAGGGCCATAAGTAAATTATTGTGGCTATAGACTACTTCACTAAGTGGCCAAAGCCATGCCTACATTCACTTGTGATGGTGAAGCTGCAACACACTTCTTTTTCAATGAAATGATAGCTTGATTCGGTATACCTAGGGAGACTGTCATAGATAATGGTAATCACTTCCAAAACAAACTAATGGAAGAAATAGCTTGACAATCTTGGTTTCAGGAAATATTTATCATCACCATACTATCCATAGGAAAATGGCTAAGTAATGGTAGTTAATAAGTCCTTGAAAACCATGTTGCAGAGGACAGTGAGCATAAATAAGAATAATTGGTATATCATGTTGTATATTGTGCTCTAGGCATATCAGAATTCAGTCAAGACTACTACAGGGTTCACCCCTTTTCAACTTGTACACAAAATCGAGGTTGTGCTACCTATCGAGTGTGAGATCCCATCATTGAAACTAGCCATTGATATTTTACCAGACACTACACAGTTAGAAGAACGCCTAGTGTACTTGGAAAAATTAGATGAGAACAAAAGGGATGCCTATACTATTAATGAAACACACTAGAAACATCTTAAAGATTAGTATGACAAATCCATCCATCCCCATTTCTTCTCTGAAGGAGACATGGTGCTAGTCTATGACCAATACCATGACAAATTTGGGTCTGGAAAATTTAAATCAATGTGGCTTGGTACTTGCATATTGAGGAAAATATTGAACAAAGGAGACTATGAATTGGAAGAATTCAAGGGAAACATCCTAGGGACTATAAATGGGCTCTACCTAAAGAGGAACTATGCCTAGACACTTGTGTATAAAAGAAATCCATTTGGATTTGTTGTATTATAAGTAGCCTAAGTTTATTTTCTTTTATGTTTTTTATCAGTATTGGTCATTTCTCATTGTGATTTGTGCTCAATTGACAGATGTATTTGGATGCACCTTTGTTTGTGGCGTATGTATACAATGCTTTCCGTCACACTCAGAACATCACTTCCACAACTTGAGTAATCTATGCTCCCACATGCCATCTTGTAGTCTTGTTACAGGTCAAATCTGCACCTCTCCGCCCATGATCACCTTGAGCTGTTGATCACACAAAAGGAAAACTTGGATGGAGGAGCATGATGACCTTAGATGACACCTTGGCCTAATTCACCTCCTTGCAAGCTGGCAAAACCCTAAAAAACAACATATTTTAGCATGGGCGCTATTCTTCTCAAGAAAACCAACGTATGCACTCTACTCCAGTGTACAATAGTAGCGTACACCTCCTCATGGGCGCTACTCCTCTTTAGTAGACTAGCGCACAACATCTAAAAAGTGATGAATGCTTGTTTTAAAACACTGTAGCTGCGCCCTGGGCGCTACTCCATTGTGAAATAGTAGCGCACACCTTAAAATATGATCAAAAAAAATTAATTTCACGGGTGGGGATTAGTTGCAGTTGGTTTCCCAACTTCCCCTGCAACCACCTCTCGCCCTGAACTGCCTGCCTTGTCCTATAAATACAAGGAGGATTAAAGAGAGGTGTTAGAAATAGAGACATTTTAGATATGAGAGCCATTGAGAGACTCTTCTATATGAAAAGCTTGTATTGAAGGAGGTTATGCTGGAGGAATTCTGAAGTCAAAGAGGAGTAGGAGCCTAGGATCAGGTTGCATGAGCATGCTACAAAGTCAGGTATACTTTGTAACATTCATATGTTTTTGACAATAAAAGGTTGAAGCATCTTTCTCATCCCAAATCAAGTGCTTATTAGACTATGTATTTGTTTGGATCCATGTTGGTTAATGCTTGATGTTTGAATTACTTATCAATTCCATCATTATTATATTGGCCAAGATACACTGAGAAAGGTCTTTGTGTTGCAAGTTTATTGAACGGGAGATTGGATCGAGGATTGAGTGCAAGATTGGACAAGAGCTAGGATCAAACTTCGTTCACAAGGTATGTCCTCAAGATCTATAATCTATTTCCATTTATAAACACCTCTGTAATGCCTTTAGTATGCTTACTTGTCACCCCTTTCAATTGATAATGTCTGTTTCCTCATTATAGGGTAGTATTTCCCGCCAACAGACTGGCGACTCCGCTGGGGAAGTTGTCTTTTCTGCTCTAGGAAACCCTTCTTGATTGTCTATCCAGTACTTCTTAACCCCTTTGATCTTCTGAGAAGCCTTGCAGGTAGTCCCTGCTTGCTTCCCTTTGCTTGACTCAGTCCTGTTACACCTTTGCAAAGTTGTTTTTTAACTATCTAAGACCTGTACGCTACTTTGTTATACATATAGTAGCGCCCATACACTAGTCTGTCTCTATATAGTAGCGCCCACCTCTCCAGATACGCTAGTTTCCATACTGCATAGTAGGGCACATTCTTGTAGCTTTCTGTTGGTTGTTTGGTTGAGTTTTTTGCCTTTTTGGGTAGGTTTCTGACTTTGTTTTGGGCCTTCTTGACTGGTCTTTGAGGTCTGTAACTATTGTTTGAGTCTCAGTACCCTTCTTTGAGTCTTTTTGTCATCTTTAGGTCACTTGTTTACTTTTGAAGTGTTTGGTTCATTTGTGACTCTTTTTGGAGACTATGCATTGTTCCTTAGTGAACACAGTTGCTTATCTTTACCCTGATAGTATGTTGCTGACCTACAAACCTGTATGCTTTGCATTTGTTGTTTGTGGCAACACATGTTTGCTCTTTAGGCATGTTATCCTTTGTTTTAGGGTTTGATCCGTTTTAGAGTCTTTAGGGTGTCTTCCAAACTTTTTGAGTTCCAACATTTCTTGACTTCATTGTCTTTTCTAGTATCAAGTGAGTTTGGAGTACTTTAGTTTGCTTCATTTTTCAGCCTTTGTGTCAGTAAGGTGGTTGTTAGTTCGCTTGCCTACCTAGTCCTTGGCTTAGTGGTCTTGTTAGGGTTTGATGCTTTGAGACATTCCTCTTGAGTTTGATTTCCATCTTTGAGCATCTTTCCTCTTTATTTTCTTCCCGCTTTGCTTCCAAGTGTGAGAGATTTTTCCTTTTAAAAAAATTGTAGGACAAGTCTTTGTCGAACCATTGTTTTGACAGTTGTGAGCTTAGGAGCCATTTTGCCATACTTACACATCTTGTATAAGTCTTATTTGCTTCCTACTTTAAAGTTCTTTTTTGTTCATAATAACAGAAAAAGCAAAAAAAAATTGGTAGCTTAAGAATAGTGAGGCTAATATCTTTTGCAAAATAGCATAGTTTATTTTGTTCAGAATTTCAAAAGAAAACAAAAAAGAAATTTTACTTAGATTTGCTCAGTTTTTAATTTGGAAACAACATTAAATGAAAAAATAAAAAGTTTTGTTGTTGAAAGTTATAATTTATGCACTTTGTTTTTCTGTTGCAACCACGCCACACAATGCACTACCTTTTGAGTAAAAAGTAACCCTAAAAATCTTTAATAAAATCAAATAGCAACAATTTTCTTTTTAGGGATACACAACACCAACTAGTCTTGGTTAGGATCTTGGGTTTAAATCACCTTAAACCACCCAAGATCACACATTACGCAAAAATCATAGTTCGACTATCACAGGTAAACCCACTTCATTCAAAGCTTGCATGGGATCTATGTAGTAGGTCTTTTGAGATCAGATTGTTAGGACTCCTCCTACTTTCTGTTTCAAGCATATACCAGGATTGGATCACGTTTGGGAACTCTTTTGAGTTTCGGGCTCAGTTACCCTGCCCACGCCTTCTGATTCGACCAGAGAATGTTCCCCCAGGAGTTTTTGGTGTGGTGGTATCCTTAGTATATGACCATAGGTTCATACATAGGTGATAGCGGAGGGTATATCTAGTGTACCTAGGACAGACATGGGAAGAAATCCCTTGCAGGTCTTTAGGAGGGTGGTTGGGTGATTCCAGCGCTTACACCCTTAGTCATTGTATTGTGGACCCCAGGTAACTGTTCTTCATCCTTCGTTGATCTGTTCTGGGCCCTCATCATCCTAGACTCTTCTCCGGAAGGCATCTTGTTTGCTTGGTTTGCATACTTAGGACTTTTTTAGTTGGCGTGCTGTTTGCCCCCTAGTCTTAGTGGCCACTAGGTTTTTCTAGTTTTATTTTTATTATAATCGTGGAAGACCAAGAACTTCATAGGTCGAGAAGGTTGCAAAACCTTCCCCCACTTAGAACGGAACCACTACCGCCAGCTAGAGGACAAAGGGTAGACTCCAGTGTTCCTTTGGAAACCACTGGTGAAATAGAAATTCCTGAAGAACTACAACCTGCAACAGAAAGACCTAAAATAGAGGTTCCTGAGGAACCACAACCAGGGACTCCAGACCAGCAAACTTTTAATACAGTTGAGATTGAGGATCTCACTTCTGGTGAGTTTAGTACTCCGTTTAATCCTCCTTTGACTAATCTTAACATTCTGCTTCTGTTACCCGTTGGTTTCCAGCAGCCTGATTATAGTGCATATCATTTCACACCTGGGAATTTTATGACTAATACAGGAGGCGAACAGGGAGTTCCACAGACTCCCACAATAGGTATGAATACAAATACTGTAAATCCTCCCCCTACTGCTACGCCGAGTGCAGCACAGACAACCTCTGTGTCAACTCCATCCTTCAGCTTTAATGCTAGCACGTTAGGCATGCCGAGTTCAACAACTATGGCATCTGCCTCTACACCCATTTTTGGACCTAGCAGTACAATGAATCTTGTTCCACCGCATGTGACTCAACCATTGTATCGCATACCCAGCACTTGGATTTCCACACCCGCTGTAGGGCCAAATGCTTCTGCAACTGTGCCTGTCATGAGTACCATGACTGCACCGTCCACGTCAGCTACTACTGGTTTTAATACCTTTGCAGGTCCCAACTTGAATCAAGGTAATATACCTGCAGGAAACATCCCTTTCTCTTTATTTTCTGGAGGAGGGGATAACATTTTTAACTAGCAATATGGCGGGGCTAACACCCAGCCACAATGGATGAACCCACAGAGCACTAACCCACTTTCATATGGGTGGGGGAATTTCAATAATACTTTTGCGCAACAACAGATGACGGGGGGAAACCCCTACGAACAGATGGCTAGGGGCAACCCCTACCAGCAGATGGCCGGGGGAAACCTCTACCAGCAGTTCACGGGTCAGACTATGGGTGGTTCCCCCTTTATGACCCCAGCTTATCAAATGCTGTCTTGTAGACCTCATTTACCATTTCTGGAAACTCTAAACTTGCCAGACCTTTCCAAGTTAACAAACGATCTGGTGTATCACAATGCCACAAGGCCACCAATTCCTACCAAATTACCTTCGGACATTCCAAAATTCGAAGGCAAAACTGGTGAGGACCTTCATGATCATGTTACTACTTTCCATTTATGGTGTTCCTCGAACTCATTAAATGAAGATTCCATTAGGTTGAGACTGTTCCAAAGGACCTTAACCGGTGTTGTAGCCAAATGGTACATTGAGTTACCTGCAGCTACATTCTTTAACTTTCGGGATCTCACGACTGTTTTTCTGAACCACTTCCAGCTTCCTGTTCGGTATGATGCCGGAACAGACCTTTTGTCTACATTTAGAAAAAATAAGGACACTCACTTATCTGATCACATTCAAGAGTGGTAGAGACGGAAGAGGCTCATTAAATCCAACATACCTCCATAATTCCTGCTTGAGTGGTATTTGAAATCACTCCTTCCTTATATTTCTAAGGAAGTAGCTACTTCTGGAGTGTCTGCCGAGGAAGAAGCCATTTTACGTACCCAATAGATAGACCTTGTTTATGCACAATCTGGGTTACTTTATGAAATCATACCTGAGGCACCACAATCAAATACTGATCTGAGTAGACCTAAACCTGGACCACATGCTGACGGCATAGTGGGTTCAGTTGATTCTGTAGCTTTCGAAGCATTGACCAAGTAGGTCCATGCCTTATCCGTCAAACAATCGACTGCAGAAGTTACTCCCATCACAACCTCTCCTTCTACTTCTGAATCTTTAAACTAGGTTCAGAACAATCAAAGGGCCCTCGGTAGCCCAACAACAAAAAGAAGGGCAAGAAAGGAGAGGGGAACCAACAAAATCCCAAGAATAAAGAAAATACCGAGGAGGGTAACAAAGAGAAAAAGAAGGTTAAGTTCCCTTGTAATCTTTGCAAGCAGGACCACCTCACTCACCAATGCCCTCTACTCGAAGAAGCCCAAAAGCTACTTCAAGAAAAGAAACCCGCTGTACTTAAAGATCCATTTCCTAAGGGGAAGGGTTCAGCTTCTGGCACCTCCAATGCTGGGGGCACTACACATGCTTCGTTTGATCAAACCTTTATTAACATGGTTAATTCAGATGCACTCTTACAAACGAGAGCCAAGAATTACACCCTGGATGGAAAGAAGAAGGATAAGGAGATTCCAGAATCTTCCACTCCACTCCACATACCTGTGGACCCACTGCCCAAGATCCTGAAAGGTGTCTTGAAACGGGCATCGCACAATCCCAACACTCGGGCTGCTTCCAACTACAACGTGGTTGAAGATCTAGCCTAGACCCCTTGTGCTATGTCTACCTTAGAAGTCTTGCAAAGTTTTCCTTTACAATGAAATGCACTTCTGGTAACTATTGGAAGTATGGAATCATCTAACATGTCGGAGCAATTTGATATGGTTGATATCAAATACCGGTTGCCATACCACGTTTCCCTTCAGATAGAAGTCGTCCATGGCCCAATGACCATCAGACGAGCTGTTGTAGATGAGAGCGCGTCTATGTGTGTAATGTCAATTTCCTGTTGGAAAGCTTTGGGTTCCCCCGAGTTAGCCCCTTCTAACACACTGCTTACTACATTTGATGGTAGGACTTTCTGTTCACACGAAGTTTTACCATCATTTGATGTCACTTTGGCCGGTAAAACAATTGTTGTAGAAGTAGAAGTTCTGGATGCTCCGTTTGATTACAACATGTTATTAGGCAAGAGTTGGACGTGTGCCATGCGATCCATTGCATCGGCAGTTTTTTGAGTTGTTATGTTCCCTTTTGAAGGTAAGGTCGTTACAGTCGATCAGCTTTCTTTCACTCAGAGAAACAACCAGACTTCTTTGGAGTCCACCATTCCTTTAGTTGATCAAACCGCCCCGGTAAGCGAGATTTTAGGAGCAGGGATTTACGGGTCATTAATAGGAACGTTTGACCTACCCTCTCTTGTTCTTTTTATGCATTCTAATGAAGGTTCATCTACTGAAACTTCCACGTTCAGTTCAAAGATTGATCTGTGGATCCTTCCTACTGAATCAGAACCAGCTGTGTCTGTATTCCTTGCAGAGATAACCCATGAGGATTCACAACAACCTGCAACAAAACATATCCCAACTCCGTTGGTCTCTACCGAGTTGGATATGGACCCTGCTTTTGCACAGTCAACGGACTCTACCCTCTCTCTTGATGGTTTGGAAACAGTTTTTCCTTCTAACGAAACATTTTTTGAAGCCATGATAGGCTCGAGACAACCTTGGGAACATTTACACCCCAGGACCTATCTACTTCCTATTCTAAACCTGATAGAGAGAGGTGAGTTCCCTTCGAAACCCAGTGAGAATGTTGATTGGTACTCTGTCCTTTCCACTTCACAAACTATTTTTGCCGAAGGGAATAGGATGAGTGCAGTGAGAACCATTCCCATTAACATTCCCACTTAACCTAGGGTCACAAAACATATCTTTATTGGAGCGGACTGTTATCTTGATGAGATCATTCCGTACACCAATCTGTTTAATGATTTCCATGACATCTTTTCCCAATCTCATGAGGAGATTCTAGGCATTGACCCTACTTGAGGAGTCTTAGTGAGCATTCTTCTACCCTTACTTCGAGCTTGTTAAAAAACAATAAGTAGGTTTCAAGCATTCTTCTACCCTTACTTCGAGCTCGTTAAAAATAGTAAGTAGGTTACCAGCATTCTTCCACCTTCCCTTCGAGCTCTTTAAAAAAAGTAAGGAAGCTACGAGCATTCTTCCATCTCTCCTTTGAGCTCGTTAAAAATAGTAAGGAGGTCACGAGTTTACTTTTTCGGGCTCGTTAAAATTTTACGAAAAAATTACTATAGAGTCCTCTCTAAGCTCTTGTTAGACTCTTTAAATATGACAAGATTGCTGAGCAAACTTGTCCTCTTCAAGCTCGTTAAAGTAATTGGAGGCTCATCCACTCAGGTATAGAATTACCCCTTTTCTGGGCCTAGGTGGATAAATTACGGAAAAGGTATACTCTAGGTATACTTCTATATGCGCTAGAAGAATTCTTCTTCCTTTGTTTTATACTTTTTCGGGGGAGGAGACTAACTGTACGAAAAAGGACCTTTTGGAGCCTTTCTTTAGGGTTTTCAGGCTCTCTAAACATGAAAACACGAAGCGAGCATTCACCTACTCGGGCTCAATGTGAAATCCATGAGATGGTTAATAGAGGACTGTTTAAGTTTTTCAACTCTATAAACAAGAAAACACCGTCGAGCATAGACCAATCCGGGCTCGATATAAAATCCACGGATAGGTATAAAGAGGATTGTTTAAGTTTTTCAGACTCTATAAACAGGAAAAAACCGGTGAGCATTAACCTGCTTGGGCTCGATACTAAAATCCTTTAGCAGGTATATGGAGTTATTGTTTAAGTTTTTCAGACTCCTTAAAATTGAAAACACCGGCGAGCAGGAACAGATCTCGGCTCGATATTAAAATCCAGAGATCAGTAATATAGAGTAATCTTCTATCTCTTCTTCGAACTCTGTAAACAATGAAGAAGGTCCCGAGTCTTCCTCCCATGGGCTCGTTAAACTTTTTACATGGTTGGATCTATTGAGTTTTCATTCTTTCTTGGACTCATTAAAACAACAAGAAAGGTATTCTTTTATCTAAAAAGAATAAGGGATGAGAAAGATGTATCGTATCTTCAGTGTCAAAGGCAGTTCAGTTAGTTCTATCCTTGAACACAACACCTACTTGAGTCTATCATATTGGTTGGGTTTAGTTTTTGACCTTAGGGTGAACCTGATCTTTGAGTTGTTTACTCCCCCGGTTGGTTATTCTTCCAACCATATGGAGGGTCTGCTAATGTCTCCTACATTAGAGGCTTATATATTTTCCCCATTATGTTGAAAATTGCCTAAGTCACTTTGTGTCGTGCTCATTGTTCAAGGATATACCCTGTGTCGGCCATTCTGCAGTTTACCTTGACCTCATGTGTCGGCCATCCTAGTGTCAGTCTTGTTACATATTACTCCATATCATCTCATACCAGTTGAGTGTCCCTCGTGTTGGATGATGGAGGATTCCCTAAGGCCTCCCTTCCAATGGACTTCTTCCCATCGACACCAACTTATTTTGATCTGGGAATGAAGTTTAGAGTTTCGGTTAGTACCTTGGAGATTGCAGTCACCAGTGGCAATTTTCCTCGCTGTTGAATGATGAGAATACATCAATGTCTCTCCTTCAACAGGATCCTCAAGTGTTCGACTCCAAGTCCACTTATTCACACTTGTTGGATTGTACTAGGTACCTTGGGCCCCATCATCATTATCGGTGGAAGCCCTCGCATTTGTTAACGGTATACATCAATGACCGGTAATCAAACGATACCCCCCATGTTCGACCATCAGCTCATTTATTCACATGGTTAGGGTTTGTACCTTGGGTTGTTTTGGATGAATACCTTGGGATGTTTGATGGCATCACCTCATTATGTTATCACCCAAGTTGCGCAAGACTGAGCCTCACTTACATTCGGCTCTCCATGAGACATAGATCCAGTTTGTTGTTATGGCTATGATCTCTCAGTTTGACATAGATCCACGCTTGTATTCCAAGTGGCCATGATATATATACATCTCCTTGTTATGTATCAGAGATCGTATTGTATTACACTGCACATCTATATGATGTCAAGATTGTAATTGCTTGCTGACCTTGATCTTTGTTTCAAGTGTTCTTATGACTTGCTTCCGTGGTTCCTTGCTCCTCCTCTGGCTTTGGATTGTAATGTATTTCGGCCATCGTTTCTCTCTGACCTCACACATTAGGGGGCATTTGTTACAGGTCAAATCTACACCTCTCCGTCCGTGATCACCTTGAGCTGTTAATCACACAAAATGACAACTTGGATGGAGGAGCATGATGACCTTAGATGACACCTTAGCCTAATTCACCTCCTTGCAAGCTGGAAAAACCCTAAAAAACAACATATTTTAGCATGGGCACTACTCTTCTCAAGAAAACCAACGTATGTACTCTACTCTAGTGTACAATAGTAGCATACACCTCCTCATGGGTGCTACTCCTCTTCAGTAGACTAGCGCACATCATCTAAAAAGTGATGAACGCTTGTTTTAAAACACTATAGCTGCGCCCTGGGTGCTACTCCACTGTGAAATAGTAGCGCACACCTTAAAATATGATAAAAAAATAATTAATTTCACGAATGGGGATTAGTTGCAGTTGGTTTCCCAACTTCCCCTGCAACCACCTCTCGCCCTGAACTGCTTGCCTTGTCCTATAAATACAAGGAGGATTAAAGAGAGGTGTTAGACATAGAGACATTTTAGATATGAGAGCCATTGAGAGACTCTTCTATATGAAAAGCTTGTATTGAAGGAGGTTATGCTGGAGGAATTCTGAAGTCAGAGAGGAGCAGGAGCCTAGGATCAGGTTGCATGAGCATTCTGCAAAGTCAAGTATACTTTGTAACATTCATATGTTTTTGACAATAAAAGGTTGAAGCATCTTTCTCGTCCCAAATCAAGTGCTTATTAGACTATGTATTTGTTTGGATCCATGTTGGTTAATCCTTGATGTTTGAATTACTTATCAATTCCATCATTATTATATTGGCCAAGATACGCTGAGAAAGGTCTTTGTGTTGCAGGTTTATTGAACAGGAGATTGGATCGAGGATTGAGCGCAATATTGGACAAGAGCTAGGATCAAACTTCATTCACAAGGTATGTCCTCAAGATCTATAATCTATTTCCATTTATAAACACCTCTGTAATTCCTTTAGTATGCTTACCTGTCACCCCTTTCAGTTGATAATTTATGTTTCCTCATTATAGGGTAGTATTTCCCACCAACAAATCTCAAGAGGAGTGTCTCTCGATCTGACTACCAATAGCATTGTTGAATATAGTGCTATGACTGAGTTTGTTGGAATCAATCTCAATCAGAATCTAGCAATTAACTATCCATGTGTACCCTCAGTTGGTAGTGTCAAATCTAAATGGTACATACCATGTTTGTAATCCTACATTATTATGAAAATTTATGAGGGTTCTCCTTCTTGAACATGATTTTGAATTTATTACTTATATGCATGTTCCAAGGAGGTCTAATTCGGTGTCTAATACATTCGAAAATTGTGTCTTAGATTGGCATATGTCACATAACTAAAGCAAGAAAAAGAATAGAGCATGTACAAAATGTAAATAAGGCCAATAAAGTTTTTCATTAATATAAAAGCGTCTCCATCAAGTACACAATGTGTAAGTTCATAGCAAAAAATTGGGGCTCCCAAGCACTCAATGATGCATATGCATCGTAAAATACAAAATATCCATAATAGGTCACAAGTATAAAAATTCTATCCAAAGGAGTTCAATATTAAGCTCCATCTACATCTCGGTAACATAGTTCATAGGTAGCCACTTGCTGGAACAAGCAGATCCACTTAGCAGGTACCCCCACCACTTGGAGTTGCATAGCCTAAGGAAGGTTATCTATGTGAGTAGAAGGGACACCATGAGTAAGACCTATAAGATTCTCCTCCACAGAATCCAAAGTATCCTCTGCTCCCTCCTCCACTTGAGGCTCATGTTGATGAAGAAAAAGTTTCCCTACTAAGTGCTCAGGTCCTATATCTGCATCATTCCTAATTTTTTTCAATATTCTTGCACACCAAAAACATTTTCCTCTTCATTTTCAAAATGTTTCAAAACAAATAAAAAATGAAGTATTATAAAATATTTACTCACCAATATGGTCCCATTGTGAACCAAGAGGAAGAACTAAGTTTGGTTCTCCTTGGAAATATAATCATGTATATGGGAGTTCCTCATAGGATAGGAGTTGCTTGCCCCACCACTCAAGGAAGTCATCATCAAAAGTTGTACCAACAAGCCCTACTCCTAATCGAAACATGAGGTTTGTCCACCTCACCCTTTGGGGATTCCTAGGGTCAAGTGGTGGAAGTGATACTTGAGAGGACATGGATGGAACTCTCCCTAAGAATAAAGATACAAGGACGTTACCATAACCAATTTTCTTCTACTTCATTATTTTGCACTCGGTCAACTAACTCTTCATATTTTTTAGTAGATCGGTGCACCAATCAAACATAGTGGATATCACACACTCCACTCCATAGTACATATGCCCTCCAAAGGCTTGATGAAAAGTTGTGGAACCTACCACCTGAGTGATGAGAGTTAAGATGACTTTCAAAGGAAAACTGGATATACTAGCAATGTGTACATGGGATCTTGTTTTATGGGTCCCTGCTAAGCAAAAATATTGATATACTCTTGTACAGTGAATATAGTATCTCCTCTTCCGGAACCTTTATGTTGTATTGGTGCCCCTCTTCGAAACAATCCAGTGAGGAAGTTATACCTTAGTTAGGGTCCCAGTACCAAATGATCACTTGCAGAAGGTTCTTTTGAGCCCTCGCATAGGGAACTTAGAAAAATTTAAGCAAACCACATGAATTGAGAGAACTTAGGTCAATGCATCTCCAAGAGCCTCTCTATCCAAGTCTTCATTCTCTCGTTCATGCCAAATGAATTCCATCCTATAAAATAAAAACCAAAAATGGACTTACAAGTTGAAATTTTGAGCAAAAAATAGGAAACAAAAACATGAAATTAAAGAGGAGGGCATAGGAGAATACTCGGAGAAAACAAAAGCGAAAACCATGGCCTTATGAGTGCACAATCCATGCTTGAAAATTCTAGGGAAAGAAAACTCCAAAAGAGGTAAAACAAGGTAAAATGAACAATATTACTATTTTGACTTGGTAAACATGTTTAAAGCCAAACATTCTTCCACTTTCTATAGTGTTTTCCTACTTTCCAAGTGAATTTTGACTAATACTAATGCCGTCTCTTTGAATTAATGAAATGTTTGACATGGAATCAATAACTAAGTCATTTTGTATCCAATGGTGGTCCATCTAATATGTGTGTGAACTAAACTTCCGTGAACTAAACTTCCATATAGATTAATATTCACATAAATCATGCATACTTTGCATTATCCTTAACCGTCATGATCACACCTCAAGATCCCAATATAGGGAGTTGCAACATTATCCCTTCTACTTTTGAAAGGTCGTTACTTCCATGTTAGATCTTACCAATACATGTTAGATCTTACCAATACATGAGTACCCTTTTTTAGAACCTTTGATGTTTTTTAGTTCCCATGATGAAGTTTTTGTTTGGCTCAAGAGTCCCTTATTGGTCTTGCCATGTCTTTGAGTTGAAGTCTCATTACTCCCTCTCAATCTTATTCTGGCCACTACCTAAGGGGGACTCTCAACATTTTGCATGTTTGTGTTGTTGCACTTGCATACCGCTTCTTGCGCTTTTGAGTCTAATGTCCATTGCAGTTTTCAATCAACCACTTACCTCTCATGCATTCTCCTAAGCCATTCACTTTTTCTATTATTGCAGTCACATCTTGCTACCCTTACTGGAGAATACATGCTTCAAGACAATCCATATCCTACACATCCCTTTTTTTGCATTTTACTTTTGCATAGGTATGTTTCATGTGCTTGGAATGTAGTTACATGACATGCAATACTCATCTTCTTCGTTGTGCTATAGAATTATTTTATTCCTTTTTAGGATTTATAATATGAAAAAGACTAAAAAAATCAAATATTATAAAAAGAGAGGGGGGAAGATCTCAAATTTCTATTGTGTCCTAGTAGAAAATCATGTCATCCTTGAACAAAGCACCAATATTGAGCCTTCTCAACAAGTTGGGTTCTAGTTTCAGACTTAGGATTTAAACCGTGATCTCAGAATTGTTACTCCTCCGATTGGTTACTCTTACAATCATATGGAGAATATGTTAATGTATCCTACATTATAGATTTATATCGTTGGTCCTTTTGTGTCAAAAGTTTCCCAAGTCACTATTGTGTCATGCTCACTGTTCACTGATAGTCCTAGCTCAAGTAATCCATTATGTAGTTTCCTTGACCTCATATGTCATCCATTCGTTTATGTCAATTCGTTCTTAGCATGCATCATTAAAAACCAGTGTTTGTACTCATGCTAGTCTGGAAGGTATCCATTGAATTCTCACTAGTGGGTCATGTCTCATCGATGAAGACTCATTTTCTCTAAGATATTGACCTAGATTAATAACACCCTATCCCTATTTACATCATTGATAGGTGACCTTGCACTCAAAATAAGAAAAATCATCATTGGTTGATGATTGAGTGGTTTTCCATGATGTTCAAAGTCAAAACATCTATTCACATTTTTGGATTCATGATATACCTTGGATTCCATTTTCATCATTGGTGGAAGTACTTTCCCTTGTCAATAGCTTTCATTATTGGTTATTTCTCAGGGGTCTCTTTCATTTTTTATTCACATCTGGTGCATGCGAGAGACATACTTAGTGGTCCATTCTACAAAACGTTTTCCTAGTCCCTTTTTCCAAGTCAAATCAGTGCTTGATATTTCCTCGTGTTTGCTGATCGAGGGTTCCCTAATGCCTCCATCCTTCCAACATATTACTTCCCATCGATTTCAACACATCATGCTCTGGGAATGGGAACTAGAGTCTTGGTAGTACCTTGGGGTTTGCAGTCATCTATGGAAATTTCCTTGCTATTGGGCAGTGGGAATACATCAATGCCTCCTGCTTGTTGGATTCTACAAGTTTTCAAGTCCAAGACTTCTATTCACACTTTCTATAATGTACTAGGTACCTTAGTTCCCATTATCATCATCGGTGGGAAACCTTACATTTGTTAACAGTATACATCAATGATCAATAATCATACTCCATATCATCTATTCAGATGGGTAGGAATCATACCTTTCAGCAGTTTGGATGGAAGACCTTGGGCCAGTAGTATACTCTCACATGTTGTTATTTCCCGAGTTATCCAAGATTGTACCATACATCATATGGCATTGGTACCATCGATAAAACTAGTATCAGTCACCTCAACTACAGTTTGTTCTCTTGATATATGTTGACACATAGATCCATTGTGTATCATCTTCATATCTATGATCTCTTTATTGACATGGATCCACTGTGTATCATCTATGTGGCCATGATCCACCCTTATATATCACATGGATCCACAATTTACTCTTTTCATGGCCATGTTCAATACATCATCTATATGTCATGGATTTGCAATGTGTATAAATTGGAAACCATGTTCTATCACACTTTGAGCATGGATATGCACATATCAAGGAAAGGTATGTCTGGCACCTTTATCTTTGTTCCAGGTACCTCTTTTGGACCAAGGGTGGGAACCTCATCCTTGATAGCACCTCACTCCACTCCACCAGATATTATAATGAATTGCATCCATCAGGCCCCTTTCTAACCTCACACATTAGAGGGTATTTGTTATATCTCAAATCAATACTTCTATGTCCATGCCAACAATTCAAAAGACAATACCTAAATGTCCCTTATCATTCACAAAAAAGTACGTACAAATATAGAAGAGCCTATGATTTGACTCCATATGATGGCTCTCATCCCTAAACTAAGATCCCAAGTCATGTTCCCTTCAAAAAACAAATTTGCAACCTCAAATTAGACACACATGCCTCTTGCACTAGAAAGGTGTGTGCCATGCAAGTTTCTCTCGAGAAACACACGTGGTCCTAAAAAAATCATCAAAAAAATAATAAAAATTTGATTGATGTAGTTTGAGACAGTTGTGTTAGTTTGGGGCTTGATTTTAACTCTCTAAAATGTATGGTAACCATTTAAAACTATCTCCATCACTCATAAAAAGAGATGAGATGGACCACCAAAAGGAGATATCCCATCCATATTGTCATCCTAGAGAAATTTCATTGCAAATTCGATTCATCCCTCATTGAAACCTATATATGTGCATACATCACATAAGTGTTGGATTCACTCATCTTGTGTGACCTCTAACTCAAGCACATTGGAATCCTATTTGGTTGGAAGTGGGATTGTGAAAGAATCAAAGAACATAGGAACCCAGTCTCAGGTCTCAAAAGGTGTCGAGAAATGAAAAGACTCATGCATATTCTATCATTTCACTAATATATATTTAACATCTTTCCCTCCCCGAAAAAGAAGTGATATTGATTGTTGTTTCTTTCTAAATTAATTTTTTATTAAGATTAGTTCAATTGATCACTATAATGTACACTTTCTTGTTTGATTTTGATCTATACTTATAGCCAAAATATTTTGAGGAAGGGTGATTAGCAATTTGTAGGTTGAATAAATTCACTCAGGAGTAGTTTGGAAGATCCTAAGAAGAGCAACGAGGACCAACCCTCATAAATAAGGTGCCTTACCTCTCTCTCTCTCTCATATTTGTTCATGTGTGTATGCATTGAAAGTGTAATAGAGTTAACCTTATTTGATCCCTATCAACTTGTTAAACCAATCTATGATTCATTCTTCATTCAATTTAGTATGTTGGTGACCTCACCCTAGTCATAGGATCAATTTCCGTATAGCACATACACCATTAAGCTCCTATCATTGTGTACCTTCTTGTTCTTAGAAAACCACTAATTGCCAATTTCAAGAATTTGGAGCTAAATCTACAAACCATCCTCACTGAAAAATTTATAGCCCTTGTCACTATGAAATTACACCTAAAATTTCATTTTCATCAAAGCTCATATGCTCATGTTTTGGGAAAAATAAAATTTTGGATCCATACCATTTTTTGTATCATTTTTTCTTTTGCTAACATGGAATGACATGTGTCCACCTAGATCCTATTGTCAAGCTTTGGTTTTTCCAAACCATCTTACCTATTCTCCACATCACCTCCTTTATCTTGTTGTGGTCCCTTTAAATTATTTTATCCACTTTACTCCGTTTCCTTTTTTTTTTTTTAACAAGGACGACTTAAAGACTTGTATTAGAAACCTTTTGTAGTGAGGTTGAACAATGATTTAGTACAGAGTATAGGAAAATAATATTGTATAGTTTTGCTCAAAATTTGCAGCATATGGGGGCCAATTGTCTACTCCTCGTACTCTTACATATCTAATTCTAATACACCTAGTCATATATAGTCTACAAAAAGTGCCAAGTAGTAAAACAAACTTACAAAACATGAGTATGACTAGTTTTAAATATGAGCACACTTGCATGTGGCATCATCCCAAGCATGATTTGATGGTAGTGAGTCTTTCTTGTCAATATCCATTCCTTCTTGAATTTGGTGGAGTATTTCTTCTTCCTTGCACTCTATGGGAACTAATCCAAATAAGGTATTCATAGCCATCGAAGAAGTAAATTCTTGGTCGAGTTAAATGAGCATGGCCTTAAGTTTGGCACACTCTTCTTCAAGACCACGCAATTGTCTTTAAAAAAAAAATCCATTTTAATGGCATTTTGGGAGGCTTTCTGATGTTCTAGTTCATATGATTTTATAGTAATAGAAATATTTAATTTCTATTACCATTGATAAGGTCCTCTTAGCTCCTTAAAAGTCTTCTAATATCCTATATATATCTTTGACAATTCTAAGCATGATTATCCATGTTTTCCTTTGGTAAATACATTTTTTTTTGTGTGGTTAGTTTTCTAAACATAGATATTCAATTGGGAACAACATATAGTTTCAAGGGTTCCCAATGCACAATTCTTAAAGAACACGTAGCACAAATTCTCACTTCTTAGAAGAACCTAATTCACAAGCACAAGTTACCTGAGTGCACAATTATGAGAGAAAACAGAGAATAGATGCATTAGTATAAGTATCCATCCAAGGGTAAGGAAACTATACAAACTTTTAAATTAAAACAACAAGGGGAGAAACTATAGCCCAAAATAACCTTCGAGACAATTCCTTCTTTTTCCCTACTATCTAAATCAAACCAATAATTCAACAGACCACAATGCACAGTGTAGTGTTGCAAGCTACCACAACACTAAATACTTGAAATACCCAATTATCTACATTGCACTAATAATTAACAATACACAAAGCAACAACTGGGCTTCTGATTCGACTCTCTAGTAACTTGAAATAAATGCTTACATTTTCCCAATAATGGCTCAGGCTATCTTCCCACATATATGAAAACATGAGGCTAGAGTGTTGGAGGGGATGAACAATTTCTTGTGCATTGTCACGGGGCTTGATTTTAACACCTAAGCAACAAAATCATGATAAGAGTGAGTTAGTCCTGATGCATGCATGCCTCTAGTCTCGAATTCTCAATATAAAAATCCCAAATGCAGTCCACATTCCTTTCTTCCTGGATTCAAAAGCATGAATCATCTAGGATGATGGCATGTTTGAATTATGGGTGGAGTTGAATGATTTGTCCCTTCACATAAAGGAGTGTTTAATTAACTTGTTATGTGGTCCTTCCACCATTAAGATTGAATGGATTAATACTTTAGGGGATGGGTTGGAGAAACAACACCCCTTTTTTATCATTTTACCTTCTTCAGGCCTTGATCCTTGGTTTTGTAGGGATCTGCTACCAGATTCAAGTCCCTTAGGATGTGGAAGAATGTACATCACTAAGTGCTTTAATTTATCTCCTTATTCTTTCAGTGATATGAGAAAGGGCCTTATCTAACATGAGAGAGTTTTTATTAAGATGTTGTATGATGATCAAGGAATTACCAAACACAAGCAAGGTCTTTATTTTAACAAATATTTTCATCCTAACGCCTTGAATAAGAGCATAAGTCTTTGCTTAAGTATTTTGTCATTGTTCCTAGCCCCTAAGCATATCTTGTTTCTTGATTTCCTCTGGGATCAAGAATGCTCTCCCTCACACTTGCCACCCTTGTTTTCCTTCTTAATTATTATCCACCTTTGTACATATATAACTAAATTTTGTAAGTTTCTAACCTTTATTCACCTTTATAACCTTATTAATGTGCCTTGTATCACCCAAGTGGCACTAATCCCTTGTGTGTGTGTGTATAACCTTTATAGTGTGTGTGTGTGTGTATAACCTTTATAGTGTGTGTGTATAATATTTATTCACCCTTTATAACCTTATTAACATGACTTAGATCATCTACATGGCACTAATCCCTAGGTTAATGTGACTAAGGGTCACTACCTTTGGCATATGAATTTTGGAAAACATGTTTCCCTACATGAGATCTAGATCTATGGTACAAATCAACTACAAAATGTGAAGTTGTTGGTATTTAATGTGACCCTTTTCCTCCATATTAGGAAACCACCTTTACATGTGGTGCATCCTCAACAATTGTAGAGGTTGAAACATGTTTTCCAAAACCACCTCTCAGGGATTTGCAAACTGCTTACCACTTATTATGGAAACATCTTTGTCTTTGAAAAATCATGGGGCTATGTAGGACACTTGGCACTCATCCATTAATTGTGGAGGTATAACCCGACCAAAATTTAACACTATCATTTTCCTCCATAATGGAATACCGCTTGGACACGTAGTTCCTCCACAACCATTATGGAGACACTCATCAATTTACAATACCACTATGCAAGCCTCTATAAACCATAAAACCACTATTTCAAAACCACCTTCAACTCTTCCACCATGGATTTACCTTCTATTATGTGGCTTCCACCTATACACTTGACTCCACATGGACCCTCCACATTGGATTTCAGGGTCCACACTAGAGTTCTAATGTTTCTTCCATGTGTTCAAATATATATATCCAACAAACAAGTGGACACCATGAATTTCATGCATGGATCCTTAACCTCTATTTCCTACACATTATTTTTCTTCTCCAATGGAATTCTGATCCCCATTGTTTGTAAATTTAACTCCTATCCTCCACATAAATAGGGTATTTTCATCAATTTCATAATTTTTTCCCAATTTTTACATAGTGCTAAACTCTAGAATTACATATATCCTCCATGGAACTTCCATGCCACATATATAATTCCATCAAGAACACCATCTGGAATTTTTCAAAAACCATTAATTCCTTCTTCATGGACATTTTAGCAACATATAATTTGTAGTTGCATTTCACTCATTTTTCCATGGAATTGAACTTTGCAATCCATGAATTGCATCAATTGTGTCTCCATAACCCAACCATATGCTCTACCATTAATACAATCTAAAATTGGATCCAATATTCCATTAGTTGCAAGCTTTATACACTACTATTTCATTATAATTTTGTCAAACACTCCACATATAACTATAATTTATTTATGGACAAGCAGATTTATGGCCCATACAACCCCAATGCTAAAACCAATTGTTGTGATACTGTTCTATAATATTCCATGTCTCCTAATTAAGTTTTTTTCAACATTATTATATGGAAATTATAGACAAATAAAACTAAGAAATGGAAATAAAATTGCCCATAACAATGTCTATCAATACTCATGTACACATTCAACCAATTTAACATATAATTCATAATTTCTAATTATACAAGGATTAATAGTAGCTAATACATGGGAATTTACAAAAGCATACACATGAAATCATTTTTCCATAATACAATTACATTTTCTTCCTGATTATGGCCTCTTATGAGATACCCACAAGGCCATTTACAAAATTGACATGGTTGGAAATTAATTTACATAACAAAGGAAAAAGTAATCCCTATGCATTACAAATTTGGTTGTAACAACCTCAAAATTATGTGTGTGCGTGCACACACACACACACATTTACATTTCATTCTTGAGCCAATTCTAATTTCCATACTTATTTCTTCCTCAATTAAGTACATATTCCTCATTTACAACAATGCACAAAAATGTTAGTCAAAAACATATTAATAACAAGACTAAATTAATTATATGTTATAACCTACACTCGGGAAAAATAGCTCCATGTGACATTTTTCCTCCTAGCCATAAGCACTAGCTCATATAGGTGCCACCCTCATGCTAGACAATGAAACAACAAGGGGGCTTTACTAGCTATGGCTTCGGATTTCTTTAAGCAACCCAATTCCCAACTACCATAGCCAAATAATTACATATTAACCCATTTTTATAACAACAATCCCACTCACCAACCTCTCTTTCCCACTCATCCCTGCACAACACAAGTAATGGGATCCCCTTCACTACTAAACAATCCCTCAAGTTATCCCATTTCCTTCTAGTTGTTAAAGCCATGATTTAAAAAAAATGCAATTTTAAGGATAAAAATAAAAAGAAAGGTGCTACTAGTAGCGCACAATTTGGATTCGATGGTTGATTTTAAGGGTTTGGTTGCAATGGTATCAATTGTTAAGGCTACGGTTTCAAACAAGTTGTAATTTTAATTCTGAAAAGAATAATGCTACTAGTAAAACCATTTTTCAATTTGGGGGTTGATTTTTTGGTTTTTATTAAGAACATTAAGGGTTTTAAGGCCATGGTTGCAAAATATTGCAATTTTAAGCTCAAGAAAATGATACTACATATACCACCACTTTTTGATTCATTGGTTGATTTTTGTGTTTTTGACGCAAAAATATGGGTTTTTGGGGCTAAAGTTCTCATTTTTAGGTCACAATTCTCATCAAGTCAATAACTATGTTTTACATGCAAGCACCCCACAAAAGTTATTGGAAAACAAAAAAGAGGACACTTCAATATAACTTAGGTATAGTTTAGTTTGGTATACAGTACAATTCAAGGGGATGTCATATGTTGGTTGTTTTTATAGCTTCTTGACTAGGTTGATGATTGCAATGATTTAAAGTGTATTGCAAGAAGTGTTTTCAACTCTATATTTGGACCTAACACTTGGTCTTGTAAGAAATAAATCCCTTTCTCTTTCTTCAACAAAGCATAGTATTGAGCAACAATTTGTGAAAATGAATAAGTTTTTTGGATTTCAAAGATCCTTTTGAAGTTTGGATTCTAGTAGCAACAACTGACCACTCTTTGATGTGATATTCATATTCATTCATCTCTCCAAAGAGCTAATTTAACATCAACAAAAAAAACACCCTGAGATACACATTGTCTTCATTTGGAAGCTTCTTCGGGAGTGCACCCTTGAAGTGCTAGATTGTTGTACAAACGATCAAGTTATTGAAATTTCATGAAGTCCTTCATATAATCCAAGTTCTTAAATATTTTTTCTATGGTAGGAGTTTGAGAAATTGTCATCAAGGGGGATAGGTTCTAATGCCTCCTTCCTTCTCTTTTTCTTAGCTTATAATTTCAATCCTTAAATCCTTTCCCAAGTTGTTCTTAAGGGGTATTGTTATAATATTTTGACACTAGGAGTTAGTTAAGGGTCAACTTGGTCTAATGTAATGTTCAATTAAAGTGTGTTTATGTTTCTTTAGTGTTCTTTTGCACTTTAATAATACTATGGTTACAATCATGTCCTACACTTAAGTAATATGACTATTCAAACATATCCTCAATATGAATCTATAAATTAACACCCAATTGATCCATGCTCTCTATTTAAAGAGCATGGAAGTTCATTTGTTGATGGTAGAATTGAGAGAGATTCATGTAAATTATTTTTGCATTAATCAACTACCTTAAATGGCTATGGCTAGTTTGTATGGGACAATGGATTGTTCCATTCTTTAAGGATTTTTAACCACATAAACATGGATGTTATGATCTTTGATTTTTTTGTAAGCATTTGTCTTAAGGTATTCGAAACGTGGGGATATACCCTATTTTTTGTGCATTATCTAAAGTTAATAATAAATATGTCGTCTTTTGTTGTGATTTGTCATAATAATATTCTTTTCTAATCTATAAGGATATTATACTTTGTCATAGTTACTGAGTGATTGCGATATAAGTTTTTCTAATATATTGTAATGTCATGCATATAGAATATTAATTTGTCATATTTGTCGTAATTTTTCATAATATTATTCTTACCTAGTAATATTATTTTGTGGCAACTTTTTTATTGTAATATTATCATTAATTTATAAGTGTTGGGAACCATAAAATAATATAATAATTTCAAGAAGCAAATTAGGTCATGATATTGCAGTGCTTCATTATCCTTATTCTTTTTCAATTCATAAATATAAAGAACAAACATATTATAAATGTAGCTAAACATCTAAGTTCAAATCCAGTTAAGTTCCTCGGGATTACCAACGATTCTTGATGCTTGAATTTGTGTCAACCTCCATCTAGATATTTTAGGGAAAAGGCAGGGGGATATAGCAAGGTTTTCGTAGAATTGTTTTTAACAAAATATCATTCATAGAAACACGATAATTAAAAAATTAGTCAATCTAGGTTATCTATATAACATGTGCGAAAAAAAATAAGTGCCACTAGTATGTGTGTGTGTGTGCGTGCGCACGTGCATAAGATATTAACATAAAATGTGTCACATATTTCTTTATTGGAAATACTCACCAATAGGTATGTATAGAATAATGAACAATATTTTATTCTCTAGAACATCTAGGTGAAAGAAGACTTGATTATAGTTACTTGTCCACATATATGGCTCATTTTTAGTAAGTAAAAATTTAGTTAAGTTAATTGAAAGTAGATATATGTTTTCATCTATCCTTGTACAATATCTATTAAAGGTTTCAAACCACTCACACTTGAACAAATTGAATTAAACAATTCACCAAATTCTATCTCAATAATGTTTTCTGTAATGTTCACATATTCCAATTCACTATCAATAACATTCCGATGTGAAGCATGTGTGTGTTGGAATGCCACCATAGCTCTACCATCTTGTGTCTTTTTCTTCTCATATGTCTTCTCCATTTGAAAATGATAATCACACGCACACATTAAAGGGTACAAGTGTATATGTTATAAAATTTTAAAGGATTTTAAACACATGTAATGTAAGTGATGGCATGATTATGAATTGAAAATAATATCTTTGTATTCAAATATCATATATCATAACAAGATAGTTGTTTTAACAAGTCAAACATGAATATGTATGTTACTCATTGTACTTACATATGCAAATATATGTAACTATAATTATGTATTTGGTCAAGTAGAAATAACATATATACCTTCATGTTGGCATGTCCTATAGTTATTTGTAATGCATTTTCATTCATTTTAAGCTCTGAGATGCATCCTTTACTTCATTTATTTCATATGTGTTATTTTATGTACATTTTGTAGCATATGATATTCACACTCAGGTACTCACATTTGCCTACTCACTAGAAGGTTCCTTGTGTGGTACACCGTTGTGTCATGTTCATGTGTGATGCACATAATGATGATAAAATACCTCTCAACTACTACTCCAATGTGATGGATCACCTTCTTCAAGTATCTCTCTCACCCTAGCTTAAACATGGGACCCCATTGAGATATTTATTATTTAGATCGGTTCTTGAGGTCCTTTTCCCCCTTTGGAATTGAGTCCCTATTTTACTATTTGAATCATTTTAACCCCTTTAAGGACCTATTTGGAGAATCCCATAACTTCATGGGTTTATTCAGGGCGAAACCCTTTCACTTGGGTCCATAGTAATTTATGATGCCTTAAATTGGATCCATAACCACCCAAACTCATTTGGGACTTACCATTTACAAACTCAACTTGGATAAAACCCCCTCGACCTTCTTGATCTTTTCATGCTATGTATACCTTGGATTACTTTAGAATATCATGTTTTTCAATCCACAATTTGCATAGTAGAGTATTATTTGGGCCTAAAAACCCACAATATTTTTATAATAAACACGTGGTACACATTCAAAAGCTGTGGTATGTTGATTCAATATGAACCAAGTACCATAATGACTAATCCAGCATTTTATTATGCCTTGAAGTCACTCCCTTACCTATTTACACCCTTCTATTCCTCTTTGTAAAGTCTCTTAAAATTTTGGAACTCTTCTTCTCTTAATCTTTGAAAAAATCTAATTTATAGATACACACTTGGGTTTGTTGTTGATGTTGATGTAATTGTAACTTCGAAATGTATTTCACCTATATTGTATTCCTATAGAGATGTTATTATTCCTCTATACGGAAGTGTCCTCATTTATATTGTAAGTGTCATAACTTATACTTGATGGGTTATTAGAACACCTTGATGGGGTCGGCCCTGTATAAGTCATGTGGGTTAAAGGGTTATTAGACCACCCTATTGGGGTTTGGCCCTGTCAGCATTATGTTATGTGGTTAAGTTAAGTCCGACCTAGTAAAGGTTATTAGGCAAGTCAAGTCAAGTATAAATAGAGTGCGGGAGGCACTCTATTTCATCATTCACTTCTCACTCATACTCTAATTAGAGAGTGGCGCACTAGTGGAGGAGGAGAAGCTGCTGCTAGGAGTATATCTCTTATGCTTGGGTTGTATCATTGCTCTATCTATCTCTGAGGAAGTTGCGGGGTTTTTCACCTTCTTGGTTTTCCCCAGTGAAACTCTGTGTCTCTTGCGTGCTTGCATTATTGTGTCCATGATTGATATGCTGTAGATATGACGTAGATATGCTGTACATGTAGTTATCTCAGTTAAGATCCTAGATCAGATTGAAATTTCTGAAAAACTAACATGGTATCAGAGCTAGCCTGAAAGAAGGCATGGTATGGCATTTATGACACTTGTTGCACTTGCGAAGCTAGGGCTTGATATAGCAAAAACCAGTCATCGTAGCACTTTCTCTACAAATACATTTAGGAGAGGTTTCAGGATCTGAAAATATTATAGGTAGAAGATAATATCCCCATGTACCTTGTGTCCAAAGGATAGCCTCTAATTTGTTGTATTTGGTGATTTATGATCAGTACAAGCTAGGGTTTCTCCCTCTTCCAGATCTCAGTCATAAACGGGTGACCTAGGAAAAAAGGTCACAACTTGGGCTAGGAAGCTCCAAATGAAATTTTTTAAAAAGTGACAGGTAGGGAACAGACTGTAGTTTCAAAGGTAAATTTTTTCAGAGGCTGAAATTGAACTAGTGACACGTGGAACTCCGTACAAGTTCACTCTCCTGTTTTATCCCATAAATAGGTCATGTTGCGACACTTGGAATAACTCTCTCTCAGAGAATCCATTTGAGGTAAGATCTATGGGGTTGGAAAGATAACAGGTCGAGCTACCACAGGAAGAATTTTTAGACCATGTAGATCTGAAATTGAGGAGTTATACCAGAAACAATCAGGTGCATATTTCTGTCAAAACAAAATTGGATTTTGAGCACCTTCATTCATGGCTCCGGGAATTTAGGGTTTCAGAGAATGTTGGAATTTTTGTATCGAAGACCAAAGCTGGATGCTCCTCATCAAAATCAAAATTTAGAGACTAAGATGGAATTTTTTGGTTGGGCAGAAGGTCGGGCTTGATCAAACCCTAGTTCAAGATTTTGATCGGAAAGGTGGAAAATTAGGGCTTCTGTAAAAGTTGGGATTTCTGAAGTCTGTGACCATGGCTGGAAGCTCCTCAGAAAAATCAAAGTTTAGAGATTTGGATCGAACCTTTTGGTTGGGCAGAAGGGTGGGCATTATCAAACCCTAGTTCGGGATCCTGTCGAGAAGATCCAGAAGTTTCAAAGGAAATTTTGAGGGGTGAAACTTTGCAGTTTTCAAACTCCGAGTATACCAGCTTGATCAGCTCATCAAGGCCCATATTTCTATCCTTTCAGAAGTTTGAAATTCAAAGTTTGAATTTTTAGGGTTTCCCTGACAAACCCTAATCTAGCTCCAGATCCAGTTTCTGCAAATCATGTGGATTGGGTTAATCCTAGAAGAGAATGGATTGGTCACTTGCATAAGTGAAGAAGTTCCAGTTTCAGAGGGAGATGAGGCTAAGGCCTTACATAAGAAGATTACAAGCAATATCGACAGGTATGACTTATCCAGGTATGTTTCGAGATCTGTTCATGATTAAGTTTATGGTATGTTTGCCTTCATTAAGGTTAGTACAATCTTGATTAAATTTTAGACTTGTTGTATCACCTTAATAAAATTATGAATGTAGATATTCATTGATTAGGGTTTTGACACTTATGATTGTACTAATGCATTGTGGTGTTGTATGAGGTTGATGTTGTCTGCTAACATGGAAGGTACATCAAGAAAGACAAATCATGTTCTAGTTCAAGAACATATGACCATGATGACATGAAGACAAAGATTCATCCATTGTCATGGATCACACAGAAAATCTACTTACGAGGTATGTATAACTTGGTTCTATAATGGTTAATCTATGAGATATGCAGGTTACTAGCACAAGTCATTGAAGAGAACAAGAAGACATTATGCGGGTATGTTAGACATAACTAGCTAGCATGCTAATCCAGGTATGTTTTTCCTATATCAAGTTAGAATCCTACCTTGTGTTAGGATCTCTTATATACGTATACATGGCATGATTGATAATGATTATTTATGAAGTTAGAAATTTAAGTAATCAAGGGTTTATGCATATTATGTCCCTTACCTTGATTGATGATATGACTAACCAGAAGAGTTCTATGGTCAAATATGAATATCCATGAGTAAGAGAAGTCTTCCCTAAAACATTGAATGCTAATGCTTATTATCTGTGTTTGAAATGATCATGACTATACATGTTTAAGATTATTGTGTTTTGATAGTATTGAGATTATACTAATGAATGTATGATTATGTATGAGATGTCGAGGGTAACACAATGATGATACTAGTAAGCATGCATAATGATCGAGGATGGATATAAGTTCAAGGAAAGGTAATCTAGGAAGCAATTATCAAGAGGGAGCACACTCCAGTAGTTTCTGCAAGGATGCAGACATTCAGAGGCATTTGACCACTTCTCACAATCCACATCAGAATGGAGTTGCAGAAAGGAAGCAAAGACTAAGAGGGAGTCAACTCAACAAACAAACAAAGATAAGTATTTGAATTGTCATTTCTTGTATGCTTGTTTGTTTAAATAATATTGTTCAATGATGTATATGCTTATGTTGCTAGACTTAGGGTGTGTATTATGCATATTAGAATAATTGCATTAATGAACAGTATACTACTAATATGCATGTGATGGGTAAGTGGCCTATGGCACTGTACAACATTCCATTGCTACTTATCTAGAATGAAACCTCTTTGCCAACATGTTGGGAGTTGTGCACACTCTTAACAATGTTCCGGTAGAGATTGGAAGGCATTTAGAAAGTTACGGGATATGGATAAATGTTGTATTGAAGCATTGGCTAAAATACTTGCATGACTGTATGACATATTTCTTTACGTGTAAGAATTTGTTCAGAAAACTATGAGATGTTTCTAATCATGCAATTTAACTTTCTTTGTAGGAAAGATCGTATACCATCACCTACAAAAGAAGGACTACAACATTTGTTCCAACAACAAAGCTATCTATTGAAGATATTGAAGTTCCCAGGATTCGGGAAGAATGCCATGATCGAGGAGTACCTGTCGATCATGAAGAATGATGTTTGGGATGCAGTCCCAAGGCATGAAGGGATGTTTGTTGTGACTTCCAAGTGGATCTATAAGATCAAGCATGCTGCAGATGGCAGCATAGAAAAGTACAAAGAAAGATTTGTAGCTCGTGGCTTCTCCCAGAAAGAGGGAATAGACTATGAAGAGACCTTTGCTCCTGTGGCCAGATACACTTCCATTAGATCAGTACTTGCTCTGGCTGCAGTGATGAAATGGAAGATACACTAGATGGATGTCAAGACATCTTTCTTGAATGGGGTAGTCGAGGAGGAAGTGTATGTGGAGCAGCCACTCGGGTTTGAGACACATGACAGAGGGACTAATGTGTGCAAATTGAAGAAAGCCTTGTATGGCTTGAAGCAAGCTCCTAGAACTTGGTATGGTAGGATAGATGGCTTCCTATCTAGTTTGGGATTTACCCATAGTAAAGCAGATTCCAACCTTTACTATAAGGTTGAGGAAGGCATGATTCTACTATTGTATGTGTATGACCCATTTGTAATAGGTGAGGATAAATTGATTGCTGATACAAAGAGGAAGCTGGTTGCCGAGTTCAAGATGAAGGACTTGGGTATGATGCACTACTTTCTAGGCATGGAGGTGTGGCAGAGTGCAGATGGAATCTTCCTTGGACAAGGGAAGTATGCATTAGATATCCTGAAGAGGTTCGGGATGATGGACTGCAAGGCCATGGCCACACCTATGGCATCGAACCTGAATCTTCTGTGTGATGCTTCATCTGATCCGGTTGATGTCACTGTGTATCGTCAGATGATTGGGTCCTTGATGTACCTGACGAACACTAGACTAGATATTTGCTTTGTGGTGAACACATTGAGCCAGTTCTTGACAGATCCCAGAGGTGTTCACCTAGTTGCTGTAAAGCATATTCTGAGGTACCTGAAGGGTACAATTGATTAAGGGGTCAAGTATGATGCGAATCAAAAGTTTAACCTGCAGGGTTATGTTGATTCAGATTGGGCAGGCAGTGTTGCAGATAGGAAGAGAACTTCTGGGTGATGTTTCAGTATGGGATCAGGTGTGATCTCTTGGTTTAGCAGGAAGCAGTCTTGCATAGCACTGAGTACAACCGAGGCAGAGTATGTTGCAGCTTGTTTGGCTAGTTGTGAGGCAGTATGGCTCTGGAAGCTACTGTCTGAGTTATTTGATCTCCCGTTGGAGGATACTGGTATCTTTTGTGACAACCAGAGTTGTGTGAAGCTGTCTGAGAACCCGGTGTTCCACGACAGGTCGAAGCACATTGAGATCAAATATCACTATATCAGGGATATGGTGCAGAGAGGAGCAGTGAAGCTCCTGTATGTTGCGACGGATGAGCAGGTTGTAGATGTGTTGATGAAACCAATAGCCAGAGTGAAGTTTGAGTACTTCAGAGAGAGGCTTGCTATTCTTCAGATTGACGACACTTCGAGGAAGAAGTGATGGACACATTTGCAGGAGCCATTCCGAGCATGGTGAGAGGAGGATCCTTCCCATGGCTGTGGATGTAAGCGCTGGATGATGAGCATCAGGACAATGCTTCAATTACTGCTCTATATATGCACCATGTTGGATGTTGGATATGATCATTTGGATCATGTATATGTATATGCATCATGTTGGATGCTGGATATGATCAGTTGGATCATGTATATGTATATGCATCATGTTGGATGTTGGATATGATCAGTTGGATCATGTATATGTATATGCATGTTGGATGCTGGATATGATCAGGTGGATCATGTATGATGATATGTATCAGGTGGATATATTGTATGATCAGGTAGATCATGTATGATGATATGTATCACGTAGATACATTGTATGATCAGGTAGATCATGTATGATGATATGCATCAAGTAGATATTTGGTATGCATCAGGTGGATGTAATGTATGATCAGGAAGATCATTGATGATGAGCTTCAAGATGTTGCTCCAAATGAGATGTATCAGGATGATGCTATGATGATCAGGATGATCATATGTGATGAGTATCAGGATGATGCTTTGGATGACATGGATCAGGACGATGCAGTGATGATGATCAAGATGATCATGTACATCAAGATGATGTATGGTGAGTATCAGGTTGATACTCTATGGCCGTGGACAGGTTGTGCAGATGAACATATAAGTAGACCTGGGAGATCCGATAGGTTGGGCTGTGTGCCCGTAATCAGTCCTAGGATTCTCTTTCGAGGCATTGCTCTGGGAGGACATATAAGTAGACCTTGGAGATCCGATAGCTTGGGCTGTGTGCCCAGAATAAGTCTTGGGATGCTCTTTCGAGGCATTGTCCTATTGCATATAAGTAGACCTAGGAGATCCGATAGGTTGGGCTATGTGCCCGTAATAAGTCCTGGGATTCTCTTTCGAGGCATTGCCATGACCACATGTAATACGTCCTGGAGATCCTAATAGGTTGTGCTAGTCACGTAAAAGGACTCGAATGCTCTTTAGAGTTCTTGCTATTCAAGACACTCTTTTAAGGTTTTGTGGTGGGGGTCACATGTAATATGTCCTAGAGATCCGGACAGGTTTTGCTAGTCACGTAAAAGGCCTCAAATGCTCTTTAGAGTTCTTGCTAGTCAAGACACTCTTTTAAGGTTTTGTGACAGTCACATGTAAGTGGACCTAGGAGATCTTTCCGGTCGTGCTTCAGCACATAAAGTATCCTGGGATACTCTTTCGAGGCATTGTGACGCACGTAATAATTCCTGAGGATTCCACAGTATGGCCAGTGATGATGAAGACCTGCAAGTGGTGGGCCTACATCTAGTATGAAAAAGGACTGGCTCTATAGAACTTCCTATGACGAGTAGATTGGATATTGATTGAGATAGAAGCGGCAGTCACAATGACAATGATTCAATGTCGATGATCCAGTGACGATGATCCAGAGAAGAAGACTTGTGCTAGAAGACCCGTGTCATGAAATACCTTCCTAGTTAAGAGGGAGTGTTGATGTAATTGTAACTTCGGAATGTATTTCACCTATATTGTATTCCTATAGAGATGTTATTATTCCTCTATATGGAAGTGTCGTCATTTATATTGTAAGTGTCGTAACGTATACTTGATGGGTTATTAGACCACCTTGATGGGGTCGGCCCTATATAATTCATGTGGGTTAAAGGGTTATTAGACCACCCTGTCAGCATTATGTTATGTGAGTAAGTTAAGGCCGACCTAGTAAAGGTTATTAGGAAAGTCAAGTCAAGTATAAATAGAGTGCCTCCCGCACTCTATTTGATCATTCACTTCTCACTCATACTCTAATTAGAGAGTGGCGCACTAGTGGAGGAGGAGAAGCTGCTACTAGGAGTATATCTCTTATGCTTGGGTTGTATCATTGCTCTATCTATCTCTGAGGAAGTTATGGGGTTTTTCACCTTCTTGGTTTTCCCCGGTGAAACTCTGTGTCTCTTGTGTGCTTGTGTTATTGTGTCCATGATTGATATGCTGTAGATATGATGTACATGTTATTCTCTCAGTTAATATCCTAGATCAGATTTCTGAAAAACTAATAGTTGATATGCTCCCATCTCTTTGAATCCCCTAGGGATTCTTTCACAAGTCATATCCAACACCATTATAGGCATTACTTCGATTTACTTGGTTCCAACCTTACATATTTTATTAACTCATCCTAGGGTATCTTCACTAGCATAGTTCCTCTTGTAGCATGGAAGTTTCAACCCTCAAATCTCAATGGAGGTTCCACTACAACTAGGTCAAGGGAGGTATCATCCCCTCTTAGGGAACTAGGTTTCTCTATTATTCATACTTCATTGATTATATTTAAAACACTAAAAGTGTTTATTGGTTGTATTGCACATATATATTTGTATTGGAGATTGGGTAAAGTCCTCTCTTATAGGAATTTGGGGTTGAGTGTGCAGATGATACTGGGACCTAGGTCACTATTGGAGGGATGACACAACTAAACACTTCATCCTATGAAGATTCATCATATATAACAATGAATTATAGGTGAGCTCTTTTCATTCTCCTCTTTCCCTTTTCAACATTAGGATTTCTAGCTCACTAAAGGAATTGTTAGTTAATCAACAATAGTTAATTACCCTAATTTTTTTCTAATTTGATGGTAAAAAATAATTTAATTACCCTAATAACCTATAGATTTATGTTTTCCATAACAATATCTTGAGGTCCTAATTATTTAGTGGGTCACCCTCTCCTTTACATCCTCTTTTATTTAGCCTAGTGTTTGTTGGTTTGTCCCTAACACCAAGTGGTGATTCCACTCTCATGTTTCTCCCTTTTATTTATGTGTGTGTGGGGGGTAGGGGATAACACCATGTGGTGATTCCACTCTCATGTTTATCCCTTTTAGCTATGTGTGTGTGTGTGTGTGTGACCTTCCATCCCTTCTCTCATGGTGTGTGTGGTATCATGAATCCATTCATTCCCTACATTTTGACAACTCCACTATGGAGTTCATGTCAATCCTTCCCTCTTTTCAGTAAAAACTTCCTCCTCCCATTCTCTTCTTTATTTTCCTTTCCCATTGGACTATGAACTCTTCTTATTGTCCTATTTCTAGCTCTCTTTTCTCTAGTTCCATGCATATTGGGGTCAACCAATTCTATCCTAAAAAAAATCCAATGTATGTCACCTCACTTAAATGAGTATTCTTAGCATGTCACATGATAGTCATTCGAATACTCATACAACAATTACAGCCCATCCATGTAGCATAATAGAACCTACCCCATATTATGTGAACCATGTTAACCACAAAGGATATCCACCACTTCCTCCCAACATGAAACCATCATATGTTCCTAACCATGTTTATCATACATATTTTTCCTTTTATACCCAAGTAAATATACAAATAACTACCTCATGTAGGACTCTTGACATACTCATGCACTACATGTGACAACTTGGAGAAATGATTATTAGAGAATTTATAGACTCACTTGGTGAATATTTTTGTCCTCATTAGGTTTACTGAGATGAATCTCTAACATTACCTCAAATACCTCCTTCTTTGGAACCTTACATACCTTGGCCCATGTGGCATGAGGAAGATGATATGCTCTCTCTTGAGAAAGGTGCTCATACAATTGACCATAAATACTCGGGTTGTGAACCTTTCCTTAGTTTAGATAATTGGTGCAAGTATCATAAATTCCATAATCAAAACAAAGATTATTGTCATGTTATTCAATGTAAGCACTATTCTTCTTCCAGGAAAGGTCTATGATCTCCCCTGATCCAATTTCTTACAAAAATATAAGAAATCTCAACCTAACATTTCCCCAAGACAAGTTTGTTTTCCTCAACATATTGACATCTCATGTTTTCCCCCAACCTAAGTCTACAACATAAGAATTAAAGGCACTCCCTCCACGGAAATCATGTTGTGGTGTGCCTCCCGAATCCCCTAATCTTTATTCTTTCCCTATAGGATCCCTCAACATGACCTTTAAATAATTAGAGAACATTCTATAGAAAACCTTAAACATGATGAGTGTTTGATTTCCAGGATTGCCACGTTGCCATTTTATTCCACCTTTTGTCCACCCTTGCCCATGTGGCATGCATCCTCTAAGATGTTTTACATCACTTGATTCTTCTCTCCCTTATCTTTTGCATCTAACTCAATTTTCTTTCGATGAGTCCCTCCCCTTCATTTTCCTTCCTTTTCTTTCTCTCTCTTTCCTAAAATTTATGTTAGTTGTCTAAGGTGACCTTTGTTAACTGTTATAACTCAATATTACACATTACATATTAGTGTCGCATCCTTGCATTACCGACCTAAACGACAGTTTCCCTTAAAGATTATCTGAACATTCAGAGTGAAAAACACTGACTGAATGTTAAAAGCAAAACCTTTTTCTGCGATCTTCCAGCACAATTTAGCCTTGTTTGTGAGCACTACCGCTCCCTACACATCTATAGAGGCACGGTAGTCAGCACTACCATGCGTTGCTCCTTCTCTGGGGCGCGGTACTACTGCGTTATGCTTAGTTATAGGGGCGCGGTAGTCTGAAAATAGCCTTTTTTGCCTTGGATTTTGGAATTTCGACCTTCGAGGAGATTTTGTTGGGATTACCACCCTTGGTTCGATCCTAACTCCTTCTTTGTTTAGCTGGCCTGATCCACTAAACCCTCCATAGATCCACACTTCTCTCTTGTTGGTTAACCTTCCCATGTGCTATAAGAGAGAATCTTTCCATGGGCCAAAAGGGAGGACTTTTGGGGCATCAAACCTATGATCTTCAGACTTTTGCAGAGATAGCTAGAGGAAGCACTTGGAGCTGGAGGATTGGCTTGGATATCAAGCAACCTTTGTAAGTACTCTTCAAGTTTGTAATAAAAGATAACTTGTCTTGTTTTTCCCATTTCATGTGTATTGTATGGATCTTTGATATGAAATGTATCTAGTTTAGATTTGAACTTAATCTTTGCTTCAAGGTATTTGGAAGCTTGCATGCTTGTCCTTTGTTTGATTTCAATAGGTTCTACATTGGAGCTTCGGGATCAAGAGCTAGAAGTGGGACAAACGTCGAATTGGAAGGAGAGTTACGTCTTTCATCTCTTCTGAATGCATTTAATCTTGTTGTGAAGATTAGTTTAGGAACTCAAGGTAGCATTTGTTTCCTTTTTGTCTTAGCATAGAGTCAGTGCATCTTGCTTTATCCTAAGAGAGTTTCTACCTATCTGTAGGGAGAAATATCTACAACAAAAACTGGCGACTCCGCCGGGGACTTGAATCCATTTTCTTTGCTTGTGAAGTTTGATTTCACTCATTTATTGTAAGAATTGGGTTCGTTCAACCTCATTCACTTCCCTGTTCTCTGCATTAGACTTCTGTTACAGATCAGTAAGTCCTCTGGGTTGGAAAACCCTTGAAAAGTCAAAATCTTTTCTCAAAATTCTGCTTCTTTCCCCCTGTTCACACACTATCGCGCCCCTGTAACTGCCTACAAAGCGGTAGTACTGCGCCTTAACCACTGTCTAGAGCACGGTAGTCTATCAGTACCGCGCCTTAACCACTGTCTAAAGCGCGGTAGTCTATCAGTACCGCGCCTTAACCACTGTATAGAGCGCGGTAGTCTATCAGTACTGCTCCCAGGTTGCCTGCAGGCCCGCGGTAGTTCCTAGAAAGTGTGTTTATTTGGTTTGTTTGGTTATTTTTTGGGTATTTTCGAGATTTGGATCCATGTTGGCCCTTTGAGTAAACACTAGTGTTTTGCTTGCATTTTTAAGCGAAATGGGTTCTATTTTTGAAAAAAAAATTGTCGTTTTGACCCATATTAAGGTTTTGAGATCATTTTTGGTTTGGTGTGTTTGGATTGCTTGGCATCTTATTTCCTTTACATCCTATCTAATGATTGTTGAGAAAGATTGATTCCTTGTCTCCGCTTTAGTCCAAAGAGAAGCTTGGTTTTGTCACTCTTTTGCTACATTCACGAAACTGGAAAAAATATATGTTCTTCTTGCTTTAATTTGATCATTTGCAATTCTTGGTCTCAAATTCATAAAGAAAGGCTTTTTTCAGATTCGTGTACATTCGAGTTAAAGATAGAATTGTTGAGTGCTTTTCTTTGTCTTCCATCTAATTGGAAACGTTTGTAGAATCTTTCTTTCTGTAGCTGGGATGTGTCTTTTTCAAGTGTGAAAAGATAAGAAATGGATTAGAATCGTTACGTTTGGTGTTCATATGAAGAAATTTTTCATTGCTTTGGGTTAGTTTTGGGTACATATTTTACTTCTTTCTATCATTTTGAAAAGGAATAAAATTGCATGTGCATTGGGTTGTGCATATTGGGAACAGAAAGAATTCTTCCTTACTTTAGCTAGTGTTCATCGAATAGAAAGGCTCATTTCGATTCATTCTCATTTGCATGGTTTGGGTCGTCACAACACCACCAAGTTTCACGTCCATTTACCCGGTTGAGTGAGACAACCTCTAAAATTAATCTCCCTAACTAAACCAACATTAACCTCACTTGAGGAAATCAAAAGAATTTGGTAGTTAGGTAGGACACCGAGGATAGGCATCAAAATAATTCCCCCTTGTCATTTTTCATTTGAGATATAGTTGTTGTCTTTAGGGAACTAAAATCCTCTAGTGTTTGTTGACACGGTCATACACCAGTTTGTGGAGGGGCCTCCTGACTCTTTCACACTTTCAGGGGTTAAACCGCCGCGAGATTGAGAACTGGACGGACTCTATGGAATGCCACACTCTACTTAGCCCTAAGGAAACATCGATCATTGTCTTCCTTGTATTCATAGTAATGCAAGGGTGATAAGGCAGAAGTGCCGAAAACCTTTTCCAACGTGTCATGAACGAGGTAGATTAGTGACTTTTCTTCTAGGGCTCTTTACCCAGGATCCCTTTCGGTAGAGGGATATCCTTCCATTATTGATCTGTCATTTTGTATTGTTCGACTTGGATTTCATCACCTTGCGAAGGATACAATTTGTTGAGGTCTCCAGCGCTTAGTTAGGAGGTTTTACTTGCTATCTTTTAGAGGGTCTTTTTCTTTGTAGGGCTGCTTGTTGGCATTCTGGCCATTTTGTTGTATAGCTCGCTTACTGTGGCAGCGACCTCAGTATAGTTTTTTGAGCTTTCTCTTTTGGCCTGTGAGCCTTGTCTTTTCCTAGCTCCCCTTTCGCACACTCGGTTGCCTGAGGGTTTTTGAGTTCTTTTTAACAAGACTTCATCCACATCACTTAGTTTTGTTCCATGGAGGATCTACCTCCATGCACCTATGCTCCTTCTGGGACTACCAATCTGGAGACCCCTTTTCAAGGGATACCTTTTACTTTTCCTCCAGTTGGAGATATTGGTCCTCCCTTTATTGCTACGTTAAATCTTCCTGTATTAACCATAGGATTACCAGTGTGGTTATTCAATCCAGTAATTCCGATTGCACGCAATGTTTCAAATGTTAATTCTCCACCACGAGAGAGTCAATCCCAAACTAATCCTTCCCCTTCTTCATCGGATGAATCTTCTTCCATTCCTTCTTTCTCACCTAAACAAAGCAATAGTGTTAGTAATCGGGAGGATAAGAAGAAGAAGAAAAGGAAAGTTAAGAAGAAGAAGGATAAGAAAGAGACCAAGCGTAAACTAGTTTCCTCTAATGGCACTCATTCTATGAAAACACCTCGCAAGCCCAAGTTCCCTTGCAAACTTTGCAAGGGTGATCACCTTCTCAAGGATTTCCCCGGTCTTTCCCGTGTATCAGAAGTGTGGTCTAAAAACCCCAAACCACTTGTATCATCAACCTCTGACCATAATGTTGATGAAACTCCCTCAACCAGTGACCCCTTGGTGAAGGGTCGAAAGGTTAAAGTCCTATATCCCTGTTTGATATGCAAGGGTATGCACCGCACTTTCCTTTGTCCGAGCATGACTGAAGCTTCGTGGTGGTTGGAATATATTACTAGTTCTCAACCAGTGCTTCCAACAAATGATGGTAAGTTATCCCTCGACCCCCCGCTGGTTGACCAAGTGATCAATTCAGTTTCATCTGCAATTGATCCCACTCTCCCTTCCGAGAGTGAAGTGATCGAGTCGCTGTCATCTCCACTCGATCCCACTCTTTCATTGAAGAAAGTCCAGCCTGAAGCAGTCATCTTGACACAATCTTCGTCTCATTCTTATCTTCCAAGCGAGAGTGAATTGGAAACCGCTGATGTTTTCCTTATCGGTTCAGAATGTCCTCGGCAAGGAGAAACCCTGTCCATTTCTATGAGACCCCCTCCAAGTACTAAGGTCATTTCCTTTGATTGGAATGGGCCAAGCAGTTGAAATGACGACCGAGTTTTCCTTCCTTGGACTCGTTAAAATTCAACATCGAAGGGCCCACTTTGGAACGAACCCCTCCTTTCTCAGGTTTGAAAAACATGTGAGATTGGACTCATCTATGAGATGAGCTATACCGAGCATCTGTTATCCTCCTCAAGCTCGTAAAACAACAAAGAGGTACTTGTCCATCATGTCGGGGGAAAATGGGAAAATGAGTCAAGTTTACCTTGTTGGCAGCTTGTGAGTCGTCACCTTTGAACATGGCATGCATCCTCACCTTGTCTGTTTTGGGTAGTCAGTCTTGCTGATAGTGTCATCATTATGATCATGCGTCCTCATTATTGCTATGAGTTCACACTTCATGTGTTTCTGTATGTTCAAGTAGTCCCTGCTGCCAAGCTCTGTTTCATGCCATTATATGTTCAAAGGGTTATTACCTTGAGTCCACCTCCACTTCATGTCAAACCTTCCCTTTGTGTCAATACATATTCTATTGTTTCATCGGTCCATACTATCTTTCGTTCCGATTTTGTGTCAATGATGTGGGAATCATTATGGCCCACCTTCGACAAGTCTATTCCTGTCGACACCAAATCACTATCCAGGAATCAGACTTAGGAATCAACCACTAGTACCTTTGTACCTGCATGCCTCAATGGCAGGTTTCCTCATGTTTGACAGTAGGTTTACATCATTGACCTCTGATCGGATCTCTCGAATGCTCGACATCAACTCGTTTATTCGCATTTCATTGAGATGTACTATAGATACCTTGGGGATCATTGTCATCATTGGTGATTTCCCTCACATTTGTTAATGGTTCACATCATTGACCGGTAATCAAATGGTTTCTACCATGTTCGACTTCAACACCTTGTAATCACATGGTTAGATTCGTATCGTTTGCGATCGGGTAGAAGACCCTGGACACCCTTTTGTATTTTGATTACGTCCAGGTTGCAATGGAGATTTTTCTGTATTGTCACACAGATCCACTTATGTATTGGTTGTGGCTGTGCCATTATTGTCTCATGGATCTATGCTTGTTTATAGTATCCATGATTTGTCTACAGTCTATATCATCTTAGTACTCATGGATCTAGAATGTATTGGTCGGTAGCCATGCTCTGAGTCATTTGTTTCTGAGCATGGGAATGCCCGCCTCGGTGGTATATCTGACATTTTGTTTCTGCTTCAGCTCCTTGTTGCTCCCCTCGATGCTACCTCCGAACCATATTTGTAAAGTATTTCTTCCATCAGTCTCTTCTGACCTCACACTTTAGGGGGCATATGTTATACCTCAATATTACACATTACGTATTAGTGTCGCATTCTTGCATTACCGACCTAAACGACAGTTTCCCTTAAAGATTATCTGAACATTCAGAGTGAAAAACACTGACTGAACGCTGAAAGCAAAACCTTTTTCTGCCATCTGCCAACCCAATTTAGCCATGTTTGTGAGCACTACCACTCCCTGCACATCTACAGAGGCGTAGTAGTCAGCACTACTGCGCATTGCTCCTTCTCTGGGGCGCAGTACTACCGCGTTATGCTCAGTTATAGGGGCACGGTAGTCTGAAATTAGCCTTTTTGCCTTGGATTTTGGGATTTCAACCTTCGAGGAGATTTTGTTGGGATTACCACCCTTGGTTCGATCCTAACTCCTTCTTTGTTTTGTTGGCCTGATCCACTAAACCCTCCATAGATCCACACTTCTCTCTTGTTGGTTAACCTTCCCATGTGCTATAAGAGAGAATCTTTCCATGGGCCAAAAGGGAGGACTTTTGGGGCATCAAAACTATGATCTTCAGACTTCTGCAGATATAGCTAGAGGAAGCACTTGGAGCTGGAGGATTGGCTTGGATATCAAGCAACCTTTGTAAGTACTCTTCAATTTTGTAATAAAAGATAACTTGTCTTGTTTTTCCCATTTCATGTGTATTGTATGGATCTTTGATATGAAATGTATCTAGTTTAGATTTGAAATTAATCTTTGCTTCAAGGTATTTGGAGGCTTGCATGCTTGTCCTTTGTTTGATTTCAACAAGTTCTACATTGGAGCTTCGGGATCAAGAGCTAGAAGCGGGACAAACGTCGAATTGGAAGGTGAGTTACGTATTTCATCTCTTCTGAATGCATTTAATCTTGTTGTGAAGATTAGTTTAGGAACTCAAGGTAGCATTTGTTTCCTTTTTGTCTTAGCATAGAGTCAGTGCATCCTGCTTTATCCTAAGAGAGTTTCTACCTATCCGTAGGGAGAAATATTTGCAACACTAACCTTGAAAGGTTCCCATGTTTTAACTTAGTTTTATCAAGTGGAATCAAGCACCATCCTTGAGGGGAAATTTTTGGGGCCAAATTGGACCTCCCATTGTTAAATCTATACACCTCATGCATGCTATCACTTGGTCTCCCTTATCTCTCCACTCGCCTAATCCTTCTCCTAGCTTTTTTTTCCTTTTTTTTTTCTCTTTCATTTTCCTTCACTTTGGTTGCATTATCAATTACTAGTCCCTTTTTAGTTCATCATATTAGGTATGGACTTGATAGAGACAACCTCTCCCTATATAGGATCAACTAAGGATTTTTTGGTCTATCTCCTAACATGTCCTCTTAGTTTCTCATATTCCATATCATGTAGTCGTGGAGCCCCTCCTATAGTTTCCTTGTATTCTTCCTTTATCCCTTGTCCTCCACAAGTATACCATCAACATTGGTATTCTTTTTTCTTACATTGAACTTGTGTCAATGTATGTCACCTTCCATTCTCACATCAACTCCCCATTGGTGTATGTAATCTCTTATGATCGCATCAAATCCCCATTGGTGTATGTAATCTCTTATGCTCGTTTCAAATCCCCATTAATGTATGCCACCTTTGGTGCTCATCCTCTCTGGACTACCAAATGTAGCAAGGGACTCACACTATGTCCTTTATTATTGTATAGAACCTCCATGACCACAACAATTATAAATCAATGAGTGACTCGTCTAGTGCTCTCACTAACTGCAAGTTACATATGTCACCTTTTTGCTCATGATAACCTTGTTAAAATTACAATGTAGGGAAACAAATGCAAATTGATAAATTTCACGTTATCCTTGAGGTTCCACGGATTTATTTCCTATGAAATTTCAGCCTTAGGGACGAATCTAAAATATAAATTATGTTAGTATCATTCAATTATTTTCAACCAATTCATAAGGTGGTCCATGAAATAAGTATGGAATAAGTGTAATTCAATGATATAATGTTTCAACTCTTAGGGTACACTTCCTAAACATATAAAAGATATTGAAATATCACACTAGATTTATTGCAGCCCTAAATATGTTCCTTTATCTTCTATATGTTTTGGTAAATCACTTAACAAAATCTACTCATTGTTATGCCAAATCAACATGATGCATAACTAGCACAAGAAACCACCGTCAATCATCATGAGAACAAAATTTGAAAATCAAATCCACAAATACACAGTTTGGAAAGTAGGAAAACTTAACATATATACATATATATATATAAGACGAAATACAAGTACATAACAATAGCTTAATGCAAGTTGGTACAAGTCATGATTTAAAAACCCTATCCATAGAAACCATAAGAAAACACTAGCCACCAACTCCTCCTAGCTAATAATCACTCCTAGCCAAAGTTGGTCACTCCACCAAAGATCCAAAACAAGCTACCATACATAGTGACAAGTCCTCTTTGGCACCTACACTTGCTTTCCACAAGTGTACAAGATAAAACAAGATAACTTATTCCACTATCTTCTCCACATCAAACAATCTAAGTAGCACTAAGTTTTCCAAATGCCACAAAACCTTAATGTTCTTCTCTCACAATAACTACAAGAAAAATTAATCCTTTGGATCCTCTGGGGTTTCTCCCAAACCCTAGATTTTTTGTGTTCTTATGGAAAAACCTAACCTTAGTCTTCTTCTTGAATCTCCTCAATAACCGTAGCATTGAAGACAAAGAGATAACAATACAATAATGAGGAGCACAAGGGAGAGATACACATTTTCTCTAGCTCTCACATCTCTATACTACTAAATTTGGGGTCCAAATTTGACATTTAAACTAACGTTTAAAGGTAAAAATAACCTTTAAAGTTTGAAATACATAATCTCGATGGGTTTTTTTCGAAAAAATCCAAGGTGACGTCGCTTAAGCGATGTGTTAAGGAGGACATCGCTTAAGTGATGTCACAGGGTGTCTCTTAAATATGAAACATGAAGCATGGGTATGAAACATGGCTTATTGGACATCCTGCTTAACACATTGAACATTAAGGAAAAAACCCCAAGATCGCAATGTTGAAATATGTTTGACCCTTCATATGGTTGATTTGGTTCCAAATTATTGATTTCTTAGTGGGTCAATCTCATTCATAAACCCCATTGTATCAGAAACAATGCAATAAATAGTCCCTTGATGCATTGGTCTCAGAGCTATGAGGAAGTCATTTGCATAAAATGCATATCAATATCCCAACTAAAGCCTCACTCTGTGTTGGGTGTGTGAGCTATCTCAAATAAAACACCTAATATTTAATTATCGACCAGGATTGGTAATCTTAGAGTTGAGGCAAAATATATGCTAAGGTAGAATAGTACCTATTTTTTCCGGTTTGTCAGACCTTCAAAATGTTTAATAAAGAAAAGATCGAAAGATCTTTCAAAATGAAAAACTGAGTCAAACTTCAGAAAAGAAATAAGGGACTAAATCAAATCTAACCAAACAACCGACTAGAATAGTATCAAATTATACTACTCTGCTGCATAAAATGACGGAAAGGAATGGAAAAAGAACTGATAACCAAATAAGAATTGCTAGGGAGAACTTGTAAATGTAAATAATTTTAGAACTAAACTGCCTAATTTCAGATAGAGAACAATTGCAAATAAACTATCTAGGATATAATTGAATTTGATGAGAAATTACATAAATGGAAACTATACTAATCAAAATAAATTACGAGCTAAATCATTTCAACAACTAGCTCAAGAAGAAAACATCTATTCCCATGTAACAGGAACAAGAGTGAATGTATCGTAATGACTTTCGAATGTAATAGCGAAACAAAATGAAAGTAAATCTAATATAACTTCAATAAAGAGATGTAAACTACAAAGAGAGAAGTTACAATTAACTTTAAACATTCTGACCTATCTATTATCCATGAGCAGATATAAAACTAACTAAACTTGATTTGGAAGCAAGTATAAAACTTGATAAAGATATTCACTAATTACATGAAATGAAAAATAATTATTATGATGAACAAATTAAAACTACTTAAGGAATGAAATTATTGACTATGATTTGAAAATGAACTATCTAGAAACAAATTGATGAATTTTGAGATAGCAACTAACTATCAAATCTGATACAAAATCTTAATTTTGAAAGAAGGTTAGAAGAAGGTGAAGGAAAGAAATGTGGAAGGAGGAAATAATAAGAAAAACTTAATTAAAAACTATGTAATATAAAACCAATTTTAAATTACACCTAGAACTGTAAATTAGAGGCAAGAAGTATTATATCTAATATGCAGGAAAGACTAGAATTTGAAAAACATAAGACTAATGCAAAAAGGGTAAAACGTCTGAATGACGATCCGAGTGCCAGTCCAAATGGCGGTCCGAATGACAGTCCGAATGGAGGAAAATGAGTTAAGCTAAGGAAAAGAAGAGTTTTGGATGATTTAATTACTAGTTGGCTTTATGCAAATGATCCTACAATGCAAAGGAAGCAAGGGAGAGATTATTTAGAGGCTAAGTTAATAAGAAGTTATATACTCTAATCATTATCTAAGAGGAAGAATGGTTCTATGATATGTAGGAAGAAGGATAAGATAGAAGAAAAGAGAGAGAGTTAACCTACAGCTACAAGCAGGAAACTAACAGAGAGGAAGAAGTTGAGACTAATGCTAACTATGGAGGAATTGATAGCAATATATAATTATGAATGATGGAGGAAAGAAAGGATGAAAGCAAACTACAACTTATTAAACTATTGGTCGACCATTTCCTAATTCATAAGAGAAATTATATTATCAGCAGAAATACTAATTCCAGATAAATGAAGGACATAACATATACAGGAAGAACAAGATTAATTACACACATAGGAAAACAAATTAACTATTTTGCAGAAAAGAAAGTACAGGAAAACAGAAACGAAACCTCCGGTTGATGAGGGGCCCTTCCCAGGAATCAAAGTGGAAACTAAATCAATGCGCTACTACCAGCAGAGCATCAATGAACTGCTACTTCCATTAACTTGAGAAAATTACAGAACTCTGTCTTCACACTATCTACGACTGGAAATCCTTGAGATAAGACTAAAGAACTAGCTAGACTAACTCCATTTTTCTTATTCGAGCATCTATATATAAGTTACAAAATAGGTGAGAGGGTCGACAAAGTCGACCTATCTAATAATAGAGGTGTTTAAATGACTGTAACTATTGATTGAATGGTACATGCCAACGTAGGGAGCATTTATCCAACTTACACGGGGTTGGTTTCTTCACGTAGGTGCTACAACATCGATCTACCTTGGACGTGGACCAAGCTGAGTATTGACGGATTGGTCGTGGGTAGACGGCCTCCTTCCAGAACAATGGCGTGAATGAGCACGAATAGGTATGCATGATCCTAGGTCGAACGAGCAAAAGAGTCAGCGTTTGAAGCAATGACATGGACGTGGGATTGTGTTGGCAGTTTGAGCGTGGACAAGATGGATTCCTTTCAGAACAATGGCGTGCAATAGCTGAGCAGGCGTGCATGATTCCCGGCCAAGCAAACAATAGAATCGACATTTGGAGCAATGCCGTGGGCGTGGTGATGCGTTGGTAAGCCTAGCAAACTTAGGGACGAAGCTTCCAGAGCAACAACTCATCAACCATCAGCACCATGTGGCTAACAGAACCCACATGCCCTTCTATGCATTCAGTGGTCTGAGACATGTCAACCATGGATTTCGCGGGCTGAACAAGAGGCTGAATGATGAGCTGAACGCGTTTAAGCTTAGCATATAGCACATAGTCTGAACGAAGGGTCATTTGCAAAATGTAGCCTGTCAATTAAAACATAAGTGTTAATTATGCCCATGAAATATCATTTTAACATACATAAACCATGATATAATGAAATATAAACAAGATTTGCGTAATAGGTAAATATATGCATACCTGGATTGTTTGATGGGCTGAATGATAAGAAAACAACCTAATATAACAAAGAATGACAGAAACAACGCCATTTTGAGTAGATGGAATGATAAAAAATAGTGACAAAACCGACACCAACATTCCCCCAAACCGAGGATATGCCAGGTCCCATTGAGCAAAAGAAAAATTAGGAAGAAGGCTGAGCTATGGTAATAGCTGCCTTCGAATGAGATGATGAAGATATAGATTTAGCCTCGAGCTCCTTGAATTGGTATTTTAAGTGATTATATCTCATCCTCAGGGTAGTATGAGATGCTGTTTTGGTGCTAACCAAGCATTCGATGTCTTTTACCTGTGCACACAGTGCCTTGTTTTCTTCATGAAGCTCAGAAATCATTTCCACATAGCTTTGATTTTCATCTGTTAGTTGTGCTATCACTCGGGTCAATTTATCCCATTTCTGCTGACTCGAAATAGGTTGTTCTATATCATGCTCCAATTCCAATTGAGAACTCATCTCTTTTGGAGATGTCTCAACATTAATAGTCCGTTCTTTAGGGATTTTGTCTTTGTTATATGCAGGAGAGCTTCTAGCAATAGGCGTTTCACTCATATGTGCAGATGCATTAGCTAGTGTGAGGAGGGGTGACTCAAAGGTATGATCATCCGACTGGATATTTGAACATGATGGCTAATCAACAGTTTGAGTGACAGACTGATCAACGAAATGGTCACAATTTATCTCTCTAAGTTCGGTAGGTATTGATGAGAAAAGTGGAGATTCGAGAGCAATCTCAAGAGAGTGTAATGAGTGAACAGAGTGGATATCATCTAACGAACTCTCATCAAACCGTACACATTTAGCATTTAGTTCTTCTTGGGTAGAAGGGTGCTTTTGAGAAGGGGAAGCTTTAACAGTAGATAAATGAGGGTTTAGTATCTCAAAAACAAAGTGATCCCAAGTTTGACCTTTCTCCTCTAATTGAATAATGATCAAAAGCTTAATAAGACAATGGTGATACAAGCTGCCAGAAGGGTTAATAGTATTTTTTCTAACTTGACTTGACATCTTTTCCAAACTCTTTAGGAAGTAAAATGGGAAATTTAAGGTCTGATTATTGACAAAATGAGCTAGTATTCTGACATGACAAGATTTAAAAATAGTGAACTTATCTTCGTAGGTGATTAAGTGGATGATAATGGTCAAAAGATCCAAGTACTCTGGCTTGATCCATTCTCTATGGAATCCTTGGTGCTAGTAATGTGTTGAAAATCGGGCTTAAGGGTGAACAGGTGAGCTTCGCGTGGAGAGAACAAATGCTTGTGCCATAGGGAACGTTCTCTAGGGAGCTTCGTAGCTAACGCTATTGACTCTTCTGTCATGGAGAAAACAAGATGACCGACCTTGGCCGTCTTGCCGTCAAAACCTTTTGCAAACAGTAACAAAATATCATGGTCGTAGCCATCAAGGCGGTGGAGAAACGGACTCCAACTTGCTTGAGAGAATAACTCATGGCATCTTTTAAACTCAGGGATATGCAGAAGATCTTGATAACTACCAGGTTCGCATCGATTAAGCATTATGGATGGAAAACGGGGAATACAATGAATAAGTGTGGAAGATACAAGAAATTGTAGAGGACGCGGTTCATAGAGAAGAAATGAAGGGCAAACAAAGTGAAGCAGAAGTTCACGCAACCATTGGTTAAATTAAAGTTCGTTTAAATGGCTAAATGGTCATAGGTGAGCACACTTAAAAGGATCACGCTTGTACTTTGAAGATCTTGAGTCAAGTGCCAGTATTGAAGTGTGTGAATTCAGTGGATGCGTGTTTGGTGTGGTGTGTTCAACCATGTCCAAAGCCAAGCTTGGACAGGTTGAATGAAATTCACGTAACAAGATAGATTACACATGGGAGATCATAGCGATTTGATCCAGATGTTGGCGATTTGTGTGATATCTAGGATCACGACGGTCATACAATAATTCGTAATGACACAAGATTCATTAGTTCAACGGAGGCGAGATGAGTAAAGGAATAAAACCAAGTGTGAGATTTGACGTTTGATTGATTCCTGTCATCCTTAGTTAGTAAAAAATTCTCAAAATATTTAACATGCTATTTGATATATATTCAAGCTAAGGTTTCATTCAACAATTTTTATTCAAAACGTCGCCCATCTACAGCATTTGTCACTTCATTCGGATCAGTGTTCGATCCGTCATTCAGTCCTTCATATAGACTTTTGTCTGTACAAGATTTGCTTACTAATGCTTGACTCAAACTTGATTTTGCAAAGAATTTATGAGGCTGTTAGTGCACAAAAGATGCTGTACACTTTGCTTTTCTAGATCTTTTAATTGTGTTCCTCTTTTATTCTTGATTAGATCAATTTTTCTGCTTTTTTCATTAACCTAAAAACACCTATCATTCTGTCAGAGATAAATGAAATTTCATAAATATTCAACAAGTAAGAACAATTCTAATCTTCCCCGCCAAACCAAAGATATGGCGTGTCCTCAAGCCACAAAAAAAAGAATGTTAACTATTCAATTATTTTCCCTTAGGATGTTTACCAATAGCTAAAGGTGTTATGATACTTTTCTCAAGAAAATGAAATATTAACTAAACATGTAGATGATTCAGATACGTACATTCATCAAAAATAATAGAACAGTGCTTAAAAAAGGACCATATGAAGAATGATAGTACAATTGATATGAAAGATGCCACAGGAAGACTATCCATCCATGACTCATGTTAAAGATTTCTTGTCATCCCAAGATATAGATAAGGTGCAACGTAAAGCTTGTGAGATTTTTATAATTTTGGGTCCCATTTCTAGGATAATCACATCCTAGATATTGTTTTGAATTAGATGACAAGTTCCAAGTTCAACTTACAGTTATTCTGTAATGACCGTATAAATGATTGGCCTAAACATATGTTTGTATACTCAGGTTTCTTATATATGAACCATGTGCATAGAATTGTGTTAACTGATCTCTGTTACCTGATATTGACCCACTGCCAGCAGGCCTATTCAGTACCCTGACGGGTTTATCTTGGTACCATGCAAGCATAGCTCCGCAGCCAGCGAGCCTGTTCAGTACCCCGACGGGTTTACTTGCATTTACCTAGCTTCCTTGTTTAAATTTTTACTTAGCATGGACCCACTGCCAGCGATCCTGTTTAGTACCCCGGCAGGTTTGCTTCGTATAATGACGTGTGTGTGTATATATATATTTTAAGGAAGCCGGTTGGCACTAGAGTGTGCTAAGCTTGCTAAACACATAATTCAAAATATTAGAACGAACATTTATGAGCAACTTTATTAATAATGGCCAAAGTTCAAGATCATGTCAAAAGATAATAACCTAAAGCTATTCTTTGATCTATATCTATCTTTTCATAAGAAATTAGTAATGTTCCCCACAAAAATAAAAACATCATTCACTTCTAAGCTACCTTTAAAAGACTCTTTAAGAGACAAGTTTTGATAATGAATCTATGGATGAGCTAGTGACCCATAGGTGTAGGATAAAGATTTCTAGAGATCATAATGATGAAAGTAGGTCTTTTAAGCAATTGTTCTAAGAATAAATCTGAAATGTGCATGTCTGAATCAAATACTATATTCAGAATCATAAAAGAAATGGTTTGAAATAACATAAAGAAAACTTTATCTTTTGCTTAAAGAAATGTCAATTTCAAATAATTGAAAGAGAAGGGGGTAGGATATATATTGGAAAATTCTTTTAAGCACTTCCCTTCTGCGAATAATATCACATGAGCTGATTACAAAGATAGGGTTCTTGTGATTAGGCTGCAAAACCACTTATCAGATGATTCATATATTTATTCAAAACAAAACAAAACATATGTACTAAACAAGTCATGTAGAATTTTTGAATTTAACTAAAGGGAGAGAGTCTTCCTGTTTTGACTAACAAACTTCTTATGAACCGATCATAATAATTTTCCCTGTAAAAATTCAATCAGTCGTTAGAAATGACTATTATTATTGGAAACAAAAACATATTTACATATATACAAAGGAAGATAAACCAAAATAATTCAAGGACTAGGAGGAGGAGGAATGACTTCCGCTTCTACCAGTTCCATTTCTTCCAGTTGTAAGGCATTTTGTACAAAGTCTTGTTTAAATATTGGTTGATGATAAAGTCTAAGTCTATGTCCATTTACAACAAAGGAAATTTGAGAATCATCAATTGTCTTAATTTTAACATATCCATTATCAAAGGCTGTAACAATTTCATATGGACCCATCCAACGCGTGGTTAATTTACCTTTAAAGTTTTTTTATCTTGAATCAAAGAGTAATGCCCAGTCTCCAGTTTTGAATTGTTTTTGTTTAATGTATCTACCATGCCACTTTTTACGTTGATTTTGTATTAAGATTGTGCATTGAACAACATCTTGCCTAATCTCGTCTAATTCATTTATCTATAGGATTCGTTGACTCTGTGCTTCTTCTAAGTTCATCCCTAATTGTGCAGCCATACGAAAGGTTTTGACTTGGAATTCAATGGGTAAAAGAACTTGTTTACCATAAACGAGTTCATAAGGTGTGTGGCCAGTGGTGTTTCTCCAAGTTATTCTATAAGCCCATAAGGCTTCTGGGATCCTATCTGCCCAGTCCTTGTGATGTAACTGGATAGTCTTGGTAAGGATAGCTTCTAATACTTTGTTTGTGCTTTCTACCTGACCATTTGCTTGAGGATGATATGGCGATGATTTGCAGTGTCTAATACCATATTTATCAGTAAGCTCTTTCATTAATTTGGAGCTAAACTAAGATCCTTGATCAGTTACAATTTCCCTAGGTACACCCAATCAGGTAAATATCTCCTCATAAATGAATTCTACCACAAATTTCTCTGTGGCTCAGAATAAAGATTTAGCTTCCACCCATTTGGTGACATAATCTGTACAGACTAGGATGTACTTATTCTTGCGAGACATCGGGGAAATTGGTCCAACGAAATCTAGAGCCCATTTTTCAAATGGCTCAATCATAACTTGGGGTTGCAAAGGCATCTCATCGGATGCTGTAGGTCTACCCATTCTTTGACAACTATCACATCCCTTGACATATTTGGTAGCATCTTTAAAGATGCCTGGCCAATAGTACCCAGAGTGCAATACTCTGTATGCCATTCTTTTATCAGAAAAATGCCAACCTCAAGGTCCACCATGACATGCATGTAGGATCTCTGCCATCTCGTCCTCTCGTACACATCGTCTAATAATAAGATCAGGACCAGTATGAAAGAGATCATTGTCTACCCAAGAATAATTGGAACTTTGAACTATGATCCTACGTTTCTCAGGTGGGGAGAGATGGTTAGGTATCTTTCCAGTTGCTAAATAATTGGCTATATCCGCAAACCATGGGGTTCGAACCGATACAGCGAACAAATGTTCATCTAGGAAGCTATCATCAATAGAGCTGGCATTGTCATCAACTTGAATCTGAGAGAGAAAATCAGCTACTACATTCTCTCGACCGGGACGATCAACAATGGTAATGTTAAATTCTTGCAACAAAAGAAGCCACCGAGTCACTCTGCCATTAGTGATGGGTTTATTCATTAAAAACCTAATGGAGGAGTGGTCAGTGTGTATAAAAATTTCATATCCTGTGATATAATGACGAAACTTGTTGATGGAGTAAACTACTGCTAAAAAATCCTTTTCCGTAATAGTGTACTTTGATTCTGCAGGAGTCAAATTTTTACTGGAAAAATAAATGGCATGTGATGTATGTCCCTCTTTCTGACCTAAAACTGCCCATATATATATGTCAGAAGCATCCATGGATATATGGAAAGGAAGGGACCAATTTGGGCCCCTAAGAATTGGTGCCACTGATAGCTTGGCATTCAAAGTTTTGAAGGCTTGTTGACATGGTTCAGTCCATTGAAATTATGTGTCTTTCATAAGTAGTTTGAACATCGGTGCGGCTATTTTAGTGAAATTTTCAATGAAACGTCTATAATAGCCGGCATGGCCAAGAAAACTTCTTACTTCCTTTGGATTTTTCAGAGGAGGAAGATTAAAAATGATCTCGATCTTGGCGGGGCCTACTTTGATACCTTGAAGAGAAACATGATGTCCCAGGACTATGCCCTCAGTCAGTACCATCTTACATTTTTCATGACTCAGAGCTAAGTTCGTTTCTTGGCATCGAATAAGAACTGTTTCGAGGTTATCAAGGGCTTCTTGGAATGTATTACCATAAACTGTAAAATCATCCATATAAACTTCTACACAGTCATGTATGAGGTCAGCGAAGATTCCTAGAACTGCATGCTGGAAACTAGCAGGTGCATTACACAGGCCAAATGGTAATACTCGATAGGCATACGTCCCCCAAGAACAAGTGAAAGTTGTCTTGTCTTGATCCTCAAGTGCTATTAATATTTGATTGTATCCGCTATAGCCATCAAGGAATGAGAAATATTGTTTCCCTGATAAGGTGTCTAACACCTGATCGATAAAAGGCAAGGGGAAGTAGTCTTTAAGAGTGGCCTTGTTCAGTTCTCGAAAGTCAACACAGATACGCCATTTCCCTGTGACTTTATTTGGAACTACCACTAGAGGAGAGACCCATTTACTGTTGGAAATTGGGTAAATAAATCCAGCATTAAGGAGCTTTTGTAGTTCGTCTTTTACTATGTCCTTTAGTGTTGGGTTCATTCTTCTTTGGGGCTGCCTAATAGGAGGTATGGTCGAGTCTGTGTAAATGTGATGGATACAAGTATCTAGGTGTATACCTTTCATATCGGTATACTCCCATGCAAATGCTCCAGTTTGACTCTTGAGAAATTTTAGTAATTGTTTTTGTTGATTCTCATCTAAACCTGCATTTATATGCAGAAATTTATCAGAACTAACCTCGCATGGTATGGTATAAGATCCTAGATTTTCTTTGATTGCAAAGACATAGGGTGTACTTGTGAATTTTGATAGGCTCATATTTTCTTGGAATTCATCTCCAAAGATATGGTCAAATTGGGAAAAATATTGAGGAAAATCTATACAGGTCGTGGAAGAGAAAAATTGGTTCAGCACGTTCTCGATGTTCTGTTCTTGAAGTGCCTAGGATAAATCACTAACAAGGGAGAGTTCTTCCAAGTTTTCATCTCTAAAAGGGCAATCTAACCAAAATAAGTTTTCAGCTATTGGCTGAGCTAGTGGATATAAGGCTAGTTTTCTTGTAGAAAACCCATAAAAAATAACCATCTCTCCATCCCTACATCCTATAAATGCATTGGCAGTAGCTAACCAAGGTCTTCCCAAAATAATGGGGTGACCTTTGGAAGGGTCTTTTGATTTAATAACCATGAATTCCATAGGATATTCTCAAGAAGCTACTGATACAGTGATATCATCTAAGATCCAAGCAGGTTGCACCATCGTGCGATCTGCTAGTTCTAGCATTGTTGGAGTAGGGCAGAGGAATTGTCCTAAATTGAGAGTCTCGACAACTATGGTAGTCATTAAATTGATAGCAGCTCCTAGATCAATAAGTGTATTTCCTATGGCGGTGTTATTAATAATAATAGTCACCACAGGATTGCCTGGGTTGGAATATTTTGGAATTCTACGTTGATTTGCTATACAATCTGATATCTCTCCTATTACATGAATTGTCAGAGGGTCCTTTTTTTTTTTCCTGGTCTCTTAATACAGAGTTCATTTATTACCTTGCTATAGATTGGAATATCCTTAATGGCTTGTAACAAAGGGATCTTAATGCAAATATTTTTCAATTCGTTAATGATATCGTACTCTGGATAAGTTATGGGTTTCTCTATTATTAGACGCTCCGGATATGGGGGTGACTTTTCTCTTGAAATTACTTCTTTACGTCGATGGTCGTGTGCTGAAGGTTTAGAAACAACCATATCTTCAAGAATGGCATTATTCAAAACTTCAATATGTATGTCTTCTTCATTCTCTTCTTGAATAACAACTGATGACTTGGGCTTATCTTGGACAACCCTTCCAGACCGCAGTTGTATCTCATGTATTGGTGCGTTCAAAATAACGTATGATGGAAGAGGTAACAAACCAATGCTATTAAGAGCTTGGGTTGGTTTGTTGTTAGTATTTGGTATCGGTTGTGCAGGTAATATTGTGGGTCTTGGAGGATTCATGTTTTGGAAATGATGAGGTTGATTAGGGATAGGGGGTAGTGAAGGAGATACAAATCTAGGCAGAAGTTGCTGAATATTAGGTGGGTAAGGATAGTTAGGCATAGGAGGAGGTGTTTGAGCATAGGATTTCCGTCTCCATCCATGTGGCCATTGCTGCTGTTGAGCATTCTGAGGAAGGTACTGCGGTGGCCAATTCTGCCAACCCAAAGTGTTCCATTGTTGAGAGGGTTGATAAGGATAGTAATAGGGTGGAATTTGGGATGAATATTGATATGATGGTTGATCTCTAGGTTTCCAAGGCCTCCTAGAAGGTTCACCAAATTTTCCACTCTTGTATACAGCTTGCAATCCGGGCAACGATGGAAAATCATTGGTTGGATGTTCTTCGGTACAAAGGTGACAGACTGAAACATTATTTAATGGACATTCTCGTTGAGGATGTTTACTTCTACACCTAGGACAGAAAACAATCATTGCTGCATGCTCTTCATCCTGTCTCTTTTTAGCTTGTAGTGCATCTAATTGGGAACCCATGGCTCCTAGAATATCTGTTTTGAAAATTTCCAATAGGTTTCCCAATTCTACCCTTATAACTCCACCAGGACCAGATGTGTTTCCTTTGGGGTTTCTAACATAAGATTCTCGAAAGTGTCTTCCACCTTTCCCTCTGCTCCTAGAGTAATTCCGACATAGTGAACAAATCTTTGCAAAATATTTGTGAGAGATATCTCCTACTACCATGAGATTCCTACATAGTTCACAAGAATTATTCTGAGATTCCTTTGAGGAAGATTGTTCTTACTGCATCTTCTCGAAGATCACTATATTTAGATTTGTGTAACACATACTTAAACCTCTCGAGATAGTCTTCTAAGCTCTCGTCTTCAAGTTGTTGAATTTTAAAAATGTCATTGCGAGAGTCTTTGGGTCTACAGTAATCCTGATATTTCTGAAGAAATGCATTCTTCATGTCTTCCCAAGTTTTAATACTAGATTCTCCTAATCCCATGAACCATCGAAGAGAAGAATCTTTTAATGTGGCAGGAAAGAGTTTTAGTTTTTGGTCATCTTGTAGGTAACTATAACTCCTTCACAAAATGTCAAATTCGAACATGAATGTGTCTGGGTCCTCACTACTCTTCCCATAGAAGGTTGGTAGTGAGGAGGGAGGGATGTTTTACATAGTAACATCTTGTGCAGTGTCTAATATAGGGAACCCAAAGGTACCTTCAGTTCTAACTTCTCCATCTTCTTCAACTTGTCAGACATGATCTTCATTTTCATCCCCCATGAATATTTTGTTACCAAAGAGAGAGAATCTAGGTGGCTCCTTCCTTGGTGAATATGGGATGTCCCAACGTTCTGTTTCAGGAAGGGTATTCTTCTTTTTAGGAGGAGAATGATGAGCTACGTGGGAATCCAGTTTTGGAGATACTACTGTTGTCGTGTCAATCTGTGAGATAACGATGTTTGTAGAGCTCCCAAAAAGAGCATCTACTTGTGCAGGATTGACACAATCTACCAAATTTGGACCACCTACTATTGAAAAAGTAGTGTCTTTGGGATTTTGGATTAATGGAGGGTTAAGAAGTTCCAAAATTTTATCCTTCTGAGTTTCCTCTTGTCTAAGTTCAGTCTCAGTATGAGCTTGAGGTTCTTCTAGTGGAATTTCTTTATGAACGGACTGTTCTAATGTCCCTATAATTTCCATTAAAATGTTTCCAGAAAAGGTTTCTTTAGCCTTCCAAGTAGGACTATCCCCTTTAGGTGTCTTCCGATACCTTTCTACTGAGTTAGTAGTTGGGGTGGCACGCCCCCTGATGAGTCCAAAATACAGGTATCTGATAGGCCTTTCCCCACAGCAAAAACACAAGAAAGGAAGATGAAATACACTTGCTTTATGGGAAAAATGATTTACCTTGATTATTTAATGAAGTTGTTTAAGAGATTATTTCTGTTATGTTTTGAAAAGCGTTGTATGAGCTAATTGCATGACAAATGAGTTTGAATAAGCAGGTATAGGTGCACTAAAGGACAACGCGCAAATCAAGTGAAGAACTGAAAGAACATCACCAAACTCAATGCCTTTTTCCTGATCTGTAGAGAACAAACTCCTGTTCAAAGAGAATCGACATTTAGACATTTTGTTAGGTTAAGCATTAGAATTATATAAATATGGACCTCTCAGGTAGCAAGAGGCTCCTGCTACTATTTTGGAGAATTATTGTTTTACATTTTATACCACCGAGACAGTTGTGTTACAGACTTGGTTTTAAACTATGAAGTTCCTATTTTAATTAAAGACTTGATGTTACTTGCAATTCAGTGTTTATAAGTTCCTTTCACTCCTAAGTACGGGCTGGAGAGGGCCCCTCCAACACGTAAGTAAGGAGATCTCACTGTTCAGGTATTTCTCATGGTGTATTTTACATTGACTGAATTTATATTGCAGATGAGAGTATTTTAAATAAGTCTTTAAATCACATGATCTGATTTCTGTAGCAGTTGAACCTTTTTTATTCCATAGTTCATTATAACGCACTATGTAGTTTGGTAATGCCGTGTCTGCATTTCTGTAGCGGCATTCTGCCGAGGCATAATTTAACACCTATTTCTCTATGTACTTACATTTACTTATGAAGTAGTGATCTAGATCTTAAGCCTATGTCTTCATTTCATTATTTAGAACTGCTCATAGAGATTGATTTCTTCCAGTATTTATTGGTTACATGATGACATTCACTCCTTAATGTTTTGATTAAAATTGCAGCATTAGATAATGGCATTCCGAGTTTAACTTTAGCATTAGATTATGTTAAATCAAACTTCGAGTTTTATGCATTCGATTTACAGTAACTACTACTTAAAGTTAGAGATCAAGCTTTCATTACGTAGAATAGATCTGTTATGTTTTCAGTACTCAATTCCATAGTATAATTTTTATTGCTTTCAGCAAGTTAATTCTTAAAGATATGCTTACTGTTTCCTGCATTTGATTTCTTAGACATAGATTTCCTACTTTTAGTACTTGAATTTCTTAGCATAGGAATTTCACCTCCATAGATTAAACAATCTTTTTTTACAGTTTATTGAATCACCTTTTAGGCAACTCTTAAAAACATTGATACAAACACCCAACTTCGAAAAAGACTATCCTAGAGAACACATATAGTGCATGCACCTCTGAAGTTTGTATGTCCCCCAGGTTGATAATTAAAGTAGGATCTTAGTCCAGCTGCCCTTATTAGGCATCCATTCTGAGAGCTCACCACTTTTTGGCGCCGTTGCTGGGGAGGTGCTCAATCTTTTAGGAGACATCTTCAAAAGCGAAAAAAGATCACATAAAAAGAAAAGAAAAAAACACATAAAGATTCCACCAATGAATGCCTCGTCGGCAAAGGGATAGGTTTGGACGCTTTCTGCCTAGGCGTCCCATGAGCAATAACGGTAACAAAAATTCTGACCACTCTCAGTTTGGATCCCCAAACTTTGGAAATGAAACTGATTCCACATTCGATCCAAACAGAGACAACTTCTCTAATGGTTCCATCTCAAACACCACTATGGTTGGTGAAGAAGAGGAACCCAGGGAGCTTTTCACCTTTCCCATTAGCATACCTCTTGGAGATGCCAGGATGAAGAATATCAACCCTAACAATCTTCCAAACTTCCATGGATTGACTTCAGAAGATCCTGACACATTCCTATTTGAGTTTGAAGTATGTAGATCTTTTGATTATACTACAGATGCACAAAAGCTGAGGCTTTTTCCCTCCACACTAAAAGATTTATGACTTAGATGGTTCATGAGTTTAGAAGGAAATAGTATTTTCAACTGGGATCAAATGAAACAGGCATTTCTAGAAAAGTATAGGGACTACTGCAAAGCAAAGGATACAAGGGATGAAATATTTAGGATGCAGCAGGGAGACCGTGAATCCTTAGAAGATTATGCCCAACGGTTTCAACTCAGCTACAAACGAGCTAACCATTGCACCCTAGACCTTGAATCGCTGAAACTTGTCCTTCTTAGGGGGATTAAAGAGGAGAATTTTGAGATCTTAAACCTCTTGGGAGATGGAGACATATTTCAGAAGACTTATGACCAAATACTACAGATCTTCAAAAACCATTCTAGGTCTAGGAAAAGCAAGAATGGGACAAGAGATACACATCTACCCATAGGATCCTCATCATCTTCAGGACCCAATCTTACAAAATCTGACTTAGGAAACCTGTTAGATGACATGAAGACCGACATCTTACAATCTCTGGCCATGCAACTTGATGCGTTACAAATAAAAAAGAAGCAGGATGAAATTAACCAAGCCTTGGCAATATTTTGTCCTTGTTGTAGAAAGAAACATGAGAAGGGGCAGTGCACTTTAAACACCATAGAAATATGTGGTCTCTTCACTGACAACCACTCCACTGATAAATGTCCCCTCTTACCATCATGCAAAGTTGATTTTCAAGATCCCGCAGCTGAGGGAGCAATAGAACAGCTCTGTTTTATAAATCAGAGGAGGAATAATTTTGTTAGACCATATCAACTAAGCAATCAAGCCTACTATAATCAAGGACAGCCAAATTGGAACTCGGGACCAACTCCATGGCAAGCACATCCAAATCCAAACCAATGGCAACAGAATCAACAAACGTATCAACCATCCTATCAACAATCGTATTACCCATTGTCTTACCCTCAATACCCCCCACCTTTTTCTCCATCAACCACGAATTATGCAAATCAATACCCCCATCCATCAAATTGAAGGGCCCCATTACAAAAACCACTTATTATGCCACCCCCATAGACTCAACCACCCCCCATAACCCCCACCAATTCCATCCCAACCAATCCCAAACCCTAATAATAACAGACCTCCACAGCAGCAACATACTTATAATGTTGATATAACACAATTTCCTACCTATGTCATAGACACCATGGAAATAAACGAAATAAACCTCCAATCTGGAAAAACGTTGCAAAATACATCCCCATAGAATATACAACAACTTGAAACTCAAGAACAAACAACATAACCCTATGTTCAGCATCCGGATGAATGAAATATTCCTGAGGACGAAACCCAACCACTCCCACGCAACAAAAACCCTCCATTTCCAGAGAAACTTCTATGAAGTATGAAAGAAGAGGAAGAAAATACAATTTTAAATGAACTCAAGCACTTATACATCCAAATCCCCATTTTACAAGCCATAAGGGATGTGCCCGTCTGTAACAAATTTATTAGGGAGAATTGTCTGAAGAAACCTGGGAGGAGGAAACGTGACCCGCCAACCATAAATGTAGTGGGACAATTGGTTGATTTAATGCTGGATGTCATAATTAACCCTAAATATCTTGATCCAGGTAGTCCTATAGTGAATGTCACCATCAATAGCAAGCAAATAAATAAAATATTAATAGATTTGGGAGCTACGATCAACGTCATGACTAAGGAAACCATGCTATACATGGGACTCCAATCAATGGTCAGACCAACCACAACAGTACTCAAACTAGTTGACACATCCACTGTGAAACCCGAAGGGACGCTAGAGGACATTATGATCAATATTGAATCCTGGGAATACCCAGGTGATTTCATAGTCATTGAGGTCAAAAGTAAACTTAGTGGTTATCCAATCATACTAGGCAGACCTTGGTTGACAACTGTAGATGATTACATAGGTTTCCAATCAGGAAACATGAATATCACCAGTGGACTTGCCAGAAAGAAAATCACCATCTACCCACCAACAAGGAAATCTTCAGATTTAGAGTATCAAAATTGGACTGATGAAGGTAACGACACAACAAATCCAAACACACAACATGTCCTAACAATTGATGCTGCACTATCATTAAAAGCAATAGATGAAGATGGGCATATAGATAGCTTTATACCGAATGCATATTCTAACAATGCTGGTCTTGAAATTTTTTTCGACACAGAACAACAACAGGAAGGCGAAAGTTCAAGTCAGAACTTAAATAAGATTTGGGAAGAAGTACTACATCTAGTAGAAGAGCAATCAGAAAAAGAAAAGACAGTGGAAATCATGCCTGGGAAGCCAGTCAACATTAATTCCAATCTCAATCCAGAGCAAGAAAAGCAATTAATGAAAGTATTATCATAACAACATAAAGCTTTTGCATGGACATATGCAGACATGAAAGGTATACACCCTGATATATGCAAACATTATATTTACATCAAAGAGGGTTCTATCCCTATCAGGCAGCCACAAAGGAGATTGAACCCATCATTAAAGGACATTGTCAAAGTAGAACTACATAAGTTATTAGATGCAGGGTTCATATATCCCATCTCTGACAGCGAATGGGTCTCCCCACTGGTTATAGTACCTAAAAAAGGAGGCAAATGGAGAATTTGTGTGGACTACAAAGAGCTAAATAAAGCAACAAAGAAAGATCACTTTCCACTGCCATTTATAGATAAGGTTCTCGACACATTAGCTGGCAAGTATTTTTCATTTTTGGATGGTTTCAGTGGGTACAACCAAATTTTAATACACCCAGCTGATCAAGATAAGACAACATTCACATGTCCTTGGGGTACTTACGCATACAGAGTACTACCCTTTGGCTTATGCAATGCTCCAACAACATTCCAAAGGGCCATTCTAAGTATATTCTCTGATTTCATAAGTGATCAAATGGAAGTCTTCATGGATGACTTCACACCCTATGGACAAAACTTTGACCAAGCATTGAGTCATCTTGAATTGGTATTAAAAAAATATATTGAGATGAGCCTGTGCCTTAACAATGACAAATGCATAATGTTAATGGAAGAGGGCATCGTTCTAGGGCACCATATATCACAAAGAAGGATAGAGGTTGACCAAGCAAAAGTCTCAATAATCAAAATGCTGCCACCACCTGTTAAACAAAGAGATGTCAGAAGTTTCCTTGGGAAAACAGGGTACTACAGAAGGTTTATTGAAAATTATAGCCGAATTGCTGCCCCCATGTTTGCACTTCTCACAAAAGACACTGAGTTCATATGGACACACAATTTCATGACAGCATTTGAAAATCTCAAAGAGAAAACAATTACAGCTCCAGTACTCTAAGGACCAGATTGGGCACTACCATTCCACATCCACTATGATGCATCAGATAAGGCAATCGGATCTGTCCTTGGTCAAGAAAAAGAGAAGAAGCCCTATGCAATATATTATATCAGTAAGAATTTAGTAGGGGCAGAATTAAATTATACTGTAACAGAGAAGGAATTTTTGGCTATCATACATGCCATTAATAAATTCAGGCACTATATCATTGGCTACCAAGTTTTTTTTCATATAGACCATTTAGCCATAAGATATCTAATGAACAAACCAAACACAAGTGCTCAAGTAATTCGATGGCTGCTACTAATTCAAGAATTTGACATCACAATTTTAGACAAGCCAGGTAAACACAATGTAGTGGCTGACTTTCTATCTAGGCTGACACATGGACAAGACAGTGAAGTAATCAACGACAGTTTTCTAGATGAGCACCTTTTTTCCATATCCATAAGAAACCCGTGGTTTGATGACATAGCAAACTATTTAGTGTCTGGAAAATTTTCAGAACATTACAGTTATAAGGAAAAGACAAAAGTAATAAGGCAAAGTGCAACATACAAATGGATAGAAGGCATGCTATTCAAACAAGGACCTGATCAAATACTCAGAAGGTGCATCAGAGAAGATGAAGTGCATGACATCATGCACGCCACTCACAATGAACCATGTGGAGGACACTATGCTGCAAAGAGGACAGCCTATAAGATTTTACAAACAGGATACTATTGGCCAACACTCCACAAGGATACTTATGAATATATTTCACATTGTGATGACTACCAAAGGATGGGAAAACCAACACAAAAAGAAGAAATGCCCCTACATCCATAGATTTCCTTGGAAGCATTTGAAAAATGGGGATTTGATTTCGTTGGTCCAATCAACCCACAGTCAAATCAGAAAAGCTACATCCTAGTATGCACTGACTACCTCACAAAATGGACAGAGGTAGTAGCACTTGCTGTAGCCAATGAAAACAACATAGCAAAATTCTTCACTGAGCAAATATTTCACAGGTTTGGAGTACCGAGAGAACTAGTATCTTATCAAGGCCCGCAATTCACATCCAACTTAATAGAAGACTTGATGAAACGAAACAATGTCAAGCACAGACAATCCTCCTCCTATCACCCTCAGGAAAATGGTCAAGCAAAAGTCACCAACAGAGAATTAGAGAGGATTCTGACAAAGACAATCCAACTCCACAAAAGAGATTGGGCTGATAGATTAAGTGAGGCAGTTTGGGCCTATAACACCACATGGAAGAAAACAACAGGATTCACACCTTATGAGTTAGTATATGGAAAGAAAGTCATGCTGCCAATTGAATTTGAAATAAAAACACTAAGAATTGTAGCAGAGTTGAACATGGAACTATCAGAAATACAACAAGAACGCATGCTACAATTGAATCAACTAGATGAGCAATGCCAACAAGCACTTGCCCACACAGTAATCATCAAGCAACAAAGAAAGAAGTGGCATGATAAGGACCTAAAGGATAAAAAGTTCAGGGAAGGTGACTGGGCTCTACTCTATGATTCCAGGTTTCATACATGCAAAGGAAAACTAACAACTAGATGGCTAGGACCTTACATCATTGAGCATATATATGAAAATGGAGCAATCACGATTATTACAATAGATGAACAACAGTTTCCCATGATAGTCAATGGACATCGGCTAAAACTTTACAAGAAACCATAATCAAAGGAAGAGTTTACACAGGTACTCTACCAGCAACAACTGATGCTGATAGAGAATATGGAGTTTTATTGAAAAAATGATGAAAAAAATAGAAAAATGAAAAAAATGAAAATATGAAAAAAGATGAAAAAGAAGAAAGAAAAATAAAAACGAAAAGAAAGAAAGAAAAATAAATATAGTTGAATGAATAATAGGCCAAATTACAGGGCCACATACATACCTATGAAGATGGAGCATTAAAAATTGCAAAGAGAAATATCAAGCAAAAGAAACATCAATATGCAAGGGAGCCAAAGAATTATCAAAACATCCACAGAAATCAAGCGAGCCAAAGAATTATCAAACATCCACAGCAATCAAGCGAGCAAGACATGTATTCAAGAGAGCCAGCAAAGATATCTACCACTACAGGAATAAATCAAAGCACAATGTTTAATCAACTATACCATTTGATCACGCGAGCCTACCACATCTTCAAGCAAGCCAGCACAGAACGAGATCAAACATCATTGTAGAGTTTTATCACAATGTCAAATCAGAAATGGAACGAAGTTCAAATGAAGGTGATACAACAATTTCAAACAAGCAAAAGAAAAATGCACACAGCACAAGTAACTACTGACATGCCAGAATTTACTATGGAACATGCCAAATCTACTACAAAATCCTGCACACACAACAATCGAGCAAACTCATCATCTCAGGTACGCTAAGGCATAACAAGGTAATCTCTAAACAAATTTGTTATATTCTTACGGTCAAATCATTATCCCCAAAACGGTTATTTTTTAAGATGAGGACAACTTTTCAATAAAGTTGGGGGGGAAAGGTTCAAATTACAAAATCATGATTGTACACCCCCGTCATATCAATAAATGATGAACCCGCAGAAACCACCATGTTTCCCAATAATCGGAGCAGAAGGGAAAGGTTCAGATTACAAAACCATGATTGCACACCCCCGCCATATCAGCAAATGATGAACCCGCATAAAACCACCATACTTTCCAATAATTAGAGTAGAAGTGCAAAAGTACAATCATGAAACGAAACAGAGGGCTTGGTTATGGAAAGAAAGGGATAAAGCGGCAAGTACACTGAGCAATGATGAGGTTAAGTGTGGGAAGGCACATTAAGTAAGGCTGTATAATCGTCCAAAGGACCAGTTCTTGCAAATGCGAACCTCTCAGAACTCTCAAGATACGAGGAACTGGAAGTAGTGTGGTCACTCAGCCAACAATTTAGATCCCGAGACTGTAATTGACCCCAACCAGTCGAGGTAAAAGCCACAATTCAAATTTTGGTTTTGTTGATTATAGAAGAGGTTCTAAAAATGACAAAGGGATTCAAGAAAAGTGAACCAGAGGAGCACAACGCCATCTACCAGAACCTGCGAATATTAACAACCATCCACAACGTGGGTTGGATGCCTTTCATCCTAGGATTGAAAGGGTACAATACAGGGGTGGCTCTGGAGTTTGCAAGAAATTTTAAACATATCAAAGATGAACAGTTCGTCACCCGAGTGAAGGGGTTACATATAAAGTTGGATGATGATGTGATTTCCAAATTCACTGGTCTACAGAAGGGTTTGCAATGGAGCATGGATGACCGGGAGGCAAACCATGAAGCAAAGATAGCATTCTTCGAGCAAGGAGAGGTCTATGACGAAGACAAAAACAGATTCAAAAGACTCTCCATGCCAGCACCATGGGAGGAAGTGGCTGTAATCGTTCAAAAGTACATCACATGCTCTGGTAGGTTAAGCTATGTCCCCATTTTCCATTTTCGTATTCTAGAGTTGTTAAGGCACAAGGCCCATCATCCACCAAATACCAACATTAGTATTCCATACTACCTGCTCCAATATCTAGCAGAAATGAGTAAGAAGGTGATTAAAGGTAAGGAGGATGCCTTAGCCCATCATGGGCTGATCAAATTAATCGTTTGTGAGGAATTAAAAGTGCAGATACTAGAGCTTTCTTGGGAAGAATTCGTTTTGGTATCCACTAAAGATGTTCAAAGAATGAAGGTACACCCATAGTTGGCGTATCCCTACCACCTGGAGCAACAAACAAAACCACCTCTACATCAGGGGCGAAGAGGAAAATTGACCTAGACAGTGTGGCTAATACCCTGGTGAAAATCAAGCATTCAAGAGATGAATCCCCCAAAACGAACCCAGGGATTCCTGCTAGTAATCAAGGGCCGAAGAGAAGAATTAAGAGATTCACACAAACATCCAGAATCCGAATTACCAAGGAAAAGAGTAGGGAACCCAGTCCCATAGTTCAAAATGTGTCAGATGAGGACGATGATCAGTGGGTAGATCAGAAGGATCCCACTACAGAAGAGGAGCAGGATGAGCAAGAAATGTAGGATGAACTAGAAGAACAGGAAGCAGAAGAAGAGCAGAATGAACAGGAAATGCAGGATGAACAAGAAGAATAGGAGGCAGAATAAGAATGGAATGAACAAGAAGAGCAAGACAACCCCCAGGGGAACCCTCCTGAGCACAATGAAAACCCTTGGGTCGTCAATCAGCTGGCGGAGGCACGGGAAGAATTAGAAAATCTCAGAAAGGAGCTGGCGACATTGAAAATTGAATCAGGAAGCCAGCCCACATCACCCCCATTCTCATCTGAGAAGACACAAATTCTAAAAATGCATCATGTAGGGGAGCTAAGACTGGATAAACAGAGAAATTCAACACTCAAAGAGAAACTGGCTGAGGCACAAGGTGATCTAGCCAAAAAGGACCGGGAGATTGTTCGACTAAGGGACACTTTGGCTACTACCATTAAAATATATGACCAACTATGGGACCTCAGGCCACCATTAGCAGTCTACGCAGTCTATCTACAAGAAAAATGGATCAAATTCCAGCTTCGAAGATTAAAACAGGGACTCCTGATAGAGATAAATTCCCCCGAAGAATTTATGGATGCATCTCTGAATGCCACAGAATTGGAGAAGGACCAATTAAGCGAATTTTTCTTACACAATTTTGTAGTCCCTAGCTCGCCCAACTAGTCACCAAACCCTTACATGGGCGATTTCCAGTTGAGGGCACTATGTTCATGGATGAATCACGAAATCAAATGAGCTTAGGACTACCAACTCTACGTTGCATCAAAATGGCAGACTCCCTTAATGATCAGGGCAAAGGCGACTCACCCTGAGAGAATAATTTACAATCATAGGATCCTCACCCAGGATGAGGAGTCCACTAATGAGAGATGGTACAGGGTGGCAAATGACCTTAAAAGAAGAGAACTCCACTCACCTCTCAGACTTAAGGATGCTCTTTTCAAAGCCAAGCTCTACAGAGAATCCCTAATAAAGAATCAACTAAGATGGATTGGAATGAGGCTGAATCCCCCATTCTTCCTTCCCCTGCTTATTAAGAAACAGATCAATGAAGAAGAAGAAAAAAGAGCATGGGTCAAGGAGAATCAAACCATGGGCTACCATAGGTAGGCAGGGATTCCAAGGGTTTTAACATGGGACATGAGAGAGGTCATCGACGAGCCGAATCTGTCACCCAAGGATGGGTGAATCCTTCAAGTATGGGGGAGAATGATGAGTCCAAAATACAGGTATCTGATAGGCCTTTCCCCACAACAAAAACACAAGAAAGGAAGATGAAATACACTTGTTTTGTGGGAAAAATGATTTACCTTAATTATTTAATGAAGTTGTTTAAGAGATTATTTTTGTTATGTTTTGAAAAGCGTTGTATGAGCTAATTGCATGACAAACAAGTTTGAATGAGTAGGTATAGGTGCACTAAAGGACAATGCGCAAATCAAGTGAAGAACTGAAAGAACATCACCAAAATCAACGCCTTTTTCCTGATCTGCAGAGAACGAACTCCTATTCAAAGAGAATCAGCATTTAGACATTTTGTTAGGTTAAGCATTAGAATTATATAAATATGGACCTCTCGGGTAGCGAGAGGCCCCTGCTACTATTTTGGAGAATTATTGTTTTACATTTTATACCACCGAGACAGTTGTGTTACAGACCTGGTTTTAAACTATGAAGTTCGTATTTTAATTAAAGACTTGATGTTACTTGCAATTCAGCGTTTATAAGTTCCTTTCACTCCTGAGTACGGGTTGGAGAGGGCCCCTCCAACACGCAAGTCAAGAGATCTCACTATTCAGGTATTTCTCATGGTGTATTTTACATTGACTGAATTTATATTGCAAATGAGAGTATTTTAAATAAGTCTTTAAATCGCATGATCTGATTTTTGAAGCAGTTGAACCTTTCTGATTCCGTAGTTCATTATAACGCACTCTATAGTTTGGTAATGCTGTGTCTATAGTTCTGTAGCGGTATTCTGCTGAGGCATAATTTAACACCTATTGCTCTATGTACTTACATTTATTTCTTAAGTAGCGATCTAGATCTTAATCCTATGTCTTCATTTCATTATTTAGAATTGCTCATAGAGATTGATTTCTTTCAGTATTTATTGGTTACATGATGACATTCACTCCTTAGTGTTTTGATTAAAATTGCAACATTAGATAATGGCATTCTGAGTTTAACTTTAGCATTAGATTATGTTAGATCAGGCTTCGAGTTTTATGCATTCAATTTACAGTAACTACTCCTTAAAGTTAGAGATAAAGCTTTCATTACGTTAGAATAGATCTGTTATGTTTTCAGTACTCAATTCCATAGTAGATTTTTTACTACTTTCAGTAAGTTAATTCTTAAAGATATGCTTACTGTTTCCTACATTTGATTTCTTAGACATAGATTTCCTGCTTTCAGTACTTGAATTTCTTAGCATAGGAATTTCACCTCCATAGATTAAACAATCTTTTTTTTACAGTTTATTGAATCATCTTTTAGGGAACTCTTAAAAACATTGATACAAACACCCAACTTCGATAAAGACTATCCTAGAGAGCACATATAGTGCCTGCACCTATGAAGTTTGTACGTCCCCCGGGTTGATAATTAAAGTAGGCTTTAGTCCAGCTGCCCTTATTAGGCATCCATTCTGAGAGCTCACCACCCCCCGTATAAGTTAGTAGATATTTTAGCAAGGTCTTTAGTGAGAGAACTAGTTTTAATAAATCTACCTTGTGAATCTCTATACCTATTCATGAAAACAAATTGAAACTTAAAATAAATTATGACTGCATAACTACTACTGCTGGGTTTTGGGGATGCCTGTTATAATAGATGCGCAGGTTCTTACCTCTCGTCTTACTGCTCACCCGCCACCATCCTAATCTAAGTTTTAAAGAAGAGAACTTAATTTCTAAAAGGAAAGTTCAACTTATATATGATTGAATTCTACCTATCTTCTACAACTCCCCGACAACGGAGCCAAAATGTTGGGTGTGTGAGATATCTCAAATAAAACACCTAATATTTAATTATCGACCAGGATTGGTAATCTTAGAGTTGAGGAAAAATATATGCTAAGGTAGAATAGTACCTAATTTTTCCGGTTTGTCAAACCTTCAAAATGTTTAATAAAGAAAAGATTGAAAGAACTTTCAAAATGAAAAACTGAGTCAAACTTCAAAAAAGCAATAAGGGGACTAAATCAAATCTAACCAAACAACCGACTAGAATAGTATCAAATTATACTACTCTGCTGCATAAAATGACGGAAAGGAATGGAAAAAGAACTGATAGCCAAATAAGAATTGCTAGGGAGATCTTGTAAATGTAAATAATTTTAGAACTGAACTGCCTAATTTCAGATAGAGAACAATTGCAAATAAACTATCTAGGAGATAATTGAAATTGATGAGAAATTACATAAATGGAAACTATACTAATCAAAATAAATTACGAGCTAAATAATTTCAACAACTAGCTCAAGAAGAAAACATCTATTCCCATGTAATAGGAACAGGAGTGAATGTATCGTAATGACTTTCGAATGTAATAGCGAAACAAAACGGAAGTAAATCTAATCTAACTTCAATAAAGAGATGTAAACTACAAAGAGAGAAGTTACAATTAACTTTAAACATTCTGATCTATCTATTATCCATGAGCAGATATAAAACTAACTAAACTTGATTCGGAAGCAAGTAGAAAACTGGATAAAGATATTCACTAATTACATGAAATGAAAAATCATTCTTATGATGAACAAATTAAAACTACTTAAGGAATGAAATTATTGACTATGATTTGAAAATGAACTATCTAGAAACAAATTGATGAATTTTGAGATAGCAACTAACTATCAAATCTGATACAAAAGCTTAATTTTGAAAGAAGGGTAGAAGAAGGTGAAGGAAAGAAATGTGGAAGGAGGAAATAATAAGAAAAACTTAGTTAAAAACTATGTAATATAAAATCAATTTTAAATAACACCTAGAACTGTAAATTAGAGGCAAGAAGTATTATATCTAATAAGCAGGAAAGGCTGGAATCTAAAAAACATAAGACTAATGCAGAAAGGGTAAAAAGTCTGAATGACGATCCAAATGCCAGTCTGAATGGCGGTCTGAATGACAGTCTGAATGGAGGAAAACAAGTTAAGCTAAGGAAAAAAAGAGTTTTGGATGATTTAATTACCAGTTGGCTTTATGCAAATGATCCTACAGTGCAAAGGAAGCAAGGGAGAGATTATTTAGAGGCTAAGTTAATAAGAAGCTATCTACTCTAATCATTATCTAAGAGGAAGAATGGTTCTATGAGATGTAGGAAGAAGGTTAATATAGAAGAAAAGAGAGAGAGTTAACCTACAGCTACAGGAAGGAAACTAACAGAGAGGAAGAAGTTGAGACTAATGCTAACCATGGAGGAATTGATAGCAGTTTCTAATTATATTGAATGATGGAGGAAAGAAAGGCTGAAAGCAAACTACAACTTATTAAACTATTGGTCGACCATTTCCTAATTCATAAGAGAAATTATATTATCAGCAGAAACACTAATTCCAGAGAAATTGCTATATCCGTGTCCGGATAATGCTATATCCGTGTCCGGATATACTCCGTGATTATTCAAGCGAATAATCCTCCAATGGAAAATAACTCCATTTGATAAAATAGATAATATATAATTGATAATGGATAAGATGATGATTTAATAATTTACAATGAGGCTCGCTTTTATAAGCTTGAGCGTGTATAGTGAAGGGTTACACCGTTTCACTTAATAATTAATAACTTTAATTAACATATATATAATATTCATAGCATTGCCACTCTCTTAGAAAGGCTTTGTCCTCAAAGCCTTATAATCTTGTCTCACTGTTCTTTGCGATGTCATGGCTGATGAAACATGTCGATACGAACTGCTAAGTGTAAAGCATAACTTCCGATACATCGACGGATCAATCCATCCCAAATTGATTTGTTGTGGACTGATGGGATTTCCTACTGATATGTCGTTAGGAGATTTGATCACATTAGTACCATTATTTTTCGACATTTCCCACTTTTTCAAATATCGGTTTTTATGGTTGGGGTGTCGATAAGGAACTTTCACGATGTCATTTTCGTTTACAAATGTCGCCTTTAGATCATTGATCTGAGTTGGAAGTTGTATTTTCGTCTCTTGAGGATTTAAGTTTTTGTTCTGTATCTTTTCCAACTTGTTTTCTAACTGCCTATTATCATTTTGAAACTTCTTAATCAATTCGACTTGCGATTTTCTGTCATCTTCAGATGTCTTAAGTTGTTCCTTAAGATCTTCATTATGAATTCTGATACAACTATTTTCTTCCTTTTTGTCTAGAAGTTTCCCTTCAATGTCGTTCAAAGAGTGTTCTATCTTCCGACTATTTTTCAACTTCTTAATTTTTGTGACTAGTATCTTGTTATGATTTCTTAGTCTAAAAATTTCTTCAGCATTGTTAGATAATGCTTTATTACTCTTCGCGATCTCTGACTTCTGTGTCTTTTTAGAGTCGTCATTTTGTTGTTGAAGAACTTTTATCTGTTGTCGACACTGGCCGACCTCTGATTCTTGACTTTCTAATATATGTCGTAACTGCATTAGTTCTTCATCTTTGTCGCTAATGATTTTGTTCAAGCGAATTATTTCTGCTTCGTAATTATTTATTTCCTTCTTTATATCTTGATTTCCTAACCTCTGATTGAATTTATTTTCGGCTTTTAATTCATCAATTTGCGCATACAATTTTTCTATATGCCTTTCCTGGTCAGAGATTTTTATTTCATTGTACCTTTCTTGTAATTGAATTCTTATTTCTGAACTGTTATTTATGTCGCGCAATTCTTCATTGTCTTTTTGATAACGCTTTAACTTGGCTTCTAATTTCTCTCGCAAATCGGCTTCCATGGTGTCTGTCTTCTTCGACGGTGGAATGATTTCTTTGATTTTGATTTTTCTGATAATAGCGCGTCTCGACTTCTTGATGATTGCTTTGAATTCTTCTTGATTTGTTCTTGACTTGATTTCTTTGATGATAAGTATTCTTCGACTTCTTTGATGATAAGGAGTCTTGCTTGGACTTTGTCTTTAATTTCTTCTTTGACTTGGTCTTCTTTGGCTTGAATTTGCTTTGTTTCTTCAAGCAATTCTTATTTCAAAAGAATTGATTTTTTTTTCTTGATAATAATAATTATTATTAAAAGCTAATAATAATATTATTATTAATAATTTTTTGTTTGTTTTTTGAAATGTTATATAGTATGATAACAATAATTTTTTTTTATTTTTTTTTTTTCAATAGTAATAACTATTGTTAATTCTAAGAATTAATGGCCAAAAAAATAAAATATAATAATAATAATAATTGAAATTAATATTATTATATGTTTTTATTTTCTCATAAGGTCACAACTATAATAATAATAATTTATTATTATATTGTAATTATTTTGTTTTGACCTAATTTGAATTAGGGTTTGTGTGTATAGAATCGTGGTGGAGTGATGGACGTGGGGTAGGGGTGGAGCGACGGAATGGAGGTGGCGGAAGGGGGGTCGAGGTGGTGGCCGACAGAGGCTGGAGTGGGAGCTGGGAAGAGAATTCCGGTGGAGGACGAGAGGCGTAGGCAGTGGTTGGCCGGGAGCAGAGGACGGAAGGGTGTTGGGAATGGTGACGGCCGAGGGAGATGGGACGACGGGGGAGACGACCGGAGGAAGGAGGGCGCAGCCGTTGTGGTAGGTGGAAGGAAGAGGAGGACGGATGAGGTGGAGGGTGGACGAGGTTGGAGATGGACGCGCAGGCGTGGGAGGATGCAGGCGGAAGTGGATGGCGTGGAGTGTTAATGGGTTGGGTGGAAGAGTGCAGCGTGTGGGAGAGAGCGCGGAAAGAGAATGGAGAGGGCGGGAGCAGGGATTGGCCGGGAAGGCAGAGGGTAGCAGGCGTAGGTGGGTGCGTGAGGATGAGAGGGAGAGCAGCAGAAGAATAGGGTGGATGTGGAGAGTCGAGCACGTGGAGGGAAGAGTTGTGAAGGTGGGGGGTGTTGACGGGAGCAGTGAGAATAGGCGGAAGAGAATGTGGCGGAGAGGAGAGATGTAGCGAAAAAGGAGAGAGATGTGAGGGAGAGTTCAGAAAATCTGGTTTTGGCCAAAGGCCACTTTATGGTCAAAGACCAAAATTCAGGGAAACCCTGGTTAATGGCTAAAAGCCCAAAGACAGCCAAAGGCCGGAATCTAGCACGAAGCTCTGATACCAATGCTATATCCGTGTCCGGATAATGCTATATCCGTGTCCGGATATACTCCGTGATTATTCAAGCGAATAATCCTCCAATGGAAAATAACTCCATTTGATAAAATAGATAATATATAATTGATAATGGATAAGATGATGATTTAATAATTTACAATGAGGCTCGCTTTTATAAGCTTGAGCGTGTATAGTGAAGGGTTACACCGTTTCACTTAATAATTAATAACTTTAATTAACATATATATAATATTCATAGCAGAAATGAAGGACATAACATATACAGGAAGAACAAGATTAATTACACACACAAGAAAACAAATTAATTATTTTGCAGAAAACAAAGTACAGAAAAACAGAAACGAAACCTCCGGTTGATGAGGGGCCCTTCCTAGCAATCAGAGGGGAAACTAAATCAGTGCGCTACTACCAGCAGAGCATCAATGAACTGCTACTTCCATTAACTTGAGAAAATTACAGAACTCTGTCTTCACACTATCTACGACTGGAAATCCTTGAGATAAGACTGAAGAACTAGCTAGACTAACTCCGTTTTTCTTATGTGAGCATCTATTTATAAGTTACAAAATAGGTGAGAGGGTCGACGGAGTTGACCTCTCTAATAATAGAGGTGTTTAAATGACTGTAACTGTTGATTGAATGGTACATGCCAATGCATGGAGCATCTATCCAACTTACACGGGGTTGTTTTCTTCACGCAGGTGTTGCATCATCGATCTACCTTGGACGTGGACCAAGCTGAGTATTGACGGACTGATCGTGGGCAGACGACCTCCTTCCAGAACAATGGCGTGAATGAGCACGAACAAGTATGCATGATCCCAGGCTGAACGAGCAAGAGAGTCGGCATTTGAAGCAACGATGTGGACATGGGATTATGTTGGCAATATGAGCATGAACAAGATGGACTCCTTCCAGAACGATGGCGTGCAAGAGCTGAGCAGGCATGCGTGATTCCCGTCCAAGTGAACAGGAGAATCGGTGTTTGGAGAAATGATGTGGGCATGGTGATGCGTTGGAAAGCCTAGCGAACTTAGGGACAAATCTTCTAGAGCAAAAACTCATCAACCATCAGCACCACGTGGCTAACAGAACCCACGTGCCCTTCTCTGCATTCAGCGATCTGAGACATGTCAACCATGGATTTCGCGGGCTGAACGAGAGGGTGAACAATGAGTTGAACGCGTTTAAGATTAGCACGTAGCACATAGTCTGAATGAAGGGTCATTTGCAAAATGTAGCCTGTCGATTAAAACATAAGTGTTAATTATGCCCATGAAATATCATTTTAACATACATAAACCATGATATAATGAAATATAAACAAGATTTGCGTAATAGGTAAATATATGCATACATGGACTGTTTGATGGGCTGAATGATAAGAAAACAACCTAATATAACAAAGAATGACAGAAACAACGCCATTTCGAGTAGATGGAATGATCAAAAATAGTGACAAAACGAACACCAACACTCTGATCCCTCTTTCTTGGGCCTATCAAATACTAGCTATAAGTGGTTGTTCTCAAAATAATGCCCCTGGGGTCTATGTTGATTGCAAGGAAACCAAGATGCCTCTTTGGAGAAGTGGTCCTCAAGCTCCCAAGGTAAGATCATGTCTTCATACCAACAAATGCTTGTTTTAAGCTTCCTCTTCTTTGTGCAACATGTTGTATGTGTCACTGTGTGTGAAATAAACATGATAATAAATAGTTGCATAATTTAGTGTGATTCAATCACTTTAAAATCTATATTGGTTGCAAGGTTTGATATTAGTTGTAGTATATAAATTTCAACATACTATGATCCTAGCTTCTACATTGGTTGTGGGATTTGATATTTGTGACAACATATAAATGCTTACATACTATGATAATCTCATTTTCATATTGGTTGCTAGGTTTGCTCCTAGTGGCAACATATAAATCTCAATATACTAGGATACTAAATATTGTTAATATTGTTTTTCTATCACTAAGGAGCTCAACAAATCATAGGTTAGCATCCATATATGCGAACACTTCAATCAATTATTGTATTAGCTTCGGAACCCAATTCTGTTGATGAATATTGGTTTCTATCATGTGGTAAATTCAGAATGTGTCAAAAACGTATAGTATGATATTGAAGTGAAATAACTGACCTCAACTTGGATTTGGAGCGATTGTCCTAAATGAACTTTGAATTTATGTTACTTTCATGCTAATAGTAGTTTCCATTATGATCATTCATCCAAATTACCTTTATTTCAATGACTTTCTAAATGTAGACTACTCATCTACAGATCTACTATCTTTGCAGTATCTCCCTTTCATTTCAGTACAAGGACCAAAAGGATTCTACAATCACCAAAAGGATTCTATAATCTGTGAAGTATTTGTGAACACCTCCCTTGATTGCCATTCAAATGATTTTGAGGATTTAAGTTCTTGGCACTTTCATGATATTTTGAAATAGTGACTATGATGTGTACCAAATACTGGTTCCCCTTCCTTTACATTCATGAGAACTATAATTTTATGATAAAATATGCAAGTTGACTTCTGCTTGATTTATTTTTCTTTGCAAGCAATAACCTTCAATTTAGGATGTCTCCTAACATTATTGTCATGTATGAACTAAAGTGGTGTGACTTGGAAATTACTCAACAATCATCTCTACAACAAATTTTTTAAATAGTTGCACATGACTTGTTACAATTTTGGAGGACTTCTCCATTGAGCACCATACAATAGGAAAAAATTTCAAGACCATCCTCAAGAGAAGAAACACCATGGTGAGGTGTGGGACAACAACTTCCCTAGATTTCAATGATTGTTAATCCAAATAAGTGGTGATTAAAGTTCATTAAGAGTGTTGGGATTGGAATTTTGTTTGGGTATTGCACTGACATTAATGCATGCCAAGGGAAAGAGTTTAGAAAATGCATGTCAAGTGTTTGAAAAAATGCTTGAATAAAATGTTTTCTTATGGAATGCACTAATTACCGGTTATTCAATTTCATTCCCTATCCCCAGTTAATCTTTAGCAAAGCCAAAATTTTGTTAATGACTAGAATTTCGGATAAAAGCATCGATTGCTCTTACTCAGCTGGAAAAATTGTGGGATCTATTTGGGTATTTCATTTTCTTGAAATGAATGGTGCAAGAAACATATATTGAATAGTGGAATTATTACTTTTCCTTTAGAACCAAAATTCGAAGAATACATTGAAGAATGCATAAGTTACACGGTAGGATTTTCTATGTGTAGGAAGACATTGGAAGAGAGATTAGCTCAAGCAGATAAAGGAAATAGAGAGAGTTGTATGAGTTTTAGGATATTGTATATGCATATACACTATCCATCATGGATACAAATTCTCTGGCACTCGAAAATCCTATAACGAATCTTTCACCATGAGTATAAAAGGAAGACACAAATAATTTGGTTGGGTGTTCCTAGGGTAAGCAAGCCACTGACCATATGAAAATGCAACAAAGAAAAATATGAAGTAGGTAAAACAACATAGACTATGTAAGCATAAGTGTTCCTAAAGAGAGAACTTGAGAAGGAATGATGCAAGGTCACTTGTAGAATAAATTGTTGAGGTCATCCTCAAGCCTTACAAATTCATTCCACAAAACTTGAGTGAATCCAAAGAGGAAACCATTGTAATATTTCCAATTGTAGACTAATCACATACTAGAGTTTCCTTCCCTGAAAGGTTTTCTTTGAATTAAATTTTTATGTGCAGTGTGTGATTTCATATAGTGTTGCTTTGTTGGTGTCTTCATTTCATTCTTGGTATGTTTATTTTAAATAGTGATAGAGTACTACATATGAACACATAGGCGTAGTCATATCATTAAATAATAATAATAATAATAATAATTTTGGTCGTAGCACTGTTCTAGAGGTTTTCCAATGCAGACCCAGGTACTTCGCGATACAAGATACCAAAAAAAACCCCTATTCACTGGCCCTTTCGGAAACAGACTGCAAGTAGCCTGAGGTCTCACCCGAGGCGAAGTTGAGGGGGTGGTTGTAGAAGCAGGTTTCCACAACCTTGTGATGCGAATGTTTCAACTGACTTATGTACGATGCAGTACGAGTTGTGCGCTGTGGTCAATGACTGTGCGAAGTCTTCTACTCCACGTCGAGTATTTTCAGGAACAAAGATATTTGCACCCTCAGCGTGTCCCTAAGCCACGCAGTGGGTTTATGAGATCTGCTCACTTCTATTCAACTTTCTTTGATAATCCTTAATCATTCATCATTACTTAGCTTGATAAACATCATAACTTATGCAAATATGTGAAATGCGCAGTGCTGTGTGCTTGACGTCGCGATTCAACTCTGACCAATTGTTGTGTGGTTATCTCATAGATCCATTCATTTGAGAATTTATAGGTACTTTACTGTTAATATTCCTCCATACATGAACGACCTAGCATCTTATTCCATCCATCCCACAGTGAATACAGATAACAGTAAGCATATAACAGACAATAGTAACTTCATGCATGCACTGTAAGTAAATTAGATCACAAATTAATGACAATCATACATAGTAATCACATAACACAATGGTTTAACATGGTTCACCCCCCCAGATGGGAATCTACGTCCACAAGAACTGTTGTTTATTATCTTAGGAAAGGGTACAACAGTTCTTCGTCTGCGCACTCAGCTACAGACGCTCTTCTCTTCCTCTCTCTCAAAATTAGGTCTCTGCGCACTCAGCTACAGAGCCTTTACAAAGCCTTAATCTAACAGATCTCACAATATTCAATAATATCAAAAAAATTGAGAGTTCCCCCTTTCCTTTACAAAATTTCCTTATTTGAAGATCAAGACCTGTAGGTCATGTCTTTACATTTACTAAGGCAGAACCCTTAGGTTTACAAAACTATCATAGTTTTGTTGATGTATATGTAACTTCGGAATGTATTTCACATATATGTATATTGTATTCCTATAGAGATGTTATTATTCCTCTATACGGAAGTGGTTGTATTCCTATAGAGATGTTATTATTCCTCTATACGGAAGTGTCGTCATTTATATTGTAAGTATCGTAACTTGTACTTGATGGGTTATTAGACCACCTTGTTGGGGTCGACCCTGTATAAGTCATGTGGGTCAAAGGGTTATTAGACTACCCTATTGGGGGTCGGCCATGTGGGTCAAAGGGTTATTAGACCACCCTAGTGGGGGTCGGCCCAGTCAGCATTATGTTAAGTGGTTAAGTTGAGGCCGACCTAGTTGAGTAAAGATCAATTCAAGTTAGTGTATAAATAGAGAGTGTGTCTCTCTCATTTTACACATTCTATTCTCAAACTCACACTTGGGAGAGTGGTGCACTTGTGGAGGAGGAGGCTCTGCTGCTAGGAGAAGACTATCTCTTGTATTCTGGTTGTATCATTGCTCTATCTATCTCTGAGGAAGTTATTGGGGTTTTTCACCTTTATGGTTTTCCCCAAGTAAACTCTGTGTCTCTTGTGTGCTTGCATTATTGTGTCCATGATTGATATGCTGTAGATTTGCTATACATGTTGTTCTCTCAGTTAAGATCCTAGATCAGATTGAAGTAAATTCTGAAAATTTAACATGGTATCAGAGCTAGCCTGAAAGAAGGCATGATATGGCATGTATGATACTTGTTGCACTTACGATGCTAGGGCTTGATATAGCAAAAACCAGTCATCGTAGCACTTTCGCTATAAATCCGTTTTGGCAACGTTTTCGGATATGAAACTTTTACAGGTCGAAGATCAGATCCCGATGTACCTTTTTTTCAAAGGAAAACCTCCAATTCGTTGTATTTTGTGATTTATGATCTGTACAATATAGGGTTTCTGCCTCTTCCAGATCTGAGTCAAAATCAGGTGACCTTGGGAAAAAGGTCATAACTTGGGCTAGGAAGCTCCAAATAAAATTTCGTAAAAAGAGGCAGGTAGTACACAGGCTGCAATATCTCTGAAAAAAATTTTAGAGGCCGAAGTTGAACCAGTGACACGCGTCACGTCGTACATGTTCGCTCTCCTGTATTATCCCATAAAAATGTCACGTTGCGAAAATTGGAATAACTCTCTCTCAGAGAATCCAATTGAGGTCATACCTATTGGGATGGAAAGATGATAGGTCAGGCTATCTCAGGAAACATTTTTAGATGCCGACGTGGAACCAGTGACACGTGGCATTCCATACAATTTTGCTCTCCTGTATTATCCCATAAACAGGTCACGTTGCGACACTTGGCATAACTCTCTCTCAGAGAATCCAATTGAGGTCAGACCTATCGAGCTGGAAAGATAACAGGTCAGGCTATCTCAGAAAAAAATTTCATACCCTGTGGATCAAAAAGTTCGGAGTTACACCAGAAACAATCAGGTACATATTTCTGTCAAATCAGAATTATTTTTGAGCACCTTCATTCATGGCTTCCGGAATTTAGGGCTTCGAAGAAATTTGGAATTTTTGTAATCGGAGAACACGGTTGAATGCTACTCATAAAAATCGAAATTTAGAGACCAAGATTAGAATTTTTGGTTGGGCAGAAGGCCGGGCTTGATCAGACCCTAGTTCGGGACTTTGATCAGAAAAGTGGAAAATTAGGGCTTCTGCAAAAATGGGAATTTTTGAAATCTGTGACCACGGCTGGAAGCTCCTCATAAAAATAGAAGCTTAGAGATTTGGATAAAACCTTTTGATTGGGAAGAAGAGTGTCCTTCATAAAACCCTAGTTCGAGGTCACGTCCAGTGAATCCGAAAGTTTCAAAGGAAAAATTGAGGAGTGAAACTTTGCAGTTTTCAAATTCTGAATATACCAGCTTGATCAGCTCATCAAGGCGCATATTTCTATCCTTTCAAAAGTTTGAATTTTTGGGGTTTCTCTGAAAAACCCTATTACAGCTCCAGATCCAGTTCCTGCAAATCAAGTGGATTGGGTTAATCCTAGAAGAGGATGGATTGGTCACCTGCATAAGTGAAGAAGTTCCTGTTTCATAGGGAGATGAGGCTAAGGCCTTCCATAAGAAGATTACAAGCAATCTTGACAGGTATGGCTTACAGGTATGTTTCATGGTTAAGTTTATCATATGTTTGTCTTCATATCATTACAGTACAATCTTGATTAATTACTGGACTTGTCGTATCACCTTAATAGAAGATATTCATTGATTAAGGTTTTGACACTTATGATTGTACTAATGCATTGTGATGTTGTATGAGGTTTATGTTGTTTGCTAACACAAAAGGTACACCAAGAAAGTCAAATCATGTTCTACTTCAAGAACATATGCTCATGGTGACATGAAGACAATGATTCATCCATTGCCATGGATCACATAGAAGATCTACTTTCGAGGTATGTATAACTTGGTTCTACAATGGTTAACTTATGAGACATGCAAGTTACTAGCACAAGTCACTGAAGAGAACCAGAAGACATTATGCGGGTATGTTAGACATAACTAGCTAGCATGCTAATCCAGGTATGTTTTTCCTATATCAAGCTAGAATCCTACCTTGTGTTAGGATCTTATACTGTTGTGTTGTTGATAATGATTATTCATGAAGTAATAGGTTTGAATAATCATGGTTGTATGTATATTATGTTTCTTACCATAATTGATGATATGACTAACCAGAAGAATCATGAAGGTATAGGTTTGAATAATCACAGGTTTTATGCATATTATATCTCTTATCTTGATTGATGATTCAACTAACCAGAAGAGTCCTATGATCAAATAAGAATGTGTATGAGTAAAAGAAGACTTCCCTGAAACCTTGAATACTAATGTTTATTATCTGTGAATGATCATGAATATACATGTTTAAGATTATTGTGTTTTGATAGCATTAAGATTATACTAATAAATGTGTGATTATGTATGAGACCTCAAGGATAACACAATGATGATACTAATAAGCATGCATAGTGATTAAGGATGGATGTAAGTTCAAGGATAGGTAATCCAGGAAGCAAAGATCAAGAGGGAGCAAACTCCAGTTGTTCCTGCAAGAAACCAAAGGAGCACACTTCAGTAGTTTCTGCAAGGATGCAAATATTCAGAGGGAGTTGACCACTTCTCACAATCCACATAAGAATGGAGTTGCAGAAAAGAAGCAAAGACTGAGAGGGAGTCAACCCAACAAACAAACAAAGATAAGTATTTGAATTGTCATTACTTGCATATTTTATTGTTTAAATAATACTGTTCAATAATGTATATATTGATGTTCCTATAATTAGGTTGTGTATTATGCATATTAGAATAGTTGCATTGATGAATAGTATACTACTAATATGCATGGGTAAGTGGCCTATGGCACTGTACAACATTCCATTGCTACTTATCTAGAATGAAACCTCTTTGCTGACATGTTGGGAGTTGTGCACACTCTTAACAATGTTCTGGTAGAGATTGGAAGGCATCTAGAAAGTTACGGGATATGGATAAATGTTGTATTGAAGCACTGGCTAAGATAATTGCATGACTGTATGACATATTTCTTTATGTGTAAGAATTTGTTCTGAAAACTATGAGATGTTTTCTAATCATGCAATTTAACTTGTTGTGTAGGAAAGATCATATGCCATCACCTACAAAAGAAGAACTACAACATTTGTTCAGCAACAAAATTATCTATTGAAGATATTGAAGTTCCCAGGATATGGGAAGAATGCCATGATCCGTCGATCATGAAGAATGGTGTTTGGGATGTAGTCCCAAGACCTGAAGGGAAGTTTGTTATGACTTCCATATGAATCTATCAAGATCAAGCATGCTGTAGATGGCAGCATAGAGAAATATAAAAGTGATGAAATAGAAGATACACCAGATGGATTTCAAGACAGCTTTCTTGAATGGTGTAGTTGAAGAAGAAGTGTATGTGGAGCAGCCACTTGGTTCTAAGACACATGATAGGGAGTCATATATGTGCAAAACTTGGGTATGATGCACCACTTTCTAGGTATGGAGGTGTGGCAGAGTGCAAATGGAATCTTCCTTGGACAAGGGAAGTATGCAGTAGAGATCCTAAAGAGGTTCGAGATGATGGACTGCAAGGCTATGGCCACACCTATGGCATCAAACCTGAAGCTTCTGTGTGATGCTTCATCTGATCCGGTTGATATCACTATGTATCGTCAGATGATTGGGTCCTTGATGTACCTGATGAACACGAGACCAGATATTTGCTTTGCGGTGAACACATTGAGCCAGTTCCTGATGGATCCGAGGAGTGTTCACCTAGTTGTTGTAAAGCATATTCTGAGGTACCTGAAGGGTACAGTGGATTATGGGCTCAAGTATGAAGTGAATCAAAAGTTTAACCTGTAGGGTTATGTTGATTCAGATTGGGCTGGCAGTGCTGTAGATAGGAAGAGCACATCTGGGTGCTGCTTTAGTATGGGATCAGGTGTGATCTCTTGGTTCAGCAGGAAGCAGTCCTGCGTAGCACTGAGTACAGCTGAGGCAGAGTATGTTGCAGCCTGTTCAGCTAGTTGTGAGGTAGTATGGCTACGGAAGCTACTATCTGAGTTATTTGATCTCCCATTGGATGCTACTGGTATCTTTTTTTATAACCAGAGTTGTGTGAAGCTGTCCGAGAACCCAGTGTGTCATGACAGGTCGAAACACATAGAGATCAGATATCACTATATCAAGGATATGGTGCAGAGAGGAGCTATGAAGCTCCTGTACATTGCGACGGACGAGCAGATTGCAGATGTGCTGACAAAGCCACTAGCCAGGGTGCAGTTTGAGTACTTCAAAGAGAGGCTTGGTGCACTTCAGATCGAGGTTCCTTCCAAAGGGAAGTGATGTGTCTGGAAGATGCAGATGCACATGAGATTTCCTGACATGGTTGATGTGTTCTCCCTTGGTCGTGATGTAATTGCTGAGCCATTTTTCACATGGTGGTAGATGTGTTCTCCCATGGTGAAAAAGTAAGGGCTGGAGCCTTCCCCGAATGGCGGTAGATGTGTTCTCCCATGTCAGTGGTGTAAGTGCTGGATGATGTGCATTTGGGCTGTGCTTCGTGGACGATGAGATGATCTGAAGAGGACGATGCTATGATGATCAGGAGGATCATGGATGATGAGTATTAGGATGATGCTCCAGTTACTGCTCTGTGTATGCATCATGTTGGATGCTGGATATGATCAGTTGGATCATTTATATGTATATGTATGTACGCATCATGTTGGATGCTGGATATGATCAGTTGGATCATTTATATGTATGTACGCATCATGTTGGATGTTGGATATGATTAGCTGGATCACTTGTATGTATTTTTGTATATGCATCATGTTGGATGCTTGGACCATGTATCTGTACATGTATCAGGTGGATACATTGTATGATCAGGTGGATCATGATATGTATCATGTATTTGTATTTGTATTAGGTGGATACACTGTATGATCAGGTGGATCATGTATGATGATATGTATTAGGTAGATACTTGGTATGCATCAGGTAGATGCATTGTATGATCAGGATGATCATGGATGACGAGCTTCGGGATGTTGCTCCAGATGACATGCAGCAGGATGTTGCAGTGATGATGATCAGGATGATCATGTGTACATCAAGATGATGTATGGTGAGTATCAGGTTGATACATTGTGGCCGTGGAACAGGTTGTGCAGATAAGCATGTAATTTGTGCCCTGGGAGATTTGCAGATAGTCTTTTGAGGTTTTGCCTATGGCATGTAATTTGTACCCTGGGATATCTGGCAAATACTCTTTTGAGGTTTTACTTGGGAGGACATATAATTTGTGCCCTGGGAGATCTGCAGATAGTCTTTTGAGGTTTTGCCTATGGCATGTAATTTGTGCCTTGGGATATCTGGCAGATGCTCTTTCGAGGTTTTTTCCTATGGCATGTAATTTGTGCCCTGGGAGATCCGATAGGTTGAGCCGTGTGCTCGTAATCAGTCATGGGATGCTCTTTTGAGGTTTTTCCATGACCACATGTAATTTGTGCCCTGGGAGATCCGATAGGTTGAGCCTTGTGCTCATAATCAGTCCTGGGATTCTCTTTCGAGGTTTTGTGGTGGGGTCACATGTAATAAGTCCTGGAGATCTGGACAGGATGAAAAAGGCCTCAGATGCTCTTTAGAGTTCTTGCTAGTCAAGAGACTCTTTTAAGGTTTTGTGACGCACGTAATAAGTCCTGATATTTTCACAGTATGGCCAGTGATGACGAAGACCTGCAGGTGGTGGGCCTACATCCAGTATGAAAAAGGATTGGCTCTGCAGAACTTCATATGATGAGTAGATTCAGAGATTAATTGAGATAGCAGCAGCAGTGACGATGATGATGACTCAATGACGATTATCCAGTGACGATGATCCAGAGAAGAAGACTTGTGCTAGAAGACCTGTGTCAAGAAATACCTTCCTAGTTAAGAGGGAGTGTTGATGTATATGTAACTTCGGAATGTATTTCACATATATGTATATTGTATTCCTATAGAGATGTTATTATTCCTCTATACGGAAGTGGTTGTATTCCTATAGAGATGTTATTATTCCTCTATACGGAAGTGTTTGTATTCCTATAGAGATGTTATTATTCCTCTATACGGAAGTGTCGTCATTTATATTGTAAGTATCGTAACTTGTACTTGATGGGTTATTAGACCACCTTGTTGGGGTCGGCCCTGTATAAGTCATGTGGGTCAAAGGGTTATTAGACCACCCTATTGGGGGTCGGCCATGTGGGTCAAAGGGTTATTAGACCACCCTAGTGGGGGTCGGCCTAGTCAGCATTATGTTAAGTGGTTAAGTTGACGTCGACCTAGTTGAGTAAAGGTCAAGTCAAGTTAGTGTATAAATAGAGAGTGTGTCTCTCTCATTTTACACATTCTATTCTCACACTCACACTTGGGAGAGTGGCGCACTAGTGGAGGAGGAGGCTCTGCTGCTAGGAGAAGACTGTCTCTTGTATTCTGGTTGTATCATTGCTCTATCTATCTCTGAGGAAGTTATTGGGGTTTTTCACCTTTATGGTTTTCCCCAAGTAAACTCTGTGTCTCTTGTGTGCTTGCATTATTGTGTCCATGATTGATATGCTATAGATTTGTTGTACATGTTGTTCTCTCAGTTAAGATCCTAGATCAGATTGAAGTAAATTCTGAAAATTTAACAAGTTTTCCCAAACCCGAACTACCGGTATCTGGCAACAGATCTTCTTTCACATGCGCGCCAACATCTTACTTCCGCCGAGCTGTTCCTTCTTTTCTGACCTTAGATGACTGGTTCGAGTAGTAGTAGTCTTCTGCTTATTGTGATCAGTCACCTACCTCCGATCTGCACCTACCCACTGCTTAGTAGTTATCGACAATCTTTGCCAAAAATAGGTCTTCTGTGACCTAACCAAAATAACTGCCTTCATCTTTCCATGCTCTGCTTAGCTGGATCTCCATTGATGTGGCACATCGCGGTGCTGTATTCCTCGCAGCTCCTTTGTCACTATGCTGTGCGCAACTTCGCAGCATACCAGAACTTATCCCAAAATTGTTCAAACTTAACTACGCTTAGCTCCGTAGTTCGCAAAATTCTTCCTGTTAAAAAATGCCCCATCTGGGCCAGGCCCAATAGGCCCCTAACACTTACATGTGGCTCGCCCCCGAGTCGCCTGAAACTCCTTGAAGGTGTTCTGCTGATTGTGGGTGGATCTTCATAACGAACTCCTTGAATGTGTGAGTCAACTTTTCTACCGTGGCCTTCATATCTTGTTCAATTTGCCCAATTGTTTCCACCATCTCAAGTGTTATCTCATGGCTGATCTAGCCTTCCACTTGCTCTTGGTTCTGGTTCAGCTCCTTTAACTTTTCTTCGATCTCCTGTGAGATTGTGTCAGCATCCTCTAATAATAGCTGCGACTTATCGCCCATTTCTGTCTCCTTCTCTCGCAAAGCTTTAACTTCCTTCTTTAGGGTGTTGATTTCTCTGTTTTTGGAGTTTCTCCCTTGCTGGTAATGGCTTAACCTCCTCACTCATCTTTTCTAGTGCTTCTTGTTTTTCTTTCACTTCCTTCTTTACTTCGTGCAATTGTCAGTATTCTTCAAGGGCATTAAATGCCTTCAATGCTGCTTCCAATAGCCTCTGGCACTTAGTCACTTCGATAACAATATTATGTGCCGCGGTCTTCACTACTCCTTGTCTTAACTACTATTCATCTAGTGGAGTCTGTGGATTGATCTGTGCTTTCAAGGCAGCAATTTTAGACTCATGGAGAATCTCCATGTCTTCCTTCTCATTCTTAAGACTATTGACCAGATCGCCAATCTTTACAATAGTATCTGTTGGTTCTATTTGTATTTCAAATTCATCTATATTATCTGTAATCGTAGTGATCGTGGTCTCAAATCTCAGTCGATGATCTCTTTCATCTAGTAATTGCATAGTACTATGTGAGCTATCTTACTCAAGTTGCCTTTGCAACTCTGCCTGTCCTTTCAATGCTTCTATGGTTCTGCCATGCATTTCTTCACTAACTTGCGTCTGTAAGTAATAGAGTCCTGGTAATGGTATGCTTGCAAGATCAAGCTCCACGCGCTCTACATTCTTTGTATCTAGCATTGCTTGATCTTATAATGGCAACCTGATAGATAATGGCTGCAAATGGACAATACGGGACCTCGCGGGAACCGTTATTTGCTGCTACGAAGTCCCCGCGGACCTTTTTTCAGCTACTGACTCATGGTGCAAGGGTAATCTTCTGCTAACTTCATCAAATTTTTGGGATATCCCTTGCAATGTAGTCAGGTTCTAGTTTAAGCTGTCTTGAATTTCCTTTTCCTTCTTCTCTTTGTTTGTCGAAAGTTCCTCCATTTGTTCAGTTACCTTCGCGGCAATCATTAAATAATCATCTTCGCAAAGCACTGTGTCTAATTGGTCTTTGTTTGCTTTGTGCTTCTTCCTTTTTTCCTTATGCCTGAAGGACTTCCAACATCCTTCCTTTTGCTTGACTATTTATCTTCTACTATGGGACACGGGATAGGGTTATCCTCGCCAAAATCATTTTGGATATCCAGGACCTGAACTTGGAATTCAGCTGGCCATTCCTTCATGATATTCTCAATATCTTCCTCATGCATATGGTAATTTCCCGGGTACCAATCAGGATTTTTTTCTATGCTTTGGCTGAAATGGAGATGCATTTCATCGCAGCATAAAAATTTATAATGTGGATATATTTGCTTGTTACTTGCTTTGGTATGCAAGGTGTAAGCATGATGGCCCCACGCAGCTGGTCGTAATATGTGTAAAAGACCAGCGTTGTTTCGTGTTGTCTTTCTGGATTCAAGTTCGCCCATAGATTTTGAAATCGAGCACCTCTGCAGTCCGAAGTGTTTGTGACCACTCTGACATAGTGCTTCGGTTCCTTCCACCCCAGGAAGCCGATCCATATGATGAGCCAGGTGAAGTGGAAGTTCCCACCATTTATTTGCGTATCATTCAGTTCTTAAAGGAACTCATTTAATAGATATTGGCACCAATTGAATTCTTGTCCTTCGGCAGCTGCAGCGCCAAGTAGTACTGCGCCTGCGTTTAATTCTAATGGTCTGCACTTTCTTAAAAATGTTCCCGCTAACAGCTGCGTGACAAACCTTATTGCCTCGTCCTTTATGTCATCCGTTTGGAAGCCTCGCTTCCCTTTGATCACAGATTGTGTTTGCTTCATCAATGCTGCTACCTCTTTATCCTTTGTCTTTCCCTAGAAGAAATTCCTTGGGTCTTCTCCCCTTTTCCTTAATCCAATTATACGGTGGATTAAGTCAATTGTCAGGTCAATATTCTGGTCTAGCCATAAATATCCCTGGTGGATGCGAGCCATAAGAGTTTGCACCACCGCGTTGAGCTCCGGTGATCTGTTGAAATGTGCGAGTCTTAGCAGGTTGAGCAGCTTCGACTTGGCTACTCCGGACAACTGGCTCTTGGTGACCAAGGTGAGGTCGCCCTTTGCATTTTTCTTCTAGCACATGTATTTGTCAGGCTAGAACTGTAGGAACTTTGGTTCATTTGGCTTCTCCTTCTGCATTGCTAGCAGATCATAGTCCTCCCATTTGTATTCTGGAATCTTTCCTAACAGATTTTTGTCCACCTCAACATGCTTCGATATTGGTGAGAGTGGTATCTCATACTTTGGACTCTTTAGCAGTCTAATGGCTGGTGCATCCACTGCATGCAGTGAGATGTAGTCTGGAGTCATAGTTAAAGGTATCTCTTTATCGACAAGGGGCTTATTTGGCCCTACCGAACTAGTCTGCGGTAGTTTTGATCTCGGCGCTACTGGATTTTTCCCTTTGTCTTGCATTGAGGGGCCGTGTCTTGGTGATCTCCTTGGATTTTGTTCTGATTCTTTAACGATTTTCTTGTTTGGGATTCTCATTAATTCGTCAATTCCTCCATGTTGGAACAACCTCACAGTCTCTTCAACCATGAACTCTTCTTCAAATGAAAATCTCTTAGACATGCAAACACTTTCAACAGTTGTAGACGGCTTACAAAAACTAGCTCAGATAGAAGTATTTGCAGAAAATTCTAAGTGTTTGATACGCTCGTGAGACTATATGCAGTGTTATTTATAGGCACGGCGGACCCTCCTCCGCGCCCTTGAATGGCTAGATATGCATTTAATGGTGGTATCCGTTGGCCAAATCCGGTTGCTTCTTCTATCTTGTCTTTCAAAATTGTGCTCAGAATTGATAGTAATCATCGGCAACCTGTATAACAAACAATTGAGCATCAGGAAGATTGTCTTCTAGATTCGTAGGTTCCTCTCCCGACTCGATCCTTGATAGATGATCAGGGCCTAAATTTAATCTGCCTGGTTTAACCACTATTTCAAAATCATACTCTTGGAAGAGTAGTAGCCATCTGCATATCCGTCCCCCTAACATTGGCTTATTGACCAACTATTTCAATGCAGAATGGTCGGTAAACATAGAGAAGTGCGCACCAAGCAAATAGTGTTTGAATTTCTATAACGCATATACCATTGCAAGTCCTTCCCTTTCAGTAGTGGTATAGTTTTTCTCAGCATATGACATCTTTCTGCTCGAAAATTCAATGGGATGATCAATTCCTCCTTCTCCTGGTTGCGCGAGAACAATACCCAGTTCTATACATGAAGCATCAACATGTACGTGAAATGGCTTTTCCCAGTCTAGAAAAACTAGGATCGGCGCAGTGACCATTTTCTCTTTTAATGTGTCGAATCCTTTCTCGCAGTCCTCATTCCAAATGAATGGTGCATCCTTTTTTAAAAGCTTCTCCATTGATGTTGTTATCTGTGCATACCCCTTTATGAATTTCCTGTAGTATCCGGTATGCCCTAGTGCAGTGCGCAATTGTTTAACTGAATTTGGTGTAGGCAAGTTTACAATAACTGCTATTTTCGCAGGATAAACCATCAACCCTTGCTTACACATGATATGTCCCAACAAAATCCCATAAGGAACACAGAAAATACATTTCTTTAAATTCAATGAAATCTGATGCTGTCTACATTTTTCCATCATCATTCTGAGGTTCGCGGCATGGTTCTTCAGTAACCCAAAAATGGTTCAATCATCAAAGTAAACTTCTAAAAACTTGTGGATGAATTCTTTAAATGCTGCGATCACCACTCTTGAAAATATGGTTGGTGCATTCTTCAAGCCAAAAGGCATCACTGTATATTGGAATGACCCCCATTCTATTGCAAAATTGGTTTTGTGCCTATCGGCGGGATCAATTTTTATTTGATGGTATCCAGAAAATCCATCAGTAAAAGAGCATGCTTCATTCCCTCCAACGTTATCAAGTACTTCATCGGTAAAAGGTTTAGGAAATGGATCATGCATAGAGGCATCATTCAACTTTTTGAGATTAACATAGATCCTAATCTCACCCTTTGTTTTCTTGTCTTGGATGACCATTGGGCTTATCCATTTAGATTCTTCAACCGGCTCAATAATTCCTACATCGAGCATCTTATCGAGTTCTGCCTTAACTCGTTCTTTGTAGCGTGTATTCAGTCTATATGGCCTTTGTTTAATAGGTTTCGCTCCTCGCTTAATAGGAATTCTCATCACTCCTAAGTCTCCCAGTATGCCTTTCATCTCTGTGAACTTCATTGGGAATACTTCCTGATATTCCTATAATATAGTTGCGATATTCGCAACGGTGTCATCATCCCAGTAGTCTCCTATTGCTGCGAACTTTGGCTCTTCAGGGGTGCCAATTTTCACTTTCTTTGTTTTAACCGGTCCACTCATATTTGGAATTTTTAGTGGAGGTCCTTCTACCTTGCGTACTCCTTCTGATTCTGGGATTTTTATGTTGCGCGGGTCCTCCGTGTCGCTATCTTCAACTTCTTCAGCTATATTGTAGCAGTCTAAATCCTATTTTATTTGTTCTAACCAATCTGGTTGTAGACCTGAAAGTACGTTGTTTGTGTCAAAAAACTCTTCTAGTGTTGTATTTTCCTCCTTGTGATGTGGGCTAAATATCTTTTGCTTGATCAGTTGTAGCGCATCATGTATAGTCGGATGGTCATCTTGAAAACTAAAATCCTTCTGGAAGGTCATAGTAAGGATGGACCAATCCATGGTTCCTGTGCGCATATCTTCCTGTAGATACTATTTTTTGGAATAGGATCCTCCAGTGTGTGCACAAAGAGATGTACCCATTCTGTCTGCGGTGTTTCCTTCCAAGATTGTACACAAGCTGTGATATGATCTCCTGGATCCATCTGGCCATTATATTTCTCAAATGGTAGTGTGACTTATCAGCAAATCTAATCTGTATTTTTATTCTGCACTTGTCCCAAGTTGTCATTGTCTTTTTATGTGTAGCCCACCATCTGGAAGGTGTTTCTCTGAGTGCCATGTCTAATGCTGAGACACGATGTTCATCTACCACTGCTACAGTGTATTCTTTGATAAATGAATAGACGTTAGCTGTACCATCATAAGCAGGGATTGGACTTACCTACTTTCCAATCCAGCAGAGTGACTTTGTAATTGTCGCGCATCTCCTGGCAGATACTTCATGCATTCTGTGTTGCTAGTTTTCTAATCCTTCCTCTGAGTCTGAGATGCAAGAACTATTGCAGTGCTAGCTGAGCATTCCATCCGTAGTAGGATGAATACAATCCACAACATTTGTTTTCATTTGATAGATACGGTCAAGGTCTTGAGCTCTGTACTATTCTTGAATAGGTTCAACATATCACTCCCCCTGCGAAGGATCCAATGGTGCGACAACCCTTATGTCATTTCCTTCAAATATCATTTTCATTGTCTTCATATTGATGACGGTGGAGTTCATCATTGCCCAATAGATGCCCAGTAGTGCTGGATAAGGATTGTTATCATCCACAATCTCAATTACTTCGAAGTCTACATAACTTCGTACTCCGTCAATGTCGACAATAGTATTGGTTAACCTTCCCAGCAGTATAACTATGCCTTGATTAGCCATTCTTAACTATATAGATGACCAATGTAACTTTGGTTTTCCCATTGCCTGCCATGTCTGCTTGGTTAAGACATTCACTTCAGATCCGAGATCAAGAATGATCTTGTCCATCTCACAGTCTCATATCTGTGCAGTGAACCGCATTTCCCTGCCGGTTCTTTTGCGACTTCTAATGTTATGTACTACGCCATGTGCTATTCCTTTCTTACTGCATGATTCATACTGATTTATCAGTTTTTCAAATTCCATAAGAGTGCCCTTGTTTTTTAATAATTTGATGCAGCTATGTAGAAACTACATAACAAAAATAGAGGCATCTGGTGCAGCGTGCATCTGATCATATGCCAGTGGCATATCTTCTATTTGTGGTACTTCACTTCGCAATGGGATCCTTAGTGAAGTAGGTGGCGGTTGTTTAAATATGTCCCGCGCTTCTTTAAATATTCTTTATTTTTCTATAAGTTCAATGGAGGTGCTTTCCCAGGAGCTTTTCTAATCCCTACTGTTTCTCCAAGGTTCTTCTTAGGATCAGTTGTTCCAGAAGTCGAGGCTTCTGTGCTGTTGTATTTTTGTGTATCAGTGCCACTTCGCATTACTGCATTGACACTCTGACCTGTAGGTCTGTTCTCTGATGTGATCAATTGGATGTTAGGGTTCGGTGTTTCTGTTCTTCTCCTCTTCTGCATTTCTACCTCAAGTACGGGGCAGTCTTCAATCACATGCTCAAATGATTTACAGTAGTTGCAGGTTGTGCATGGATTGGTACAATCTCTTGATACATGACCTGGCTGGACACAATTATAGCATATTACCTGGCCTCATCCTCTTCCTTGATTTTGACCAGTATTTCTTCCTCTCTCGCTATATCCACCACTGCGGCCTCTATATCCTTCTTGATCATAGTGGGTGTTCTCTTGCTTTGGCAGATTTTCCTCTTGGACACGGTACATTCCAGCACCTCGCATTGCTTCCATATCGCACTTTCTTTCATTCATCAGTTCATAAGCGCGACTGTTGGACTCATCATGTCCAACCGACTTACATAAATTGCAGTATAAGTTTTTAGGTGTCTTTACATATTATTGTATCAGATAGCAGTCCTCAGACCTATGTCCTCTGCTTCTACAAATTTCACACCACAGTGGCTGGTTATGATTTATATTTATCAGGTTTGGTGTGCCACTGTTAAGATAATCTTGAAATAAGGGGCAATGTTCTTTGGTGTGGCCCTCTACTTTGCATCCTGTGCACCAAACTTCATGTCATTGTTCATGTCTCTGCTCTTTTCCATTCTTCATACCTTGTAATTCTAATTTCAAGGTAGCCAATTGGTTCTGAATCTATATCATTATGTTGGAGAAAACTCACTATGGCTTGGGGTAGACCACAACAGACAGCTGACTACCAGAAATTAACTCAATTCTCAGTACTATGCTATATAAATGAAAATGCTAAGATAATGAAGAATATAACCAATCTCGATCCAAACGTTTGATGTAGATCCCCATTGGAGCTTTTCAATCCGTGCACTTGAATCTGCAAATTAGTCTTAACAGCCAATATACAACAAGTACATATAACAAATAAATGGCATTAACATCATCAATAGCAATGGCCCATGATATAACAAGTAAATGCGACCCAATGTAACATAAACAACATTTACAACATTAATGGACGAGAATATGAGTATTTCTATTAATAAACAAGAAGAAGTATAATGTGATACGATCTCTTGTCGGCAACCAATCTGAACCAAGATCTGGATCAATCCAATTGTGCCTCCACCACTTCAATCCTCCATGGAATGGAAAACTCAAACTAGAATAGGAGTTTGGAAGGTGAACATAAATGGTTCACAACTACAAGGATCAATGAGTGTAGACTCAAGTTTGCGAAAAAATCCACTAGAGTTCTCTTGCTCTTCTTCCTCCTTCCCATCCATAAGCCATATGTGCTCAATATATAGTCCTCTCAAAGGTAAGTGAATGGACACATCGAGACGTTTCTTCTGCAGATGGAGAGCCAAAGGTCACCCTATGACCGCTTTTTGGGAGTAAAAAGTAATAAACTAGTGGGTTTTACCATTTTACATGCTACCCGCAGGCTATAGTGATGCAACTCGCAGGTACGCCCACTGTAATGATGCAGCTAGCATACAGAGGAAAAAATAGGGAAAAACAATGTTTGAAGGATAAAAAGTGGATATGAGTCAATGAAATGGATCCTGCAGGCCAAAGAATGATGATGCTCACAAGGTGGAAGATTACATTGTAACAGATGCCCCCTAATGTGTGAGGTCAAAGGCTGATGCTACGATGGCTGAAATACATTATAAAAATATCTCAGAAGTGGAGTGATGGAGACACAAGTAGAAAGAGCAGCTCACTCGTCATAATAAAATAGTATCCCTGAATACATGTCGGTAGTACAACAATTTGAAACAATGGCCATGAATAGGAAGTGCATAGTGAATACATGTCATAAGTGATCATAGCCATGGTCCTTCTACAGTAAGATATGGTCTCCTGCTGAAAAGGAAACAACTAGTGCAAATTGGAGGTACAAATTGCTGATATCTGAGAGGTGATATCTCAGATGTAAAGTCATAGTCATAAGTAGCATACTGAATGCCACGATCGCCTGGGGTCTTCTACACAAGTCTTCGACGATGCAAGTCCCATCAAGTGAATAAAGGAGTTGACGTCGAACCTGATGTGACATCATCTGATTACCGGTCAATGATGAATACCATTAACAGATGCGAGATAACCCACCAATAATGAAAATGGGCATCAAGGCACAGAGCAAAATCATCGGAGTGTGAATAGATGAGTTGAAGTCGAACACTAGGATGAATCCATCGATCAGGGCACATTGATGAATTCCCAAAACTGTCGATGGTGAGAGAACCTACCACTAATGACTACAAGCCTCAAGGTACTCAACCGAACTCTAAGCCTCAAGTTCTGGAATGAATGGGTTGAAGTCGACGGAACAAGACTTGCTGGAAGGAGGGCATTAAGGCATACCCCATCAACCAGCATGAGGTACCAGCTATGCTGAAAGATTTGGAAGAACTCAGGTGAAACAGACTGACTCAATAAGTATGGCTGACATGGAATAGTTAAGAAATATGAGGAGTGGCCAACTCTGGTTTCAGGACTTCCTTTGAACAAGAGCATGAGCAGATGGATAGACTCAGGAAGCATAGACTTGATATAGAATGTGCAATGTAGGAGGCATTACAAAGGGATCCATAAGGACTGGAAGCTTAACCAATCGGAAGAGTAAACTGAGAAACAAGTACAACTCCTAAGTTCCAACTATAGTCCCGACTCATAATGTATGGAGTGGAAGGAATGCTCTGTTCAAAGGCGACACAACAACTACCAACTAGAAGTAGTAACCATAATCCCGTCTGGCTTTTTGGAATATTTGATTTTTTTGGTCTTTTTCATATTTGGGAAAGCTTGAAAAATAATAAAATTGCTTATAGTACAACAAGTGAGGGAACGAGTGTCAAATAGCGAGAAGACTAGTCCCAAGCAGTGGAACATACCTATGATCAATGCAAGGAAGTGCATGCAAGATGTGGACACTCGGGGGGGGGTGTTCCCTCAGGGTCAAAAGGGCATCAAATTGTGAAGGTCAAATGGAAGCTCTGCAGGGCTCGACAGGGAGAAGTGCTCATGCACCAAGCTAAATACAGGGTAAGCGGGAGCCAACGCAAGGCTCAAGCAGCAAGTAGAATGATGCAATGCAGTCACAACTTGATATAAATGGGGAGTCCTTATGGGAGATGGCCAGCATAAGACAAAGTAGAGTATGAGTCTTTATCGCAATGTCATGGTGTAACTACAAAGGACTCCCAATCCTAAGGACAAACAACGGCATGGGCACTGGAATGCAAACGGGGGTTCTATCTAGGGAACCCATGTTCGGAAAGGCCCTACCGCCACATAACGACACTTCTATAACAGTGTGAAGGTTCCGTGTCAGTTAATAAGCGGGGTCGCACCTAGGGTTTATGAACGTGGTCAATAGATAAATTGCATAATGCATGTGAAAATGGCATCTAACCTACATGCCAGGTGTTAAACGTACCTGTCATAGGTGTGAGATGGTCGGAAACAAATTTCACCCAATAAACTAGTCAAAAATGCTACTCCATGACAACGTATTAGTCCAAAACAGCACATAATGGCAAAAACTATAGACAAGTGGGTCTTGAGAATTATAAATAGTGACAAAAATTTACAAATTACAATTCATTTTTACTATTCACCCATTTGGAGTTTTGTGGTTAGCTTTTACGTCAAAGTTCAGTTGTTGATTCTGGGAGCTACAGGCATCTAATCGTCGAACCGTTAGGAGCAGGTTGGTACTCTCATCCCTGCCTTCCATTTCAATGCTTTTATTTCAAATTTTAGTGGTTGAATTTTTAGTTTGGCCAAGCCCTAAATGGCTTCGACACTACCCGTGGGCTACTACGATGTGGGTCGTGGGTAGGGCACCATACTCGCAGTTGACACATAGGTTGACCGTGGGTACCTGCAACTGTACACAAATTTTCCCACGGGTATGGCCGTGAAGTTGATTTTGCAAGTGAAATTGACTAAAATCTTTGTTTTTCTTCACTCCAAGATGGTTCTAGAGTGGAGGGAGAGGGAACATGACCAAGTAGACGAGGCCGTCCGCAATGATGTGCAAGCACAACAAGCATTACAAGCATGTGGGTTGTATAAATTTTGGAGTATAGGGGGTTTAAGGGCCCAAAACCTACTACTCCAGCACTTGATAGACTATTGGGATGTTGATGCACAGAACTTCAATCTCAATGGGAAAATCCTTACACTAGAAGTGGAAGACATCTACTTCATTACTATTTTGTCCCGTCGAGGTGAGGTGACAAGTCTTCGGTCCCGTACTGTGGGTGGTGGGATCACCGTCCTTGATTATATAGTGCGGTATTTCCCCACAAATACACGAGCGGTGGGAAGTCAGGTGCCCATCAATGCCATAGTAAATCTGAGTATGAAGATTATTGTGGCTACCTTAGTGCGGATAACTAGTTCAAAAGCTCTGCACCAAGCATCCAGGCCAGTGATGTTCTATGCGTCACAATGTATGCAGCCTATAGTATTTGATTGGTGTACCACGCTACTGGGGTTGATGAAGACCCAACTGACAGAATACAAAGAAGGGAAGGCAAAAAACTTTGGGTATGGTAGTATCTTGTGCAGATTCTTCTTTGAGAGGGTTCCGGGGCTTAGTCCGAGGGTTGAAGTTCCTCCCCATAGTCTCCGCGATCCAGCCCTGACCCGATGGGCCGAGATCTTGACACGGCAGGGTGGTGGCCGTCTGGCGTCACCATATACAGAGGAGTTCTTTTCCTGGTGGGATCGACAGATCGTAGCGATAGATGACTATCCCTATGCAGGGATAGACATCCGGCAGGATCGAGACATGTCGCTCCCACCGGATGCAGTGTTCGGAGACATTGGTGAGTACTCTTTTTAGGTTTTTGGTATATTAAATTTTCATGGATTTTTTATTATAGATGTAAATGCAAAAAAAAAAATTGGGGATAGTATCATGTATTAAAGTTTGACTGTTTTCTCACAGACAAGGGCCCAATGAGACCCAATGGCTTCCCGAGACATTGACGTCGGGGCAGGGGTGACAAGGCAGGAGGTGCCGCAGCAGAGCGCACTCTACAGACCTTGCGAGGCAACCTATCATGGATGGTTTCTTGGGTACCACAGATAGAGGTGGCACAACTACCTAAGGATATGCAGCGCCAGGTAGTGGGAGTTCCGACTAGCTAGGTGCGGCTATTGCAGCGGGTAGCCAATGCAGTTCAGTATTTCTATGAGACACATCCTATGGGGACGGTAGCTAGGCCTCCTCGTAGGGAGTAGATATCTCAAGATCCCATTTTTTGTATCAATATGTATATTTTTGAGAGATACGGGCTCCAGTTTTGTATCATGATACTATCATTTTGGACATATTATTTATAAAAACTTTGGTTCTTCGGTTCTACGATACTTATGTATGTAGAAATGTGTGAATGTCTTCTTTTATTTGTGTGAATCATTGTGAATGTGACAAATGCCAATCTAATACATATTTAGTGTATGCATCAGATATATGATTAACACTTCTTGGAATATGAATGTATGTAATTGAAACAAAATGTCGTTCCAAGAGTCTTACCCGTAGGAATTTCTGTAGTAACGTAGGATCTCGCACACGGTACTGCCTATTCAGCTGAGACACAACTAGTTGTGAATCCAGGTGGACTTCTAAAGACTGGATACCATGTGAAATAGCATCCCGAAGTAGTTCAATGATGACACTATACTCAGCCACATTGTTAGATGTAGGACTGAGACAAGCACCTCCTGAGGACACAACTAGATGGTCAGGTGAGAAAATAACCCAGGTAGTAGAAGCAAGATGCTACATATGATGGCTAGCACCATCCGCGAATCCTAAGAATGTAGGGAACTCTGCTAACATCTGTCAATCAAACGGAAGCTAATCAGCAGACCCAAAAACCAAAAGAAAGCTAAACTACGTACAGATGCAACTATACAGTAGTGTACAAAAGTATTAGCTTGAACCATAGGTTCAAGCGTAATATCGCTTGAGGTAGATCCCATTTCTAGGCTCCTTCAAGACAATCCCCTCATAGTCTTCTAATTCATAGGCTCCTTTTTCTAGGACACGCCTCACGATGTAAGGACCGTGCCACATGGGGTTGAACTTTCCTACCCCCAGGGGTTCTTTAGCGTGGTCGTATAAGAGAACCAAGTCACCTTCAGCATATTGCCAGGGACGGACAGATCTATCATACTGAACCTTAACACGACGTTTGTTGGCATCGATAGCCACAGCGGCATCTCGACGCTGCTCGTCAAGCTGCTCAAGGCAGATTAAACGTTGCTCAAGACCCATCGTATCAAGGAGGAGTTCTATGGCTAGTTTAAGCTAAGGGATTTCGCATTCAATCGGTAAAAGTGACTCCACACCGTGAACTAGCTGAAACGGTGAGAACCTGGTGGCAGTCTTGACTGTGGTCCGATACGCCCACAAAGCAGGATATAACATGATGTGCCGGTTGTTCTTACTTTGTTGGATGGTATGCTGGAGAATGGTCTTCAAAGACTTATTAACTGCTTCAACTTGACCATTCACTTGGGGATAATAAGAAGATGAGTATTCTTGACGAAACCCAAGATTGAGAGACAAATCCTCCATCATCTTGTTCTGAAAGTGACTACCATGGTCAGTGACAATCTCTTTCGGAATACCGAACCGAGTGATAATTTGATTGAAGATGAAATGGGCTACTTTAGGACCATCGACTTTTACGGTAGGCATGGCCTCATCCCATTTGGAAAAATAGTCCACGGCCACTATAATATGGTGATGCCCCCCATCCGAAGCTGGTTTGCAATCCATGAAATCCACCCCCCACTTAGTGAAGGGACCAACGATGACGACCGGATGAAGGGGCACTGGATGCGAGCGTATATTCCGAGAAAACACCTGGCAAGGGTGGCATCTCTTCACAGCGTTAATACAATCTTTAAAGATTGAAGACCAAAAATAACCAGCTCGCATAATACGTTGGGCTATAGCAAGCTTGGATAAGTGACCGCCACACGCCCCTGCGTGGAAATCATTAAGCACCCGCTCTGCTTCTTCGTGAGTTAAGCAATGACAGAGAATAGAGTCCTTTCCTTGGCGATACAAAGTGTCACTGACGATAGTGTAATCTTTAGCGTGATGTTTCACATGCCGTCGCTCATCTCATGAATAATGAAGAGGAAATTTCAAAGTTTGGAGATATACAATGACATCCCCATACCAAGGGTCTTTGGACGAGATAAGGAATAAGTGTTCATCCACAAAGGAATCTTCATGAATGACATCCTCATCAAGCCTTAGAAGGTCCGACATAAGCTCAACAAACACCAACGATTTCACCGATTTCGTGGAAGCAAAATCGAGATCGAACTCTTGAAGGATCACAATCCATTTATTGTACTTCCCCCCTATAAGGCGTCGTGATAGCATGAATTGAAATGGATTGATATGTGCTACAACTGTGGTTGTTCTAAGCAAAATGTAATGTCGTAACCGCTGGACCGAATGAACAGTCGCAAGCGCTAACTTTTCCACATGAGTATAATATCTAAGTTCAACGTCTACTAGATTTCGACTAAGGTAATAAATGACATGCTCGACAAGCAGGTCCTCAACCAATCTAAACCAAGATCTGGATCAATCCACTTGTGTATCCACCACTTCAATCCTCCATGGAATGGCAAACTCAAACTAGAATAGGAGTTTGGAAGGTGAACATAAATGGTTCACAACTAAAAGGATCAATGAGTGTAGACTCAAGATTAGGAAAAAATCCACTAGAGTTCTCTTGCTCTTCTTCCTCCTTCCCGTCCATAAGCCATATGTGCTCAATATATAGTCCTCTCAAAGGTAAGTGAAAGGACACATTGAGACGTTTCTTGGGCAGATGGAGAGCTAAAGGTCACCCTGTGACTGCTTTTTGGGAGTAAAAAGTAATAAACTAGTGGTTTTTACCATTTTACATGCTACCCGCGGGCTATAGTGATGCAACTCGTGGGTACGCCCACTGTAATGATGTAGCTAGTTTACAGAGGAAAAAATAGGGAAAAACAGTGTCTAAACGATAAAAAGTGGATCTGAGTCAGTGAAATGGATCCTGCAGGCCAAAGAATGCTGATGCTCACAAGGTGGAAGATTACGTTGTAACAATCATCCCAGAACTACTTTCTCCAATTGGTGAAGCTTCCAACTTCATTGCGATCTCCAAGGCCTCAGCTTGAGATACAACCTTCTGTTGCATTAGTGGTTGTCTGATGTGGGGAAACAACGCAACAATGAACCATTCTTGATGTTGTTACGGAGCTATAACAAAACTCACTTGGTCCAACAACGTTTTGAATTTTTGGTTGAATTCCTAGACCGATTCAGCAGGTTTCTGCTTGATTTCTTTCAACTCTGTTATGCACTATGATTCTGATTTGGGCTTCTTGAACTCTGCTGCAATCGCGGTTTTGATCTCTGCTAGGGTTCTCGGCTGTGCTTGAGAACACTTCATAAACCAATGCAGCGCTCTGTCTCTAAAAGTAGTTATGAGCTATGCTGTCTTTATAGCATCATCTATCACTTGCTTAACACTCCATATGGCTTCACATAGAAACCAGTGTTGATTAGGATCTTCCTGACCCGTTCCTTTGAATATCGACAGTTTTATATTGTTATCTGTCATTCTCCTTCCGGATTGTGTACTGTTCTAGAACTGATTCCCTGTGACAAAAGTATACACAGGCTGTTGGATTGTGCTAGGGACAGTATTCTGCGGAATGGTTTGAGTCGTAGTACTATGAGCACTCGTTCCTATGGTGTTACTAGTATTATTGATCTATGGGATGGGTTGCACGACACTCGTAGCGGGTGGGTTCTAGACTAATTGATTCTGAGGTATAATACAATGGATTGTGGCTGATAACTGAGTGTTCGTATTATTGAGATCACATGGAATTTCGGTATCTATACGGTTTCTAGATGGTGTGGGTTTCTTTTCGTTAGTAGGCTTGTATCTCTTTCCACTTCTCAAAGTATGGTTTTCTTCATTAGAATCAATGTATGTGTTCTCTACCATGACAGATTTAGAACTATTGCTGCATTCTTAAAACACCTTTCTCAGCTAAAAGCATTTTAATATATAGACTGAGGTTTTTTAGGAACTTGCCTTTGAATCCTTCGTAAAAGTATGCTTCAACTTGGCTATAGGACTTCAGCGTATCTACAACAAATTTGGTCACAAATCCTTCTAATATGCTATCTACCCAGAAGTCAACTGCTCGTGATAGTGGGCTGTCGATTGCTTTGAGCTGTTCAGTAAGCTCCAGAATCCACTATGTAGGTATTCCGCCTTGGGAACAATTCTTTCTTTCTGCTAGGTGCGATATCCACTCGTGTAGCTTGTTTGGAAATGAAGCCCAAAAAATTTCGTGGATTTCCCTCCACTAGTATCTGTTCAACCACTGTACGTCAGATAGTCACGGATGTCTGTTTTCTTTCTTTGCGAAGTCTCTTTCGATCTTATCGCACCAAGCCCAGATCTCTTTCTGTTCTGGATGCCAACTATCGGACATTACTTTTCTGAATACACTATCGCATTACTAGTCTTAGTGCAGCAACAGAACCATTTGTTAGTCGCAGCATTGTTCTAGAGGCTTTCCAATGTAGACCCAGGTACTTCGCGGTACAAGATACCAACAAAACCCCTATTCACGGGCCTTTTCGGCAATAGACTACAAGCAACCCAAGGTCTCACTTGAGGCGAAGTTGAGGGGGTGGTTGCAGAAGTAGGTTTCCACAACCTTGTGATGTGAGTGTTTCAACTGACTTATGTATAGCGCGGTATGAGTTGCACGTTGCGGTCAATGACTGCGTGAAGTCTTCTACTCCGCGTCGAGTATTTTCAGGAACAAAGATATTTGCACCCTCAGCATGTCCCCAAGCCGCACAGTGGGTTTATGAGATCTGCTCACTTCTATTCAACTTTTTTCTATAATCCTTACTCATTCATCATTACTTAGCTTGATAAACATCATAACTTATGCAAATATGTGAAATGCGTAGTGTTGTGTGCTTGACGTCGCGATTCAACTCTAACCAATTGTTCTATGGTTATCTCATAGATCCATTCATTTCAGAATTTAAAGGTACTTTACTGTTAATATTCCTCCATACATGAACTACCTAGCATCTTATTCCATCCTTCCCACAGTGAATACAGATAACAATAAGCATATAACAGACAATAGTAACTTCATGCATGCACTGTAAGTAAATTAGATCACAAATTAATGACAATCATACACAACAATCACATAACACAATGGTTTAACGTGATTCACCCCCCCGGATGGGAAGCTACGTCCACAAGAACTGTTGTTTATTATCTTAGGAAAGGGTACAACAGTTCTTCGTCTGCGCACTCAGCTGCAGATGCTCTTCTCTTCCTCTCTCTCAAAATTAGGTCTCTGCGCACTCAGCTATAGAGCCTTTACAATGCTTTAATCTAACAGATCTCACAATATTCAATAATATCAACAAAATTGAGAGTTCCCCCTTTCCTTTACAAAATTGCCTTATTTATAGATCAAGACCCATAGGTCATGTCTTTTCATTTATGAAGGCAAAAACCTTAGGTTTACAAAACTATCACAGTTTTCCCAAACCCGAACTACCGGTATTTGGCAGCGGATCTTCTGTCACGCACGCGCCAATAGGTTACTTCCATTGAGTTGTTCCTTCTTTTCTGGCCTTAGATGACTAGTTTGAGTAGTAGTAGTCTTCTTCCTGTTGTGATCAGTCACCTACCTCTGATCTACACCTACCCACTGCTTGGTAGTTATCGACGATCTTTGCCAAAAATAGGTCTTCTGCAACCTAACCAAAATAACTGCCTTCATCTATCCATGCTCTACTTAGCTAGATCTCCGTTGGCGTGGCACATCGCGGCGCTGTATTCCTCGCAGCACCGATCTCGCAGCTCCTTTGTCACTGTGCTGCGTGCAACTTCGCAACATACCAGAACTTATCCCAAAATTGTTCAAACTTAACTGTGCTTAGCTCCGCAGTTCTCAAAATTCTTCCTGTTCAAAAATGCCCCATTTGGGCCAGGCCCAACAAATAATAATAATAATAGAATACGTAGTGAATAATACTGGGCAATTCTCACTTATCCACTGAAATTACAAATCACGTAAATTCTATATCTACAAACACATCAAACTAAAAATTATGGCAACAAGCACAAATATACAACACTCAATCACACATTTTCTATTAACACCATAACATAAAGTACATAACACCTCATATTGAAAAAAACCCTAGATCATGTGCGTTAGGATGCCTTTAGCTAAATCTGTGAATGCTAAACTAAGGTTAGTTCATGTATTCATACCAACCAATGTGTGTTTTAAGCTTCCCCCTCTTTGTGCAATGTGTTGTATGGGTCACTGTGTGTGAAATAAACACGATAATAAATAGTTGCATAAGCTTGTGTGATTCAATCACTTTAAAATATCTATTGGTTGTGAGGTATGATCTTAGCTGTAGTATATAAATTTCAACATGCGATGATCCTATCTTGTGCATTGGTTGTGTGATCTAATATTTGTGTCATCATATAAATTCCTATAGACTATGATATTCTCCTTTGCATATTCGTTTCTAGGTTTGCTCCTAGTAGAAGCATATAAATATCAATATACTAGGATACTAAATATTGTTAATTTTGTTTTTCTATCGCTAAGGAGATTAATAAATCAGAGGTTAACATCGATTTATGCAGACACTTCATTCCATTTTCTTATTATATTTGGAACCCAATTCTCTTGATGAAATCTTGGTGATCGGTAAGCTCACATGTCATTTGTTTTTATGGACTTGAATTTTACACTCATTGTGCAATGCATGTGGGATTTAATACATAAAATATAGGTGAGCCCTCTCTACATCTGGGAAAAATGATCACATCCCTTTTCCTATCATAAACAACTTAAATTGTAATATATCTCATCACGATATAGTGGATCATACAAATCGTTGAATTGTAGGAACACTGTTGTGCTAACTTTGCCTCAATACCTATGACTAGTTGTGGCTCCTATGCTTACCTCTAACCTATTTTCGTTGATAGAGGAGATGGATAAGATGGTATGACATGACCACATAAAAACCCACGTGGTATAATTTGATTGGTCCACATATAAGTTTTGAAAGCTACTCGATTTATAGGAATTTGAGATTCCTATAAACTACTGTTACTTCACCTTTTTAACGATTTAAAACTTATTTTAAACAGAAAATAATAGGAACATGGGTGTATAACATACTTAGTACCTGGAATTCTTGTTTTCATGGAATTATGGAGCTTTCAAGGGTTTGGGAAGGAAAAGGGTAGGTTATAATGGAAAAAAGGATGATCTGGATGACACATAAATCCAAAATTGTAGTCTAAAATAATCACAATTCGAGGACCTAACATCTCTCCCACGCCTGAGTTATGGCATGTCCTCGGGCCATGAATGATTTCTTAGCAATAGTTTTGAAGTGTGTTTGTGTCCAAATTTAGGAAGGATGACCCATTTTTATTTCTTAATAAAAACCAAGACTTCTATCCACTTCTATCCATATTGATATCTCTTCATATTCATGTTGGAATCGATTTAATATCGAGAGGGGGGGTGAATCAATATTAGCACATTTATGAACAATTTTAACCTCATTAAAAGATTATTCTGAACTTAGAATTGATCATCAATTATGTATTCGTCATGAGTAAAACATTCATCCACATATGCATCAATACAAAGAACACAAAACAAACAGGATTTTTACATGGAAACCCAGCAAGGAGAAAAGCATAGAATTCTCTTTTATAATGAAAAATATTACATTCTAGGAAGCACCGACTTCCTATGTTTACCAGCACCAATTGGAAGGAGGAACTAACCCCCAGGTTTTACAGGCACCGACCTGAAGGAAGCACCAAATCCCTATGTTCTCATGCACCAATTGGAAGGAGGATACGAGCACCTATTCCTTGCCCTGTCATGCCGTACAGATATACAAAATAATATATTGCCTTGTTTATCTTTTGATACATGCACACTTCTGATATTCTGATATTATTTCTATTGTGCACACCTTCTATATGCAGTCGTATTGCTGTCACTTTTCTGCATACATCACTTGACTTCTCATTCCACTCAACACTTTACTTTAACTGATGTCGCACTTCTTATGTTGTGTGCTACTTCAACTGATACTGTAGTCTACACCAAGATTCAATGTGGCGTTCTACTACTACACAACTGCACTCTCAACTGATACATCACAACTATTAATGACTTATTGTTCTGATGTGATGCAATAGTATAAGATGGAACTATGCACTTTCTGAGATGTGTCCATTATGTTTAAGTGCCATAGTCTTTTAGACAATCTATGACCTTTTGTGCATCATATGATTCGTCCTTCGGTTTAACGAACTTGTCTCATATCATCCTCATCATGACACACATCATTAATTTAGATGCTATTATGTCTTTGCGCATTTGATGGACTTCTTTCAATTCAAACACTTCAAATCAACTTTGTGCATCAACTAAAATTCTGCGCATATTCTAATATACTTCAGTTCTGTCTCTGTGCTTTTGTCTTAAAACATCTATGACTGCCTGCGTGCTACCTACGATATTGTCATTTGCTCCTCACGCACTTGTGCATACTTCTCTAATTCTGCCTTTCTATATTTGTGCAACAGTCATAGACTCACAACATCATTCTACTCACCATCAGTTATACCATTCCTTTGCTTGTGTGCACTCGGCTCTTTGCTAGGTCATGTTGTTCTTGTTTCACAATCCCTTGATGCCCCGGATATAAATCTATATCTTCCACTTACAAGCTCTTCATACTTGTTATCAAGCTTACTTTAAATATCCAACTTGCTTCTTATTTATACATGTCATGCATGGATTGTATGTCCACAAGTTGGTTGTGGCTTTCGTTCTTCTTTGCTTCACGATTTATGCTTCTGCCATATTTCATGTTATGCACTACTGATGTGTCATCTCTTGTGGGTCTTACGCATACATGGTCCTTGACTTAGTGGGACTTCACTCTTGCAATATAGTCGTGTGCCCTTGATGTACCATTGCTTTGTGGAACTTGTGCATAGATGGTCCTTTACATAGTGGGACTTTAACCCTTGCGGTGTGGTCTTGTGATCTAGATGTATCATTGATTGTGCAATTTGCGCATATACTAAATTCAACTGCTACACACTTCTTGGAACTTGTGCGCGCTTCAACGACTGAAATATTTTTCTGATTGGTGAGATTTGGGCACTTTCAGGACTTGCATAACTACTTTACCATTTCTTGTTGCAAGATGCTTGTGCAAGCCCGAACCTTGTCCAATCAATTCTTGAAATGCTTGTGCAGTCCCAATCTTTTTCCAATGAACACTTTGGATTTCTTGTGCACTTTGAATCTTGTCCAATCATCTCTTAACCTGCTTGTGCACTTGAACCTTTGTCCATCCAACTCTTGGGATTTTACCTTGAAGGAGTGTGACTTGGTGGACTTGATGTTTACACATGTATCACATGTAGTAGGATGCATTCCTTATGTACTTCTTTAAACTTGATATGCATGATGCTCCTTCCTTATGTACTTCTTCAAACTGGATATGCATGATGTACCTCTGAAATATACTTTTTAGACTGAATGCACTCTTGTATATACTTCTTCATACTTGCATCCATGTTCTTCTTCATCTTTCTTGTGCATATACTTCTTCAAAGTGGCTTCCATATATATCTTCAAACTTCCATAGCAATACTGCATCTTCTTTGACATCCTCTTTTACATTAGTTGACATCAATGACTCAAACTGAATTAGTTGACATCCTCTTTGACATTAGTTGACATCAATGACAACCAAAGTTCAACAATTCATTCCATTGACCTATCACCCTATAAAATTTCTTGTTGCACCACAGTAATATGAAATGAAACCTTAGTCCAAGTCCTTTTGTACCATTTCTTCTTAAAGAGTCGATGTAGATATTTGATCTTGTTAATGAAATCCTGAAGAGAGGATAATCCATGGGGTCACACTACTGCAGTGAGTGAGATAATAAATTCCATCTTCTTTCAATAGCTAGAAGTGCTTCAAAAGCATATTGATCCCTCACATCCTCAAAGTCATTAAGTGTTATTCTCTAATTAATTATGAAGGATTTTAACTATTTAGAATTGGCCAATATGTCCTCACGACTATTGAAAACTACTACAATCATATTATGTTGTTCTCCTTTTACCTGCAATTCAGAAAGTGTCTCGCACTCTTGAAATAAACTCATATCAAGCTCCCATTTTACTTGATGTTGTATGAAAGAGGAAAACGCCCTTAATTGTACATCTCCTACAATTAACTTGGGATTCCATTTAGTTTCACTCACTAAGAAGAAGTTAAACTAGTAAAGTTCACATAGGAGGTTATGTTGTCTATCTGTAGAATCATTGTACACATCTATAAAGTCACACACAATTTTGATTTCAAACCTTTTTCCCGAGTTTAGTCTTGAGATTCTAAACTTAGTGCACTGTTCTTGAAAATACATGGAGTATACTCTTGTTGGACTCCTACATGATATTGCTTCAACAACTAACTGATACATAATTTGTTTATCCTACTCTAGGGATGCTTACTGATTTCAAAGACCTTGTATTTTGGTTTTCCATTTATGTTCCTCAGCTAAATATTTGGCATACCACTCTTCTTGCATCTTTTGCACCTCATATTTATGTTGTTGGTTGCTTGTATATAATCCCAAGGTCATACAATGTTTCTTTTCCTTTCCATTCAACATAATTCAACCTTACAGATGCTAAAGCCGGAGTATTTACATGAATATCATCTAAAATTCCATTGATGGACCCATAAAAGTCCTCCATATCTTGTTTTTCTTTCATTTATGTTTGAGGGGGAGAATCAAAACGAGCTTCCCCTACTGTGGTTTCCAACAGATCCAATCTTTTAGTCTGTGGTTTTTGTATTATGTTTCTTCTGTAACAACTTGATTTTCAAGACCCAATTTCTTCATTTAACTTTTTTATTCTATTGGAACCATGCCTTTGCATGTTTCCTAAGGGTCATCAACTTTTCTTGCAGACTATCGTTTCTTTCTCTCAATTTGAGCACCCAAAATTATGTACCTATGTTACTCCATATAGGGTATGCATAGGACATAACATAAGTGTTATATGTATCTAGATTGAAGAAGAACCTTTTGTCCATCGTCAATCAATGAACAATTTGAATCTAAAGGTTGAATTTAAAGGTTGTATGTATCTCATAAACTAAATTTTTAATGCTTGTGCACCGATAGTGTGAGGTTATACAAATGATGGTCCATGACAACTAAACACCAAGATTGGTGTTGAGGGTGTGTTGGTAGTGAAAGTTGATTAAAAAAACCTATGAAATTTAAGGTATGTACAATTGAATTTCTCTAGTTTATATTTACTACATAATTAGAACATGGTGCATGGATTAACACAAGCTCAAACTCTTTCCAAGATTTGTGAATTTTGAATTTTTTGTAAGCAAATGTGTGATTTTCCCTATTGGGAAGGCATGGTGCATGAAGGAAGTATTTGTTATGCTACAAATTTCCAAAAAGAGTATGAAAACAGCATAAATAGATCAGAAAGAGTACTCCATAGCTTGATTGAAGACAATATCTAAATAAAAAGCCTCTTCGAGGGGGGAACCTCCTTATAAAATGTACTAAATACACAAGACAAGACAAGACAATACAAGATGCTCCAGATGAAAAGGTGTCCTTCCTATATATAGGAGACTAAGGGGTACATCCTAACTAACGGACCCAAGCCGACGTAACTAATATAACCATACTAATGACAATTACCACTAATGCACCAAAGCCGACACCAAAACTAATGTAATGAACCAAAATATAGGGGAAATGTGCCCTTATTGAGGGATTAACATGACCCTCCCCTTCAAACAAGTTTTGTCCTCAATGCTTGATTAGTTGTGGATTTCTTTGTATGAAGGACTCATCTTCCCATGTCAAATCTTCAACTGGTAAATTCTTCCACTTTATGAGGTACTCAATAATAGCCCGATTTCATAGTTGTTTGGTCCTTGTTTCAATTATTTGTTCAGGTTCCAATATGAATTTTCCTTCTTCATCAAGCTCCGGCTAGATTATTTGAATGGGGATCTTGTCTCCTATTACCTTCTTTAAGCAAGAAACATGTAAAACTGGATGTACTCTTGAAGATGAAGGGTGCTCCAATTTGTAAGCCATACTACCAATATTCTGCAACACTTTATAAGGACTATAATACTTGGGTGCTAATTTATTGTCCTTATTTAGTTGCTTGAGATACATCTTCTTATAAGGTTGTATCGTCATAAATACCCAATCCCCTTCTTCAAAACTCCTTTCACTGCGATGTTGATTAGCTTGTTGTTTCATCCTATTTTTTGGCATAGTCAGGTTGTCCTTAAGTATCTAGAGAACTTCTTGTTGGTGCTCTATGTGATATTCCACGGCTTGAAATTTATATTTCCTCTTAAGGGAGATGTGATAGATGGAAACTAGTACCCATAAAGTGCCATAAATGGAGACATTTTTTATGATGTATGGAAGAAATTATTGTACCACCATTCTTCCAAAGACAACCATTTCACCCACTGTGTTTTTTTATCAGATGCAAAGCAACGAAGATAGCCTTCCAAACACTTGTTCACTATCTCAGTTTTCCCATCAAATTGAGGGTGGTAATATGAGCTGTGAGCCAATTGAGTACCTAAACAAGAAAATAATTTAGTCCAAAATTTTCGAGTGAAAACTGGATCTCTAAGCTATCACTTACAATAATCTTCGGATTTCCGTGTAACTTCTAAACAATTTCCATAAAGGATGCAGCTACTATACTTGCATTAAAAGGGTGAGAGAGTGCACAAAAGTGTGCATACTTTGTGAGCCTATCAACAACCATCATAATAACATTATTTCTTTTGGACTTGGGTAAACCTGTGATAAAATCCATGGAGACTTCCTCCCAGTGCTGGCAAGGTATGTCTAATGGTTGTAAAAGTCCCGGGGTATTAACTGTTTCACCCTTATTTTGTTGACAAACCAAGCATTCAACCAAAAATATTCAAACATCAGATTTAAGACATTGCCAAAAAAAATCCTTCTTAACCCTATGGTAAGTTTTCAGGAATCCAGAGTGCCCACCTATAGGAGAGACATGTAATTCTGAAAGTACCTTCTACTTGAGTTGGGAGTTTTTGCATAAATATAAGTGCTCCTTATACCATAGTGAATCATTTTTCCACACAAAATTATCTAGTACACTGGGATCGTTCTGTAGCTTTTGAATGAGCGTCCACACCAATATTTTTCCACTCTTCCCTTGTTGCTACTACCCAATCTGGTTGTATAATGGAAATGGAACAAAGTAATGCTCCAACATCTTCATATTTTCTGGAGAGTGCATCTGCCACCAAATTATGTTTCCCCTTTCTATAGATGGTTTCAAAGTCATATCACAACATCTTGATTACCCATGTTTGTTGTTCTTCCGAAGATGGTCTCTGTTCCAAGAAGTATTTAAGGTTATCATGATCTGTTTTGACCTTGAAGTACCTACCTATTAGGTAAGGGCACCATTTATTAAGAGTGTGTAGTATTGCCAACATTTACTTCTCATAAATGGGCTTTTGTAAGTTCTTTCCCTTGATTGGATGACTTGTGAAATCAAGTGGGTGTCCTTGTTGCATTAGAACAATGCCAATGCAAGTTTCTGAAGCATTACATTCCAGAATAAAGGTTTTTGTGAAGTCTGGTGTGGCCAAAACAGGAGTTGTGCACATCGCCTGTTTGAGTTGTTCAAAAGCTTGATTTGCCTTTGGAGTCCAAGAAAATGCATCTTTCTTCAATAATGTTGTTAGAGGCGTTGTTATTCTTCCATAATTCTGAACAAACTTGTGGTAGTACCCTATCATACCTAGGAATCCTCAGATATTTTTCAAGGTTTTGGGAATCGGCCAGTCTATCATGGCTTTAATTTTGTTAACATCTACCTTGACACCTTCATGAGATACAATATGACCCAAATACTCTACCTCCTTCACCCCAAAGAAATATTCGGAGGGTTTTGCATATAGTTGTTTCTCCTGTAGTAGTTGTAGTACCCTGTCAACATGTTGAACATGTTCTTCCCAAGACTTGCTATAGATTAGTATATCATCAAAGAATACTAGCACAAATTTTCTAAGAAAAGGATTGAAAATGGAATTCATCAAAACCTTTAAATGTGGAAGGCGCGTTCGTGAGACCAAATTGCATGACTAGAAATTCATAATGTCCTTCATGAGTTCTAAATGTTGTTTTTGGGATGTCTTCATCTTTCATTCTAATTTGATGATACCTCGAACGAATATCCAACTTTGTGAAGAAAATTGCTCCATGTAATTCATCTAACAATTCATCAATGACAGGATTGGGAAACTTATTTTTAATGGTGATCTTGTTGAGCTCTCTATAATCTGGACACATTCTCCATGATCCATCCGACTTGTGTATCATTACCATTGGTGCAGAGTAAGAACTTTGGCTAGGCCTAATTATGCCAGCCTCTAACATTTATTCAACCATACGCTCAATTTCAATCTTCCGTCCATAGGGGTATATGTAAGGTATGATGTTAGGAGGAACACTTCCTGGAAGTAAGTGAATAACATGATCAAAATCTCAGACATGTGGAAGACCTTTCAGAATATCTTCAAATACATTGGAATGCTCATTGATGACACTTTGGAGATATGCGGAAATAGGAGGCTTATATGTTTGAACATCTAATGAGCATAATTGTGCAATTACACCTTGATGTCCTTTTTTCATACAATTAAAGCTTATCACCTTGCTTGGTTTCCCTATGATACCTTGTAATTCATATTCCTTTCCTTCCCATAAAAAATTCATGAAAAGCTTCTAAAAATTAAAAGCCACAATTCCCAAGGATTGTAACCATTGAACTCCTAAGACAACATCGGCACCACCCATTGGAATAAAAATCATTGGAATATTCAATACATATTACCCCATAGCAAGATTTATATTATGGCATTTCCCTGAGCAGTTGATAGTTCCTCCATATGCAATCATTACTTGAAACTCTGGTGCTGGATATACAAAGCAATTGAGAGATTTTTCTAATTTATAGTGAATGAAATTATGAGTACTACCAGAATCAATCAACATTGTTACATTTTTTCTTTTTGATATATCCTTCGATCTTGAGAGTTTGAGAAGTGTTAATTCCATCCAATGCATGACATGATATGGTGGGAGTAATCTTTTCTGAAGTAGCATTCTCTATTTCTTCATCTGGAGATGGTTCTTGTTCTTTTGGTTCTTCCTCTTCACAATCTATGTAAAATTATTTCTTCTCACCACACTTATGTCCCTTACTATAGTTGTTGTCAAAATTAAAGCATAGGCCTTTTTCTCTTCTTTCCTATAGTTTTTGAGGTGTCAACCTTTGAGGTGGGTTAGAATAAGTAACAATATTATCTCAGAGTGTGTTGGAGGTGGTACTTCTAGTATCCATCGTCATATTTTTACTTTCAACCTTCCTTGCCATCATGAAGGCATTCTCCAAGGATGGTGGTTCAAAGAGACGCACCTCATGTTGAATGTTATACTTCAAGGTGCCAATAAAGAGATCCAAGAGATTTTCTTTTGAAATGTTCTTCACTCTAAGACTTAGCTTCTGAAACTGTTTGATGTGCTTTGTAACTGGACCTTTTTCTTGAGATTTATTAACTGGCCGAAGAAGGTATTGCTATTAATATCCCCATAATGTGCAATCAATTCTTCAGTGAATATAGAACAAGATATAATAGAGTCCTTTTTACGGTCACAAAGCCATTGGTACCATACAAATTTATCAGACTCTAAATATAATGATGCAATGGTTACCTTTTGCAAAGTTGGAACGTGGTGTAGATCAAAGAATTTCTCCATTCAGAATATCCTTGTTATTGGATCATTGCCATCAAATTTTCTCATGTCAATCTTGGGAAGTTGGGTACGCCTTGGTGACCATCCTTGATGACTTCCCTTACTAGAATCATTTCCTCTTGAAATATTCTTATTCATGGCAAGTTTCTCAACATGAGAATTATCTTTATCGTCCTGAGTATCTTGGAACACATCATCACCTGTAGGGAGAGTATCCCTTGAATTTTGTATGAGATTAACAATATTTGTCATATTTCCCATCAACTTCTCCTCTAATTGGAGTAAATCAACTATTCTCACTAAACCTTTCATATTTTCCTCTATTTTATTCAACTTCTCTTCTAAATTATCCAAATCGTTTTTCACAGACCCTTTAATCATATCTTCCAGCTGGGACACTTGAAAAGAGAGGTCTTCCCTTTCATTATACGTCGAGGATGGATCCTCTAGTGGTTTGGATGGAGTGTGAGTCTTTAAAATTCCCTTTGGTGGCATTTTGAACAATATAAATAGATATCACACCCTAGGTTTCACCACAATTAAATCCTTCTACTCAAAGTTATTCAAAATTAAAAATGGTGTACCTTTTCAAACCCTGATTGGAAGACTATTTTATGGCCGACTTGAAACTGATGTAAATTTGAAATGTATGTTCCTATGGGTCTGAAAATTCGTATGGTTGTATCCTGATGTGTCCTCTTTCCAATTTCATAGGTCTTACCTAATTTGGATGTGACAATAAGAATTTATTGCGAATATTCCAACACTTCTTATTTTTGGTCTTGTAAGAATACTGAACTTGTACGGTCTACCACATGTCCAATATTTCGTATCTAAAGTTAAAAACCCTACCACATATATTGTGGTCTGTCTTCATTCAGATGCAATATGTATCACTCAATTTGGATCTTGCATGCCCCATATATGACATTTTTTCCAAGAACACCTGTTTTAGACTAGTTTTTGGACTAGTCAGAAACCCTATCTTCTAGAGTGAATATCGTCGAACCTGTAATGTTTCAGGATCTGAAACTTGGACCATAGTTAGCTCGGCCGTTTTTCTAGGTGGGTTTTAAGTTTCTCTCTTTGAACCCTCGTAGAAAAAATTCCAATATGACTCATTTTGAAGAAACCAGTCCCGAGGAAAGGGTTCTAATACCAAATGTTATGCAACAAATTTTCAAAAAGAGTATGAAAATAGAAAATAGAGATCATAAAGAGTACTCCACGACTTGATTGAAGAAAATAGCTAAATAAAAATCCTCTTCGAGGGGAAAACCTCCTTATACAATGTACTAAGTACACAAGACAAGATGCTCCAAATGAAAATGTCTCCTTCCTATATATAGGATACTAAGGGGTACAATCCCAACTAACTGACAGAAGTTGACATAACTAATATAACCATACTAATGAAAATTACCACTAATGCACCAAATCCGACATCAAAATTAATGTAATGAACCACAATATAGGGGGAAATGTGCCCCTATTAAGGGCTTAACAGTATTTGAGTTTATGTATAATAACTTATATAGACCCATGACTAAACCATATGTGGGGGGTAAATTTTATATTACACCCTTGAAAATAAATGAAAGCATATACATTTTAAATGTTCAAAGAGTGGAAGGCTCTTTGGTTGTTTCTCATGGGATATGGCAATGGTTTGGAGCCAAATCCTAGTGTCTTAGGCTATAACATGTATTTTCAACTCATGGGCCATGTGTGGGCCCCTAGAGCTTCACATGTGCCTCAACAAGGAATCTTTGGCTTGGAAGTTCAATATGGTAGCAATTTAAAGTTTCTACAGATGTTTCTTAGGGATATGATCATGGTCTGGGATCAAAACCCAATGACTTGTGCCATAACATGTCCTTGTAACTCACGGGACTTGTGTGGGCCCTATGGCCATCACACATGCCTTGGATAGGAATCATTGGCATGCGAGTTGAATATGGTGCCCATTTCAAGGTTTGGTTCACTGGGTATGGTTCCCAACGATATGGTCATGATTTGGGAAAAATACTAATGTCTTAGGCCATCACATGTATTTACAAATTATGTTCCATGCATGTATGATCCCTTGGGCCATCACACATGCCTTGAATGAGGAATCTGTGTCCCATAAGGTCCTTATGTTGCACATTTCAAGGTTTTTCACACTATGGATGGTTCTTGGGATATTGGTATGTTATGGTGCCAAATCCCATTACCTTAGGCCATAACAATTTCCTTTGAATCTCATGAGTAATGTGTGGGATCCTAAGCCATCACATATGTCCTAAATAGGGAATCTTCTGTCCACAATGTCCTTTTGTTGGCCATTTAAAGGTTGGAGAACTATGGATGGTTCTTGTGGATATGATCATGTTATGGGCCCAAATAGTAGTGAGTTAGGCCATAGCATTTGTCTAAACTCATGGGCCATTTGTGGGCCATCAAGCCCTTATGCATGTTCTAAATAAGAATTATTTTCCCATGAGGTCTTATTTTGGTCATTTCAAAGTTGGGTGCACTATGCAACGTTCTAGGGATATGGTCATGGTTGGGGGATAGGAAGTATGAGAAGATTATGCTAGGGCTCAGATGGGTAGGACTCATAATGATTAGGGATCAAAACATGCTAATGAGTCAGGGTGTTAGGTTTCTTAGTGTGTTTTGAGCTATCACGATTAGAGGTTATAATGTACTATGATATAAACATGTTCAACGTTAAAATGTCTTAGGAGATAACTTTGTTTTGATCATATTATGGATAAGGTCATAATATTTCAGGGTTAAGGTGTATTAAGGGTTCTCTAGTGGGTTAAGTTAGACATAGTTAAGGATTGACGTGTTTCTAGGATGGGTTATATAGAAACAGTTGCAAGAGTCAATATCTTGATCTATCATGGTCATTGGCTTGGCATGAATTGTAGTTGTTGATTTCCCCATAGACAAAAAAATAACACTCTTATGTGGTCTAACAATATAAACTCTAACATTAATATTTAACATTGGTCACAAGTCACTAACACATTTTATGTGAGACAAACCTCAATGGCTCCTAAATCTAAAATTATCAAATAGACTAGTGTGGTATTTGAAACTATTTCATCTCACAAGCAATTAACCATTAAGTTAGTAATAGGGCCACTCTCTATGGCCACCCCCATTGGAACAAGGATCATGGTATGTTTGGACTCATATAGATCCATCTCAACTTTGGATATATTAGAGAGGGATCAGAGAGAAGTTGAGATGCAAATCTCTCAGTGCTTAACAATGCCTTATCTATACTAGTGTGGGAGTTTAGTTATTTTTATTTTATTTTATTACAGGCCTCATTTCTTTTTAACTTTATATGTTATATTTGAGCTTTGAGTTTATAAATTACACATCCCCTTCATATTAAATGTAAAATATATCTCACGTTTTAACTTTATATATTATATTTGAGCATTGAGTATATAAATTACACATCCCCTTCATATTAAATGTAAAATATATCTCACTTTTTTCCTGCGGAAACCGCGCACGAGAAACCCACCACTACTTCCCCACCGTCGGCCAACAACAACGGTTTGGCCTAACAATAACTAGTGACCTCCCCCTGTACCGAGAGAATGTTTGCACGTCTTACCAATTAAGCTAACCCTTGGGGCTAAAATATACCTCACTTATTTGAAGAACCAAACACTAAACATTTCTTGTTATTATTCACTTTTCATTATCTCACATACATACACCCCCACAAAATACTAAGATAAAACCTATTAAGATAATTTTATCTCTACAGAATGACTTTAACCATTTACCCAAATAAACTTTGGTAAATGATTAAAATTAAGATAATTTTATCTGTAAAGAAGGGCTTTAACCATTTTTACCCAAATAGACTTTGGTAAATGGCTTTAACCATTTACCCAAATAGACTACCAAAGTATAGATGGAGAAACAAAAGTGGCCACACTTATTAACTATGCCCCGTATTACTTGCCATTACATTCCATTCAAAAAAAAATTGAAATTTTCACATACAAGTTTTCATTTATTAGTACATTCCAATCAATTCTAATCAAACAGACCATAAGTGCCATTTTTACAGAGGAGTTTTCAGTGATTACTTCATCTACCAGTTTTATACTTAAGGAAATTTGACAAACGCTTCCTGGGAAGTTTATTTACGTCCAAGAAATTCACAGAATATATGCTAATAAATCTCACACTAAACATTTAAAAATGGTGCCTCTGTTTCTCACCATCCCTGAACAGACCACCGATGAGATGGGTCGGGCAGCCAGGAGCTCCTCTTCTTAACTTTAACTCTCACTTTGGGCTCCTTTACTTCATGAGATTCAGATTTAGTGGGCTTCTTCTTATGTTTGTCTGCAAATTCATCAGCAGAGACGTCACGGAACTTGGCTGCATTGAATCTCCCATTGAGTACTGGTATGGACTTCAATTTGCTTCGACCCCAAGAACTGAACGTGGCCGACCTCTGGACTTTTCCTGTAAAATCCTCAGAACTTCCAGCTTCAGTCTCAATTACATGGCCATCTTCCAATCTCATCGATTGGCTGAGCTTCTCATACTTGCTGAATCGCATGCTCTCGGAAGATATACTATCTGCGAGGATCGAACTTTCGACATTTCTAGTTGAAAACGAGGACCTGCGAAAACTCAAACTCCGTGCTATTTCTGTCAGATGCATTTTGGCGCAGGTTGGTCTCTGTGACTAACACCAACGCCGGCCTAAAGAATGGAGGATAAGCTCAACGGTAGAAAGCAGGGGAATTAGTGCACGACTGGAAATCCTTTTCTTTAAGTTATTCATTTTGTACGCGTCAAGCAAGGTAGCGTCCAAAGCGTGTGCTCATCTTATGTCAAAGTCAAAAATAGGGGATGCTTGTACAAGAGATATTGTTGATAAACGTTGATGTATTTGGTATGTTTTTACTGAAAATAGTCCAAATAAGTATATATTTATGTGTTGCAGTAATATTCGAGTGAATGTATATATAATGTGTAGTTGTTATTTTTTCAATTGAGGAGACTAGTCTAAAAGAGATAATTTAGTTGTAGTTTGGGTGGTTGGGAGGAATGATTGTGTTTTTTTCTGTAATAGGGGAATCAGCAACAGGGATAGTATCGTACTCGTGTGACACGGGGTCAAATCCCACGGGCTACCACTATAAACCCTAGAGGAACTGTTCCACCCGCCAAGAACAACCCTCAGGATGCAAGAGGATCGAACCCGTGATCTGCTTAACAGCATGAACGCCTGTCCGCTGGCCACGAGCCCCGCCTGCCAAGAACAACCCTCACAATGCAAGAGGATCGAACCCGTGATCTGCTTAACAGCATGAACGCCCGTCCGCTGGCCACAAGCCCAAACCCCTACGGGCTTGGGAGGAATGATTGTTACCCTCCCCACCCTCGTTCAATTCTTGTAAGTAACATGATGCTCTTGTTGAGCCTTTATTGTAATGATTGTATTTTTTGTCATACCTTGATTCTCTACCTAAAATAGCAGGTGTACTTGTTACACTCCCGTTAATCTTATTACACTCCGGTTCAAGAAAGTCCAAAATCTTAAATAATACGTAATTAGTATAATAAACTTTTTAAGTAATATTATATATATTTAAAAGTAGTTATTATAATGATAAGGAGTAATTTAAATATTTTAAGATTTGGATTTTTTTGGTATATTTTTTTTTAGAATTCTGTTTGAAATTTTTTAAAAATACTTTTAAATTTAAAGTTAACCCATTTTTTTATCAAACTCCAAAAAAAACCAACAAACTTAACTCATATGGTGGTTTCAAGGCCAAGCTAACTTCTATTTTCCCTCACCTCCGCTAGTCCGTTGCATTTTCCGGCCTCATTCTTTATTGATCGGCGACCTAATAATGACACTCAACTTCACTTGAGTAAACTATTCCCCATTCTATTAACTGATCGACACTCTCACTTCATGTTGTTTTGATCAATTTTGTATTCTATAGATTACCTACTTTTATTACACTTTCACTTCATGTTGTTTTGATCAATTTTCTATTCTCTAAAATACCTACTTTTATTACATAAATAGAAGACCTATGACTTATTTGAATAGATTTCAGTAGAAACAACTAGATCAATGTTGTAACCGCCATTCAAGTCTCAACTACAAACCTTGAGAGTCAAATATTTTCACATTATGGATCCATTTCTTTTTAAATCAGAGTGATGTCACCAACATAACAAACCATCATTAAACAGTGCTAAATAGTGTGGGAACTAGGCGAATTTTAGATATATTGTCAATTTTTTTTCATATTACAAAATTTTGACACTTTTTTTGTATTGTCTCGAATTCGAATTCGAACTAAAATTTGAACTTACTAAACTATGGTAATAAGTTTGACAATGACTAAGGTGTACACAAGTTTTTAATGGAAAGTCAATTTATAACATTACATTTTCTTTTCTTTTTTTTGTAACTAGGAGAATCATTAACTGGGTCGGGCACGTACTCACGTGACATCGTATTGCCAACTGATCTACACCTCGAAGACTTAAATTTTGAAGGACACGAGAGTGGGCTTTGATCCACCTATGTTTGCATGGGTCACGAGATCATTTAATACAATCTCTTTGGGTGCAACCACACATTCAATCACTACCTCAAGGTGATCCCTTGGCTTTAGGCTAGGCCCTCACATGATTTAAACTTTGCCCATTGGCGAAAAACTCCTCACTCTTCACCAATGGATCCAACCCCTTTGGGCTTTAAAATTCAAGGACATGGGGGTGGGATATGATCCACCTATGTGTGCACGGGTCACGAGATCATTTAATACAATCTCTCTTGGTGCACCACACATTCGACCACTACTTGAAGGTGACCTCATGGCTTCAAGCTAGGCCCTCATAGGAATTGAACCTTTTCAACTGGTGAAAAAGTCATTTTTCTTCACCAATGGATCCAACCCCTTTGAGCTTTAAATTTAAATTTTTAAGGACACGGGAGTGGGATTTAATCCACTTATGTGTGCACAAGTCTCGAGATCATTTAATACAATTTATCTGGGTGCAACCACATGTTTGACCACTACCTCAAGGTGACCCCGTGGCTTCAGTCTAGGCCCTCACAAGAATTGAACCTTGCCCACTTGTGAAAAACTCCTCACTCTTCACCAATATATTCAATCCCTTTGAGATTTAAATTTAAATTTTGAAGGACATGAGGGTGAGCTTTGATCCACTTATGTGTGCATAGGTCACAAGATCATTTAATAAATCTCTCTGGGTGCAACCACAAGTTCAACCACTACCTCAAGGTGACACCATGGCTTTAGGCTAGGCCCTCATGGGAATTGAACCTTGCCCACTGGTGAAAATATCCTCACTCTTAACCAATGGATCCAACCCCTTTGGGAAATTTATAACATTACAACTTTGATAAACCTTCATATGGCCTTTTCATAATTAATAATGCAAATAGAGAACCCAACTACAAGATTATAATCCCCCATAATGCCTTTTCGAAATCAATGAAGCAAACATAAGGAAATTTAACAAAGTGTGGAAGAGCATATGCATGAGTGGTCAAAAGGAGAATATAAATATAATTATATTATCAAAGAAAAATCTCCAAACAATGACATTGTGACGGAAAAGAGCATGTTGAAGCTGAAAGTGATATGATGAAGATGCTTATAAGACAAAATGTCGAAGATCAACAAGATATCTTCAAGCAAACACACTAAGAGCTTGACCATGTGCTCAAGATGATAAAAAATCTCTTTAAGTGCTCCAAAGGGAATCAACAAATAAAGGTTGTCATTACAATTGCCAAGTGTAGAGACAACTATTGATGTCAATCAATCAAAGAGAACAATGATAACCGATGATGACAACATCAATCTAACTATGACAAGGTGCCTACAATCTCTCAATGGGAAATTAGTCTGTAGTATTGTAGTTTTCAATAAATCTTTACACAAACTTATTTGAAACTAATATTGCAAACAAAGGGTCTTGCTTTAAAAATATAGCCTTTGAAAATACTTTCACACAAACCATTCAGAACTAGTGAAGTAAACACAATAGTGAAAGAGCATATGCATGAGTGGTCAAAGCAAGAATACAAATTCCACAATGTTGTAAAATAATATTCTCCAAAAAAATGATAGAGTAGATGGAAAAGAGCTTATTGAAGTTTAAAGTGATATGACAAAGATGCTAATAAGGCAAGAGTGTAAATTACCAACAATATTGTTTCAAGAAAGAAAACCAAGAACTTGACCATGTGCTCAAGATAGTTAAAAAATATCACCAAGTGCCACAAACACCACATGTGAGAATATGGTCTTCCCATCATAGAGTTCACACATGCCAAAGAGAAGCAACAACTAAACAAAACCATCAAATTTGGGAAGTACAATGACAATTTCAAACACCCAATCAATCAAAAAGAGAAATGAGGAATGTATGATTGTATAATGGACAACACAAGTTGATATGAATTCCTCCAACTCAAATGATGCCATGACCTATTGTCAATCCAACCACAATAAGTCCTAGAAGTGGGTGCCATTCCATAATTTTATTGTTTATGCTTCTTAAGTAAATATTTGTAAGAAGAACTATTAGCATACCAATAAGAATTTTGATATTTGGATGGAGATCAAGAATTCCTCTGATAAGAAGGATTTGGATGCCTATATGGATGGGATATGAATGGTGATAAATAAAGTGCTGGTTGAAATATACATCTAGACTTTCTTGCACTAGTCTTCTCTTAGGCACAATAGGAGTGACAATTCTTTGTCCACGCTCACATGCCCACCACTAGTATAACTAATATGACAATGTAATTTGGAATCAAATATTTTAGTATGCTTCGCGAAATTAGGAGAAGAATTTTCACGATGAGAATCCAACAATGCATTAGAAGAAGTTGCATAAAAAGTGGTGCATATCCTTTTGTAAGGTGTGAAGTACCTCTTTCTTCTCCCATCTTTTATTTATGAGTTTTTTTAAGAAAGATCCAAGGTTTCTTATATCTCATTCATACACAAAGTCTACCTCTTAACTTGTACATGATACTTCTCAAATAAACCAACAACAAGACTAGAATCTCTTCCAAAGTATGTTCTATTGTTTCTAAAGCAAGTCTCAAATTCACCTTTAGCACTTCTATGTTCACTTGAGTCTTGGACATGGTTTGGATAGAGGTCACAAAATCCTTGGATGGACTTTTCCTTTTTGTCAATTGCAAAGGTACTAGACCATGATCACAAAATCCTTGGATGGACTTTTCCTTTTTGTCAATTGCAAAGGTACTAGACCATGATCACTCTTCAAGTCTCAATACTTGTCAAAATTTCTCATAGTATTGCCTTGAAGTAAATCGAGTTCCGCATGAAGATAGGTAATAGTGTCCTACAATGAATAAGTCTTAGAATGAAGTCTGATACTAGTTTCAATATTTATGGAAATATTCTTCTCACTAAGACTAAAGAATCATTTTACAAAGAAGTAACTACATTACGAAGTTGGGTGTTCCATTATTCCAAAGAAATAACTTCATCATGAAGTTGAGCATTAGAATCTTATGACAAACAAACCTGCGTGTTATGTTTGTTAATGGTGTCGTTTAGATATGCAACCTTATTCTCACAATGTTTATAGAGAAAAAGGTATTCATCATTAAGATTATATCAAGGAAAAATTTAAGGATCCATATTTTTCTTAAATTGTAGGAACCTTGGTGAATCTTACTAATTCTTAAATTTCCAACTATAAAATGTTTGGAGATATTTTTGTAAAAAAAAATTTTTTTAAGGATTTTATATAGTTTTTGGACAATTTTGGTGATGTTTAGAGTAAAATATTTTTATCCTTTGGAATTTTGGTTAACCATTTTAGAAAAACATGGAAATTGATGAATCGTTTTTTGGAAAAGATCATAAAAAATTAGCCTATGGGCTAAACTTTGCCCCAATTTTTTTCCTTGGATGATACATTACAAATAATATAAATATACCATGCAATAGTGTTTCTATGGTGGGATTATATTACACACTATCTGGGTAAGGTGCATAGAGTGCAAGGCCTTTGCACAACAAAATTCCCCTGAAGGAAGAAACCAATGCATAATTTCTATTTTTATAATAGTAATACAAAAATTCCAACCACAAAAAGATAATACTCTTTCCTTAAACAATTTTTTCTCAATCACACCTATAATGGAGGAAACTAAAATGACTAAGCTTTATTGTAGGAGCAAGCTACACATCACATGAAAAATAATTGCTTAAAATGTGCACAAATGCTTTAAAAATGATGCCATAGATCATATATATGTGGAAAGGTCTCGTGGTTGGCGCTAACTGATATAAATTAAACTCTGTAATGTCAATTGTAGTCATTACCTAGGGCCATGCAAGTCTAGGATTTTCAAGGAAAAAAACCCATGCCTTGGATTAGCAAGTGTGCATAACTTTTGATGGATTCTAGTAGATGATATACCTAAGGAAAAATGGAGTAGAGGGAATAGGAATGAAGAGTAAGGGTGCTTAGTTTAATTATCATAAACGTCCAAGGGAAAGTTTGAATTAGGTCATCCCAAGTCATCTTATCAAAAATAAATCTGGTCGTTCAACTTGACAAAACATTGGAATAACTTGCAAAGCAAAGTGTAGGTTGATTATAAGAGAATAGAGCAAGTTGATTGAAAAAATATAACTAGCATGCAGAGGGTACATAAAAATACAAAGTAATGTGTAGATTTATTAGGTAGGGAATATCAGGTTCACCCACAAAATAGAACTTGCATGCATATAGTAGATAGGCATGTGGAGCAGAATGGATTTGTAATCGCAAGGCACAACACGTTGCAACAAGACACAATATGTTTCCCTAGGTTGTAATAGGACCTAACAAACTGTCCCTAGAAACATGCCAAATAGACACAACAAATTAATAATAATAGGCCAACAAAATTAGCATATCTATGAAGATCATAGGCTTGACTTACCTTGGCTATTATCTCATAACCAACCTAGCATGATATGGCATGACATTTGATCTCATATATATATATATATATAAAGAATTTAATAATATCTATAGGTTCAAGGATTCCTACCTTTACCACACCCCACCTGGGTATCATTCACATAAATGCATTTAAATAACATAATAATTCTCATTAATTCATTCAACCATCATAAACATACCGGTTTCTAATATCAAAATATGATGGAAGGAATTCTCACCAAATTCTTTTCTAACAGTAATGTAATATAAGGATAAACAAATTCATACCTACATGGTTTCTAATATCAAAATATGATGGAAGGAATTCTCACCAAATTCTTTTATAACACTAATGTAATATAAGGATAAACAAATTCATACCTACATGGTTGCCATCAAAATATCTTATGGTATCTCATTAGTTGGTGTATCTGGGTATCCTTCACATAAATGCATTTAAATAGCATAATAATTCTCATTAATTCATCCAACCATTACAAACATACCTGTTTCTAATATCAAAATATGATTGAAGGAATTCTTACCGAATTCTTTTCTAACACTTATGTAATATAAGGATAAATAAATTCATACCTACATGGTTGCCATCAAAATATTTGATGTTATATCATTAGTTGGTGTATTATGGAATCTTACATAATCTTTCACCAACCTCCTGATCAATATTGTATTGTCCCTATATTTTCTTCATAGGGTTGACTGTCATATGCAACAATATCATCAACATCTTTATCCTAGCTCTCACCCTTTTTTGGTTACACAACCATTAGTAATTTTGTTTAATCATTATTCCATGCTCATGGCATCTATAACAACATACTAACCTTAACCAATATCTATATGCACTATGCATTATTTCTCAATAAGCACACTAGTGCATATGTACTCAAACTCTTGTATTCTCTTGCATTTCCAACATTCTCATTCCTTAGTTATAATTTACATATAAAATTCAAAGAAATATAAATAGAATAGCATGCTAAGAGTCAATGAATTCTCCCTTTCAGTTCCTCGACATGGCATGGACCCCCACAGCATCATTGATCCAATTTATGTCTTTTTTTCCATCCACACAATAGATCATTATCTATGATGTTCTCACTAAGTAGCACTTCAATACATGTATACATGTTTATACTTACTACTTTTAAAATATTACAACTCTACTCTATTAACAAGATCATGTTTAAGGTGAGAAAATACCCCCCATTAGTATCCCATATTTGTTGGCCATGTTCACTATTTGTTGCTACAACTACTTCCTTATAATCTTGTAGCTTCACATTGTTGCAACTTTGTTGTCTTGAGCTACACTCAAATCCCCCTTGACTATGCATTTTTCTCTTCATTCTATTCACCTTGTATTGCTACTCCATTTTTCTTGAACAATTCCAATCAAACCCAACTTGGTCACTCCACCTTTCCATACCATATACCATATTGGTACTATATCTTCAGCATCTACTTCCTTTTGGGGGCCAATATTGCCCCAACTTTAGTTCACTTGGACTTTCCAACACTTCGTAGTGTTGCATTTAATGCCATTCTATCTTCATATAGACTCCTTTCAAATTTTATTCTCTTTTAAAAACCATGCCAAGACTAAATACACTCTCCACTTCATACGCCATCTTTTTATTCCCTTCTTTGATTTACTATCTTTTGTATACTTAGAATGACTCAACATTCACATATTCATCTTGTTCCAATAATTGTTATTTAATGATGAAATAATCTCCTTCATGCTGCAATATTTTCCAATTGTAACGTCCCTTTCCATCAATTCGTTGCAAGGAAGGAAACGTTACCAACATACCGGGCTTATTGGCAATCTCAGCCTCGTTCATCACTAAGAAATTCAAAATAAATAAAAACTTATGTGTGCAAATACATAATCAATAAAAACACAGTGGAAATAAACACAATTGCACACACGCAAACAGTAATGCATCAGCTTATTTGACCCAGGCAGATGATGAATCAACATGCAGAGAATTCAGTCTCGTCCTTGTGCTATGCACAGACTTCATGTCTATTTCACCAAGACAATCATTTCATTCCATTAACATGGGCAATTATCATTCAGAATTAACATACTGCAAAACACATAATGCATATAATGTAAATCACAGAAAACACTTATCTTGAAGAGGAAGCTGTCCAAACAACTAGCTATGTGAGAGAAATGTTCCACCCAACCATAGCTCTCTGTCTAGCCTGTATTCTTTCAGCTGAGAGATCACCCCCGAGCTAGGCTGTGTATCCACTAAGAAGGAACTAGATGGGCTCACTCACAGTCATAGTTTCACTCAAACAATCATGCTAATCCAACACATAGTTGGGATTATCAAGCATGAGATAGGAAAAGGAGGAGGATGCTAAGCCAGTGAGCTCAACCGCTAAGCCAGTGAGCTCAACCACAGAGCTACAGACAACTCAAGCTAAATTCAAGCAATCCAATCCTCTGTTCAAACATCCACACTTGGATTTCTCACCATTCTGTCAACGAATAACTCAATCCTGTCACTATTTTTCTGGGCTATCAAAAGTGGATTTTCCAATGGATTTCGGGGTAGCTAATGCTCCCATTGGATTTTACTGTCCAATACCAATTCTGGGCGTTTATGGCTCTTCAAAACGTGGGTTCTTTCATAGTTGGGATTTATGGTTTTACTCACTGTTGGGAATTCGTTTTTGGATGGAAAATGATGCTGGGTCCTTCCACACTGGAATGGGAATGAGGAAGAAGAAATCCCCATGAGGTAGAGTGACTTGTGGTATCAGAAAACAGAGCCCATACTCTGCCATACGAATTTATGGGCTGCCCATGCTCCATTGAAGCCATAGACTGAAATCTTCAACAACTTTCTTACAACTGAAATAAATGTCAGCAAGGAAAGCCAAATGGGTTCTCACAATGACATTTGGCAGCATAAGGTTCATTCCCACAACCCCCTCACCACTCCCTAGTGGATACACATGGCCCTTTCTCATTTGTTGCCTCCTTAGCCAGTTTTGGTATTTTATTGCATGATGTTTATTTACATCATTTTTACAATGTTCCATGGCTAAATAGCACATGGGTAACATAATGTCTAATATTTTCATTTTAAATAAAATTCTAGATTCCACTAGCGGAGCCTTGGCCTTGAGCTTCAGGATAGGAAAACATACATTACATGTATACAATATTTACGTTAAAAGCTAATATATCCTAAGGGTCAAAATGGAGTATTACAATCCCCTCCCCCTTAGAATAACATCGTCCTCGGTGTTCCAATACTTGGAATACATATACAATTTACATGTCCAAAATTTTCAAAACATTTTTGCAGATCTGCCCTGCATTCTATCCTTTACTTTGAACTTTCGGGACCAAGTCCTTTGGCCTCCATGAGCTACTCCTGCTGGTTCTGATCTTCTAGCTCATCCACAAGTTTGAAAAATTTATGGCTATACCATTCTGATATTCCTTTGTTGGGCAGTTGCAGAGGCAATGATGTCCTCCACATTTCCAACATTTCATTGGCTGCTTCATCTTTACCTGCTCAATCTCCTTTGAGTCCTATCACCTAGAATGTTTCTTATTGGACCGATTGGATGAATGCCTCTTCATTGACCCAATGTCTCCTCTACTGTTGATTGCTTCCAAAATGATTTTTACCTCCCTTTGCAGACAACTAGAGTCCTGCAAAACCTTATGGTTCATCTCATTCTGCTTCTTTTGTATCTTGAGCATTTCTCAAAGGTTTTCTTGGGTCTTGGAAATTGTTCGAAGAAGACTTTCAGCCAATTCCAACAGCCTATGGTCTGCTGCCATGGTCTTTGTGCGCAACTGGTTCTCTCTTTACTTACAAGCAACACTTGCTTCGCAACAACTGCCACAAATTAGTTTCACTTTCCCACCTGTGAAATTCATCATTATAATTTTGTTAGGCCAAGCATAACATAACATTAAAATAATTCAGTCAATTAGCTTCCCAATTGATATGAAATCCCATGCTTTGTCCATGAGACTTTCATACTTTTCATGCTTGCCCAACAGGCACATGAGCTCATTCATGTCCATTCTTTCACAGAGAATTAACTACTTCAACATTCACAATTTATTTCAAGCAAATAAACACACTCTACTTTCAGCCATATATGCATTCAACAATTTTCTGTTTTTATAAATGCATCAATAAAAAGGAAAGAGAGAGCAGTAAGAGTTTTCTCCTCTTCGTCTTGTTTCATTCCGGAACCCACACCACCACTGTGGTTTTCATGCTCCTAGCCTCTTTCACTTCCATGTGAATGCTTGACCAACCCTTCTTGGCTATGACACTTAGTGTCTATAGTTTATCTCGGATCTCTCAACCATGGAACCTTTCCACATGGCGATCCACAACACCCTTGGCTGCTAGGACCCCCACAAGTCCACTAGCACCATCATTCATTTATGCGCAAGCTGAGCCTTTTAGGACAGTCACATGTCCACATGCATCCTTAAGATGCTTTCATAGTCCTTGCTTCCAGCAATACCTACACTCAAATATTGAATCAATTCGCATGTTTAGTTTATTTTCATATGATTTATCTTTAAACAAGAGTTAAGGAAATCATAACCAAATCATATACACATGTATATTCATAAGCAAGAAATTACAAGATAACCAAATACTTATCTGCATTGGATGTCTTCACTTTATTCCATAGGGTCCTTCTTTTCCTTACAAGTCTTGGGATCGCCTATGGACTTGGATGTTTGGCCAACGCGCAGGCTGCCCCTCAACATCAAATAATCTTGTATGTTTGGTCAGCACGCAGGCTGCTCCACAACATAAAACAGTCTTGTATGTTTGGCCAGCACGTAGGCTGCTCCACAACATCAAATAGTCTTGTATGTTTGGCCAGCATGCAGGCTACTCCACAACATCAAATAGTTAATGCTCAACCAGTCACTCTTTGGATTTACCAAGCAATTTATAGTTCTTTCAGGGTCCTTGCTTCCTGCATTGACCAAGATTTCCAACAAAGAAACAATAGTGCATCGGCTTAACTATTAGAGGACTTATACTTGAAACCTTCATTATTCCAAATAAGACATGAATGAAATTGAATACTTATCTGTATTGGACATTTCCTTTCTGGTCCACAGGGTCCTGCTTTTACTTTATAAGCCTTGGGATCCTCCTGCGAACTGGGATGTTTGGCTAACAAGCAGGATGCTCCAAAACATCAAAAAATTAATGCCCAACCAGTACACCTTCACGCCGACTGGATTTACCAAGAATTTGGTGGTGCCCAACCAGTCCCATACCTGGTTATCCCTCTCCATTGCCGAGCTAGCACATCTGTCTGGGTCATCGGCCAATGGAAGGTAACTGCACCACCGACCATTATAGGTCAAGGCTCTACTAGTCTGCCTTAGGCTTGCATCAACCTTTTAGATGTGTCACAATCCCTCAATGTGCATAACAATTCGTCACCCACATAAGGGTGGTACTCATTCTCTTGTGCAAACTGACGGTTCTCTTTAGGAACTCTTTAGGTGACTTTCTTGACTGTAGGCTATCATGGCCCCATGATACCCACTCACACTACAAAAAGGTTACCACTGGTCATACAGTCCTTTTGAGTACCATTTTCTTCACTTGTCCCTTTAATGTGTAGCACCAATTTGCATATGTATAAGCTGACAACACAAGATGGATAAGCAAGCTCATCAGCATTGCTACTCTAAAACTATAAACATATTTCATAACATTCACTATCTAACATTGAAACACCAGGAATGCGTCCATTCCCTTAGGGTGTAGTCAATGTTGACAATCCTGTCATAACCCAACATTGGAAAAGTGTGCACCCCTTTTCTGATGTGAGCCATGTAGGCCCTACTCATATTCAAGCAGTCTGCCATAATGGAAATAAAATCAAAACATGCTCTGCATATTAACTCCAATAATTAGACATGCATGTATGTATATATATATATCAGTCAAGGTTTACAGAACACTTATCCATTTCGCAGATGTAATTTCTCTTCATTAATGAGGAATGGGGGCTCCTTCTCTGAGTTGACAGTCCCCTCGGTTTGCCATCCCAACTCCTTTTGATGTTACATAACCCTCATATGTCTTACTGACATAATCTTTACCATTTCACTCATATTGTTTACCAATCATGCAATGTAGGTGGGACATTATCAAAATATCCAATGGCGTTTCACCCGAAATCCATTTCCAAGATATGGGATCCTTCCCATGAAGTTTGGCTTCTGTAGGCCCTCTCTCTTGGTCTTACTGCAATGTGTCTTCCTGGCACACTTATTAAATAGCCAAACAATCAACAACATTTAACATTAAAATTCAAACCTGATTGTTTCATAACCAATCAATGGCACTAATAATTAAATTCAATATGAATTTGCAATTCTGTTTACTGCAGAAATCAATTTGTTTAATCATGAGGCTATCCTCATACTGTTTGTCTCCTATAAGTGGCACCACTCTGCCCTTTATTATTTTATGCTTGCCAGCATAATGTGCACATCCACTTACAACACGTCCTCCTGACATAGTTCATATAAGCCAAATAGTCATTAGTCATTTATTAGCAAAATTTCAAATCTGAGATTTACAATTCTTCTTTTTAACAGAACTTAGAGTTCCCAACCATGAGATTCTTTTCATGAGGTTTGGCTCTTTCACATGGTATATTCCAGTCTTCATCATGGACATACCCACATTTCCATGCCCAGAACAACCTACCTGACATCAGTAACTTCAATCAGCCAAACACTTATAAGTCTTCATGCATATAATATTTCATTGCTGCAACAATCACTGAAGCATTTTCCGAATTATAACATTCCATAATTCAAATACTTCCAGCTGTTAACATATGAATATCACAAAATCATTTACTTCACGTAAATCATTATCATACTAAAATTGCAAGGTAAAGTCACATCATTTATGCAATTTTAAATGAAACTTTAGATACTCATTATTTCACAGTCATATCATTTATACAAATCTGCCCTTCCACAGAGTATTCCGACAGTCCATCGATCATGACTACCTTCTTCATGCTCTTACTATTCTACATTCGTAACAGCCCATGAAATGATCCTAGAATTAGCATCCATTCATCATCTCATCCATTATTTAGTTTGCAATAACACACACACCATCCCCATGCATTCATGCAATGCATCACAACATGTGCACCCACACTTATGCATGCACATTTACAACATTTAATCAAGCTTTTCATATACATTCACTCAATGCTTAATTACAAGATTTATAAAATCTCTTAATGCACATTCACTCAACGCCACCTTGCATTGTTTCATGGGTACTATGCATTCAAGCATATTATGGCCTAAGCATGACTACCTCATATAGCATGCTTTACCATAATCAGGATCACCAGTCCTCACTTGCTTTGATTATTAAGCTCATAACCAACATACACATGGCAGGATATATTTTATATGAATGCAATCTAAATTTCTAAACAGTCACATGGTGTGAGACCTCTTGCATTCACCACTCCATGCTCCACCACACTATGGCAGTATGTTATTCTCTTGAATGCATTTTAATCCTAAATGCATACCATTCTATGATTACTAAATATGGTTCAATGGATTCTTACCCAATCTCCTTTCAACACTTATGCAATCATCATAATTAAACCATTATCTGTATGGATCCCATTTACACCTTTGATGTTACCTGATCAATTGGTCTCTTACAAAGGATTACCGAATTCTTCCACCAACCTCTTGATCATGGATTGGTTTCCTTATCATTTTCTTCATAAGGTTGCTGGTCATATGCAACAACATCATCAACATCTTCATCCATGCTTCTATTGTCTTTGGTCCTACAACCAATACCAACACCAATAGTGATTATCAACCACAATATTTGCCATTAGTGGTTCATTGCATATGTAGAACCTTACTACTTTTTCCAATATGTAATATCATATGTGTGCACAAGCATCTGCTCATGCACTGTGCAATGTTTATTAATATGTCAACTAGTGCATATTCATGCCATCCATCTAATCTCTTGCATTTTCATCATTCTCATGCCATAATTTTATGTACATAAAGCTTATAAAATATAAATACAGTTAACAAGACAGGGGTTAAGGAATTTTCCCTTTCCATTCCCTCATATTTGCATGAAATTCCTCTTCCACATAGTAGCTGGTTCGACTTCATGGTATATGCTACTTCCAAGCATGCAATTCTAGAAATTGCCCATATTGACAACAATTTTGCCAAAATAGCCACTGGCACTTTTCTTCTCTGCATAACTATGAGGTATGATAACCTCCTTCAAATTCTGGTTATGCACCACTGTTTCATGCTGGATAAGCTTTCCAATGCCTATCCACCTGCTCCATTCCGACTTCTGTTGTGGAAACTACATTGTTTCAAAAATGACAACTTTCACTACAATTCTGCACCTTTTTACACAGTTGTAAAATATCATGAACTGCCAACTTCAGCCACCTGTGGAAGCAATTCCATAAAGATTTAGAAAAAAATTTATATCGATCGAAGTTAGTCCATATAGCAAGGAACACTTAGCAACTCGCGGATATCTGTTTCGATGCTCCATTCATCTTCTATAAAATTCTGAGTTTGACTACTTTCCACTTTGCACATTTTTCCAAAATTCCAAAATTCGGGCCAAAAATTGTTATTTCCCAAATGGTGCATTTCTGGGAAATCTTTGTCTAACGGAATATGTCTGGTTTACTGAGAATATGAAATGTTGATTTCAGTAAATTTCTTAATTCCGAAATATAGAGTCACTTTCAACCACTGCAAGCTTTTCAAAATTCCCAAAACGTGTCCCAGAATAGTGCTTTTTGGCCTTCTTGCACATCCTGACTCCACATCCTTTGGAGTTTGGCTCCAAAACTCCAAAATTAACACCATGCCTGCTCCGTGACTGCTACATATCAATTTCAACTCAATCTGACCTTCTGTCAAGCTTCGGGGCACTGATTTATAAAAGCCATTAATCTCAAATTTATGCCCAATTTGAGAATAACGAGCTCGAGATCCTCACTGGACGTTCCATGGCCTTCATCAATGGCCTTAGAACGCCATTGAATTCATCCAAATCCAATTCCGGGGGCTCTTGTAATCCAAAAATCAATTTTCAGGCTCTATACTTCTCTTTTTTTCCTTGCCACACACAGGCTGCAACCTGCAATCCCGCAATCCATATTGCGGGTGCGGAAATGCTACTTTTCCAACCCGGGGCTACTCCATCCCGCAATCTCGCAACCCGCAATCCCGTGATTTTGCAATTCTGGGTGTGGAAAGCCAAGTCGCAGACACGGAAATTTTAACCTTTCCGCAATCCCGCAACCCGCGATCTCGCAATTCCACGCTTCCAGGTGTGAAAAGCCAAGTCACGAATACGGAAATTTTAACCCTTCCGTAGAAGAAAGGTCGGCCTCCCCTTCTTGTGATTAGTATTTTCTCTAATCACAATCTACAGGTATTAGTATTTTCTCTAATCACAATCCACAGAAGAAGGGTTGGCTGCCCCTTCTGGTGATTAGTATTTTCTCTGTCACGTCCCCTTCCATCAATCCATTCTATGGAAGGAAACATGACTAAGCTTATGGGGCTCATAACTCCTTCGTCCCTTGGTCAAATGGGACGAGTTTGGTACCATTGGAAAGCTCTTGCAGAGCTCTATGCACCTGGGTGGTCCTCTGTCACATTTGAGAAATCCAATCCTACCATTTTTCCAATCAAAAATGCCGCCCCAACTTCACCAATACCATGTTAAAACGTTCTATCACCTGCCTATAACTCAGAGTTTGGCCCAAGCAGCCCCAGTGCTGCAAGCTGGGCTCTGATACCACTATGTAACATCCCCTTCCATCAATCCGTTGCAAGAAAGGAAACATTACCAACATACCGGGCTTATTGGCAATCTCAGCCCCGTTCATCATTAAGAAATTCATAATAAATAAAAACTTTCATGTGCAAATACATAATCAATAAAAACACAGTGGAAATAAACACAATTGCACACATGTAAATAGTAATGCATCGGCTTTTTTGACCCAGGAAGATGATGAATCAACATGCAGAGAATTCAGTCTCGTCCTCATGCTATGCACAGACTTCATGTCAATTTCACTAAGACAATCATTTCATTCCATTAACATGGGCAATTATCATTCAGAATTAACACACTGCAAAACACTAATGCATATATTGTAAATCACAGAAAATACTTATCTTGAAGAGGAAGCTGTCCAAACAAATGGCTATGTGAGAGCAACGTTCCACCCAACCATAGCTCTCTGTCTAGCCTGTATTCTTTCAGCTTAGAGATCACCCCCGAGCTGGGTTGTGTATCCACTAAGGAGGAACTAGATGGGCTCACTCACAGTAATAGTTTCACTCAAACAGTCATGCTAATCCAACACACAGTTGGGTTTATCAAGCATGAGATAGGAAAAGGAGGAGAATGCTAAGCCAGTGAGCTCAACCACAGAGCTACAGACATCTCAAGCTAAATTCAAGCAATCCAATCCTCTGTTCAAACATCCACACTTGGATTTCTCACCATTTTTTCAACGAATAACTCAATCCCGTCACTAGTTTCCTGGGTTATCAAAAGTGGGTTTTCCAATGAATTTTAGAGCAGCTAATGCTCCCAAATTCGCCCCAAGGTTCATACCTATGGATCCCCCATTGGATTTTACGGTCCAATACCAATTCTGGGCGTTTATGGCTCTTCAAAATGTGGGTTCTTTCACAGTTGCGATTTCGGGTTTTGTTCACTGCTGGGAATTCATTTTTGGATGGAAAATGATGCTAGGTCCTTCCACACTAGAATGGGAATGATGAAGAAGCAATCCCTATGAGGTAGAGTGTTATACCTCCATATTCCACAGTGTCGCATCTCCACCACAAAAAGAGTTGACGACACTTCCCCTACTGCTTTAAACCACCTTGAAGAGAAAAATGATGAGTGAACCTTGAAGGCAAACTTACCCTGACAAGTTTTCACCCAGCTGAGACTTTATTTATCCTAACTACAACACCTTGCTCAGTTATAGGTGCGCGGTAGTCCACACTACCGCACTATGCTTTGTCCCTGCCACGCGGTACTACCGCGTTATGCTCAAATTACAGGGCGCGGTACTATTTTTATAGCCTTTTTTCCATGTCTTGTGGGATTTTGGATTTTCGAGAGATATTGGAGGATTGGGATCCCTGATTCAATCTCAACTCATTTTCTGTGATTAGAAACCCTGATCCACTAAGTTCTCCCTAGATCCACCTATCTCTCTTGTTAGTTAACCCTACCATACACTATAAAAGAGAGGCATTCCATGGGAAAGAGGGAGGACTCTTGGTAGTATCAAACTTATGATCTTGCAGTCTTGTGGAGATAGCTAGAGGAGGAAGCACTTGGAGCTAGAGGATTGGCTTGGACATCAAGCAACCTTTGTAAGTATCCTTCAAGTTTGTAATAAAGATAACTTGTTTTGTTTTTCCCATTTCATGTGTATTGTACAAGTCTTTAGCATGGAATGTATCTAATCTAGATTTGAATCTAACTTTTACTTCAAGGTATTTGGAAGCTTGTATGCTTGTTCTTTGTTTGATCTCAACAGGTTCTTCATTGGAGCTTTGGATCAAGAATTAGAAGCGGGACAAACGTCAGATTGAAAGGTGAGATATCTTTCATTGTTTCTGAATGCATGTAATCTTGTTGTGAAAGTTAGTTCAGGAATTTCAAGGTAGCATTTGTTTCGTTTTGTTCTCACCTTAGAGTCAGTTAGAAATCTGCTTTAAGTTGAGTGAATTTTGACTTATCCGTAAGGAAAAATTCTACCAAACATAGAGTGACTTGTGGTACTAGAAAACAGAGCCCATACTCTGCCATACGAATTTATGGGCTACCCATGTTCCATTGAAGCCATGGACTGAAATCTTCAACAACTTTCTTACAACCGAAATAAATGTCAGCAAGGAAAGTCAAATGGGTTCTCACAATGACATTTGGCAGCATAAGGTTCATTCCCACAACCCCCTCACCACTCCCTAGTGGATACACGTGGCCCCTTCTCATTCGTTGCCTCCATAGCCAGTTTTGGTATTTTATTGCATGATGTAACATAATGTCTAAAACTTGCCTTTTAAATAAAATTCGAGTTTCCACTAGCAGGGCCTTGGCCTTGAGCTCCACGCTAAGAAAGCATACATCACATGTATAAAATATTTACATTAAAGGATAATATATCCTAAGGGTCAAAATGGGGTATTACACCAATAGTTTAATGATCCCTCATATTCCATATCATGCTTTCATCTCTAACTATATTTAAGCTTGATGTAATTCAAAAAAAATATTTTCATTTCCTTGGATAATTCTCTACAAAGTTCCACCATGTCCAACAATTATGTCAACAACATGAAGTGTTTTATCCCATCATTAACAACTTTCAAGTAAATTGAAGTTCCTCCTTTTCTTTACATCCTTTATACATAAGTTGTTGGTTTATATCTTGAAACTCTTCTAGGTATACAATTGTTTCCAACAAAGATGGTTCGTCAATCACATGGTTCATCAATCACTTCATTCATGTTCTCTTTTTCTTGGTATTTTTCCTATACCATACTAGGCTTCCATAACATACTCCTTGCAATTTATTCCCTACAACCTACATTACTTCAATGCATTTCCCTATATCAAGGGGCTACAAAATTGCATCCTTCTTTATGCATAGTAATTTAAGTTTGGCATGATGATATATTCTAAGTTCCTTATACATGTTACTATTTATTTATTTCCTTACATACCTTTGTTGAACATTTTATTCCTACATCCTTTGTTCTGAAGTCATTGTCCTTAAAATAAAGAGCATACACAACTTTTCTCCATAACCTACTTGCATATTAATCTTATTCACTACATTGCATGTATTATGGCGAAGGCACACTCAAACACCCTTAATCCCTTCTTTCTTCATAATTCACCTAAAATCAAATTTCTAAGAACCTTAGCTATCTATCTATCATCATCTAGAGAATTTAGCCATATTGTCCACAATCATGGCTATAATACTCTCAATTTTAATATCCTTTCACATCAAGAGTGCTTCTATGATTGTAGTCAACCCTTAGCCATCGTTGATCAAATTATTCAACCTGCTAATGAATAAGAGCCTTGAACTAACATGGTTTTGCACATTCAATTTTTCCTTCACACCATAGTGCAAGCACCATTATGAAGTGTATATATTATTCCTTTCTCAATTTTTACATAGCACGCACCTCTATCACCATAACCCCTTTCCCCCTATTAGGGATAGAAGTTGATTCTAGATTGCAAATAGAATCAAGCCCATTACATATTGGATTTTAGATATGTTTTAGAAGTAGTTGGATTAGGTAGATTGGGTCGAGAAAGGGAAAGGCAACAAACTGGAATTAAGGAAAACAATAGATCAGTGATCAACCATTGGGCATGGATTCATAAGCATTCCATGGATCGAAGATAATCAGACTTTGTTAACAAACAAGTTTAAATTAGGGTGAAAGATGAAGGAATTAAGAAGACACATATGAATTACAGAGCTAGAATAAGCTATTTTAACCTTACAGACCCATAAGATAGAATATGAAATTCACAGAAAAGCTTTCTCGATATGCATAAAGACATTTGAATAAAGTATAAAATGTGAGAAATAACAGTTAAAGCTTCACCACTCAAGAATCCATGGATTATAAACAGTTTATTTGAAGCTCAAAACTGATATTTATTCAAATAGAAAAATAAAAGAATGTGGAAAACATGAAGGTTACAAACTGTAAACAAAATCCTCAAGGATCTTTGATAACAAGAATGATTACAAAATATGTCCTTGGGCTCGCAATGGTGGAATACACAGCTCTTCTGACCTTAACAACTCTCTAAAACCTCTAGAATCCACCCCAGAAGACCCCTCTTTTCATTCCAAAGATAGCTTAAAATAATCGAGTCCCATAAATAGTCTTGTGCTATCTTTTATGAAACAGTTACAATAATAAACTAAAAATAAAAACAATCTATGGTTTCTTGCTAGAAATATGGAGCTCATTATGATCTTTTGCCTCAGAAGATGGATCTGAATGTACAACTATCATCTTAAAATTTGGAAGTGATTTGAATATTGTTTGGCTGCTAATTGCATGCATAAATATGCTTTAATTTTAAAAATTCAGCCACCTGTTACTTTAGTTGTCATCCAAATGCTCTGCCACTTAACAAATGTATTCACATTTTGAATTTTGATTATTTTCTTCTAAATTTGGAGTTACTTTTGATTTCCAATCTTCTTGTGAGATGAATTTGATCGACTACGGATCTTTCGCCTTGAAATCTGGGTTGAATAACTTAAATAACTACTTGAAAAACTGGAATCGGTCTTCCTTTGTTTAATGTTGATAGCATTCCCTGTAGTTCCAAAGTGAACAATTCTTTGCAAGATCTTCAACCATGCATTCACAAGTTATTGAGGTGACTCTAGAAAACTTAATCATTCCTTTCTCGAGCAGGAAACTCAAAGAAATCTTCAACATTAACACCTGGATGTTTTAATATGGACTCTTCCTTGGCGCTGACATTTGACTTGGATAATTTCAGTAGCATATTAATCGTGTGTTGTATCTATGAGCAGTAATGTTATATAGGTGGTTTTGTGAGACCACAAACCATTTTTCATTCACCATATACGGTTTTGAGAACCACGTTTGACCCATATGAAATGAATTTGGTGAAGCCACATCAACACTTGATTGCTTTGAGGTTAAAGGTGCTCTCCTGGACGCATTGAAACCTTCTTGATACCTCATTAGGTGGTGCTGCCCCGTGACTTGGCATACACTATGGCTTTGGTCCTCGGTGCATATGATGAGATTGGGCTTGATGGATAATTGGAAATCTGGCCCTTGGATTTGACACTTGTAAATCAATTGATTTGGAATTTGCTTGAAATGAAGACTTGGATCTCGGTCTCGGTGTTGTTAGTTTAAGTGATGTCGGCAACGTTCAATGCTCATGCTCTCCATGCTTATTTTGCATGTATGAGATTTATCCCACATGTATAAAATCATAAGAAGATTTATTATTTATACACATTTGTCCATGTCATCGATTAATGCATCGTACACATAGCTTGAATCGTGGGCTCTCTTCATTCGTATTCTCCTCGATGGTTGGACGCTTAGGTGAGTCCAAAGACTTAGACATGAGCCTTTTTTTTTCATACGAAAAAAACAACCAAAGATACCAAGGCGAGCTGCATGTACATACAAAAACCTTTAAAGTCTTTCATACAAATTAGCGTCCAGAGATAGGTAATACAAATATACCAAGTAAGGTGAGCTGCATGTACATACAAAAACTTTTAAAGTCTTTCATACACATTAGCGTCCAGAGATAGGTAATACATCTCCCAAGATAGGTAATACAAAGATACCAAGTAAGGCGAGCTGCATGTACATACAAAAACCTTTAAAGTCTTTCATACACATTAGCGTCTAGAGATAGGTAATACATCTCCCGAGATAGGTAATACATCTCCCTGAGAGAACCATCCCTAAAATCCTTGACAAGGATGGAACCATCTATATCCCCTAGGGAAAGCTTGGAGAGCTTATCAGCTTCGACAGTGAATTCTCTGTAGATGTGGAAAAAGTTAACATCAGTGAACCAGCCGATGACAGTGTGCACACGATTTAACCAACCATTCAACTGAATAGAGGAAAGAAAATGGCCCCCCTTGGCCCAGGAGATGATAGCAAGTGAATCTCCAAAAGTATTTAACAAAGTAAGACCCATAGATTTAGCGAAAAAAAGGAGGCCCCACAATGCTAAAAGTTATGACCTGGTGTTTGAACCTTTGCCTGCGCCCATCTGTAACTGATAAAACTAGATCTGAGAAAATTTTAAGAGCGTGCCAGCTCCACATAAATCCCCTTGGAAAGCACCATCAAAATATCCGATTGGAAAGTAATACTCATTCTCCACATGTTGAACCACTTTTCTAGGAGCCTTAACCAGAGAATTCCTTAGCGGCTGGAAGTAACCAACAATTTGAGCACAAAGCAGAGCAATAGGAGTGAGCTCACCCTAGAAAATGAGACGGTTGTGAACTTTCCAGAATTCCTAGATCACGACGTATAATAGGGCTGAGTCAAAGACATGGGACGTAGTCCACAAATGAAAATTTTCAGCAAAAGCTTTTCCAGTACAGGAAAAATGAAAACTTAAAGAGTCTTGTGGACAGACCCACATCTTTTTAAATAAAATGCATCGACCAAACAGGTGATCCACATCCTCCTCGTCTCTTTGACATAAAGCACAGATCCCCAGATTGTGGATTCCTCGCTTGCAAATATTGTTCCAGGTAAGAACCTTATTGTTAATGGCAAACCACACGAAGCAATGTATTTTTAGAGAGCACTTAACATTCCAAAACGAATTATATTGTCTCTACCAGTGGGCATCGAATTCTTTTTCCATAAGACGATAATAATCCAGTTGCGCTGTGAGGTTTCCAGTGTGGGCATTGAACCCCCAGCAAATAAGATCTTCCTCCTGAGAAAGGGAAATGCCTGCATGAATGAGATTTAAATCAAAACCATCCCATAAGTTTCGAAGATGTGGTTCCAAGGCCATCTCCGTAGTCGAAAGCCAACCAAGGTTGTCAATCTCCAAGGTTCTTCAATCCTGTTTAATAACGAAGATATTACGTTCATGAAGCCGCATGATAAGGTCATTAGTCAGATGAAAACCATCCCCAAGACCAACAATCGGGTTTAGTCCCACAAAGAACTAGGTACCCCTACCCACCTTCCAGCAAATTCTAGAATTGATAATAGGGAAGGAATTCATGAAACTACGCCAAGTAAAGGATCCTTGGGTCTTCCACTTACCATTCCAGAGCCACAGGGGAACCGAAAGTCTCCCAAGATATTTTTATTTAATAACTTTCCCCCAAAGACCAGAATCATGCAAGCTCATCCAACAAGACTTCGCACAGAGAGATAAATTAAAAGACCAGATATCTTTAATTCCCCAACCATTAAGAATCTTAGGACGAGCTAAGGATTCCCAAGAAGATAAGTGCCATTTGTGAGAACCATCATCACCATTCCAAATAAAACCAGGAATTTTTTTTCTAATGGTCTCTATGACTTTCATGGGAATAATAAAGAGCGAAAACCAAAAGATAGGGATGCTCTGGAGGACCAAGCATAAGAGTGTAAGACGACCGCCTAGAGAGAGGTATTTGAATGACCAGCCATTAATTCTCCTATGTATCTTCTTGAGGAGCCACCCCCAATCAGAAGATGTGTACCCTGCCGGTTTTCGAAAGTATCCAAGATATCTGAATCCAACGCTCAAATCCTTCATTTGGTAGGGAAACAAGTTGCTGATATGGTCCATGAGAGCAGAGTCTTTGCAATAATGGTATAGGAAAGAGGACTTAGTGGGACTAATTTCCAATCCTGCAGCATAACAAAAACATTTAATAATAAAATAAAACTAGGACCATTCCCCAAATTATCCCAAAACAAACAATAACACATCATCCACATAAAGCAAGTGTGAAATGAAGTGACCAGGAGCCACTTTGATACCAGAATTGTGACCCAAGCGCCTAGCATCATGAATAAGAAGTCTTAATCCTTTGATAGCTAAGATAAATAAATAAGGGGATAAAGGGCATCCTTTCTGTAAACCCCTATCACCCGTAAATGATGCAGATGGAGAACCATTCACCAAGATAGAATAATTAGCAGAGGTGACACATGACATTATCTAGTTTTCCATCTCCAAGGGAAGCCCGATCTGAATTAAGATGAATCGTAAATAGGTCCAGTCAAGCCTATCATAGGCCTTCACCAAGTCTAGCTTAAGTACAAAAGCCTCATACTTCTTTTGATTAATAGAGTGTAGACCCTCCTAGGCTAAACCCATAGCATCTAACAGTTGTTGATTATGAATGAACCCGAACTATTTAGCAGAGATGTCATTCTCCAGGAATGGTTTGATCCGTTCCGTAATAATTTTAGAGATAAATTTGTACATAAGATTACATAGGGAGATGGGACAATAATCCCCAAAACCCTTTGGTTTGTCTAACTTCGGAATGAGGGTAATATAAGACGCGTTGAGATTTGATGGAATACATGCCTTGATTCTAGATTCCTCGAAAGCTGTAGTGATTTCATATCCCAACAAGGAGAAAAAATGGAGGAAGAATTCGACCGTCCACCCATTGGGCCCCGACGATTTATCCTTAGAGAACATCTTTAAATTTTTCAGGACCTCAGCTTCAATGACTAGATGCATAATGACCGAGCCAACATCCTCATCAAATAACCGAGGAAAAAGCTTAAGAATTCGCAGCTGGTTTTCTAGACCATTGCAGGAACTTTGACTATAAATCTCCTTGAAATGTCGAACCGCAGCATCACTCAACTGAGACTATTCATGAATCACCTGTCCATGTTCACCATCGATTTCCCAGATGGAATTAATGAGCCTGCTTTGATTCACAAATCGGTGAAAAAACTTCGTGTTACTGTCCCCCGCCTTGATCCAAGTCGCACAACTCTTCTGCCTCCAAGTTTCCTCCTGCAACCCCAAGAGCTTGATCTTTTCACCTTCCAGGGAATTCAGCAAGTCCATCCTACCCAGATCAAAGAGCTTATCATCCGCCATCATAGATAGGGTTTGAAAGTCTCTGTCAAGGTCTATTAAATGCTTATCATTTACCAATTTCTTTTTCTTTTCCCAAGCACAAACCTCCTTCCGGAGCGGACCAAGCTTCATAGTCAAAGTATAAAGTGGATTGACATCATAAAAAATAGCACTAGCTTCCCAGGTCTCCCAAACAAAGGTATCAAATTCAGAATCCTCAAGCCATATTGGGTTAAATTTGAATGGAAAACCTCCCAATTTACAATCAAAATCCAGCTGCAACGAGACTACCTTATGATCAGAAAAACTAGTAGCATAAGACTAGGAATGGTACCTTCCAATTAAACAACAAAGGTCTTGGCCATGAAGAAGCAGTCCAGACGTTTTGCAATGCCATCACGTCCAACCCTACCATTCGACCAAGTAGGAAAAAGCTTTGGCGGCACCACATCCCAAACTTTGGCATCATCAAAAAGATCTTTAAAATAATCAGCAAGAGGATCCAACGACCTGCCCGCCCCCCACACCTCTGCTTCCGACAAGGTAAAATTGAAATCACCTGCCATGATTAGGGCATTATCTTGTAATAAACCTTCAGCATTGATACGGTCCCAAAAGCTTTTACGATTTTGGTAAGGGGCATAAACATTCAGAATACAAAGATGACGACTGGAACCTTTAATAGAACCTTCAGTAATAATACCTGCAGAAGAATGGTAAGCTCTAAGGTTAGCCACCTCAGGGTTCCAAGTCGTTAATATGCCCCCAGAAAGGCCCAAAGAATCTGTTAACACCTAAAAAGTGCTCACTAGCTCATTTCCCTATTCACATGACCCATTTGTCCACTTTTCCGCCATTTGAGCCTCTGAAACCTTCAAAAGGTCACCAAAAAGACCAAAACCCATCTTTTTCCACTCAAAATATGTATTTTTCCTCAAAAAACATAAAAAACCCTAAAAAAGGGTCCAAATTCCCCAAAAATATTAAAAGGGAATAAAAATATAAAAAAATATTCAAAAAAGGAAAAAGAGGGAAAAATAAACCTAAACCATTTTGGTCAATACCATTGGTTTCCTTAAACCATAATGGTATTCTCCATCACCAAAAAACTATAAAAAGGTGATAGGGGCTCCTCACTTATCATCCACATTCATCCTATCCTCATGCTGCCAAAATCCCTTTTGAGCTTTGCCCATCCTTTTGAGCTTTGCCCAACCAATAAGCATTGGAGAAGAAGAGACCCTTGGAGCATTAGAACATCTCGACATTGCAGCTGCCCCAACTCAACAATCCTCACCATTGAGGTATTCTTTTGCAAGCCATTGCTTGCCCATTAATAGAAAAACTCAAATTTTTTACTTCTTGTCTCTTGTACGGATCTTACTGTTTACTATTTTTTAATCTAGTTTATTTACTTGCAAATGATAGATTAGTTGTTTGCTTCTTATATTCAGCAAAGTTTTTATATATTTTTATTGAGACTGCTGCTACAAGTTAGCAGGCGCATCCTTGCACATGCTTGGGAGAAATCCCAAGCAACAGTTTTTGGCGACTCCACCGATTTTCAAACTTTAAATTTTTTGATTTAGATCTATATTTTAGTTGTTTTTTCCATTTAAAACTATAGATCTGCCACTCTAGCCAGCTGCTTGATAGCTGCCCTAGCCATTAGCCCTTTCTGTAGCCCAAAACAACCCAAACTTTCAATTTTTGGGTTCATTTTTCGGCGACTGTTTTCCTTCCGTACATCGCGACTTTTGGCATCCACAGTCACATTGCACATCGCGCCCTCGTGCCTTTTTTCCACGCGGCCCATCGTGGCTGTTCGGCTTTTTTCCGCCTATCCCATTGCGGCTGTTCGGCTTTCTTCTGCATGGTCCATCGCCGCTGTTCGACTTTTTCCCGCGCGGTCCATCGCAACTTTTCGGCCTTTTTCCGCGCTGCACATCGCGGCTTTTACCCATATCACCGCGATACACATCGCGGCTTTTCGCCTCACAACCACGATATTCTCTGTTTCGTTCGGCCCATTTTTCCTGAGTATTTGCTTATTCAGCCCATTTTTTCCAGCCTTATTTTCTGCAATTTTTTTACAACATAGTGTTTTAATTATTGCAGCATTATTAAATTTATATTCTGTCTTTGCTTTACCACATCTTTTAAAAAAAAAATCAGTTAAATGAAAGAAATATTTGTTTAGCATTTTTCAGATTGTAGATTTCATCTTTGCAAAGTTAGAATCATATTTCTAAATTGTTCAATATTTTGCCCAAGAAAAGTTTTTAGAAATCCACTTATTTCTGCATATGTTATTTGCTTTACCTTGAAAGTTTTGAAAAATCCTTTTTTTTTTTTAAACAAAGCATTTACATTTTAAAAACGTCTTTCATTTTTTACAAATTAAAATCGTCATTTTAGTTTGTGATTAAAATCGCCCAAGCGAGGCAAATTGTTTTGGTACACAACCACACCAGCACACAATCTATCACAATTTGATTAAGTGAGCCTTAAAATCCTCTTAACTCAACCAACATTCTAACCCCATTTGGGGAACACAAAAAGAATATTGTAGTTAGGTAGGACTGAGGGGATAAGTATCCAAATAACACCTCTTACTTACATGTTGAGACATAGTGGTTGACATTTAGGGTACCAAAATCCCTTATTATTTGTTGACACAGTTTAAAACCAATTCATCAGGAAGGCCTCTCCCTTAGGAGGGTTGAAGTATCCAAACTGGTTCCGGAGGCCTGAGTGGAATACCGCAATCCATTCAGTCACCGAAGGATACCTACTCGTTGTTCTCGTTGTACCACCATTGTGGGAGTACAACGGTGATAGAACAAGAGCTGCAGATTCACCCAACTGGACGTGTCATGAATGGGGTATCTTAGTGGCCCATTTTTTAGGATTGACTACCCGGTATTCCTCCCGGTAGGGGGATATCTAGCCTTTGGTTCTACAATTTATATTGTCTAACTTGGATTTCATCACATTACATAGGATATATCTTGTTGAGTCATAATACTTTTTAGCTAGGTGTTTGCATGCTCTATTACCTCCCCTTGGTCAGTGAGTACACCTTTTTCAATTTTTAGGAGCCGTTTGCATGTTGGTTTTCTGACCACATTTTTTTATTAGTCCACTTACTATAGCACAACTATTATAGTAAGTGTTTTGAGGTTGGTTGTTGGCCTGAGTGCCATTATTTTTTACGCTCCCCTCCTACACACACTATTGCATTAGGGTTTTTTGAGCTTCACACTCACCACCACCAGTTAATTTTAATAGACAAACATCACCATTGATTCCCCGAGACATTCTCGACGCTTCTGGGGAGATCCCACGTAGTACAGTTCCCTTGACTCCACACGTCATCGGCATAGAGCCCCATCATCCGATTCTGACATGCCTCATTTCACATCTGATTCTGAGGCAAAATCTGAAAATCCCACATGGTTGGTTCACATTATGACAACTTTTTCACAGGGACTATTGGTGGAACATCATCCACCCCCACCACCACAACAGCCACCATGGTAGCCACAACTACCACACCTCCCTTAGGGATGCCCAACATGGTAGCCACACCTACATTAGGTATGCCCAACATGGGACCTACACCCACCATCACCGCCACTACTTAGATCCCAGTAATTACTGGAACCATTCCAAACCCATCTGTAACTCATGTTGCACTTGGAGGCGCTGGCCCCTCTCACACATATTTAGGTGGAGGGCACATCCCTTTTACAACTAATCTCCCCCTTGGGGGCAGTGGCCCAATTCATAATGCTACCACTAGCATTTATGCCCCACCAACCATATCACACCCTTCTGCTAGTTTGCCATTTATGGCCAGCCTTAACCTACTAGACTTGGCAAGACTAACAAATGATCCCATTAGACATGACCCTACTTGGCCTCCCATGCCCACAAAGCTCCCATCAAACATCCCCAAGTTTGAAGGGAAGGCTGGAAAAGACCCCCAAAACCATATCATGTCGTTTCACCTATGGTGTTCCTCAAACTCCATATTCGATGATTCTATTTGACTCCGACTTTTACAAAGAAATTTCACTGGATCGGCAGCCAAATGGTATATTGAGTAGCCACATGGAACACACCCCACGTTTACATCCCTCACCTCAAATTTCCTACAGTTCTTTCAACTACCCGTACGCTATGATCCAGGAGTAGAAATCCTACTGCCTTGTAGACAGAATACGACCACCCATATCACAGATCATATCCATGAGTGGCGTAAACATAGTAGTCTTTGTAAGATCAAGCTAGATGACCGTATCTTCTTGGATTGGTTCTTGAAATCAATCCTTCCTCTTATAGCCAAGGACATAGCTTCTGAATGACCCCAGTCGGAAGAAGAAGCCATTTTAAAAGCTCAGCAGTTCAACCTGATATATGCCCAGTCTGGATATTTATACACAATATTACCTGATGCCCCGCATGGCGATCCATCCCTGAATGACACTCTGGGGACATCCCATGCCGCCAACGGTATCATTGTCCAGGTTAGGACACAAAACAAACCTTTCACTATGATGAGTACCAACAATGCCCCAGACCTTTCTAGGGCTACATCTCATTCTGGAGCTACAACTTCGTATGCTCCAGTGATACACACCCACCACACCCATGGACCCTCATGTCCACCATAGTGTTATGGGCAAGCACCATCATCTTATGCACCACCTCCGTATTATAACCAACAGGCCAATCAAACTCTGGTTCACCAACAAGCCCAATCGGCTTATTACCCCCAACAGGAAGCACCTCCTACTCCAACACTTCCAATAGCTCAAGGTTACCAACAACCACAACAAGCATCAGGTCCACCTCAGAACCCTCCTACTTATTATCCACCGCAGCTTGCTCCAGCGCCTGCACGACCCCAAAACCCACCTACTTCCCAAGGGCATGTCTACGCACAGCAAAACCAACCTCAAAACCAGAAAAACCAGCGTAATCAAGGAGGTCAACAGAATCGCGGAAGAGGACGCAACCATAGAAATAACCAACAAGAAAACCAAGGAGGACAACCACCTAATCCTCCCAATAACAATAACGCTGCTCTTGCAAATCAAAACCCTGGTCGTCCACCAAAACAGGACAAAAATCCTAACTTGAGAACAAACCACCCGTGTTCCATATGCGGTGTATATGGTCATTACATGCATAATTGCCCCCATTTGGACCGAGCACGTCAACTCTAGACCGATGATTCCCAACGACAAGGACATGCTGCACAGCCATCACCACCTCCTCAGCTGCAACCCATGATATTGAAAAATCCTCTACCCAACCAAGGAGTAGTAAACACCAGTCCAATGGATCCCGCACAAGGATCCGCTACACAACAACAACAAATTACTTATACGGAAACCGATTACCAGCATACAGAGTCCAACACTCACCATTTGCTAATGATGTCATCGAATGATGTCAACCTTCAAACTCCCTGCAACCAATACGACCCTGCCCCTGAAACCGCACCTACTGATCCATCATCAAGTACCCTCCCAACTGACTAGCCACTACGCATACCTAATATGCCCATGGACAAGGGTCCAAAAGCCCCTTGTTTCCTTTTAAGATGGATCAACAACAATCCTAACGCTCCTGCAGCTTCGAACTACAACATTGTAGAAGACTTAGCCCAGTCCCCCGCTGCTATGTCCGCTCTAGAAATCTTAAAAACTTGTCCTACACAGAGAAAATTGTTGTTGTCCGCCATTGGTGCCATAGACCCTAACGACTCCAATATGATGGATTTCAATTTAGACCAAGCCGAACCTCGTCTACCTTCATCACTAGCTTTTCAGGTTTCTGTATCCATTCGAAACCTTGTCATTCATCAATGCATCATCGATGAAGGTGCCTCCACCTACGTTATGTCAACTTTTGTCTGGCAGAAACTTGGATCCCCAACACTACAACCCTCCACTACCGCATTGCAATCTTATGATGGTCGTGCAGCTCAACTGCAGGGTCTGTTAGTTAATGTGCCCGTACATCTTGGGGGGAAACTGGTTCTCATAGATATAGAGGTCATTAATGCCCAACTTGATTACAATCTCCTTTTAGGATGAAGCTACATGTACAAAATGAAAGTTGTCGCTTCTTTCGTCTTCTGCCTCATGATGTTACCCCACGAAGGACGCGTAGTCAAAATAGACCAGATAGCATACTATGATCCTAATTCCCCCGCAACACTTGAAAATGTTCTCCCTATGATCGAACAACCCGTTGAGAGTGCACCCACATCGTTTGTCTCCTCAGTCGGACCCGAGATATATTCGGATACTTCCATGACTTCCACTTTCCCATCTATCCCACCCCCTCTGTAGACAAATGAAATATCGGATTTGTGCACCCTTTTGCACAACACACAACAACATACTCCACAACCTCAACCATTGCCACAACCACCCACAGTGCCTACTCATATTGGAACAACACCTATCCACAATATCCAATTCTTATTTCCATTTTCAGGAGTTGTCAGCACGCCCGTAATGGATACACTTAACCTTCCAGGGTTAACGTTAGGATTACCTGTATGGTACCTACCTGCCCCAACCCCTCCCCCGACACCGACCGTTGTTTTACAACCAATACACCCCATTAATACTTCGAACCATCCACCACTTGGCATACTGAACCCCCCAAACCATCCACCACCAGGTGTACCGAATCCCCAAAATAGACCACCTCCAACAAGGGCCACTACATCAACATCTAGTTATGTCCCCCCTCAATCATGCCACACTAGGGGCAGAGGTCCACAGACCTACACCACTGGACCCACCACTTTCCCCCCCCCAGTGACCCCCAAATTAGCAAAAAATCCACCAACAATCCGCATACCCCCCAAGTGCTCCTTATGCAACGATATAGGCCACGCTACACATCTATGTCCACAATTACCGGCACTTCAAAAACACATGAATATGTTGGATGACAAAGCGAACATTCCAGTTGTCAAACTTCAGCTACCCCATCAACCTTGCGATAAATCACTACGTACAAACCACCCTTGTGTGATCTGTGGCATCTACGGACATTATTCACATCACTGCCCCGATCTCCCAGATTATAGAGCAACACTATACGAATTGAATAATGTTGACTTAGAGATATCCCCCCCACTCATTGAGGAAATATTCCCCCCAGAATCTTCCCTTTCAAAAGAAATCAATACCATTTATATGATTTCAACAACCTACAAACCTGAACCAATCAATTTGATGACGCACTACTTCTGTAGTGATGAAGAAATCCTAGAAACACTTACTACACCGGACTACCCCTGGGATGATATGCACCATCAATCATACTTCATCCCTGAGGCATCTACCTCCACCATGGGAAGCCAACTGTCTGTCGATTCCAAATATTTCTTACCAACCAAGGTCGACTGATTCAAAGATCCTATCCCAGCCCTAGATGCCTTTGAAGAAGGTAATATGGCCAACATTTCGCCGATCATAAAAATCGACATATCCACCACCCCTAGAAAACCTGAGTTTATCTCTTTAGGTGCATCATGCACTGAAAAGGAAACCCAAGCCTATAAAAAAATCTTCCAAGAATTCCGCGATGTCTTTGCCTGGTCTTACACCGAGATGCCTGGTCTTGATCCTACCATTGTAGAACATCATATAGACACTTGGCCCAACATATCTCCAGTCCGCCAAAAAAAATGTCCCATTCACCCATCTAAGCTTCCAGCCGTCAAAGCCGAAATTGAGAAGCTTCGAACAACAGGTTTCATATACCCTATTGATTATACCACTTGGGTTTCCAACCCAGTTCCAGTCAACAAGAAAGTGGGCACCATACGTGTCTGTACTGATTTTCGAGACCTCAATCTAGCTTGTCCCAAAGACAACTTCCCAACACCATTTATGGATTAGCTAATCGATGCGTGTGCGGGGCATGAGATACTATCTTTCATGGACGGTTTCTCCAGATATAACCAAATCCACATCCGGAAGGAAAATCAATACAAGACCACTTTCACTACCCCATGGGGCATCTTCGCCTATTGCATCATGCCTTTTGGTCTCAAGAACGCTGGAGCCACTTTTCAGCGAGCTATGACTTATTATTTTCATGACCTAATTAACATCATATTGGTTTATCTAGATGACCTCACAGCTCGATCTAAGGAATGATCTAACCATTTAGACGACCTCCGACAAGTCTTCTTGCACTCTCACAAATACCAAATCCGCTTGAACCCATTCAAGTGTGTCTTTTGCGTTCTAGCAGGCCGTTTATTGGGTTTCATCATTTTAGAAAAAGGGATCACCGTTGACCCTCTAAAGGTCGAAGCCATAGTATACCTACGATCACCTCGTACACTAAGACAGCTACAAAGCCTTCAAGGGAAGTCCAACTTCCTCCGTCGCTTTTTCCTAGATTACACCACGACAGTACATGGTTTCCTCCATTTGCTACGCCTTCATACCCGTTTTATATGGGACGACCAAGTAGAAGGATCTTTCACAGACTTGAAGAAAGCACTTCCAAGTGCCCCCTTGATTTCTCCTCCAGACTTCACAAGAGACTTCATCCTTTACATTTCGGCATCCGATTACGCCGTTTTCGGAGTACTCGTCCAAGAAGACTCCACTCGTCAAGAGCATGTCATTTACTATGTGAGCCAAATCTTATCAGGCCCACCACTGCGTTACCCAAATGAAGAGAAAATGGCCCTCGCCATCATCTTTTCAGTACAGGAGCTGCGCCATTATATTCTCCTAAGCCATACTACAGTAATGGCAAATTCCAACCTAATGGTCTATCTCTTGAATCGCCGCCTTCTACAAGGTCGTGTTGCCAAATGGGTGATTATCTTACAAGAATATGACCTAACTTTTAAAACCTCGAAGAGCACCAAATCCCTAGCACTTTCTCAACTCATTACGGACCTACCATCCTCTTCGTCATCACCAGCTATCCATACTGATATAATTGACGAACATTTATTCATTATCTCGTTTGACGACCCTTGGTATGGCAACATTTTGGTATACCTCCGCACACAGAATTTTTGACCCAATATTGACTTTGACGGACGTCGTCGCATTCGTCACCATGCCCCCCATTATCTCCTCTTAGGTGATGTCCTCTATCGACATGCTGTCGACACAATCCTACGACGGTGCCTTTCCCGAGAAGAAGCCGAACAAGTCCTTAATGACTGTCATAGCGGTGCCTATGGCGGCCATTTCTTTGGAATGGCCACCACCCAAAAGGTAACCTGCACAAGTTATTTTTGGCCATCATTATTCACTGACTGTATCACAGCAGTCAAACATTGCCAAAAATGCCAGCTCCTTGCCCCCAAGGCAAGAACCCCGCCCGCCCCTCTTCATCCAGTTGTCACCGTTGGAGCATTTTGCAAATGGGCCATCAACTTCATGGATTGCAATCTTGCATCAGCTGGTGGCCATAAACACATTGTTGTGGCCATTGATTACTTTACCAAATGGGAAGAATCCATGCCTACTTACAACTACAAAGCCGACACTGCAGCCTGTTTTTTCCTCAACCATGTTATCACTCGTTTCAAAGTACCAAAGCAACTGGTCTCAGACCACTATTCTCACTTTGAGGACTCTATTTGGCAAGAATTGTCAACACTTCTTAAGTTTGAACATCATTTCTCTTCTTCCTACTACCCCCAAGGGAACGACCAAGTTGAAGTTGTTAACAAAATTTTGAAGACCATCTGCGCACTGTCGACTGACATAAGTCCAATTGGAATCACATGATTTTTCCCACATTATGGGCTTATCGCATGTCCACCAAAACCACCACCGGCTTTACCCCTTTCCATTTGGTTCACGGCATGGAATCTGTCCTCCCCATCGAGCGTTAGATACCGACATTACAAATTTCCATAGAACTCCTCCCGGATACTTCACTAATTGAAGAATGCTTACTTCTTTTAGAGCAGGCCGATGAAGATCGCCACGTAGCTCTCCAAACAATTGAAGCCGCAAAAAACAGATCAAAACTCCGTTACGATAATCATGTTCACCCATGAGCATTCAGTGAAGGATACCTTGTACTCATCTATGATCAAGCCCGTGACAAAACAGGCAAAGGAAAGTTCGAATCCATGTGGCAAGGCCCATACATCATACACACTTTCCTTGGACATGGGGCATACCTTTTGACAGACTCAGAAGGAAACCCCATGCGCAACCCCCGTAACGGGTTGTATCTCAAACGATTCTACCCATAAAAAATCTCCTGGACACCATAGTCCATATTGTCCATTTTTTAATTCATTTTTTCACTGTAAACTTTCAAAACCTTACATTTTCATTTTTTCCTGCATGAACATAGATAGATCTTGTTCCACTCTACCATATCGTCTTTGCCGACGGTGAAAGTTGCTGGTCTCCAAATCTTGCCTCTGCAGCTTGGGTACTTTATTCCCCTTCACACGAGTTGATCCACCTCGACGGAGTGTGCATAGGTGCTGCCACAAACAATCAAGCTGAGTACGATGCTATGACCGGTCTACTCGCCGCCGCTCTCCAGATAGGCATAAGTCACCTTAGCGTCTTCCTTGACTCCCAACTCCTCATTTCCCAGCTCAACAACTGTTACCAGGTACGCGATCCCTGTCTATTTAGAAAATTCCTGCACACTAAACAAATGATTCGACACTTTGAATCCATTTCATTCACTCATGTTCCAAGAAATCTAAACAATGTAGCAGATCAAATGGCTAACAACATTCTAAATTGGCACGCCAACCAAAACATGTAGGACATCACAACATGCATCACATAAGCATCAAAAAATAAAAATAAATAAATAAATCCTCATAGTATTGCATCCACGTGCAACAAGACAAAAAGCAAAGACAAGACGTGCATACACTACTGTATAATAAAAAACGCACCCATATGCATGAATATATATATACATCATCACATAGTCATAATTTCAAGAGTGCCCTTAGCACCCAATTATACAAAAAATACACCAGCCGTACAAAATATGTATCAACAAAAACATCCCCATATGCTCATCAACATTTGGGGGTAGGTATCAGAAACCTAATCATCATCATCACGGTCAGCTGCCTCCTCTGGCTCCTCCTCCTCCATCTCATACTGATCCCGAGCTCTCCTCTCAACTGCCAACACAGCTACCCTTAGTAAAATCGATCTCCACTCATGCAGAGCATCGAAACAATGGTCCAATACATGCCGATCTAGGTCTCTCCAGCCATCATCTGGTACATCACCCAAAATATCCTCAAAGGTATCATGAACATCCTCTATGGCATCATCTCAGTGACACACAACTCCTCGTACACAAGGCGGAGGTACCACCACCACCATACGTCCCCTACAACGCTGATGATCTTCCGGAGGCAGCGGACCCACGTCTGCAGTGAACCATGCTAAAACATGTCAATATCATATATACATCTCTAGATATCATCACAAACAAATATAAAAAACATGATATGATAAGAACAACAGAAACAAAGACATACCGTCTAATGCCCAAGCCTACCCCTGAGCTCGTGGCATCTCAATTTCCCCTCGGAAGTCCATGCCCTGGTATGGATAGTCATCAATCATGACAGGAATCTGCTCCCACTGCTCGTGCATGTCCGTCATAAAAAACCGCCAAATACCACCACCACCCCGGGGCATCATCTCCCCCCACCGCACCATCCGCGGCTCACTCGTCAGTCCCTCCCAAACCGGCACACATGGCCACAAGGTAGGTACCTGCTCAAAAAAGAAGCAACATAGGAAAGAGGCATAATTGAACTCTCCTCCCTCACGCCTCACCTTGTTCCGCTCTCGCCGAACACATGCTAGGAACATCTGACCCCAAGCAAAATAGGTCCCAGTCATGACGCGATGAAGCATCATCGTCTGCCCCCCCCGACAAACAATGGGGCGCCTATGCACCAAGCACCCACAAAACAAAAGCCGCCATTGCCTGCATCTCCGGCTCTCTCAGATCCGAGACACTCAGTGCGTTGTTCTGCGCACGGGCCCTTGGAATGCAAAATCTCTCAATGAGATCCCCAATATCCATACCAGCCGAAATCTTGGGCTTGGTGTGTTAATTTTATTCTAATTTGACTAGCAAGATCACTGAAAGAAACATAATCACAAGATAGACAAAGATATTACCTTGGGAAACCCTCATGGTGTAGAAAACCCAACAAAGCTTTCCTCAATAAGATGATCAACCAAAATACAAGATGTGCTCCAAGACTTGACCTCCTTCTCTACCTTTTATGCAGACCTCTCAAACACAAGTGCGCTACTTTTTGAGTTGAGCAAGTGTATCAAATGAGGAGCTCACCTCCTCTACTTATACTAGTTCCCGACTGACTAAAATCCCTAATGGGGCCGACCTCTCCTAGTGAAGTCTAATCACCCCTAATTAATTAACCCAGGGCCGACCCCCACATGGTGGGTCTAATAACCTTGGTTACCACAATCCACTGGAGGAATAAACATCTCCGAATACATAATAAAATCACCTCGAAGGAATGTAACATCTCCTGAATAATAAAGTACATAATATAATCTTCTTAGAAGTTACAATATTCAAAACTCCCCCTTAACGAGAAGGATATTATAACAACATCTGCAAGAGAAAGGAGTCATCGACTACATCATACATGATACATCTATAAATCATCGGAAGCTTTCTTCAATACATCATCATCAGTAATTTGACTAGAACATATCATGATCATCAACATCGTCATCATATGATCATCAACATCGTCATCATACAATTATTAGCATCGTCATCACACGATCATCAACATCTTCATCACACTATCATCAGCATCATCATCACACGATCATCAGCATCGTCATCACACGATCATCAGCATCGTCATCACACGATCATCAACATCGTCATCACACGATCATCAACATTGTCATCACACGATCATCAACATCATCATCATACGATCATCAGCATCGTCATCACACGATCATCAGCATCATCATCGCACGATCCTTTCTTTCAGAATCACAATCATGTTTAAGACTATCCTTCCTTTCGAAATTACTGGATTTACTGTCCAATGATGATTTAATCCACACAATTCATTTAGGACTATCCTTCCTTTCGGAATTACTGGATTTACTGTCCAAGGATGATTTAATCCACACATTTCATTTAGGACTATCCTTCCTTTCGGAATTATTGGATTTACTGTCCAAGGATGATTTAATCCACACAATTCATTTAGGACTATGTCCAAGGATGATTTAATCCACACAATTCATTTAGGACTATGTCCAAGGATGATTTAATCCACACACATGCATTTTGAACTAAGCGCTCCGGGATGATGTAGTCCTATCATGTCCACTAGGGACTTCATTCTCGGAGACATACGTCTACGACTCTCTTTAGGACTAAAGTCCAAGGATGATCCAATCCTCACCCTGTATCCTCATCAATACAGATATTGTTAGTACATCACTAGTACAAGTACATATAAGTATCCTCATCAATACAAGTATCAAAACATGTATCCTCATAAGTATCATCATAAATACATGTATACATATCAAAGCATGTATCCTCATCAATACATCAATACAAGTATCCTCATCAATACATCAATATAAGTATCATCATCAATACATGTATACATATCAAAGCATGTATCCTCATCAATACATGTATACATAAACAAATGTCATAAATATAAGTGATATAAGTATTCTAAATATACATATAAGAATCCTAAGCATACATATAAATATCTAGGTGTAATAAACAGGTATCCTCATCATCGACCTTGCTGTCGATGTGGGCAATCTCATCATCAGTGACTATATCACTCCCCCTTTCGAGGAGGGTCCTTTTGAACCACACCAAGCTTGTCTCGAAAATACTCAAATTTTACTCGAGATAGAGGTTTGGTCAATATATCAGCAATTTGTTCCTCAGTGCTCACATACTCGAGCTTAATAGCTCCCCTCTACACCATATCTCGTATATAAAAATATCAGATCTCTATGTGTTTAGACTTATCGTGGAATACTGGATTTTCTATCATCTTAATACAACTTTGATTGTCACATATGATCACAATGGGATCCATTTCTAATTCAAACACTCCAGATAATAATTTCTGAAGCCACACTGCTTCACAACTAGCAGAGTAGGAAGCTATATATTCTGCTTCAGCAGTACTGAGAACCACACTAGATTGTTTCTTGCTGAACCATGAGATCATGGCAGATCGAAGACTATAAAATCCACCTGATGTACTCTTTCTGTTTGAAACACTTCTTGCCCAATCAGAATCTGAGTAACCAAGTAATCTGAGTTCATGACTTCCAAGATAGTATAGACCAAAATCTAGTGTACCCTTTAGATACCTCATTACATGTTTTGCATCTATTAAGTGAACCTTTCTAGGTTCTACTAGATACTGACTCAGGGTATTTACGGCAAAGCATATATCTAGTCTGGTTTTTGTCAAATACATTAATGACCCAATGATTTTCCTATATAGAGTTACATCCACTAATTCTGATGAGTCATTAACTAATAACTTCAAGTTGGAGTCCATGGGAGCGGCCATGGATTTACACTCCAACATATCAAATATTTTCAAAATCCCCACATCATATTTACCTTGATTGAAAAAGATTCCTTTTGATTCTTTCCATACTTCTACACCTAAGAAGTAGTGCATTAATCTGAGATCCTTCATTTCAAATTCTGAAGAAAGCTTCTTCTTACATTCGATAATTTGATTCTCATTTCCTGTTAGAAATAGATCATCTACATACAACAGTAATATGACAGGTTCATCATCCATAACCTTGAGGTAAATATTTGGATCAGCTTTACTCTTGGTAAAGCCCATGCTTGTTAAGAAACTGTCAATCCTTCCGTACCAAGCTCTGGGAGCTTGCTTCAATCCATACAAATCCTTTTTCAGCTTGCATACATGTGTTCTTCCATCTTTAACCTCAAATCCTTGAGGTTGTTCTATGTACACTTCTTCTTCAATTACACCATTCAGGAAGGCTGTCTTAACATCCATTTGGTGTAATTTCCACTTCATCATAGATTCAAGTGCCATGATAGTTCCAATTGAAGTGTACCTAGCAACTGGTGCAAATGTTTCTTCATAGTCAATTCCCTCCTTTTAATAGAATCCTCTTGCTACAAATCTTGCCTTGTATTTTTCAATGCTACCATTTGCAGCATGTTTTATCTTGAATATCCATTTGGAAGAAACCACACTTTTATATTTTGGTTTGGGAACTATATCCCAAACATCATTTTTCATTATTGACTGGTATTCTTCTATCATTGCTTCTACCCACTCCTTCTTTTGAGCTACCTCTTCATAGCTAGTAGGTTGTTGATCCACAAGATCACACATCAAGGCCACATAGTTGGATACTAGCTTTGGTTTCTTTCTCTCTCTTGTGGAGCCTTCAGGAGCTCCATATTTTTCAGCTCCTTGAATAATGTCTCTAGCCCATGCTGGCCTTCTTTTCTTAGATAAGTTTGTAATGGGGGGTTCTTATGGTTCCAACATGTCATGGTCCTCTAGTGTATCATCTTCAGGGATGGGCATAGCTTCTGAGATTCTAGGAGGAGTATCTTCTTCATAGACTTCTTCAAGTTGGCACTTCCTAGATTTCTTGAGAGATGCTTCTTCATCAAAAGTTACATCTCTACTTATTTCCATATGATGAAAACTAGGTATGTAAATTCTGAAAGCTTTGGATGATTCACAATATCGAACAAATATTCATTTCTTACCAGAAGGATCCAATTTTGTTCTCTTTTCTTTTGGAATGTGAATGTACACTAGACATCCAAATATTTTGAGATGACTTACCTCAGGCTTCTTTCCTGTGAACACTTCTTCTGGAGTCTTGAATTAAAGAGCGCTATGGGAGAGTCTATTTTGTACATAGACTATTGTCCTAGCTGCTTCAGCCCATAGATACATGGGTATATCTTGGTCATGTATCATTGTTTTTACAGCTTCCATGATAGTTCTATTCTTTCTTCAACAACCCCATTTTGTTGGGGATTGTAGGGAGTGGTTAGTTCCCTCTTGATTCCAACTTCCTTACAAAAATATTCAAAGTCCTTTGAGGTATATTCTCCACCATTATCTGTTTTGAGAATCTTGATTTTCTTTTCTAAGAGATTTTTCTATTAAGGCCTTGAACTCTTTGAATTTTCCAAAAACTTCATTCTTTCCTTTTATAAAGTATATCCAAGTCTTCCTTGAATAGTCATCAATGAATGAGAGATAGTATTCAAACCCACTTAGGGATGTGGTGGGCATTGGTCCACATACATCTGAATGTATTAATTCTAGAGTATTCTTGGTCTTTGTTTCACTCTTTGGAAAAGGGTTCTTGATATTCTTTCCTTTGGCACACCCCTTGCATGTACCATCATGATCAATCTTCAAATCTGGTAATCCTATGACAACTTTACTCACATGAGGTAGTGCTTTGTAGTTAATATGAGCAAGCCTTCTGTGCCACAGTTCATTAGGACTAGTGGCTTCATGAACAAGGGTAGCTTCTGGATGTCCTCTGAGTTTGTATAAACCTCCTTCCTCTTCACCAATAACAATTGCATCCTTAAATTATTTTCCTTTGGGCCACATGAGTACTTGTCCATCTACGAATGCAACCCCATAACCTTTCTTATCTAGAGCTGAGATAGAGAGTAAGTTCTTCTTTAATCCTGGGACATATAATATATCTTTCATTTTCAATGATGTTCCAGAATCAAGCTTGTAACTTGCTTCACCAATTCCCTTGATGGGATATTGATAGTCATCTCCTAATGACACTTTCTGTGGAGAAGACTTCTCTTCCAATCTTGAGAGAGTTTTCTTTTGTCCAGTCATGTGCTTTGAAGCACCACTATCAATAAGCCATGTATCTTCTCCGGGTGTTATAGATCCTGAGAGTGCAGAGAATAGGACATACTCCTCTGCATCTTCTTCTTCATACCTTCTGGATCTTTTCTTGGGGAGGGACCTTTCTTCTTCTTCTTCATCTCTTTTAGATCTCTTCCTATGAGGCCTTACTTCCTCTTCTTCTTCTTCACTTTCATCTTCTGCAAGATGTGCTTGATGTCTTTTATGGTGAGGATTTTTATTCTTCCTTAAGGACAAAATTTAGCAATGTGTCCTTCTTTATGACAAATGAAACATTGGAAAGAGGAGAATTTTCTTCTTCCTTTCTTTTGGAATATTTGTGGAGATGGAGACTCTTTGTGATTATCCCTTTTGAAGTGAGACTGATTTCTCCTTCTCTTAGTGTGTGTAGCCAAGGCTTGATCATCCTCCTTGAGAAGGGCTTCTCTGTTGGCTACCCTAGCTTCTTCTTGAACACAATCCTCCCATACTACATCAAACTTCATACTTTCTTTTCTGGCACACAGTTTGTATAAATGACTCCCAAGGTCTAGTGAGACCATTTAGAGCAGTCATCACAAGTTCATCTTCATTAAGAGTATCACCAATGGCATCTAGTTGTTCCTTGATTTGGGAGATTCTTGAGAAGTAGTCTTGAATGGATTCTCCTTTGTGCATCTTGGTACTCTTCAACTGAGTTCTTATATTCATCTTCCTATTGATGTTCTTTCATTCATACATTCTTCCTAGGGCATCATACATTTCCTTTGGAGTCTTCTTGGATGCCACTTGGGGAATCAAGTGGTCTTTAATAGAATCAGCTATGATTCTCTTTTCCCTAATCAAATCCTTCCTATGCTTCTCTTTGTCTTCATCTTCTTTAGGTTCTGCAACTTCATCCTTGATATATTGAGCAAGATCATTCTCTTCAAGAATGAGACCAATTCTGTATTTCCATGCTCGGAAATTCTCTATACCTTCTAGCTTGTCTTCAAGCTTAGTGTTTGGAGCCATCTTCTCTTGGGGGAGTCCAAGAGATTTGGAGATAGATGGAGTAACACTTACCAGGAGATGTGCTTCCTTTTGCTTTATGGATCTGCAACAGAATTTATAGTTTATCGCACTTTTGGTAAAACTAGGGTTTGACTTTCCCAACGTTCTACCCAACCAAAAATATCGATCTAGGACTCAAAAGAATGATATTGAGAAGGGCTATTAAGCCATGCAAACAAAATCCAAAAATACTGACTTTTGCAGAAACCCTAATTTTGGAAGAGAGAGAGATGATTTCACCTTGTGAAAGATGTTCTATTCAGGCTAGCTCTGATACCATGTTAAGTTTATTCTAATTTGACTAGCAAGATCACTGAAAGAAACATAATCAGAAGATAGACAAAGATATTACCCTGGGAAACCCTTATGGGGTAGAAAACCCAACAAAGCTTTCCTCAATAAGATGATCAACCAAAATACAAGATGTGCTCTAATACTTGACCTCCTTCTCTACCTCCTATACATACCTCTCAAACACAAGTGCGCTACTTTCTGAGTTGAGCAAGTGTGTCAAATGAGGAGCTCACCTCCTCTACTTATACTAGTTCCCGACTGACTAAAATCCCTAATGGGGCCAACGTCTCCTAGTGAAGTCTAATAACCCCTAATTAATTAACCCAGGGCCGACCCCCACATGGTGGGTCTAATAACCCTGGTTACCACAATCCACTGGAGGAATAAACATCTCTGGATACATAATAAAATCACCTCGGAGGAATGTAACATCTCCAAAATAATAAAGTACATAATATAATATTCTTAGAAGTTACAATATTCAACAGGGTGTCCCCTATCTCACCCAAACGGGGCAAGCCAGTAAGGAAATACACATCCATCAAGGTGAGATCCAGTCGCTCACCCTGCATAATAAAATCTACCTCCTCTGGGTCCCAAAAGTCAATCAACTTGTTCAGCAACTCCCTGACTGAATGCATGAGAGGAATCTGTGCGAAGTTCAGTAGTCTACCCAAAGCCAACGCTGCCCGCACATGTGGACTCACCCGGATAGTCTCCATCAACCCCTCATCGATCTCCCTCTCCCTCCAATATACCTGCGGCCTCCTGAGCATCCTACCAAACCAAACACAATTTTTTTTAGAAAAAATACCATAATTTTTTTCCAAAGTCAGTGATCCACATCGCGACTTTAAGCCCCATAGCCGCGATGCACATCACGGCTGTAAGCACCCACAGCCGCGACCGCGATGAACATCACGGCTGTAAGCACTCACAGCTGTGATGTGCGTCGTGGCTGTGAGCACCCATAACCGCGATGAACATCGCGGCTAAAAGAACCCACAGCCGTGATGCACGTTGCGGCTGTGAGGCCCACAACTGCGATGCACATCATGGTTGTGCGGCCCACAACCATGATGTGCATCGCGCAAAAGGCCTCAAAACCCGCGATATTCCACATTGGCAAGCCAACATGGAATATTCGCCACTTCTGAGACCCCGAGACCCCCCAAAAGCAAATAAATTGAAAGGCTAAGGTTCATAGGCTTACCTGAAACTCACAGAATAAAAAATCGATGGTCAAATCTCCCGCAGATGAAGAAAATGCTCTAACTAAATCAATTACTATGTCAAACTCAACCGTGAAAATGACACATGTCACATTGGGTCCACTAGCTATTTATAGAAATTTGACCAATCTTCAGTCAACCATTTCGGCATCATACGACATCCGTTTTTCAAACCGTTGGTACTATTGGAATTAGCGCGGTGAGAAGTTCATGATAGTCCACTCCTTTTCTCATTTCCACCAGGTCCCGTATTAGGCATTTTTTACATGCCCCCTATCGCCTTGGTTTGTGTGCCACATCGACCGTTGTCCATTTTTTACGTTCTTTATATCGCTGGATTCAGTTTTCCGCATTCATGATGATGCTTGAGATCATTTCTCGCTCTCACCCCCATAATTTTTGGGCATTTTTCACATGCCCTTCGTCGCCTTAGTTTGTGTGCCACATCGGTCGTTTCCCATTTTTTACGTTCTTTATATCGCCAAATTCAGTTTTTCGCGCTCATGATGATGCTTGGGATCATTTCTCGCTCTCACCACCATATTTTTCGGACATTTTTTCACACACTCATCACCTCGGTTTGCATGCCACATAGGCCATTGACTGTTTCTTACGTTCTTTATATCGCATGATTCAGTTTTTTGCACTCGTGATGATGCTTGAGATTATTTCTCGCTCTCACCAATACCTTTTTGTTCGGTATAATTTTATCCCTTTTTCAGGCCGAGCAATTCTTTTACGAAAAAGGCACTTAGGGAGTTTCTGTTAAGCTCTTTTCTGACTCCTAAAACAATGAAAAGATCACCGATCAATCTTGCTTCCTTTCAATCTCGATAAAAGTATCTGAAAGGGCATCTACCTAGTATAAGTTTACCCATTTTCTGGACCTTGTAGACTAATTACAAAAAAGGAATACTCTAGTCACATCGGCTAGAAGAGTTCTCCATTTGCATCATTTTATGCTTTTTCGGGCCTTGGAGACTAACATACAAAAAGGACCACCAATGGAGTCTACTTACCGCTTTTAGACTCTCTAAAATTGAAAGCAATCACGAGCAGTCACCGTCTTGGGCTCGTATAAATCCACAGGACGGTACTCCTCCACCAATTTAAAGTCTTCTTATCATTTTCATACTCCTTAAAAATGAAAGCACTCATGAGCATGAACAGTCCTAGGCTCGCATAAATCCACAGGAAAATACCATTTTAGAGAACACTTTTATCCCTTCTTGGAGCTCATTAAAACCACGAATAAGGCCCCAACGGTGCTTGTCGGTGCCACAACAGATCATGTCTACTTATATGGAAGCTTCCCCAGTATGGTCGCCTTTGTTCAGAGTATTCTGCAGTATGTCACCCTGAGAGTCTCCCAATAGCATCCATTAGCTTGTCCCCCAGAGTCACTCCAGTCTGCAATACATACACCTAATTCCTTAAGCTATGATCCCCACACATAACAAATAGTTTCATATGCTGCCAGGTCAACCATGTCATCATACTCTAAACAAAGGAAGTTTGAGTCCACCCACTCTACGACCCCAGTTATACCCCATCCCCACATTATGCTAGCCCTACCATCAGTACTATCACACTTCAGTTTTACACCTCGTGCTCCTATAAAGGAAACATCATTGCCTTGGTAGTTGCTGGTCTCCCTCTGTCGATGCCAATGAAATCCATTCCAGAGGATAGACCTAGAGGTCCCTGTGCCTTGGACTCATCATCACTTGTGATGAGTGCCTACGGATCATTTTGAAACGAGTCCTCAGTGCCTCTCCAAATGATTGTTACTCACATGCTCGACGTCAACAACTTGATCGCATCATGGAGACTCGTACAGGGTATCGCTCCTTTCATTTATTTGTTGAAGACCCCGTATGTCAACTGACTCTACCACAATTGAGAGTCTAATTGAAGAAACAACCAGTTACATACTCTTATGGATATCCGGGATGCGCTTGGCGACAATATTTCAAAGATCCCCATATTCATAGTCCCTCGAGTATACAGTTCCATATATACTTTTCAGAAGTTGAGTCACAGTTATTGAGCCCCTACAGTTGTTGGATACCTTCAGATTCAGCAGTTCCTCAAACCTTCTGACACCTTATCCAGAACGGTTATTGCTCTTTTCCAGTGTATCAATTCTTCAGATCAGTCATGGTACGACCATGAGTATGTCCCAAAATTGTGTCCCCTCTGGACCATTATGATGTACACAATAGGTTTATATATATTGGTCAGGTCCCCTTCTTGGGCCTCATTGTTATTTATATGTCATGATACGAGCATGGGAATGCCCACCTCGTCCATTATTAGATATTATTCCTCATTCATTTTGAGGCCATGTATTTTTTAGTTATAGTTTGTGCAGTTTGCATCGGCTTGGTTTTCCAATATCCAATCGGTCTCTTCTCTCCTACAAACCCCAGGGAAAAGACAAAAGAACTATGATGTCTATCGGCCATACAATGAGCTCCTTCCCTCACACATCAGGGGGCAATTTGTTAACACCCAAAAAGTGCTCACTAGCTCATTTCCCTATTCACATGACCCATTTGTCCACTTTTCTGCCATTTGAGCCTCTGAAACCTTCAAAAAGTCACCAAAAAGACCAAAACCCATCTTTTTCCACTCAAAATATGTATTTTTCCTCAAAAAACCCTCAAAAAGGGTCCAAAATTCCCAAAAATATTAAAAGGGAATAAAAATATAAAAAAATATTCAAAAAAGAAAAAGAGGGAAAAAGAAACCTAAACCATTTTGGTCAATACCATTGGTTTCCTTAAACAATAATGGTATTCCCCATCACCAAAAAACTATAAAAAGGTGATAGGGGATCCTCACTTATCATCCACATTCAGCCTATCCTCATGCTGCCAAAATCTCTTTTGAGCTTTGCCCATCCTTTTGAGCTTTTCCCAACCATTGAAGCATTGGAGAAGAAGAGACCCTTGGAGCATTGGAGCATCTCGACATTGCAACTGCCCCAACTCAACAATCCTCACCATTGAGGTATTCTTTTGCAAGCCATTGCTTTCCCATTAATAGAAAAACTCAAATTTTTTACTTCTTGTCTCTTGTACAGATCTTACTATTTACTATTTTTTAATCTAGTTTATTTACTTGCACATGATAGATTAGTTGTTTATTTCTTATATTTAGCAAAGTTTTTACATATTTTTATTGAGACTGCTGCTACAAGTTAGCAGGTGCATCCTTGCACATGATTGGGAGAAATCCCAAGCAACAAAATCCACAGCACAGGCCCTCCAATCTGACTTGATACGAAAAAAAATTAAAGGGCGTCCGAGGCTGAGAGCATGGTCTCTTGGAGAAGAAGAATTGATGGTTTGTAGCGATCAGTGAAAATGTTGAGTGCAGCTTGCTTGGGCCAGCTGCAAAGGCCACAAATGTTGAAGGTGGTAATCAACATGGAGAAATAGAGTTCGTGGCCTCACTTTCTCTAAGGGCTGAGAGATGGAGGGGGAGGGAAAGGTCCAATGAGTTTTTTCGTCCAAACCTTTGTCAAATAAAGATGAAACAAAAGGATTCTCAAAATTCTGATGATGACCAATAGCTTCTTGGGATGACAAGGCTTATGGGTAGTGACATTACCTTTCATAATGGAGGAGATAGGAATGACCTCCTTATCCCCCAAGTCATTAGCCGAGTAAATAGGAAGAGGCACCAAAGAGGAAGTACCAACACAAGAATCACGATAACAGAGGGAGGATCGTCAACGTAATCAGAGATAGAGGAGGGTGAGAGAGAGATCCCGAGGTTAAGATCAGTAGGTTCAAGGGGTAATGGGAGAGAGTACTCACACAAGGAATCCACTTCCAAACCCTGGATAGGCACAATAAGAGGTGGAACAATCCCAAAGGATAGGGACAGGGAGGGTAAATAGAAGTCCTTAAGGGCCAAAGAGTTTAGAATCTCCTGAGAAGGGATAAACTTAGATAAAGTAGGTAGTAATTTTTTGAACATACCTAAACAATCGCGCGTCAATGTTACATCCAGTGGGAGTTGACATTGGACTAGATCATCCCGACCGTACGGATCCGAAACAGTGGTTGAATGCTTAGCCTTCGGGGAGGGGTGACAATCCCACTTGCACTGGTCCTTGGACTGTCCCAATTCCTTACACCGAAAGACACGGAATGGAACCCACCAGTAGTCCAAAAGTTGAACAAAAGAGCCCCCTTCCCATACAATCTCAAGCTCCGCAGGTAAGCCTTCCTTACAGTCAATGTCAACTAACAGTCTTGGCGAGTTTCGATCAGACCCAACAATGGTTTCCTCCTCAATGAGTATTAACCGACCAATAGTGTTAGCCAGTTCTGTGAAGCCCTTGAAATTCCAGCATTGTAATGGGAAATCAGGTGAAACTACCCACAGGTGTCTGCTCTTAAGGAGTTCCTCCCAAGGGTCAAAAGAGGAATGCCACCGGTCCAACACCAACGAGTCCAGTACCTGGAATCCACAACAAATATGTCCTCCTCAGAGAGAAATAAGAAGAGTAACCACCCATTGGAAAGCATCAAGATACGAGGGATGTTGTTAACAATCCCTTTCCATTTGAGTCGGACCCAAGCCAATAAATCCACCCTGGTGGGTTTAAGGTACTCGAATTTCCCAATTAGAGCCCTCTTGCTCAAATTTGTTACCATTTCGAAAGTAACGTCCTTACCCAGGATGCAAAGGGGATGACCCTTCTTAGCTTTTTCAAATAAAACCACAGTCGGTCCCTTCGTCGGAGGAGAGAGATTCTCCACAGTATGGACCTTGACTTGGGCACAAAGATTCACATTTTTATAACATAATACTTTATGCCCTTTGATATTGGCTTGAGGTATTAATATGTGCTGCATAAGACCCATCACTTTTACCAAATGACTTTATTCCCATTCACGTATTATGCATAACAAAATGAATTTAATGAGTTAAAAGGAAAAGGAGTTAAATAATATTTTTTGTTTTTTAATACTAAACTATTATATATTTTGTTTAAGATAAAAACTTTTTTATTTTAAAATAATAATAATTTATTAATAACACCTAGGTTAACTTATGACATAATTTGCAGATGGATAGGGGTTTAAGAAAATGGATGACTTTATGGGAAAACAAAGAGCCGCAAGATCAAATTTTGATAATGGGAAACTTTTCAATTTTGACAAAAGACAGGGAGGCTAAAGCAAATGAACACTAGTCTCGTTGCACCTTCTGTAGCTCCACTCCTTAGACAAATTGGCATATGAGTTGCAGAATATTGCGCTACAAAATCTTGAAACTAGGATAAGGAGCAAAACTTTTTATAGGTAAAGTTTAGTATAAACAATGGCTCTAACTAGGGATGGCATACTCCCCGTGAGTTGCCAAGAACCATAGACCAAGTGCCTTCATTCAACTTTATCTTTGAAACTTGCAAGCTGCTCATCATATCCATCATCTAAAAATCAAACTATTCGTGTCAATTGGCTAACTCTGAAAATCCGTAACACTTTGCACAACACCAAATCCATTGGGTGATGGAGTCTTCATTTATGCTAATCTACTTCACATCAAACCAAACTGAAAAAGAAATGCTCGAAAACGAGCTTATTCAGCACACCACCTACTCTAACCATTTAAACTCTACTTGGTCAAGTTTAACTCCATTTCCAATGCAACCATGAAATGGATGGATTAATCAACTCAGATGTACTTCCAATTTCCACAAGCAAAAAGATAAATCTAAACAATGGAAATTCATCCTGAACCTTTTTTTTTTTAAGAAAAATTGGAAAACCTTCTATTATATACTGAAAAATATTACAATCGGATTCTTGTCATCTTGTACTGCAAAGACATAACTTCCCCTGAGAGAAAAACAAAAACTTCTACTAGACTTATCAACTTGAACAGAGTAAATATTACTGCTTATCCTCCAAAAAGTCACAAGAAGGAACAGGTAAAAACTTTCGCACTAGTGCATCATAGTGTGCCCCCTTTTCTACAAAAAGACACCTAACAGACTATACAGATTCAATATTAAGCCTGAACAGGATGAAAACAAACAACGTTTTAGGATAACAGAGTAAAACCGAAAAACCACCCATACACATCAAAGGACCCAAAAGAATTAAATAGAGGGACCAAGACTGTCGTCCTTGTTAGAAACCTGAGGAGCCGTGGTCGTCATTGGATGGCTGCTGAGAATAATAACTTTGGGTTGAGCCGACACCTTCGGTTTAGTAAAAAATGAGATGCCCATATGTTCAGCAATGGCATCAAGCTTCATGTGCATGAAGCGAGAGTCTTCATCATGGTTTGAGAACCTCTCATCATGATCCTTGAAACTTTGTGAACCCAAGAGGACATCAACATTAGCCTCCATAGACTGAGCGATCAGAGTCTTGGTGATCCAGAATATAACCATGGCGTGGTTGTAAAGGGCCATTCTACCCCGGGTGTTCCTAGGGTCTTGGATCCAATCGATCATTGCAATAACCTCCGACGGAGGTTCTTCCTCCCCTACACACAGCCAGAGATTCTCCTCCAATTCCTCAATATCATTCTGGATTTCCAGTGGGAACATGTGTCAAAATAAAATCGTCGTTGTAGCAGCGTTCCATTGGTCCCGGCTCGGACCACCTTGGTCCTGGTGACCTCCCCTACACGGTCTTCGTCTACGTGGCATACTCTCTTCTTCCTTCCTCCCATTGACAGGCTAGAGAGGATCAAAAGACAAAAATGAGACTGAGGAAGAAACAACAGATCTATGGAAGAGACAGCTAAACATGCATAGAGGATGGAAATTTAAAGGGAAAAACCGGCTTAGAACCAAAATGCTGACCATCATGACCCTAGCTCGTCTGTTATCAGCGTCGTCCTTGAAAATCCTCAAAAAATTAAAACCCTTAATGGTATCACGTAGCTGGATCATGGGAGACGGAATGGACATCATCTTCGCACACCCCCAACCTCCTATAATAATTCTCAATAACTAGGCGAGAGGAAGGAAAGACCGTGTTCGATTTAAAGAGCCTCACGGTCTAGGAGGCACCTGTCCAATCCGTATCGTGGAGGGCTCGGGTAGAGACATCACGTCACTCATATTTGAGAGCCCGAGGTCGAAAGAGTGATCCTTGGTTCACATTTCGATGCCTTTGATCTGCATACAGTTAATATGACATTGGTCAGTGGGCGTGTCATGCAATGATCCTTCCTAGCTGTCCATATTACAAGTGATTCCTTGGTTAGCGAGACGATCCACCAAGGTGTTAGCATGATGTCTAACATGGTGGAAGGTGACAACATTTAACGTAGATAGGATTTCCCCAAGACAATGGGTACGCCAAGCTAGACACCAGGAGGGATCCACCTTTACCACATGGGACCCATTACTCAAATTGATCGCGACCTGGAGCACCAACTTTGAATCACCTTCCACTTACAGTCTAGTGTAACCATGACGACCTTCCATGCACAGTCCATGTAGTAGATCTTCAATCTCAGCGAAGTTATTCGTCTCCACCTTCAGGTAACCATAGAAAATACCAGTCACCTTGCCCAATTCATCACGAAAGGCTCCTCCATAACCGGCTTTGCCTAGGTTACCTTTGGACGCCCTGTCGAAATTCAGCTTGATCCAACCTAGAGGCGGTGGAGTCCATTCAATCGGACTAGCAGGAGAGCACAGTCGATGTTGAAATATGCCAATGTAGATGGGGAGATTCATAATTCCCCAGGTGCGCAATAGAAGCCTCTCTGTGTCTGAAATAAGTAAATCTTGTTCCGTCCATATTGATAACTTAAGAGTCTCCTGAATCCCTTTTTGAATTTGATTCCAAACCAACTATCTAGTACGATGTTTACCTGTAAAAATACGTCGGTTACGTTCCTTCCAAACCTCCTAGAAGAGAAAGACTGAAAACAGATGCCAAACCCACATTGGAATTCTTCCATGGAAGGGTTCGACCCTCCATTGTTTGATTGAAGCGATAGGTTCTAAGTGGAATCTGTCCGCCAGATGAAAGCTCACAACACCTTTATCCTGGAGTTCAGAGGTAAAGCTGCACATGTCTAGGAGATGGGTGATTGTTTCGACATTTTCACCACACAAAACACAGTATGAAGGTCCCCCAAATCCCCTTTTCATGATGTTATCCCAGGTTAGAATTCAGCCTTTTAAGACCAACCAAAGGAACAATGTGATTTTGGCCCATAATTTGGCAGCTCGTAGTTGCTTCCATTCACAACCCGCAGGCTATTCCTCATAATCCTTCTGCAGAGAGTAAGTTTCCTTAAGACTAAACATTCCTTTAAGAGAGTAGCCTCAACGGATTATATCATGCCCCTCCTGAATTTTTATTAGTCGGTTGCTAAGATGTTCGTAAATCTGATCCCCTTCAACCATACCATAATTGTCCCACCACCAACCTACCGGTTTCCATTTACTGAAGCCTCTGCCATCATGCTCCTCCTGCCAGTAGTGTTGGACAGTTCTCCAATTGTGATCCCATAAGGGATAAGGAGCAGGTGGGTTGGCGATAATATTTTGAAGAGTTGGCTCTTGTTTCCAAGAGTTAGTCCATAGGTTGGCCAATGAGCCCTCCCAAACCTCCCAAAAGCTATGCTTTTGTATTAAACAATTACCCTCCCTTCCCAATTTCCAAATGTGGGATCCCATCTCAAGTCCATCAATGCGGATAAAGTCTTGTGGATGAGTATCAGGTGCATACTTCTTGCCCCAAAAACTTGCCCAAGGTTCATTTGTATAAGTGATCCATCACCACCAAAAAGTTTCCCCACACACAATGTTGATTTTCTTAGGGTCCCTAAGTCCCATCCCACCATCTGTCTTAGGTTTACATAGAGTATCCCAGTCGACTATTGGCCATGTATGATGATCAATTGTACCTCCCCATATAAAGGAACGTTGAATACTGTGTACTTCCTTCATCACGTACTTTGGAGTAGCCAATACTGATAAAAGATGCAACGGCATATCCTGTAAAACATATTTGACCAGAACCAATGTGCCAGGGAAATTTAATGACCTCAACATCCAACTCGAGAGTTTCTCCTTTATTTTATTGAGAAGCTCTTCCCATTAAACCTTTTTCATAACTGAATCAAATAAAGGTGCACTAAGGTATTTGGTAGGAAGCTGGGAGCTCTGTTTGAAGCCCAAGATCCGAAGTATATTCCTTTGAATAATGGGAGGAGTGTTAAAAAAGAACACTAGATATTTTTCCTCATTTATGGTTAATCCATAGGATTTGAGAAAAATGTTTAAACCCTTCTTGAGTTGTCTCCTGAACCGATGAATGCCCCATGAGAAGAGTGTCATCTATGAATTGCAGATGAGTCAAAAAAATTTTATAGGGAGGAAACTGGAGGCCTTTGATCTTCCCTTGATTCAACAGACGAGAGATAAGACGACCCATGCCTTCAGTCATTAGGACAAAAATGAAATGTGATAGGGGATCTCCTTTTCGAATGCCCCTCGAAGGTTTGAAGACTGCAGAAGGGGTTCCATTAATGAGGATAGAGAATAAAGCTGAAGAAGTCATATTTTCTATCCAACTAATCCAAACATCTCCAAAACCAAAGGAGCTCATAATTTCTTTCATAAAATTCCAGTTAAGCTTATCATAAGATTTAAACAAATCCAACTTTACATCATACCAGCTTTTTTAGTAACCCGTAGAGAGTGGAGAACTTCATGGGCTCAAATAATGCCATCTAAAATTTGTCTTCCCTCCACAAACCCTGATTGTTCATGAGATATTAAGTTAGGAAGGAGAGGTGCAATATTCCAAGACCTTCGTGAAGATTTTGTAAATGATGTTACATAGGGAAATAGGTCGGAACATCTCAGGGCTCTCCTCCATTGGTATTTTGAAAATCATAGTTAGAAAAGTGGAGTTGAGTGCCGGGAGAACTCCCCTCATTTTCCCAAATTCCTCCACAACCTCCCAGACTTCAATCTTGATCAAATCCCAAATGTAGTGGAAGAAATTTGTCGTGAAACCATCAGGGCTAGGAGATTTACCATCCTCCATTTGGTTTATTTCTCCCTCCGCTTCTTGAATATCAATAGGTCGTATGAGCATCTCATTCTTCTTTGTGGTAACCAACCTAGGGATAACACTTTTGATCTCCCTGATGGCCTCAGTTCTATCAATATGAGGTTCGGTAAGCATAGACTTGAAATGGAGGATCATTTCCTTCTCAATATATCCATGGGTATCCACAAAACAACCAGTGTGAGTTTTCAAATTGTTGATTTGATTTTGGTGCATGTGCTGAATAGTAGCTCAGTGAAAGAACTTGTTATTTCTGTCCCCATCCTTTAACCACTGATTCTGAGACTTTTGTTTCCAAAGTATTTCTTCTTGTTTCTCTCGTTCCTGGAGTTGTTCATACACAAAATTTTCCTTAGACTAAATCTCATCAGTGAGTCCCTTCTCCATAATGGTTTCCTGGATTATTTCCATTTGGTGCTCTAACTTAATCTTTTCAAGCATTATATTACCAAACACCTCTTTATTCCAGATCTTCAAGTTCTGTTTTAACAACTTCAATTTCTGTTGAAATTGGTACATCTGTGTACCTTTAGTAGGGGTAATTGTTTTCCACCAACTCTCCATTTGAGCATGGAAATCCTAATGAGTGAGCCAAAACTGCTCAAAACAGAAAGGCTTGGTCATTCTGTTGCCAATGTTACTCCAGATCAAAGTAATCGACTAGTGATGCAACCCTGCTGAGGCAAGAGGACGAGAGGTCAAGGCACCGCCGAAAAGCATAATATTTTCAGATATTAGGAACCTATCAAGATGCGCTGCTACATGATAATCCCCTCCTCTTCTGTTATTCAAAGTAAACTCTCTGCTACCCAAGCCAATGTCTACCATGTTCTTCGATTCAATGAAATCATCAGAAAGAGTACTTTCTTGCGTAAGAACTCTTCGACTTCCTTTTTTTTCTGAAAGGGAGTGGATCATATTAAAATCACGTCCCATGATCCAATGTAAACCTTCAAAATCCCTTCTCAAACTATTCTTACTTGTAATGAAGTTACGTTTTTCTGGATAATTGTTGGGGCCATACACATTTGTAACAATGCCATGAGCATTTGTTCCCAGAATGTGAAATTCTGCTGAGAGACTGAAGGTCGTCGATATAAAGTTGTTCAAAGACACCTAGCTGGGATCCCAAAGGATCGCCAAACCTCCAGCATTTCCAACAACATCTATCGCCATTGTTTTACATTTTTTCCATAAAGTCATTGTTTTGACTACCAGTTGATTCTTAGAGCACTTCATTTCTTGTAAGAAGACAATAGAGGGTTTCTCCTTCATGATCTTATTTTTAAGCATTTTGTTTTTTTTAGGACCATTGGTCCCTCTAATATTCCAGGATAAAATATTCATCATGCAAGATATCTGATAGAGGATACTAGGGTAGAGCTTCCTGAATAGTAGGATATTGTCTTGAGTCTACTAACTGAGCCCCCACTTACCCAATCCGTTGTCTATTGGTCTTCCTTCCTCTCTTCATACCTCCTTCTTTATGTTTTTGTTTGGTCTCTTTAAGTTTTAAGGGTCCTATTCCCAGTCCAGGAGTAGGTTTGAACTTTATAATTGCCTCTGTTAAAATTTGAAGTTGCTTGGTAGGGATAGAGTGAACCTCTTTTTTCCTACAAGCTTCTTCTATACTATCTAAATCCAAATCTGCCATTTCCATTTCATCCACATCCTCTTCCATTTTTTCAACTTCAGGTGGGTTCTCAAGAGTGGAGTGGATCTTAGTTATTTTCCTTGTTTTCTGGGATGGCAGCTCTACACCTTGGGGCTGTAGTTGTTGTTCCTCAGGGGGGGTTAGCACCTCCGATGGGTTTTTTTCCAGTATTGCAAAACTATTCAAAGTACTATATTTTTTACTTTGATCTGGACCATTGTGCTTTCGGCCATTTCTTTTTCTACTGGTAACCTTAAAAAAACCTTTTGAGTCCAAGGTCTTGTTGATTTTATTAGCAGGTAGCTCAGCCTGTCGGGTTAAAGGGAAATCTTGGACCAGATGTCCATGAGAATGACAGTGGCGACATCTAAAGGGGATATGCTCACAATCCAAGGTTTGGAACCATTCCGAGTCTTCCAAGGTAAGGTTAATCCCCTCGGGGAGGTCTTTAGAAATATTCATGAAAACACAGAGTCTTGCAAAAGAGACATACCTTCCTTTCTTAGTGAGGTCTGAGGTCTTCACAAATTGGACCAAAGTACTTCCAATTTATTTTAAGATTTATGGATCCCAATATTCATTAGGTAGAGAGTAAAGCCGTATCTAGACCAAGGAAATAGATAGGTCTTCCCGGTCTGGATTAAAATGATCCCGCCAGATTCTCAGGTATAAACCTGTAGAATAATAGAAATAAGGTCCACCTTCAAATATCGGCTCTGTGTCTTCGATATGTAAGAAGACCACTGTAAAGAAACCCTTTAATCCAAGTAGGAGGTCGAAATGGCCCTTTGGTTTCCAGGTAGAGTTAATCCACCATATGAGAGCTTTTTATGAAGGCCAGATGCCGATAAATTTACCAATAAGGGCATGATATGTCATATGTTGTATTTTTTCCATGATCAGAGTTGGATTTACTGGAATGGTCGGGATACTGGCTAATTTTGGGATACACGATCCTTAGCTGGGAAACCATTGTGTAAGTTGAGGATTTTCCCCAGGTACTGTAAATCCCTCTCCTCCAATCCCCGCCTCCTTACCCTTCGAGGGACAAACTTCATGATATTGTTTTGCATCTGTTATTTAAGGATGGGCTGTGACCCTCCCCTGTGTACTAACCATCCCTGAAATGATCAGTTCGATCATCTACGTGAAACCCTGAGTCCTTCCTTGATCTTCAGATCAACTGTTTTCCTTGTCCACTTCTTGGAGCTCGCATTCCCCAAACCCTCCATCCTGAACTTTAAATCCATTATCATGAAATATAAAAATTGAAATACTGATCTCACTAAATCATTCCAGGAACACTGCAAATGGATCATGATATTCACAAAATTTTCCTTCCAAATCACTTAAACTGTTGCTATTTTGATATGGATGACTTACTTGAATTTCTAACCAATTTGATTCTTCTGCTTCATAAGTGATATCAATATCATTTTTATGAAGTTGTAATGAAGAAAAGGAAAGAGTCAAGACATTACCTTCAACTTCTTTGTTTCTTTTCTTAAACCATTTTCCATGACTATCATACAAAGGTTTGCTGCTGAAGACTGGTAAATGCGTTAATGCCGAAATCTGCTCCTCATGTTCTTGGTATTCCTTATATATGGGTACTAATTCTTCATTAAAAACGGGCTCACCGCCTTACTGATACTGCTGGTGGAAAACTTGAAAATCATAGGTTTTATTATGATCACTATAATCATATTCCATTCCTACTTCTTCAAAAACTGGATGAGTGTGACCTTTAACAAGCAATTGATCTTCACAAGAATTGACAGTAGTAAAATTTTCATCACAATCATCCTGATCTTTATAACTGGCAGATTCTTTATAATTAAGATGATGATAATATAAAAGAGAGTATTCTTCACAACACCCTTCATAAAGAGAATCAATAGAATAATTCTCTTTGCAATAAGAATTAAATACGACATGAAAATATTTTAATGAAGCAACACTAGAAGCAGGGAGAGATCTGCAGCATTCATGAACAATTTCATAAAAAATTCCTCATGAACAATGTTGATTTTATGCATGCACTCATGGAAATCCAATAAATGTTTAGCAGGGGCTTCCCAATTTTCTCCCTTGAACTTCAGAAGACAATGTTCCCATTCATCTCTTTTAGGCATAAGATTCGGAAAACCAGGTGTTAATGCCTAAAAGTCGCACACATGCGATATTTCAGCGATCCATACAATAAAGCATCATTGACATAAATAATGCATCTCACCACAGGCATCCTCAATAGATCCAAAACACAACATGATTCAACAAGTGCCAAGAACATTCAAAACAAAGGGTAGCGTATGTATTACAGAGTTGACCCGCGCTATAGCACAGGTTACCTAAACAATGTCCACGCTACACCTGTGCAGCTTTTCCTTCGATAGCCATGCTACTGTAAAAATGATGAGACCACTCACGCTTAACAGCGTATTAAAGAATCAGTTCTCCCCAAGGATCAGAATTCAGCTCCTCACACACTTTGGGGCATTAATCAACCCCGCCTTGTGTACCTTGGAACTAGTTCATGAAGGAGGAGATTTCACATTTGGATCTAGTTGTTTGATGGCCACCTCTTGGCCTATAAAAGGAAGCCATTGGCATGCATTTGGTAGAGATAAATTAGAGAAAGGTTATGTTGCTGGATTTGAGTTGGAGCTTCCTCATAGCCCACCATTTCCTACCATTGTGAGCATTCCCAAGATTGCTTGCCACCTACCATCAAGGGGCAAGTGTTTCTCTCCATTTTTATTCCACCTACTTAGCATTTAGTTTGGACAAGAAATACCTCCCTAAGGGATATTGTTGGATTTCCTTGAATCCTTCACCTCCTAGGTGTTGTACATCTATTCCATTAGGCAATACAAGAGTGGTTTAGCATATCTTTGGTTGTTGTTGAAGTTTGCATTCTCCTCCCATCTCTTTCGTTTTGTTTTTATTAATATTTTCATGTTTGAATGTGAACTACAAAAACAATCTCTTGCAGAATCACTTGGAGGAATATCAACCACCACCAAAAGGGGATCCAAGGATAGAGGCCTTGTAGCAACCTACAAGGATTATCCCCACACCAAGTGGAAGAGTGCACTTGCGCAATTTTTTCCATAACAGTTCTAATGGAGACGATACTTATTTTTGTTCATTTCTTTTTAAACTAGGTTGTTTTATGCTAAGTAGCTAATTCTGGGTATTTTTCACTTGTAGGAGATTAGGTATTCCACCTCTTGCTTCCAGAATTTTTCCCCATCATTGCCCCATTTAATTTTTTGCATCTGTGCAATTCCTTACGTCTCTTCTACACTGATAGCTTTGAATCAACTTGGACAGTCGCGCGAATAGCGCAGGTTACAAGTGTAATTCCCGCACTACACCGCTCATCGCACCCGCACGAAAGGTTAGTATATTACAACACATCTATTTTGTATTAACCCGCGTGATCCATGCAATAGAGTCTCATTTAGCCACGCTATTGTTGTTTATTTTCTTTTTATCTACATAGCTTAGTTAGGCAACCCAAGTGTTACTTACTAGTGAACTTAAATTAAGGCTAATTCACTCAATTACTTAATTTCTTAGTAATTAGTGCACCTAGACCAATATTAGGAAGTAAAGAGTACATCTCTCTTGAAACTTACCTAGGTAACCAACTTTGAGGCTTTCAATGGGCCCCATTGTTGTCACTAGTATTCAAGACCATTTCTTGTTTATGCATCAAATCGACATGTTGTTTTTAGTAGTATTGCTAGTGTAGAATGCACTTTTTGCACACAAGCAAGGATCTAAAGACACTTGTCACCCGAATTATGTTCTTCACCTCACACTTCATGTGAGCTTTGGTGAATCAGAAAAAGGGTGAGAAGTGTGAAATGATTAGGATCCACTTGCGTTATGTCCGTAAAAGTATGGAAAGTATTAGGATCCCCTGAGCTGGTCCCCTCATCTATCGCTCTTCGCGCATATGATGGGAGACCATCCCAACCAAGAGGATTGCACCAAAATGTCCCCATAGAGTTGGGGGGCAAGATGCTTATGATAGATATCGAAGTAATCGATGTTGAACTCGACACAACATCATCTTGGGGCATAGTTACATGTACGCCATGAAGGTGGTAGCCTCCTCAATATTCTGTATCATGATGTTTCCCTTAAATGTGAAGATAGTTACCCTCAACTAGCATAACTACTACGACCCTAATACCACAAGAAATCCCGACAATGTCCTACCCACTACATTGGGCGATGATCAACCGTATGTTGATATTGCCCCCGATATGTACAAGGAATCCAATTTGTTAGGAGCATATTTGAGACCACCACCAAAGATCCATACATATACCGATGGCCTAATGTGCACAATTTCCACCACTGAAAATGGAGCCACCTCCACCTCAACATTGTTATCAGTACCACCCCTGAGTCATGGAATTGAACAAATGTCGAGTCCATCGGTACCATTGATTTTTCAAAACCCATTCTTGTATCCTCCCATGGGTGTACACGAGGCTCCAGTTATGGCTCAGTTAAATCTAATTGGGGTAAATTTGGGGATCCCAGTGTGGTACCTTACACCACCCTTCCCAGAAATGGCTTCCAAACCAATCGCCCATTATGATTTTTTCCATGTTTCGGCTACCACATCTGCAAATCCCGTAACACGTTTAGTTACGACAGCCCAACCTATGACATCTGCAACTACACGACAATCGGTCATCACTAAGACCACCAATGGGGGCACCCAATAACCGAAGTTGAAAGGTCCCCTATTACCAACCCCGACATCTAATTCAATAGAAATCATGAAGCCTAAAGCAGGGGGAATCAACCATCAAGAGTTGAAATCCCCATTAATGATCAATACTCCCAATCAAAGGGTCACATCGTCATGTTCTCTTTGCAGGAAGCAAGGCCACACAACAAACCTATGTCCCACTCTACTAGAGCTAAGGAATTTTCTTAACACCCCCGTTAGCATCACCCATGCTCCATCAGCTATAAAAGGGGGCACACCTCCCTCTCCCACAACTAAGTCCAAAAAATTGCGTATGAATCACACATGTTCCATATGCTCTCAATATGGGCACTATACACATCATTTCCCTGACCTCACTCGTTATTGGGAGGCCTTGGAAACTATTCGCTTCACTGAACCCTTGGAAGATACCTCACCTCCCTCATCTCTAGAAGAGGCTCATATCAGCATGGGTACTATAGTGATCCTGACTAGTCCCTCCTCACGGTGGGCTAATTCCATACCTGACCAACAGTCGCCACGACATCCACAAAGCCCAACCATTGTTTTAAGTCATATGAACGCCACCCAACCGTATCGCTCATGCAAATTAATGTCTCACCACTCATTCCCATTCCCTCTTATTTCCACATTTCTCACTTTGCATACAACCCAAAGACAATTAGCCGATAACCTTACCTCGTGTGGAACCACCCTCCCTACAATAATAGAAAAGGATACCGAACCAATAGAGCACAATGGGGACAACAACATGTCACATTCATCGGATACCGCGATAGACCTTGATCCCCCATCACCAATTCCCCATGAGGTGATAGACCCCTTAATATTCCCTCAAGATGAAATCTTAGCACCCACCACAGCCATCCCCAAGTATCTTAACATCCTACATCTCGATTCAATTTCTCTTTCTTCCCAGACTAAAGACCCTGGGTCTTCAGATGAGGATATACTAGAAGAATACATCTTCACCACATATGAGGAGATAATTGAGGCCATAAACACTACTAAACCCCCATGGGACTCTTTCCATCTTAGGTCCTCAACAGCAAGCAGGAAAGAACCACACACACTCCCCACTGAACAACAATACACCATCGAGTCAAAATACTTTTTACCCCCTAGTCACATCGATTGGTTTAAAAGTCCTATCCCTGCCCCATATGCGTTCGAAGATGGTAACCTTTCCAATATATCCCCTACCACACAAGTTGATATCTCCATCACACCAGGAGTCGTCAAAAACATCTCTATCGGGGCTTCCTACTCACCGTAGGAAATTACTGATTTCACTGCTCTATTTAAAGAGTTCCATGACATCTTTGCATGGTCCTATGAAGAAATTCTAGGTCTTGACCCAACAATTGTCGAATATCACATTGACACTTGGCCCAATTCCATTCATGTCTGATAGAAACAACGCCCAACCCACCCTTCTAAGGCCCCTGCGATCAAATCCAAGGTTGAAAAACTCTTGCAAGATGGATTTATTTTTCCCATCGCTTACTCATCATGGGTTTCTGACCCCATCCTGGTTAACAAAAAGAAGGGAGCTATTCGTGTCTATATTGATTTCTGAGACCTCAATTTAGGCTACCCCAAGGATAATTTTCCCACACCATTCATCGTCCAAATCGTCAACTCATGTGCCAATAGTGAAATGTTGTCCTTCATGGATGGGTTCTACAGATATAACCAAATATGCATCTGCCCCTAGGATCAGTATAAAACTGCATTTGCCACACCATGGGGCACCTTTTCTTACAAAGTCATGCCCTTTGGTCTGAAAAATGTTGGTGCCACTTTCTAGCAAGTAATGGAATATGTTTTTAATGACTTGGATCACATCATCCTCTCCTTTTTAGACGACCTCACAGCCAAGTCCAAAAAACGATGTGATCACCTTCAATACCTTCGTACCATCTTCACAAGATGTCACAAGTATAATATATGCTTAAAACCCTCAAGTGTGTATTTTGCATCACCGTTGGTTTCCTCTTAGGATTCATTATTTCCAAATATGGTATCACCATATACCCCTCCAAGGTTCAAGCCATCTTGGAATTACCAACACCATGAACACGACTCCAGTTGCAGAGTGTCCAAGGTAAGGCCAAATTTCTTCGTCATTTTGTTCCTAACTATGCCACTAAGGCCCATGGATTTTTATGGCTTCTCAGAAAATATCTTCCATTTAAGTGGGATGACTATGCCCAAACTGCCTTTGATTCCCTTAAACAAGAATTGTCATCAACCCCCCTCATCTCTCCTACAAACTTTGACAAAGATTTCATCTTGTATATCTCCGCATCATATTCTATTGTAGCCAGCGTACTAGTCCAACCTGTCACAAACCATCTAGAACATGCCATATATTATGTCAGCAAAACCCTTGCCGGACCTGCACTCAACTACACCCATGACGAGAATATTTCCCTTACATTCATCCTTTCTATACAGAAACTCCGCCACTATATTTTTCTCTGAAAAACAACGGTAGTTGTTGATTCCAACCCTATGCAATACATACTTTGCCGTAGGATTATCAATAGTAAGTTTGCACAGTGGATCGTTATTTTACAAGAATTCAAACTTGAGTTTGTGATTCCTAAAAGCAATAAATCCATGACCTTAGTTGAACTCATTAGAGATCTTCCCTCCACCACCACCAGTGAATCCATCTAGGAACAACTACCCGATGAGAACCTCTTTCTTATTATGACCGAAGATCCCTGTTACGATGATATCCTCCTTTATCTCCACACCCAGAAATTCTCTCCCCACTTATCCCGTGACAATCACTGCAGAATCTGCCACCAAGAACCACGATACCTCCTCATCGGATACATCCTATATCGTCGTGGAATCGACACTATTCTTTGATGATGTCTAATGCATGAAGAAGCCGAACACGTTCTCAATGATTTCCATAGCGGCACGTGTGGTGGCCACCTCTCCATATTAGCCACTGCCCAGAAAATATTACGAGCATGGTATCGTTGGCCCTCTGTATTCAAATATTGTGTTTACACTGTCAAAATGTGTGCCAATTGTCAAGTCTTTTCCTACAAAACACTGTCTCCTCATGCACCCGTCCATCTGGGCATCACTGCGATCCCATTCTGCAAATGGGAAATTGATTTTATGGAAATTCATCCGGCGTCAGCCCAAGGTAACCACCATATCGTCGTCACCGCGAAATACTTCACCAAATGGGCTGAAGCGATGCCCATATTTGATTGTAAAGTAATAATTGTTGCATAGTTCTTCTTCAACCACGTCATCTCCCATTTTGGTGTTCCCAAGCAACTTGTCTTCGACAACGAAAGACACTTTCGCGATGAAACGTTTGAGGAACTATTACTATTAGGATTTAAACACAAATTTTCAACCGCTTACTACCCTTAGGCAAAATATCAGGTTGAAGTTGTTAACAAAATCCTCAAAACTATGCTCCAACACATAGTGGATAAAAACATAACCAATTGGCACCACATGCTCTTTCCATCCCTGTGGGATTACTGCACTTCCGTCAAGAATGCCACAGGATTTACCCAATTTCACCTTGTACATGGAGTAGAATCTGTCCTCCCAATCGAGTGTCAAATCCATACCCTCCAATCCATTGTTGAGTTGCTACCAGATACCCCTGCTCTGGAACAATGCTTATTCACTTTGGAACACCTTAATGAGGAAAGGCGTGACTCTCTTCAACAAAATGAAGCCATGAAGGTCTGCTCCAAGGCACACTATGATCGATAAATGCGACCATGCACTTTCACCGAAGGTGACTTTGTTCTTTTGTTTAATGCCAAGAAAGATAGTAAACCAGGACTCAAGAAGTTTGTATCTAAATGGATAGGCCCTTATGTTGTAAGCATTTTCTCCTAAAAGGAGCCTATATCTTAATTGACCATGAAGGTATTACCCTCAGCAACCTGGTCAATGGGTTGTACCTCAAAAAGTTCTATCATTGACTACCAAGTACCCCATAGGTATGCACTATTCTGATTGTATGATTTATGCATTGACAATACCATGGTTATGTCTTTTACTACACTTGGGTATGTGCGCCGCATGTGCAGGACCCTGATTAGGCCAATATGGAGCCTATTGTTTGTCCACTATATGAATAAGACTCCAAATTTCTAACAACAAGGGGAACGCACCCTACCGCAAGTATCATTGAGAAACTGACATATAGACTCTATTTACCCTCCGTTTATAATGCATATCCCAGTATTCCTGCTGATAACCATAGGGTCCCCCTTCATGGACTTGATGTGCCATAAACATCATTTATGTGAATAGCATGTTCCCCCATGGGTGTGCACACCACTGCTATCCCCATCATCAATTGGAACCCATGATGTTGACCCTCGACAAGTCTGAGGACTCTAACCAAAATTGAAATGACCCTCCCTTAGAGTATCATTTCATAATTGTTCATTTACTCCACCAAGTAGACACATGTCAGACTCCTTTGCATAGGCTATGAGAACGATTCACTAAGCCAACCTCATACTTTCATGAGAAATTTACCCTCCACAATCTTCCTCATATCATCACCCCCGCAAAGAAACTCATAACCCCCCCCCCCCCTCCACCATAATAAGCAACCAGTTCTACTTAGTTATCCCACAGGTATACATTGCATGGCATCATTTCATAGGGAACCCGTCTTTGCATCTGCAAGTTAACCCTCAATCCACCATTGGAAAGTGTCCCCCGATCCACTCAAAACCATGGGGATTCCACCCATCATTAAATTGATCTCCCGATACACCCAAAACTATGGGGACCCCACCGATATTCTTTATGTACAAACAAGTTACATCATCACCTTACACTGAGGGAACACCATATTATTTTGGCAGCAAGCCATGGTTGCCTTTGATTGATGTATATTGAGTCTCCATATGTTTAGTAGTATTTTTTTTTCCGGTCACCATTACCCTTCGTTTTGTGTCTCCATCAAAACCCCTTCCATTTGCAGTTTGTCTCCATCCATTTCAACCTGTTCCATCCTGAAAGAAAAGTTGTTGTCCTCGCTCCCCATGTTTACATCGATCAAAGGAAGTTATGCCCCACGCTTATCAACTAGTTTTTTTTTGTTAGGTTTGTCCGTCCACCAGTTGGTTACAATATGATCCCAGTTTTCAAGATAGGAATCTTGTCCTACCATGTACTTCAACTCTCATTGACGTCAAAACATTATATTCCAAGAGTTGCAGTAGTTGCAGTTGTACCTTGGGATCCCTTTCAATCACTATAAGGGATCACCTCGAACTTAGTAGGGAGAGTCATTAGTGCTCCCTAACTAAGTGGCTTCCCATATGCTTGACGTCACACATCATCGCATCAAGGGGAAATGTACTTTTGAGGGTAGAAGTGTTCACATTTGGAAATCATGATAGCAGTCTATTCGGTACGGTGAATCCCTCACACAGATTTACATACCAAGTTTAGTCCCCCACCAAAGTGCGTTCATCATGGTCACCAATAGTTCCACTTATTCAATATTTTGCAACAGCTCTGGGGGCGTTTACTCTAACATGGATTGAAGCCACCTTCATCCATGTCCCAGCAGTATAGTAGACTCGACATCTTTGTCATCTCTCATTGTAATCACTTTGACAGCATTTCACAAGCATGGGTATGCCTGCCTTGTTTGTATAAAAACTATTATTTATTATAGATCCAACCGTCATCACCACCACTCTCTCCCCATGGGAGAACCTTATTTTTTCCACATATGCTTCGTCCTACAGAATAGGAGAGAAACAACAACAAAAAATGATGTACTATCAGCTCTACAGTACCCTCTGAACCTCATACATTAGGGGGCATCTATTAACGCCTAAAAGTTACACGCATGCGACATTTGAGCGATCCATCCAGTAAAGCCTCATCAACATAAAGAATCCATCTCACCATAGGAATCCTCAATAGATCCAAAACACAACATGAGTCCACAAGTTCCAAGAAACAGTCAAAACAAAGGGTAGCGCAGGTATTACACAGTTGACCTGCTTTATAGCGCAAGTTACTTGAATAATGTCTACGCTACACCCGCGTAGCTTTTCCTTCTATATCCGCACTACTGTCAAAACAACGGGACCACTCATGCCCATCGATGCATTAAAGAATCAATCCTCCCCAAGGATCAGAATTCGTCTCCTCACACACTTGGGGGCATTAATCAGCCCCCCTTATGTATCTTGGAACTAGTTCATGAAGGAGGATATTTCACATTTGGATCTAGCTGTTTGATGGCCACCTCTTGGCCTATAAAAGGAATCCATTGGCATGCATTTGGTAGAGAGAAATTAGAGAAAGGTTAGGCTGCTGGATTTGAGTTGGAGCTTCCTCATAGCCCACCATTTCCTACCATTGTGAGCATTCCCAAGCTTGCTTTCCACCTACCATCAAGGGGAAAGTGTTTCTCTCCATTGTTCTTCCTCCTACTTAGCATTTAGTTTGGACAAGAAAGGCCTCCCTAAGGGATATTGTTGGGTTCCCTTGAATCCTTCACCTCCTAGGTGTTGTACATCTATTCCATTTGGCAATACAAGAGTGGTTTATCATATATTTGGTTGTTGTTGAAGTATTCATTCTCCCCCCATCTGTTTCATTTTTTTTTTATTAATATTTTCATGTTTGAATGTGAACTGCACTAACAATCTCTTGCAAAATCACTTGGAGGAATACCAACCACCACCAAAAGGGTCTCCAAGGACTGAGTCCTTGCAACAACCTACAAGGCTTAGCCACTCACCAAGTGGAAGAGTGCACTTGCGCAATTTTTTCAATAAAACCAGGTACATTGGAAAAATCACAAAATGCATACCTTTCAGCTATCTGATCTGCAAACTAGAGGATCTTCATTTTGAAACCATAGAGTTTCTATTGAATCCTTCAATGGAGTTTCCAGGTGAATGATCGTAGTCAATCTTCGATGTCGGTTCTTGTTCACCATCAAGGACACATTCTAAACATGTCATATAGACAAGGGAAAATAATTCACTTCTGTCCCCGATAATGATGCCAGAAGATGTTAACGCTAAAATTTGATTCTAGACTGCAAATAGAATCAAGCCCGACACATCTTGGATTTTGGAAATGTTTTAGAAATAGTTGGATTAGGTAGATTGGGTCGAGAAAGGGAAAGGCAACAAACTGGAATTAAGGACAACAATGGATCAGTGATCAACCATTGGGCATGGAGTCATAAGCATTCCATGGATAAAATACAATCAGACTTTGTTAACAGACAAGTTTAAATTAGGGTGAAAGATGAAGGAATTAAGAAGACACATATGAATTACAGAGCTAGAATAAGTTATTTTAACCCTTGCAGACTCATAAGATACAATATGCAATTCACAAAAAAGGTTTATGGAACTGCATAAAGATATTTGAATAAAGTATAAAACATGGGAAATAACAATTAAATCTTCACCACTCAAGAATCCATGGATTATACACAGTTTATTTGAAGCTCAAAAATGATATTTATTCAAATAGGAAAAGAATAGAATGTGGAAAACATGAAGGTTACAGACCATAAACAAAATCCTCAAGGATATTTTATAACATGAATGATTACCAAATATGTCCCCTAGGTTGCAATGGAGGATTACACAGCTCTTCTGACCCTAACAACTCTCTCAAACCTCTAGAATCCACCTTAGAGGACCCCTCTTTTCATTCCAAAGATAGCTTAAAATAATTGAGTTCCATAAACAAACTCATGCTATATTTTAGGAAACGGTTACAATAATAAAATAAAAATAAAAACAATCTATGGTTTCTTTTTAGAAATCTAGAACTCATTATGATATTTTTCCTGAGAAGATGGATTTGAATGTACAATTGTCGTCTTAAAATATGGAAGTGATTTGAATATTGTTTGGATGCTAATTTCATGCATGAATTTGCTTTAATTTTAAAAATTCAGCCACTTCTTACTTTAGTCTTCATCCAAATGCTCCGCCACTTAACAAATGTCTTCACATTTTGAATTTTGATTATTTGCTTCTAAATCTGGAGTTATTTTTTATTTCCAATCTTCTTGTGAGATGAATTTGATTGACTACGGATCTTTCACCTTGAAATCTGGGTTGAATAACTTAAATAACTACTTGAAAAACTGGAATCGGTCTTCCTCTATTTAATGTTGATAGCATTCCTTGTAGTTCCATATTGAACAATTCTTTGCAAAATTGTCAACAATGCAAAATCGTCAACAATGCATGCACAAGTTATTGAAGAGACCCTAGAAAACTTAAACATTGCTTTCTTGGGAAGGAAACTCAAAGAAATCCTAAACATTTAACACATGGATGTTTTAATATGGACTCTACCTTAGCGCTGACATTTGACTTGGATAAATTCAATAGCATATGTGTTCTATCTATGAGCAGCGCTGCTATACAGGTGGTTTCGTGAGAGCACAAACCATTTTTCATTCACCATATATGGTTTTGAGAACCATGTTTGACCCATATGAAATGAATTTGGTGAAGCCATGTAATAGCCCATTTTTCCCTTGATGTTTATTGGCTTCAATGTAAATACTTTGTATATGCAGTTTGTGTGTATTCGCCCTAGTGTGGAGCTCGAGGCCAAGGCCCCACTAGTGGATCTTTAAAGTTATTGCATAGGAAAGTATTTGAGAGTTTGATTATTCATGGGTTGTTAAGCCATGAAGAAATATAAATGATGTAATTATTTATTAATGAATAAAATAACCAAGAAGTTGGCTAAGGAGGCAACTAATGAGAAAGGGCCATGTGTATCCACTAAGGAGAGGTGAGGGGGTTATGGGATTGGTACCCATGTTGCCACATGTCTGACTGTGAACCCTTTTGACCTCCTTGTTGACATTAATTCGGTTGCAGAGGGTGGTTGAGAATCCTGTTGCTAAAGCCGATGGAGTATGGAGCATGCCTGCTATTTCATATGGAAGGGCATGGCTCTGATTTCTTATCCTGGAAGACACTCAATCGCTGGAAAACTCAAAGATCCTGTTTGAATACCCGTTTGTGGGGGGGGGACATTAATTCCTGCATTCATGACTCACCATTGGGGATCCATCTATTCCTCAAGAGAGAACTGGTAGAGACATTCCTGCATACGCAGACCCGCAAAGCCAGCCATGAGGAAGCCTGAAGATAATCGTGTTTTCCTGTGTAATAGAAAATACCATAGGAAGTGTGTGAGCGAACCCAGTCTACTCGTGACAGAGTGTGAGAACCTATGAGGAATCACAAAGATGGAACAATGTAGAGAAAACCGTGAGGAACCCGGGATTGGATCGCAGAGAGTATATTGCGGAACAGAGCCTTGCCCGCAAGTCTGAAAGGAGTCAGCTTATTGAACTATGTAAGAAGGTTGGGTTGCTTGATAAACCCAGTGAAGGCTGTAATCTCATAGAACTAGCGACTGGAACTTTCTATTCCCATCCTGAATAGCACTGGAAGGGAAGAGGCCTTGAGGGATTGTGCAACAGAGAATAGGGTCTTCCTTGTGTTGGGTGCGGTAGGTAATGTGGGTGCCAGGTATGCTGAGTGTTGAGATGCCTACAACTCTGTGGTTGAGCTGACTGGCTTAGCAATGCCTTCGTTGTTATCCATGTATGCCTGATAAACCCACTGCAGTTTGGCTTAGTATGATTAGTTTGCCTGATATGCTTGATAAGCCCAACTGTATGCTGGCTTGGCATGACTGTGTTTTTTGGTATGCTTGATAAACCCAACTGGAAGTTGGCTTAGCATGACCAGTATATCCCTATATGCTTGATAAACCCACTAAATGTTGGCTTATCATGATCAGTTGCCTGATACGCTTGATAAACCCAACTATATGCTGGCTTGGCATGACTGTGTTGTTTGGTATGCTTGATAAACCCAACTGGAAGTTGGCTTAGCATGACCAATATATCCTTGTATGCTTGATAAACCCATTGTAGGTTGGCTTAGCATGGGTAGATGCCCTGGAATGCTTGATAAACCCAACTACAGATTGGCTTAGCATTGGGATGAAACCTTAATCGTGAGAGAACCTGATAGCCCTCCTTAGTGGATACACATCCCAGCTCGGGGGTGATCTCTCAACTGAAAGAGTACAAGCTGGACAGAGATCTAAGGTTGGGTGGAACACTGCTCTCACTTAGCGAGTTACCTGGGGCAGCTTCAGTCTCAAGATAAGTGTTTTGTGGTGTTAATGTTGTTGATGCATGTATTATATATGTTTGATATATGATGTTGATTGAATGGTTGTATGAATGGAATCAATATATAGCTATTGGTGAGCTTGTATACAAAATTGATAGTCTGTTGTGTTAGAAAAATAGGATCGCGGAGCAATAACAATAAACATAAATGCAAATATAATCACACACACATTACAAGAGAGACATAGATATATCGTGGCTCACCCCAACTTGGGCTACGTACACACTGAAGTTTCCAGTCCTTATTATTATTTCGTCCAGCAAAGTGAAGGGATACAACCTGCAGCACAACCGCTGCACTTCCTCTTCACTGTCTCACAGTCTCTCTTCTTGATCTCAGATATCTTTACAATGCATAATACCTAATACATCAACCCTAGCCATGTTACAATGTCTTTCTTTTATAAGGGAAATACAATGGGAAAATACCACGGGTTACCCAAAACCATGGGCCCGAAAATTGGTGGCGAAAACAACCCCAAAAATTTTCCTCGGGGGCGCTTCTCCCGAACCCCCAACGGGGGCCCGCTGGTCCTCGGACCCCTTGGGGATAGTGTCGGGATCATAACCAAACCTGGGGTATGGACACGGCTGAATAATAATATCTTTGAATCTAGAGATCAGGCTCCACAACCAATAATCTCCCACTTGGAGACTGATCACAACAACTCCACCGCTGCTACACTTGCTAGACTTGGACTTGGCAACTTTCTCCTCTTCACCTTCATGATAGAAGGCCAACTGAAACTGAGTAGGAACTCAGTTTATCTCTGGTCACTACCTCTGTGAACATGTCTGCAGGATTCTGGCTCATGTGTATCTTTTCCAGCTTCAACAGTTCATCTTCCAAAACAAAGCGTATGAAATGGTACTTGAGCTGTATATGTTTAGTCCTGGAATGGAATGTTAAGTTCTTTGCAAGATGAATGGCACTCTGGCTGTCACTGTACAACCTGCTATCCTTCTGCTTCTTACCCAATTCCTCCATAAACCTCTACAACCAAATCATTTCTTTACTAGCCTCTGTAACAACAACATACTCTGCTTCTGTTGTTGAAAGTGCAACAACCTTCTGCAGTTTCAAAATCCAACTTACTAATGTTCCACCTACAGTAAACACATACCCTGTGGTGCTCCTCCTGCTATCCTTATCACCTACCAAATCTGCATCAACACATCCCAGTAGAACATTGTCTGAACCTCCAAAACATAATGCCTGAGTGGTAGTACCTCTCAAATGCCTGAGAATCCACTGTACTGCCTTCCAATGTTCTTTACCCGGATTGTTCATATATCTTCTCACAACTCCCACTGCTTGTGCAATATCTGGTCTTGTGCACACCATGGCATACATCAAGCTGCCAACTGCTGATTGATAGGGAATCTTGGACATGTAATCTGTCTCTTCCTATGTCTTGGGACACATTTCCTTACTTAGATTGAAATGGCTAGCCAAAGGTGTACTTACTGGTTTTGCATTCTTCATTCTGAACCTCTCCAACACCTTTTGTATGTACTCACTCTGAGATAATGTCAATTTGCGATTTTTCCTGTCTCTCATTATTATCATACCAAGGATTTGCTTTGCAGCACCCAAATCCTTCATCACAAATGAATTAGCTAGCTTCCTTTTTAGTACATTTATATCCTGCATGTTAGACCCTGCAACAAGCATGTCATCCACATACAACAACAAGATAATATATCTTTCATTGTCTAGCTTCTTGAAATAAACACAATGGTCAGAATGACATCTACTATAACCTTGTTCTATCATAAACCTGTCAAATTTTAAAGACCACTGCCTTGGAGCTTGCTTCAATCCATACAAGCTCTTATTCAACCTGCATACCAAGTTCTCCTTATCTTTGACCTCATACCCTTGTGGCTGCTGCATATATATCTCTTCCTCCAAATCCCCATGGAGAAAGGTTGTTTTTACATCTAACTGTTCAAGATGCAAATCTTCTACTGCCACTAGACTTAAGATAGTCCTAATTGAAGTCATCTTAACAACAAGAGAAAATATTTCATCAAAACCTATACCTTTCTTTTGTGCAAACCCCTTTACAACAAGTCTAGCCTTGTACCGCTTCTTACCTCCTTCTTCTTCCTTCAACCTATCAATCCATTTGTTCTGCAATGCTCTTTTACCAGCAGGAAGTTGAACCAAATCCCAAGTCTGGTTTCCTACCAATGAGTCCATCTCCTCATTCATGCCTTGCTCCCACTTCTTTCTAGTTTCTACATGCATCGCTTCTTCATAACATTCTGGTTCACCAGCATCAGTCATCAAAAAATAATACATTGAAGGAGAGTATCGTTCAGGGAGTCTACTTAACCTGGTAGATCTTCTTGCTGTTGCAGGAGTTTCAGGTACTTGTTGTTGTTCTTGATTTTCTGGCACCTTTGGAACTTCATTTTCTTGAATTTCATCAAGTACTGTGTACTCTATGTTTTCCTTTTCCTGTTTCTTTCCCTGCAACTGATCTTTATACATGACATTTTCATTGAATATGACATCTCTATTTCTAATGATTTTGTGATTTTCATAATCCCATAAACGATAACCAAAATCATCAACCCCATATCCAATAAAGGTACATTTCTTGGATTTAGATTCAAGCTTTGTTGTATTTTCTTTATCAATATTGACAAATGATTCACAACCAAACGTTCTCAGAAATGAGGAGTTTACCTTTTTATCTGTCCATGCCTCCTCTGGAATACCACCATCCAAAGCACTTGAAATTCCTTTGTTTATTAAATAAACAACAGTATTTACAGCATCCACCCAAAACTGTAAGGGCAACCCTGCATGCAGTCTCATACACCTTGCACGCTCCATGATCATTCTATTCATGCTTTCTAACACACCATTTTCTTGTGGTGTTCTTGGGACTGTCTTCTCTCTACGAATCCCATGGTATGAACAGTAACTATCAAACTCCTTGCCGCAATACTCACCTCCATTATCAGATCTGAGACACTTCAACCTTTTTCTTGTCTCATTCTCAACCAAAGATTTCCACTTCTTAAAAGTAGAAAACACATCAGATTTCTATCTAATGCAATAAACCCAAGTTTTTCTAGTTGCATCATCAATAAATGTAACATAATAATGAGAGCCACCAAGAGATTGTACCTGAGCCAGTCCCCATACATCTGTATGCACTAGCTCTAAATTTTCATTCTTCTTATGTTTCCCAACCCTGAGAAATCTAACTCTCTTCTGTTTTCCATAAACACAGTTCTCACATAATTCCAAACTTACCTGCTTCAAATCTGGCAGCAACTTCCTTGAGTGGAGAATCTGCATCCCCTTCTCACTCGTGTGGCCAAGCCTATGATGTCACAATGTTGTATCTGTTCCTGTGGAAGCTAAAGAGATAGAATGGTCAGTATTCTGAGGACATAAATACAACGTACCTACCCTATCTCCTTTTGCTATCACCATTGATCCTTTAGTGATCTTCCACCACTTTTCTCCAAATGTAGATAGACAGCTGCCATCTCCCAACTGCCCTATTGAGATCAGATTTCTTTTCATAGCAGGAATATGCCTAACATCTTTTAACAGCCAGTTAGTTCAATTCTTAACTTTTATCCATATCTTACCCATTCCAACAATTTTACATGGCTCACCATCGCCCAATAAAACATGTCCAAAATCGCCTGGAACATAATCATGAAAGTATTTCCTATGGGGTGTAGCATGACATGAAGCCCCTGAATCTACCACCCAATAATCACTAGTATTATCTAATGCAAGAATCAAAGCATCTTGTAACACATCACCTGCTACATTTGCTTCCTGGGTAGTTTCCTTCTATGCATCTCCTTTCTTCTTTAGAGATCTGCAGTCTTTCTTTAGATGTCCTTTCTTTCCACAGTTCCAGCACTCCATCTTTCCCAATCTGGACTTGGATCTGCCCGTTTTAGACTTCCCACGATTACCTTGGCTCTTTCCTCTCTCCTTTTGTCTTCCCCTAGTCTCCATGGTCAACGCATTACCTGATGTCTCACCTATGCTTTATCTTCGCATTTCCTCTCTAAGAATAACACCAATAACATCATCAAATTTCAAGGTGTTTGAACCAAAGATAGAGTTACTTATAGCCATGACCAAGCTATTCCAGCTTTCTGGAAATGAACACAAGATTAGAAGAGCCCTAACCTCATCATCAAAGTTCACACTTACAGAACTTAGTTGATTTGTAACCGTATTAAACTCATTTAAATGATCAGTAACAGATCCACCTTCAGACATCTTCATATTAAATAAATTATTCATTAGAAATACCTTGTTTGAGGCCGATGGTTTTTCATACAGCTTACCCAATGCACTCATCAAACCCTCCGTTTTCGTTTCTTTTGAGATATTGAAAGCCACCGACGAAGCCAAGCTCAGCCGTATTGTTCACAGAGCCTTTCTGTCAAGAACCTCCCATTCTTCGTCCTTCATAGCTGCCGGCTGCTTTGCTCTTCCTCCCAATGGTAGGAATAGATCCTTCTGGTACAGATAGTCCTCCATTTGCATCTTCCATAACTGAAAGTTTGGGCCATTAAACTTCTCGACCTTAAACTTTCCTTCTTCTGCCATTTCTCCCACTCGAACCAGAAACCCTAGCTTCCTGCGGGTTTATTTGCCAAATAGACCTCTGGCTCTGATACCAATTGTTAGATCAGGCTCCGCAACCAACATGTTGAATACTCCATCGTTACATTAATGTTATGCATGACTAACCTTGCAGGTTGTGATATGTTAACTAGTTCAATTTATTACCATGTTGTTATGTATTGAGTTCATCTTCAAGAGGAGGGGATTTAGCCTCATATGTACCTGAGAGGAGAGTGATGACCTCTTCATGACTGTTAGAAATCCTCTGTGAGAGAGAGGGATGTGGAAAATTCATGGGAGAAGACAAATAGAGATTTATGAAGTTCTAAGGCATGGAAAAGTGGAGTTATGATGGAATATTTAGATGAGATAATGACAAGGTTATAATCCTCAGATGGATGAGAGAGTTATACCAATGGAAATATCTCTCCAAGAGATTTCCAATGATACCGGACTTGCCTCATTTGGCTCAAGGACGAGGGAGAAACAAGTCTAGGAAGTTTGCAAATGTAGAGAAGGAGGTTCAGCATTTCTGCATCCGCAATGCGGATTGTGGATTGTAGAAAGGAAAGTTTTTCGGAAAGTCAAGTTTGGACTTTCGCAATGCGGATTGTGGATTGCGGAAAGAGTAGTTTTCCGGTAAATTGAAGCTATACTTCCATAAACCCAACTTCCGTAATTGCGGATTGCAGATTGCGAAAAGGCAATTGACAGAATAAGTAGACTTCCGCCATCCCGAGTTCTGCAATGCGGATTGAGGATTGCTGAAGGGTGTTGGAGAGATACGTTCAGTATCCATCTTCCACATCATGCAATGCATATTGCAGATTGCGAATTGTGGATCCAAGTCAACTTGCGGATTGAGGATTGCAGATCTGAGACAGTTGCGGATTGCGGATTGCGGATCCAAGAGAATTGCATATTGTGGATCCGGTGATGCAATTGCGGAAAGGTGTGAATGGAAGCATTTGAAGAAAAAAAAGTATCAGAGTCTCCTATTGCCTCTAAAGGACACTGAGGTGATCTAGGGACGCTACATATTGGTACCATATCCAGGGATGGGATCGGGGTACGCTACAAAGTGGTATCAGAGCTTCAGTTACAACACTAGAGCTATTGGGCCGAGCCATGGAAATATTTATATGCAAAGAATGCGTCCATGACGCGGGTTTTGGATGAATGTGTATTAATTGATTGATTGTCCAATGAATTCCAGATTTGAATGGATGTATAAGATTTATTGTATGCTTGTAATGTCTAATAGATGTTTTTGTTATGCATAGTGAAAACAGCAGCAATGGTAAGTTGAGTTGTCCAGAAAATCCACGTGTAGATAAGTAAAGATGGTGACTTTTGATGATGCTCAGGATCCTTATGAACAGGAGGAATATGTTTTAGGCGAAAATATGTAGGAAGCACATATAGACACAAAGTCTGATGGAATGAGGGCACAAGTAACGCCCCCAAATTTGGTCGATACCATGGTAAGCTTCAATGAAGGATTGATGAAGGCACAAGAAGAGAAACATCAACTTAATTCAGCTATATTGCAGAGTCTCAAAGATCTACAATGTAAATTAAATGGTGGGTCTAATCCGAGCAATGAAGGTCGAGAATAAATGAATGCATAAAGTCAATCGAGGGTTCGTTCTAGGAGAAGGACTCTAATCCCTAGAAGGAATTCTATGGGAAGAAAACACAGAACACCCTCTCCCATATCTCATTCTAGTAGGTGAGCTGATTCCCAGGGTTCTCAAGGAAACCCAAGGCATACTTCCAGTAGGAGTAGCAGCAGAAAGAAGTACAAAGGCGTTCCGCAAGATGAGTTCCGGAAGGCAAGACCTCCCACTTTTGATGGTGAAGGTAAAGAAGGTCAAGAAGAAGAGGTGTGGCTTCTTGGAATGAACAAGTACTTCATAATACATGAATATTCAGAGAATTAAAAGGATAATGTTGCTATTTATAACCTTGGTGGAAGAGCTTCTATTTGGTGGGATCACCTCATGCAAGTGAAAGGAATCAATGAAAGAAGGATTAGTTGGGACAGATTCCAGAGGTACTTTCAGGAGAAATACCTGTTAGCCAGGTACTACGATAATAAAAGGAAAGAGTTCAATGAACTCAAGCTTGGGAAAAACACTATGGTTGTGCATGTCCATAAGTTTCTAGAGTTGCTGAGGTATGTGTACTACATCAAGGATGAAAGAGTCAAGATCCAATGTTTCCTTGGTAGTCTACCTCAGAGTTATAGATATAGGATTGAGTTTTTCAGTCCACCAAGCTTGGAAGAATCCATTAGAATGGCAGAGAATTACTATGAGCAGGGTAAAGGTAAATCAGAAATGCAGTCAGCATGGAAAGGTAATCCCAAGGGAAGTTTCGAACCAAGAAGAAGTGGATTTAAACCACCTCTTAGAAATCAACCCAAAACCTTTCCACGGGAACTAGAAGCTAGGAGTGGATTTAAGTCAGCAGTAGCAGCAGACAAAGCACAGATAGGACCACTTCGGTGTTGGGGATATGGAGGAAACCATGTGCTCAAGGATTTTCCAACTAAAAGGGAGTAACCGAGGAGCATGCACAACATTGAAGGAGAAAATACAGTGGGATACATGACAATAGAAGTGCCTAGGATCCATGCAGCACTGGGTGTCCATCAAGAAGACCACCAATCAGCAGTGGTGGAGATTGAAGGTAAGATTACTAAGCAATCTATTTCTGTTTTGACTGACCCAAGGTCTACCCATAGTTATGTATCTCCTGGGGTAGTTGAAATTTGTTCTCTTGGTAAAGTAAAGCATAGTAAAGCTTGGTTAGTTCATTTAGGAACAGGAACCAAGAGGAAGGCAAGTGAAGTAGTGGGGAAGTGTACCATAGAATTCAATGGACTCCTCGCTCATGCAGAATTGAATGTCTTACCATTAGGATCATATGATACCTTAATTGGAATGGATTGGTTGGAAAGGAATAGGGAAAAATTAGATTGTCATGAGAAAGCACTTGAATTCCTTGACAATGAAGGCAAACCAAGGCAGGTAAAAGGAATTCCGAAGCGAGTTTCAGTGAAGCAGATTCCATCCCTACAGCTGAGAGAGTTCTACAGGAAGGGTTGTCAATTGTATGTTGTGCATAAATCAGATTCAGCAAAAGATAAAGAACCAAGGATAGAAGACTTCCCAGTGTTGCAAGAGTTCGAGGATGTGTTTCCGGATGAAGTGATGAGACTGCCACCCAAGAGAGATATTGACTTTTCCATTAACATTGTTCTAAGAGAAACACCAAATTCCAAGGCTCCTTATAGAATGAGAACACCTGAGCTGATTGAGTTGAAGATGGAGCTGCAAGAATTAATGGGAAAGGAGTATATCAGACATAGTGTATCCCCTTGGGGTGCACCTGTGTTATTTGTGAAGAAGAAAGATGGAACATTGAGACTGTGTATTGATTACAGAAAGCTCAATAAAGTGACAGTTAAGAACAAGTATCGTTTGCCAAGGATTGATGACTTGTTTGATCAGATGAAGGAAGCTAAAGTGTTCTCCAAGATTGACTTGAGGTCGGGGTACCACCAAGTGAGGATTAAGGAAGAGGACAATCATAATACAGGTTTCAGGATGAGGCATGGTCATTATGAATTCACAGTGGTGCCATTTGGTCTCACCAATGCACCTGCCACATTCATGTGCCTCATGAATAGTGTCTTCAATAAATACTTGGATAAGTTTGTGATTGTATTCCTAGATGACATCTTGGTCTATTCACGGAATGAAGAAGAGCATAATGAGCATCTAAGGATGGTGTTGCAAGTCCTTAGAGAACATCAGTTGTATGCCAAGCTGATTAAATGTAATTTCTATCAAGAGGAAGTGCGGTATTTGGGTCATGTTATATCGGCATAAGGTATTGCAGTGGATCTTGAGAAGATAGAGGCCATAATGGATTGGCCTAATCCAAGGAATGTTGCAGATGTAAGATCTTTTATGGGTCTTGTTGGTTACTACTGAATATTTATTGGAGGGTTCTCCAAGATAGCTCACCCAATCACCTCATTGCAGTGGAAGAGTGTCAGATTTGTATGGTCTGAGAAATGTGAAAAGAGCTTCCAGCAGTTGAAGAAATTGCTCACTAGTGCCCCTGTTCTGAATATTGTAGATCCTAGTAAGGATTTTGTAGTATGCACTGATGCTTGCATTGAAGGACTCGGTGGAGTACTAATGCAGGGAGGGCCTGTAAGTTTTTATGAGTCAAGGAAGCTGAAAGAGCATGAAAGGAACTACGCCACCCATGACTTAGAGCTAGAAGCCATAGTTCATGCTCTCAAGAGATGGAGGCATTATCTCTTGGGAAGAATATTTGAACTCAGGACAGATCACATGAGTTTAAAGTATTTGTTTGACCAACCAAATATGAATGCTAGGAAAACTAGATGGATGGAGTTTCTATGTGAGTTTGATTTAGAAATGAAACATGTTAAAGGCAAAGAGAATAAAGTCATTGATGCACTCAGCAGGAAGTTTCACATTGCAGCAGTATGTTACGGATGAAAAGTATGCAAAATATCAGATAGGTGAGGGTAATTTTTTCATTTACCAAAACACTAGACTGTACATTCCAAACATTGAAGATTTGAAGAAGCTGGTAATGGATGAGATACATCAAAGACCATACTCAGGACATCCAGGATATGAGAAGACTATAACAACAGCAAGGAAGCAATACTTTTGGCATGGTATGAAGAGAGACATAGCTAAGTACATTGCTAGGTGTCAGAAGTTACAAAAGGTCAAGGAAGAGAATCAACATCCAGCAGGATTGTTGCAGCCATTTCCCATTCCAGAATGGAAGTGGGAAGTGATCTCTATGTATTTTATAACAGGGTTGCCAATGACAATGAAGAAACATGATGCAATCATGGTGGTGGTGGATAAGCTATCGAAGGTAGCTCATTTCATTCCAGTAATTCCACTCACAAGGCTAATGACATTACAGATATATTCATGAGAGATATTCAGGTTGCATGGATTTCCCAAGGAAATCATTTCAGACCGTGACACAAAGTTCACGTCTAATTTTTGGAAAGGATTGTTCCAGGAGTTAGGAACTCAATTGAATTTTAGCACATCCTATCATCCTCAAACGGATGGTCAGACTAAGAGAGTAAACCAGATTCTTGAAGACATGCTAAGGATGTATGTGATGGACAAGCCATCTAAGTGGGAAGACAATTTACACTTAGTGGAATTTGCCTACAACAATGGACATCAAGCATCATTGAAAATGAGTCCCTTTGAAGTGTTGTATGGAAAAGGATGCAAAACTAAAGTGAGCTGGGATAGCCCAGTGAACAGGGTAGTTCTTGGACCAGAAATTATTGAGGAAATGGAGCAAGAAATTGTGAAGATCAGGCAGAATTTGAAGGCAGCACAGGACATGCAGAAAAGTTATGCAAATCTAAAAAGAATGGATAAGGAATTTCATATTGGGGATCATGTCTACTTGAGAGTGAAACCAAGAAAGAGTTCCATGAAGTTAGGAAGCTGTGCCAAGTGGGAACCAAGATATTGTGGACCATTTGAAGTCCTTGATAGGATAGGGCCTGTTACATATAGGATTGCATTTCGTGCTAATATGAAAGATCATAATGTTTTCCATGTATATTTGCTTAATAAATATGTACATGATCCTAATCATATCATTGATTGGCATGTGATACAGGTGGAACTAGAGGGAGTGTTCTAGGTGGATCCTATATTCATCCTCGATAGGAAGGTTACCTTGCTTCGAAATTGGGCCATAGGGCAAGTAAAGGTGCAATGGAGGCACCATAGCCCAGAAGAGGTCACATGGGAGCTGGAGGATGCCATGACAGAGGCATTCCCATTTTTTATTAGTTTTGACAACACCGAGGACAGTGTTATTTTAAGGGAGAGGGAGTTGTAACACCCCATTTTTCCCTTGATGTTTATTGGATTCAATGTAAATACTGTGTATATGTGGTGTGTGTGTATTCACCCTAGTGTGGAGCTCAAAGCCAAGGCCCCACTAGTGGATGTTTAAATTTATTGCATAGGAAAGTATTTGACAGTTTGATTATTCATGGGTTGTTAAGCCATGAAGAAATGTAAATGATGTAATTATTTATTAATGAATAAAATAACCAAGAAGCTGGTTAAGGAGGAAACTAATGAGAAGGGGCCATGTGTATCCACTAGGGAGAGGTGAGGGGGATATGTGATTGGTACCTATGTTGCCACATGTCCGACTGTGAACCCTTTTGACCTCCCTGCTGACATTAATTCAGTTGTAGAGAGTGGTTGAGAAATCTACTGCTGAAGCCGATGGAGTATGGAGCATTCTTGCAATTTCGTATGGTAGGACATGGCTCTGATTGCTTATCCTGGAAGCAGGGTAATTTTTAAGGGAGAAATTTCGCCAATTGGCTTTTTTTTGGGCTTTTTTTCAAAAAATAAATTCGCTATTTGGTCATTTTTAGTCTCTAATATCGCCTATATCTACATAAAATCTGTTTTTTATCATAATATTCACCAAAATTTACATATTTTAGGAGTAAATTGTATGTTTCATATTTAATATTCGCCTACCTATCTATATACATGTTTTTTTCAATCCAAAAAAGTCGCCTAAGATACTATACTTAAGTATAATATTAGAATCCTTAAAAAATACCCTGCCTAGAAGACACTCAATCGCCGGAAAACTCACAGAACCTATTTGACTAACCATTTGTGGGGGGGATTAATTCATGCATTCAGGACTCGCCATTGGGGATCCATCTGTTCGTCGAGAGAGAATTGGTAGAGACATTCCTGCATACACAGAACCGCAGAGGAAACCATGAGGAAGCCTGAAAATAATCGTGTTTTCTTGTGTAATATAAAATACCATAGGAAGTGTGTGATCGAACCCAGTCTACTCATGACAGAGTGATAAGAATTAAGAACCTGTCAGGAATCACAAAGCTGGAACAACGTAGAGAAAACCATGAGGAACCGAGGATTGGATCGCAGAGAGTATATTGCAGAACAAAGCCCTGTCTGCAAGTCTAAACGGAATCAGCTTATTGAATTGTGGAAGAAGGTTGGGTTGCTTAATAAACCTAGTGAAGGCTGTAATCTCATAGAACTAGTGACTGGACATTTCTATGCCCATCCTGAATAACACTAGAAGGGAAGAGGCCTTGAGGGACTATGCAACAGAGAAGACGGTCTTCCTTGTGTTGGGTGCGGTAGGTAATGTGGGTGCAATGTCTGCTGAGTGTTGATATGCCTGCAACTCTGTGGTTGAGCTCACTAGCTTATAAATTCCTTCCTTGTTATCCATGTATGCCTGATAAACCCACTACAGGTTGGATTAGCATGATCATTTTTCCTAATATGCTTGATAAATCCAACTGTATGCTAGATTGGCAAGACTGTTTTGTTTGGTATGCTTGATAAACCCAACTGGAAGTTGGCTTAACATGACCAGTATATCCTTGTATGCATGATAAACCCACTGTAGGTTGGCTTTGCATGATCAGTTGCCTGATACGCTTGATAAACCCAACTGTATGATGGCTTGGCATGAATCTGTTGTTTGGTATGATAGATAAACCAAACTGGAATTTGGCTTAGCATGACCAGTATATCCCTGTATGATTGATAAACCCACTATAGGTTGGCTTAGCATGGGTAGATGCCCTGGAATGCTTGATAAATCCAACTGTAGATTGGCTTAGCATTGGGATGAAACCTTAACTGTGAGAGAACCTGATAGCCCTCCTTAGTGGATACACAACCCAACTCGGGGGTGATCTCTTAGCTGAAAGAGTACAAGCTGGATAGAGATCTAAGGTTGGGTGGAACATTTCTCTCACTTAGCCAGTTACTTAGGGAAGCTTCAGTCTCAAAATAAGTGTTTTATGGTGTTAATGTTGTTGATGCATGTATTATATATGTTTGATATATGGTGTTGATTGAATGGTCGTATTAATGGAATCAATAGATAGCTATGTGTGAGCTTGTATACATAATTGACTGCATGTTGAATACTTCATTGTTACATGAATGTTATGCATGCCTAACCTTGCAGGTTGTGATATGTTAACTAGTTCAATTTATTACCATGTTTTTATGTATTGAGTTCATCTTCAAGAGGAGGGGCTTTAGCCTTATCTAGACCTAAGAGGAGAGTGATGACCTCTTCATGACTATTAGAACTCCTCTGTGAGAGAGAGGGATGTGGAAAATTCATGGAAGAAGACAGATAGAGATTTATGAAGTTCTAAGGCATGGAAAAGTGAAGTTATGATGGAATATTTAGATGAGATAATGACAAGGTTATAATCCTCAGATAGATGAGAGAGTTATACCAGTGGAAAGAGCTCTACAATAGATTTCCAACGGTACTAGACTTGCCTCATTTGGAAAAAGGACGAGGGAGAAACAAGTCTGGGAAGTTTGCAAATGTAGAGAAGGAAGTTCCGCAAAGTTTTTTCGGAAAGTCAAGTTTGGACTTTCACAATTCTGAATTCCGCAATGTGGATTGCGGATGCAGAAATAGTAGTTTTCTGGTAAATCGAAGTTGGACTTCCACAATTGGGGGTTGTAGATTGCGGAAAGGCAGTTGATGGAATAAGTAGACTTCTTCCATCCTATGTTCCACAATGCGGATTGCAGATTGTGGAAGGGTGTTGGAGAGATACGTTCGGGATCCGTCTTCCGCATCCCGCAATGCGGATTGTAGATTTCGGAAGGATGGATTGCGGATTGCGGATTGCGGATCTGAGGCAACTTGTGGATTGCGGATTGTGGATCCAAGAGAGTTGCGGATTGCGGATCCAAGAGAATTGTGGATTGCGGATCCACTAATGCAATTGCGGAAAGGCATGAATGGAAGAATTTGAAGAAAAAAGAAGTATTAGAGTCTCCCATCACCTCTGAAGGACACTGAGGTGATCTGGGGACTCTACAGATTGGTACCAGACCCAGGGATGGGATCGGGGTACGCTACAAGCCACATCAACACTTGATTGCTTTGAGATTAAAGGTGCTCTCCTGGATGCATTGAAACCTGCTTGATACCTCATTAACGCTCGGTGGTGCTGCCTCGTGACTTGGCATACACTATGGCTTTGGTCCTCCGTGTATATGATGAGATTAGGCTCGATGGATAATTGGAAATCTGGCCCTTGGATTTGACACTTGTAAATCAATTGATTTGGAATGTGCTTGCAATGAAGACTTGGATCTCGATCTCAGCGTTGTTGGTTTAAGTGATGTCTATGGCATTCAATGCTCATGCTCTCCATGCTTATTTTGCATGTATGAGATTTATCCCACATGTATCAAAGCATAATAACGTTTATAATTTATAAACGCAATTGTCCAGGTTTTCCATTGATGCGTTGTGCACATAGCTTGACTCGTGGACTCTCCTTGTTTGTGTTCTTCTCGATGCTTGGATGCTTGGGTGAGTCCAAAGACTTGGAGATGGGCCTTGACTTGGAAATGCACAAAGACCCACATTTTTATAACATGATACTTTATTCCCTTTGATATTGGCTTGAGGTCTTGATATGTGCTGCATAAGACCCATCGCTTTTACCAAATGACTTTCCCATTCACGTATTATGCATACCAAAAGGAATTTAACGAGTTAAAAGGTAAAGGAGTTTAAATAATCATTTTTTTATTTTTTGTCTTTTAATAAAAAACTATTATTTAAAAACAAAAAGATAAAAACCCTTTTTTGGAGATGGATAGGGGTTTAAAAAATTGGATGACTTTATGGGAAAACAAAGAGCCGCGAGATCAAATTTTGATAACGGGAAACTTTGGTAATTTTGACAAAAGATAGGGAGGCTAAAGAAAATGAAAACAAGCCTCGTTGCACCTTCTATAGCTCCACTCCTTAGACAAAATGGCATATAAGCTGTAGAATCTTGCGGTACAAAATGTTTAAACTGGATTAAGGAGCAAAAAATTTGATAGCTAAAGTTTACTGCAAACACCCCCAAACTGAAGATACTTTGGGAATCATCCACATTGACAACTGCCTTGTCCAACCAAGCCTAAAAGCTAGTTTCTACTATCTTTCTAAAACAATTATAAACATATTTATGCTACCATGTTCCCCTTAGAATTACCTTTCCAATTAATATAAGCATGCTCAATTCTCAGCTTAGAGTAAAATTTATAATTATGTGAAATAACAATTATTTGCACTTTTCTCATTGGTGCAATCAAGGATGGAGATCTACTTCATACACCTACAGGAGAAAATTTAACAAGAACCATGAAAGCCTTTGTATTGGGCATAGCTATTAATTCTAATTGTGAGCACTCATAAACCTTCAACTTGATGATCTAATGCTCTAGAATTTTTTTCCATCTATATGAAAGTGCAACTTTTTACTTTTTACACTGTTTCCAAACATAATTTTTGGCAAAATTTGACATCTTTCAAATAGAGAAAAAATAGAAAATTTTCACTAGGATAATTTTGTTTATATTATTAGGGAGATCAAATGCCATGAAATGAATTTTTCCAGTTTTGATGTGTTGGGTCACTTTTCCTCCATTTAAATTTTCCGAAATTACCAAAAAGTCTCATGGAATAGTGAATTTTGGCTTATTTTTGTAGCTCAACTCTAAACCGCTCGGAATTTGGACAATTCGGACAATTCCTCCATTGGGTTTCTTTGTGGTTTATCTTATACCACATTAGTCAAATTTGATACTATTATAGCTCAAATCAAAACTTATCTGTCTATGACGACAGTTTAAAAGATGACACCTAAGTGTCCTTGATCGTTCACAAAAAAGTACTTATAAAGATGGAAGAGCCTATGATTTGACTCCATATGATATCCCTCATCACCAAAATGTGAGCCCAAGTCATTTTCCCTTTAAAAATTCAAAGTTGCAACCTCAAATGAGAAACACACTCCTCTTGCACTAGCAAGGTGCGTGACATGCAAGTTTCTCTAGACAACACATGTGGGCCTAAAAAAACATCAAAAACATAATAAAAATTTGAAATTACACAATTTAAGATAGTTATGTTAGTTTGGGGCTCAATTATAACTCTCTAAATTGTATGGTGACCATCTAAAACTATCTCCATCACTCATAAAAAGAGATGATATGGACCACCAAATGGAGACACCCCAACCATATTGTCATGTTGGAAAAATCTAATTGCAAATATGATTCATCCATTTCGTTCATCACCCATTGACCCCTATCTGTGAGCATACATTCCATAAGTGTTGGAGTCACTCATCTTGTGTGACCTCTACCTCAAGCACATTTGGAAGACTATTTGTTGGAAGTGGGATTGTGAAAGAATCAAGAGCGGAGGAACCTAGTCTTAGGTCTCAAAATGTGTCGAGTAGTGAAAAGGTAACTCATGTGTATTCTATCATTGCACTAAAATAGATTTGACATATTTCCCTCCCCCAAAAAGAAGTGTTAAGTGATCGATTGTTGTTTATTTACAAAGTAATTTGTGATTAATATTAGTTCAATTGATCATTGTTATGTGCACGTTCTTGTTTGATTTTGATCTATACTTATAGCAAAAATATTTTGAGGAAGGGAAACTGGAATTTTGTAGGTTGAAGAAATTCACTCAAGAGTAGTTTGGAAGAGCCTAAGAAGAGCAGCGGGGACTAGCCTTCATAAATAAGGTGCCTTACCCCTCTCTCTCTCTCTCTCTCTCATATTTGTTCATGTGTTTATGCATTAAAAGTGTAATAGAGTTAACCCTACTTGAGCCCTATCGTCCTGTTAAACCAATCTATGAGTAAGTATTCATTCAATTTAGTATGTTGGTGACCTCACCCTAGTCATAGGATTAATTTATGTACAACAGAATTGATGGATCCATTGGGGATTTAAGAGTTTATGTAGGGTTTTTTACTCGAATTCTTCAATTTGTTTTGGGTATTACAAGCTTATAAAGGTCTTGTCATAACCTAGTAAGCTTGTGATTTCTGATTTTGGGAGAATTTCCTTATATTTTGCTCTTACCAGTCAAACCTAGTTGTTCCACACACTTCCTAGTGGGAACAAGTGTGTGTGGTAGGGTCTCCACGTGCCTTTTCTACTAGAAAATCGTGTGGCCATGTGTTTCCTACATTAGACAGGCACATGGGTGGTAGAGCATTTTGTTTTTGACATAGTTTTCCATTTTTCTCCCCGTGAGTTTGATTTGAGTGATTTTTTCCATTATAGTAGGGTATTTTTCTCCTGTTTGGAACCATCTGGGTGGTGTTTGGGTGAGTGAATTTTCTTTAGAGTCAAAGCAATTGTGAAAACCTTTGGGATTGTTTTGTCTCATTTTCCTTCTATTTTTTATTGTTGAAATATTAGTCATGATACTCAAGAGTAGAATCTCGTTATTTGTGTCTCTCATTACCTCTACAATAGGGGAACTTAACTCTACAACCTTGCCTTCTTAGTAGACCTAATTGTGTTTGTTTGAGTCTAAGAAAGCTCATTTTTTTCTCCTTCTCAGATCTATTTGAAATCATGGCTGAAAAGATGAGTATTTTGAGTTACGTTTCACAAAGTAAGATGCATTTTGACATTCAGTGTTTTCTTTCATTAAGTAGGTGTTATTTTGAATTTGCATTCTTTTCATTGAAAAACAAATTGGATCATAGTTGCATTGGAATTGAAACGAAAGGACTTCGTTTGTATGAAAGAGTGATTGATTGAACTCGAAAGTGCCTTATCTTTTGCTAAAGAGTGTGATCATTTGCAAGTCATTCAAATATCTTTATTAGCATTGAAATCATGTGTTTATTCATCTTTGAATTGTTCTTGAAAAGTTGTGATTTCTGAAAGAGCAATAGCATAAAAAAGTTAGGAAAGTTTTTCTTTTTAGAAACTAATTAATACCCTAAGTTCTAGGGCCTTGGTGCTAGGATTGGAGAGTCAACTTCTCCAAGGCCACATAAAAATAAAATTAAGAACAACTAAAGAGTGTAAAAATCCATTAGTAATGCAAATTACTTGTTAGGAAAGCGCCTATATCACAGACGTTAGGCAATAGGTAAAGTTAGTTCAAGTGGAAATATTGTCCCCTCTTACTTGGATTAGTAAGGTTATGCATGTTTGGGTGTTTTTTAGGTGTGGTAGGTCCTCGAGGTGACACCACTACTTACTGATAGATTTGGGTCTAGGTCCTAGTCCTATGTTCCCTGCTCATTCACATAAGCCCTTTCCGATGACCATTCCTCCTAGATACCTAGCATGAAGTGGTATCCATAGTTGGTATCCATAGTTTCCTTTCCTAGGTTCCACATAGGTGACTACAAAGGGAATATGTTGTGGTACCTAAGGAAGACGCTCCTTAAGAGGGTATTATCCAATGGTGAGTACTTACACCCCTAGTGATTTTTGCATTAAGATTAGTGTAATTGTCTCATTCGAACCTTCGTTGGTTGGACTTGGTCCGTAATCATCCCAAGATGAACTCTCGAAGGTCCTTATTGCGGCTCTTCACTAATTGGAATTTGGCCTCAAATAACTAGTGTTTAACCTTGGAAGAGTTAAAATGCTTTTTTTCACACTTTTAGGAACTTTTTTAGTGAGTGTGGATTCATTTATTTTCAAGTTGTAAAAATATATTTCGTTGTGTATTCATTAAACCATAGTGGCTAATCAACCTTTGCGTAGATCCAAAAGGATTCAACAACTCTCTCCTTAACAAAGAGGGTTGCCTACCCAAGGAAGAAGATTAGATCATAGTGATCGACCCCAACAGGGAGAGAAAGGAGTAAACCAAGAACCTAAAATCAATCCTAGTGAATGAGAAACACTACAGATCAAGTAAATATTATATGTTATTTGAGGAGGGGTACCTTAGAAATTTTAAAGGACATTTTAATAATTCCCTAAGAAACCCACCCCCTCCCGTAGATTAATACTTAGTTCCAATTGAAATATATGATCTCTCAGACCCAGCATGCGATTTAAATCCACCCCAAATTCCTGGTTTTGTACACAACCATGAGTCAAATACACATAACCCTAGAATTAACAATCCATTGTCTCATAGGGCTAACATGGAAAATACAGGATAAGTACTTATTACTAGGGGAACCACACCCCTAGTTAATTATAATCCTTCAGGGGGGGAGAATCCAAATGTGTCATCCATGGTGGAATTAAGATGGTTTCCACCATCCTCTATGATTCCCACTAGAGTTGAAATGACATCAAATGTTCCTCCATTTGGGGAATATGTAATCTCAACATATTTTCCACAAGGAACCAATCCATTTTCTTTTGGGATGTCATTTCTAGGTTTTCATCCTACACTTGCTAAAATTCCTCTCCTAACGGAAAACATCACTACTTTTGGCACTAGTCCCTCAATTCCTTTATATTCTTTCCCATCTAGTGGTGGACATATGCTTGTACCTACCCATTCTACAATGACTAGAATTGTCCCTACTCTAGCATGCCTTAGGGTAACATACCTTTCCAAGGATTGGGAGGTATGGAAACCGGTTATGCCTTAGGATTCAATGTACTACAAGGTAGTAGTCCTTGCCCTGGAATGGGGGGCACCAGTTCTTGAGTTCCCCTAGGATATAGTATATACCATGGAGGTTTTTTTGTCTAGGATAGGAGGGATTGTTGAAATATTATGTAGCTTCAGAAGATATTCTTATCAAGCCAAAACCCTAAGAAGAAATCATGCTAAAGTATACTTGCAATGTAAACTTATAAGATTCCAGAAATCAAGTATAAATAGAGGAAACTACTACCTCATTTGTACACACCACTCAAGCAAGCAAGTTCGCTCAAGACAAAGAGGCTGGTGAAGAAAAGATTGAAGAAGAATTATATCTTGGGTTTATCTTATCTTATATTTTTATTTGTGTCTAGGCTATTTTTCTGTGAGAGATATTTAGCTCTTCGTTGTATTGACATTGTACTTTGTTGATGAATCTATACTGAGAAGTTCTGCTGGGTTTTTCCCGTGAAAGGGTTTTCCAAAGATAAATATTTGTGTCTATTGTTGAATGTATTTCTTTCAATGATTCTTATGCATGCAATTATTTTGTGATATGATAAATTGAATGGAAGTCTGACATAATTGATCTTGAGTAAAATTCTAACATGGTATCAGAGCAGGACTGAAAGAAATCATTGCGAAAAATACTTGCAGTAACTGTTGAAAGTTGGAAACTAAGGATTCCAGTTTTAAGACTTTCCATCCACATATCAAGCTCAACCTTAGCATCCTTGAAATCATCCTAGGAGGGAACATCTATCTATGGAGTCAAATCTCAGATCCGAGAATTTTCAATTTTGACCTAATTTCTACAGATACTGCAGAAATTAGGGTTTCTAATTTTTTCCTGTTCTATCAACAGATTTGAGTGAAAAGGAGGTTTTCTCAACTCACCTTGGGAGGTCACATCTTTCTAGTGGATCAGATTCTCCATTGAAAAACTTTCAATTTTGACCCTCCTCCTACTAGGGTTTCCAAAACCAGATTTGGAAAGATGATAAACAACACTAAGATTGATGAAAAGCTTGAAGGGGATGATAACTTTAGAGCATGGAAGTATAGGATGCTCCTCATCCAAGAAGAAAATGACTTGGATAAGTATGTTGAAGTAGAGGTTACAGAGCCAGAGGGAGATGACAGTATGGCAAGGCACAAGAAGAACATGGTTTGGGCAAAGAGGATCATTGTTGATTCTATCAAGGATCACTTGAACCCTCATGTGTCATCAAAGAAGAATCTGAAGCAAATTTTTGATGCCTTGTCCAGTTTGTTCGAAGGCAAGAAAATTAACCGAAAGATGACCCTGAGAACTCAACTCAAGAATGTGAAGATGTAGGAGGCAGAATCCATTCAGTCCTACTTCACAAGGGTATATCAGATCATAGAACAACTTGAAGCTATTGGAGACATGGTTGTGGAAGCATAAGTAGTGATGAATACCTTGAATGGACTTCCAAGGTCATGGGAATATGTTCTTGAAAGAAGTTAACAAAGCTTAGTAGACTTTGGGAAGAATGCACACAAGAAGAAGCTAGATTGGAAGCAAGAGAAGATAATTTGGGTAATGATGAAGATCAAGCACTAGTTGCACACCTAAAGAAAGAAAACAACAAAAAAGAAGCTCATCCTTCAAATAAGTCTCAAATGTTTCAAAAGTATCAAAAGGTTCGAAGGGATTACTCAAACTTCAGATGCTACAACTTCCATAAGATGGGACATATTGCAAGAAATTGTCCTAAAATAAAAGATAAAATAAGAAGAGGAAAGAGACATCATGCTCATACCATAGAAGATGATGAACCTATTCAAAAGAAAAAAAGAGAAGATGATTCAAGTGGAGAATATGTTTTGATATCAACTCTTACATGGACAGTCACTCATGGAAATGACACATGGCTTGTTGATAGTGGTGCTTCTAAGAAGACGACTGGTTTCAAGGATTCTCTCACAAGTTTGATTCAGAAGTATTCACCTCATAAGGTGAAGCTTGGAGATGATTATCAGTAGCCTATTAAAGGAGTAGGAGAAGCCTCCTATAGGTTGGATTCTAGAAAACCTATGAAGATGAAGGATGTGTTATAGGTACCTGGTTTGAAGAAGAATATTCTATCTATTTAAGCTTTGGGTAAGAAAGGATTCATAGTTTCCTTCATGGATGGAGAAGTTCTCATGTGGCCAAAAGGAAATATCAATGATGCTACAGTTGTGATTGGTATTGAAGAGGGAGGACTATACAAGTTGAAGGGACACTCAGTTTCAACTCTAGCATATAGCCAAGTGAACTATGGCATAGTAGACTTGCTCATTTGAATTACAAAGCATTGTCGATCATGAGCAAGGTGGTAATAGGTTTTCCATAGATCCAGGTATATCATGATGATTTTTGCAAAGGATGTTCACAAGGAAAGAATGTGAAGAGTCCATTTCTAAGTAGTGACATCAAATAAAAAGGAGATCTTGGATCTAGTGCATGAGGACCAAAGATGAAGACTTCAACAAGCTATGAACTAGATGAAAATGGAGATCAAGGTATTTAGAATCATAAAATGGAGCAGAGTATGATTCCAGAAACTCTAGTGACTTCCACAAGGAGGAAAAAATCAAGAGGGAGCCTACAAAGCACAACAAAGATAAGTATTTTATGTTTTGAGAAATAAGTGTTATTTATTCAAATTGAATTGGTATTTTATTGATGAATAGCATAATTGTTAAATTAGCACTGGTTAACCCTTGTGGACATTTCTATTAGGTCCACCATGGAGGCTATGAAAGCAATATTTATCCATGTCTTTTGGGAAGAAGTATCCAATATGACATCTATGCTCAAATCAAATATTCTCACTAGATAATGAAGGACAATATTCTTGAAGATGGCACCTTCAGAAAAGAAGAGTACATTAAGAATTCAAAGGCATATAGAGTCTACATAACTAGTTACAGATAGATTGATATTAGCAGAGATGTTACCTTCAATGAATATGCAGCCTTCAGTAGATCCAAACAAAATCATTCAGATGAGGTCCATGATGAGGAGACGGAAGCTCCTAGAATTGCAGAAACAAAGAAAAACAATGAGGTTACACCATAAGAGTATGTACTGAAGGATCATGACATGACAAAACCTCAGAGGCCTATAGAGCCACCTCGAGAGATGATTACACATAAGAGGATACCAGCTTGGGCTTGTGAGATTATTCAGGATGCTGAGAAGTATGGTGCTCCAAATGGAACTTTGAGAATAAGCAATAAACCAAGACCATATTCCAGCTATGTGGCATTGTTATGTGATATCATTGTTGAAGAGCCTACATGTTATGGAGAGGTTGCATAGAAGAAAGTATGGAAGAATACCAGTCTATTATAAAGAATGATGTTTGGGATGTCATGTCGATACCGAAAGATGAGTTAGTGGTATCTTCAAAGTGGATCTTCAATATGCAACATTCAACAAATGACAGTATCAAAAAGTATAAGGTAAGATTCGTGGCATGTGGTTTCTCCCAGAAAGAAGGAATAGATTACGAGGATAATTTTGCTCCAGTAGAAAGATACACTTCGATTAGAGCTATACTTTCTATAGCTACAAAAATGAAATGGAAGTTACACCAAATGGATGTGAAGACAATTTTTATGAATGGTGTAATGGAAGAGGAAGTGTATGTGGAGCAGCCATAAGGATTCGAGACACATGACATGAACAATCATAATGTAGATTAAAGAAGGCCTTGTATGGATTGACGCAATCACCCAGAGAAAGGTATGGCATAATTGACATCTTTCTGATGAGCTTGGGCTATACCAAGAGTAAAGCAAGTTCCAACCTTGACTACAAGGTTGTAAATGGTGGACTAGTGATACTACTATTGTATGTGGATGACATGTTTCTAACAGGGGACACGAATCTCATCACTAAATGTAAGAGGAAGCTTGTTGTAGAGTTTGAGATGAAAGAACTGGGTATGATGCACTATTTCTTAGGTATAGGGGTATGGCAGAAACCGAATGATAATTTCCTTAACCACGGAAAATATGTTGTGGAAATCCTCAAGAGGTTTGGAATGATGGATTGTAAATCCATGCCTACACCGATGGTGACAAACATGAAGTTATTGAGTGATATTTCATCAGAGATAATGGATGCCACCATGTATAGACAGATGATTGGGTCGTTGATGTACTTGATGAACACAAGGCCAGATATATACTTTGCAGTGAACACATTGAGTCAATATGTGTTGTGGGGAAAATGCACCTATAGTTCAAGGGAGAAACTACCAACTTACAGTGATAAAGATAGACTTACAAGCATTCTGCAAGTACAACAAATAAATGAAGAGATTAGGGTTTAGAGATGTAGGCACCTTATTCAGAAGGTTGATCCTAGCTTTTCCTCCCTCGCTCGTCAATACTTATCCAGTGTCGCAATGCCCAGACCTGCAAAACAACTTGATACCTTTCTCAAATACATTTGACTACATATATAAGATTGATATTCATAATAGAAAGAGACATCAAACTATAATCAAACAGTAATCAAATTAGAGACACATTAATAGGTCATATTTGGAAAGGAAAGAACGTATGATCTTTATCGATGAATGAAATCAAGTACATAAAGTTATACCTTCCTTCAAGCTTGGCACTTCACGAAACCTAGATTCAAGGTCTCCTGCTTCTGTTCTCCAAGGATTCCAGCCTCTAATCAACTGTGCTAGGGTTTACCAAAACTAAGCACAAGAGAGGGGGATGGGGGTCTCCATTCCTCCAGCATAACTTTGTAATTGGGCTTAGTCCCTTCACATGTCCCTTCTACCCTCCTTATATAGTCAGTGAGGAAGAGGAAAAGAAGATATAACCGAGTAGGAGGTTCCCCAACCAACTTAACTTCCCAAACTTTCGAGATTTTGACCAAAATAGGGGTGTACGCTACTCTACAATAGACAAAGTAGCGTACATATGGAGTTGAGCGCTACTATTTCAACAGTGGAGTAGTGCTCAGAAGGTTTGAGCGCTACTATTGTACACTAGAGTAGGGTACACACACTACTATCATGCCTCTGTACTAGCACTCATGTTGAAAAATGGCCAAAAACAGGCTTTTCTGCTCATTTTCAGGAGATGGTTTGGTCTGGAAAAATGTTCCTAAGGGTCATGTACATCAAATTGGACAAGAATGAGGTAATATCAACCATTTTTAGTGTCCCAAATGACTCCTCCATCCACAATTGTCCTGTTGTGTGACTGAACGTGATCTCAAGAAGTGTCGTCATGCGACCAAGGGAAACAAGTGTCGTCACGAACGAAGAGGTGTCATTTCAAGCTATAACAATATGGTTGAGTTGAGACAAGTTCACTTGATTGTGGCAAAGCATGTGATGAGGTACCTGAAAGGTATAGTGGATTATGGACTCAAATATGTTTCATATTGTGAGATAAGACGACATGGCTATGTTGATTCAGATTGGGTCGGTAGTGTCACTTACCAGAAGACTACATCAGGATGTTGTTAATTTTTCAGAATTTACTTCAATATGATCTAGGATCTTAACTGAGAGAACAACATGTACAGCATATCTACAGCATATCAATCATGAACACAATAATGCAAGCACACAAGAGACACAGAGTTTACTTGGGGAAAACCATAAAGGTGAAAAACCCCAATAACTTCCTCAAAGATAGATAGAATAGTGATACAACCCAAGCATAAGAGAAAGACATATCCTAGCAGCAGTTTCTCCTCCTCCACAAGTGCACCACTCTCCCAAGAGTGTGAGAGAGAATAGAATGATGAAATAGAGTGCCTCCTGCACTCTATTTATACTTGACTTGACTTTCCTAATAACCTTTACTAGGTCGGCCTTAACTTAACCACATAACATAATGTTGACTTGGACGACACCCGATAGGGTGGTCTAATAACCCTTTGACCCACATGGACGACCCCCAATAGTGTGATCTAATAACCCTTCGACCCACATGACTTATACAGGGCTGACCTCAACTAGGTGGTCTAATAACCCATCAAGTATAAGTTACGACACTTACAATATAAATGATGACACTTCCGTATAGAGGAATAATACCATCTCTATAGGAGTACAATATACATATATGAAATACATTCCGAAGTTACATATACATCAACACTCCCTCTTAACTAGGAAGGTATTTCTCGACACAGGTCTTCTAGCACAAGTCTTCTTCTCTGGATCATCATCACTGGATAATCGTCATCGAGTCATTGTCATCGTCACTACTGCTGCTATCTCAATCAATCTTTGAATCTACTAGTCATAGGAAGTTCTACAGAGCCAGTCCTTTTTCATATTGGATGTAGGCCCACCACCTGCAGGTCTTCATCATCAATGGCCATACTGTGGATCCCAGGACTAATTACGTGCGTCAACAAAACCTAGCGCAGACTATAGGTTCTTTTACATGTTGAACTTCACAAAAACTACTCAGAGCATCCCAGCATGTTACAAGCACACTGCTCTACTTGTATGGATCTCGATAGAGCATCCCAGGATGTTACGAGCACATCGCTCTACCTATCCGGATTTTAAAGGATCTTTTCTATGTGAACTTTCGCAAAACCTACTCAGAGCATCCTAGGATGTTACAAGCACACCGCTCTACTTGTCTGAATCTCGATAGAGCAACCCAAGATGTTACGAGCACACTGCTCTACCTATCCGATTTTTAAAGGATCTTTTCTATGCGAAACTGTAGCGAAACCTACTCAGATCATCCTAGCACAAACTATAGGATCTCGATAGATCAACCCAGGATGTTATGATCACATTGCTCTACCTATCTGGTTTTTAAAGGATCTTTTCTATGCTACCTATAGCAAAACCTCGAAAGAGCATCCTAGCATAGACTATAGGATCTCCCAGGATCTTTTCTATGCTACCTGCACAACCTGTCCACGGGCACAGAGTATCAAACCGATACTCACCATACATCATCCTGATGTACATCATCACATGATCAACCTGATCATCATCATAGCATCAACTTGATGCGTATCATCTGGAGCGACATCCTGAAGCTCGTCATCTGTGATCATCCCGATCATCATAGCATCAACCTGATGCGTATCATTTGGAGCGACATCCTGAAGCTCATCATCTGTGATCATCCCGATCATCATAGCAGCAACCTGATGCATATCATCTGCAGCAACATCCTGAAGCTCGTCATCTGTGATCACCCTGATCAAACAATATATCCATCTGATGCATACACAGTATCTACCTGATACATATCATACATGATCTACCTGATCATACAATGGATCCATAATGTATCCACCTGATACATACATAAGTACATGATCTACCTGATCATACAAGTATCCACCTGATACATATCCATCATCCAACATGATGCATACATACATACATATAAATGATCCAACTGATCATATCCAACATCCAACATGATGCATACATACATACATATAAATGATCCAACTGATCATATCCAGCATCCAACATGATGCATACAGAGCAGTAACTGGAGCATCATCTTGATGCTCATCATCCAACACTTACATCCACAGCCATGTGAAGGATCCTCCTTCCAACATGCTTGGAATGGCCTCAGCAAATGTCTCCATCACTTCTTCCTCGAAGTGTTGTCGATCTGAAGAACACCAAGCCTCTCTCTGAAGTACTCAAACTTCACTCTGGCTAGTGGCTTCATCAGTACATCTACAATCTACTCATCCATCGCAACATACAGAATCTTCATTGCTCCTCTCTGCACCATATCCCTGATATAGTGATATTTGATCTCGATGTGCTTCGACCTGTCGTGGAACACCGGGTTCTCAGACAACTACACACAACTCTGGTTGTCACAAAAGATACCAGTAGCCTCCAACGGGAGATAAAATAACTCAGACAGTAGCTTCCAAAGCCATACTGCCTCACAACTAGTCGAATAAGCTACAACATACTCTGCTTCAGCTGTACTCAATGCTACGCAGGATTGCTTCCTGCTAAACCAAGAGATCACACCTGATCCCATACTGAAGCAGCACCCAGATGTGATCTTCCTATCTGCAGCACTCCCTACCCAATCTGAATCAACATAACCCTACAGGTTAAATTTTTGATTCGCACCATACTTGATCCCATAATCAACTGTACCCTTCAAGTACCTCAGAATATGCTTTACAGCAATCAGGTGAACACTCCTCGGATTCGTCAGGAACTGGCTCAATGTCTTCACCGCAAAGCAAATATCTGGTCTCCTGTTCATCAGGTACATCAAGGACCCAATCATCTGACAATACATAGAGACATCAACCGGCTCAGATGAAGCATCACACAGAAGATTCAGGTTCGATGCCATAGGTGTGGCCATGTCCTTGCAGTCCATCATCCCGAACCTCTTCAGGATCTCTACTGCATACATCCCTTGTCCAAGGAAGATTCCATCTGCACTCTACCACACCTCCATGCCTAGAAAGTAGTGCATCATCCACAAGTTCTTCATCTCGAACTTGGAAGCAAGCTTCCTTTGTGTGTCGACAATCAAACTATTATTACCTGTTACAAACAGATCATCCACATACAAAAGTAGTATCACTGGATTGCCTTCCTCAACCTTGAAGTAAAGGTTGGAATCCGCTTTACTCTTGGTAAATCCCAAATTGGATAGAAAGCTATCTATCCTACCATACCAAGTTTTGCACGTATATGAATCCCTGTCATGTGTCTCAGAACCAAGTGGTTGCTCCACATACACTTCTTCTTCAACTACACCATTCAAGAAAGTTGTCTTGAAATCCATCTGGTGTATCTTCCATTTCATTACTGCAGCCAGAGCAAGTACGGATCTAATGGAAGTGTATTTGGATACAGGAGCAAAAGTCTCTATGCTACCACCTGCAACATGCTTGATCTTGTAGATCCTCTTGGAAGTCACTATAGACTCCCCTTCAAGTCTTGGGACTGCATCCCAAACATCTTCATGATCGACTGGTGCTCCTCGATCATGGCATTCTTCCCAGATCCTGGGAACTTCAATATCTTCAATATTTTCAATAGATAACTTTGTTGCTGAACAAATGTTGTAGTCCTTCTTTTGTAGGTGATGGTATATGATCTTTTCTACACAACAAGTTAAATTGCATGATTAGAAAACATCTCATAGTTTTTAGAACAAATTCTTACACATAAAGAAATATGTCATACAGTCATGCAATTATCTTAGCCAATGCTTCAATACAACATTTATCCATCTCCCGTAACTTTCTAGATGCCTTCCAATCTCTACCAGAACATTGTTGAGAGTGTGCACAACTCCCAACATGTCAGCAAAGAGGTTTCATTCTAGATAAGTAGCAATGGAATGTTGTACAGTTCCATAGGCCACTTACCCATGTATATTAGTAGTATACTGTTCATCAATGCAACTATGCATAATACACAACCTAATTCTAGGAACATGAGTATATACATTATTGAACAGTGTTATTTAAACAATAAAATATGCAAGGAATGATAATTCAAATACTTATCTTTGTTTGTTTGTTGGGTTGACTCCCTCTCAGTCTTTACTTTTTTTCTGCAACTCCATTCTGATGTGGATTGTGAGAAGTGGTCAACTCCCTCTGAATATCTGCATCCTTGCAGAAACTACTGAAGTGTGCTCCTTCTTGATCTTTGCTTCATTGCAGGAAACAACTGGAGTGTGCTCCCTCTTTATCTTTGCTTCCTTGCAGGAACAACTGGAGTGTGATCCCTCTTGATCTTTGCTTCCTTGCAGGAACAACTGGAGTGTGCTCCCTCTTTATCTTTGCTTCCTTGCAGGAACAACTGGAGTGTGCTCCCTCTTGATCTTTGCTTCCTGGATTACATGTCCTTGAACTTATATCCATCACTATGCATGCTTATTAGTATCATCATTGTGTTATCCTCTAGGTCTCATACATAATCACACATTCATTAGTATAATATTAATACTATCAAAACACAATAATCTTAAACATGTATAGTCATGATCATTTCAAACACAGATAATAAACATTAGTATTCAAGGTTTCAAGGAAGTCTTCTTTTACTCATGAATATTCTTATTTGATCATAGGACTCTTTTGGTTAGTTAAATCATCAATCAAGATAAGAGACATAAAATGCATAAACCCTTGATTACTTACATTTCTAACTTTATGAATAAACATAACCAATCATACCAAGTATACTTATATAAGGGATCCTAACACAAGGTAGGATTCTAACTTGATGTAGGAAAAACATACCTGGATTGGTATGTTAGCTAGTTATGTCTAACATAACCACATGATGACTTCTTGTTCTCTTTAATGACTTGTGCTAGTAACCTGCATATCTCATAGGTTAACCATTATAGAACCAAGTTATACATACCTCGCAAATAGATCTTCTAAGTGATTTCATGACAATGGATGAATCTTTGTCCTCGTGTCATCATGATCATATGTTCTTGAACTAGAACATTATTTGTCTTTATTGGTGTACCTTTCATGTTAGTGGACAACATAAACCTCATACAACACCATAATTCATTAGTACAATCATAAGTGTCAACACCCTAATCAATGAATATCTTCTATCATGCATTCATAATATTAAGGTGATACGACAAGTCTAAATTTAATCAAGATTGTACTAACCGTAATAACATGAAGACAAACATACCATAAACTTAATCATGAACAAATATCAAAACATAACTGGATGAGTCATACCTGTCGATATTGCTTGCAATCTTCTTATGTAAGGCCTTAGCCTCATCTCCCTCTGAAACAGGAACTTCTTCCCTTATGCAGGTGACCAATCCATTCTCTTCTAGGATTAACCCAATCCACTTGATTTGTAGGAACTGGATCTGGAACTGGATTAGGGTTTGTCAGAGAGACCCTAAAAATTCAAACTTTGAATTTCAAACTTCCGAAAGGATATCAATATGCGCCTTGATGAGCTGATCAAGATGGTATACTCATAATTTGAAAACTGCAAAGTTTCACCCTTCAAATTTGCCTTTGAAACTTTCAGATTCACTAGACATGACCCCGAACTAGGGTTTGATAAAGCCCACCCTTCCACCCAATCAAAAGTTTCGATCCAAATCTCTAAGCTTCTATTTTTCTGAGGAGCTTCCAGCCGTGGTCACAGATTTCAAAAATTTTCATTTTTGCAGAAGCCCTAATTTTCCACTTTTCCGATCAAAGTCCCGAACTAGGGTCTAATCAAGCCCGACCTTCTGCCCAACCAAAAATTCTGATATTTGTCTCTAAATTTATATTTTTATTAGTAGAATTTATCCGTAATATCCGATTACAAAAAATCCAACTTTCTCTGAAACCCTAAATTCCGGAAGCCATGAATGAAGGTGCTAAAAAATAATTTTGTTTTGACAAAAATATGTACCTGATTGTTTCTGGTGTAACTCCGAACTTTTCAATCCACAGGGTCTGACCAATTTTCCTATGATAGCCCGACCTGTCATCTTTCCAATCCCATAGTTCTGACCTCAAATGGATTCTCTGAGAGAGAGTTATGCCAAGTGTCGCAACGTGACCTGTTTATGGGATAAAACAGAAGAGCAACTTGTATGGCATTCCACGTGTCACTTATTCAATTTAGGACTCTGAAAATGTTACTTGAGAAATTACAGTTCGTGCACTACCTTTCAATTTTTACGAAATTTCATTTGGAGCTTCCTAGCCCAAGTTATGACCTTTTTCCCAAGGTCACCTGATTATTACTGAGATCTGGAAGAGGCAGAAACCCTATATTGTACAGATCATAAATCACAAATTACAACGAATTAGAGGTTTTCCTTTGGACACAAGGTACATGGGGATCTTAGATTCTCCTTGTACGATTTTCAGACCCTGAAATGTCGCTGAAATTTATTTATAGCGAAAGTGTTATGATGACTGGTTTTTTCTATATCAAGCCCTAGCTTCATAATTGCAACAAGTGTCATACATGCCATACCATGCCTTCTTTCAGGCTAACTCTGATACCATGTTAATTTTTCAGAATTTACTTCAATATGATCTAGGATCTTAACTGAGAGAACAACATGTACAGCATATCTACAGCATATCAATCATGAACACAATAATGCAAGCACACAAGAGACACAAAGTTTACTTGGGGAAAACCATAAAGGTGAAAAACCCCAATAACTTCGTCAGAGATAGATAGAGAAATGATACAACCCAAGCATAAGAGATAGACATCTCCTAGCAGCAGCTTCTCCTCCTCCACAAGTGTGTCACTCTCCCGAGAGTGTGAGAGAGAATAGAATGATGAAATAGAGTGCCTCCCGCACTCTATTTATACTTGACTTGACTTGCCTAATAACCTTTACTAGGTCGGCCTTAACTTAACCACATAACATAATGCTGATTGGGACGACACCCAATAGGGTGGTCTAATAACCCTTTGACCCACATGGCCGACCCCCAATAGGGTGGTCTAATAACCCTTTGACCCACATGGCCGACCCCCAATAGGGTGGTCTAATAACCCTTCGACCCACATGATTTATACAGGGCCGACCCCAACAAGGTGGTCTAATAACCCATCAAGTATAAGTTACGACACTTACAATATAAATGACGACACTACCGTATAGAGGAATAATACCATCTCTATAGGAGTACAATATACATATATGAAATACATTCCGAAGTTACATATACATCAACAGATGTTGCTTCATGTTGGGCTCTGTAATTGTCTTTTATAATGATTTTATTTACATTCATTTTCCAGCCTAGTTACTGTAATTTGATACAACTATCCTTAAAAAGGGCTATATTTTATTGTGTTTCATCAATTAAAACACTTAAACGTAAATGAAGCTTAATATGTTATTTTTAATATATTAAACGCAATATGGTGCAAATGATAAACATTTCGGTACTTCATTCAGCACTTCTTCTGGTCCTAAGTTCCGCACTAGGTTTGATGACATGTCTCTTATTGGTTCACTAAGTTTGGCTTACCTCTATCTTCTGGTTCATGTTGATCTCGTGATACCTTCATCTTCTGATTCTTTCAAGTCCTGTTGATCATGCAAGTGCAAATTAAAAACCATGATGATGAGCTTTGGAATATTTTTTTTAATTTCAAATATATAAATAACTAAAAGATATTATCATATGGAAAAGTGTAGTGGTTTAAAGTTTCTACTTAAAAACAAAACATTATAATATATATTAAATTATTGTAAAAACTTTAACATTCATATCATACAAGCCACTTATGCATTTTAATTAATTATCATACTTAAATTAAAAGGCATAAAACAAGTGGATTATGACATGGATGGTAATAATTTATTAACTATTTAAAACCATATGTCACGTGGCCAATCTCCTTTAATTCATTTTGAAGTGGGTTTATATATGAAAATCATTCTCATATATCATATCTTTATAAAACCACCTGCTTTAAGACTTTGTATTTAATATATATATTACCATCTCATGTTTTGATAACTAATGGATTTTATGTTTTGTACAGGCACGTGAATATGGAGAATTAATATATTACCATCTCATGTTTTGATAACTAACGGATTTTATGTATTGTACATGCACGCGAATATGGAGAATTAACACACGCCGTGAAGAAATGGAGGGCGCACATCACGCTACCAGAAGTAAGTGGAACCTAGCACTCAACAATTAAATCATGCAGCAACCTAGCACCAATTCAGCCGGGAATCAAGGTTTTGAATTCATTACAGTTACAGGTCATCCGGACTTCATTCAGATTATCGTTTGCACCCCAGAAATCGTTTGTTGGCATATTCCTGGGCATTAAAGACAAGAACCGTGACGTGGGTTCTGTTGGCAATGTGTCCCTGATGGTTCGTGAGCTCTCATTCTAGAAGATCCGCGTTTCCACTCGCCCAGCCTGCCAACACACCAACCGCTCATGTGAAGGGAACCAACACGCATGGAATCAGGAAGACGGCATGTGCATTGTGATGGACCGTTGTTGCAGCAATAAAAGACCCTCTATTTTTAGAGCAGTCAACCATTGAAAGGGTCGACCTGATCTCCCTTTGTAAAATCTATTTAAAGACGCCTTAGGTTGAGAAACAAGAACAAAAAAACATTTTGTAAAATTTGTTTCTAATATTAATACAAAAGCTCTGCTGAGTTGTTAATTTCATTTCCAGTTTAGAGTGGAACATCCTCTGTTCTTGAGAAGGGCACCTCAGCAACAACGGAATTCCTTGTGCATATAATTCGTTTTTGCTTCTTTTGTGCAGCTAAATCATTTCGTTTTTGCATGTATTTATTACGTTTTCCTGTAAGTCATTTCGTTTCTGCAAACAAGTAGTTTGTTTTCCTGTAGGTGACACTTTTTTGTTCATTTACTGTAATTTTCCTTCGTTTTACATAATTTATTCTCTCAGAATCCATTCGGTCGGCCATTCGCACCATTCGTTCAAACTGTCTTTCGAACCTTCTTTCAGCCTTTCATTCACATTTAGACAGAATTTTCCAGAATTTGCAGTCATTTCCAGAATTGCTAGTATTTCATTTTGTGCAGAGATAGTTAGTTGGAGTTTAGGTTCATTTTTCAGTACTTTGACATGTTTTGTAGCTAGTTTGAAATCCGAATGTATCTTTGACACTTTCAACACTTTATATTCAGTTTTATGTTCACATAGAGATTAATTATTTCAAGTTTCATTAATGATGGAATCCATTCATCTTCAACATATGTTTTACCGTTCAAATGAGAAATAGTTTTGGTTCATATAGAAATAGCATAAATGTCTTTTGTTTATGGTTTAGGCCGTTTATGAATTATTTCACTTGTTCTTATGCCTAGGACCTAGATTAGCTCAAACTTATTTACAAAGATATCATAGACTTTGTTAAAATTCAATTTGCCTTATTTCTGAATCAATTTAGCATTTCATTTCCAGTTTTTTTATTCAAGTTTCTAATTAGTCTTTCATTTTTATTTACATAGAGTTTGTTTAAACCTCATTTCCATTTTAGTTCTTTTCACCTCTTTAGCCTACCTTTAAGCTTTCATTTTTCAACTTGTACTTGGATTTGCAGTCAACACTTTAACTCTGTTTTTATAGCTTGCTACTGTCCTAGAACTTGTTGATTCCATTCTTAACCTAGTATAGACTTGCTTTTCGAAATATAGATTAGTTACATTACTTTCTCATAATTGCTTAGAATGACTTAGTTTGATTTACTTTAGAAGTAGATGAACAAATATCTTGTTTTTGTTTTGTTTACAAACCAAGTTCATTTCCAACCATTTGAATATGCTTAGGTTTACTTAGGTCTGCTTGAATTCCAAGTTTAGTTTTCTTTGATTAGTTTATTGTTTTGCAACGCATTTATTTACGCTTGGTCTTTAGAATAATACTTGCTTTGCTTTCTACGAATTTGCAATTAAGTAGTTCATTGCTTTCCATAAATCAAGTTGCACTTGCATTCTTAGATAGGCATTTACTTCTGCATAAATGGAATAGTCTCAGATAATTTGTTGCAAGTGGTTAGTTTGCTTTCATTAGTTAAATTGCTTTTAGACCAAGCAACTGCTTTCTAGATTAGTCTCTGCAATTCCCTTTTATAGAATAGATTAGTATAACATTAGATTAGATTTGAATTTATAGTTGCTTTTCAAGTTCTTAGTTAGTTTCATGTTTTCATAAATAGATTAAATTCTTGCATTTTAATTATGAAAGACATGCATGTAGTTTAAAATCATATAGTTGCATGTTAGCGAATTTGCATCTTTAGATAGCTTAGGTTAGTTCAAGCCTGCAATCCTGCACATGTTGAATAAAACCCAGTCGACAGGGGTTCCCATCACTGTCGACACCAACTCACCGTGATCTCCCTGAGCACCGGCCCAAATAGGTTTTACCCTATCCAGCAACACCTGCAGAGCAGATGAGGTCTCACCCGAGGTGATCAAGGGAGAGTGGAAGGAACCATGTTTCCACCGAATGAAGGAGGATGATTGCGGCAACACTTACTTAACTTATCGCAATATTCAAGACAGATCTATGCATTCAAGTTTAACATCATTCATATTCATAGCATTAAACAGAGGCATTCATTGCAACAAATATAAAATTAAAGTATCGACTGCAGCAAGAAATCATAGCATCAATTGTGAATCGCAACATGCATTATCATGACAAGAAAAGGTACATAGGGAATTTCACCAAACAGTTCCGTCATGTCATTTTACTTTAGAAAAAACCCTGATACAACATCTCCACAAAACCAGATCTCAGCAATATCTCTTGATCCCACATACAGACTCAAAGATGCGCACAACCACATCCAAAGATCCGCCCTAAGATCCGATCTCTTAACTCTTACAACTTATGTCTATATATAGGCTTCTGCTTTACAATGCTTATCCACTTACTAACAACTTCCTAACCGACACTTGGACAAATGACCCAAAACCTAATTGACGCGGTCCAAATGACCCAAAAACCCACCTACTGCGGTACAATTAACCCAAAATTACATATCATATGGTCCAATGACCCAAAAACCTGCATTCTGCAGTATAATCGACTCACAAATACAAAAAATCATGCAGCCCTCTTCCTTTCGCAACCTCTTCTGATGTGTCGCAGCATTGGCGATGCTATGATTATTCCTTACCAAACCGCCTGCCAACAGGCCCCCAACACAATCTTGTGGCTCCACCTCGAGCCACGTCAACTGGACATGGTGTATTCTATGTTCTTCACTTTGAAGTCGACGTATTGCTGCTCAACGATCGTAACCATCTCCTTTGCTGATGTCGCCACCTCCTGGCTATCAATGATGTCCTGGGGTGAAGGATGTTCGATCAGCTTCATAGCCACTTGTTGACGATGTCCCTACACTATCTGGATAAATTCGCCAGCCTTTGTCATGAACTGGCCACCAACATCCTGGAACTCCTCCAATTGTGTGGCACACTTCTTCTATCGCTCATCTGCCTTGGAGACGTGCTACTGCAGATCTTTCAAGTCCACAGAATTGGAAACCTACTCCATAGGTGGCATCACGTGCATCGCCGCTTTGAGTGTCTCCAACTACCCCTCTGCTTCCTGTCAAACCTTCATCAGCTGCTCAACCTATTCATCCTGAACGATTCAGCCCCAAAACTGCATAGTGTCAGTTGTGATCTTTGTTGCTGTAGTTTCCAACTCTTCCATCTACATTACTATCTCTTCAATAGCTCGTTTGCGCTCGTCCACTTCTGCTTGTGGTGTACCGGGATTCACCTGAGCTCGCAACTCCTGATTCTCGTGCCATAACTAGACAATATAAGCCCCTTCAATGTGCTCCGGCACATGCTAATAAGCTTCCGCAATGGCCCACTCTAGCCGCACACTATCATCCCACATATGGGCCTTCTCTACGATGAGGTGGTCCTGTTCTTTCTTCAACTCTTCAATTTCGTGAGCCTTCTCATCTCATTCCTTCTTGATGTCTTCCTCAAGCTTATCCACAGCCTGCCATGCTGCAGCGGCCCATGTTGTCAACTCTGCAATGGTTGCTTGCGCAGCGGCTTCACGCTCCTGCACCCTCGTGCACTTAACATGGATCTTGTGCATTCTGTCACCTATTTCTCGGCTAGCGACCATCTGCATCATTGTCAATCCTTGCGCTGGTAATGCATTAACATTGATGGAACATTACTGTAACTACTGCATCAAGTCGTTCACAGCCTCATCTTTTGTCACAATCGTAGTCGGGAGAATCTCCACATTCCTGACCCGTGGCTTGGTGTTGATTGTGCTAACTTGTGGTGCCACTGCTTCATCCAATGCTCTCCGCGAAACCATGTCATACAAAGATTCCATACGAGTAGTGAGTGCATGGAATCCTTCATCTATCACCCTTGTCATCTTCTGAGCTACTGTGGTGGATGCATCAATGATTGCTTTGATAAGTCGACCCAAGTGCACTTCCATTAGTAGGGGCAGCCCACTGATTATCACCGGGTCCTGGTTCCCTTTCGTTATGTTCTCTTCCAAGGCACGGTCACTGTCATCATCCGTAAGTGTTTTGATGGACTCTTGATCGGAATCATGATGACTATGTGGGTCCTGTGCCGATATACAAACATTTGGACCCTTTGTTGGCTTTCCAGCCTCAATCTCGGCCAACGCCATAGGTTCACGCCATTCCAATGGCCAATCATTCACAATGGCATCCAGTGCTTCCATTGTTACCTTGTAAGGGGCCAGCAACTACTGCTGACCGGGGTCATGCCTTGCTTGCACATAAATAGCATGTGGCCGAACCGCAAACTCCATGATTGGCTTAAAATTTGCCGCAGTGTCTTCGAATATCCATGGTACCTTTGTCACTGCATCACAAAGCATATCCCAATAGATCCAGAATAGAAATTGGCAATCCCAGAGTCGCTCTGGCTCCCGTACATACCATAAGTTCTGATAGCGTGCACCCCGTCGCTCTTTTGTAGCCGCAACTTCCATACCCTGGTACATGTCGGGCTCTTTCTAAGCCATGAATGCAATCAATAGTAGAAGCCAACTATATGTGAATGAACCCTTACCTGATTGAACCACCACAGCATCCTCCACCAATTGATTTAATAGAAACAAGGACCAGTTCATTTGGACACCCTCCGCACATTGTACTGCACATGCGACAATCCTTGAGTTTCACTGGTTAGGACGACCACCCTTGACCACCTTGTAGGATAGAATCTTGGTGACGGTGAGTACCGCCTTATCATTGATACTGCTAGTGCGTTACCCACGGCCATCCGTTTCCAAGCCACATTTCTTCACCAGCTGACCTGCCCGCTTTTTGACGTTCATCTTCCCTTGGAAGTACTGCGACGAATCGACTCCATCTTTAGGCAGTCCGGTAATGTGAGAAATCAAATCAACAGTGACCAGAATTTCTCTGTCTATCCATAAGGAACCACCATGGAAGCACGCAAGCAGCTTCTTCACACACGCGTTAACTTCTGCCATCCGCCCGAAATGTGACATGTTAATGAGCCCTAACAAGCCGGCTTGTTTCAATCCTCATGCCCAATCCGATAGAATCGGCGTCGTGGTAAGTTGTGACCATGGGGCCAATGCAATTTCTGGGTAGGACACCATATCATGATCATCGTATCGTAGGCGCATCAACGTCAGCCCAATATCAACAGAGCAATCCATTCTAGCAGGGAGCGTCAGCATCTTCACACCATACTTCTGCTTTGGGTTCAGGTTGTGCGGGGTTGCCTCCGGTTAACTGGGAGAGATATACCCAAGGATGTCAACAGTCGACAGTCCCTCTCATGGGGAAGACTCGTCAATGCAACAACTGGACTGCCCTACCTACACCTAAGCTTCTCCTACCACCACGACGGATGATCTAAGTTGCCTCTTGCTCTGCGGTGACTCAGAATGCTGACCCCCTTGACGCTTCTTGGCGATTATTGACGCTCCCACTGGCATGTTTGCAATCTCTGCCTCAATATTGACATCTTTTGCAGACTCGACTTCTTCTTCAATGGAAATCCTGGTAAAAGGAGACTCGACTTCACTGTTGATCTCAACTGTTTGTAGCTCTCGTGGCATACCTCACTCAATTTTCTCAACTGGTGGCTCCACCGGAGTAATGGACATACCTACTTAACGCTTCAGCACTCAGCAACTTCAACCGAACCTTGCTCAACTCGCAAGTACACTCACCAGGCTATAACAATACTCTTTAGCTCTGCATAAGCACTTAACAACTAAAATCTAGGTGCCTTCCGACCAACTTCTACCTATTTTTATAGCGTCTAGCCGAATCCTTCGTAATCATCACTAAATCCAGCATTAACTCAACTGAAATCCCGTATTAATGAAGCTAATCCGTCGTTGATCCTCTCAGCCGATCGGCCAGATCCGCCATTAATTCCCATCATTCGAACAAGTGTCCTTAATTAACTATTTTAAATTTTGGCCTTTAATGCTGATTTGACCCGGTCGCAACCCTGCCACTTGTCGTGGACCGCTCCTATCTTGTGGCACAAGCCTCCCTATTTCCACATTCTGTTCCTGTTGGTGCACCAACCTGCCACCAATCAACCTGCCTTCTTTTTTTTCTTTTTTTTTTATGCGACTCAGGCATCGCGCTGCTCCAAGCCCGACCGATAGGGCTTCAACCTGCTACCATTAATCAATTTGGGGAGCATTGCTCCATCCAACTGCTGCAGCTGTACCGCTCCTCCTGAAGTTATGCTACTGATGCGATACGGACCAAGCCAATGCATCTGCAATTTTCCTGTATGTTTCATAAACTTGTTGTCATACAACAGCACCAAGTTGCCCTATTGAAACTATTTGTTTTTGATGTGGCAATCATGCGAAGCCTTCTGGCGATCCTTCTCCACACCCTGATGGAAACCGACGATAAAGCGATCTTCCTCCAGTTGCACTAACTGCGCTAGACATTCCTCCAATGCTGCATCAGAATCAATTCTTGTCATTGCTGCAGTGTGCAGACTTGGAACAATGTACTCCATTGGCATAATTGTTGCTTTTCCATACACCAACTTAAATGGTGTCTGACTTGTCAACTTTTTACATGTGGTGCGATATGCCCACAATATTGCTGGGATTTTTAGATACCAGTCATCGTGGTTCGCATTGCACACCTTTGTTAGCGCATGTTCCAATACCTTATTGAAAGCTTCCACCATGCCATTTTCCTATGGATGATATGTGTCAGGTGAGTTATATGTCGTAATAATTACGTTGCAGTAAGTTACCCAACTATTTACTTGTCAATCCAGGGTACGTAAACTGACGAAGCGCGTACACTGTTTGTGCAGGACTGAAGTAGATCTAATCTAACTTAATCTAAATTGCTGAAATCAAATTAATCTAAGAAAGAATTGAAACACTAACTAGGAAAGCATTGAAATTGCGTTAGAGAAATACAACATGTGAAGAGTTAACAACAACGACACAAGTGAGCTCACATCTATAAATCCATAATCAAATGGAAAACATGAAAGCATAACAATGGAAGCTTAAATCACATTAAGAATCTCAAATCAAAGATTAATCTAACAAGTACAAAATCCAGTCCAATCCAATCTCATTACAACCCTCTTACAAGCTTAATCTAACCTAATTCCAACCTAATGGAATGGAGAAGGAGCACTCTCCTTTATACATGAGAGTCCTTAAGAAAAAGATAAGAATGCATTAATTACAGATCCATTATTCTCTCAACTACTCTCAACCACTTTCCTATTATTACAAGATATGGTGCCTTCAAATCCTCCATATATCTCTCATGAATCCTAGATAAGATATGCTAACCAAATATTCCATGATTTTCTCCTTAAGAATAGGCTTGAATAATTATCTCCTTTGGAATGGTGTAAGAGATATTTGAGAAGTCTCTTTGATTTAATCATTCACATATTCCTACACATTACAAAGCTCACACATAATTGAGATATATATGAAAACATGTATATTTTCTAATATTTAATCATAAATTCACTTTTAATACTAAAATGAATAAAGTGGAAAATAATAATGTGAAACCCAAATGTATTTATGCAAATGATATGATGAAGGTTTAATAGGGCGATGAAATGTAAGGAATAGTGAAGGGAAAGGTGGATGAAATTACGACATTTCTGAGTCCTAACATCCTCCCCAACTGAAGGTGTTGCATGTCCTCATGCAACCATGCATGAATCTTCTGAAGAACCTTTGGCATCTAAACTTTGGCTTTGATTGATGGTGTCTTAATGATGAATGTTTCCAAGATATGTGGGAGACATGAGTAACAGCTGGCATTTTCCTATGGTTGGTTCTTGTGTAACAACCATGAATATAAGAATGTTGGTTCTTGTGCAACCATGAATATAAGAATGTTGGTTCTTGTGTTAACAACATTCATTTTTTTTTTTTTTTTTTTTTTTTTTTTGCTGTTATGATAATAATTGTAACCACACACTTCACTGGAAATCATAAGCTATCAATGTGCATAAGAGAGCATCACTGAGTATAAGAAAGCCATTTTTTCAATTTGGTATGAATCATGCCAATGTATATTAATGCATGAAGTAAAGTGCATCAGGGGATTGTTGGAAAAGAAATTTTTGGGAATGGTAAATGGGATGAAAATGGAATGATGATAAAGGAAAAAAAATGTGGTGATTATGACAATAGTTCCCCCTCCCCAACTGAATCGGTTGCATGCCCTCATGCAACATAGTGTAGGTCATGGACGGGAAAACGAAATGAAGTGTGGTGAGGGAATTTTCCAAAATATTCAAGTCATCATAGAAGGAATTTCATGATCAAAGCTTAGAAAATAACATACCTCCACTTACCCAAAATGTAGATGAACTATGCAATAGGAATGTAGTTGTTGCAGCTGCTGGAGTAGAAAATCGTGACTAATACTGTAGCTGCAACTACTGTAACGGCTGGCAGAAAGAATATGGAACTGCGACGGCTGGAAGATGGAAGGTGTCACTGCTATAGGATCATAAAAATGTAGCTGTGAATGGCGTCGTTGCTGTAATGTGAAAGACGACACTGTTGTAGGAACATGTGAAAGGTGACTGCTACTGTAGCAGCACTACTGTAACAACAACAACCGCTGGAACTGATGTAACTGCCGTAACAGCAACTGCTGTAACGATGACTGCTGTAACAGCAACGGCTGGAACTGCAGCGATGGTCACTACTAAATCAGAGCATGTGAAGTGGAGGGATCTGAACTGGTGCTGATGAATCATGAAAATGTGGAACTGTCAAACTCTCATAGATGGATTCAAGCTGCTGGAACTGCTGAGGGAATCAGGAAAGAGTGTATAGTCTTCACCCGCTACAAACCCGATGGTACAATTCTAAGCATGCGAATGGATGTGTCGATGTCGAGCATGAAGAGAAATCACTGGATTACCGACCATTGATGAATGCCGTTAACCAGTGCGAGGAAACTCACCATTGATGTCAATGAGTGCCAAGGTACCCGAGTACATCTTGCGAAGTGCGAATGGATGTGCTGAGGTCGAGCCACTTGCAAGATCTGATGATTAAGGGACATTGATGTATTCCCATGATCGTCAGCGAGAGAACTTGCCATTAAGGCATGCAAGCCTCTAGGTACTCAAAATGGACTCTAGTCTATATCCCAGATAAGGTGCTGAAGTCGATGGGGCAAGACTGTTGAAAGGTGGGCCTTAAGGAATCCCACATCAGTCAACGCGAGTTTTTACAAAAAGATTGGTAGGACTATAGAAAAGATCTCAATAGCAACAATGCTTATGGCAAGGGAATGTAATTATGGAGAGGGAGCGGAATGGTTTTATTGGCGAGGGAAAAGATGAACTGAAAAATGGGGTAAACTGTATGCAATTCAGAAAAATAGGCATGTGTGAAGTCATGACAGATAAGGTAATGGAATATTGGACTCCAACAGGGATGACTAATGTGATTTGAAGGAGAAATGTGGGTAAACAAATCATGACACAATTGGTTTATGTGTAACTGCAAATGTCATGAAATGTGTGATGAGAAGCAGCTCCTTCAAGCTATCAACAAATCATGTTTTCTCTGTTTTTTTTTTTTTTTTTTTGAATCACTGCAGCATTAAAAATGATCGTCTGTGAATCTGAAAAGAAACTTAGTACCAATTCTGCATGAAAACTGTCAGAGTTTTGAAAATATAATATGCAAAAATAAGTATTAATGCAGCAGATTAAAAATAAAAGACATTGTTACCTGTTGCCGTTGCGCTTGCGCAGCTGTTCAACGCGCAGCTACACTCAAATGGCCGTTTAACGCGCATCTGTTCAATGCGCAGCTGTTCAATACGCAGCTGTTCAATACACAGCTGTTCAATACGCAGCCGTTCAATGCGCAGCTATACAATGCGCAGCTTTTCAATACGCAGCTGTTCAATGCGCAGCTGTTCAATGCGCAGCTGTTCAACGCGCAGCTGTTCAATGCGCAGCTGTTCAATACGCAGTCGTTCAATGCGCAGCTGTTCAACGCGCAGCTAAACAATGCGCAACTGTTCAATACGCAGCTGTTCAATGCGCAGCTGTTCAATGCGCAGCTGTTCAACGTGCAGCTGTTCAACGCGCAGCTGTTCAATACGCAGCTGTTCAATACGCAGCCGTTCAATGCGCAGCTGTTCAACGCGCAGCTGTTCAATGCGCAACTGTGCAATACGCAGCTGTTCAATGCGCAGCTGTTCAATGTGCAGCTGTTCAATACGCAGCTGTTCAATACGCAGCTGTTCAATACGCAGCTGTTTAATACGCAGCCGTTCAACCAAAGCATGTGTCTTTGAAAATTTTTGTGATTCTCGAAAATCATTTTGTCATGAAATGTGATTGTCTCCGAAACCTGAAAAATGTAAGTACTAATCCTGCTGCAAATTTTGTGTGAGAGCATCGAAAAATATAAAATGCAGGAAAAATATGTGTTTTAGGAAATCAAATTCAAAATAAAATGAAATGCATTTTTACCTGGCGGTCCTGGCGAATCTAGTTTCTTCGTCAATTCCTGTTTGAAGTGACTTGAGAAAAACAAATTAGCGTGAAGCGTAAATAACCATGCATTTGTATTGTTTTCAGGAATGATGGAAATTTTTAACATTTTTGACAGAAAAAGATAGGCCGTTATTGTCAAATTGCAAAGTGAAGCAGTAAAAATAACTATCGAAATCATGAAAAGCATAGCAAACCGTGCATTTCTTCTTCTTTTCCTCTTTGATAGTTTTATGATTTTTATTGTTTTTGTTCTTCACACAAAAAGAAATTTAAAAATGATGCAATATGTCAAAAATACTCAAAATCAAAGAACTGATCTGCAGATTTGCATGCCCTCATATCCTTAAAGCTTCCAACAACACTGCTTGTCTCAGCTTCATCAAATCTTCCCATGGGCATAAGTAATAGTTTGTTGATTCTCCTAGCAATTGTCTCATCCTTAAGACTGCCAGTTTTGTGCATGTGAGTAATCGCCAAGATCGTGGGAGATTGGATCAGTGAACAAATATTTTGAGATCCTTCTTTCAACCTGCGGCCACATACCATTGTAAGAAAAACACAAACGAAATACTGTTTCCGATCATAAAAAAAAAACACACAAAACCAAAATGCAGAATGATAAAAATGGTTCATTAATACTCGTCTCCTGCATTCAATGGGTGTTTTGTGTTGCTGCAGACTTGGAAGAGTACACCTCTTAGCCCCAATGGATTCATATATCAACGTAACGTTGCTTTGGCGGTTAAGTATTCGGAGCTCTTTCCTTGAAAATTTTATCGTGTGATTGTATCGTCGCGATTAAAAACATTGTGTAATTCTCCATGTGTATTGGTCGACGTGTATCAGCATGTATTATCCCCCTGAATAACTAAGTAGAAGGCACTTGAAAGCTTGACTGAAGCATATCGCAAATGAGACAAAAATTTCTATGAATATAATCAACGACCAACGCCAGATTGAGATATATTTATAGTTATATTAACTTAGTCAACACTGCGTGTTCCGTGCATTCCATTTAAAAAAAAGATTATAACTCAAGGAAGATTTTGCTTCTGCTCTACAACAGATTCATAGTGTACATCGTCAAGCTTCAGTGTGTAAACATGACACTTTATAAAGAAAAACAGTCATATAATATTCAAGAAGGAACTTTTGCATGTTCAGTATTAAAAGATAGCCTGAAAGGCGTACTGTCAGAAGCTCCAGGCACAGCGTTTCAAGGAGAAGATACTTTGCATTCTTTGTATTAAAAAGATAGGCTGAAAGACTTACCGTCAGGAGCTCCAGGCACAGCGTTTCAAGGAGAAGCTCGAATATACGCTTTGACTAATCTGAAAATCAAAATATCCAATGGAATTCCATGTTGCCCCCGAAGCCACGGATGTGTAAGGGCCTGCGCGCAAGTCTTGTTTAAGAAGTCTTTTCACAAAATCCTTTGCATCAAGAGACACCGACGGCCATGGTGCATCATCAAAATTAGGATCAGCTCTTAAAACTACACGGAAAATTCCTGATTCGGTCCTTGCCCAAAAAAAGGTCGACTTCCACATAATAAAATGTATGTTATGACACCAACACTCCATACATCAGCTCCCATACTATATGATCGGTGAAGAACTTCTGGTGCAACATAATATGTGCTGCCTACTATATCATTTAGTCTCTCATCTGGATGGAGAGAAATGAAACAGTTGAAGCAATGGTTCTGGGTTTTAATGAGCGTACATCGACGATTGAATTTCCACTATCATTCTTACGACTAGCAAGAAAACTGCATTTGCACACAAGCCTAATCTTGCCGCTGTTTCTTTGGATCGAACACATATGACGAAGAGTCCAATCCATATAACGAAGAGTTTATGCTACAACAGCAATAGGAGGAGACGATGTTCTGGACTGTTGGAAAAGTCTCATGCTCACACAGGCTAGCGGTAACAACAATTGACTTGGCTCTGTCCCTTTTCCACGTGGATCAACTTTGTGTTTCCATGGTGAGTCACTTTCAAGCTCCGTCTTACGTGTTTCACATGTTCCTTGTCTCAACCTCTTCATGACATGTCATGGACTGTTCATCTTCTTCCATTCCAACTCAGTCAGTCTTTCAATGATTACCTTTTTACCTGTTTCTTGAAACTTCCCCCGCTTGTAAATCACCTTCTGCGTTCTACACAATGGGCCTCGTATTCAATTTCATGTTTTATGATTCTTCTATCATATTGTTCCTTATTAATTGTGCACCTTCTTCTGCGATCACAATTTTCTTGCAGCATAATCAACACAGAAATCAATTGCGTCATGAATTGGAAAGTAGATATTAAATTAGCAAGGATAATAATATGAGAATACGCTGTCATTATGATGCACATATACAAGGATTCATTGCTGGAGGCTTATACTTCCATCATTTTCATCAACCGCATATAAGGAGACTAAGCCTCATCAAGCTCAGACATAATAACATTCAAGTCTCCCGAGAGCGTATAATCCTGCCTCCCATGTTCACATGAAACAATTATGAAAAACGCAGAAAGTATTCCAAGTTGGAAGATCATTGAGAAATTCAAACAATCCAAAGTGAAAACATGGGGGCATCTTCCTCATGCATGACAACCATTCACTGCCGGGCTAAAAAAACTTATCAGTACTTTGACCCGGCTAGAACAGAAAGATATCCCATTATGTTTTTATCGAATCTCAAGAACAATTATAAAGCAGGAATAACGTGACAGCTAGAAACGATATCGCAGATGTGAAGTCTAGAAGAGATGAAACGACAAGAAGATTGCAGCAAATTTTAGTTTTGCAACCACCGGCAGAAAAATCTCCTTGTACAGTTAAATGTACGAGTGGATCCTCGTCTCTGCATTTATTTAAAACTTATGAGCACTACCATTTCAAACTTTGGCAAAGGATGGGAATTCTGCCAATAATCACAAGAAATCATTAACCAGAGGGCCGACAGATGTGGAGCAACAGATGCATTTTGTGTATCGACCCTTATGCGGTGGAAATTGCTGCGGAGGCGGATTAGCATAGCAGGTTCAGTTTCAAGGAAAGTTACTAATAATTGACATGCCGACCCTTCCTCCTAAAAATGCTAAGTCGTTGTCGATAATAAGATTAGATCTATCACCCTCAGATGCAATCCCTTATCTGTCCTCCTTCTAATCTGTTGTGAAAACTCGGATCAATTATCGTGCCACAACAGTAAGATGGTTATCAGGATTTGTTTATCTTTTAAGTGAGCTTAGAAATTCTAGCAGTAAAAACCACCATAACCCGATCATTTAAGTAAGCGCACAGATCTTGGTGGAGTTGTAACGAACTCACCCCAATTAACCTATTGTTTTCTCTAACTTCCTCCGTAATAGTTTCTTGTTGCTATTCATTTGATTGACCATTTTGTTCAGGTTGCCGCGTGAATGATGAAAGCAAAGAGAAAACAGTGCTAATTAGATTCATGGGGAAAAAAAATTGTTTTGATTTGCAGGTTTATTATTTGCTGGGCTTTATTCGAAGTCAAAGGATGTTCGAGCAGGTGGACGAAGTGTGCTGATACAACAGATTACAGAAATGGTTTGGCCAGCAAGCTTCACACAGTTTCAGCCATATAGTTGCAGCATGGAGTGACAGTTACAACCTAGAATTTTCAAAGAATGAATGTTTCATTTTTCATGTGTGTTGCAGGTTATAATTCAAGGGGTGTTGCGGCAACTTAAACCAGAAACTATTGCAGCAAGAAACACATTTTTGCACAATTAAATGGAATTCAATCAACCACATAGTTCCAGCATTCGTTTGCGCAGACCATTTTTTTATTTATTTATTTTTATTTAAATTTTTGTTTTGTTTTTATTGTTCATCCTAACGAAACTAGTGTTTTATTGTTTTTGCAGATCAGAGGAGGGGCGCAAAAATGTCTATGCATAAAATCTTATTTATTTTTTTGATTTTTGATTTTTTTTATTTAAAAAAAAAAAAAAAAAGATTGACAGGAAAAAAAAACAAGAAGAATGCGACAGTGCTGCTCTTACAGCAGTTGTTCCAGCAGCACATTTTTTTATTCCTAATTTGTTTCATTTTGCAAATGGAGTTAAACTGTTTTACCAATCAAAGACGAAATCAACTAGGCATGTTGCAAAACAGTAATTTATTCATTTCTGCAAAATTTAAAGGCATCCTACTTTCTGATCCTCGCGATCGCACGAAGCGCGGAGGAGAGCATACTTATTCAACACTAAAGAAAATATGAAAATGAAAACAGAAATGGAATCCTACCTACTCTATGCTAATTAGGATTTAGAAATATGCTACGTGTAGTCAAACTTCCAATGGAACCATGCACGTAAAAGTAACAGCAACATGTTCAGTGGTAATTTTTCAAGTGAAAGATGAAAATTTAGAAGAATGAGTGAATCTTCTTGCTGTAATGGCAAACTAACTAAATAAAAAGAAAAACTAAATTTATCTAATTGCGTACTTACCTGGAACCATCTTTCGATATGGCTTTCATAAGCGCATTTTCCCTCACTCAAATCATGCTACAGCTCCTTGTCATCTTCCTCAATCTCTTGTTCGAATGATTGTTCGTCATCAAATATGTAGGAGTCTTCAGATGCTGATTCCTCGTTCGTTTCTGAAGGAGTATTTAAACTTTCGGCTGCTGTCAGGATCTCCTTTTCCAGAGAAGAGGTGACTCCAATTTTTGCAAGGATGTGAGCGAGTTGTTCCAAGCTGACACTCATAGTTGAATCATATTGAAAAAGGGGTTCTTACATCATCCAAATCAAAATCTGAAAACTGAAAATCACACTTGTTGAAAACAAAACACTCTTGTTAAAACACATGAAAACCTCTTCACAGTTGCAGAAATTGAAATTGCAAAAACATGCTTACAGAAATTGAAATTTACACTAAATTGCAGAAATTGAAACACACTTGCAGAAATTGAAATTTACACTAATTTGCAGAAATTGAAACACACTTGCAGAAATTGAAATTTACACTAATTTGCAGAAATTGAAACACACTTGCAGAAATCGAAATTTACACTAATTTGCAGAAATTGAAACACACCCTTCATGCCCTTACCCATATGTCACCTCAGAGTTAGGAGCATGAATAATCACACTTGCATGAAAAATAAATTAATTAATACCTCAATCCCTTGTGCTTCCCCGGCAACGGCGCCAAAATGTCAGGTGAGTTATATGTCGTAATAATTACGTTGCAGTAAGTTACCCAACTATTTACTTGTCAATCCGGGGTACGTAAACTGACGAAGCACGTACACTGTTTGTGCAGGACTGAAGTAGATCTAATCTAACTTAATCTAAATTTCTGAAATCAAATTAATCTAAGAAAGCATTGAAACACTAACTAGGAAAGCATTGAAATTGCGTTAGAGAAATACAACATGTGAAGAGTTAACAACAACGACACAAGTGAGCTCACATCTATAAATCCATAATCAAATGGAAAACATGAAAGCATAACAATGGAAGCTTAAATCACATTAAGAATCTCAAATCAAAGATTAATCTAACAAGTACAAAATCCAGTCCAATCCAATCTCATTACAACCCTCTTACAAGCTTAATCTAACCTAATTCCAACCTAATGGAATGGAGAAGGAGCACTCTCCTTTATACATGAGAGTCCTTAAGAAAAAGATAAGAATGCATTAATTACAGATCCATTATTCTCTCAACTACTCTCAACCACTTTCCTATTATTACAAGATATGGTGCCTTCAAATCCTCCATATATCTCTCATGAATCCTAGATAAGATATGCTAACCAAATCTTCCATGATTTTCTCCTTAAGAATAGGCTTGAATAATTATCTCCTTTGGAATGGTGTAAGAGATATTTGAGAAGTCTCTTTGATTTAATCATTCACATATTCCTACACATTACAAAGCTCACACATAATTGAGATATATATGAAAACATGTATATTTTCTAATATTTAATCATAAATTCACTTTTAATACTAAAATGAATAAAGTGGAAAATAATAATGTGAAACCCAAATGTATTTATGCAAATGATATGATGAAGGTTTAATAGGGCGATGAAATGTAAGGAATAGTGAAGGGAAAGGTGGATGAAATTACGACATTTCTGAGTCCTAACAATATGGCGTACTCTTCTTATGCTATATCGGCAGCTCCTCTGTCAATGCGCTGATGGTGCGATTGAGAAAGTGGCTGCCTTGATCACTCAACAATATCTTGGGGCAGCCGAAGCAAGTGATAATGTTGTCAAACAAAAACCGTGCCACCGTGGCTGCGAAACAACCAACGACTGGTGCAGCTTCCCCCCATATTGTCAAATAATCTGTCGTCGTGATGATATATCTGGCACCAGTGTGCTTACCCAATGGATTGATTGGTCCCACAAAATCCACTGCCCATTTGTCAAAAGGCTGTAGTGTTAACTGAGGCATCAGCGGCATCTCATCCCTCCTGGATGGCTTCCCAGTTCTCTGACAGACGTCGCAGGACCATGCATAGTCTGTCGTATCATTATGCAGCGTGGGCCACTAGAGCCCCACACGAAGCACCTTCCTGGAAGTCACCCGACCGCCGTAGTTCCCTCCAGCCACTCCTCCATGTGCTTCTGCCAATATCTGCGCTTGCTCGTGTGGCAAGACACACCGTCGTAATATCTCGTCTGCACCCATATTGTATAAATCTCCTGCGATGAGCTGGAAGTCGACAGCTTTAACCACCAACTGCTTCTTCTGACTAGTGGTGAACTCTTCTGGTGCAGTACCTGTTGCCAAAAACTAGACGATTTCGTCAAAATAGCCATCGGCTACTTCAACCCGAAGCAGTTGTGCATCAGGAAACCCGTCTTGAATGTTAGTTGGCTCCTCTCCTGTTTCAATCCATGATAGATGATCAGGACCGGAATTCAACCGCCCTGGCTTCACAATTACTTCAAATTCAAACTCTTGAAAGAGAAGTAACCATCGACATATCTTCCCCCCCAACACAGGCTTATTGACCAGGCACTTCAATGCAGAGTGGTCTGTGAACATCTTAAAATATCCACCCAATAAGTAGTGTCAGAACTTCTACAGCGCATAGACCATCGCCAATCCTTCCCTCTCAGTAGTGGTGTAGTTCTTTTCTGCGGATGACAGCTTCTGATTGGCGAAAGCAATAGGGTGATCAAGATCCCCCTCTCCTGGTTGTGTTAGCACCACACCGAGTGCAATTGACGATGTGTCAACATGGACATGGAATTCCTTACTCCAGTCCGGGAATACTAGTATCGATGCCGAATCCATCTTAGCCTTCAGCTGCTCAAAACTATCCTGACATTTAGTGCTCCATTGAAATACTGCATCTTTCTTCAATAGCTTCTCCATAGGGGCAGTGATCGCTACATATCCCCTGATGAACTTGCGGTAATACCTAGTATGTCCTAAAGTCACCCTCAGCTGCTTGACAGTAGTCGGCGGTGTCAAAATAAAAATAAGCGCAATCTTCACTGGATCAACTAACAACCCTTGCTTGCACACAATGTGACCCAGCAATATCCCAAACGGCGCGCAAAAAATGCACTTCTTCAAATTCAGCGATATCTAGTGCTATCGATAGAGCTCCAACATCAACCGCAAATTGGCCAGGTGATGGCGGATCAAACCATATATTGTCCAATCGTCCATGTAAACTTGCAAGAACTTCTGGATTAAATCCTTAAATGCATCAATAACAACCCGCAAAAATATCACAGGTGCATTCTTCAGTCCAAATGGCATTACAGTATACTGAAAACTTCCCCATTCTGTCACAAAAGTCATCTTGTGGTGGTCTTCCTTTGCAATACGGATCTGATGATAGCTGAGAACCCATCCGTGAAAGAATACATCTCCTGGCCACCTACTCCCTCAAGTACTTCATTAGTAAACAGGGTTGGAAAGGGATCATGCAAGCAGGCGTCATTCAACTTCTGCAGATCGACACAGATGCACACCTCACCAGTCTTCTTGTCCTGTACCACCATAGGACTGATCCATTCTGACTCTTCAACCGGTTCAATGATACCAGCATCCAACATGAGATCAAGTTCTTCCTTTACCTTCTCCTTATGTCACGGATTTAGCCGATAAGGTCGCTGCCTGATTGGTTTAGCATCTGGTTTCAAGGGAATCTTCATCTCTCCTAGATCACCCAAAATACCTTTCATTTCAGAGAACTTCATAGGAAAAAGGTCTTGGAACTCATGCAACAACTCAGTGACCTTTCCCATCATCTCATCATCCCAATAATCTCGAACATTCATGAACTTGGGAGTGGCCTTCGTCCCAATATTGACCTTGCGAAGCTTCAAGGGCTAACTGAACGGATCACTTGGCACACCAGGTGGTACCACATTGTGACTTCGTTCAGTCTCCAGAATATTGACATTCCACGGATCATCACCGTCTTCGGGCCCACTAGTGATATTATAACATTCCATAATGGATTGCATCTGGCAGTGCGTATGAGAATCCGTCGGATATGCCACAGGAACAATCTTTAGAACCACATCACAAATGATCTACAGAGCATTATGGAAATCCGGGTTGGGATCAGCAAAACTAAACGTATGAGCAAAACATATGGTCAACTCCAACCAAGTAGTGATTTCTCCCCATAACTCAGCTGCAGTATACCATGACCGCGGTATTTCATCCAAGGTATGGATAAATGCATGGACCCACTCATCTCTTGGTCGCGAGGCCCATAATGTCTGACATTCCATCAAATGGCCTCCAAGATCGTTCTGACCATCATACTTCCCTGCATGGTAGACCTCGATATCGCCGAAGCATACCGTCATCAATATTCTACATTTTGACCATCCATCAATTGATGCCTTGTGTGTCGCCCACCAGCGTGCTGGAGCAGCCTTCAATGCTTCGTCAAATTCCAGCAATCGATGTGGTTCTGAAACTCTTTCCTCGAACTCTGTCAGGAAGTCAGACAAGCCAGGCATCCCTTCATATATTGGTAGTGTGACCGTTTCAATCACGACGCGGCATAGCGACTGCGTGATCAACCCACACTTACGGAGCGATACCTCGTGCAAGAGGTTCTGCCAGTGTTCTAGCGCGTCATCATAGTTGGAAGACACAGAGCTGTCACTGCGCCATCCCATCTCACCGTTGACAATTGGATGAATATAGTCTTCAAAAATGTTAAATGCATGGTCCCAGCCACTAGGATCGTCGTCCTTTACTGGCTCAATGTATCTATGACATTCAGCCGGATCCAACGGGGCTATGACTCTAAGATCGCAGTTTTCGAAAGTTATCATCTTCCGCTTGAAGTTGATTACTGCTCCACTGTCGTTAGCCCATCCGATCCCCAGCAACACAGGATATGAACTTCCTCCTTCAACCACTTCGATGACATCGAAGTCAGCATAGGTGTTCATTCCCTCAATGTCCACCACCAACCGGGGGACTCTCCCAATCGGTGTCACTTTAGCATGATTAGCTAACCAGAGTTGTACAGGAGACCAGCTTAATGGGGGGCTCCCCATTTGCTGCCATGCCTGCTTGGTTAAGATGTTGACATCCAAACCAAGATCCATAATAACTGAATCAATGTCATAATCCCCAATCTGGATATCCATTCGCATCTCCTTACCTGTCTCCCATCGCTGTAAGGAGTTTACTGCGGACTCTTGTTGTCCCTTAGTTGGACACTGCAACAACCCTTCAATATGAGCAAGGGCCACGGGATCTCTTGCCAACAATAAACAACTCTCAAGAAACTTCTGCAAGGTTCCAGACTGCGTTGAGGGACCTGCCTCTGAAGTCGCATCAAAAATAGGGGGCATGTCGCAAATGATGGCTTTATCGTGATCTTGGTCCAATGCACGACGTGCCTGAAAAAACGTATCATGCTCCGACTCAACTTCAAATGATACCTTCTTCCTCCCAGCCAATTGAATATCTCCTCCAGTTGTTTCACCTCCCTGTGTAATGACTGCGACGGCCGCATCTTGTGCTCTTGGTTCTGCAGAAATCATCGCAACATTCGTGCCCTGATTCTGATTTGGTGTTGGATTCCCTTGTTGGTTCACATTTTGATTAGCATTCTAGTTCTACACTAGTTGTTGTGCCTGATTCTGTATGTCCTGCTGTGCCTTTTTCTGCAACTATGGGACATTCCCTACCTGCCATCGTGCAATCAACTACAGGTAGTTCTCCACTGTATGGTCTGTAACAAAGCAAAATGTACACTGCGTCTGCAGTAGTGGTAAATTGCATTGATAGTGTCCCCATACTGCACAGTGATAGCACTAAATAGGTCCACGACCCCCTCGTCCCTCTCCTCAACCAAATCCTTCACCATGTCCACCCCAGAATCGCCCACGGAATCCGCCCTGCGGTGGGTACTGCGGTTGGTTTTACTGTTGCTGCATCGGAGCTAGTTGCATGCCTTGCCCTTGTTGCACATACTGCGGTTGTTGAACGTAATGTGGTTGTTGTGGAGCCATTTGCATCGGGGCATAGTGCAGCACAAACTGCTGTTGTAGTACAAACTGTACCTGCGATTAAGGTAGCGGTGGGGCTACCTACGGCTGCAGTTGTTGTACGACACGTTGGTCATATTTTACATAGAATGAGTCGTACGTTCTCTCATGAAGCAACCCATATGCCCGGCAATCTTTGTCATCATGTCCCACTTATTTACAGAAAGTGCAATACAGATTCATTGGCTTAGTGACCATCTTCTGCATAAATGGACATTCTTCATGGCGGTGTCCAAATACCTGACACACGCGACACCATGGCATGCCACCACCATTCAACGGGTTTGGCACTCCTGAAACCAAATAATTGCGGAATTCAAGGCAATTGTCCTTAGTATGCCCTTTGCCTCGACATCACATGCACCATACTTCTTCGCGCTGCTCCTTCCCCTTCTTCAAATCTTGCAGCTCTATGGTCAAGTTAGCTAGCTGTGTCTGTATCTGCGACATCCTAGCTGCATTTTCTCCAATCGGTGATGCCTCCAACCGCATTGCACTCTCCAGAGCTTCACTGAGCGTCGAGATGTTTTGTTTCATCAATGGTATCCGAATATGCAGTAGCAGTGCCGCGTTGAACCACTCTTTATGTTGGACAGTTCTCATATCGAAATGAGCCCTTTCCATCAGCGTCTTGAACCGCTGGTCGAAATCCCACACCGTCTCGTTGGGATACTACTTAATTTATTTCAATTATGTGATATATTGGGCCTCAAACTTGGGATTCTTAAATTTTGCAATCAACCCATCCCTGATCTCATCTAGTGACTTCGCTGGAGCTCCTGTAGGGACTAGAACAAAATTCATAAACCAATCTAAGGCACGACCTCGCAGGGTCATCGCCAGCTGTCCTTTCTTGGAGTCATCATCAGTGATATGTTTTACGGTCTAGACCACTTCACATAAAAACCAATATTGTTCTGGGTTATCTATCCCATTCCCATGGAACAACGGTAACTTAGCATCATCGCCCGCCATCCTGGGCTTCCTTCCTGCAGGTACTGAACTACTAGAGATCAAGTTTTGTTGACCTGGTGGGGTCGAAGTGGTGTTTCTCACTGGTTGACATATAGTGAGCGAAGGTGTGGGTACATTGATGTTGGGGTTAGGTCCTACCTCTATCCTAGGCGTAGCTTGTGCGTCCTTGTCCGGATTGTGAGGTCGCTTCGTCCCGTGTGGCCTTCCTTCGTGAACTTGCGGTTCGATCGCAGCAGGATCTTCTCCTATCCTCTGCCTCTTTTTCTGTTGAAATCTCACTCCTCCCCTTATAAGACCACTCTCTTCCTCGACTTCACTCATAGTCTCGTCGTGACCCGCACCCATCTACCTTGATTATTCCATGCACTGTCCCCTCTGTTGTTGTGATACCCATAGCCTCCACCCACCAGGTTGCTTATTGATCTATATGCATCTTCAATATACCCTTTTCGCAAATAAGCATCTTAATGGACAGTTGGAGCGACAACAGAAACCTTCATCGGGGTTCACGAAAGAAATATCTTTTGGCTTCACTATAATACTTTTGTGTATCAATAGCGAATTCAATGATATACCCTTCCAAGATGCTATCAATCCACACTTCGACAGCTCGCAACTTGTCAACTTCCTGCAGCTCTTGGATCAGCTCCGGGGTCTAGGTCATCGGCTCACCACCTTGGTGGTTCCTCTTCTAATAGGTCAACTTTGCCAACCACTCGAACAAAAGGACCGGGAATTCATTGAAGAACCATTTGTGCGGACCATCGTGAATATATCTATCCACCCACTGATCTACCATTAATCGAGTGTTTCAGCTTTCTTCTTCAGCAAATTCTTGCAACCTCTGATCAAACCAGCTCTGTATCTCCGGTTGTGTCGGATGCCACAACATATCCTCCTTTCACTTAGCACACAGTCCCAACAACGGAACCATTTGTTGACTCAAACCCAGTCGACAGGGGTTCCCATCACTGTCGACACCAACTCACCTCGATCTCCCTGAGCACCGGCCCAGACAGGTTTTACCCTGTCCAGTAACACCTGCAGAGCAGATGAGGTCTCACCCGAGGTGATCAAGGGAGATTGGATGGAACCATGTTTGCGCCGAATGAAGGAGGATGATTGCAGCAACACTTATTTAACCTATCACAACATTCAAGACAGATCTATGCATTCAAGTTTAACATCATTCATATTCATAGCATTAAACAGAGGCATTCATCGCAACAAATATAACATTAAAGTATCGACTGCAGCAAGAAATCATAGCATCAATTGTGAATTGCAACATGCATTATCATGACAAGAAAAGGTACACAGGGAATTTCACCAAACAGTTCTGTCATGTCATATTGCTTCAACAAAAACCCCGATACAACATCTTCGCAAAACTAGATCTCAGCAATATCTCTTGATCCCACATACAGACTCAAAGATGCACACAACCACATCCAAAGATCCGCCCTAAGATCCGATCTCTTAACTCTTACAACTTATGTCTATATATAGGCTTCCACCTTTACAATGCTTGTCCACTTACTAAAAACTTCCTAACCAACACTTGGACAAATGACCCAAAACCTAACTGACACGGTCCAAATGACCCAAAAACCCGCCTACTGCGGTACAATTAACCCAAAATTACATATCATATGGTCCAATGACCCAAAAACCTGCATTCTGCGGTATAATCGACTCAAAAATACATAAAATAATGCATCCTTCTTCCTTCCGCGACCTCTTCTGACGTGTCGCAGCATCGACGATGCTGCGATTCTTCCTTACCATACCGCCTGCCAACAGCACATATAGTGTTTGCATCTCACAAGCTACCTTCTTGGGTTGACAATTTAAATGTTGAATTAGATAGTGCATATTTTACCCAACATTTTGGCATCGTTGCCGGGGAGGTGCTAAATGGATTGGATTCTAGGTAGATAGGGGTAGATAGGTTGTTTTTTCATTACACAATAAGGGGAAGGGGAGAACGGTAAGATGAGAGGTAAGAACCTGGGCATCCACTATAGTGGGGTGCCCCAAATCCTTGTTGTTCCTTTCCGCACAAGTGTGATTTCCTTTCTGTATGTCTGAGTGTTTAATTTTCTGGAATTTATTTTGTAAAGTTTTCCTTCCTTCTTTTTAAGTGTGTTATTTTTTCAGCCAGTGTGGTGTGTTTAGTTCACAAATTTGTTTTAGTAATAGAAATTATTTTAAAAAGACATAAAAAAAAATGGTGCTGTAAGAACCCCAGGACTAACCCATGTGTGAGGCAGAACGTACCAGCCGATGACATGGATTCAAAAATTTTTATTAGTATGAGAGAACTCTCTCAAATCCTAGTAGCAGCTGGGATCTCAATTTCTTCTTCTCAAGAAGAACATATCTTGACAGAAGTCAAGAATTTATCTACCTCTGCAGGAATAATAGAAGAACCACAGTTCCAAGAGCTACGAACCGACTCTCCTTGCCAATTTACCAAGGAAACCAGAAACTTGGAAACTAGATTTGATGGAGAGAGACCTGAAATTGAAGATTTATCCACATATCTATCGATAGATCTTTCATGTACTCAAGCAATTGAACATTCAGAAGAAAAGGATCTGCATGGCATGAGGAAGGAAGGTGAGTATCAGGATTACATCGAAATATGGTCCCAAGAGGTAATGAGGCCACAATACCATTTCTTCCTTCAACACCTTCTGTTGCAAAAGCAAGTAAGTCGGTTGATTCTCCACATCCAGGTAATCACTAGTTTAACTTTTTCATATGTGGATATAGGTATGTTTTTCATTTTGCTTCACACATGGTTACATTGGAAAATTTCTTACACTTGAATAATGAGTTTTTCTTTCTTTTAGATAGCATAGGATAGTATGTATATAAATAAAAAGTCGTATGTGGTTAGTTAGCTTTAGATATTCATACAACTTCACTTTCTGTTTTCCTTTAAAATAAAAGAACTAAGAATAAGATCATGTCAATGACTAAACCAAAGCAATCTTACATCATTATTCATTTTCATACATGCATATTTCTTATTATACCAGTTACTCAAGACCAACTTTAAACATCATAGGGATTTGTCATAAATTAGGGTCTATCTAAAACCTAGAGGTCACTCGTACATCCTAGCTTCATTATCAGGGCTTGTTATTTAAGCATCTCTAATACACAGTAGCATAAGGGTGAATGAAGTTCCTAGTTTGTGGGGAACACTATTATAACTCTATTTGAAAGAGGTGAGCTTTGAGACTAAATACACCTTTCATTCATTATCTTATGGTTCCATCCACTTCACATTATTAAACTCATCCATCTATGTCTTTGATTTGGTTAGCTCACTTGCAGTATCCAATATATTTGGAGAAATATATTTATTTGGTTCAAAAAAATTGAAATAAATTATCCTCGAACCCATATACCATCCCATCATGTAGTACGGTTTTCAGAGTTGTTCCCCCATTCACTCCTTCATAGGAAAATTTAATTCCTGAAAATCTATAGGGAGTGGAAACACTGGGACAAGAGCCTCTGATGTAAAACGGGTTTAAGAGGTTGACCCGCCGGAGTACTGAACAGGCTTGCTGACAGCAGGTACCGGCCTATGGTATGACTAGGTAAACCCGAAGGGGTACTGAACTGGCCTGGATGAAAGAGGGGAATCTACCTAGAGAGGATAATTTATGCAAAGTATATGGTTCTTCTATGCCTCAATGTATGGAACTGTTTGTGAGTTTAGCCAGAAAGGAGTATATATGGTTAAGTTATGGTAAATGAACTTCATCTATCTTCCATTTGAGAATGTTTGCAAGTTGCACTTAAGACCCTGTTGTCTAATTCATACTATACCTAGGATATCACTATCCTAGAAGTGGGACCCATAAACTTAGGAATCTAATGAACTTAAAATGAAAAATTTGTTTATAATTACTTTAATAACGATAAACCTTTGAGAAGTAGCATGGATGAATAGTCTACTATAGGCTTTACAGACTATCTATACCCTAATGTTTTCTATGTTGGGAAAATCCCCTATCATAACTTATATGTGGTCTTCATGAGCATAAACTAATGAATTTGCATGCATTGAAGAATCTTCCTTAATATGATATTATTTGCTAAGTGTTGGTGATCCAGGGTGCTAACATAAGAGAACACAACCCAGTATTAATTCATTCATGGCACGAGGATGTGCCATACCTTCGGTCTGGGGGAGAGTCTCAATTTATATGGTCTTCATAAGCATGAATTATTACTAGTTGGTGGAATTGTATGTATTAAGAAATCCTAATTAATAATTATTTTGGTTTACTCATAACATAACATTAATAAAAAAAATTGTCTTTTTTATTTAAGTTATAGTTTTTTATGTAGTAATAAAGTTGGCTTCGTTTTGATGAAAGATTGCCTACAAACTATTTAATGATCAAACAAAGTTTTTAAATAAATATCACTTCCAATTCAATTGATGGCACAAGGACGTGCCATATCTTTGGTCTGGGGGAGTGTTGGGCTCCAGAATTGTCTTTTATAATGATTTTATTTAAATTCATTTCCCGGCCTATTTACTATAATTTGATACATCTATCCTTAAAAAGGGCTATCTTTTATTTGGTTTCATCAATTAAAACACTTAAATGTAAATGAAGCTTAATATGTTATTTTTAATATATTAAACGCAATATGGTGCAAATGATAAACATTTCGGTACTTCATTCAGCCCTTCTTCCGGTCCTAAGTTCCGCACTAGGTTTGATGACATGTCTCTTATTGGTTCACTAAGTTTGGCTTACCTCTATCTTCTGGTTCTTGTTGATCCCGTGATACCTTCATCTTCTGATTCTTTCAAGTCCTGTTGATCATGCAAATGAAAATTAAAAACCATGATGATGAGCTTTGGAATATTTTTTTAATTTCAAATAAATAATAACTAAAAGATATTATCATATGGAAAAGTGTAGTGGTTTAAAGTTTCTACTTAAAAACAAAACATTATAATATATATTAAATTATTGTAAAAACTTTAACATTCATATCATACAAGCCACTTATGCATTTTATTTAATTATCATACTTAAATTAAAAGGCATAAAACAAGCGGATTATGACATGGATGGCAATAATTTATTAACTATTTAAAACCATATGTCACGTGGCCAATCTCCTTTAATTCATTTTGAAGTGGGTTTATATATGAAAATCATTCTCATATATCATCTCTTTATAAAACCACTTGTTTTAAGACTTTTTATTTAATATATATATTACCATCTCATGTTTTGATAACTAACGAATTTTATGTTTTGTACAAGCACGCGAATATGGAGAATTAATATATTACCATCTCATGTTTTGATAACTAACGGATTTTATGTTTTGTACAGGCACGCGAATATGGAGAATCAATGCACGCCGAAGAAATGGAGGGCGCACATCACGCTACCAAAAGGAAATGGAACCTAGCACTCAGTAATTAAATCATGCAGCAACCTAGCACCAATTCAACTGGGAATCAAGATTTTGAATTCATTACAATTACAGGTCATCTGGACTTCATTCAGGTTATCGTTTGCACCCCAGAAATCGTTTGTTGGCATATTCCTGGGCATTAAAGACAAGAACCGTGACATGGGTTCTATTGGAGATGTGTCCCTAATGGTTCGTGAGCTCTCATTCTAGAAGATCCGCGTTTCCACTCGCCCAACCTGCCAAGACACCAACCGCTCACGTGAAGGGAACCAACACGCATTGAATCAGGAAGACGGCCTGTGCGTTGTGATGGACTGTTGTTGCAGCAATAAAGGACCCTCTATTTTTAGAGCGGTCGACCACTGAAAGGGTTGACCTGCTCTCCCTTTGTAAAAGCTATATAAAGACGCCTTAGGTTGAGAAACAAGAACAGAAAAACGTTTTGTAAAAATTGTTTCTGATATTAATACAAAAGCTCTGCCGAGTTGTTAATTTCATTTCCAGTTTAGCGTGGAACATCCTCTGTTCTTGAGAAGGGCCCCTCAGTAACAACAGAATTCCTTGTGCATATAATTCATTTTTGCTTCTTTTGTGCAGCTAACTCATTTCGTTTTTGCATGTATTTATTACGTTTTCCTGTAAGTCATTTCGTTTCTACAAGCAAGTAGTTCGTTTTCCTATAGGTGACACTTTATTGTTCATTAACTGTAATTTTCCTGCGTTTTATGTAATTTATTCTCTCGGAATCCATTCGGCTGGCCATTTGCACCATTCGTTCAGACTGTCTTTCAGACCGTCTTTCAGCCTTTCATTCGCATTTAGACAGAATTTTCCAGAATTGCTAGTATTTCATTTTGTGCAGAGATAGTTAGTTGGAGTTTAGGTTCATTTTTTAGTACTTTGACATGTTCTGTAGCTAGTTTGAAATCCAAATGTATCTTTGACACTTTCAACACTTTATATTCAGTTTTATGTTCACATAGAGATTAATTATTTCAAGTTTCATTAATGATGGAATCCATTCATCTTCAACATATGTTTTACCGTTCAAATGAGAAATAGTTTTGGTTCAAATAGAAATAGCATAAATGTCTTTTATTTATGGTTTAGGCAGTTTATGAATTATTTCACTTGTTCTTATGCCTAGGACCTAGATTAGATCAAACTTATTTACAAAGATATCATAGACTTTGTTAAAATTCAGTTTGCCTTATTTCTGAATCAGTTTAGCATTTCATTTCTAGTTTTTTTATTCAAGTTTCTAATTAGTCTTTCATTTTTATTTACATAGAGTTTGTTTAAACCTCATTTCCATTTTATTTCTTTTCACCTCTTTAGCCTACCTTTAAGCTTTCATTTTCCAGCTTGTACTTGGATTTGCAGTCAACACTTTAACTATGTTTTTATAGCTTGTTGTTGTCCTAGAACTTGTTAATTCCATTCTTAACCTAGTATAGACTTTCTTTTCGAAATATAGATTAGTTACATTACTTTCTCATAATTGCTTAGAATGACTTAGTTTGATTTACTTTAGAAGTAGATGAACAAATATCTTGTTTTTGTTTTGTTTACAAACCAAGTTCATTTCCATCCATTTGAATATGCTTAGGTTTACTTAGGTCTGCTTAAATTCCAAGTTTAGTTTGCTTAGATTAGTTTATTGTTTTGCAACGCATTTATTCACGCTTGGTCTTTAGAATAATACTTGCTTTGCTTTCTACGAATTTGCAATTAAATAGTTCAATGCTTTCCATAAATCAAGTTGCACTTGCATTCTTAGATAGGCATTTACTTCTGCATACATGGAATAGTCTCAGATAATTTGCTACAAGTGGTTAGTTTGCTTTCATTAGTTAAATAGCTTTCAAACCAAGCAACTGTTTTCTAGATTAGTATCTACAATTCCCTTTTATAGAATAGATTAGTATGACATTAGATTAGATTTGAATTTATAGTTTCTTTTCAAGTTCTTAGTTAGTTTCCTATTTTCATAATTAGATTAAATTCTTGCATTTGAATTATGAAAGACATGCATGTAGTTTAAAATCATATAGTTGCATGTTAGCGCATTTGCATCTTTAGATAGCTTAAATTAGTTCAAGCCTTCAATCCTGCACATATAATGTTTACATCTCACAAGCTACCTTCTCGGGTTGACAATTTAAATGTTGAATTAGATAGTGCATATTTTACCCAACACTTCAGTCTGGGGTCAACTATGATTTCATGGCTTAACATGAAGCAGTCTAGTGTGGCACTCACTTCGAAAGTTGCTTGCAGGACTGTTTGATCTCAAGTTAGAGGTGACTTGTATATTTTGTGACAACTAGAGTTGTATAAAATTTGTCAGAGAACCTTGTGTTTCATGACAAATCCAAGCACGTCGAGAAAATGTATGATTACATTTGTGCAATGCTACAAAAGGGAGTTGTGAAGATCCAGTATATTGCGACAAACGAGTAGATAACCGATGTGTTGAACAAGCCTCTGTCAACGGTAAAGCTTGAATACTTCAAGGACAATATTGAAGTGGTCCAAATGGATTTCCCAAGTGAGAGGGAGTGATGAGTTACATATGCGATTTCAGGAGGCAGTAGCACACTGAGTGTGGTAGCAGCAGGTATTAATTCATGGACTAGTTGCCTAGATTCTGTGTGAGCTAGGCAAAGTCACGTAATGGCATAAGGTCCGATGGGACACCAAGACCCATAAGGTTTGAAAGGACAATGAGGCTGCACCCACTAGTGAGATTCTATGCTAAGATCTTGAATGCATGATGTGATCAAAGGGCTGGCTCGTATAGAAATTCTAGTGAGAGAGAGATTCGTGAAAGGTCAACAAGTAAATGCTCAATTACAAGTCAGTAGAAGTAGTGTTGAAGATTATGTCAAAAGAATACCTTCCTTGTTGAGAGGGAGTGTTGAAATAATATGCAGCTTCGGAATATATTCTTATCAAGACAAAACCCTACGAAGAAATCATGCTAAAGTATACTTGCAATGTCGGCTCAGAAGATTCTAGAAATAATAAATAAAGTAATATTATATTGTCTCCTAGACAAGTCGACCCCAGTCAACTAGTGAAGTCGGCCCCATAAGGAAAATTCATCCAGAAATCAAGTATAAATAGAGGTAATGCCTACCTCATTTGGACACACCACTCAAGCAAGCAAGTTCGCTCATGACAAAGAGACTGGTGCACAAGAGAGGAAGAAAAGATGGAAGAAGGATTGTATCTCAGGTTTATCTTATCTTATCTTTGTATTTGTGTCTGTGGTATTTTTCTGTGAGAGAGATTTAGCTCTTCGTTGTATTGACATTGTACTTTGTTGATGGATCTATACTGAGAAATTCTACTGGGTTTTTCCCGTGAAAGGGTTTTCCCAAGATAAATATTTGTGTCTATTGTTGAATGTATTTCTTTCAGTGATCCTTATGCATGCAATTATTATGTGATATGATAAATTGAATGAAAGTCTAACATAATTTCTCTTGAGTAAAATTCTAGCATGGTATCAGAGCAGGATTGAAATAAAGCATTGCGACAATCCTACAACTATTAGTAATCCCCAAGAAACCAACCTTTCATTGGAATGGGGGGCATAAATGGGGGAACCACTTCACCATTTGTACAAACTTAGTATAGTTATAATCAGAACCTTGGACAACGCAATCAATATTTCATGATATCTGGTAGCCCCTATATACTAGGTTAATCCTTTATCAACACAAATCAATGGGAAACGAATGCTCCCGGGAGTTGGAACTCCATGTCTCAAACCAAGTTTCCATTTATGGCTACTTTGAATTTTCTAGAATTTTCTAAAATGACCACTGACTCAGTGATACATGACCCTAGTTGTCCCAAAGTATCCACTAAAATTCCCTCTGACATTCCTAAGTTCGAAGGAAAATTAAAGGAATACCTGGCCACGCATGTTATGGCATTCCATCTTTAGTGTTCCTCAAACGCATTGATGGATTATAGTATTAGTATTTGTCTTTTTCAGAGGACACTGATAGGGGTAGCTGCACAGTGGTATATTGAATTTCCATGAGCTTCCTTTCAAAATTTTAATGTGATTGCTATGCCTTTTCTCAACCATTTCCAACTACTAGTCCGCTATGAGTGTGGCACTGAACTACTAACATCATTCAGACAGGACAAGTCTACTCATATTTTCGACTGCATCCATGAGTGGTGGAGGAGAATTTGCTTGATAAAAGTTCAAATTCCTGTTGAGTTCTAACAGATTGGTTGATTAAGTCACTGGAACCATTCATAACAAAGGATGTAGCTCTTTTTGGGGCAACCAATGTTGATGCTCAAAACAACACAAATCAATCAGACAATAATAGTGTAAACACCCTTGGAGGGATAGTCAAATGGATGAAGTGGTATGGAAGATGAGGCTGCGTTTAGAGCCATCAAACATATAGGACTCATGAGGTTAATCAATGGCGTTAAGTGAATTAATGAATTAAGGCGTGATAAGACATGCGTGATTAAATGTAGCTGCAACCATTCATAACAAAGGATGTAGCTCTTTTTGGGGTAACCAATGTTGATGCTCAAAACAAGACAGATCAATAAGACAATAATAGTGTAAACACCCTTGGAGGGATAGTCAAATGGATGAAGTGATATGGAAGATGAGGCTGCGTTTAGAGCCATCAAACATATAGGACTCATGAGGTTAATCAATGGCATTAAGTGAATTAATGAATTAAGGTGTGATAAGACATACGTGACTAAATGCACAAATCCTTTGAAAAAAAAAGTGTTAGTCCATTAACAAAACTAAATGCAACCTATCTAAGCATGCATGCATTTACTATGAAGACGTAATTAACTAATTAAATAACGAAAGGAAATAAATGAAAAATATTTACAAAATGCATTATGTAGTTAATTTTCCAAAAAAGAAAGCCTTAGTCGTTATTACAAGAATGCAGAAATAATTAAATCTATCATGATGCAAAAGTAAATTTAAATAGTTGCGAAAATGCATTAATAATTTGTATTTCTTTTAGGACTAAGTAGATTTTAGAAACAACTTTTTATGTGCAAAAATAAATATGCCATTCATTCAAATCCAGATTTCTAAATGTAATTAAGAATCAAAGTTCCGTTAATGCAATAATCTCAATATAATAAAAATAAAACCTTACATAGTGCACATTTAGTTGAAACTAATTTGATAACGGACTGCATGGATTGAAAGACTGTAAAAAGAAATGCATGGTAGTTATCTCAATCTGAAAAACAAAGTGTCAAAAATTCTAATGACTAGAGATAAAAAATATATATATATATATTTATATAAAAGTTGTTAGTAACAAATAAATATAATATTTACAATCCAATTTTACATATTGTACATTGTAAGATAATAAAAAAAAACTGTAAAATGACAACAAAATAAATAGTAAAATGGAGGAAAGACTCATATATACCTAAGTAAGATTTATATTAAAATGGAATGGAATTTGAAAGTCATCAAGTAGAGTATAATCCAAGCATTGGGTGGTTTAAGCCCTAAGAACGAGAGGTATCTACATAATCTCGGCATTCTAGGTTCACTCGAAAACCCACACAACGAGAGTATTCCCCACTTAATAACCTGCACACGTGAAGATGTCAGTCATAAAAATATAAACAGGAAAGTACAATGTATGCAGGAAAACAAAACATATCTCAGGAGGATGGGAGGAAGGACACTCTTGCTTCGCCCAAGCTGATGGACTTGAAACATAGTCTTACCTGCAATCGCTGCTTGTTAGGCTCATGAAAAACTAATTATGAAGAGAGAAAATGCAGAAATGGAACCTAGCAGTACCCGCCTCTTACCTCTGGTGCGAGATAGTGTTTGTAGCTTCATTTTAGTTTTAATGGCATGAGGAGGGGTAGGCGAAGTGTTTCATTTGTCTCAGAAGCTGAAAAGTCTATTGCATTTTTTGGCACATAGTTTTCTCATGTTTTTCCAAATGAGGGTGAGCACAGGTAACCGATACTCACCCTTGGACATGTATGCAACATTCTGTGGATGAAGAAAATGTTCGACATGAGAAAGCAATGACTTGTCCGTAGTTATAATTGTCATTCAGTGCATGGGTTTGGAGATTGTCTTCCGGGTGGGATCGAATTGCTACTGGTTTCATTATGTTGTTGCTGAATTCTTTGTTTATGAAAACTTTGAATTGAATAGTGAAATGACATTCTAAACTTTCCACAGATTGGCTGCATGCTCTTTTGTTAATCTGAATAAATTCTACGCATTTGTAGCTTTAAACTGTCACTAATACTATTGTAGGGACTTTCCCTCCATTGAGATTAAGAGTCAAGTTGGTAATGTTGTGGGTTAACATAAGAATGAAAACACCTTTGGATCACTCATGCTGCAAATGCTTCCCACTCCCTCACCTCCTAAGAAAGTTACATTCTGTACAAATGGGCACAGAATTAACATATAGATCACAAAGATATCGTTTAACCGCACTAAGTTGAACTTGTCGAGTATTTTTTAAAGGAAAATATGCTTGGCCTGGCATCCCCCATCATCTTTCTAGAATATTATATGCAACCCATGCACTTTTCTCTCATTAGAAGCCGAAACATGGGAAAAGAGAACTGCGCTCTGAGTGTGTTTCTTGTGTGACGTTTTCTATCATGGGTTGGCCCTTTTAATAAGAATTTTTGTGATCAACCAAAACCCATCTCCTATTGGTCTCCTGTCGATCATTCATATCACTCTTTTCAGTGATTCTTGCCTCTAAAGAATGAAATCCACTGTGTGTTGGAATATTTATTTGTTTATTCTCTTTTGGCTAGAGCTTTGGGCTTACTGTTAGAGCTTCTTTTTCACATCGTCGTGGAGGTTATAGTGGGTCTTGCACTGGCGGCACTATGATTTCTAGGCATAGAAGGGTCGTGACTCATATATGTATTGTGGACTGAGCATCCAGGTCTCCAAATGCTCGAAGCAAGTATTCATTACTAGAGCCTATGTTTTTTTCTTGCAAATGAAGTGACTGTTTGGTCCTCTCCACCGCGACTGTTTGTTATGGATCAGCTGCCATTCGCTCTATGTGTGTTTTTGCATTCTACACTTATGTGTTCTGTTGATCTATCAAGTCCGCCTCTCTCTATATGCCTACAACACAGTTCCGTTAGGGTTTCCTTGTGCATCATTGTGTTTTGAGCAGCAGCCTGTTGTTACCAATGATAATGAAAGGAGGAAGGATTTTTTTCTTAAAAAATGGAGGATATTGGCGATTTTGCGCAAGGATATGGCAAGGGGATATTTTAAACTTTCTAAACATAGACAAACGAGCACAAATTACGAATTAATGGAGGATGTAAAGAAGGAGGATTTCACTAATGAGATGCAAAATAATCCAACTTACTGAAACTTTGATCGACTACCGAAAGGGTCAAACAATGACATTTTTTGTCATATGAGATATGGGAAAGACTAGGGTGATGAGATGAATGACATGAAATTGAATCCTTGGCATGATGATGCATGATACAAGACACAACCAAATTCCAAGACTTGACTTGGTTATGACATGACGATGCATGATACAACTTAGGGGACCTGTTTAAGGGGTCATACGAAAGAAAAAATGGAAAAACAAGATACATGCACATCACCCTGGACGTGATGGTGCAGATGGAATGATCTTGCGAGAAAGTTTAGTAGGTTCTCCTTTGGTGTCATGTTCTGACACTTTGGAATCATGTCGATGTTGAGCATCAACAACCATAGAGGAACATGCCATCATCAAATCCCATCAACTAGACTTGGTGTATTCACAATCTAGAATGATGTGCGAAATATTTCCCACTACTCCTAGAGAAGATGTTGATCTAGCCAAACCTAATCCTGGGCCACATGTCGACGAAGTGATTGGATTAGTGGAAAATGTCGTAGCTAGTCAAGTTTCTAGCCAAGCTACACAATTATCTTCGAATGCACTTACAGCTGCTCAAAAACACATTAAAAACCCTAATCCAAACCCACCCTATGACATTTTGTTAGTACAAATGACCAATTCTAAAGGAAACCAACATCTCAGGGGAATGAAAAATAAGAATAAAAAGAATGGGAACAAAGGGAATAACAATCCATGCAACAACAACAATAACAAAAACAATGTTGGTGGGGGTAAAAAGGATAAAAGGAAGGTGAAGTTTCCATGCAAGCTATGCACTAACAATCACCTGACTTACCTATGCCCCAAATTGGAGGCTGCCCAATGATTGTTGGCACAACACGAAGATGCCAAGCAACCTACAATACTTGCCAATATGTTCCCTCCTCAACAACAAAAAATGGTTTCTATTTCTAATCCAAACCCTATGCCTCCGCAAGGGGGAAATCATAGTACCTCCTCGCAAGGGGGAATTAGAGTGAAAGTTGAGGTTTCATGTGTGAACAAGAGATCAATATCCATACTAGATCTCACAATTATGGCACAATTGCATCTGGGTCCAAAGGATAAGAACTTCCTTAACTGGAAGTAGCTAATCCTTTGCACATTGAGAATCCAATGAATGAGACAATTCCTAGGATGCCAAAAGACATGTTAAAGAAGGACATGTACAACACTAGTTCGTATGCTTCCCATAACTACAACATAGTTGAAGATCTAGCGCAAGCTCCCTGTGCAATGTCAACATTGGAACTCCTCTAGAGTTTCCTTACAAAACAAAGGACTCATCTTTTGGCAATAGGAGCTTTAGATCCTTTGGATGGTTAATTAATGACATTAGATTTGGAACATTGAAGGCCTCATTTGCCTCACCATGCCACATTCTAGATCCAAGTATCGACCGGATGATTGAACATCTATCAGACTATTGTGGATGAGGGGACATCCACATGTGTCATGTCCTTATCATGTTGGAGATATATTAGCTCACCTGACATTGTTTTGTATGGAACCATGCTTAAATATTTTGAAAGACACTTGTTCCTTATCTCTGCTATCCTAGAAGAACTAGGGGGGAAACAGTGAATGTGGAGGTAGAATTGTCGACGCTGTTGGAATATTCTCACCATAAATTTTATATTTGCATGCATTCTGTATGCATGCATGCATACTACATGAATCCAGTCATCAATATGGTAGTCTCCCAGCACCTAGTCCCCAGTTCTTTAACCCTAGGTGCCTGTTTATGCTCAGTACTAACCCTTCTAGCCACATATGCGCCCTTTTTTCCATCACTGGAGTACAACTGCACCCTCTTCCACCTATTTAGGAGTTACATTAGTCAGTTCCATGATTAGTGGATCATTTCCTTGATTTGATGACTAGTTTCTTAGTTAACTGACTAAAGCACTTAGATATACACCTACAGAGACTAGTTCAGCTCTACTGACTACTAACAGCTCCTCATGCACCCACATTGGAGTCTCCTTTCCTAGATTTGTGCCACATGCGCCAGTTAGACTCAGTTAGACTCATTTGACTGATATTTGACTATTTGTGACTACTACCACTGATTGGATGATGTCTCCAATGTCATCCAAGCCACACATTGAGGAGAATTCGAATGACCTTAGGAGTATTCGAATTCATTTGATTGTATTCAGTTATTATTCTACTTTCACTGTGCCATCTTACAGTTGATGTATGATTACATAAGTTTTTGTCATTTCTTGTGTTAATGAGTGATTATTGATTCAATTCTTCTTCTTCTTCTCTCTGTAATTCTTGAGTGAGAATAGTGAGATTTACTCTAGCTGTGTGATCTATCCTGTAAAATATCACATGGTATCATATCTGGAGTTAGCTATTCAAATTGCAGAAGCAGTAGTTGCAACAGTTCTTTGAGCAATTGTCTTTCATTTAGCACCATAAGCCTCTGGATTTCCACAACAATTCCTGGTGCAATTGTGTTGAATTCACTGGAGCAATCCAGTGCAGTATAGCCAGGTGTGAAGGATCCAGTCACATGTTCTCATTGTCCTAAGGTAATGTTCATTCGAATTTGCAGCAAATATCCATCAACAATTTCATTTGCTTTGCAAGTTATTCCATCTTCAACAGATTTGAATTCAGCAGCTACTATGGATCTCCATTGCTTTTGCAAGTTATTTGAAGTTCTCTGCAATTGCAGCAGTTTCTTGCAATTGTAGCAGTTTCAAAGTTTTCTGCAGTTGTAGTAGTTTCGATGTCTTCTGCAATTGCAGCTGTTAACACCCCAAAAGTTCTCACTACCTCATCTACCCCATTACATGACTCATTTGTCCATATTTACCTTCAAAACCTTAAAATCCCATTAAAAAGCCTCCAAAAGGCCACAAAACCATCAAAAAATCCTCCAAAGGGCTAAAAAACCCTTTTCCCCCCCAAAATTATCCAAAATAGCGAAAACCCTCTAAAAAGGGAATAAAAAATATAAAAAAAGAGGAAAAAGAGGGAAAAAGGAGGAAAAAACCCTATAAAACTGACCTAAACCATATGGTTCCCAAAACCATGGGCCAGCACTCCACCACTAAAAACCTATAAATAGGTGATGGAGACCCCTCATTTCATATCCACAGTCAAATACACCCTTACTCTGCCAAAATCACTCTTGAAACCCTAGCTCACCCTTGAGCTACTTTCACCCTTGAGTGCCCCTTTTGGCCCATTTCCAACCTTTTGGAGAAAGAGAAGGAGCAAATCTGCAGTTTGGAGCAACCCTGTTAGACTATTGCAAGAACTTCACCAACCTCTACACCTGAGGTAAAATTTTAATACAAAAAAGAAAGATCTTCACCATATTTCCATGTTTTTGTTATGTTTATTAATGCTCATGCTAGTTTAGAATTCGTATTGTTTTATTACTTTAATTTACTGTTTATTGAACTGCTACTAAGGAGTCCATTCTCCTTAGTAGGTGCTCATTTGCACAAGCTAGGGTGAAAACCCTAGCTACAGTTTTGGCGACTCTACGTGTGTTTCTTTTGAATTTTTGGTTATAGTTTTAAAGTGTTAAATGTTTTTAAATATTTTCCTGTTTTTTTCTTTCGGCTGTCCCTTTCGGCTGTCGTAAACCACATTTTTTACCTCCCGCAGTTACGTTCCAACCGCATCTTTCAGGCATTTACCTGCGATCCGACCGCGGCTCTTAGACTGTTTTCGGTGACCTACCGATGGATTCAAGTCTGTTACCTGCGATCCGACAGTGGCTATTAGCTTGTTTCGTGCGGTCCGACAGCGGCTGTTAACCCTTTTTACCGCGTCCCGCCTGCAGCCATTTTTCTGCAACCCGCCGATGTCTTTAGGCCCTTTTCCCGCATCCTACCTGCGGCTTTCAGCCATCTTTCTGCAACCCGCCGACATCTTTAGGCCATTTTCCCGCATCCTTCCTGCGGCTTTCAACCATTTTTTTGCAACCCGTCAGCGTCTTTCAGCCATTTTCCCGCATCCTGCCTGCGGCTTTCAGCCATTTCTCTGTAACCCGCCGGCGTCTTTAGGCCATTTTCTCGTGTCCTGTTTGCGGCTTTTAGCCATTTTCCTGCAACTCACCTACGGCTTTCAACCTATTTCCAGCGGCCCAACTGCATCTTTCGGCCAAAATCCCGCAACCTATCTGCGACTGTTGAGTTGTTTCCCGCGGTCCGACCACCCAAATTTGCCACAGACCCACAGTCTGTTTTCTGCATTTTTTTTCCTGTTTTGAACCCAGCACTTTGCTGCAATATTTTCTGCACTTGCACAGCCATCTATCCTACCTACAGCCATCCTTCCCTACAGCCTTTTCTGCAGTATTATTTCTGTTCCATTTACAGAATATTTTTTAAATTTCAGCATTTTAATTGAAAAAGAGAAAATTTTGCATTTCAAAGTTGAAATTCAGTATTGTTATTTTTAGTTAGCAAGTTTCCCACCCCGTGGCACTTTTTATTTGGGTTCATCATCTCACATGCACACACTTTGTCACCTAATTCAAGTCACTCTGTCACCTAATTCAAGTGAGCCTTAAAAAACTACTTAACACAACCAACATTCTAACCCCACTTGGGGAACACATAAGAATTTTTGTAGTTAGGTAGGATCGGGGGGATAGGCATCCAAATAACATCCCTCGGTTGCTTACACTTGAGACATAGTTGTTTTCCATTAGGGAACCAAAGTCCCCTATTATTTTTTGGCATGGTCACAACCAGTTTATTAGAGGGCCTCTCCCCTAGGAGGGTTGAAGTCGCCAGACTGGTTCCAGAGGCCTGAGTGGAATACCGCAATCCATTCAGTAACCGAAGGCTACCTTTCGCAGTTCTTGGGGTATCCCTGTATGGGGATACCGCGGCGATAAAACCAAATGGGTTGCTCTCCTTCTGCACACTCGGTTGCATTTGGGTTTTTGAGTTGTTTTTCACTCGACACAACCCCCAGATATTTGACACCATTTGTCACCATTGAGTCCCCAAGACATTCTCGGCACCTCCGGGGCGAGCCCCCACAGCACGGTTCACTTGACACCACCTGTCATAGACATAGATCTTCATCACTTGATACCACTCATCATAAATCTCGAGCTTTGTCACTTGATTCCACTCGTCAACGGCATAGAACTCCATCACCCAAGCTAGACGCCCCTTATTTTACCTCTGATTCTGAGGCAAAGTTCGAGAACCCCATTTACACTGCACCAACCAACCCCATGGCTGGCGTGACTTCCACCCCTTTCTTTGTAGGGACCATTGGTGGAGCATCCACCACCACACCAGCTACCACACCTGCTTTGGGTATGCCCTCGATGCGGCCCACATCTACCATTCCGATCATTGCACCCATTCCAGTAGATGGAATCCCTATCGCCACTCCATCAGTGACTCACACTACCCTTGGCGGTGCAAGACCGTCCCATACCACTTTCATCCCTCCACTTGGGGGCAACATCCCCAACCCTGCCCCTACACTTGGGGGCATTGGCCCCAACATGGTCACACCCACTAGTATGTCACATCCTTCTACTAGTTTGCCATTCATGGCTAGCCTCAACCTTCCTGACCTAGCTAGACTGACTAACGATCCCATCAGACACGACCCTGTGTGGCCTCACATGCCCACCAAGCTCCCCTCCGACATCCCTAAGTTCGAGGGCAAGGCAGGTGAGGACCCCCAGAACCATATTATGTCCTTCCATCTATGGTGTTCCTCCAACTCCATAGTGGACGACTCTATCCGCCTCCGTCTGTTACAGTGCACCCTCACTGACTCTGCAGCTAAGTGGTACATCGAGCAGCCCCATGGGACCCATGCCACCTTTACATCCCTTGCCTCGACTTTCCTGCAGTTCTTTCAGTTACCTGTCTGCTATGACGCGGGAGTTGAGATCCTACTGTCTTGCAGACGGAACATGGCTACCCACATCACTGACCACATTCATGAGTGGCGTCAACGCCGCAGCCTCTACAAAATCAAGTTAGACGACTGTATCTTCTTAGATTGGTTTCTAAAATCCCTCCTTCCTGTCATTGCCAAGGATGGGGCATCTGAACGACCCCAGTTCGAAGAAGAGGCCATCCTCAAAGCCCAGCAATTTGACCGCATTTACACCCAGTCGGGTTATCTATATACCATCATACATGACGCCCCTCGCAGTGATTCCTCCCAATACAATGCGCCGGGGGCATCCCATGCTACAGACGACATTATTGGCCGTGTTGCCTTGCATCCCCAACCCTTTTCCATAGCACGTCCTAGCCATGGACCCGACCTTTCGCGGGCTACATCTCAATCCGGAGCAACTAATTCGTATGCTCCCATGACACATCACCACCATTCCCACGGACCCTCCTATCCACCTCAGTGCTTTGGTCATGCATCCCCCGCTTACGCCCCCTGGTCGCACCTTAGCCATACTACCACCCACAGGCTGCACCAGCTTCTGTGTCCTCTCAAGCCCAACCTGCTTATTACCCACCATAGGCAACCCCTGCGATAAACCCACAACCCGTTCCGCAGACGTATCAGCAAACCCCACAAGGTTTAGCACCTACACAGCCTCCACCTACTTATTATCCACCGCAACCTGCTCCCGCACCTGCATAACCCCAGAACCCACCTACTACTCAAGGGCAAGTGTATGCCCAACAGAATCCGCAGCAGAACCAAAATAACCAGCGCCAACAGGGCCAGCAAAACCGTGGCAAAGGTCGTAACTGTGGGAACAACCCCCCTCAAGACCAAGGTGGTCAACCTCCCAATACCCCAAACAACAATAACGCGGCACCTGCCAACCAAAACCCTGATCGGCCGCCCAAGCAGGCCAAAAATCCTAATTTACGAACAAACCATCCTTGTTCTATTTGCGGGGTCTATGGCCACTATACACATGCTTTCCCACATTTGGAGTGAGCTCGGTAACTCTGGACTGATGATGCCCATCGCCAAGGGCACGTGGCTCCTCAAGCACCACCCAACCCCCCACCCCCTCAGCAGCAACCTTTGGTGCTACAAAACCCCTTACCAACCCAAGGTGTAGTGAACACTCAGCCATTGGCTCCCCCTCAAGGCAATGCGCCACCACAGCAACAGATCACTTATGTCACTCCTGATCAACCCATGTTCGACTCAGGTACCCACCACTTGTTGATGATGTCATCCACTAATGTCAACCTCCAAACCCATCGAAACCAATATGGCTCCACCCCTGAAGCCCCTCCCACCGACAAACACACTAACGTTCATCCCACCGATCAGACGTTATGTATACCTCTGGCTCCACTCGATGGCGCTTCCAAAGCACCTCGCTTCCCACTTCGTCGCATCAACAATAACCCCAATGCTCACGCTGCGTCAAATTACAACATTGTAGATGACTTAGCCCAATCTCCCGCAGCCATGTCTGCGTTAGAAGTCTTAAAAAACTGTCCTTCACAGCGCAAGACTTTGCTCTCCACCGTTGGTGCTATTGACTCAAATGATTCACAATTGATGGCCTTCGATTTGGACCAATCCGAACCACGCCTACCTTCCACTTTAGCGTTCCAAGTTTCTGTCTCCATTCGGAATCTTGTCATCCGTCGGTGCATCATTGATGAAGGTGCCTCTACATGCGTTATGTCCACATTCATTTGGCAGAAGTTGGGATCCCCTACTCTCCAGCAGTCCACCACTGCGTTGCGAGCCTACGACGGCCGTTCGGCTCAAACCCAAGGTCTCTTAGCTAATGTCCCCATCCAGCTGGCTGGTAAAATCGTGCTCATTGACATAGAGTTCATCAATGCCCAACTTGATTATAACCTTTTACTTGGCCGCAGCTACATGCATGCCATGCGGGCGGTTGCCTCATCCGTTTTTCGTACCATGATGTTCCCCCATGACGGACGCGTGGTCAAGGTCGACCAACTCACCTATTACGATCCCAATGCCCCCGCTGCACCCGAAAATGTTCTCCCCATGGTTGAACAACCAGTTTGTGGTGCAACTACCTCGTTTGTTTCCTCCGTGGGACCCATAATTTACTCAGATCCGCCGCTGACCTCAACATTCCAATCCATTCCCCCCCATCACCTGCGACCGAAGTATTTGACCTATGTACCCTCTCCCACAATACACAAACACCCAACAATCAACCGCCCTTGTTACCCAAACCACCATTGGTACCTAGTCACGTTGGTGTTACGCCCACCCACACAATCCCCTTCCTATTCCCTCCCTCGGGAGTAGTAAGCGCCCCGGTTATGGCTACTCTCAGCCTCCCCGAGTTAACCTTAGGATTACCCATGTGGTATATTTCGCCTCCCGTTCCCTCGCCGACACCAAATGTCATCCTTCAACCGGTGCAACCCATTGTCACTACTAGTCAACCACCTCCCGGTGTCACTACCCCTTCATCATCTACGAATCCCCCTCCTCTTATCAAGCCCACTGGGGGCAGAGGCCCACAACCATACACTGTTGTACCCCCTCCCAAGGCATTTAAACCCCCCCCCGTGTTTCGTGCTCCTCCTAAATGCTCGTTGTGTGATGAGTTAAGCCATCCGACTCATCAATGTCCACAATTACCTGCATTACAGGAACACAAGAAAATGCTTGACGACGACCCCAACATCCCAGTTGTCGAACTAGATCCAACCCTTAAGCCTCATGATAAATCATTGCGTACCAACCACCCTTGTGCAATATGCGGTATTTACGGTCATTACTCACATCACTGTCCCGATCTCCTAGATTACAGAGCAACTCTCTACGAGATGAATAATTTGGACCTTGAGACGACACCCCCCACAATTGAGGAGATCCACCCCCCGGTATCATCCCCATTCGGAGAGATTAACACCATTTATATGATCTCTTTGACTACCACTCCCTCGTCAACCGATTTGACAACTCACAGTTTCCGTAATGATGAGGAGATCCTCGAGGCTCTCACTGCCCCGGATTATCCCTGGGAAGACATGCACCATCGTTCCTATTTCCTCCCAGAAGAATCCTCCTCTACCACAACTACCCAATTTGCGGTTGAGTCCAAAGATTTCCTTCCCACCAAAGTCGACTGGTTTAAGGATCCTATTCCCACTCCTGATTCCTTTGAGGAAGGTAACATGGCCAACATCTCACCCACAATCCAAATTGATATCGCTGCCCCAGGAGGTGTCCCTGAACTCATCACTTTAGGAGCCTCCTGTAGTGAGTATGAGATCGGAGAGTACAAAAAACATTTCCAAGAGTTCCGCGATGTCTTTGCCTGGTCCTACACCGAAATGCCTGGTCTTGACCCCACTATCATCAAGCACCACATTGACACCTCTGAGTTAGGGGGCATAATAGATTACCTCGACCCTGGGATAGGGGGCATGATCAACCATTTTGAACCTTCCCCATCACATCTATCTCAGCATGTCCATGACCCCCTTGTTCAAACCAACACATATGTGATCCACAATCATAAACCCCATGCACATAGCATGGGGGCAAGTCATTAACCCTGCTCACTTTTTCACATGCGTGATCTCAACCATTTTTGAGGTCACATGTCACTTGTATATATGATTTGATTCGATACACCTAGTATTTTTCCCCCGCGGGTCATCATTTCTCCCCACCACTGCATCCTTGGCTTGGTGGGGTCACCTTTATTTGCAACCATTTTTTAACCTAGTTATTTCCTTTAACCATTCTGGAGTCCTTACAACCTTCATTTTTCGCACCATTTGCACTGCCAGATTCATATTTCCGTGCCCGTGATGATGCTTGAGATCATTTCTCGCTCTCTCCAGAACCTTTATTGACATTGTGACATGACACCTTGTCGCCTCAGTTTGCGTGCCACATCGGTCGTAGCCCATTTTTGATATATTTTATATCATCATATTCATTTTTCCAAGCCCGTGATGATGCTTGAGATCATTTCTCACTCTCACCCCCATATTTTTTGGGTATTTTTTCCAAAACGCCCCCCATCGCCTTGGTTTGCGTGCCACATCAACCGTTATCCATTTTCGACACTTTTTATATCGCTGGATCCATTTTTCCGAGCTCGTGATGATTCTTGAGATCATTTCTCGCTCTCACCAGGTACAATTTCAACATTGTGTCCCAACACCTTGCTACCTCGGTTCACGCGCCACATTGACCACCATCGGATTGTTCCACATTTTTACATGAGCCATTCACTCCTTTCATACTGCAATTATTTCGTTATTTTTCCACCATTCATTATCCTGCAAGGAATCCCACCAATGTTCCCCCCTACCCTCGTTCTTGGTCATCATAAATGTTCCTTGATTGAGCACTTCCTCCTTGCCTGGCCATTCCTTTTGTTCGGTATAATTTTATCCCTTTTTCGGGCCGGACAAGTCCTTTCCAAAAAAGGCACTTAGGGAGTTTCTGTTAAGCTCTTTTCTGACTCCTAAAACAATGAAAAGATCGCCAAGCAATCTTGCTTCCTTTCATGCTCGTTAAAGTACCTGAAAGGGCGTCTATCTGGTATAAGTTTAACCCTTTTTCGGACCTGGTAGACTAATTACGAAAAAGGAATACTCTAGTCACACCGGCTAGAAGAGTTCTTCATTGCATCCTTTTATGCTTCTTCGGGCCTTGGAGACTAACACACGAAAAAGCAACCCCCTGGAGTCTTCTTATCGCTTTTAGACTCTCTAAAATTGAAAGCAACCACGAGCAGGAACTGTCCTGGGCTCGTCCAAATCCACACAACAGTACCATTCCATTATTTCAGAGTCTTCTTGTCGCTTTCAGACTCCTTAAAATTGAAAGCAATCACGAGCATGAATTGTCCTAGGCTCGTATGAATCCACACGATGGTACCATTTTACACACACTTCTTCTAGTTCCTTAACCCATGAAGAAGTTCCCCCGTGCCTCTCGGCACTATGATCGATCATCTCGGCAGCACCCCCAATTAGGTCGCCTTTGTTCAAAGTATTCTGCAGTCTCCTGCCATTTTACACCAGCTCTAGTATCACTCATCCCAGTCACTATCCTTGATCCATTACATCTATGATCCCTTTCCCATCAGTCAGTTTCATATGCTTCCCAATCGTCCCCACCATCATACTCTGAACAAAGTAAGTTTGAGTCCACCCACTCTACTTGCCCAGTTATCCCCCACAGTATGTCAATCCTACCATCAGTACTCTCACACTTCGGTTCTCCACCTCGGGCTCCTATCAAGGAAACATCATTGCCTTGCTAGTTGCAGGTCTCCCTCTGTCGACAACAGCCCCTCTATTCCAGAGGATAGACCCAGAGGTCCCTGTGCCTTGGACCCATCACCATCTGTGGTGAGTGCCTACAGACCATTTTGAGAGGATTCATCATTGCCTCTCCGAGTGGTTGTTTCTCACATGCTCGACTTCAACACCTTGATCGCATCGTTGAGAATCGTGCAGGGTTTATATCCCTTTCGTTATTGGTCGAAAACCCCGGATCTCCCCCAACTCTAGCACATTGGTGAGTCACTTCAGAACGCCCAGTTATATGTTCCCGTGGATGTCTGGGCTGCGTTGGCAATTGTATTCGGAAGCCATCCAGTTATATGCTTCCTTGAGTACCCAGTTTCAGTTTCAGTTCAGTGTACCATTGAGGACATGACTCCCCGTCACTATGCTCCAGCAGTTCATCAGTTCCTCTGGTACCCTACTCAACAACACTATAGTTATTCCAGTGTATCAGTTCTTCAGCTCAGACATGGTCAGCCCAGTAGTATGTCCCAGATTTGTGTCCCCTCTGGACCCTTATGATGTACACAGTGGTTCTCTATGTATCCTACAGGTCCCCCTTTTTGGGCCTCACAGTTCTTTTTATGTATCTTGATACGAACATGGGTATGCCCGCCTCGTCCATATATTGAGATTTTTCCTCATTCATTATTTGAGGCCATGTATATGTCAGGTCCCCATATTTTGGACCCCATTGTTATTATTGTTCTATATCTTGATACGAGCATGGGAATGCCCGCCTCGTCCATATGATCAGATTATTCCTCATCCATTATTGAGGTCATGTACTTTCATTTTTTGCAGTTTGTTTGGGACCGTTGTTCTGGGCTCCAGTTTGTTTCTTCTCTTCTCCACACCCCAGGAAAACCATACAAGACTTATGATGTCTATCAGCCATACGATGAGATCCTGCCCTCACACATCAGGGGGCAATCTGTTAACACCCCAAAAGTGATCACTACCTCATCTACCCCATTACATGACTCATTTGTCCATATTTCCAACCATATTTACCTTCAAAACCTTAAAATCCCATTAAAAAGCCTCCAAAAGGCCACAAAACCATCAAAAAAGCCTCCAAAGGGCTAAAAAACCCCATTTTCCCCAAAAATTATCCAAAATTCCTCCAAAATAGCAAAAACCCTCTAAAAAGGGAATAAAAATATAAAAAAAGAGGAAAAGGAGGGGAAAAGGAGGAAAAAACCCTATACAACTGACCTAAACCATATGGTTCCCAAAACCATGGGCCGGCACTCCACCACTAAAAACCTATAAATAGGTGATGGAGACCCCTCATTTCATATCCACAGTCAAATACATCCTTACTCTGCCAAAATCACTCTCGAAACCCTAGCTCACCCTTGAGCTACTTTCACCCTTGAGTGCCCCTTTTGGCCCATTTCCAACCCTTTGGAGAAAGAGGAGGAGCAAAGCTGGAGTTTGGAGCAACCCTCTTGGACCATTGCAAGAACTTCACCAACCTCTACACTTGAGGTAGAATTTTAATACAAAAAAGAAAGATCTTCACCACATTTCCATGTTTTTGTTATGTTTATTAATGCTCATGCTAGTTTAGAATTCGTATTGTTTTATTACTCTAATTTACTGTTTATTGAACTGCTACTAAGGAGTCCATTCTCCTTAGTAGGTGCTCATTTGCACAAGCTAGGGTGAAAACCCTAGCTACAGCAGCAGTAGATTCGATTCTACAACAACTTCCATGGATCTGAAATCAATTCCTTCTCTCTTTCCACTGGTCTTTGATGAGTGGAAACCAAACATGACAACATACCTGAAGAGATATGGTCTTTTTCGATATGTGTATTGGTGTTAAGAGATATTTTATTTCCTATAAAGAGGAAGAATACTGGCTAGATGATTGTGACAGAGCCTCATCAGCAATATGTACTGCTATGCTTTCCAATATGGAGTACCTCATTAATACTGTTGAACATCCAAGTGATGACAAGATTGGACAGATTATTTGGAAAGCAAAAGGAAGAGGATGATGTTAGCCATTTGGAGAAGAAGCCCATTAATACTGCCTTCATTTCTCTCTCTATTCATGATTCGGCCTCTATCATCTCTCATGATGAAGTTGTTCAAGATGAAGTCAAAATCCAAGACATGGTATCCGGATCTACCATTGCAAAAGGTGTTGCAAACCACAAGTCAAAACTCTATGAGTTCTCCCACTTTCTACCTATCTCCCAGCAGTCTACTCTTCACACTCATGCAAATGAAGAGAGTAGGCTATGGCATGAAAGATTTGATCCATTTTCTAATTCAAATTTTGAGCAAGATATGTCAGCTACTACTCTAGAAGTTGAAGAGACTTTTGAGACCTCTACTTCCCATGAGCCTGTTGATGTGCAAGATGATGACCTACTGAGTATTTTGGAGGTAAAATCAGATTTTGTAGGTGATGGATTCATCCACCTTGATCAAATGCTTCCTATGAACTCATATTTGGTCATTGGAACATGTTTTCAGAGTTTCACCAAATATGGAAGACACCATCATTCGCTTGGGTTCAAGTCTCATGCATATCCTTGTAATTTTGGTTTTGATCTCACCCCTACTGGTTCAAAGGAGATAATAAGAAGCCATCTATCAATTCTTGGATCCGATTTGAAGTCCAAGACACTGCCATCATGTATTAGTTCATTTGGTTATGATCTCACCTATGTCGGTTCAAAGGAGATATCAAAGAACTACATAGACATTCATGAAGTTGATTCTACCTCAGTTGGTTCGAATCACATGCTCCATAATGATGTTCATATTTTTGGATTTGTTCTCACCATGCTTGGTAGGAAGAGAAAGTTCAGGAAGCCTATAGATTCGCTTGCATCCATTGTTAAAGAACTCAAGCACATGTTTTTGGAGCATGATCCACTTCTTCCCAAGAGGAAGATAACTCTTTTTGAGAGACTTATAGATCCAGATCCACAAGAACCTGAAGATCTAGCAATCGATAATGAAGATGAGAGAATGGAAGATCCAGATCCACAAGAACCTGAAGATCTAGCACCTATTAGTGAAGATGAGAGAATGGAATACCAAGATCCAAATCTATAGCTTACAGATCCTCCTCTTCCTAGATGGGCAGCCACTACTCTTAGATCTGTCAGAGATCTTGTGGGAGATCCACATGATCAAAGGAGAACCAGATCTGATTATTAGAATGGAAGGTTTCATCCTTCTCACATTACTGATCCATTTCTTGCCGATAGATATTTATTCGGTGAATAAGTACAATTACCTTAGATCTCTTCTTGGGGTGAGTGATGTACATGATTGATTATCCTACCACAGTCTATATTGAGGGGGGGATTTCTTCCCACTAGGTTTTCCCTCTTTCCTCACTTTATTTATTTATATTGTTATATGGGGTGACCTTTGGTTTCAGTTCCCAGGGCCCTACTATTTTTCAGTTACTTCCTCATAGTTTGGATTGTGGGGGGGTGTTGTAATATTCTCACCATCATTTTTTATATTTGCATTCTTTGCATGCATTCTGCATGCATGCATGCATCCAATCATTACTATGGTAGTCTCCCAGCACCTAGTCCCCAATTGTTCAGCCCCAAGATCCTATTTATGCTCAGTTATATCCTTCCTAGCCACATATGCGCCCTTGTTTCCATCACCAGAGTACAACTGCGCCCTATTCCACCTATTTAGGAGTTACATCAGTCAGTTCCATGATTAGTGGATCAGTCCCTTGATTTGATGACTGATTTCTTAGTTAGATGACTGAAGCACTTAGATAGACACCTACAGAGACTAGTTCAGTTCTACTGACTATTGACAGCTCCTCATGCACCCACATTGGAGTCTCCTTTCCTATATTTGTGCCACATGCACCAATTAGACACAGTTAGACTCATTTGACTAATATTTGACTATTTGTGACTACTACCACTGATTGGATGATGTCTCCAATGTCATCCAAGCCACACATTGAGGAGAATTTGAATGACCTTAGGAGTATTCGAATTCATTTGATTGTATTCAATTATTATTCTACTTTCACAGTGCCAGCTTACAGCTGATGTATGATTACAACAGTTTTTGTCATTTCTTGTGTTAATGAGTGATTATTGATTCAATTCTTCTTCTTCTTCTCTCTTCAATTCTTGAGAGAGATTAATGAGATTTACTCTAGCTATGTGATCTATCCTGTAAAATATCATAGACTCTCTACTAGATTACAACCTACCGTTAGGAAGAAGTTGGAATTATGCCATGATGGACTTGGTATCTTTGATTTTTTGAGTGATCAAATTTCTCCATGAAGGAAAAATTGCCGCCATCGATCAAATGTCATTCTGCAAAAATGAGTCCACTTAGAACAATCGGACAAATGCCCCCCTAGTAGGTCACTCTATGAGAAACTGTGAAATTGTTGGAGTGGGGATGTATCCTACATTGATGTGCACTTTTAATTTTACCCCACCCAACTTGAATGACAATGTGGCCCCTATACACACCATCTCTTCAATTGTCATTAAATCCATGGTGAAATTTTCTCATTTTAGGGCTTCTTATTATGAGGATCTATGGATAGTGCCAATACCTACTAAGGGAACTGGGTGTAGAAGGGAATTACCAACTTTGTATGTAGCCGAGGCAGCTTACCAAGCTATTATATCTCAAAATTCATACCACGATCATCACTTTTCCCAGGTAGAGGAAGATGATCAATACTATATTCCTATTTAGGCCATCAACTCCTTACCTTGACATGACCCCTTGGATACAATCATGCTTTTTGATGAAGCTATCGTTGAAGCCATGTCATTGGGGTAAATACATTAGAAATAAATGCACCAATGTGCATTATTATTACTTTCCAAGAATGATGTGAGGATTTATGAAAACAATACTAGGAGACCAGGTCCCATGGATTGGTATGGGATCCCTATGGCCACATCTCAAGTATATATAGAGGGGAATAAGGCCAACATTTAAAAAACCAATCCCATTAATATTTATAGGACTACATGGGTTGTTGAGAATGTCTTTATCGGCGCAGACTAGTCACCATAGGAAATTGAGATCTACACTGTGTTTTTCAAAGAATATAGAGATATTTTCTCCTGGTCTTATGAACAAATTCCAAGAATCGAACCAGTCATTTTCGAACATGAGATAAAGGCATATCCAAATGTTAAAATTGCCCGGAAGAATATATGATCAATAAACCCAAGAAAGGATGTTGTTGTTAAGGCGGAAGTAGATAAACTTGTATTTGCTAACTTCATCTATCCTTTCCCTTTAACCAAGCGGGTGTCCAATCTAGTACCCGTAGATAAGAAAAAATTAATATTAGACTGTGTACATACTTCCGTTTAGCCTGCCCCAAGGATAACTATCCTACTCCATTCATCAACCAAATTATCGATGAATGTGATGGTAATGAAATATTTTCATTTATGGATGACTTTTCAGGGTATAATCAGATTTAAATCCGACTGGAGGACTAACACAATATTGATTTCATTTCCCCTGAGTGATATTTACTTATAGGAAGATTCCATTTGGCCTAAAGAATGTTGGGGCTACATTCCAATGTTCCACGTCATATGCTTTTCATGAAATTAAGAATATTGTCAAGGCCTATCTAGATGACATAATGGCTAAATCTAGAAAGAGGGTGGATTACCCCAAACACCTAAGGGTTGTCTTTTATAGGTGTCATTTTTATAGGATTTAGTTGAATCCTCACAAGTGGATATTTTGTGTCATTTCAGGCAAGTTACTTGGTCTCATCATTTCGAAAGATGGAATTCTAGTAGACCCATTTAAGTTAGAGGCAATAGTTCAGTTGCATCCCCTGCGTAATTTGCATCAATTTCAAAGCCTCCAAGGGAAATCCAATTTCTTACGTCGATTCATGCCAATTATGTCGATATCATGTAAGGATTCATGCACTTAATTAGGAAAGGGTCCCATTCATTTGGGATGAAAATGATCAGTGATCATTTGATACATTAAAAAAGGCTTTAATGTTTACCCCACTGTTGAGTCCCCTGAACTATAGCAAGGATTTTCTTTTGTATCTGGAGGCATCTGAATTGACCATTGCAATGGTCCTAGTTAAAGAATATGATTTCCACCATGAATATTTCATTTATTACCTGAGTAAGAACTTGGAAAGACAAGAGATGAGGTACTCTCATGTTGAATAATTGGCGCTAGCAAGCGTTCAAACGATGCAAAGACTTCAACACTACATTATCCTTAAACGAACAACTATGATTGCAGATGTAAATCCTTTCAACGTATATTATCTAGATGAATTGTTGGGGGAGATAGTAATAAGTGGATTGTAATTATTCAAGAATTTTATCTAGGGTTTGCATCAGCTAAGCCAAAAAAATCCTTGGCATTTTCTGAGTTGATGTCAGAGCTTCCCTAAGATGGTGAAGAGATGGTAGAAAGTGAATAATTTCCTGATGAACAAATTTTCCTCATTAGCTTAGATGGATCCTTGTATGGGAGAATTTTAGTTTACCTACAAACCCAGAGGATTCCAACTCAATCTTCTCGTGAAGAGAGACAAAAAATCCATCACCAAGTGAATCATTATGTTATCATTGGTGATACCTTGTATCGTCAAGCAATTGATACTATTATGAGGCAATGTCTAACTCATGAGGAGGTAGAGAAAGTGTTGGATCATTGCCATGGTGTATCCTATGGTGGTTATTTATCAAGGATTTCTACAACCCAAAAAGTATTATGTGTGTGTTATTTCTAGCCTTCAATCTTCAAATACTATATTGAAGCAGTCAAGAAGTGTCACCCTTGTCATAATTTTACCAGAAAAATGTGTACGCACCTTCTGTCTCTCTATCATGTGATCACCATCGATCCATTTACAAATGGGGGATAGATTATACAATGTGATTTCAACATCAACAAAGGGTCATGAGAACATTATTTTGGTTGTATAATACTTCACTAAGTGGGCCGAAGCCATGCCTATATTCACTTGTGGTAGTGAAACTACATCACACTTCGTTTTCAACCAAATCATAGCCCGATTTGGTATACCCATGGAAACTGTTACAGATGATGGCAGTCACTACCAAAACAAAATGATGACAGAACTAGCTCAGAATTTTGGTTTCAAGCAATATTTCTCATCACCATACTATCCACATGCAAATGGTCAAGTAGAGGCAGTCAATAAGTCCTTGAAAACCATGTTACAGAGGACGATGAGTTGAAATAAAAAAAACTGTAATATCATGTTGTATCCTGCACTCTGGGCATATCAAAATTTGGTCAAGATTGCTACAGGGTTCAGCCCTAATTTTCATCTTATACAAGTAATCAAGGTTGTGCTACCTATCGAGTGTGAGATCCCATCATAGAATCTAGCCATTGGGATTCTACCAGACACTACATAGTTAGAATAATTCCTAGTGTACTTGGAAAAATTAGATGAGCACATAAGGGATGATGATACTGCTAACGAAACACACAAGAAGCATGTCAAATCTTGGTACAACAAATATGTCCATCCCCATTTCTTCTCTGAAGGAGACATGGTGCTAGTTTATGGATAGGATCATGACGAACTTGGGTCTAAAAAACTCAAATCAATGTGGCTTGGTCCTTACATAGTGAGGCAAGTCTTGAACAAAGGATCCTATGAATTGGAAGACTTCAAGGGAAACATCCTAATTCCTATAAATGGGCTCTACCTAAATAGTTCTATGCCTAGACATTTTTTGGGAAAAATCTATTTGGAATTGTTGTATTATAAGTAGCCTAGGTTGCTTTTATTTTATGTTTTTTTATTAGTATAGTTTGTTGCTCATCGTGCTTTATGCTCAATTGATAGATGTCTTTAGACACACCTATGTTTGTGGGGTATGCAGATGAGGCTTGCTGTCACACTTAGAACATCACTTCCGCGGCTTGGGTAATCTATGCTCCCACATGCTATATTGTAAGCTCAGGAGGAGTGTCTCTTGGTCTGACCACCAATAACATTGTTGATTATAGTGCCATGATTGAGGTATTGATGGAAGCAATCTCAATCAGAATGTAGTATTTTCCTATCCATCTAGACTCTCATTTGGTAGTGTCACAGCTAATGGTACATATTGTGTTCATAATTCTATATTGATATGAAAATTTATGAGGGTGCACCTTCTTGAACATCATTTTGAATTATTACTTATATTCATGTGCCAAGGAGGCTTGATATTGTGTCTAATACATTAGCAAATTATTTCTTATATTGGCATTTTTCATGTAACTAAATCAAGCACATTGTATAAAGCAAAGAGAATATACAAAATGTAAATACGGTCGATAATTTTAATTTCATTAATATAAAAGTGTCTCCATGAAGTACAAAATGTGTAAGATCATAATACAAAATTGGGGCTCCCTAGCTCTCAATGATGTATATACATGGAAAAAGTACAAAATATCCATAATAGGTCACAAGTACAAAAATTCTATCTAAAGGAGATCAATATTGAGCTACATCTGCATCTCGGTAACATAGTACATAGGTAGCCACCTGCCATAACAAGTGAATCCACCTAGCAAGCACCCCCACCACCTAGAGCTACATAGCCCTAGGAAGGTGCTCTATGCAGGTAACAAGGATACCATGAGTAAGACCTCTAAGGTTCTCCTCCACAAAATCCAAAGTATCCTCTACTCTCTCCTCTAATCAAGGTTCTTTTTTATGAATATAAGGCTTCCCTACTGGGCGCTCGGGTCCTATATATGCATCATTGTTAAATTTTATCTATATTCTTGCACATCAAAAACATTTTCCTCTTCATTTTCAAAGTATTTAAAAAATACAAAAAAGTGAAATATTCTAAAAAATTTAATCACCAATATAACCCCACTATGAGCCCAGAGGAAGATCTAAGTTTGGATCTCCATGGAAATCCCATCCTGCATATGGGAATTCCTCAATTTCTAGAAGTTGCTTACCCTGCCACTCAAGGAATTCATCATCAAAATATGTAACAACATACCCTCCTCCTAACTAGTACGTGAGGTATCACCTAGCCATCTAGGGCTACCTGGGGTCAAGTGGTGGCAGCAATACTCGGGAGGACATGGATGGAACTCTCTCCATGAAGAAATATACAAGGATTCTACCATAACCAAATTCCTTATGCTTCTCTGTTTTTCACTTGGTCAATTGACTCTTCATATTGTTCAGTAGATTGGTGCACTAATTAAACATAGTGGATCTCAAACATCCCACCCCATATCACATATTTTCTCGATATTCCTGATGAAAAGCTATGGAACTTGCCACCCGAGTGAATAGAATCAAGATGACTTTCAAAGGAAGATTGGATATACTAGAAATGGGTATTTGGGAGCTCATTTTCTGGGTCCCTTCTATGCAAAAAGTATTGATATACTCTTATATAGCAAGTATATTATCTCCTCTTCATGTATCTTTATGTTGTATCGATTCTCCTCTTCAAGACAATCCAGTGAGGATGCAAATATCATCCACAGTTATTTCTAGTACCTCCCCTTTTATCATGAAAGAACATTGGTTAGGGTCCCAGTACCAAATGAGCACTTGCAACATGTTCTTTTAAGCCCTCATATAGGGAACTCAAAAAAAATTGAGAAAACCAAACCAATGTAGAGCATTTAGGGCCAATGGATCTCCAAGAGCCTCTCTATCCAAGCTTGCATGCTCTGGTTCACACCAAATCAATGTCATCATGTGGTAAAAAACAAAACTTGTGTCAAAATGAAACTTTTGGTATCTATTGGCTTTCCCCGCACACTTCTTATACCACACAGTTGCATGTAATCATGCTCTCTGAACTAGATGGGTGTGAGTTTCAATCCCACTCATGACCCATGGAAGAGAGAAGGGAATGGGTGTTGATGCATATGTAACTTCGGAATGTATTTCACCTATGTATATTGTACTCCTATAGAGATGTTATTATTCCTCTATACAGAAGTGTCGCAAGTGTCATAACTTGCAACTGATGGGTTATTAGACCACCAAGTGCAGGGTCGGACCTGATTAGTATTACCATGGGTTATTAGACTGATTTAGACAAGTCGGCCCTACTACTTTATTAGGCAGGTCAAGTCATGTATAAATAGAGTGCGGGAGGCACTCTATTTGATCATCTCATTATTCACTTCTACACTACTTAGAAAGTGGCGCACTAGTGGAGGAGGAGGTTCAGCTGCTAGGAGGACTATCTCTGTGTACTTGGGTTGTATCATTGCTCTTTCTATCTCTGAGGAAGTTGTGGGGTTTTTCACCTTTATGGTTTTCCCCAGTGAAACTCTGTGTGTCTATTGTCTCATGTGATTGCTTGGTGTGATTGGTATGCATTGTTATACTTGATATGTTGTACATGTTATTCTCTTAGTAAAGATCCTAGAGTATGTTGAATTAATGCTCAAAAATTAACATGGCATCAGAGCTAACCTGAGAAGAAGACACTATGCAGTTGCGGAAACTAGGGTTTCTTGTTTATTGGGTTTCTCTCCACATATATTGAAAGGTAGTAGGGTATTTTGAATCTCCTAAGCAAGGCACATCTTTCTGTCCAATCAGAATTCAATTCTGGGCACTTTCATTTTTTGTCCTAAAAATTAGGTTTTCCACAAAAATAGGAATTTCTGAAATCTGAGGACATAGATGGAAGCTCCTTGAAAAAATCGAATTTTAGAGCTTTGGATCGAACTTTTTGGTTGTGTGAAGCTCCGGGAAACTCAAACCCTAATTTAGGGTCCTCCCTAGTGAATCCGAGAAGACTAAAAGGCATTTCTGAAGGGTGAAACTTTGCATATTTCAAATTCTAAATATACCAGGTTGATCAGCTCATCAAGGCGCATCTTTCTATCCTTTCAGGAAGTTGAAATTCACATTTTGAATTTTAGGGTTTCTCTGACAAACCCTAATCCAGCACCAGATCCGGATTTCTGCAAATCAAGTGGTAAGACCTAAATCTTTTATATTTCCATTTGAAGTACTCTTTAAGATGTCTCACCACACCAAGCTTGATGATAAGCTTGAAGGGGCTGATAACTTCCGAGCATGGAAATATAGGATTGGGTTAATCCTGGAAGAAAATGAATTGGACACCTACATAAGTTCTGAGGTCCCTGTCCTAGAGGAAGAAGAGGCTAAGGCATTACACAAGAAGAACTTGGTTAAGGCAAAGAGGATCATTGCTAATTCTATCAAAGACCATCTCATACCACATGTGTCATCTCTGAAGACACCCAAGGAGATGTTTGATTCCCTGACCAAGCTCTTTGAAGGAAAGAACATCAATCGGAAGATGACTATGCAGAACCAATTGAAAGGGGTAAAGCTTCATAATGGAGAGACCATTCAATATTATTTCTCTAAGGTCTCTCAGATCAAGGAACAACTTGAAGCTGTGGATGAAGTGGTGGATAATGGTGAAGTTGTCATGACCACTTTGAATGGCCTACCTAGGTCATGGGATTCCTTCATTCAAGGAATATGTGCAAGAAGGAAGTTGATCTCCTTCAGTAGACTGTGGGAGGAATGTTCACAAGAAGAGGCTAGGCTTGTGGCCTGAGAAGAAAATATGGGGAATGAAGATAGATCTCTCACAGCACATACCAAGAAAGGTAAGTTCAAGAAGGAGTCATCTCATAACAGAAGACCTTCACACCACCATCATAAGAAAGATCTCAGATGCTTCACTTGTAATGAGAAGGGACACTTTGTTGCAGATTGTCCCAAGAAGAAGAAAGACAACAACAAAAACGTCAACAAGAAGAACAAGAACAACAAGAAGAGATATCATGCTCATGTTGCTGAGGATGATGAACCTCCCAAGAATAAGGCTAGAGCAGAAAGTGATGATTCATCAAGTGAAGATGAATATGTTCTAATATCTGCTTTCACAGGTACTATCTCTCATGGATGTAATGACTGGCTTATTGATAGTGGGGCTTCCAAACACATGACTGGGTTTAAAGAATATTTTGTAAATCTATCTGAACATGAGTCACCCCATAAAGTAAAACTTGGGGATGACTATCAATATCCCATCAAGGGAAGTGGTGAAGCCTCCTACAACCTAGAATCTAGAAAGTCTTTGAAGATGAAAGATGTACTATATGTAACTGGGCTCAAGAAGAACCTACTCTCCATATATGCATTGGATTCAAAATGAATGAGGGTTGCATTTGTAGATGGCCAAGTCCTAATGTGGCCAAAGGGTAAAACTATAGATGATGCAGTAGTGATTGGAGAGAAAGAGGGAGGATAGTACAAATTGAAGGGACAACCTGAACATGCCATGGTACATGAATCCATGGATCCAAGTGAACTTTGGCATAGAAGGCTTGCACATATGCACTATAGGGCACTACCAATTGTAAGCAAAGTTGTAGAGGGTCTTCCTAAAATCAAGACAAAGCATGAAGGTGTTTGCAAAGGATGTGCAAAAGGAAAGAACATTAAGAAGGCATTTCCAAGCAGTGAAAGCAAAGCAAAAGGAATCTTGGAGATTATCCACTCTGATGTATGTGGACCGATGTCATCTAGTTCTCTGAGTGGGTATGTATACTATGTCTCTTTCATTGATGACTTCTCTAGGAGGACTTGGGTTTATTTCTTGAAGAATAAGGATGGAGTGTTTGATAAGTTCAAGGAATTCAAAACCTTGATGGAAAATCAAACTGATAAGAAGATCAAGACATTCAAATCCGACAATGGCGGAGAATTCACTTTTGGTGATTTCAAGAAGCTATGTAGTGATTCAGGGATTAAGAGGGAGTTGACTGCTCCCTATAATCCACAACAGAATGGGGTTGCAGAAAGAAATAATAGAACAATCATGGAAGCAGCAAGGGAAATGCTACATGACCAGGATCTGCTTATGCATCCATGGGCAGAAGCAGCTAGGACAGTTGTATATGGGCAGAATAGAACACCTCACAAGATATTGGACAACAAGACACCATAAGAGGTATTCTCTGGTAAGAAACCTGAATTCAGCCATCTCAGAATATTTGGTTGTCCAGTATACACTCATGTTCCAAAGGAAAAGAGGACAAAGCTAGATCCTTCAGGAAAGAAGGGCATCTTTGTGGGGTACAGTGAAAGCTCAAAGGCTTACAGAATATACTTTCTAGGGTTCAAGAAGATTGATGTCAGCAGGGATGTAACATTTGATGAGGACTTAGCATACATCAAATCAAAGAAAGCACCTATTGAAGATCATGAAGAACCAAAGGAAAACAGATTCCAAGACACCATCATGACTGAATCAATTCCAGAAGCAGATCGTGAAGTTGAACATCCACAAGAACCTGTAGATCCACCTCGTGAGAAGAACTCTCACAAGAGGAAACCTGCATGGGCTAGAGAGCTCATTCAAGATGCAGAAAGATATGGCATTCCAAAAGAGGAACACAGAGAAAGGAAGAGGATTAGATCACATACCAATTATGTTTCCCTACTCTGTGATATTATGAACAAAGAACCTTCCAATTACAAAGAAGCAACAGAAAAGAAAGAATGGAAGGATGCCATGGTCGAGGAATACTAATCAATCATGAAGAATGATGTTTTGAATGTAGTCCCAAGACCTGATGGGAAGTCTGTTGTGACGTCCAAATGGATCTACAAGATCAAGCATGTTGCAGATGGCAGCATATAAAATTACAAAGCGAGATTTGTAGCTCATGGCTTCTCCCAAAAAGAGGGGATAGACTATGAAGAGACTTTTGCTCCTGTAGCCAAGTACACTTCCATCAAATCAATACTTGCCGTGGCTGCAGTGATGAAATGGAAGATACACCAGATGGATGTCAAGACAGCTTTCTTGAATGGTGTAGTCGAAGAGGAAGTGTATGTGGAGCAGCCACTTGGTTTTGAGACACATGACAGGGATTCAAATGTGTGCAGGATGAAGAAAGCCTTGTATGGCTTGAAGAAAGCTCCTAGGACTTGGTATGGTAGGATAGACAGCTTTCTATCCAGTTTGGGCTTTAATAAGAGTAAAGCAGATTCCAACCTTTACTACAAGGTTGAGGAGGGAAATCCTGTGATACTACTTCTGTATGTGGATGACCTGTTTGTTATAGGTGAGGATGGATTGATTTCCGATACTAAGAGGAAGTTTGTTGCCGAGTTCGAGATGAAGGACTTGGGGATGATGCACTATTTTCTAGGCATGGAGGTGTGGCAGAGTGCATATGGGATCTTCCTTGGACAAGGGAAGCATGCAGTAGAGATCCTAAAGAGGTTCGGGATGATGGACTGCAAGGCCATGGCCACACCTATGGCATCGAACCTGAAGCTTCTGTGTGATGCTTCATCTGAACCGGTTGATGTCACGGTGTATCTTCAGATGATTGGGTCCTTGATGTACCTGACGAACACGAGACCAGATATTTGATTTGTGGTGAGCACATTGAGCCATTTCCTGACGGATCCTAGAGGTGTTCACCTGGTTGTTGTAAAGCATATTTTGAGGTACCTGAAGGGTAAAATTGATTATGGGCTCAAGTATGATGTGAATCAAAAGTTTAACCTGCAGGGTTATGTTGATCCGTATTGGGAAAGCAGTGCTGCAGATAGGAAGAGCACTTCTGGGTGCTGCTTCAGTATGGGATCAGGTGTGATCTCATGGTTTAGCAGGAAGCAGTCCTACGTAGCACTGAGTATAGCTGAGGTAGAGTATGTTGCAGCTGGTTCGGCTAATTGTGAGGCAGTATGGCTCCGAAAGCTACTGTCTGATTTATTTGATATCCCGTTGGATGCTACTTGTATCTTTTGTGACAACCAAAGTTGTGTGAAGCTGTCTGAGAACCCAGTGTTCCATGACAGGTCGAAGCACATTAAGATCAAATATCACTATATCATGGATATGGTGCAGAGAGGAGCAATGAATCTCCTATATGTTGCCACGGATGAGCAGGTTGTAGATGTGTTGATGAAACCACTAGCCAGAGTGAAGTTTGAGTGTTTCAGAGAGAGGCTTTGTATTCTTCAAATTGACGACACTTCGAGGAAGAAGTGATGGACACATTTGTACGAGCCATTCCAAGCATGGTGAGAGGAGGATCCTTGCCATGGCTGTGGATGTAAGCGCTGGATGATGAGCATCAAGACGATGCTCCAGTTACTGCTCTATATACGCATCATGTTGGATGCTGGATATGATCAGTTGGATCATGTATATGTATATGCATCATGTTGGATGCTGGATATGATCAGTTGGATCATGTATATGTATATGCATCATGTTGGATGCTAGATATGATCAGTTGGATCATGTATATGTATGTGCATCATGTTGGATGTTGGTTATGATCAGTTGGATAATATGGATATGTATCAGGTGGATACACTGTATGATCAAGTAGATCATGTGTGATGATATGTATCAGGTAGATACATTGTATGATCAGGTAGATCATGTATGATGATATGCATCAGGTGGATGCACTGTATGATCAGGATGATCATGGATGATGAGCTTCAGGATGTTGCTCCAGATGATATGTATCAAGATGATTCTATGATGATCAGGATGATCATGTGATGATGTACATCAGGATGATGTATGGTGAGTATCAGGCTAATACTCTGTGGCCGTGTACAGGTTGTGCAGATGAGCATATAAGTAGACCTGGGAGATTCGATAGGTTGGGCTGTGTTCCCGTAATCAGTCCTGGGATTCTCTTTCGAGGCATTGCTCTGGGAGGACATATAAGTAGACCTGGGAGATCCGATAGGTTGGGTTGTGTGCCCGTAATCAGTCCTGGGATGCTCTTTCGAGGCATTTTCCTATGGCATATAAGTAGACCTGGGAGATCCGATAGGTTGGGTTGTGTGCCCGTAATAAGTCCTGGGATTCTCTTTCGAGGCATTGCCATGACCACATGTAAGTAGACCTGGGAGATCCGATAGGTTGGGCTATATGCCCGTAATAAGTCCTGGGATGCTCTTTCGAGGCATTGTGGTGACCACATGTAAGTAGACCTGGGAGATCCGATATGTTGGGCTGTGTGCCCGTAATAAGTCCTGGGATGCTCTTTCGAGGCATTGTGATGGGAGTCCAATGTAATACATCCTAGAGATCCGGACAGGTTGTGCTAGTCATGTAAAAGGCCTCGGATGCTCTTTAAAGTTCTTGCTAGTCAAGACACTCTTTTAAGGTTTTGTGACAGTCACATGTAAGTGGACCTGGGAGATCTTTTCGGTCATGCTTCATCACATAAATGGTCCTAGGATACTCATTTGAGGTATTGTGACGCACGTAATAAGTCCTAAGGATTCCACAGTATGGCCAGTGATGATGAAGACCTGCAGGTGGTGGGCCTACATCCAATATGAAAAAGGACTGGCTCTGTAGAACTTCCTATGATGAGTAGATTGGAGATTGATTGAGATAGCAGCAGCAGTGACGATGACGATGATCCAGAGAAGAATAGTGCTAGTAGATCTATGTCGAGAAATACCTTCCTAGTTAAGAGGGAGTGTTGATGTATATGTAACTTCGGAATGTATTTCACCTATGTATATTGTACTCCTATAGAGATGTTATTATTCCTCTATACGGAAGTGTCGTCATTTGTATTGACAAGTGTCCCAAGTGTCATAACTTGCAAGTGATGGGTTATTAGACCACCAAGTGTGGGGTCGGCCCTGATTAGTATTACCATGGGTTATTAGACTGAGTTAGACAAGTCGACCTTGCTAGTTTATTAGGCAGGTCAGGTCATGTATAAATAGAGTGCGGTAGGAACTCTATTTGATAATCTCATTATTCACTTCTACACTACTCGAAAAGTGGCGCACTAGTGGAGGAGGAGGTTCAGCTGCTAGAGGACAATCTTTGTGTACTTGGGTTGTATCATTTCTCTTTCTATCTCTAAGGAAGTTGTGGGGTTTTTCACCTTTATGGTTTTCCCCAGTGAAACTCTGTGTGTCTATTGTCTCATGTGATTGCTTGGTGTGATTGATATGCATTGTTATACTTGATATGCTGTACATGTTATTCTCTCAGTAAAGATCCTAGAGTATGTTGAATTAATGCTCAAAAATTAACAATGGGCATACTTTCTAAATTAAAATGGACTTAAAAATTGAAATTTTGAGCACAAAACATAAAACAAAAACATGAAAATGAAATAGGAGGGCATAGGAGAATACCTGGAGAAGACGGAAGAAGTAACCATGTCCCTAGGAGTGCATAATCCATGCTTGAAAATTCTAAGGAAAACTAACTCTAAAAGACGTAAAACAAGGTAAAATGAACAATATTACTATTTTGAATTGGTAAATATGTTTCAAGCCAAAAATGTTATCCACTTTCTATAGTTTTTTCCTACTTTTAAATTGAATTTTGACTAATACTAATGGTATCTCTCTGAGTTAATGAAATTTTTGACAGGTAATTAGTGACTAAGATCATTTGGTATCCAACGATGGTACATCTAACATGTGCGTGAACTAAACTAACATATAAGGTAGGATTCACTTCCATCATGCATACTTTATATTATTCTTAACTGTCATTATCACACCTCAGGAAGGGAGAGTTGAGACATTATCCCTTCTATGTATGAAAGGTCGTTACTTCCATGTTAGAGCTAACCAATACATGGGTACCCTAGTTTATAACCTTTGATGTATTTTAGTTTCCACGACGAAGTGTTTTTTAGGATCGAGAATCTCTTATTAGTACCTCCATGTATTTGATTTGAAGTCTCATGATTCCCTTTCAATATTATTCTAGCCACTACCTAAGAGGGACTCTAAAAATTTTGCATGGTTGTGTTGCTACACTTGCATACTAATTCGTGCGCTTTCAAGCCTAATGTCCATTCCAATTTTCCATCAACCGCTTACCATTCATGCATTCTCCTAAGCCACTTGATTTTTCTATTATTGTAGTCACATATTACTACCCTTACCATAGAATAAATGCTACAAGAGCATCCACATCCTACACATCCCTTTTTTCACATTTTATTTTTTGCATAGGTATGTTTTGTGTGCTTGGAACGTAGTTGCACACCATGCAATGCTTGTCTTCTTTGTTGTACTCTAGAATTCTTTTACTATTTTCCAGGATTTATAATATGAAAAAGACACCAAAAAACAATTATTATAAAAAGAGAGAGGGGGGGAAGATCCCAAATGTATTTTGATACCGACATCATGTCATGTCATCCTTGAAAAAAGCACCAATCTGAAGTCTTCTCAACAAGTTGGATTCTAGTTTTGGACTTAGGATTTAAACCATGATCTCAGAATTGCCACTCCTTTGATCGGTTACTCTTCCAATCATACGGATAATCTGTTAATGTCTCCTACATTATATATTTATATCATTGGTTCCTTTGTGTCAAAAGCTACCCAAGTCATTATTTTGTCAAGGATAGTATCCTAGCTTGTTTCGGCCATTATGCAGTTGCATTGACCTCATATGTCAACCATTCCCTTATGTCAATTCATTCTCAACATGTATCATTAAAAACCAATGTTTGTACTCATGCTAGTATGGAAGGTCCCCATTGACTTCTCGCTAGAACATCATGTCTCATTGACGATGACTCATTTTCTCTAAGATATTGACCTAGAGTAATAACACCCTAGCCCTATTTACATCATTGGTAGGTAACCTTGCACTCAACAGATGACAAATCATCATTGGTCGTTGATTAAGTGGTTTCCCATAATGTTTGACGTCAAAACATCTATTCACATTTTGGGATTAGTGATGTACCTTGGATTCCATTTTCATCATTAGTGGAAGTGATCGCCCTTGTCAATATCTGTCATTATTGGTTTTTTATTAGGGGGTCTCTTTCATGTGCTATTCACATTTGGTGCATGAGAGAAATGTACTCGGTGGTTTGTTCTACAAAACTTTGTCCCAGACCATTTTCCAAGTCAAATCGGTCCCTGATATTTCCTCATGTTGGCTGATGGAGGATGCCCTAATTCCTCCCTTCCAATCGATATATTCACAAGGAATTCAATATATCATGCTTTCAGAATGATATCTAGAGTCTCGGTAGTACCTTGGGGCTTGGAGTCATTAGTGGAAAGTTCCCTTGCTATTGGGAATTGGGAATACATTAATGTCTTCTGCTTGATGGATTCTACAAATGTTCAACTCCAAGACATATATTCACACTTGCTAGAATGTACTAGGGACCTTAGTGCCCATTATCATCATACATGGGTTGCCTCAGGCTTGTTAATTTTATACTTAAATGAATGATAATCAAATGGTGTACTCCATGTTTGACCCCAAATCATCTATTCATATGGGCAGGACTTGTACCTTTCGGTAGTTTGGATGGAATACCTTGGGCCAACAGTAACACTCTCACATGTTGTTATTTCCCAAGTTGCGCAAGACTGTGCCATACATCATATTACATTGGTACCATTGGTACCATCAAGATAACCAATATCATTCACCTCACCTACAATTTGTTCTCTTGATATATGTTGAGACATAGATCCACTATGTATCATCTTCATGGCTATGATCTCTTGATTGTATTGGATCCATTGTGTATCATCAGCATGGCCATGATCCACCCTTATATATCACATAGGTCCACTAGGTACTCTTTTCATGACCAGGTTCATTACATCCTCTATATGTCATGGATCCATAATGTATAGAAATTGACGGCCATGTTCTATCACACTTTGAGCATGGGTATGCCCATCTTAGGGAAATGTATGTCTGACACCTTTGTCTATATTTTAGGTACCTCTTCAGGACCAAGGGTCGGAAACCTTGTCCTTGGTAGCACCTCACTCCATCCAATGGATATTATAATGTATTTCATGCATAAGTTCCCTCACATATTAGGGGGCATCTGTTATATCCAAAATCGACACTTCTTTATCTGTGATGACAATTCAAAAGATGACACCTAAGTGTCACTGATCATTCACAAAAAAGGACTAATAAAGATGGAAGAGCCTGTGATTTGACTCCTTAGTCTCCCTCATCCAAAAAATGAGATCCCAAGTCATTTTCCCTTCAAAAAGTCAAAGTTGCAACCTCAAATGAGCCACAAATGCCTCTTTCACTATCAAGGTATGTGCCACGCAAATTTCTTTTGAGTAACACACATGGGCCTCAAAAAATCATCAAAAAAATAATAAAAATTGAAACGAGGAAGATTAAGGTAGTTGTGTTAGTTTGGGGCTCAGTGTTAGTTTGGGACTTGGTTTTAAATATCTCAATTATATGGTAACCATTTCAAAATATCTCCATCACTCATAAAAAGAAATGAGATGGACCACTAAAGGGAGACACCCCATCCATATTGTCATGTTGGAGAAATTTCATTGCAAATTTGATTCATCCATTCCCTTCATCCTCATTGACCCTTGTCTATGCGCATACATTCCATAAGTGTTGGAGTCACTCATCTTGTGTGACCTCTACCTCAAGCACATTTGGAATCCTATTTTGTTAGAAGTTGGATTGTGAAAAAAACAAAGAGTAGAAGAACTTAATCTTAGGTCTCAAAAGGCGTCGAGCAGTGAAAAGGTAACTCATGTGTATTCTATCTAATTGCACTAATATAGATTTGGCATATTTCCCTCCCCCGAAAAGAAGTGATATTGATTGCTGTTTCTTTACAAAGTAATTTGTGATTAATATTAGTTTAGTTGATCACTTTTATGTACATGTTCTTTTTTATTTCGATCTATACTTATAACCAATTAATTTTGAGGAAAGGTGATTGCCATTTTGCAGGTTGAATAAAGTCACGCAGGAGCGGTTTAGAAGGGAATAAGAAGAGCAACAAGGACCAAACTTCACAAATAAGGTGCCTTGCCTCTCTCTATCCTTCTCTCTCATATTTTTTCATGCATGTATGCATTAAAAGTGTAATAGAGTTAACCCTAGATGAGTCCTATCATCCTATTAAACCAATATATGAGTCAATCTTCATTCAATTCAGTATGTTGGTGACCTCACCCTAGTCATAGGATCAATTTCCATACAACACATACTCCATTAAGCTCGTATCAGTGAGTACTTTCATGATCTTAGAAAACCACTAATTGCGAATTTCAAGAATTTGGACATGAATCAACAAACCATCATCTTTGGAAAATGTTAGCCCTCATCCCTATGAAATTACACCTAAAATTTCATTTTCAACAAATCTCGTATGCTCATGTTTTGGCCAAAATAAAATTTTGGCTCAATACTTTTTTTATAACAAATTTTCTTCTGCTAACATGGCATGACATGTATCCACCTGGATCTTATGTGTCAAGCCACTACAACAAATCCCTGTGATTATCTTCCTTTTTAGCTCCCTTTTTTGTTTCCACCAACTATTTTAATGTATTTTTATCCATATTTTTTAAAAACTCAACGCTATTTATCAGGATGGCGCCACTTTTGGCATTTTTTGAGCCAATCAAAACACGTAGGCTGTTGGGCATGGCCCAAGTTAAGCCAATTTTGGACAAATTAGTTTTGGAGCTACAAAGTTACAGCGTGGCGCAGCGTCGGAAAAGTAAGAGTTACAGCGCTGTGAAGATCCAACTCTGCGAAGGTCCAGTGCTCCAAAGTGCTAGCTCCGCAAAGATCTAGCATGGCAGAATTTTGGACGGAAAACAACATAAGTTCTGGTAAGATCGGTCGGCGATCTATTTTGGGGAAGATACTCCGATATTCCTAGGAGGCGGGTAAGAAATGGCGAATAAGGAAAGCGACCGATCACACGAGCAAAGGAAACACTATGTGAACCAGGTGCACAAAACCGTTAGAGAAGGAATGGCGGGATGAAAGCAACCCATCGGCATGTGCTCTACATAAAGGTTGAAAGCGACGTGACATGCGTAGTTAGACGATGCCAGAAGCCAGAGATAGTGCAGAGGGATGGCCATGACGATGAAGTCGCTATCATAGCCTAACAGATTTGGTTAGCGGGGTAACCGCACCATTTTGGGTACCTTAGGGTTTGCTTTGGCCCATATGCATTGTAACAGACATGACCTGTGGGAACAATCTATATAAAGGGAAAATTTTGTAGGGGAAAGGGTTGATTTTTGGGTTAATCTTCGTTTTGGTGATTATTGAATATTGATCTCTATTAAGAGACTATTGTAAAGAGGCTTTGCAGCTGTGTGCACAGAGACCCATTGAAGAGAGAAGAGAGTCTGTAGCTAAGTGCACAGACTGGAACTGTTGAACCCTTCCCATTTATAATAAACAATAGTTCTTGTGGACGTAGCTCTGATCCTGGGGGTGAACCACATTAAATCATTGTGTTATGTGATTGAATGTATATTTGATTTTGTTGAATGGTCAAGTTCTTGCTTATGAGTAAATGTATCTTCGCTTTTGTGTGTATTCTCCATAAGAATGAACGATGGGACTAATATGTTAATTGTTGAACATGTATGCATAAATGTTGAATGTGCAAGTATTTCTAAGTAAGATGAATGCATGAGTATTGGATAGCCACTAAATCAGCATAGTTTGTATAAGTATAATTCCCTCGAAGCGCAGCACCAGAGGTGCGCAGTTGCATCGTAGCTCATCGCATCGCATAAGTCACAAGGTATATAGTCTAATATGCTTGTTGAATGCCTAATATTACTAAGTGAAGTCTGTTGAATTTGTATGATGGTTAAAGAGGTAGCGCAATATTCAGTTGCGTCGTCCTACCGTCAAGTGGTTGTTCCAAGCCGCGCAGTCCTTGTGTGTGCTATCGTATAAGTAACACCCACGAAGTAGGTGAACTTCACGCAGTCTCCCATTATGTCAAACCGGGTTGTGGAAACCTAATTCCGCAACCTCCCCATAACTTCTCCTTGGGTGAGACCTCAGTCTACTCGTAGACTATTGTCGAAAGGGACGGTGAAAAGGGGGTTTTGTTGGTTCCCTGAACCACGCAGAACCTGGGTCTATCTTGAAAAGTTAAAGAATAGTATATGAACCAACAAATGGTTCCGTTCCGCGCTTGAACTAGTGATGTGTTCAGAAAAATTTAATCTAGAGAAAATAGAAATATGGAACTGGGTGGACAAGACAGAAAGGGAATTTGCAAGAAAGGAGAATAAACACCCACGCTTATCTGACAAAGATTGGTTGCAGAGATACCTGTGGGTAGACATTTATGAAATTTTATTTGCATGTTTCAGCAATGACCTATATGAATGGTTGTCAAGGTTAGCAGAACGCAAAAATTATTTTCAGGTAGGAGAACCTACGGTGTGGACTCCAGAACTGATCAAGAGGCTTAAAGCTGTAGAGAGTCCAATCTCAAGAGAAGTAGACTTCTGGTTGGATAGCATACTAGAAGGTTACATTACAGAGTTCATTGTGGACACCCTGAAGTCCTACAATGCCGCAGAGGCATATTTATTCAAGGGATTCAGAGGTAAGTACCTGAACAATCTGAATCTATATATCAAAATTATTTTAGCTGAGAAAGGTGTTTTAAGAATGCAGTAAGATACCTATTTGTTTTGAGTCTATAATGTTTAGAGATAACGACAGTGATACAGAAGAACACATTCATACACTAAGAAGTGGTAAAAGATACAAGTATAGCGCAGAAAAGAGATCTAAGGAACATGAACTTCGGATAGACACTGAGTTACAAGTTGAGCCTGATAGCCAGACAGAACCTCATGTAGCTACCTATCAGCCTATCACTCCACAAAATCCACCAGTTGACAATAATGCTAACCCTCAGAACATTAGTAGTAATAACACCGTAGGAGCGATCACTTAGAAAATTATGTGCAGTAGTATCCCTACCACCACACAGAAAACTACGCCGCCTAGAAGGAGAATGACAGATGATATAAAACTATCGATATTCAAAGGAACGGGTCTAGAAGACACTGAGCAACATTGGTTTCTGTGTGAATCTGTGTGGAATGTCAATCAAGTCCAGGATGATGTTGTTAAGCAGGCACAACTCGTCACTACATTCAGGGACAAAGCCTTGAATTGGTTTATTAAATATTTTGTCAGACAAAATAGGACCCTTCCAGATATCAAGGTTGCCTTCCTAAGAGAATTCAAGAAACCTGTGTTTGAGTCACAATGTATTACAGAGTTAAAAGAGATTAAGCAGAAAATGACTGATTCAGTATGGGAATTTGACCAGAAGTTCAAAATATTGTTAGACCAAGTAATCTTTGACATCGCACCACAACAGCACCAAGAGTGGTTTATAGCCATGTTGTTTCCACATATCAGACTGTCGTTGATGCAAAATAAGGTGGCTTCGTAGACAGAAGCCTTGGAAATTTCCATGAGGCTATAGGCTTTGGCGATAGGAGAGACTAGCCAAGGCATGGTCCAGATCCAGAACCATCTAACAAACCTAACACTACAAATACAAGACATTAAGAAAGGAAAAGAAATCAGAGAAGTCTGGTGTACGAAATGTAAAGCAGAAGGACACCCAAAAGAACACTGTCCAATTTTCAAAGATTACATTGAAAGCGGAGCACCAAATCCACTAAATCAACAACAGGACCGTGGTGTGAAATTTTTTGATGTAGAGGACATCGTCCTGAAGATTGCTACTTAATTCAGAAGTATGTGCGAACACCCAAGAATTTATATTGCAGATTCTGTAAATCGGTTGGCCATGATGATTACAACTGTAGAGAATATGAGATAATGATGGAAAGAAATCATAATGTTTACATAGTTCAGGAAGAAACACCACAACACAATGATAATGCACAGTATGATCAAGGAGCATATAGAGGCCGTGGTGGATTCTGAGGAAGAGGAAGAAACACTATCCAAGGAAGAGGAAGAGGTCAGATGATATGCTATAACTGTGGTTATCCTAGTCATCTATCCAGGGACTGTACCAATCCTTGTACTACATGTAAATACTGTAAATGTTTTGACTATGTTATTGAGTCATGCCCAGTATTGCAATCAAAGATGAAAGAAAGAATACAAGAAGGGAAGAACCCAAACGTTTAGATGATCGCAGTAGAGAAAAGAACTAGAGATCCAAATATTAACGCTGCAACGCGAAGTGGCACTGCAACATGAAGAGATAAAGAACTAGAAGCTTCGACTTTTGAAGACCACCAAGCTAAACAGACACCTACTAAAGGGGTCTGGATAAGAAAAGCAATTGGGAAAGCACCTGCTTTCAATCTGGACAGAAACAAGGAAGTCTTCACAGAAGCAACGGAGACCTTCAGAGAATCAGAACCTGTGACACCAAGAATTAAACTGCGAAGTGAAACAACACATATGAGGGATATGCCAGCAGCATATGATAAAACATATACCGTGGTAGAAAAAATGACTTTAGTTGCACAGTTCCTACGAAGTTGTATGAAGTTACTGAAGAGAGAATATGCCTTAGTGGAATTTCAAAACTTACTAAACCACTATGAACAACGCAGTTGCACGAGTATTGTTCATAGCGCAGTTCACCATATAAAAAGTTATAAGAGAACAGGCCGAGAAATGAGGCTAAGTGCGCATATTAGAGACTATGCAATGGACCAAATCATCCTTGACTTGGGATCATAAATGAATTTCTTGACCAAGCAGACATGGGAACAGATGGGGAAACAAAGGTTATCATGGTCACCTATCCAACTAAGACTAGCTAATCAACAGAAAGTTATTCCCTTTGGAAGACTCTCGAATGTACTTGTGAACATCGATGGAGTAAGAAGTTCAGCAGAATTCGAGGTTATTGAGATCATCGACGACAATAACCCATATCCTGCATTAGTGGGGATAGATTGGGTGATGGATGACCTCACGATTATCAATTTGAAGAAGAAACATATGATCTTCAAAGGACATGATATTAGTGTCATCGCACCCTTGGACCCTTCACAAGGACCAAGATACAGTGAACCAATACAAGAAGAATGCAAAGCACAGGACCTCGATCGCATCTATAAGATGACTGTGAACCAGGCCGACAACATCAATCCTATGGCTGATGGAACGTTGAGTTGGTGCTGCGACAGCTCTTGCATATCAGACTCCGACGCGGGATTGGAGAACTGGAAAAGCAGAATGCATGAAGTATCTACCAGGTGATGTGCGCAAATCACAAAATCACTACGTTGGGTTGGACCAGAGGTAAGTCCAATCCCTACCTATGATGGATTAAGTAGAATTCATGCATTTTTTCAAGAATATAGATGAATATAAGCTGTCACCATTAGATTCAGCACTACGAGCTACACCTGCTAGATGGTGGGGAACGCATAGGGACAATCTAAAAACATGGGAGCAGTGCAAGCATATGATGGAAATCAGATTCATAGAGCAAGCTACGCTGACAATAGTAAAATATAACGGACAAACGAATCCAAGAGATCACATAGAGGCTTGCTCAAAAACATGGGAACATAGACCTCAAACAAGGCGAGTCCATATGTTTGTGCACACATTAGAGAAGATCCCAAAGAACTGGTATACAGACGCAGAGCTTCGCAGAGGAACAAAAAACTGGTATATCATAACTGCGAAATTCCAGATAATTTTCAGCTTCTAAGATGAATTCCCAAGCATAAATGAGGATCTGTGGATTATCAAAGAGAAAATATTTGAAGACATACAGACACCTGCTTATCAACAACCGAAATGGGAAATACAGATAGAGCATGCCCTTGAATGTTATAACCTCACCACAGACGAAGAAGATGAGGAGAAAAGCAATGATGAGGACTCACGCAATATCCACATACATGAATTAGAGGGAGCGCACGAGGTAGAAGGACCTCCATTATAAATTCCATATCTGAGAAGCCCTGTCAAAACAAGAAAAGTTGACATTGGCACAAGTGAAGAACCAAAGTTCACATCTATCAGGGATTACTAGGATGAAGAAATGGTCACACAGATCGCAGACCTTCCGCGTGAATATGAGGATCTGTTTCCAACAAAATTCTCTGAAATGAAAGGCATTTTGGGTGACTTGGGAGTCATGAAGATACCTCTCAATCCAGGCGTGAATCCCATCAAGCATAGACCTTATCGACTGAATCCCGGATAGAAGGAAAGAGTGAAGGAAGAGCTCGATAAGATGCTTGATGCAGGGATCATTGATCCAGTGGAAGAATCAAAATGGATAAGCCCCATGGTTATCCAGGATAAGAAAACAAAAGGGTAAATCAGAATCTGCGTTGACCTCAAGAAGGTCAATGATGCTTTGCTACACAACCCATTTCCTACTCCATTTACAGATGAAGTACTAGACAATGTTGGAGGAAATGAGGCCTACTCCTTTACTGATGGATTCTCTAGATACCATCAAATCAGAATTGACTCAGAAGACAAACAGAAGACTACATTTGCTACTGAATGGGGATCATTCCAATACAAAGTTATGCCATTTGGTTTGAAGAATGCACCTTCTATATTTTCAATATTTGTTGTCACTGCATTCAAGGATTTTATTCATAAGTTCATAGAAGTATACTTTGATGATTGGAATGTATTTGGTTTACTAAAGAACCATTATGAAAATCTTAGAATGATGTTAGCTAAGTGTAGACAACATCAAATTTCGTTGAACTTGAAGAAAAGTGTTTTCTGTTTCCCTATGGAATTATACTGGGACACATTGTGTGCAAGCAAGGTCTGATGGTTGATCCTGCAAAGATCGCAGTCATTGTGAATCTACCAGCACCAAATTCAGTAAAGCAACTTCGCACGACACTGGGACATACAAGATACTACAAAAAGTTCATCAAGGGTTATGCACAGATAACTACGCCGATAGAGAAACTTCTGAAAAAAGAATTGAAGTTCTTATGGACCGATGACTATCAGAAAGGATTGGATACATTAAAAGAGAAAATGGTAACTACGCCTATTCTAGTTTTTCCAAATTGGAATAAACCATTTCATGTACATGTTGATGCTTCATCTATAGCGTTGGGCATTGTGCTTGCTCAACCAGGAGAAGGAGGCATTGATCACCCCATTGCATTTTCAAGCAGAAAACTGTCTTCAGCCGAAAAGAATTACACCACCATATAAAGAGAGGGTTCAGCTATGGTGTATGCACTACAAAAATTCATGCACTATTTGTTGGGTGTGCACTTCTCCATGTACACTGACCATTCAGCTCTAAATTACTTAGTCAATAAGCCAGTGTTAGGGGGGAGAATATGTAGATGGTTACTACTCTTTCAAGAGTATGACTTTTAAATTATTGTTAAACCAGGAAGACTGAATCTAGGACCTTACCATCTTTCAAGAATTGAGTCAGGTGAAGAACCCACAAATATTGAAGACAATCTACCTGACGCGCAGTTATTTGCCATATAGATCGCAGGTTATTATTAAAAATACATTGTAGAATTCTTGACTACAGGGTTAGCACCCACAGAGTTTAATACGCAATAGAAGAAGCAGCTGGTAGTTAAGGCAGCAGAATTCACCATCATCGCAGGACAACTATACAAGTTAGGACGGATGAAGTGTTGCGTAGATGTATGTTAGAACATGAAAAGCCATTTATATTGGCTGAGGCACATTCAGGTGTGTTTGGAGGTCACTACGCAGGAATAGCTACTGCGCAGAAAATATTAAGAGCAGGGCTATGGTGGCCTACACTCCACAAAGACTCAAAAGAACATTGTCGAAGTTGCAATGTGTGCCAAAGAACTGGAAAGCCATCGCGAAGAGATGAAATTCCACTAAGACCGCAACTGACTTTACAAGCATTTGAAAAATGGGAAATTGATTTCGTGGGACCTATTAACCCACCAGGAAAGAGAACTAGTGCAAGATATATTATCACTGCTACAGATTATCTCACCAGATGGGCAGAAGTTAAACCAGTAAAGGACTGTAGCGCAATTACTGTTGCACAATTCATCTTTGAGAATATCCTTACCACATTTGGGTGCCCAAAAATATTAATGAGTGATCAAGCAACTCAATTCCTGAACAGAACCATTGAAGCGCTGACTGAAGAATTTTAGATATATCATCAGAAGAGTACACCGTACCATCCACAATCTAATGGAACTATTGAAGCATTTAACAAAGTGCTGGAAAATGCGCTGACCAAAGTATGTAACACAAACATAGACGATTGGGATCTGCGCATACCAGCTGTATTATGGGCATACAGAACAACTTGTAAGAAATTGACAGGCCATACACCTTTCAGTTTGGCCTATGGACAGGAAGTTGTGATGCCGATGGAGTATATTGTACCAAGCTTAAGAATTGTTGCATTCATAGACATGGAAGACAAGGAGACATTGCAAGAAAGGATTCTACACTTGGTTGGATTGGAGGACGATCGCTTCATTGCAGGCTTTCACCAGCAAGTGCAGAAGAACAGAGAGAAAGCATGGCATGATCACCATATCAAGCACAAATTCTTCCAGGTAGGAGATCTTGTCCTCCTGTATGATTGTAAGTTCATGAAATTTCCTGGAAAATTTAAAATGCATTGGCTTGGACCATATATTGTTATGCATGTTACTAATGGTGGCGCAGCTTAGTTAGCCATGTTAGCCAGAGAAAACTTACCAAGTATGATAAATGGAAGTAGACTAAAACCCTACTGAGATAGTCCTACTTTGTCGAACCCTCGGTAAAATGAAGCTGCGCAGAGAGAAAGAAAAAAAAAGAGAGAGAGAAGAAAAAAGAGAAAAGTAGAAGCGCGCGGTTGAGAAGTTCAAAATGCAACTGCGCAGATCAAATGAAATAGGATGGATGCTAAGTTCAGTATGAATAAATACACCACCGCGTAGTTAACTGCGCCGGAGTGGTGAGAACCCGTCCGTGCGGTTCCACACAACACATCAATATAGTTGTTAGAGCTGAAAAGTGACCGTTATACAGTGTTTTGGAAACTATTTGTTTCCGCATTTAAGGAGGAATCAGTCGTTGAAGGCATAGTTAAGGAAGGAAAGTACACCGATTCTACTGAGATTTGACCGAACAGTCATATATTTTATTTCTAATCTAACCGTTAAGGGATGCAATTAAGGGTTCCAGTTCCTATAAATACCACAATTTGCACAGTGATTTGGTTACCACGATTTTCCAACTGGAGTATTATAGAGCATTCATAGACCTTCTTTGGTTTCAGAGTCACGCTGTAAGCGAATGTCCGAAGAATCCACCCTAAGCGAAGTGTTGCATGAATTCAAACAAATTAGGACTACAGGGTTGATGAGAACCCCTGCTAAGAAGTTCGTTCCAGAAAAAGGCCAAGGTTCACGTCATTCACCGCGTCAACCTCCAGCAATGCAACACAAGGGAAAGGAACCTGCAGTTGAGACGTAAAAGTCGAAAGTAATGGGCTCTAAGAAACAATATGCCCCACCAGTAGACATAGAGCTTCCCATATACTTAAGACCATCCTATATCTCTCCGTGAGCACCAGATGCACTAGCCTTGAAGCTTGCCATAAACGCCAAATATGACATACCACAAGAAAACATTTTAGGAAAGCTTGCAGATTGCAAGTTTGAAGACTATGATTTACTGCAACATCTCAAGGATCTTGACAAGCCGAAATACCCTCAGTTTCAACCCGATAGATACATGTGCCGAAAAATGGACGTGAAGAACAATCCACTGCTGGTAGCACAGAGTTGGCTTTTTGAAGTCATGGACTCAGGACTTCTGAACCTGCTGCGGATCCCACACTTCGACAGGAGTCCCGAAATCAATGCGGTTGTGCGCACATTGATATCATGCACACACCAAGGCTACCTCTAGATGGACAGAAATGTTGATATCAACATAGACTTGATCCATAGGATCACGGGACTAAGTAAGCGAGGTGACAAGCCTCAGAATTTCTTTGGGGGGAAAACTAGAGACAAATAGATCACTGTGCAGATGAAAGAAGAATATAACATCCCCAAAGGAAAAGGAGTTTTCATCACAAAATAACCACAAGATGATGCCACGTGGTTTGTAGTACAACTTCTTGGAGGAAAAGTCTTGCGGAAGGCAAGGCCAACAGAAGTGCCAGCCAGAGCAATTCACCTTGCTGCGAAGACAGTACAGGGAGTAAGATTTAACTCGTCTCAGTATTTACTAAACGATTCTTGGACGATGTCCGTGACACTCAAATCAATGGCACCTTCTTTCATTACAGTTGGCTAATGATGTAAATCGCCTTTGTAGGCTAGAAAGAACCAAAGCATTATGTCGGTCTTTCCTCTCTCATCCAGGATTGCCAAGGACCCAGATACGCAAATATTTGGGCAAGTCTGAAGCTAGACCAACAACGTGCCTCAAACGAAGTAATGTTCACATATTACAAACAGTTGTGCGATGTCCTCGTTCACACACCGCGCATATCAAAGCAGGTAACAACAAAATATATCCGCACTTTAAATTTTAAAGCTGACATGCATTTTATTTATATCTCACCAAAGGTACAGAAGAAGAATCCAGAGTGGTTCACAGGAAACTATCACCTTGATGAAGCTGGTATTGATCTAACCATGAAGGAGTGGTTAGACAATGGAAGGTCGAAGGGTCGATGGTAATAGACAGTGACTCAGATGAAAGTACTCCGACCGCGACGAAGGTCATTGAAGAAATTGGCAATGAGCAAGACAAAGGATTCGGCGAAGCTCAGAGTATACCAGGAGAAAAAATGAAGGATCCAGAAAACTCGGTACCAGAGAAAGGGCAGAAAAGAAGCAAAAATCCACAAAGATCCCATCGAAAGCAAAGTTGCATGATGATGATTATGAGATCATTGCGAGTAGATTTAGTGCATATCTGGATGAAGCACTTGCCCTAAAAGACAGCAAAAACAAGAAGATTCAATCTAGTCTACAAGAAAATCTCACCACCATGCAGGGCATAGTAGCGAAGATCGAACGGGTCCAAAAAGACCTAGTTTGGGAATCTGATTCAGAAGGAAGATCAGCTGACACACCTCAGCAAAAGAAAAAACCCTTGGCTCTAACCATGGCACCGCAACCGCGCATCGTCCGCATGGACCCGCTAAGCGTAATTTTTCCAAGTGATGAATTAACTGAAGGCACGAAGAACCTACTACATGTGGATATTGATATCGCCATGTTACCACTAGAATTCCTACATAATCTTCACTTGTAGGTTGTGGAGGAAATCCATGACAGATATATGGTGACTTTGAGCCAACACCAGAATCTAGAAGCGAACTATAAGCAGTTGCAAGAAGAAAATGCACAGAAGGATAAGGACCTTGAAAGTGCGCATGAGCAGCTCCAAAGAATAGAAGAGACTGTTGCTTCAGTCTGCACAAATATACCGGAGTGTGATCAACAGCCAAAACTCATAGATACCATCATTAAGATCGGCTCGGTAGTAAGAAATATTAAGGCTGAAATGGTCGAGATGGAGATAGACTACAAATAAGTGAAGGCTGAAAATGCCAACATGGAAGCACAGAATCTCCCTAAGACACTGTTAGGATATTCCTATACTCCATCCTAGTCCCACCAGTATTTTGATCATTTACATTTTCAGTCATGCATGCACCTTTAGGGTTTGCATGCATTCTAGGGTTTGCATGCATCCCAGTCATCAGTCCAGCACCTAGCCCTCATTTAGCCAGCCCCCAGGAGCTTCTCACTATTTAGTTTTAGCCCTCCAGTTTCTTAATGCGCCCTTCTTCCTTGATTTTAGGAAGCAACTCGCCCTTCTTCACCTACCAGTCCAGTTGTCACTCAGTTACAGTCAGTTACACTCAATTACACTCAGTTACACTGAGTTACACTCAGTTACACCTACCAGACTCAATTTGACTGATGGTTGACAGTTACTTGAGCATTGATGACTCCACTGATGATGATGAAGACTTCCAGTTGTGCTCCGATGATCATGAGGACACCTAGTTGTGCTCCGATGACACTCTATTGATCTTATGAACACTCTAAGAGGCTAATTCGAATTGCCACCTTGGGCATTCGAATCCTCTCTACCATTGTACTATTTATTGTCCATATTGTGATTAATTAACTAGTGTGTGTGAAGTATTATTGCTTCTATCTGAGTTCTACTATACCATATTATTCTGTTGCTCATTATACTGTATTGTTCACTCTTCTTCTATTTTCCTGCTTAATCATAATTACTCTTGTGAGGTACACATCATCTCTTAGATCTTCTATGAGGATTTTCACAGACACTGCCAGATCAAACAGAGATTAGAGCAGCAGAAGTGAAGGTTGACGTAGAAAATATATCCAGTGAAATATCTAAGTGCCAAAACTTGTTGGATGAAGAAACCAGAGTATGGACTATGCTACAAGAGGACCCTCAGCTGCTGCAGGTCCAAAACAACTTACAGCACACACAAGCAGAGTTAGATTCTTTGAATGTGCATATGAAGACCCTGTCAGCGATAGAGAGACTCCGAGGGTTTGCAAAAGTCAAAGAAATAAAAAGGGAACTCCAAGTTTTGAGAGAAAGGGAGGCTAAGACCACAACAAAGTCACATCCCCTCTAGGAAGAAGCTCTTGCCATCTCGCAAGAGATTGAAGATAAATTGTAGGAACTCCGCAAATCGGAGACGACAGTGCAAGAACAGGATAAGGAAGACTTGTCACCAGAAGTGTTGGAAATTGTCAAGGCAATTGAGCAAGAAGCTAAGGACACAGTTTCGAATCTAAGTGCAACTTATGAAGAATTTGCTGCGAAGATAGCTCAGAAAGGAGAAGAAAATCCCACTTAACCTACTGAGAGTGGTCGGGGACGAGCCACATGTAAGTGTTAGGGGCATGTTGGGCGTGGACCAAGTTAAGCCAATTTTGGACAAATCAGTTTTGGTGCTGTGAAGTTACAGCACAGCGTAGCATAGGAAAAGTAAGATTTACAGTGCTCTACGAAGATCCAGCTCTACAAAGTTCTAGCTCCGCGAAGATCCAGCATGGCAGAATTTTGGACGGAAAACAACATAAGTTCCGGTAAGATCGGTCGGCGATCTATTTTGGGGAAGATACTTCGAGATTCCTAGGAGGTGGGTAAGGAGTGGCAAAGAAGGAAAGCGACCGATCTCATGAGAAAATGCAGCACTAAGTGAACCGAGCGCATGAAACTGTTAGAGAAGGAACAACGGGATGAAAGCGACCCGTCGGCATGCGCTCAACAAAAGGGTTGAAAGCGACGTGACCATGCGCAGTCAGAATATGCCAAAAGTTAGAGACAGCACAGAGGGATGGCCACGGTGATGAAGTCTCTACCATAGCCTAAAATATTTGGTTAGCAGGTTAACTGCACCATTTTGGATACCTTAGGGTTTTCTTTGGCCCATATGCATTGTAACAGACGTAACCTGCAGGCACGATCTATATAAAGGGAAACTTTTGTAAGGGAAAGGGTTGATTTTTGGGTTAATCTTCATTTTGGTGATTGTTGAATATTGGTATCTCTTAAGAGGATATTGTAAAGAGGCTATGCAGCTGTGTGCGTAGAGACCCATTGAAGAGAGAAGAGAGTCTGCAGCTGAGTGCGCAGACTCGAACTGTTGAACCCTTCCCGTTTATAATAGACAACAGTTCCTGTGGGCGTATCTCCCATCCTAGGGGTGAACCATGTTAAATCACTGTGTTGTGTGATTGAATGTATATTTTCTTTTGTTGAATGGTCAAGTTCTTGCTTATGAGTAAATGTATCTTTGCTTTTGTGTGTATTCTCCATAAGAATGAACGATGGGACCAATATGTTAAGTGTTGAACATGTATGCATAAAGGTTGAATGTGCAAGTATTTCAAAGTAAGATGAATGCATGAGTATTGGGTAGCCACTAGGTCAACACAGTTTGTATAAGTGTAATTCCCTCTGAGCGCAGCACCAAAGGTACGCAGTTGCATCGTAGTTCATCACATCGCATAATTCACAAGGTATACAGTCTAATATGCTTGTTGAATGCCTAAGATTACCCTAAGCGAAGTCTGTTGAATTTGTATGATGGTTAAAGAGGCAGTGCAGTCTTCAATTGCGATGTCCTACCGTCAAGTGGTTGTTCCGAGCCGCGCATTCCTTGTGCGCGCTATCATATAAGTAACACCCACGAAGTAGGTGAACTTCGCGCAGTCTCCCATTCTGTCGAACCATGCATCACCTGGTTGTGGAAACCTGATTCCGCAACCTCCCCATAACTTCTCCTAGGGTGAGACCTCAGTCTGCTCGCAGACTATTGCCAAAAGGGCCGATGAAAAGGGGGTTTTGTTGGTTCCCTGAACCGCGCAGAACCTGGGTCTATCTTAAAAAGTTAAAGAACAGTATATGAACCAACATATGCGCTAACTTTGGAGCTAACTAGTGCCTAATTTAGTGCATAATTTAACACCAAACTTAGCGTCTACTCCGTGTCTAAGTTAATGCCTACTTTGGCACCTAATTTAGTGTCAAATTTAGGGTCTACTCTACGTCTAATTCAATGCCTACTTTAATGCCTAATTTAACAACTAGTTTAGTGCTAAGTTAATGCCACATTTAACGCCCAATTTAACTCCTGTTATGCCTAAATAATAAAAATTTTGAGGTGTTGGGGGTTAAGTGATATGGGCTTTTGGGAGATTAGTGGATTTAGGGATTTGGGGTGCAGGGATTCAAGGTTAAGGAATTAGGGGTCAGGGATTAAGGGATTAAGGGTCAAGAGGTAAGGTAGTTAGGGCTTAGGGGCTAGGTAGTTTAATGCTTAATGGATTAGGGATTATGGATTAAGGGATTAATGTTTAGGTGCTTAAGGAATAGGGGTTTATGGATTAATATATTAGGGATTATGGATTAAGGGTTTAAGGGTCAATGGCTTAGGGGTTGGGGGATTTAGATATTTTGTGTTAAGGGATTAGGGATAAACAGTTTAGGGATTAAGGGTTTAAGGGTTTAAGGGTCAATGGCTTAGGGGTTAGGGTATTTAGGTATTTTGTGTTAAGGGAGTAGGGATTAAGGGTTTAGGGATTAAGGTTTTGGGGATTAGGGCTTAATGGTTTAAGGGTCAACGGATTAAGTGTTATGGGATTTAGGGATTTTTGTATTAAGGGATTAGGCATAATGTTCGAGATTGTCCACGTTTGCATTAACGTTCATCATGCACGTCTCATTGTCATCATTCGTCATTCCCTTATATAGAATCTTTGTTGGAACTATCTTGAAATGTCATGGAACTTCCAACACGCCCATCACCAATGTCGTCCACCAACCTCGCACAGTGAATAGTGAATGGGGCCAACATTGAAATTTCTTCAAAATGTGACTATATGCATTGAAAGTTTACGTGGTTAGACTAGGCACATGCCTTGATGGCATGGGGGGGTTTTAATACTCAATGACATCATTCTCACCATCATCACCATCATTTTGGTTGTAATTTCCATTGTCATCATCATCAGATTCATCAGGACCAAATTTGTCCATCCATGCCAACAAAGATCGAACTCAACATACCCATCTTTGCATCAAAACTTGATGATTAGCTCTTAGGACTTAAGGGTTTAAGGATTTAAGGGTCAATGGCTTAGGGGTTCAAGGATTAGGGCTTAAGGGTTTAAGGGTCAATGGATTAGGGGTTAGGGGATTTAGGGACTTTGTGTTAAGGGATTAGGGATTAAGTTTTTAAGGCTTAAGGGTTCGGGGATTAGGGCTTAAGGATTTAAATGTGAATGACTTAGGGGTTAGGGGATTTAGGTATTTTGTGTTAAGGGATTAGGGATTAAGGGTTTAGGGCTTAAGGGTTCAAGCATTAGGGATTAGGGGTTATGGGATTAAAGGTAACGGGGCTTATGCATTAGAGGCTAGGGGGTTTTAAAGGGTAAGCGCCTAGTTATTATGGGTTAATGTCATTTTCTTTTTGAATTTATAATTATTTTCTTATTATAAAGTTAATTTTACAGTATGTGATGTAATTTTTTATATTTTGTTTTAATTTATATTAATTTGGATTATTATATATGTTAATATAAAACATATTATTAATATTGAATATTTATGTTTTGATATAAAATAGGAAACTAAAATTGAATTTTAAATTATTATATTTTCACCTAATTGTAGGTGATTAAATTTTTTTCTTTTGTTTAATTATTTTATTTGTAGTTCTTAATAAAACATACTATAAAATTATGTTCAACATAAAAATGGAAACAACATAAAAATAATGAAGTTAACCAAGTTTCTTATTCAAATCATTATGAGATACGTGCATTAATATTTTATTAACTTTTGTGTCTTCACGAACATGTTGATCCAAAATGAATGGAGGAAGCATATGAAATTGAAAATCGGGGTTAGGTAGTTTAATGGTTAATTGCTTAGGGATTATATTGGGTCAAGGGATTAATGACATCCATCCACCCTTTACAATGAGTAGTGAATGGGGCCAACGTTGAAATTTCTTCAAATGGTGCTTGTATGCATTGAAATTTGACATGGTTAGAATAGACACATGCCTTGGCGGTATGTGAAGGTTTCAAGACTCAAGGACGCCTAATGTCCCCACATAATATTCTAGATCGTCAATGTTTCAAGGGGTTAGGGGTTATATGGTATAAATATTAAGGTCTTAGGCCTAGACTTAGTTCAATATTTCAATTTGTTTTATAATATAAATTAATGAAAAAACTTTGCATACATTTAGCCTAATGGTTTGGATTACATTGTTTTATATATACGAGATATGTAATTATATTTTTTAACAATTGCGTATTTAATGTATTGGTATTCAATAGGATTTTCATCCTAGTTCAGTCCAAGTCTAACCAATAACCTGACAACACATATAAACCATTATCAACCAATAAATGACCACCAACCATGCTAATTTTTATCCAAGTAATCCTAATTTTTTATACCAACAATTCATACCAAATATTGAACACGTCAAAGATATTGAAATAGGTAATTTGTATTGACACAAATCATACTTAAGCATTTCAAATTTTGGCCCATAAGAATCATCATTTTTTAAACATGGATTACAAATAATTCTGAAAATTTAGAAGTCTTGGTATTTAACATTATTGTCTGCAACAATTTCATCGAGTGTATCATTGTCAATATTCATATGTTCTTTCAAGTATTTAATATTAGCATCATCCTCATCTTGATCTGCATCATCTTCATCATCAATATTGAAATTTGTCTGTAGACCATCTATATTGTTACCAGATGTATTTGGATCATCATTTTCTATACCATCCATATTGTTGTATTCCATAACATCATCTAACTCTGGATTGTTGTCTTCTTGTGCCTGAACATAACGATCTTCAACATCATCATGGATGTCAATTTATTCAATGTTCAATAATCCCTCTCTCTGATCATTTTGTTGGTCGTCATTGTTTTGATCAGTATCCACTAATGCATCGTCAAATACATGCCTTAATCTTGGATCATAATATATGAAAAATATGCATTTCGGGTCCAAAATATCTTCATAGAAAAATACCTGCACATGAACGACATACATATATTAGATGTAAGTTATAACAATTTTATTGATTAATAAACACATGTATATATTCGCAATAAACTATCTTTTAATACGCTAATGATCACAACCACTTCTTGTTTGAGTTAAAGAATACCTACTCACAATGAATTGGTATAACATAAGGCTCCTTATCCTCCAGTAGGAACCTTGAGGAATCTATAGAAAAAAATCCATTGTGGGTATCATGCCTTTGTGTCCTCTCAAATGCTTCATATCATCTACACTTAAAAATATAGCATTTAAAAGAGAGGTAATCCAACTCAATAATTTATTGTATTTTCCCAACATATTTTAAATTGCCTTCAATAATATTTTGATCTTTTGAGCTTGCTCGATTGGATTGCTTGAAATCAACCATGATGCCAAAATCAAAGGATATTCTCTTTACATCTACACTTTCTACATGATCATGTCGACCATATGCCCACATTGCAGGATATTTTCTCGCCTGTGAAAAACTATTTATTTTAGTGAAAACAAATATAATGACAACTATTAAAATAGTTAATAGTGTCAAAACTATAAGGCAACAACATTTTGTAAAATTCCAACTATACATTTCTTTCACATCCTCTACACATGTTGATTTCATCTTTTGTTATGTTTGAATCTATACCTACATCTTCTATTTGATTTTGAATTTGTTCAACAACCCATTCTAGTGTGCAATCTTTGCCCCATTCCCCAAGCAGATCAGTGGGAAGTGGAGTATTCCTTGGGTTCGATATCTTAAATTGTCTCCTTGCTTCTAACACTTCTTCTCTCTTTTTATCATACAAATCAATCCATTTGTTCATAAAGTCCATGTGGTACATAATAAACTTATCGAGTATAGAACTTTTGTCTACACCTATTACTGTCAACAAGTTTATTTCAAACTCCAAATGTCATGTTGTTAATGTAAAAATAAATTACAGAGTAAATCAATGATTGCAAGAAAAACAACCAAAATGATCATGGATTTACGTACTAATTTCTACTTGAACACCAATAGATTGTGGTTTTTCTCCATAGATAATATTTGATGCTCTTTCTTCATCCCACAAGCATGGCCCATATTCAAAATCCTTACCAAGGAATTCACATAGGAAGAAAAATGCTACATTCAATACATACCCTTCAACGATGCAAACCTATGGACGTGCCTTTTGTCGGACATATATTTTTATAGTTTTCATATACCTCTCAAAGAAAAACATCCACCTTGTTGATACGACACCCTCCAATTCAATGTCATCCACTAGGTGTATAAGTAAATGGACTTGTAGGTCCATGAAGCTAGTAGGGAGGTCCTTCTGAAATACACATACAATTTATGCAATGTATTTTTTCCATCTAGGAACTTCACATTCATGAATCTCCTTGGAGGTCACCCACCTAATATAATAATACTAAATTAGTATAAACCTTTAGTCAAAATTAAAATACAATATAATATCCTTATGTCTCTCACACATGACCATTTCATACCACATGCCTTGCAAATGTTGATAATCGACTTACGGCATTCCTTAAGTCAATGGTAAGGTCATTAGTAATTTTTATCACACAATAGGATATCCAAATATATTTAGTACTTAATTAATATTACTAGTATAAGTTAAATGATGATAATACCTTCATAATATTATGAAAATCATGTGCTTTAAATCCTATGATATGTCCATCAATTGTAAATTCCCTATTCAATGATGACCCATAGCCAATAGGTGTCCTTATTGAATATATGACTTTTTTTAGTTGTTCTAGCTCTTTCTTCTTCAAAATCCATGGAGCTTCTGCATATGTTTCATTTTCCTTGTTTAGACACACATGTCTTCTATCCAATTTGGTACGCGAAAGAGAAATATCTCTCCTAGAAGCCAAGGTGTCCTCTTTGCTTGATATGCGTCAAAATATAGAATCCAAGACATTTTTGAAGATGTGCATAGGATCTAATAGGTGAGATATTAATAGATCCTTCCAGTAAGGGAGCTCATAAAATATGGATTTTCTTTTCATTCCTTCTAGGATATTAAATACAACTTGATCTGGTTCTTTAATTGAATCACTTCGATTAAAAAAATCCTCTTAAGCTTTCAATTCAACATCTTCATACTTCTTAATCCAATCACCTGGACCCATAACCATGGGAGGGCCTCTATTTTCAACTTTTCCATCAAATTGATTCTTCAAGCAATTTCTAAACTTATGGTCTGGTGGTAGAAAAACCCTATTGTTTGCGTAAATAAATTTATGTAGATATTTAGAATACTGCCCTGAAATTGTTTTGCACATCTTGGACATGAAAATATCCCCTTTGTTTGAAACCCTGCAATTCAATAAGTAATGTTAATGACATCAAAATGATAGTATACAAATGAGTATGAAAGTTGGGTTGAAAATAAATTATGGCTGTAAATATGTAAATATTTTTTATTACTTGAACAAACACCAAGTCCTGGGAAATCATGAATAGTCCAACATAGCACACCATACAACATGAATGACCTTTTTAATGGAGGACGTGATATGTCATACATTCTTATTCCTTTCCATAGCAATTGCATCTCATCAATAAAAGGTGCAATATAAACATCCATATGTTTTACTTGATGTTTTCTTGGAACAATGAGACTTAGTATAAGGTTCTTCTTTCTAACGCTCATCCACAAGGGAATATTGTATAGTATCAATCCGACTGTGCATATAGTATGCTTTTCGCTCATGAAAGAGAATGGACGCACTCCATCTATTGCAATTCCAAATCTAATTAGTACGGGGTTCATCTTTGAATTTTTGTGGCCATTTTTCCACTATGTGTTTCATTGCTTTGCAGTCTGTTGGAATTTGCATGAATCCATCTTTACTCCTGTTCTTTGCATGCCATTCCATCAATTGTGCAAGTGACTTGCAACAAAACATTCATTTAAGTCTAGGTATAATTGGCATGTGGCGTAAAACCTTATTTGGAATAGTAGGACCCTGTACATCTGTATGATATCTCTTCCCTTTGCATACAGGGAACTCTACCTTGTTTTGATATTTATATATGTATAAAATGAAATCATTTTGACATGAATGATTTTTCTTATATTCAATCCTCAACTCGACCAACAACCGACGTGCTTCTCTGCAAGTTGATGGCAACACATTCTCTTCATGGAATATTTTAAGTTTTAGTTCCTTGTAAGATTGTTAAACATTAAATCAATTGAATGTTTGAATTATGATGAACATGTTTGATAAGTAATTCTATACTGGCACTATTTATATACATTATATGGTTGTAAAATCCCCTTAAATAAGTATAGAAGAAGTCGATGAATATTTACGAATTACGTACAACAATTGACAATGGAAATTGAGAAATAGAATTCAACTTACTTTAGTAGGGTAGTGAATCCTTTGTCTGACCAACCAAATAGTGACTTGATTTCTAATAATATTAATGTGCATTCCATTTTTGAGGTTCTACTTGCACCCGACTTGAACACCAATGTATTCGCTGCTTGATTGATTGAGTATTTCAGGTTGTTATCATCAAGGTTACATTGGTGGTAATTACCCCTTCTATCATTGTTACTGTCAACCATATGATCATTATTGTCATCATTGTTTCCATCCCCACAGAAACCTATAAGCATTTCATTCAATTCGTATTCATGCACTGCATTTCTAGTATCATCATCATCATCATTAAGTCTAGGTGGCATGTCATCAATGTATTATAATCTCATTAGCTCTTCAAATTTCTCAGTTGGTAGTATTCTCTTCAATGTTTATCTTTTCACCCTAGTATGGTTTAAAGGATGGTTTGGATCATCCTGTCCAAATATTAATAACCCAGTTTGATCTTGGGTATTAGTAAATGTATCATCAATATTTTCTACCTATCAACAAACACAAGCATTATTTAATATTTGGAAACAGTTGGATAAATCATAAATGTATCAATTTCAAAGAAATATAATAAAATATGTCTTAACAAATAAAAATATAAAAAGTATGAACATTTATACATCAGTTGAATAATGGAACATCATTCTATAGACTACATTTTTTATACAATAATTAAAAATAAAACACAATTTTCACAACACAGTTTATAAAACATCAATCCACACTCATTGATTATTCTTTGGTTTTCTTCCCTTAAGAACATACTTAGGGAGACCTTGTTCTTCCCTTTTATTTCGCACAGGAGTGCGTTTTAAGAAGGGGTAATCAATCAATAACTCATCCCCAATGGTAAGGTCCATAATATCCTTAACCATTATCAATCTATCAACCTCTCTTTTCATCTCTCCATCTTTATCATTTATAACCTCAACAAATTGACAATTCGGTCTTACAGTAGGGTCCCTTCCCTTACTACTATTTTTAAATCCTGCAATATTTTTGTTTGTGTATTCACTTCCATTTGTATACATAAGATTACCTATATTCATTTCTTTTCCACTTTCCAATTGGAGATTATGTATAAAAATATTCGAATTTGGACCATATGCTAACATGTTAGGCTTGTATTCTACTAGCCTTCTCCATTCACCATTGTAATATGATGGACCATAATATGGAATTAATCTCCTAGCGGTTTATTGTGAATTGTTTATATGTTTAAGTCCCACATGTAAATTTTGGACAATAAAGAGGCCTAGATTCTCTCCATGAATATTGGAGTGTCTTATCCTGTAGTTGTATCCCCAAAATTGAAACACCTCGTATACGCTAGGTAGTTGTTGATCACTAGGCCAATCAGAATATAGTCGACAATCAAATATCTCTTTGTAAATTGATCTCAAACTCAGTGGAAAGTCATAATCTCCATCACATTCATTCTCATAGGGTATGTATTCCACCTTCAACTTGTCTTTAAGCAAATTATGCATCTTTAAACCTATTCTTGTTATGTTACTTGTTTTCATCAATTCCTCATCTACTGAGCTGGTATATTTGCACTTATTTTTGTTAGATGTATCATATGATACATGATTATTTCCCTCTAGGTTGGAATTCGATGCTCCAAGAAACTTTAAACTAAGGACTTTATCTTGCAAGTATTTATTAAGAAATTAATTAATTATTTAAATAATATAAAACAATGTTTAAAAGAAGTATACATATTATTTATATCAAATTGGAAAATTCTTTACCACAATTCCTATTGGATTTGAATCGATTATAGGAGGAATACTACCCACTGGAAGCTCATCATCTATGTAATGTATTTGTACATCGCTTGTTTGAATTGTTTCTTTCCATGACATACAGAGCATCCACAAACAACAATTTTCTCAAATTATTCATCCCATGTACTATAGTCCTTACCAACCTCTTGTTCAATGCAATAATTTGTTGTGTCTGTAGGATCCATTGTCATATCCTCTTCCACCCACTGTCCTCTACGTGATTTAACAGTTTTAGGTTCACGTCCACGTACACATCTATTTCTTTTGCTAGTTGAACGCTCAAGATCTACATTTTCTCCAATCTCCATCTAAAATAATCAACAACAATCATTCATTTATGTCAATATTGGATAATACACTATAAATTTTAATAATACTATGAAAAAAGATGGCGCTATCACAAAATGCCATGAGATCAATTTTTCCTAATTTAAGTCAAAATTTGAGTACACCTAGTGTCTTGCATCATCTATTGTGTCCTCATTTGATATGACAAAATCTATTGCCATGGCCTTGTTTGGCCCCTGTAATACACAATATAGTCAACAATGTTTAGTACACCAATTATATCATTTCAACGAATATGCTAGCCAACACAAAAACTCACTTTAGTCTTATATTTGACATATTGATATCATGTTTTGGAGTAGAAAAAAAACAATTTTATGACCCTAGGTATATACATTGAGCCAAAGTTTCAACAAGAAAAGTATCCAACATCCCTATCCCACATGGCCATCCTAATTTTCAAAAATTTCCCTTGAATCACATTTAATCACCATTCCTATGCATTTCCAACCAATAAGTTTGACCTCAAAGGACTCATGGACAAAAAAAATGACTTTATCTCCTCTATGTTGTAGCATTTGTGAATTCATAAAGACCTTCCTCCTTTGGTTGAGGTTGCTTTGTCTTCTTACCTTTGTTGTATCAACAAATTTCGTTGTCATATCTATTTCCACCCACTTTCCTCTCTACGATTTAGAAGTTCTACACCGTCCATGTCCTCTGTCCATGGCCTCCTCTGGATCCCGTAATACACAACAATGACAATAGTAACATAACAACTTTGCACCAAGAAACCCAACTCAAACTTTACAAGAGCAAGAGCATAAAACTTCAAATAAAAATACACATTACTATAAGAGCCTTTGCTATAATTATGTTTTGAATATGAATCCATGGTAGCATTATTCTAAATATGGCACTCGTATATCTGGTGAGGAGAAATTTGATTAAGGATGAAAAGAGAAATAAAAGGGCACATTTCTTCTCTAGACATGCTAAGGAGAAGTTACTATCTTGTTACCTATGACATTTGATACTTTCATAGTTGATTAGGAAAATAATTCCTCTTGTTATGTACGTTGGGATTTGGTATAGTTGTTAAGATATAACATTGCCATGTTAATGTTCTAGATTCAAGTCTAAGTAGACATATAACCCTAGATTACAAGTTAGTTGAGACATTTGATGAGAATGATATGATGTGATTCATGAGTTATACATTAAACCCCCATGGAATGAAACCTAAGGGATAATTACAAAAATTCCCTCTACAAATTTAATGGCCTTAAAGGATAATACAGTGGGAGGTAACAATAAAAATGGTATATTTCAATTTTTATGAAATAATTTCACTTCCCAAGGATTAAAAATCTAGATGAATCCAACAAAAGTATTCATATTGACATATAATGAGTCACCAACAAGTGATATGCTACTACATATTGGTGAAGGAATTGGAGAAGGCATCACAAAGAATTGACCCTTTCATATAGTTTTCCTCCAAGTTAGGTTCTAAAATAGGTTCCTTTTTCAATGACTTTGGCGCCCCAAATAGTTTACATTTAGGGCACCAAGTCGACACTAAAGTCAGCGTTCAATGCATCGACTCTAGCGTCGACTGATGAAAAAAAAATCCCGCAAAACTAAACATTAAAACATAAAACAAAGGTGCCATACCACAAAAAAAAACATGTGTCAAGCTTCCAAGGAGTGCACCACGAGCTAAGATCGATATTTCAAGGAGTGCACAATGATTCAAAGCATACACACCTCTCAAAAGATCATGAGTAGAGAATACACACCCCTCCTCCCCTGTGAAGGATTTCATGAATACATTTTTTACTTTTAATTTGATATTCCCCCTAGCATACACGAAGTCTTTCACGTAGACAACTCGAAGATTAAAATGTAAAAAACAACTCTCCTTCTTTCCCACCACTGCTCTTTCTATTCCACTTAGAAATTCAAAATTGTGATAGCTAGGGTAGAGATTCGCCCTCTATTTCCCTAGCAGTGTCTACTTTGTTTGCCTCCATGGACTGCATGAAAAGAATTTTCCCTAGATCACCGCAAAATTTCAAACAGTAGAGGGAAGGGATCAAAGGTATCAAACTCTAGAAATGATGAGGTAATTCATTGTCAATTTATAGATTTCTAAGTGTTTCAATTGTTTCTTTGATTTTTATTTTTTGCCTTTTATTCAAAATTTAAAATAAGAAATTTATTTTATATATCTAGGGACATGAGACTAACCAAGAGAAAGAGGCATTGGCTTCCATATTGGGTATGGAGGCAGTGAACAAATTGGATGATGTGGACTTGAATATGCTCGCAAGATACATAGAAAAACGATCTAGTAAAAGCCTTGAAACATTGAAACCAAATCAAATATGTCTAAGGGAATCAATTGATTCCCCAACTACTTCTAGATCGAGCAAAAGATCAAGGAGGAAATAAATAACAATAAACTCTAAGAATATGGAACAGGGAGTAGAGACTTCCAATGTCCCAATCACTCCTGGGACATAGACTTCTCCCACCACGCCATTTTTTTCATCTTGCATTGGTAGCTGTGATACCAAGATAGAATATGACGTGGTTTCGGGGGAAATTAGAATGTCAGATGCTGGAAAAGTGTTTGTGAATAGGTTGAAGGAATCATTCCTTCAACGGTTCAAATTCCATCATTTTCCATTCTCAAAGATACCGATGCACCTTCAAAAAATAGTTATTCATGACATGGAGATTTAATTTGGCATAGGTTGGTATGTAAAGAAGATAAAAAAAACAAATGTCTAAAAAATGCAAGATATTTAGGTGCAACCAAACAAAGAAGATAAAAAAACTCCCACCCGAGCTATGGCTAAAAAAAAGGCCAATTGATGCAAGTTTAAAAGTATGGAAAGAACTTGTAAAAGCATAAGATAAGTCAGAAGCGCAAAGGAAGTCCGGTGAGGAGAGTACACAAGTATTTGAATTTGCTCATAAGATTATATCAAATTTATTAAACAATTTTTATATTTTATTTGTGCATAGTTAAATTGAATTAGTATATGCTTCAGGACAAGGCCTCCAAGGCCAGGCTTGCAAAACTTCATGCCATGCATCACAGTGGCTAGAAAGGTCTATAGGCCTTGATGATATGTAATTTTGTAAGTATATTTAATAAGTGAAATAATATTTTTTTATTTTGTAGAAAAAATAAAATGATTGCATATTAATTATTTCAACTAGTCCACGTGCCATGTTTTGACAGGAGGAAAATATGGATGGCATCCAACAATATTTGTAAAAGAAACGTTACAAAGAAAGAAGTGGGATGACTTTGTAATCTAGATGGAGAACGATGTATCAATAGTTTAATTTCAATAATTTAGTTGGATATTGTTGTGTTTATATGTAAATTTGCATTTCATGTGTTTAGAGTTTTTTATGAGTAGTATGGAGAGTCTCATATTATTTATCCAACTATCAAAACATTGATGACTGTTGTATTAAAAGAAATAATGCAATTCTCATGAGAAGCTTTCTTATATTTATTTAGGGTTTTAGTTCATGTGGCCACATTTTAACATGCATCAAGGTCTAGACAACAATGGCTCAATAGGGTATGTGGATCCCTTTCCATCCTTCATTTCAAGGATTTCCTAAGCATTAATAGGTATTGGAGTTGAAATCATGGTTCAAGCTAGAAAATTAGTGACTTAGGCCCTAATAATTGCTTTTAGGGCTAATGGGTCCTTCACAAGTTGCCAAACCACCACATAGGACTTATAGAGGGAATCTTTGAGACATGGGAACTATTTGTTTTTCAAATACATGATTGGTATCATTGCTTGGGCCATGGTTAATGGGGAAAAAACATGCTCATAGGCTCTAATAATCCCTTTTAGAGATCATGGGCCAAGCACATGCCCACAAAACACTACAAGAAACCTAGACATGCTTTTGGCTTATGGGGAGGTTACGGGAATCATTTTAAGATTTACCAAAAATTGGATGTGTCTTATGCATATCCCATGATTCATGGCTAATAAATAGGCACTTAATCCTTAGTAGTTTCTTTTTGGTATCATAGTTGATGTATGTGGTCCTGGGCCACTACATTATCCCTACAAAAGAAATCTTTGTTTTAGGAAAAAAACCTAGGTTCCATTTAAAGGCTTGGGAAAACAAGGATGGATCTTGAGGAATTCACCATGGTTATGAGTAGAAAACTAGTGGCTTAGGATTGAACAATTTGTTCTAGAGATTATGATCCATGAATGGGACCTTAGACTACCACATAGACTGTATAGGAAGAATCCTTGTCGCATGAATGGAATATGGGTACTACTTTGAGGCTTTGAAAAGCATAGAATGGTATTAGGGTGAAGGAATAGTGTGGGGCCAAAAATCATGATTGTATTTCTTGACAATTACTTTTAAGGATCATGGCCTAAGAATAGGGCCCTAGAATAGCACATATAAAAGCTTCATAGAGGAAATCATTGGTTTATAAGTGGGATATATTGAATATTTGATATTTGGAACTAGGATGGATCTTGAGGTTTAGGCTATGTTTTAGGGTTGAAAAATAGTCACTTTGGCTGTAACAACCACTTCTAGGACCCATGGGTGATGTGGCACAAGGATTGAACCACCACATAGGTTTTATAGAGAGAGTGTTTGGTGTAGAATCCAAACCTAAGTGTTTAATTAATGTTTTTTTTATTATGTATGGATTGATATCTGGCCTATGCCATGGTTCAGGATTCTAGGATCATGGGACATGCATAGGTCCCTAAACCACGACATAGGCCTTATAGAGGGAATAATTAGGCTATGAGTGGGATATAAACACCATGTTGAGGGTTTGTAAAGCAAGGATAGGTATTGAGATCCATGCATGTTTTAAGGCCAAGAAGAATGCTCTTAGGCCCTAATAATTTCTTTTAGGGATCATGGACCATGGATTCCATAGGTATCAAAAGTTATCGGGTTTACAAGTTTTCCAAAAACCTTGTAAAAATAGGGAAAACTTGTAAACACATGAACACTTGTGAAAACCTGGAAACCTATAAAAGAATAGGTGATTGACATTAATATTGATGAAGTTTCCTCTATTCCTACAAAGTACACAACCACTCCCATAGGTGTAGTCATGAGAAAATATGCATCTATTCTTCTTAACACACACGAATTATCTCATGTCCCAAAAGTACCAAAATTATGTAATGTAAGTGCATATCATACAAAACCAAGTCTAATGCAAATGGAGAAGTTGACTAGTACAATCTTGTACTTGTTACTAAGATTTTATGTTAAGAATATGGGATTGACTACAATGAAATATTTCGGCAAGTTTCCCATGTTGACACCATCTACGCTATGTGGACTTAGAATTACTCTTAGGAATTTCAAAACCTCCTAAACTCCTGTGTTTTTTTACAAAGCATTATTTGGAGATTTGATTTTTTCCTTCCATGCCCTGTTTCTTATTGGTTTATAGAACTCCCTATAAATATGCCCCATTGTATAACAATTAGAGCACCTACTAGATTTTTCTAGTGGTTGAGTACTTGAATAGCATTCTAGCTTCCCCATGAAATATCCAACTCCTTCAGCAAACCCTCTCATAAACTGATCTCAACCAAGAATTTGATCACCTTATACCCACTTTTGAGATAATTCCTATTCCAGGTCCATACACTTGTTTATTCCATAGTTCCATTGAAAACATAGGCATCTTATCCCATACCAAATGCATGTACATTTCTTCCCTTTTAGGGTCAAATTTGAGCCTCCACATTTAGAGATTAATAAATAAAGTCCCCCAAAACCATTTCCAAGTTAAGGCATTTTCCACATATGCTTCCAACCTAAACTCAAAGGCTATCCAACCTCTTATTAGGATATGAGGCCCTAGAGCACCACACGAGATTTAAAAAAGGAATAGTTAGACTACTAATGGGACATAGGTACCATTTTGAGGTTTCACAAAGTGGGGGTGCGTTAGGGCTTGGCAAGGAAAGGTTCAACATAGAAGAATATTGACTTAGGGCCTAATTGTGTCTTATAGGGCTCATGCACCATGTCAATGGCCTAAGATCATTGGAAATCCTTGAGACTTGATAAAGAATCAACACAATATGTACTCCTTGAACATTATAAACAGAACTCAAAAAGTCACACACAAAGATTTACATTGGTCTCTATTTATAATGTTGTAATCAATATATGTTGCATAATGGTTAGGGTTCTCACAAAAAACCTTGGAAAAATTGCAACTTACAAGGGATTGATATGGAGGTACATCTCATTACAAGTCCTCACTACCCCAACCAATGAAGCTTTGTTATCTTCATAGGCTTATTGAATTCTTCATTCTATGGCCGTCTACCTACAACAACTTCCCACTTATGTACTCATTAGACATATCTAGGCATATCCTTACATCTAAGAAAGATTTGAATTAGGATATTAATGAGGACATTTACAAGCCATGTCTAAAAGACTTAATAAAATCACACAAAAAAATGTTTTTAATATAATAACAACATGTCTCCTTTTGTAAGGAAGTCCCTTAGCTATAAAATTCCATAATGTATCTGAAGACAATCGTTTTAGTAGGGAAAAGTTGAAGTCTTAGTTTTGAAGAAAGGAATAGATAGGAAGAGCAATAGTTTTATGTTTGTTGTGCTATTCTAACAACTACATCATTCAAGGTGTTTGTAAATCATCTCATTTTAATACAAAAGTTAAAATTTCATGGATAAACCCAGTGCTTATTTAGTCACCAAAAGAATAGGTGATTGGCATCAATATTGATGAAGTTTCTTGTATTCCTACAAAGTACACAGTTGTTAGTACTAACATATAAATGTATAAATATACTCACAAAACTTAACACACTGGGTAGTGTTGTACCTATGAAGGGGGCCCTTCCTAGCTTATCAACATTTGTTGGCTCCTTTATTCCAAACTCAATGGAGCATTGCAAAAAGAAATATTTGTCCATGATCCTAGTCTACAGTCGATAGAATTTGTTTCACTATGCGGCAACAATACACTACTTATGCAACGAGATAAACTGGATATGGGAGTGGTGGAGATAAGTTATGAAATATCTATTTCAATAATAATTAGAAGAAGTACAAAGATTCGTGCATCCTGTGATCCTTACTATTTACCTAAAAGATCGCAGTTTCTCTGCTACATAGATTTCTTAAGAGAAATTCACATTTGTAATCTACAAGGTGAAATTTTGGTGACACTTGAAGATCACCCACTTATGGAAATCATCCTGAGAAATTTGGTGGACTCTTACATTTCTAAATCACAAGATATTCTCATTTCTCTTGGCCGCACAGACTGGATGTATAGTGTGACTGTTAGCAACATTGTTGTAGAGGAATGTTTGGCAGTGATTACTTCTGAAGATCCAAATATTTTTTAAATTAGAAAGGTGGCATTAACTCCTTCAGTCCATGAATTTGTATATGGTGAAAGGACTCATGCGTTTTTCACTGGAAATTGTCTAGGAGTTGTTGATGTTTGGTTTAACAAATTCCACAACTATGCAGGAGAGGTGAAGACCTTTTATATCGACGAGGAAGAAGAGTAGGACAATTTTAGTAGCTATTTTAGTACAAAGAATTTATTATTCTAAAATTAGAAATCCAAACTATGTTTTTATTATTTGTATCTAAAAAAATATTGCCAAGTTAAGATAAAAATTCCTCAAAAATTAACATTTGCTTCGCTACCTTTTTATAAGTGAAAAAAACAAGAGAAACAATAAGTTTATCAACATTTGTTGGCTCCTTTATTGAGCACTCTTATCTATGTCTAAATATATAGACCATGAAATTTGAGGGAGTTAAGAGATGATGAAATAATTGGCCAACCTAGACATGAAGATTATATGGAGTCAATCACGATAGAGTCAAGAGATGAATGAATGCCAACAAATGAATTGGTCTTGGTCAATGAAGGAGAATGGGTTTCCTACTATTAGAGATACTAGTGATTAATGCATGATAAGGATGAGCTTAAAGTTGTTTAAAAAAGGATGCAATACTCATTTTATAATTATCATTGTGGGGTTTACTTATAATATTCCTTATACAATATACAATGATATATGTTTGTTTTTATTATTCTAATCTTTATGTTACTTATAACTCTTAACAATAAGAAAACTAGTAGATGATAAGAGAGAGAGAGAGAGAGAGAGAGAGAGAGAGAGAGAGAGAGAGATTGAATTTGTAGAAGGGATAATGAAGCTAATAGTAAGGTTACCTTGATCAAGAAGGGCAGAAATATTGTTGTAATCACAACGGTGAATATTAAATAATAATGATTTGTATTTATATAAAGGAAACTAGTGCTCAAAACATAGATACTCATTGTTTCTTTGAAGGTATATCATATATACACCCTATCTATCAATACATTATTTATTGCTTTATATTCATATAGATGCTAAAACTCTAAATCATATAGGAGAAACAATTATGTATAGAATATGATCCAGAATATTGTAGAAAGTGTCTATGTTGTATCTGTTGAGGGGTGCACTCGAATCTTCTATATCCATGGATTTCCCACTGCATAAATGGATAGTCTGTGTAGCCAACAATAGGATCAGGAGTGTAAAAATTGTTTCTGTTGTATTTGTTGACATGGGCATTTAACTCAAATGTTCTCGGAAAATCTTGGTTCGCCATAAAAATTTGACTATAAAATACAAGATCAATCTTGCCATTTGCAATCACTACATTTCCATCTTCTCTATCATAACCCCCTGCAACCAAGAATGATCCCTTGAATGCCTTCCTCATCATAAGCAACCTCTTGTTTGTTGCAATAGGTTCAAATGAAGCTACAATTCTAGGCTCTACATAGTTGGCATACAAGATCTTATATTTATTTAAGGCCTCTTCCATGTAAATCCCAAGCGCCTTAGGATCTGAGTCAATCCAGATTCTATATATTCTAGATATTCATTTTTTGCTAAAAATTCCTCAAAAAACCAAAGCTAGATTTGGTTTTTTCACACCATCTTACCTAATCTCAACATCACCTCCTTTATCTTGTTGTGTCCCCTTTAAATTATTTTATCCACTTTACTCCCTTAAATTAATCCTTCTTATTTTTTGAACAAGGATGGTTTAAAGATTTGAATTAGAAAATTGTTGCAGTGAGGTTGAACAATGATTTAGTACAAAGTATAGGAAAAGAAGATCATATAGTTCTGCTTAAAATTTGGAGCATATGGAGGCCAATAGTTTAATCTTTGTATTCTTACATATGTTGTTCTAATACACCTAGTCGTATATAGTTTGCAAAAAATGCCAAGCAATAAAATAAACTTACAAAACATGAGTATGATTGGTTTTAAATATGAGCACACTTTCTTGTGGCATCATCCTAAGCATGATTTGATGGTAGTGAGTCTTTCTTATCAATATCCATTCCTTCTTGAATTTGATGAACTATTTCTTCTTCCTTGCACTCTATGGGAACTAAGCCAACTAAGGTATTCATAGCCATCAAAGAAATAAATTCCCCGCTAAGTTAAATGAGCATGGCCTTAAGTTTGGCACACTCTTTCTTCAAGATCATGCATTTTTCTTTTTTGTTTATCCAAAATATCCATTATAATGGAATTTTGGGAGGATTTTTTATGATTTAAGTCATATGGATTTGTAGTAATAGAAATATCAAATTTATATTCACATTGATAAGGTCATCTTGGATCCTTAAAAGTCTTCTAATATCTCATATATCTCTATAGCAATTCTAAGAATGATTATCCATGTTTTCCTTTGGTAAATAAAAATTCCTTTTTGTGTGGTTAGTTCTCAAAACATATATATTCAAGTGGGCACAATATATAGTTTTAGGGGTTCCCGATGCACAATTCTTAGAGAACACGAAGCACAAATTCTCACTTCTTAGAAAAAACTAATTCACGGGAACAAAGGTACCTGAATGCACAATTATGAGAGAACACATAGCACAAATGCATTAGCAGAAGTATCCATCCAAGGGTAAGGAAAATATACAAACTTTTAATTTAAAACAACAAGGGGAGCAACTGCAACCCAAAATAACCGCTAAGACAATTCATTTGTTTTCCTTACTATCTAACTCAAAGAAATAATTCAAGAGACCACAATGCACAGTGTCGTGTTGCAAGTTACCACAACACTAAATAATTGGGAGACCCAATTATCTACATTGCACCAAGAATTAACAATACACAAAGCATCAAACATGCTTCCAAATCGACTTTCTAGTAACCTGAAAGAAATGATTACCTTTTCCTAGTAATGGCTCAGGATATCTTCCCACATACATGAAAATATGAGGCTAGAGTGCTGGAGGGGGTGAACAATGTCTTGTGCACTGTCTTTGGGATTGATTTTAACACCTATGAAACAAATGATGATAAGACTGAGACAGTTCTGATGCAAGCATGACTCCAGTCTCAAATTATCAATATGAAAATCCCAAATGTCCTCCACATTCCTTTCTTCCTGGCTTCAAAAAATTGAATCATCTAGGATAATGGCATGTGTGAATTATGTGAAGAGTTGAATTCCTTGTCCATTCACATAAAGGAGTGTTTAATGAACTTGTTATGTGGCCCTTCCACCATGATTAATATTGAGTGTATTAATACATTAAGAGATGGGTTGGAGAAATAAAACCCCATTCTTTTATCATTTTACCTTCTTCAGGATTTGAGCCTTTGTTTTCTAGGGGATATGTTGTCAAATTCAAGTCCCTTAGGGTGTGGAAGAATGTTAATCACTAAGTTCTTTAATTTATCTTTGTATTCTTTCAAGGATATGAGAAAGGGACATATCTAACATAAGAGAGTTTTTCTTAAGGTATTGTATGATGATTAGGGAATCACCAAACACAAGCAAGGTCTCTATTTTAGAATATATTTCCATCCTAAAACCTTGAAGAAGAGAACAAGCCTCTTCTTAAGTATTTTTTCATTTTTCCTATCCCCCAAGCATAGATTCTTTCTCAATTTCCTCTGGGATAAAAAAATTCTCTCCCTCGCACTTGCCACCCTTGTTTTCTTCTTAAATAGTATCCACGTGTATACATATCTAACTAACTTTTATAAGTTTATAATCTTTATTCACCTTTATAATCTTATTAATGTGCCTTGGATCATCCATGTGAAACTAATCCCTTGTGTGTGTGTGTGTGTGTGTGTGTGTGTGCGCGCGCGCGCTGGCGCATGCGTGTGTGTGTGTGCATGCGTGTGTGTGTGTGTGTGTGTGTGTGTGTACAGATATCCCTAGGTGAATGTGACTAAGGGTTTTATCTTTGACATTTGATGTAATGTCCCCAGTTTGGCCCCATGGAATTAACACTATAAATGATGTAATAGTGTTATGAAATCATGGTGAGGAGCTCAAGGCCAAGGCCCCGCCATCGATTTAGTGATGCATATGGGTTGCGTGCTAGCAATGCACATTGGAAATTCAAATATCATGTAATATGCATTTTAATAAAAATACCCACAACTAGCTATGCAATGCAACAAAGAGATGGGGGCATGATTTCACAAGGAATTGGGGGGGGGGGGGAACATTCAAACCCTTGAGCCACTAGAGTCAAGCCAAGTGTCAATAAGAGAACCCATAAAACCCTCAACTACCCATGTTGACTTTTGTACCCAACCATTGATTTCTCCCAAGAGTTGGTTGGGGAAGTTAATGCCTTGGGAATGGGAGGTATGGCTGTCCAAAATCGGGTATGGGCAAGCCACCCTTCATGGAAAAACGTGTGGGTCTCCTTGGATGGAAATAGAGCCACGAAATTGCTCCCTAGGCCATGATTCACCATGGCCTTGCTCTCTCACGCAGCTCAAGCTGCCTGGGTGTTTTCCTCCCTCGTTTTTCTGTGTTTCCCTTCATCTTTTAGCTGGGAAGGGGCGTTTTTGTGTTGGTTACCCGTGGGGAAAGAAAGCAGAACGTTTTGGGTCTTCCTGGGGGTCGTTTAGTCCATTGGAAGTGATCCTAACAAGTGGAGAGAAATCGGTTTTGTTCCCTGGGGTTGAAATCGAAATTCCACAGTTCGTTTGGGTGAACCACGAGTTGGGAGGACCAATGTGGACCCTGTTTTGTGAACACCTCTGTTGTAAATGTGTAACCCTGTCAATAATCGTTTTTGCTGTGAGAAAGAAGAGTATGATGGGTATGGGTGATGGGTAATCCATTGTTCTGGCTTGAGCTTAAGAGTGAGCATCCATTGTGCAAGTGTAGCCTGATAAACCCAGTTAGACTGGCTTGGCTAAAATAAAATGGTTAATGGACTGAATGTGAGCGTGAATGTCCCCTTTGTCCTTGTGGGAATCATGCCCAGCTCGGGGGTGGCCTTCGGACGGACCCAGTATAAGCTGTCGAAGAGCCTATGGTTGGGTGGAACGTTGCAGCGACATAGCTAGTTGCTTGGGACAATTGAAATGAAGATAAGTGTTTCTGTCTATGTATTTATTTATGAAATGCTTTTATTAATGCCTGAAATCTTGAATGCATATGAAGATTGTGTGGATATTGTTTCAGCTGTGCATAATTGATTGTTTACATATGCACACCCACTTATTAATTATGTGAATCTAGTATCGGGCTGAGATCATGTAAAGCTCTGAGTTTGGCATCATGTTTCCTGCCTTGCATTGGGTCAGCAGGTGGGTACATGACAGTTGGTATCAGAGCTGCTGGTTGCAGCATTGGGCCTCTATGGGCCAAATCCAATTGCAATGTTTTAAGTGTGTTTGAAAAATTTGCTTAGAGTCTGTTTGAAAAAGTTTTTGTTTAAAGACTGTTTCAGAAATAATTCCCGAATGTCTTCCGCAACTGCGGAAGCATTCGGCGAATCTTTCCGAAATTTCGGAAGCATTCTGCGAGTTTTTCCGAAATTGCGAAGGGAAGTTTTCGGAAGGAATTCTCTTCCGAAATTTGCGGAAGGAATTCCCTTCCGAAATTTGCGGAAGGAATTCTCTTCCGAAATCACGGAAGGATTCCACGAGTTGTCCCGCAACGCGGAAAAATTCGGCGAATTCCTCCGAAAAAGACGGAAAAAAAATTTCTAAGTGTTTTTCAAAATTTTTTGTTTAAGGTTTGTTTCGGAAAGAATTCGGGAAAGTCTTCCGAAACTGCGGAAGGATTCCGCGAACGGCTCCGAAATTGCGGAAGGACACAGTGAGTTGTTCCGCAACGCGGAAAAATTCGGTGAAATGCTCCGAAAAGCAGAAAAATTTCTAAGTGCCCGGCGTCGAAAGGAAATTTCGGAAGGAATTCTCTTCCGAAATTTCGGAAGGAAATCTCTTCCGAAATCGCGGAAGACTTGGGCGAATCATTCCGCAACTGCGGAAGACTTCGCCGAATCGTTCCGCAACTGCGGAAGATTTCGGCGAATCGTTCCGCAATTGCGGAAGACTTCACCGAGTCGTTCCGCAACTGCGGAAACATTCATCCAACCGGCCCGCAACTGCGGAAGGATATAGCCAACCGGCCCGCAACTGCGGAAGGATATAGCCAACCGGCCCGCAACTGCGGAGGGATATAGCCATAGCCAACCGGCCCGCAACTGCGGAAGGATATAGCCAACCGGCCCGCAACTGCGGAGGGATATAGCCATAGCCAACCGGCCCGCAACTGCGGGAGCATTCAGTGAACCGCCCCGCAGTGGCGAAAAAAAAAAAAAAGTGACAAAAACTCATTTTTTTGGATAGGGGAAGCATCGGGGCTCGGAATGGGATGATTCCTGTGGGGCTCGGAGGCCATTGACGGAGGCCATGAAAGAACCAGTGAAGACCCTGGGCCCATTACACTCCGATTTGACAGAAAATGGATAATAGTAACTTTTGAGGGACGGAATCCCGAGGCTTGACGGAAGGTTGGTTTGATCTGAAATTGATCAGGCGCGGTCATGAAGCAGGCACAATGTTAAGTTCAGAATCTTGGATCCAAACTCCAAAGGATGTGGAGTCGGGGTGATCAAGAAGGCCAAAAAGCACTGTTCCGGGCCACTTTTTCGGGATTTTGAAAAGCTGGTGGACAGTAAAAGTGACCCTAGATGTGGGAATCGAAAATTTTACTGAACTAGACATTTCATATTCTCATTACGATGGACAGTTTCCGTTAGACGAAGATTTTCCAGAAATGCACCGTTTGGGAGATAGCCGTTTTTGGCCCAAAATTTGGAATTTTGGGAAAATGTGAAAAGTGAGAAGTAGTCAAACCCAGAAATTCATAGAAGATGAATGGTGTATCGGAGTTAAAATCCGTGAATTGCTGAGTGTTCCTTGTTATATGGACTAACTTCGCCCGATAGATAAGTTTTTGTGATTCCTCATAGATTTTCTTCCACAGGTGGCTGAAGTTGGCATTCGGGACCAAAATGCAACTGTGTAAAATGTGCAAAACTGGAGTGAAAGTTGTCATTTTTGAAGGGATGCAGTTTCCGCACCGGATGTCAGAATGGAGCATGAAGACAGGCATTGGAAAGCTTGTCCAGCAGGGAACCATGATACATGAACAGAGTTTGGATGAGGTCTGCATGTATCATAGATATTTAGTGCAGAAGAATGCCAGCGGCGATTTTGACAAACAAACTTTGTTGTCAATATGGGAAAATTCTATAATTGCATAATATGGAACAGGAATTCCATGCTGCGATGAGGGATCAAAAAGGGAAGAATTTCTTAAACCTCTATTCGTTATCATACTTATAATTATGAAATTGTCATATGGCATAAAAATGTTAAAATGTAAGGGATTACATAGATGTATATGCACTAGATGGCATCTTAACATTGCATAATGCATATGGAAATGCTTGTACCTAAATGGGATATTGCATATTGGTAGAATAATGAAGTTTGCATATGCAATGAACCATTAATGGAGGATATTGTGATTGATGATCACTATTGATGATTGGTATTGGTTGTAGGACCAAAGATAACAAAGAGCGTGGCTAAATGTGCTGAGGATGTTGTTGCATGAAGCCCAAAAACCTTATGAGGAAAGGATGGTGCAACAAATCTATGATCATAAAATTGGCAAAAGGACTGAACAGCCTAGGTAAGAGGCCAACTGATCAGGTAACATCAGGCGATGTTAATGGTAACCATGCAGGTAATGATTATCAGTGCCCAATTGCATGAATGTTGAAAAGGGATTTGGTAAGATCTCTTCAACTATGTTTGAGCTATGTTGAGGTAGTTTACATGTGATATTGGTTACCGATTGGGACTGTTAACCTACCAAACTTGGTGAGGTGTGGGTAAGTGAAGGAAATGATCCTTACACCCTATGACTGTTTAGAAATCTCAATGCATTCATATGAATTTATATCATGCCATGTGTATGTTGGTTATGTACTTAATAACCAAAGCAAGTGAGGATTGGTGGTCCTGATTATGATAATGCAAGTTATATGAGATAGTCATGTTTCGATCATAATATGCTTGAATGCATAGTACTCATGAAACAATGCAAGGTAGCATTGAGTAGATGTGCATTAAGAGATTTTATAAACCTTGTGATGCATTGTATGAATGCATAGGTATGATGCATATGTTAATTGCAAATAAAGAATGAATCAAATGATGAACTGATGATAATTCGAGGATCACTTCATGGGCTGTTTATGAATGATATGACTGTGAAATTTGATCTAGAGCTTATGAGGAGGAATCTCATGGTTGAGAGCTCTAAGTTCTGTTAGTAAGAACAGTTGTAAATATCAGATTTGTAATTGTTTTGGATTTGAAATTTTGCAAATAATTGCTAATGACTGTTTGGCTTATATGAAAATGTGTCAGGAGGACATGCTGTAAGTGGATGCTCCCGTATGGCAGCAGGCATAATACCATAACGGGCAGAGTGGTGTCACTTACAGGAGCCAAACAATATGAGGATAACCTCATGGATAAGAAAACCAATTTCTGTAGTAGACAGAATTGTAAATTCATATTGAATTTAATTATTAATGCTATTGATTGGTTATGGAACAATCATATTTGAAGCCTATTGCTAAATGTTGCTGACTGTTTGGCTATGTGATAAAGTGTGCCAGGATGACACATTGCAGGAAGATCATGTGTGATGGCCTGCAGAAGCCAAACTAGATGGGAAGGATCCCATGCTTTGGAAATGGGTTTCGGGTGAAACGCCATTGTAAATGTTGATAATGTCTCAGACAAACTGCATGTTGGTAAAGCATGTGAGTGAGACAGTAAATTATGCCAAGAAGGCATGTGTGGGTTATGGCACGTGAAAAGATTGGGGTGGCAAACCGAAGGACTATTGACTCAGAGAAGGGAGCCCCATTCTTCACAAATGCAGAAAATATACATCTGTGAAGCGAATGAGTATTCCGTAACCCTAACTAAGAATATACGTGTCTGGTTATTAGATTTAATATGCAGAGCATGCTCCATCTTATTTATATCATTGCAGACTGCTTGAGTATGATTAGGGCCTACATGGCGCACATCAGAGAGGGGGTGCACACCTTTTCTGGTGCTGGGTCATGATAGGGTTTTCAATATTGACTACATCCTAAGGGAATGGACGCATTCCTGGTGTTTCAATACTTGATAGTGAATGATATGAAATATGATTACAATTTTTGGGCAACAATACTGATGAGCCTGCTTATCCTTCTTGTGCTAACAACTTACACAGATGCAACTTGGTGTTGCACGAAAGAGGCAAAGTGAAGAAAGGGTGCTCAAGAGGACTGTATGGGCAGTGGTAACCTTTCTACGCTCACACTAAAGGACACTAGAAGGGATGGATAGGCCCAGGGAGCTGTGTTGTAGAAAAGGGGTATCATCCTTGTGTAGTGTGAGTGGGTATTGTGGGGCCATGCTAGCCTGCAGTCAAGTGAGTCACCTATGGAGTTCCTGGAGGGAACTGCTGGTTGCACAAGAGAGGGAGCCACGTAATCATATTATGTTGTTCATATTGCCTGAGAAACCCAGTCGATGTACTAGCTTGGCAATGGTTGTTGTATGCCTGATAAACCCAGTCGGCGTACTGGCTTGGCATTGGTTATTTGGGAGTTGTGGTGAAAGGTTGCTGGATGCCTGATAAACCCAGTCGATGTACTGGCTTGGCATGTTGTTAAATTAATGCCTGACAAACCCAGTCGGTGTACTGGCTTGGCATTGGATATTTGCATGTTGTGAAGGTACTAGTTATTTGGGTGATATTTCCTGACAAACCCAATCAGAGAACTGGATTGGAAATGGTTATTGAATGCTTGATAAACCCAGTCGGCGTACTGGCTTAGCATACTGATTTTTGAAATGCTTGATAAACCCAGCCGGTGTACTGGCTTAGCATACTGATTTTAGGGATGCCTGATAAACCCAGTCGGCGTACTGGCTTGGCATTGCCTATTCGGATGATGTTGTGGAGCAGCATGTACGCTGGCCAAACATCCACCCCACAGGTGATCCAAGACTTGTAAAGCAGAGAAGGAAACCTGTGGAGTAGCGAGGAAAATGCACAATACAGATAAGTATTCATTCTCATTTATTTCTTGTTTGGAATAATGAAGTTTTCGGGCACAATTCTTATGACAACTGAGCTAATACACTGTTGTTTCTTTGTTGGAAACCTTGGCCGTTGTAGGAAGCAAGGACCCTGAAAGAGCTATAAATGCTTGGTAAAGCCAGAGAGTAACTGGTTGGATCTATAAATGCTTGGTAAATCCAGAGAGTAACTGGTTGGAGCTATAAAATTCTTGGTAAATTCAGAGAATAGTTGGCGAGAACAGTAACCCCTCAATGTTGTGGAGCAGCTGGCATGCTGGCCAAACATTCCCTTAAACAATTGATAAAACCAGTCAGCATACTGGCCTGGCATTGCCTATTCGAATGGTTGTGGAGTAGCCTGTGTGCTGGCCCAACATTCATTGTTGTATCCACAAGAAATCCAATGCTTGGAAAGCGAAGAAGGATCCTGTGGGATAAAGTGAAGGCATTCTATAAAGATAAGTATTTAGTTATCTTGCAACTCTGCTTATGAATATACATGTGTATATGATTTAATTATGATTTTCTTAAATCCTCATTTGGAAATAAACCCTATGAAAATACACTAAACATGTGAATTGACTCAATGTTTGAGTGTAGGTATTGTTGGAAGCAAGGACTATGAAAGCATCTGGAGGATGCATGTGGACATATGACTGTACTAAGGAGCTCAGTATGAGTAGTAATAAAAGATGGTGCTAGTGGGACTGTGTGGGTCCTAGCAGCCAAAGGTTCTGTAAGCAACAATGGGGAAGGGATCCCTAGTTGAAAGGCATCAGGACAGACCTTAGACACTAAAGTGTCATAGCCAAGAAAGGGCAAGTCAAGCATTCACATTGAAGTGAAAGAGGCCAAGGAGCATAGAACCACCAGTGATGGTGTGGCTCCGGATTGGAACAAGACTAAGAGGGGGAAACCTCTTACTCTTCTCTTTCTTTGACTGATGCATCTTAGAAACAAGGAATTGTTGAGTGCATGTCATAAATGAAAAACAAATTGTGTTTCATTGCTTGAAATGAATTGTGAATGCTGAAATAGCTATTTTCTTGAGAAAGGATGAACATGAGTGAGTTCATGTGTGTGTGGGAAAGCATGAAATGTGTGGAAGTCTCATGAGTAAAGCATGGACATTCTAAGTCAATTAGAAAAATAATTGACTAATTTTATTATTGTGTTATTCTTGTCCTAACAGGAATTGCCATGATAAGTCTCACAGATAGTTGCCGGGACAACAAGAAAGATGGCATCCATGAAATTCCAGATTTATAGACCAGCTGGAAGATAAACAAATGGAAGGGATTGCGCTGGAGCAATGCCCACTTGTAAAAGCTGGAAGACCAAAGCTGGCAGGAGACGCTGGTGGAAGCTAGAGGAATTGATCCTGAAAGTTCAAAGTAAAGGGGGAAAAACGCAGGACAGACCTGTCACATTTTGTGAATTTTGAATCATGTGTAAAGTGGGTATTCATACGTAAGTGTTGGAACACCGAGGACGGTGTTATTCCAAGGGGAGGGGAATGTAATGTCCCCAGTTTGGCCCCATGGAATTAACACTATAAATGATGTAATAGTGTTATGAAATCATGGTGAGGAGCTCAAGGCCAAGGCCCCGCCATCGATTTAGTGATGTATATGGGTTGCGTGCTAGCAATGCACATTGGAAATTCAAATATCATGTAATATGCATTTTAATAAAAATACCCACAACTAGCTATGCAATGCAACAAAGAGATGGGGGCATGATTTCACAAGGAATTGGGGGGGGGGGGAAACATTCAAACCCTTGAGCCACTAGAGTCAAGCCAAGTGTCAATAAGAGAACCCATAAAACCCTCAACTACCCATGTTGACTTTTGTACCCAACCATTGATTTCTCCCAAGAGTTGGTTGGGGAAGTTAATGCCTTGGGAATGGGGAGGTATGGCTATCCAAAATCGGGTATGGGCAAGCCACCCTTCATGGAAAAACGTGTGGGTCTCCTTGGATGGAAATAGAGCCACGAAATTGCTCCCTAGGCCATGATTCACCATGGCCTTGCTCTCTCACGCAGCTCAAGCTGCCTGGGCGTTTTCCTCCCTCGTTTTTCTGTGTTTCCCTTCATCTTTTAGCTGGGAAGGGGCGTTTTTGTGTTGGTTACCCGTGGGGAAAGAAAGCAGAACGTTTTGGGTCTTCCTGGGGGTCGTTTAGGCCATTGGAAGTGATCCTAACAAGTGGAGAGAAATCGGTTTTGTTCCCTGGGGTTGAAATCGAAATTCCACAGTTCGTTTGGGTGAACCACGAGTTGGGAGGACCAATGTGGACCCTATTTTGTGAACACCTCTGTTGTAAATGTGTAACCCTGTCAATAATCGTTTTTGCTGTGAGAAAGAAGAGTATGATGGGTATGGGTGATGGGTAATCCATTGTTCTGGCTTGAGCTTAAGAGTGAGCATCCATTGTGCAAGTGTAGCCTGATAAACCCAGTTAGACTGGCTTGGCTAAAATAAAATGGTTAATGGACTGAATGTGAGCGTGAATGTCCCCTTTGTCCTTGTGGGAATCATGCCCAGCTCGGGGGTGGCCTTCGGACGGACCCAGTATAAGCTGTCGAAGAGCCTATGGTTGGGTGGAACGTTGCAGCGACATAGCTAGTTGCTTGGGACAATTGAAATGAAGATAAGTGTTTCTGTCTATGTATTTATTTATGAAATGCTTTTATTAATGCCTGAAATCTTGAATGCATATGAAGATTGTGTGGATATTGTTTCAGCTGTGCATAATTGATTGTTTACATCTGCACACCCACTTATTAATTATGTGAATCTAGTATCGGGCTGAGATCATGCAAAGCCCTGAGTTTGGCATCATGTTTCCTGCCTTGCATTGGGTCAGCAGGTGGGTACATGACATTTGAATTTTGGAAAACATGTTTCCCTACACGAGATCTATATTTATGGTCCAAATCGATTGCAAAGTGTGAATTTTTCAGAATTTAATGTCACCCTTTCCCTCCATATTAGGAAAACACCTTTACATGTGGTGCATCCTCAACAATTGTAGAGGTTGAAACATTGTTTCCAAAACCACCCCTTAGGGCTCCACAAACTACTTACCACTCATTCTCAAATCATCTTCCTCTTTGACACATCATGGGGTTCTATTGGAAACTTGGTATTCATCAATTAATTATGGAGGTATAACCCCACCACAATTTAACACTATACTTTTCCTCCATAATGGAATACCACTTGGACACATAGTGCCTCCACAACCATTATGGGGGTCCTCTCATCAATTTCCAATACCACTATGCAAGACTCAACAAACTTCCAATCATGATTTCAAAACCACCTTCAACTCTTCCGCCATGGATTTACCTTCTAGTATGTGGATACACTTGACTCCTCATGGCCCCTCCACATTGGATTTTAGGGTCCACGCAAGAGTTCGATGTTTCTTCCATATGTTCAAATTTATATATCCAACAGACAAGTGGCCACCATGAATTTCGTGTGTGGCTCCTTAAACTCTATTGCCTACACATTATTTTTCTTCTCCAATGGAATTCTGATCCCCATTGCTGGCAAATTTAAATCCTATCCTCCACATAAAATGGGTTTTTCGTCAATTTCATACATTTTTCCCAATTTTTACCTAGAGCTAAACTCTATATTTAGAAATATCCTCCATGGAACTTCCATGCCATATATATAATTCCTTTAAGAACACCATCTGGACTTTTTCAAAACCATGAATTCCTCCTTTACAATCATATACTTGCCTTCTTCATGGACATTTTATGAACATATAATTAGTAGTTTCATTTTACTCAACTTGCCATGGAGTTGAACTCTGGAATCCAAGAATTGCACCAATTGTGTTTCCATAACCCAACCATACGATCTACCATTAATAAAATCTAAAATTGGAGCCAATATTCCATTAGTTATAAGATTACTATTTCATTATAATTTTGTCAAACACTCCACATATAACTATAATTTCTTCATATACAAGTAGATTTATGGCCCATACAACACCAATGCTATAACCAATAATTGTGATACCATTATGTAATGTACCAAGTCTCCTAATTATGTTTTTTTCAACAATATTATATGGAAATTATAGACAAATAAAACCAAGTAGTGGAAATAACATTGCCCATAACAATGTCAATACCCATGTACACATTCAACCAATTTAACATATAATTCATAAATTCTAATTATAAAAGGAATACTAGTAGCTAATACATGGGAATTTACAAAAGCATATGCATACAATCATTTGCCCATAAAACAATTACATTGCATTCATGATTATGGCCTCTTATTAGATACCCACAAGGACATTTACAAAATTGAAGTGGTTGGAAATTAATTTACATAACAACGCACACACCCACCCACCCCCACACACACATTAGTACATTTCATTACTGAGCCAATGCTAATTTCCATACTTATATCTTGCTCAAATAAGTACATATTCCTCATTTGCAACAATACCCACAAATGTTAGTCATAAACATATTAATAACAAGATTAAATTACTTATATGTTATAATATACACTCCATAAAAATAGCTCCATGTGACATTTTTCCTCCTAGCCATAAGCATTAACTCATATAGATGTTACCCTTGTGCTAGACATTGAAACAACAAAAGGGATTTACTATCTATGGTTTTGGATTTCCTTAATGTTAACACCCAAAAAGTGTTCACTACCTCATCTACCCCATTACACGGCTCATTTGTCCATTTTCCTACCATATTTCCCTTAAAAACCCTAAAAATCCCACTAAAAAGCCTCCAAAAGGCCACAAAACCATCAAAAAGCCTCAAAAAAGGCTAAAAAACCCCTTTTTTCCTCCAAAAATATCCAAAATTCCTCTAAAATAGCAAAATCCCTTTAAAAAGGGAATAAAAAATATAAAATAATGAGGAAAAGGAGGAAAAAACCCTATACAGCTACCCTAAACCATATGGTTCCCAAAACCATGGGCCAGCACTCCACCACCAAAAAACTATAAATAGGTGATGGAGACCCCTTATTCCATATCCACAGTCATAAGCACCCTTACTCTGCCAAAATCTCTCTTGAAACCCTAGCTCACCCTTGAGCTACATTCACCTTGAGAGCCCCTTTTGGCCCATTTCCACCATTGGAGAAAGAGGAGGAGCACATTGGAGCTTGGAGCAACCCTCTTGGAGCATTGCAAGAGCTTCACCAACCTTCACCTTGGAGGTAAAATTAATACAAAAGCCATTCTTTACATCTTATTGTTTCTGTTTCATGCATATGTTTAGAGTAATTTATATTTCTATTTTAGCATTTTAATTTACATTTACTGAACTGCTACTAAGGAGTCCATTCTCCTTAGTAGGTGCTCATTTGCACAAGCTAGGGGTAAAACCCTAGCTACAGTTTTGGCGACTCCCCTAGGTTTGAATTTCTGGTTTCAATTTTTAAATATTTTTTTCTGTTAGGCTGTCCCTTTCGGCCGCCGTAAACCGTGTATTTTCCCTCTGCAGTCGCGTCCCGACCGCGTCTTTCAGGCCTTTACCTGCGACCCGACCGCGGCTCTCAGACTGTTTCCGGCGCCCAGCCGACGGATTCACATCTGTTACCTGCAATCCGACCGCGGCTAATCAGCCTGTTTGCTATGATCTGCTTGCGCATGTCGGCCATTTTCCCGCGTCCTGACTGCGGCTTCCAGCCCCTTTGTTGCGACCCGACTGCATTTGTTAGCCTTTTTCTTGCGACCCGACTGCCTATTTTTCCCTATTTCCTGCGGTCCGACTGCCTCTGTCGGCCAAAAAGCCGCGACCCGTCTGCTCCTGTTTTCCTTAAACCCACGGTCCGACTGCTCAGTTTCGCCACAGACCCGCGGTCTGATTTCTGCATTTTTTCCAGTTTTGAACCCAGCCCCCTTTGCTGCAATATTTTATGCATCTGCACAGCCATCTGTACTACCTGCAGCCATCCTTCCCTACAGCCTTTTCTGCAACATAGTTTCTGTACCCTTTACAGAATCTTTTTAAAATTTTCGTATTTTAATTCAGAAAATTTTGCATGTTAAATTTTAGTATTGTTAATTAGAAAGTTGCCCCCCTTGTGGCACTTTTATTTTGGGTTCATCACCTCACGAGCACACACTCTGTCACATAATTCAAGTGAGCCTTAAAAACTACTTAACCCAAGCAATATTCTAACCCCACTTGGGGAACACAAAAGAATCTTTGTAGTTAGGTAGGATCGAGGGGATAGGCTTCCAATAACACGCCTCGGTCACTTACACTTGAGACATAGTTGTTGTCCAATTAGGGAACCAAAATCCCCTAGTACTTTTTGGCACGGTCACAACCAGTTTACCAGAGGGCCTCTCCCCTAGGAGGGTTGAAGTCGTGAGACTGGTTCTGGAGGCCTGAGTGGAATACCGCACTCCATTCAGTAACCGAAGGGCTACCTTTTGCAGTTCTCGGGATATCCCTGTATAGGGGTATTGCGGTAAAAGGACGAAACGACAGATTCACCTTTCTGGACGTGTCATGAACGGGGTATCTTAGTTGCCATTCTTCTAGGATTGACTACCCGGTGTCCCTCCCGGTAGGGGGACATCTTAGCCACTTGGCTTTCCTATTCATATTGTCTGACTTGGATTTCATCACCTTGTAGAGGATATGTCTAGTTGAGTCAGAATACTTTTTAGTTAGGTGTTTGCATGCTCCCTTACCTCCTTTTGGTCTAGTGCGTCCACCATTTTTTTTTCTTTTTAGGAAACCTGCTGCTTGTTGGTATTCTGACCATTTTGTTGGTACTCCACTTATTGTAGCACAGCTGTTACAGTAGGTGTTTTGAGTTGGTTGTTGGCCTGAGTGCCTTGTTTTTTGAGCTCTCCTTCTGCACACTCGGTTGCATTAGGATTTTTGAGTTGTTTTCTCACTCACCACAATCCCCAGCGATTTGACACCATCTGTCACCATTGAGTCCCCGATACATTCTCGGCGCCTCAAGGGCAAGCCCCCACAGCACGGTTCACTTGACACCACCCATCATAGACTTCGATCATCATCACTTGATACCACTTATCACAGATCTAGAGCCTTGTCACTTGACTCCACTCGTCAACGGCATAGGACTCCGTCACCAGATATTGACGCCCCTTACTTTACCTCCGATTCTGAAGAAGAGTCTGAGAACCCCATTTACACTGCCCCTACTAGCCCCATGGCTGGTGCGACTTCCACTCCTTTCATTGTAGGGACCATTGGTGGCCCATCCACCACTACACCAGTTACCACTCCCGCTGTGGGTATGCCCTCAATGGGGCCCACCTCTACCGTTCCCCTCGCTGCACCTATTCCCGCAGCTGGAATACCTATCCCCACTCCATCAATGGCTCACACTACCCATGGTGGTGCAGGACCATCCTATACCACCTTAGTTCCCCCACTTGGGGGCAACATCCCAAACCTTGTCCCTCCTCTTGGGGGCATTGGCCCCAACTTGGTCCAACCCACTACTATGTCACATCCTTCTTCCAGTTTGCCATTCATGGCTAGCCTCAACCTGCCTGACCTAGCCAGATTGACCAACGACCCTATCCGACACGACCCCGCGTGGCCTCACATGCCCACCAAGCTCCCCTCTGACATCCCTAAGTTCGAGGGCAAGGCAAGTGAGGACCCACAAAACCATATCATGTCCTTCCATCTATGGTGTTCCTCCAACTCCATCGTGGATGACTCTATTCGCCTCCGTCTGTTACAGCGCACCTTCATTGGCTCTGTAGCCAAGTGGTATATCGAGCAACCCCACGGGACCCATGCCACCTTTGCTTCCCTTGCCTCAACCTTCCTGCAGTTCTTCCAGTTACCTATCCGCTATGACGCGGGCGTTGAGATCCTCCTATCTTGAAGACAAAACACGGCTACCCACATCACGGACCACATTCATGAGTGGCGTCGATGCCGTAGCTTATGCAAGATCAAAATAGACGACCGTATCTTCCTAGATTGGTTCCTCAAATCCCTTCTCCCTGTCATTGCTAAGGATGTGGCATCAGAAAGACCTCGGTCTGAAGAAGAGGCCATCCTTAAGGCCCAGCAGTTCGACCTCATTTACGCCCAGTCGGGTTATCTCTATACCATTATACCTAACGCCCCTCGCGACGAGTCCTCCCAACACGATGCACCGGGGGCATCCCATGCTGCAGACGGCATCATCGGCCGTGTTTCTTCGCATACCCAACCCTTTTCCATAGCACGTCCTACCCATGGCCCTGACCTTTCACGAGCGACCTCACAGTCTGGAGCAACCAACTCGTATGCTCCTCTGGCACATCATCACCATTCTCACGGACCCTCGTGTCCACCTCAGTGCTTTGGACACGCACCCCCCGCTTATGCTCCCCCAGCCTCACCTCAGTCGTATTACCACCAGCAAGCTGCACCAGCTCCTGCGCCTTCTCAAGCCCAACCCGCCTATTACCACCAGCAGGCTGCACCAACTCCTGCGCCTTCCCAGGCCCAACCCATTTATTACCCTCCACAGGCAGCCCCTGCGGAAAATCCACAACCTGCTCTGCAGACATATCAGTAACCCCCTCAAGGTGCCACACCTGCGCAGCCTCCACCTACATATCATCCACCGCAGCCTACTCCCGCACCTGCACAACCCCAAAACCCACCTGCTGCCCAAGGGCAAGTGTACGCCCAACAAAATCAGCAGAAAAACCAGAACAACCAGCACAATCAGGGCCAACAAAACCGTGGCAAGGGCCGTAATCATGGGAACAACCAACCTACAGACCAAGGTGGTCAATCGCCTAATCCCCCAGACAACAATAATGCGGCCCCCGCTAACCAAAACCCTGATCGCCCGCCCAAGCAGGCTAAAAACCCCAACTTGCGAACAAACCATCCTTGTTCTATTTGTGGGGTCTATGGCCACTACACACATGCTTGCCCACACTTAGAGCGAGCTCAACAGCTTTGGGTTGATGATGCCCACCGCCAAGGGCATGTGGCTCCTCAAGCACCACCCAACCCCCCGCAACCTCAGCAGCCACCTTTGGTGCTGCAAAACCCCTTACCAAACCAAGGCATAGTGAACACTCAGTCGTTGGCTCCCCCTCAAGCCAACACGCTACCACAACAACAACAGATCACATACGCCGCCCCTGATCAACCCATGTTTGAATCAGGTACCCACCACTTGTTGATGATGTCATCCGCTGATGTCAACCTCCAGACCCGTCGAAACCAATATGGCTCCACCTCTGAAGCCCCTCCCATCGATAAAACCACTAACGCTCATCCCACTGATCAAGCATTACGTATCCCTCCACCCCCAATAGATGGCGCTTCCAAAGCACCTCGTTTCCCACTTCGCCGTATAAACAATAACCCCAATGCGCGCGCTGCGTCAAACTACAACATTGTAGACCACTTAGCCCAATCTCCCGCAGCCATGTCTACGTTAAAAGTCTTGAAGAACTGCCCTTCCCAGCGCAAGACTTTACTCTCAGCCATTGGGGCTATTGACCCAAATGATTCGAATTTGATGGCATTTGATTTGGACCAGTCCGAACCCCGCCTGCCTTCCACCTTAGCATTCCAAGTTTTTGTTTATGTTCGAAATCTTGTCATCCATCGGTGCATCATCGATGAAGGTGCCTCCACATGCGTTATGTCCACATTCGTATGGCAGAAGTTGGGATCCCCTACCCTTCAGCAGTCCACCACTGCATTACGCGCCTACGACGGTCATTCGGCTAAGCCCCAAGGTCTCCTAGCCAATGTACCCGTCCAGTTAGGTGGTAAAACCGTCCTCATTGACATAGAGGTCATCAACGCCCAGCTTGATTACAACCTCTTACTCGGTCGCAGCTACATATATGCTATGCGGGCGGTAGCTTCCTCTGTCTTTCGTACCATGATGTTCCCCCATGACGGACGCGTGGTCAAGATCAACCAACTCACTTACTATGATCCAAATGCCCCCGCTGCACCCGAAAATGTTCTCCCCATGGTTGAACAACCTGTTAGTGGTGCCGCTACCTCGTTTGTTTCCTCCTTGGGACCTGGAGTTTACTCAAACCCGCCGATGACGTCCACCTTCCAATCCATTCCTCCCCCGTCATCTACGCTCGAAGTGTCTGACTTATGTACCCTGTCCCACGATAACCAAACACCTAACAATGAACCACCCTTGTTGCCTAAACCACCATTGGTACCTAGCCACATTGGTGTTACACCTATCCATACAATCCCCTTCCTAGTCCCTCCCTCGGGAGTAGTAAGCGCCCCGGTCATGGCTACCCTTATCCTCCCTGGGTTAACCTTGGGATTACCCGTATGGTATCTTTCGCCACCCGTTCCCCCGCCGACACCAAGCGTCGTCCTCCAACCGGTGCAACCCATGGCTACTACCACTCAGCCACCCCCCGGTGTCGCTACCCCTTCGTCCTCCACGAATCCCCCTCCTCCCAAATCCACTGGGGGCAGAGGCCCCCAACCTTACACTGTTGTACCACCTCCCAAGACAGTCAAAAACCCCCCCGTGTTTCGTGCTCCTCCCAAATGCTCATTGTGCGATGAGTTAGGCCATGCGACTCATCAATGTCCACAGTTACCGGCATTACAGGAACACATGCAAATGCTTGTCAATGACCCCAGTATCCCGGTTGTCAAACTAGATCCAACCCCTAAGCCTCGCGACAAATCCCTGCGCACTAACCACCCCTGTGCCATATGCGGTGTTTACGGGCATTACTCACATCACTGTCCCGATCTCCCCGATTACAGAGCAGCTCTCTATGAGATGAACAATCTGGATCTTGAGACGGCACCACCCACCATTGAAGAGATTCACCCCCCGATCCCACCCTCATCCGGGGAGATCAACACCATTTACATGATCTCTTCAACTACCATTCCCTCGTCAACCGATTTGACAGCCCACACTTTCTGCACTTATGAGGAGATTCTTGAGGCACTCACTGCCCCGGAGTATCCCTGGGATGACATGCACCATTGTTCGTATTTCCTCCTAAAAGCATCTTCCTCTAGCACCGCTACCCAATTTGCGGTTGAATCCAAAGACTTCCTTCCCACCAAGGTCGATTGGTTTAAGGACCCTATCCCTGCTCCGGATGCCTTTGAGGAAGGTAACATGGCCAATATTTCACCCGTCATCCAAATTGACATCGTTGCACCAGGAGGTACACCTGAACTCATAACTTTAGGAGCTTCCTGCAGTGAGCATGAGATTGAGGAGTACAAAAAACTCTTCCAGGAATTCCGTGATGTCTTTTCCTGGTCCTATACCGAAGTGCCCGGTCTTGACCCTGCCATCATAGAGCACCACCTTGACACCTCTGAGTCAAGGGGCATAATAGATTCCCTCGACCCTGGGATAGGGGGCATGATCAATCATTTTGAACCTTCCCCATCACATCTATCTCAGCACGTCAATGAACCCCTTGTTCAAACCCACACATATGTGATCCATAATCACAAACCCCATGCACATAGCATGGGGGCAAGTCATTAACCCTGCTCACTTTTTCACACTTGTGATCTCAACCATTTTTGAGGTCACATATCACTTGTAGATTTGATTTGATTTGATACACCTAGTATTCTTCCCCCACGGGTCATCATTTCTCCCCACCACTGCATCCTTGGCTTGGTGTGCTCACCTTTATTTGCAACCATTTTTTAACCTAGTTAGTTCCTTTGACCATTCCGGAGTCCTTATGACCTCCGTTTTTCGCACCATTTGCACCGCCGGATTCATATTTTCGCGCTCGTGATGATGCTTGAGATCATTTCTCGCTCTCACCAGGACCAATATCAACATTGTGTCTCGACACCTTATCGCCCCGGTTTGCATGCCACATCGGCCGTAGCCCGTTTTTGATATACCTTATATCATCGGATTCATTTTTCCGAGCCAGTGATGATGCTTGAGATCATTTCTCGCTCTCACCCCTCGATTTTTTGGGTATTTTTCCAAAACACCCCCCGTCGCCTCGATTTGCGTGCCACATCGGTCGTTATCCATTTTTGACACTCTTTATATCGTCGGATTCATTTTTTCGAGCTCGTGATGATGCTTGAGATCATTTCTCACTCTCACTTGGTATAGTTTCAACATTGTGTCCCGACACCTTGCTGCCTCAGTTTAAGCGCCACATCGGCCGCCATTGGATTGTTCCACATTTTACATGAGCCATTCACTCCTGCCATACTGCAATTGTTTCATTATTTTTCCACCATTCATTACCCCGCAAGGAGGCCCACTAGTGTTCCCCCCCTACCCTCGTTCTTGGTAATCATAAGTGTCCCTTGATTGAGCACTTCCTCCTTGCCTGGCCATTCCTTTTGTTCGGTATAATTTTATCCTTTTTTCAGGCCGGACAAGTCCTTTACGAAAAAGGCACTTAGGGAGTTTCTGTTAAGCTCTTTTCTGACTCTTAAAACAATGAAAAGATCGCCGAGCAATCTTGCTTCCTTTCATGCTCGTTAAAGTACTTGAAAGGGCGTCTATCTGGTATAATTTTACCCCTTTTCCGGACCTGGTAGGCTAATTACGAAAAAGGAATACTCTAGTCACACCGGCTAGAAGAGTTCTTCATTGCATCCTTTTATGCTTCTTTGGGCCTTGGAGACTAACACACGAAAAAGCAACCCCCTGGAGTCTTCTTATTGCTTTCAGACTCTCTAAAATTGAAATAAACCACGAGCATGAACTATCCTGGGCTCGTAAAATCCACACGACAGTACCATTCCATCATTTTAGAGTCTTCTTATCGCTTTCAGACTCCTTAAAATTGAAAGCAATCACGAGCATGAACTGTCCTGGGCTCGTATAAATCCACACGACAGTACCATTTTACACTTACTTCTTCTAGTTCCTTCACCCATGAAGAAGTCCCCCCGTGCCTCCTGGCACTATGATCGGTCATCTCGGCAGCACCCCCAATCAGGTCGCCTTTGTTCAGAGTATTCTGCAATCTCCTACCATCTTACACCAGCTTGAGTCTCCCTCATCCCAGTCACTTCCCAGTACAAGCTATGATCCCCTTCCCCTCAGTCAGTTTCATATGCTTCCCGATCATCCCCGCCATCATACTCTGAACAAAGGAAGTTTGAGTCCACCCACTCTACTTGCCCAGTTTTTCCCCCAAGTTTGTCAGTCCTGCCATCAGTACTATCACATTTCGGTCCTCCACCTCGCGCTCCTGTCAAGGAAACATCATTGCCTTGATAGTTGCAGGTCTCCCTCTGTCGACGACAGCCCCTCTATTCTAGAGGATAGACCCAGAGGCCCCTGCGCCTTGGACCCATCACCATCTATGGTGAGTGCCTACGGATCATTTTGAGAGGAGTCATCATTGCCTCTCCGAATGGTTGTTTCTCACATGCTCAACTTCAGCACCTTGATCGCATCGTTGAGAATCGCGTGGGATTTACATACCTACCATTATTTGTCGAAGACCCCGGATTTCCCCTGACTCTAGCACATTGGTGAGTCACTTCGGAACACCCAGTGGTATGTTCCCGTGGATGTCCGGGCTGCGTTGGCGATTGTATTCGGAAGCCATCCAGTTATATGCTTCCTTGAGTACCCAATTCAGTCCTAGATCAGTTCCAGTTCAGTGTACCATTGAGAGTATGACCCTTTGTCACTCTGATCCAGCAGCTCATCAGTTCCTTTGGTACCACACTCAGTAGCACTGTAGATTGTTCCAGTGTATCAGTTCTTCAGCTCCGACATGGTCAGCCCAGCAGTATGTCCCAGATTTTGTGTCCCCTCTGGACCCTTATGATGTACACAGTGGTTCTCTATGTCTCTTACAGGTCCCTCTTTTCGGGCCTCGCAGTTCTTTTTATGTATCTTGATACGAACATGGGTATGCCCGCCTCGTCCATATATTGAGATTCTGCCTCATTCAGTATTTGAGGTCATGTATATTTCAGGTCCCCATTTTTTGGACCCCATTGTTATTATTATGTTATATCCTGATACGAGCATGGGAATGCCCGCCTCGTCCATATGATCAGATGATTCCTCATCCATTATTGAGGTTATGTACTTTTCGTTCTTGCAGTTTGTTCTGGATCGTTGTTCCGGGCTTCAGTTTTTTTCTTCTCTTCTCCATACCCAAGGAAAACCATATATGACTGATGATGTCCATCGGCCATACGATGGGCTCCTGCCCTCACACATCAGGGGGCAATCTGTTAACACCCAAAAAGTGTTCACTACCTCATCTACCCCATTACACGGCTCATTTGTCCATTTTCCTACCATATTTCCCTTAAAAATCCTAAAAATCCCACTAAAAAGCCTCCAAAAGGCCACAAAACCATCAAAAAGCCTCAAAAAAGGCTAAAAAACCCCTTTTTTCCTCCAAAAATATCCAAAATTCCTCTAAAATAGTAAAATCCCTTTAAAAAGGGAATATAAAATATAAAATAATGAGGAAAAGGAGGAAAAACCCCTATACAGCTGCCCTAAACCATATGGTTCCCAAAACCATGGGCCAGCACTCCACCACCAAAAAATTATAAATAGGTGATGGAGACCCCTTATTCCATATCCACAGTCATAAGCACCCTTACTCTGCCAAAATCTCTCTTGAAACCCTAGCTCACCCTTGAGCTACTTTCACCTTGAGAGCCCCTTTTGGCCCATTTCCACCATTGGAGAAAGAGGAGGAGCACATTGGAGCTTGGAGCAACCCTCTTTGAGCATTGCAAGAGCTTCACCAACCTTCACCTTGGAGGTAAAATTAATACAAAATCCATTCTTTACATCTTATTGTTTCTGTTTCATGCATATGTTTAGAGTAATTTATATTTCTGTTTTAGCATTTTAATTTACATTTACTGAACTGCTACTAAGGAGTCCATTCTCCTTAGTAGGTGCTCATTTGCACAAGCTAGGGGTAAAACCCTAGCTACACTTAAGCAAACCAATTCCCAACTACTACAACCAAATAATTACATATTAATCCATTTTTATAACAACAATCCCACTCACCAACCTCTCTTTCCCCCTCATCCCTATTCAACACAAGTAATGGGATCCTCTTCACTACTAAACAAAATGTTAGTTTATCCCATTTCCTTCCAGTTGGTAAAGCCATGATTTTTAAAAAAATGCAATTTTAATCCTAAAAATAAAAAGAAAGGTGCTACTAGTAGCATGACATTTTGATTCGATAGTTTATTTTAAGGTTTTGGTTGCAATGGTATCAATTGTTAAGTCTATGGTTTCAAACAAGTTGTAATTTTAAGTCTGAAAAAAATAGTGCTACTAGTAGAACCATTTTTAGATTTGGGGGTTGATGTTAAGTTTTTTATTAAGAAAATTAAGGGTTTTAAGGCCATGGTTTCAAAATATTGCAATTTTAATCTTAAGAAAAGGACACTACATGTACCACCACTTTTTGATTCAAAGGTTATTTTTGTGTTTTGGCGCAAAGATACAGGTTTTTAGGGCTAGCGTTCTCATTTTTAGGTCACAATTCTCATCAAGTCAATAACTATGTTGTACATGCAAGCACCCCACAAAAGCGATTAGAAAACAAAAAAGTGGACACTTCAATATAATTTAGGTATAGTTTAGTTTGGTATATAGTACATTTCAAGGGGATGTCCTATGTTGGTTGTTTTTACAGTTTCTTGACTAGGTTGATGATTGTAATAATTGAAAGTGTATTGAAAGAATTGTTTTCAACTCTATCCATGGACCTATCACTTGGTCTTGTAAGAAATAATCCCTTTCTCTTTCTTCAACAAAGCATAATATTGAGAAACAATTTGTGAAAATGAATAAGTTCTTTGAAGTTTGGATTCTAGTAGCAACAACTAACCACTCTTTGATGTGATATTTAGAGTACCATTCATCTCTCCAAAGAGCTAATTCAACATCAACACAAAAACACCTTGAGTTACACATTGTATTCATCTGGAAGCTTCTTCAGGAGTGCACTCTTGAAGTACTAGATTGTTGTACAAATGATCATGTTATTTACAGTTTATGAAGTCCCTCATATGTATTTGGTCTATGTTAGGAGTTTCGTAAATTGTCATCAAGGGGTACAGATTCTAATTCCTCCTTCATTTTCTTTTTCTTAGTTTATAATTTCAACCCTTAAATCCTTTCCCAAGTTGTTCTTAATGGGGATCGTTAGGATATTTTGACACTAGGAGTTGGTTAAGGATCAACTTGGTCTAATGTAATGTTCAATTAAAGTGTTCTTACTATGTTTCTTTAGTGTTCTTTTTCACTTTACTAATTTGATGGTTACAAACATGTCTTAGACTTAAGTAATCTAATGATTCAAACATATACTCAATATCAGCAACACTTGATCTATAGATTAACACCCAATTCGTCCATGATCTCTATTTAAAGAGCATGGAGGTTCATTTGTTGATGGTAGGATTGAGAGAGATTCATGTAAATTATTTTTGTATTAATCAACTACCTCAAGTGGCTAGTTTGTCTGGGACAATGGACTTTTTCATTCTTTAAGGATTTTTAACCACATACATATGGATGTTATGATATTTGACCTTTGTGTAAGCATTTGTCTTAAGGTCTTTGAAATGTGGGGATATACCCTATTTTTCATGCATTATCTAAAATTAATATGGTGTCTTGTGTTGTGATTTATCATGATATTATGCTTTTCTAATTTGTAAGGATATTATACTTCGACATAGTTATTGAGTGATTGTGGTATAAGTTTTTGTACTCTATTCTAATGCCATGCTTATAGAATTTTAATTTGCCATATTTTGTCATAATTTTTCATAATATTATTCTTAACTATAATATTATTTTTTTAGTAACTTTTGGATTGTAATATTATCATTAATTTATAAGGGTTGTGAGCCATAAAATAATATAATAATTTTAAGAAGCAAATTAGGTCTTGATATTGCAGTGCTTCATTATCCTTAATTTTTTCAATTCATAAACATAAAGAACAAACATAATATAAATGTATCCAAACATATAGGTTCAAATCTAGTTAAGTTCCTCGGGATTCCAATCAGTATGGATGCTTGAATTTGTGTCACCCTCCATATAGATATTTCAAGGAAAAAGAGGGATATAGCAAAGTTTTCCTAGAAAAAAATTGTAACAAAACATCATTTATCGGAACATGATAATTAAAAAATCCATCAATTTAGATTAGCTATATAACATATATGAAAAAATACAAGTTTATCACCAATATTTATTACATGTATAGATATAAACATATGGACATAACATATTGACAATGCTCACTACACATGTACAAGGTTTACAGAAATTAGAAATAATAAATCTTTAACAATAGTAAAAACGATAACTTAATTAAAAGGATACCTTATATCTCAAGTGATCAACATCCATGATCTTCATCATCTATGTCATTAGTGCCTAAAGTTGTGGAATATCAATGATCATGAACATTTTCTTACTTGTAGGTTTTTCTTACTTGTAGGTTTGTATAGAATAATGAACAATATTTTATTCTATAATCCATCTAGGTGAAAGAAGACTTGATTATTTGACTTTTTCACACATATAGATCATTTTTACTAATTAAAAATTTAGTTGATTTAATTGAAAATAGATTGAAATTTGATAGTTATGGAATATCAATGATCATGAACATTTTCTTACCTGTAGGTTTGTATAAAATAATGAACAATATTTTATTCTATAATCCATATAGGTGAAAGAAGACTTGATTATTTGACTTTTCCACACATATAGATCATTTTAACTAATTAAAAAAATTAAAAATTTAGTTGATTTAATTGAAAACAGAGTGGTGTCTTCTTCAATCCTTCCACAAGATCTATTAAAGGTTTCAAACCACTCACACTTGAACAATATTGGCTTAAACAATTCACCATATTCTATCTCAATTATTTGTTTTATAATGTCCACATATTCCAATTCACTACCCACACTTGAACAATATTGGCTTAAACAATTCACCATATTATATCTCAATTATTTGTTTTATAATGTCCACATATTCCAATTCACTATCAATAACATTCTGATGTGAAGCATGTGTACGGTGTGTGTTGGAATGGCACCGTAACTCTACCATGTTGTGTCTTTTGATTCTCAAATGTCTTCTCCACTTGAAAATGATCACCACATGCATACATTAAAGGGTACATGTGTATATGTTATAAAATCTTAAAGGATTTCAAACACATGTAATGTAAGTGATGGCATGATTATGAATTAAAAGTATTATGTTTGTATTCAAATATTATATACCATAACAAGATAGTTGTTTTTTCACACTCAGGTACTCACATATGCCTACATACTAGGAAGTGTCTTTTGTGGTACACACTTGTGTTATCTTCATGTGTGACCCACATAATGATGATACATTACCTCTCAATTACTACTCTACTCTAATGTGATAGAACACCTTTCCGAAGTATCTCTCTCACCTTAGCTTAAACATGGGACCCCACTGAGATATTTATTATATAGGTGGGTTCCTAAGGTCCTTGTTCCCCTTTGATATTGAGTCCATGGTTTCCTATTTGACTCATTTTAACCCCTTCAAGAACCCATTTGGAGCATGCATAACTTCATGGGTCTATCTAGGGTGAAACCGTCTGACTTGGTTCCATAGTTATTTAGGAAGCCTTAAATTGGATCCATAACCACCCAACTCAACCTAGATAAAACCCCCTAGTCCTTCTTGGTATTTTCATGCTAAATATACCATGGATTCCTTTAGAATATCATAATTTCAATCCACAAGTTGCATAGTAGAGTATTATTTTGGGCCTAAAAACCCACAATATTTTTATAATCAAACACATGGTACACATTCAAAAGGTATGGTATGTTGTACAATATGAATCAAGTACCATAATGACCAATACAAAATTTTATTATGCCTTGAAGTCACTCCCTTACCTATTTACACCCTTATATTCCTCTTTGTAAAGTCTCTTAAAATTTTGGAACTCTTCTTCTCTTCATCTTTGAAAAACTCTAATATAAAGGTACACACTTGGGTTTGTTGTTGATATCGTCCCATCCCTCTCAAGCCCCTGGGGATTCTTTTCCAAGTCATATCCAACACCACTATAGGGACTCCTTTGGAGAACTTGGTTCCAACCTTACATATTTTATTGACTCATCTTAAGGCTCTTCACTAGCATAGTTCTTCTTGTAACATGGAAGTTTCAACCCTAAAATCTTAATGGAGGTTCCACCACAACTATATCAAGGGTCATATTCATATCATCCCCTCTCGGGGCACCAGGTTTCTCTATTCTTCATACTTCATTGATTATATTTACAACACTAAATGTGTTTATTGGTTATATTGCACATATATATTTGTATTGGAGATTGTGGCAAGTCCTCTCTTATAGGAATTTGGGGCTAAGTGTGCAGGTGATACTGGGACCTAGGTCACTATTGGATGGGTGATACATTTCTCCACTTCATCCTAGGGATATTCATCATATATAAAAATGAATTATAGGTGATCTCTTTTCATTCTTGTCTTTCCATTTTCAACATTAGGGGTTCTAGATCACTAAAGGAATTGTTGGTCAATCAACACTATGTTAGTTTTTCATCATCTAAATCAATAGATCTAGGATCTTAACTGAAAGAACAACATGTACAGCATATCAAGCATAAGAGACAAGAGACAAAAGACACAAAACATTTCACCGGGGAAAACCAAGAAGGTGAAAAACCCTGCAACTTCCTCATAGATAGAATAAGCACCAATACAAGGATCACCATGATCAAACCCAAGAGATAGATATCTTCAGCAGCATGATCCTCCTCCACTTGTGCGCACCCTCCTCTTCTCTCACTAATGCGAAGTGAGTGAATAATAGAATGTATCAAATGAGAGAGTCACACTCTCTATTTATACTTTTACTTTCACTTGACCTTTACTCAACTAGGTCAGCCCCAACCTAACCACTTAACATAATGCTGATTGGTCCGACCCCTCTAGGGTGGTCTAATAACCCTTTGACCCACATGACTCATACAGGGTCGACCCCATCAAGGTGGTCTAATAACCCATCAAGCATAAGTTACGACACTTACAATATAACTTGCGAGATTTGCAAGTACACATGATGACACTTCCAATCGGAGGAATAATAAATCTCCGTTGGGGATACAATAAGGTACAAATGTAATAGATACAATATACATGTGAATATCTTCCAAAGTTACAAATACATCAACACTCCCTCTTAACTAAGAAGGTATTCTCTTGACACAAGTCATCAATACATATAGGCACAAGTCTTCAATTCTGGAGTTGGATCATCGTCACTGGATCACAAAGCATCATCATCATCACAGCTGCTGTACTCAACATCTCGATCACTGGGCTATCTCTGAATTCTTCTCATCATAGGAAGTTCTACAGAGACAGCCCTTTTTCATGTTGGATGTAGGCCCACCACTTGTAGGTCTTCATCAACACTAACCATACTGTGGAATCCTCAGGACTTATTATGTGCGTCACAATGCCTTGAAAGAGTATCCCAGGATCCTTTATGTGTCGAAGCACGACTAGAAAGATCTCCCAGGTCAACTTACATGTGACTCCCACCACAATGCCTCGAAAGAGTATCCCAGGATCCTTTATGTGCCTAAGCACAACTGGTAAGATCTCCCAGGTCTACTTACATGTGGTCACCAAAAAGCCTCGAAAGAGCATCCCAGGACTTATTACGAGTGTACTACTCAACCTATCGGATCTCCCAGGTCTAGTTACATGTGGTCATGGAAAAACCTCGAAAGAGCATCCCAGGATTGATTACGAGCATACTGCTCAACCTGTTGGATCTCCCCAGGTGCTATTATATGCCATAGGACAAAGCCTAGAAAGAGCATTTTCCAGATATCCCAGGGCGCTATTATATGCCATAGGAAAAACCTTGAAAAAGTATATGCAAACCTACCAGGGTGCTATTATATGTCCTCCCAAGCAAAACCTCGAAAGAGCATTTGCCAGATATCCCAGGGTGCTATTATATGCCATAGGAAAAACCTCGAAAGAGTATCTGCAAACCTCCCAGGGCGGTATTATATGCTTATTGCACAACCTATCCACGGCCACTGAGTATCATCCTAATACTCATCATATATCATCCTAATGTGCATCATCACATGATCAACCTGATCATCATCACAGCATCGTCCCGATGCATATCATCATTGCATGATCATCCTGATCATCATCACAGCAACGTCCTGATGCATATCATCATCGCATGATCATCTTAATCATCGTCACAGCATCGTCCTAATGCATATCATCTGGACCATCGTCCTGATACTCATCATCATCGTATAATCAAACCGATCATACAAAGCATCCACCTGATGCATATCATCACACATGATCATCCTGATCATCATACATAACAGTAACTGGAGAATTATTTTGATGCTCATCACACAGCGCTTACATCCACAACCATGGGAAGGATCCTCCTATCACCATGCTTGGAATGGCTCCTGCAAATGTGTCCCATCACTTCTTCCTCGAGGTATCTTCAATATGAAGAACACCAACCCTCTCTCTGAAGTACTCGAACTTCACTCTGGCTAGTGGTTTCGTCAACACATCTGCAACCTGCTCATCCATCGCAACATACAGGAGCTTCACTGCTCCTCTCTGCACCATATCCCTGATATAGTGATATTTGATCTCAATGTGCTTCGACCTGTCATGGAACACGGGGTTCTTAGACAACTTCACACAACTCTGGTTGTCACAGAAGATACAGGTAGCATCCAACGGGAGATCAAATAACTCAGACAGTAGTTCCCTAAGCCATACTACCTCACAACTAGCCGAACAAGATACAACATACTATGCTTCGACTGTACTCAGTGCTACGCAGGACTGCTTCCTGCTAAATCAAGAGATCACACCTGATCCCATACTAAAGCAGCACCTTGAAGTGCTCTTCCTATCTGCAGCACTGCCTACCCAATCTGAATCAACATAACCCTCCAGGTTAAACTTTTGATTCGCATCATAATTGAGCCCATAATCAACTGTACCCTTCAGGTACCTCAGAATATGCTTCACAGCAATCAGGTGAAAATGTATAGGACCCGTCAGGAACTGGCTCAAGGTGTTCACCACAAAGCAGATACCTAGTCTCATGTTCGTCAGGTACATTAAGGACCCAATCATCTGATGATACACCATGACATCAACCGTCTCTGATGAAGCATCACTCAATAGCTTCAGGGTCAATGCCATAGGTGTGGCCATGGCCTTGCAATCCATCATCCCGAGCCACTTCAGGATCTCTACTGCATACTTCCCTTATCCAAGGAAGATTCCATCTTCACTCTGCCACACCTCCATACCTATAAAGTAAATCATCATACCCAAGTCTCGGGTGCTTGTTTCAAACCATACAAGGCTTTCTTCAATCTGCACACATATGACTCCCTGTCATGTGTCTCAAAACTGAGTGGCTGCTCCACATACACTTCCTCTTTGATTACACCATATCCATCTGGTGTGTCTTCCACTTCATCACTGCAGCCAGAGAAAGTATTGTTCTAATGGAAGTGTATCTGGCAACAGGATCAAAAGTATCTTCATAATCTATTCCCTCTTTCTGGGGGAAGCCAAGAGCTACAAACCTCACCTTGTATTTCTCTATGCTACCATCTGCAGCATGCTTGATCTTATAGATCCACTTGGAAGTCACAACAAACTTCCCTTCTGGTCTTGGGACCACATCCCAAATATCATTCTTAATGATCGAATGGTATTCCTTGATCATGGCATTCTTCCATTATTGCATCCCGAATCCTAGGAACTTCAGATTCTTCAATATCTTCAATAGATAGTTTTCTTTGAATTTCATTGTTGGAACAAATGTTGTAGTCCTTCTTTTGTAGGTGATTGTACACGATCTTTCCTATAAGTCAAATTCAATTGCATGATTAGAAACTTCTCATAGTTTACAGAACAAATTCTTACACATAAGAACATATGTCATACAGTCATGCAATTTTCTTAGCCAATCCTTCAATACAACATTTGTCCATATCCCGTAACTTTCTAGATGCCTTCCATCTCTACCAGAACATTGTTAAGAGTGTGCACAACTCCCAACATGTCAGCAAAGAGGTTTCATTCTAGATAAGTAGCAATGGAATGTTGTACAGTACCATAGGCCACTTACCCATTACTTTCATATTAGTAGTATCTTGTTCATTAATGCAACTTTTCTAATATGCATAATACATATCCTAAATCTAGGAACATAAGTATGTATATGACTAGACAACATCATTTAAGTAATCATTATATAGGAAATGACAATTCAAATACTTATCTTTGTTTGGTTGTAGGGTGGACTCCCTCTTGATCTTTGCTTCCTGGAGTGCTCCCTCTTGATCTTTGCTTCCTTGTAGGAACTTTTGGAGTGTGTTCCCTCTTTATCTTTGCTTCTTTGCAGGAACTTTTGGAGTGTGATCCCTCTTGATCTTTGCTTCCTTGCAAGAACTTTTGGAGTGTGCTCCCTCTTGATATTTGCTTCCTTGATTACCTGTCCTTGAACTTATATCCATCCTGGACCACTATGCATGCTTAAGTGTGCACTAGTGTCATCCTCAAGATCTCATACATAATCATACATCCACTAGTATAATATCAATACTATCAAAACATTATGATCCTAAATAAACTTAACATGTATGGTCATGATTATTTCACACACAGGTAATTTATCACAAGCATTAGTATTCAAGGTTTCAAGGAGGACTTCTATTACTTATGCATATTCTTATTGACCATAGGACTCTTCTGGTTAGTCATATCATCAATCAAGGTAAGAAACATAATATGCATAAACTGTTGATTACTTAAACTTCTAACTTCAAGAATAATCATTATCATTCATACAAAAGTATAAGATCCTAACACAAGGTAGGATTCTAACTTGATATAGGAAAAACATACCTGGTTATCATGTTTGCTAGTTATGTCTAACATACCCAAACAATGTCTTCTTGTTCTCTTCAATGACCTATGCTAGTAACCTGCATAACTCATAAGTTAACCATTGTAGAACTAAAATATACATACCTCGTAAGTAGAGCTTCTATAATGGCTATGGATGAGTCTTTTTCTTCATGTCACCATGATCATATGTTCTTGATATAGAAATTGATTTGTCTTTCTTGATGTACATTTCATGTTAGCGGACAACATCAACCTCATACAACACCACAGTGCATTAGTACAATCATATAACCCTAATCAATGAATGTCTTCTATCATTCATATGCATTCATACTTTTACTAGGGTGATAAGACAAGTCTAAAATTAATCAAGATTGTAATAACCTTAATAATATGAAGACAAACATATCATAAACTTAATCATGAACAGATTTCAAAACATACCTGTATCTCTTCAAGTCATACCTGTCGGGATTGCTTGTATTCTTCTCATGTAAAGCCTCAGTCTCATCTCCCTCTAGAACTAGAACTTCTTCACTTATGCAGATGTCCAATTCATTCTCTTCTAGGATTAACCCAATCCACTTTGATTTGTTGAAACTGGATCTGGAATTGGATTAGGGTTTGTCAGAGAAACCCTAAAATTTCAAATTTTGAATTTCAAACTTCTGATTGGATGAAAAGATGTGCCTTGCTGAGCTGATCAAGCTGGTATACTTCAATTTTGAAAACTACAAAATTTGACCCCTCAAAATTTCCTTTGAAACTTCCGGATCTTCTAGACATGATCCCGAACTATATTTTGATAAAGCCCACCCTTCTTCCCAACCAAAAGGTTCGATCCAAATCTCTAAACTTCAATTTTTCTGAGGAGCTTCCAGCCGTGGTCACAGACTTCAAAAATTCAAACTTTTGCAGAATCCCTAATGTTCTATCTTTCCGATCAAAATCCCAAACTAGGGTTTGATCAAGCTCGGCCTTCTGCTCAACCAAAAAATTCGATCTTGGTCTCTAAATTTTGATTTTGATGATGAGCATTCAGCCATGGTCTTCGATTCCAAAAATTCCAACTTTCTTCAAAGCCCTAAATTCCTGCAGCAGTGACATAAATATGCACCTGATTGTTTCTGGTGAATCTCTGAAATTATGAATCCACAGGGTCTGAAACTTTGGCCTGTGGTATCTTGACCTGTCATCTTTCCAACCCCATGGGTCTGACCTCAAATGGATTCTCTGAAAGAGATTTATTCCAAGTGTCGCAATGTGACCTATTTATGGGGTAAAACAAGAGAGCAAATTTGTACGGAGTAACACGTGTCACTGGTTCAACTTCGGCCTCTGAAAATTTTACCTGTGAAACTGCAGTCCGTGATATTACTGTCACTTTTTACAAAATTTCATTTGGATCTTCCTAGCCCAAGTTGTGACCTTTTTTCCTAGGTCACCTGTTTATGACTCAGATCTGGAAGACACAGAAACACTATATTGTACGGATCATAAAACAACAACTACAATGAATTAGATGTTTTGCTTCGGACACAAGGTACATGGGGATGTTATCTTTGACCTGTAAAATTTTCAGATCCTGAACCTTCGCCAAAATAGATTTATAGTGAAAGTTCTATGATGACTGGTTTTTGCTATATCAAGCCCTTACTTCCAATTTGTCGCAAGTGCAACAAGTCTCATAAATGCCATATAATGCCTTCCTTCAGGCTATTTCTGATACAATGTTATTTTTTCATCATTTAAATCAATAAATCTAGGATCTTAACTAAAAGAACAACATGTACAGCATATCAAGCATAAGAGACAAGAGACAAAACACACAAAACATTTCACTGGGGAAAACCAAGAAGGCGAAAAACCCCACAACTTCCTCAGAGATAGAATAAGCATCAATACAAGGATCACCATGATCAAACCCAAGAGATATATATCTTCACCAGCATGCTCCTTCTCCACTTGTGCGCACCCTCCTCTTCTCTCACTAATGTGAAGTGAGTGAATAATAGAATGTATCAAATGAGAGAGTCACACTCTCTATTTATACTTTTACTTTCACTTGACCTTTACTCAACTAGGTCGGCCCCAACTTAACCACTTAACATAATGCTGACTGGGCCGACCCCTCTAGGGTGGTCTAGTAACCCTTTGACCCACGTGAATCATATAGGGCCGACCCCATCAAGGTGGTCTAATAACTCATCAAGTATAAGTTACGACACTTACAATATAACTTGTGACACTTGCAAGTACACATGATGACACTTCCAATCAGAGGAATAATACATCTCCGTTGGGGAAACAATAAGGTACAAATGTAATACATACAATATACAAGTGAATATCTTCCGAAGTTACAAATACATCAACACACTATCTCGTCCATGATCTTTTGGATTTTTATTGCGTTGTGAATCTAAAACCGATGTTTTGAGCAGAAACCCTGCTCATCTTCAGGGAAGCAGAACCAAATGAAAAGACTACGAAGAAGACATAATGAGAGAATTGGAGAATTGGAGAATTATGCTTCAATGCAGAGAAAATAGATAGATTTATAATGTTGAGAAAAGAAAAGTGACCGTTACTTTTAAGGTAGGAAATTCAAAAATTCAAATCAAGCCGTTATATTAAATATGAGGAGTAAAATTATATATTAAAAATTAATAAAATTAGTTTAAAGATTAAGGTGTAATATAATACGCCCAGTTTGAATTGGAAAGTATTTAATCAAAATTATGTAAATGATGTAAATATGTTAGTATGGATTCCTAGTGTGGAGCTCAAGGCTAGGAATGTATGATGTATATATTTTTATTTGGGCCATATGGTTGGCTTACTATTCCAATTTGAAATGTATGTTAATATTATGTTGGAAATTAATAAAATGGTCCAAGATGGCTGTGTAAAGAGAATTAGAGGGGCTATGATTCCACCATAGGGGAAGAGGAAAGGGGGCCTATGGGGAAACCAAATCCTTTGTTGCCATGTGTCAACCTTAGAACTCATCGAAAATATGTCGTGTGCCTTAAATAAGCCAATTACCTTCCCTTGACTATTAAATCCAATCATTGAATGCATAAGTGAGGTTGGTGGAAAAAGTCACTTCATGTAGTTATTGAAGCATCGGGGTTGTGACAATTATGTCAGCTTTCAGCTATCCTATTTATTCTATGGTCAGAAGCTATGTCAGTTGTATTTTCACCCTTACCTCATATCCTTGGAGTCAACACTTTTGATCATTCTCTCAGGAATGTCTTCTACACTACGTAGAGTATTCCATTGATGTTCATGCCCATTACCAAACTGTGTTTAACCCATAAATTCGAATTTGAAGACAGAGCCCCATTTTTGGAAGGGAAAATATATGGTTGTAGGTGAGCATGGAGGTTAGAAAATCTAGGAACCTTTACCCATTGAGTTCTGCTACTTTTGGATGCTTCAGAAGCCATGGATTAATGTTGTAGGAGGTTCTCCAATAGCATACAGCAAGTTGGACTCTTACTGCACACACTGGTAAGAACTGTAAGAGTTGGATTTCCTGAGGGAAATGTGGATCAATGAAGGGAAATTCCTTCCTTGTGTTGTGTGGGGCAGTTGGAAGGAGTTACATGGCTGTGATGGCTTAGTGAGACCCCTGTAGAGATCAGTTGCAGCTTTTGGCTAAGCATAGAGAGCAGAGTGAGTTGTGGCTGAGAGAGAGAAGCATGTAGGTGTTACCTTCACCCTGGTGGCCTCATATCCTAACTTGGGGGTGGCCTTTCAGCAGAAAGAGTATATGTTGGACATAGTGACTATGGTTGGGTGGAAAATCGCTCTTACATAGTCAATTTCTTGGATCTTCTTTGTGTAAAAGATAAGTATTCTTATGTATATAATGTGTAATGCTTTTTAGTTGTATTCATGCTAGAATTATGCTTGTGACAAATATGCTTGGAATTGCATGTTATGTGTGCGTGGATTAATTTTATTTTCACTGTGTGTTTGTATTTCCATGTCTACACACATGTTGTTTTCACTGTTATGAATTCGAAATTATGTTTATGGGCGAAATTTAGAGGCCACGATTTAGTGAATGTCCCCTCCTGCTAGCCGAATTGAGGGATGGGGACGTTACATGTAGGTAAATGAGCTAAATTAGGGGCTAACTAGATTGAAATTAGAATTTAATTTGAGTTTAAATTGGATTAAAATAAGTTTTAAATTATTAAGAGAAGAAAAATAAGAAGTGAGAATAAGGAAGAGTATGAATAATATATAAATAAATAATAAATAATAATAAATGAAGTTATAAAAATGAAAGATTGGTTAGGTTTAAACATTAAATAATAAAAGAAAAGAAAAAAAATTAAGTTCAAAATTAATGATAATAGTGATAAGAACTTTATCAATAATAAAAGGATAAGGATTAGTAAAAAATAAATTAACGATTAAAGTGAAAGGTACAAGAGTCAATTTAGGGAATAATTAAATTGAATTAGAATTTAAAAATTAAATTGGATTAAAATAAAATTATTGAGTGAAGACAAATAAGAGGTAAGAATAAGGATATTAATAAATAATATTTAATAAGAAATAAAGGTATAAATGAAAAATTAGGTAGGTTTAATATTAAATAATAAAATAAAAGAAAAATAAATATAATAAGAAGAAAAGATTTAGTTATAATAATTAGTGATAATAATTACAAGAACATTGGAGTAATAAGAATAATAATTAATAATTAATAATAAAAATATGAAGATAAAAGATTAACTAATAAAAGAAGGAAAAATAAATAATCCTAAGAAAATTTTTTGTTTATAATAAATAATAATAGTGAAAAAATATAAATAATGATAATAATTAAAGATTAAAGATTAATAAGGAAGATAAGTAATGATAAAAATAAAAATAAAAAGATTAGTTGGGTATGGAGGAAAATAAATTAATTATAAATAATAAACAAAATGATGATAAACAAAATATATAAACAAAAAAAGAAAGAAAAGAAAAAGAAAAAGATGGAGGGATTGATAGAAAGATAAAAGAGGAATAGAAGAGGAACCTAGAGGAGGGAGAGTTTATGAACTGTTAGGAATGATTCGGGAGATTTTATTAGGGTTAGAGATTTTGTGGATAATAGGAGCCCAAGACTGACATATTTTCAGTTCATCCCAGTTGTTTATATTATTCAGGTTCTTTTCAATATCTAGCTGGATTCTTTGATTAAGCACGTAGAATAGTGGGAATCTCGAGCCAAAAATTGATTTCTGTCAAAATGGATGAGGTGTTTTGTTTTGGAGGAGTGTTCCGTGATGGCTGATTTTGAGTTCCGTTTGTGATGAGTATCCACAATGTGTTCCTTTATTTTAGTTTCAAATAAGTGGCCAGTTTTACCAATATAGGAGGTGCCACAAGAAAAGGAATTATGTAGACACCCTGGTGGAGAAAAGGGTTACTCTTGTCCTTGATAGAAGTGAAAGTTTGTTTAATGGTTTTGAGAGGTTTAAAGATAATCTTAATGTTCTTTTTGCCTAGAATTTTGGTGATTTTATCCATGGTACCATGGATGAAGGGGAGGTAATCTTCGGAATTTGGGGTAACAAGAGGGTGTTTGGGTAAAGGGTGTGTTGCTTTGAGAAAGGCTTGTTGACGCCCCAAGATGGCTGGAATGGTTGGGGATTCAACGCTAATGATATTGATCCGAGCCAAAAACTTCAAAGAACTCTGTGCAAGAGCTCCTCTATTTCCCAGTCGTTGGAAATGACCACTTCTGACGAATTTAAGCCTCTGTTGGTTTTACCTAAGTTTTGTCTTACTCCTTAAGGGAGACTTGTGGTGAGAAAACAATTTATTCTATTCGTCCTAATATAAAAATGGGAAAATGAACTTTCTATGTATAGACAGAGACAACTGTCTGAAAGGAATAAATTTAATTATAAAATTATGTTACTAATGTTATTTTATAAATGATCAAAAACATGAAAGATAAATCCCTCTATTTCACAAACCCCTTAAATATAAAATAATCCAATCAGCTTTAAGATCACAAAAACATAGCATTTAATCAAAGAGTTAGTGAAAATTAAATCAATTATCTTAGCACATTATTGATTCAAAAGAAAAGTAACCAACATGCATAATTAGAAAAAAATCACATTACCCTGCACCCACAAAACTTTAATGATGAAAATATGAAGTTTTAATGAACCAAAATAGTGAGATCATAATAATTTGAATATAACATAAGAATAGAATGAGAAAATAAAACTTTATCTCAATATATGTGAAAAACAACTACAGGTAGGATCCATCTTTCATTAACAGGCTGCAACAAATTATAATCAAGTTTTTTTTGGAAGAAATATTTTCCAATAGGTCTGATACAAAAGAAATTGCATCAGAGCTCCCACAATTTTTCCCTCTATCCTCCCTTTTCTCACCTCAAATATATATAAAAAAAATACAAATACAACTGGGATCTTAGATCCACAAAACGTGGCCAGTTTTCCTACATCTAAGGGATCCCAACCTAATTCCCCTGATCTGGATTATTTATGCGATATTTCCATGCAACATATACATCTAGCATATGTGCAATATCAGGGTAATCTGCATGCTCTAGTTGCAACTAGGATTTGCACAAATAAGATGTGATATCCTTGTTGCGGATCTTGGACCAAGAATTTAGAAAAATCTACAAGGTGATCACCAACTAATTCGGAACCATGATAAAGGATCTGAAGAGTGAGATGTCCATTTGAGAAGCATCTCGTATGGATTGAGCGGTTTGCTCCCTTTGATCTTCCACTTTGGAAAGCCTGAGATTATCTGGCACTGAGTCATACAACTCAGCAAAAACATGCATCTCCATACTCTCAAGGTGATTATTTGTCAACATCCACTGCCTGGCACATATTTTCTGTCCCTTTTCAATCATCTCTCCAACTTCTTCACAAACAAGTCCCCAGGACTTGATACAAATTCTGGCTCTCATTAATTTATCTTGATCAAGCCGAGGCATGGTCTGTGGGATATTTTTCATATGAACCTCCATTCACACAACTAATCATAGGTTGAATATTCCTACTTCCTACGATTTGTATGCTCATCTAGACAGTCTATCATGCTCTCAAAGGCATTAAAGTCATCTTGGATTTGGGTTAGCCCCAAAAAGTATTGAGTTTGGGTCTGCTTGAGATTAGTGTTACAAGCAATGGCTTCATCCTTGTATTCTTGGACAATCAATTTGAAGAATTTAAAAAAGCACCATGTTCTTTAACTTGCTCCAGTTGGACCTTAAGATCAGCTAAAGCATTAGCTTGCTCCAATACTTTCTCTTCAGCAATCTGCTTTTGTTGAGTGAGCTAGTGAATTTGGTCATGAAGATTCTATAAGGTAGAGTTATGCTGAGCTTTTAAATCTTCAACCTGTTTTTCCAAAGTTTGTTGAAGAGAATCTTTTTCAGCTTGAAGTGCTAGGTTTTTGGCTTTTTCCTCTTCCAATGTAGCATTCAAGGTGAAGAAATAATTAAAATTAGCTCCAGCAAAATATCCCATGGTAGCAGCAACATCAATGGCTTCTCTCTGTGGATCATCTATGGCCTGTTTCCAGATGACCTGATTAGGTGCTATTCCAACCTGTACTTGCCCTGAAGTGGTTCTTTTTGGTGCCCTTTTAAGTATGGATTTTCTTATTTTATTAAAACAATAGTCCCCTAGGCCCACCACAACATATTCATCTAAGTCTAATGTGTCCTCTGCTATGGAAGCCAATAGTTCAGTAGCTCGAAGAATGGTAACATTTTGGCTCACAGAAGCAGCCATAGACTGTGATGAACTCTGAGAAGTCAATGGATCAGGTTGAGAAGAAGAAGACACAATAGACAACGTGGAAGGAAGAAGTGGAGCAGTTTGGGTGTTGGTTTGGGGTTGTGCAGAAACTACATTTGGAGTTGATGGAAGGCTAGGTTGGGTGTTGATAGGTTTTTGGGTAATGGTTTGTTTATTTGGTGAACCCAATACAAGGGTAATGGGTAAATCAGTACTCTATGTAGTTATGGTAGATGGGTCAGATGTAGTAGGTGGATTGTGGGGTGAACTTGATACATCCTGCTGCATAGGGTCATCAACAGTGGGTGTATCTAACATACCATTATCTTGGGATTGACGAGGACTATTACCATTTACAACTTGAGCAGCATTGTCAACCAATGGTTGAGATGGTTCTTGAGTCGTAGGTGTTGGTTTGACTACTTCTACAGGTTGTTATTTCTCCAAATCAATAATATCACTAGTAGAAGTATGCAAAGTGGGATTGACTAACAATGTGGCATAATTCTCAGTCTTAACAGCAAGATCAAAAAGTACCCTAGAAACAAAAGAAGGATCATAAATAGACTGAGTATGAGTGGTCAACTTACTTTCGAGAGCACGGGTATTCTATATGAGAAGATTAAGGTTTTGAATGGGAGTGGTAGAAGGAACCTTCTCCATAGGTTGTTTACCTTGTTTTTTTTCTGTCTCTCACTGTGTATTGGACTGAGGAGTAGCTGAACTCAGGACTATAGCTTTGTTGGCAGCTTCCAAGGCTTCTCTAGAAGCATCTTCTTGTTGTTGGAAGAACCTTTTTTCTCTCTTCCACTACCCTGATTTTCTGCTGCTGTTGTGCTTCATGTACTAGAAGCCTTTGGAATACATAAGGAAGTCTATTGAGCACTTCCTCAAAGGAATGAGCATCCTGATATATAAATTCATTAAGCTAGATGATAAACTCGGGGCTAGGAAGCCGAGGGGAACAACAATTCGACTGAATGAGTCGGCTATGTTATGATGGAAGCATAAGAAATATAATAAGCAAGCAGGGATTACACTACGCAGATAAACACAAATACACACAGACAAATATGCAGGGATACGAACTGATCTCTATTACTGAAAAATAGATAGATAAGATGTATATTACAATAGTTTACATCTTATATAGAAAGTGTTGAAACGCTTGGGTGCTTTCCCATTACGTTCAGTTACAAAAGAATTTATAATGATTCACCAGTTCAACCGTTACAGTCGACTGGAAGACAGAGAGACAGTCTGTCGAAGTTTGACAGTCGTTGGTCGTATGTCGACGCTGCATGTCGATGTCGTGAAACTATGAGGTTGCTCAACATGTCGAAGGTGTGGAGTGTTTCGAAGTCGAGACTTGTCAACTACGATGTGGTTCAAACCTCCTTCCTTAAGAAATAATGGTCCCCATTGTTTGCTCATGAAGGTGAGAAAACTAGTCGGTCAGTTCAGTAGTAGAGTACCACTTTCCTTGTGGTGGGATCCGTCCAACTTTAGAAACCTGAAACAAGGGAATTGTGTTCATCCTTGTATGGCGTACTTGTCGTCCCACAATGGAGTCGCCAAGAAGAGGCTCCTGAACATCTGGGTTGATGTCATTGGGTTATGCTGTCTGCAATTCGTTATGTTCCAACAGTGGTGCATGGTATGGTCGAAGGAGATCCAAATTGAAAACTGGATGTAGACCAAGGCATGCAGGAATGTCGAGCTGGAAAGCGTTGTCGCCAATCTGTTGAAGAATACTGTATGGACCATGTAGCAAAGGTTTAAGATTCAAGAATGGGCTAGTGAAGCGCTCCTTCTTAAGATGTAACCAGACCTTATCCCCAATTTGAAATGAATGAGGGATACGATGCTTATCGTGTCGGGCCTTAGCTTTCGCATTTTCTCTATACAACATGTCATGTGCTTACCGCTGGATGTCGTAAATCTGTTCTCGAAACTTGACTGCTTTATCAACTTCTCGTTGGTTATGGTCGGTGTCAAAGTTCGGCTATGTCGAGAAGCTGATCAATTCAATAGGTGCTGAGGGTTGAAATCCATAACAGATCTCAAATGGACTCTTGCATGTAGAGTTGTGCTGAGCACGATTGTAACTGTGTTGTATGTATGGAATAATTTCATCCCATGTGCATCGATGCTTGTGGTTGTACATGCGAAGAAGTTGTACGAACCAAGCGATTAACAACTTCTGTATGTTCATCGGTTTGTGATGGAAAGCTGTCAATAATGAGAGTCGTGTGTCTAGCTGTTGCCAAAGGGTCTTCCAAAAGATGCTAATGAAACTGGCATCTACGTCGAAAATGATGGTTGTCGATAAACCAAAGTGTTTCCAAACATGTGTGAAGAAGAGCTAAGTAGTCTGTTGCGTTGTCGTTGTCTTCTTGCATGGTATGAGAATGACCATCTTGGAAAATCTGTCGACTACTACTAAGATCACATCATGCTGACATTTCGTAGTAGGATACCCTATCAAGTAGTCCATAGAAATAGATTCCCATGGTCGACTAGGAACTGGAAAAGGTGTGTACAATCCATGTCGTCGATTAGGCGGTTTAGCAATGGCACAAACCACGCATGATCGAATATACTTGTTGACGTCGGTTTTAAGTGTAGGCCAAAAGAAATATTTCTACAGAATAGCAAGTGTCTTTCCTACTCCAAAGTGTCCTACAGTCTTGTTGTAGTACGCATCCCAAATGAGATGATGTCAATGCTCAGTTGTCGGTACACAAAGTTGTCCAAGCTTGTATAGCAAGGTGTCTTTCACGAAATAGTTGGTGGTCGACGACTTGTCAGTCTGTAGCTGTCGGTAGATTGGTGAAGAGTCGATGTCTTCTTGATACAACTAAGGCCAAGTAGTGGTGGCATATCCCTGCATACTCATCACTGTAAAAAGGAGAGTAATGGGCGGTCTGCATAGACAATCGACGGTGGCATTAGCTTTACCTTTACGATACTTAATTACCAACTGGAATTTTTGCAAGTAATTAATTCACTTAAGATGTCGAGTTGTTTGAAGTTTTGATTGGGTCAGAGCGAACTGAAGAGGCTTATGGTCAAGGATGACCGTTTCCCACGTTTCCCGTTTCCTTTCCAAGGATGTAATTCCTCCATTGCTTGAGAGCTTGTGCAATGGCGTACAGTTCTTTTCCGTATGTCGAATATCTTCTAACAGTGTTTTTAAAAGTTTCAGAATGAAAAGCAACTGGGTGACCAAACTGGGTGATCACTGTGCCCAAGGCATAGTCCGATGTATCTGTCTCAAATCAAAGGGCTGATGCAAATAAGGTAACACAAGTACTGGTGCAGTGCATAGCTTGTGTTTGAGCTGTTCAAAAGTTTCTTGTTGTGTCGGTGTACAATTAAAGACAGTTTTACCGCTTCCTTTCGTCAACTGATTCAAGTGCCAGGCTATATGATTGAAGCCAAGTATGAACCGTTGATAGAAATTCACCAAACCAAGAAAAATTATTAGTTATTGAATGTTGTGAGGAATGGGCCAATCTTTGAGAATTTGTACTTTTTATGGGTCGACATGAATGCCTTCAGAGTCAATTACAAACCCCAAATATTTGATGTTGTTCATCGCAAAGGTACACTTGTCCATGTTCAGGTAAATTTGATGTTGTTGGAGTGTGTCGAGGACTTGTCGAAGCTGTCCAACATGTTCTTCCCATGATCAACTGAAAATCAATATGTTGTCAAGATAGACAATGACACATTTGTCGATGAAAGGTCGAAGAATGTCATCCATGTATTGCATGAAGGTCGCAGGTGCATTGGTTAAGCCGAAAGGCATAACTAACCATTCAAACAATCCATCCTTGGTCTTGAAAGCAGTTTTCCACACATCTGAGGGCTCGATTGGAATCTGGTGATATCCCGACTTGATGTCGATCTTAGTAAAGAACTTAGCACCTTTCAGACAACCGATGATCTCATCTATCCGTAGTACAGGGTACCGATTCTTCAGCGATATTTTGTTGAGTTCCCTGTAGTCGATGCACATGCACCAAGTCTTGTCTTTCCTCGGAACGAGGACGACTGGACTTCCACAGGGGGACGAGCTGGGTCAAATATGGCCTTTGTCGATTAATTCTTGGATTTGTCTGTGAATCTATTCATTTTAGAGAATGGATCTTCTGTAAACAGATGTGTTAGGCAAAGAAGAACCAAGAGCAAGTTCAATAGAGTGTTTTACCTGACAATGTAGAGGTACTCCATCAGGAACTTAGAATAGGTTCTGGTACTCATCAAGAATATTGTCGATATGTTGCTTCTGTCGATAGTTGCATTGGTCGATGACTCGACTGGTTGCCTTAGTTCCTAGAATGTTGCGGCTTTATCATAATCAATGCGAACTTCTGAGCATGATTGATGAGCTTCTTTGTCTGTTTCACAGATACCAAGGAAACTGTTGGTGTAGGTCGTCGTTATTGTATGTTGTATTGTTGATTTCCGATTCTGACAATCACCTTATGTGGTCGTGACTGATAATTTCCATGGCGATCCCATAGGTAAGGTTTCCCAAACAGGACGTTTGCTATGGAGAGAGGTGCCATGTCACAAAGTACTTCATCTTCAAAAGGCTTTATGCAGTATGTGAGCTTGCATTGCTGGGTGATCCTTAGCTCTTTTCCATCCTTCATCATACGATGTTGTAAGGATGAGGATGAGGAGCGGTCACAAGACCTAGTTTATTTACAATCTATTCATAAACAAAGTTATTCTTGCTCTCATTGTCCACAATCAGATGCAATGCATTGTTTTGAACCCATATCTGTGTATGGAACATGCACTCTCATTCCTCCTCGTCGACGATGGTTAAGGATGCTGGAGTTGTCAATGTCAAAATAGTCATTGCTTCTGGGTCAGATTCTAGCACAGTCTTGTCGAATGCATCGGATGTCGACACGTTTTCCAGAAATGTCTTTCGAGCTTTTCATTTAGACTTATCATGCCAAGATGAGTGATGGTAGTCACACCATTTTCCAGTCGGTTGCTTGCTATGTTCGTTTTTATGAAAAGGCTTTTTGTCGTGATCTGGATTTGGCGGAGTCTATGAGGGTTTCGACTTGTTGAATTCGGCCGGTGCCTTCTTGTTGGGTGGACATCCTGATGTCAGCTTTGTCGCGAAGCGCACTTTTCCCTTCTGCTTGGTTTCAAGTTTGTTGGCATAGTAGAATGCATCCGCAAGCGTATTGACAATCAGAAACTCCATCTCCTGCTGAATGTACTGGGATAATTTGCTAACGTACTTCAGAACAAGCAATTTTTCTTCTTCTTGGATGCCAAGTCTAGCCATGAGTCGATAGAACTCGTCGGTGTATCTTTGTACGGACTGGTCTTTCCATTGCCTTAGCTGCTACCACTTCTTATACTGCTGCTCAAGGTACTTCGGCGGGTAGAAATCCTTTCGGATATGTTCGATGAATTTATCCCATGTGTCGATAGGGTCTCTGCTTTTCTCCATCTTTATCGAAATATTCTCCCACCAGCAGTGCACAGATGTTGACATCTTTAAGGATGCAATGGTGATCTTGTCGGCTTCTGAGAGTTGATTCACTGAGTAATAGGACTCCAATTGTTGAACCCAATTATCGACGGATTCCACGTCAATCTTTCCTTCTAGATTCGATATGTCCAAATTCATTTGCACTTTGAAGGGGTTGATTTTGTCGGAGTTGGTTCTCGTCGAAAATACTCCTGATGTCGAAGCAAATCACGTGAGAATCTCGTTGAACTGGGTGAACATCTCAGTTCATTGTCAATCCAGTGCTTGCTCTATTAGATGTTGTGTCTCGTTGATTGCATGTCTTTCACTTGTTTCTTCTGCCATCTCTGGAGGTAGTGACTTCTTCGATTCCTGAGTCTGCGAGCGAGTTTGAACCGGCATAAGTCAGGTAACTTCGCTGGAAGTGTCCACGCAAAACTTAAGCACGAACAAAGCTGATGCGCTCTGACAAATCTCTTTGATTATGCTTTGATACCAATGATCCACTCGGGGCTAGGAAGCTGAGGGGGCAACAGTTCAAATGAATGAGTTAGCTTTGTTATGACGGAAGCATAAGAAATAGAATAAGCAAGCAGGGATTACACCATGCAGATAAACACAAATACACACAGACAAATATGTAGGAATGCAAACTGCTCTCTATTACTAAAAACCAGATAGATAAGATGTATATTACAATAGTTTACATTCTTATATAAAAAGTGTTGAAACGCTTGGGTGCCTTCTCGTTACGTTCAGTTACAAAAGAAGTTATAACGATTCGGTAGTTCAACCGTTATAGTCAACTGGAAGATAGAGAGACAGTCTGTCGAAGTTCGACAGTTGCTGGTCGCATGTCGATGTCGTGAAACTGTGAGGTTGATGAACATGTCGAAGGTGCGGAGTGTGTCAAAGTCGAGACTTGTCAACTGCGATGTGGATCACTAGACTTCATGAATATATGTATTCTTTAGATGATCCTCAACAAAATGATCTGCTATGAGACCCTTTGGGTCATGCATCCTCTTCACTGCAAACCCTATCTTGAGCCGATCTATTTCTTTGGCCAATATAATTCCATGGGTTGTGTTTGGGATAGCCAAATTTCCAATGTAAAGGGGAAACTTAGGCCATGCTCTCTTCTTGGAGGAATGGAACTGGCCATGGAATCCTTCATATACAATCTAGAAGGCTACCTATAAGAGTACCATCTTGTCTAGGACAACCCTGGGGAGAAGGTGAACCGACTTGCTTCCCCAAATCTTGACACAAGTGAAATGTTCTCCTACATACCAGTCTCCCATAGTGGAAACTAGGGAAATGGCATCTTCAGAAATCCTAGGAGTGACGCTTTTGAAAATGGCATAATAAGACACAGATATAAACTTATCACAAATATAATAGATGTGTGGGGCATAATTATCTTCCCATAGGATTGAACAGTAGATGTGAATGGGGGGTTTCTCCCTAGTCCAATGCCAGTTTAGTGCAGGGTAGAAGAATGATGTGCACATGATATCCATCATATAATCCAACATGAAAAACCTAATATTTTTCACTACTGGGGTTTTCTATACTGCAACGATTGCATCCCAAAACATAACAAAAAAAATTTGGGCCCAATTGAAAATATTACCGGTAACCGTAATGTAGCGAGCCAAGGGGTCCCATTCCAGCTTGAAATACTGGCATGTTTCGGATCCATAAAACCTGCAGAGCATTGCTTCCAATATCTTGTAGGTTTTCCTGAGCAGAGTGTAAATTACCAACCAGGATTGATGATACACTAACTCACACACCTACAAGACTCAAGAAAAACAATGACTATGGTGACTAGTTTGACTGTAGGTAGGAAAAAGCAAAGGACTCTGTAAGGGATGAGGATCATGATAGCTGATGGAAACTTTTCACAATGTACTAGTACCATTAATTTTTCGAACATAATCCAGGTTGAAGTCTACTCCAAGGCTCCTGGGAACCCCAGCATATGCAAACTAGAACTTCAACTAGGAATTGAATGAGAACCAATGGTGAGGGATTTTAAATTAGGGAGGATAATAATATTAAATAATAGTCAATTAATATCCTAGTTTCACTGCAGAAATTTTTGGAAGGTTGTGAGGATGTCTCACAAACATATAAGAAAAATTGCCTTCCAGGATTGCACAACTAGGCCAAATTCAGTAATTCCCAAATAGTCTAGGAGGCTCATGAAATTCTGATATTAATATTGGAATGAGTCATTTTGAATCTTAATTAAAATTAAAAATATAAATCACTTCATTTGGACCAATACTCATTCATTTACCAAACAAGTTCTAGAAACTAGCTCATTTTCATTGAAATCTAGACTAGGTGCAAGAAGATGTATTGGAATCAGATTTTTATTCAATAAAACTTCAGAATTGACTTCAGAGTTCCATTATTACAGTCATATCAGACATTAGTAGCTGATTCATACACCATATATTTCTCATGAAAGAGATACATCAAGAACAAGTTCTTTCATCAGGAAAGACTAGGAAAATACTCATAGATATGCATGGAGAGATCTCAAATATTTGTCAAAGGCTCGTACTCCAATGGTGCATACTTCAGGACATGCAATAAGCTCAATGAAAATGGCTTAATACCATCATCCTCTCACAGGAATCAAGGGCATATCTCCCAGCTTGGACTAGGGGCACATCTCCCAAGTCATTGAGGCACAATTACACTCACTCCAATTCTCTAACTGTGAAAAGATGCGATAGTGGTGTGATCTCCTCATTTTATAGATCAAATATGACTTGAGGATAAATTATCCTAGGCTAATGCGCCCTCATGGATGGATAAGGAAAGTTGCTTTGATCCTTTTCTCATTTTCTACTTTTACCTTTTATGCTTTAGCTTTTTTCTGCTTTATCTTTTCTATCATGCTTTGCTTTTTAATGTTTTTTCTTGCTTTTATGCCTTTTCTTGCTTTTCTGCCTTATCCTTATTTCTGTCTTTATCCTGCTTTCTACCTTTTTGTTGCTTTCTGCTTTATGCTGCTTTTCCTAAGTTTTTGTTTCCTTTCTGCTTTATGCTGCTTTTCCTAAGTTTTTGTTGCCTTTCTGCTTTGTACCATCTTTCTTTCTTTTTCCTGATTTTCTAGATTTGGATACATTCACCTACATTTTCTTGCAAGTCATCTCTTTGGTCAACCTTATCCTCTAAGGCGCACTTGTGGATCATTATCCACTTTATTTCAAAATAAAAATACTTATTTGATGAAAAATAATTATTCTTAAGTGCATATCAAACTTTGGGAAAAATAAACCACACTCCATAATTAATTACATACCCGAACTTTCAAAATTAACCCCAAGCAAATGAAGTTGTCTCCTCAACCCAAGGGATTGATTGGGTTAGGTAATTAATCCACTAGTCATCATTGAGGGGACATGACAGTCCTCCCCTCCCAAGAATGCTTGTCGTCAAGAAATTTCAAACTGGGATGTTGTAAGATGTGTTCTCCTTCCCAAGTAGCATCCTCACTAGGTAGTCCTTCCCATTGCACCAGGAATTCCTTAATGATTCTACTTCTTAGCTTCTTCTCTCGGACCTCCAAAATATTTTCTATAACTAGAATGAAATGTCCTTCATCATCAAGGGGAGGCAATTCTTTTGAAACCTTAACGTGCTGCCCTATTGCCTTCTTCAAACAAGAGACATGGAAAACATCGTGATTCCTACTACCTAGAGGCAATTCTAGCTCATAAGCGACTTCCCCAATATTCCTTACGACTTGTTAGGGACCATAGAACCTTGGATGCATATTATCAGCCCCTTTAGGCTTCAATGAGGACTGTCTATAGGGATGCAACCTCAAATATACCATATTTTCTACTTGGAAGGTTCGCTCCACTCTATGCGTGTCTGCATGCACCTTTTTCCTATTTTGTGCTACCCACAAGTTGCCTTTGAGAGTTATGAGTATGTATTGAATCTCTTGGACCCATTCCTTTTCCTTTTGTGTCTTTAAATCACAAAATATCATTTCATAAAAAGTGAGTGCATCATGTCCATATAGGGCCTTGAATGGTGGCATTCCAATTGACAGATGAAAAGTAGTATTGTAATAGAACTCTCCCAAATGGAGCCTAGTCCATGAATTTTGCTGACCAGTAACATAGTTTCTCAGGTATCCTTCTAGCCATTGGTTCACTTTCTCTTTTTTTCCATCATTCTGTGGATGGTAGCTTGTACTCATGTCCAAACTTTTCCCCACTAACTTGAAAAATTCTTGCCAAAAATTGCTAGTGAACGTGCTATCTCTATCATTGATGATGGACTTGGGAATGCCATGAAGTTTGAAGACTTCTTTGATGAAAAGTTCAACCACTTAGATGGATTAAATATTAGTTGTGACAGCAAATAAATGTGCATATTTAGTCAATCTTACAACCACAACAAAAATAATGTCTTTACCTTGGCTTTTGGGAAGCCCCGTGATGAAATCTATCGATACACTTTCCCATTTCTTCTTAAGAATAGGAAGTGGTTGTAAGAGTCCAGCTGGATGAGTATGCTCTACTTTGTTTTTCTGACATGCCACACATTATGTAACATACTCCATCACATCCTTCTTTAGGCCCTTCCAAGAGAACCTTTCCTTCACTTTCTTGTGTGTCTTCACAAACCCCGGATGTCCTGCTAGGGGCGCATCATGAGCATCCTCTAGGATTTTCTTCTTTAATGAGGACTCTAGAACCAAAAATATCCTAACCTTATGATAGATGATATCATTGAGAATCTTGTAAGTATCATCATGAATTATTCCATCAAATAAATCACAAGCAAACTGATTCTTTGCATACTCTACTCCTAGTTGTGCTTTCCAATCATCATGAAAATTCATCAATGCAAAGAATGGTTTTCTAGAAAGTGCATCAGCTACAGTGTTCATCTTCCCCTTTTTGTATTCAATGTCAAATTCAAATGCTTGGACCTTGCTTACCCACTTTTGTTTCCTATCATTCAACTCCTTTTGGGTTAGGAAGTGTCTCAAACTATTATGATCAGTCTTGATGATGAACTTACCACCCACAAGATATTGTCTGAACTTGACTAGCGCATGCATGGTGGCTAGCATATCATTACCATAAACTGAATATAGCCTCTCATGGGGCTGCAAATTCCTACTTTCAAAGGCTATGGGATGCTTGTTTTGCATCAAGACTGCTCCAATCCCATTCCCCAAAGCATCACATTCAAGAACAAAATGTTGAGAGAAATATGGAAGTGCAAGAACTTGAAAACTACTCATTACCTCCTTCATCTTATTGAATGGTTGTTCAACCTCTTCTGACCAATTAAAGGCTCCCTTCTTAGTAATGTTTTTCAATGGAGATGTCAACTTTGAAAATCCTTTGACAAACTTTCGGTAGTAAGTGCATATCCCAATAAACCCTCTCAATTCAGTGAGATTTTAGGACTTGGCAAATCCAAAATGGTTTGGATCTTCTCCATGTGAACCGTATCTCCTTCTTTCCTAGTCACATGATCATGATACAAAATCTCAGTCATTCCAAACTCGCACTTGGATAGTTTTGCATAGAAAGATTGATCTTCCAAGATTGTTAGTACAACATCCAAATGGTGCAAATGATCCTCCCAAGCTCTACTATATATTAAGATATCATAAAAGAAAACAAGAACAAACTTATGGATCTTCCTACTAAACACTCTGTTCATGCAAGATTGAAAAGTTGTAGGTGCATTAGTTAGGCCAAAAGGCATAACCAGGAACTCAAAGTGCCCATGATGACACCGGAAAGTTGTATTCTATATGTCCTCCTCCTGCGTACTGATTTGACGGTAACCAAAGAAAAGGTCAATCTTTGAAAAGTATTTGGTTCCATGCAGTTCATCCATCAACTCATCAATCCTTAGGATGGGATATCTATTCTTGTTAGTCTTCTTGTTGAGAGCTCTGTAGTCTATGAACATGCGCATGGTCCCATCTTTATTCTTCACAAGGACTACAGATGATGCAAAGGGACTTGAGGTTGGTCTAATGAATCCCAAGTCAAGCAGTTCCTTGATGGTTCACTCTATCTCATCCTTAAATATTTTTGGGTTCTTGTAAGGATGGATTTTTATAGGTGATGTGCCTATATCCAACTCAATTCTATGCTCCACTCCTCTATCAGGTGGCCTACCATGAGGAAGGTCCCCAAATACACTATTATGTTTTTGGAGCAATTTCTGAATGTCTTCTGGATATTGTGCTACTTCTAAGGAAGTGCCTTTAGTAGTGATTAGGCATTCTGCAACCCACTCAATGTCCCCATGCCTCAATAGGGACCTCATACCATGTGCACTCGCCACTTGCTTTGTGTAGGTGTTGATTCCTCTCAACACTACCTCCTTTCCACCTTCCCCTTTGAATGGCATCTCATGAATTTGGTAGTCTATTGTGTGCTTCCAAATGGAATACAACCATTGTACTCCAAAAGCCATGTTAGTATCATCCACATTCACAACATAAACGCTATCTATAATAGTGTGATATCCTATAGTAATTTTCAATTTAGGAATCCATCTAGAACAATCCATAAAATGATTACCTGGAATGATAACAATGAAGCCTCCAAATTTCTCAGTAGGTATCTTCCTTATTTCAACCAAAGATGAATCAATGAAGTTATGTGTTGCTCCTCCATCCACTAACACAATGACTAATTTCCCTTGAACCACTCCTTTGAATATGAGAGTTTGGAAGCGAGGAACTCCTGACAATACTGCAATTTTTCTCACCTCGGGGGTATGTTCTTCTTCTACAGTCTCATAGGCCACTTCAGCATCTTTTGGGGCCTATTATTCTTCCTCCTCAGCTTCACTCTCTGAATAAACTTCAATATAGTGTGCTTTTCCTTTAGCACATCTGTGTCCTGGAACCCATGGTTCCTGACAAGTGAAACACAACTTCCTTCTTCTCAATTCATCTCTATCTTTGGAGTAATTGTCCTTCTTGAAATTTCCAGAAGGACTCTTCATGGGTGGCCAATGATTCTTGAATTTATTAGGAACAATAGTTCTAGAAGGATATCTTGTCCTCGGAATAGAGTCTTGCAAATCTCTTGTTCTACTCAATGCATCTTGCAACGTAGAGGGTCTGTAGGCCTTCACCAAACCTTTCAAAGGTTCTTCTAACCCTTCAATGAACAATAGGATCAATCGATATTGTGAGATATCAGTGACTATCACAACTAATTTTTGAAAATCGGAGATGTAGTCTTCAGGAGTTCTAGTCTGCTTCACATGCGCTAGTTCTCTGAAGGTGATTTCAGGATCTCTTCTTTCGAACCTTTCAGCCATTTTTCTTGTGAACTCTTCATAAGTGGTCACTTGATCATGTCCAAGTGTTTTCAGTCCATGAAACCACCAATCATTGGATTCACCATCTAAGTGTAGAGTACCCAACTTGATAGCATCTCTCTCAACCTTTGGATTCAAATAAAAATATGTATCTAGATTTTGAATCCAAGAACTAGCAGTGCACTTCTGTGAGACATCAAAGTAAGGCAATGAAATCTTACAAATAACATTTCTTAACTCATTATTCTAATTTAGCATCCGAAAAATTACTCTTGATTTGGTCTTGTACTAAATATCACGGAAATATCTGAATGGAAAGGCTCTTCTACATTCTTCATTCAGTGTAAGGTACTCAACATACTTATCCTCCCATGAAGCAATACCTTCAATTCAAACCTTAAGTTCCTCCCTTTGCTCTTCAGTAAATTTGGGCATAGTAGGCCTTGATTTGGGATGAGACTCCATATTGAATTCATCAGGGGAATTGTGAGGCCTAGTCCTTGAGAAAATAGAACCACCATTGATCTTCTTTTCACCATGTGGGAAACCATTGCTGCTCCCTTCTCCATTTTTGTTTCCTAGCTGCTGAGCTAAGAATTCTTTGGTATCTTTTACAGATTGGAAAATGTTGTGGGATATGTCTTGTAAACCTTTCATCATGCTTTGCACAAAGAGTTTGAACTCATATTTATCTTCATTGTGAGACATCTTTGATTCTCCTTGTAATTTTCCTTTAGTAGAACTGACTTCTTCTCCCTCTTTTTCCTCTGTTAGAGGATCTTTCTTCTGGAATCTGAATGTATTTTAGGACTCATATAAATATGACAAGACTAGGTTCAGAGGAAAATGCTCTGATACCACTGTAAAGTACCAACCAGGACTGATGATACACTAACTCACTCTCCTATAAGACTCAAGGAAAAACAATGACTATGGTGACTAAAAGGAATATGGAATGAATGAGGATCATTCTAGCTGATAGAACCTTTTCACAATGTACTGGGACTTCGAACATCATCCAGGATGAAGTCTACTCAAGGCTCCTAGGCACCCCAGCATATGCAAACTAGAAATTCAACTAAGCATTGACTGAGAACCAATGGTGAGGGATTTTGACTTGAGGATAAATAAAATTAAATAAAATTCAATTAACAGCCTAGGTTCACTCTAGCAAGTTCAGGAAGGTTCTGAGGAGGCCTCACAAACATACAAGAAAAATTGTCTTCCAGAATTGCACAACTAGGACAAATTTAGGAATTCCCAAACAGTCTGGGAGGCTCACGAATTTATGATATTAATATTGGACTGAGTCATTTGGAATCTTAATTAAAATCAGAAACATGAATCACTTCATTTGGACCAATACTCATTCATTTACCAAACAAGTTCTGGAAACCATCTCATTTTCATTGAAAGAATAGGTGCAAGAAGAGGTATTGGAATCAGATTTGTATTCAGTAAAACTTCATAATTGACATCAAAGGTCCATTATTACAATCATATCGACCATAATTATCTGATTCATACATCATATAGTTCTCAGGAAAGAAATACATCAATAACAAGTTCTTTCATCAAGAAAGACTAGGAAAATACTCATAGATCCGCATGGAGACATATCAAATATCTGTCACAGGATCATACTCCATTGGTGCAAAATTCAAGACCTGCAATAAGCTCAATGACAATGGATGAATACCATCATCCTCTCACAAGAATCAAGGGCACATATCCCAAGTCACTAAGGCACAATTGCACTCACTCCAATTCTATAACTATCAAAATATGTGATAGTGGTGCACTCTCCTTCTTTTATAGATGAAATATGACTTGAGGATCAAGTATCCTAGGATAATGATACCTCATGTATGGATAAGGAAATCTTGATTTCATCCTTTTCTCCTTTTCTACTTTTACCTTTTCTGCTTTAGCTTTTCTATGCTGCTTTGCTTTTTATTGTTTTTTCTTGCTTTTCTGCTTTATCCCTCTTTTTTTCCTTATCCTACTTTCTACTTTTGTGCTGCTTTTTGCTTTCTGTTGATTTTCCTAAGTTTGTGTTTCCTTTATTCTTTGTGCCATCTTTCTTTCTTTTTCCTGATTTTCTATCTTTGGATACTTTCACCTATATTTTCTATTTTCTTGCAAGTCATCTCTTTGGTCAACCTTATCCTCTATGGTGCACTTGTGGAGCATTATCCACTTTATTTCAAAATAAAAATAATTATTTGATGAAAAATAATTATTCTTAAGTGGATATCAAATTTTATGAAAAATAAACCACACTCCCTAATTAATTAAATGCTTGAACTTTCAAAATTAACCCCAAGTAAATGAAGTTGTCTCCTCAACCCAAGGGATTGATTGGGTTAGGAACTTAATCCAGTAATCATCATTGAGGGGACATGACATAGAGTGATGGGACACTGTCTATTAGGTAGGAGGACAAATGTGTCTGGGTCGACCATCCAAGACTTAAAAAGCACATCTGGTTCGAACTTTGTCTGAAACGCTCTGATGAAATCCTGAGTGAGCAGCTGCTGGGGAGTTTTTAGATTGTAGATCCTAGAAAAGGTAACAGGTTTAAAGGAAGCATAAATAATTTGACTGACATATCTGAAAGTGTTGGTTGGGATTTCTGCATATTCTATCATCCATTTCACGAGGTCCCTGAATGGCATAACGACAGGCCGTGCAACTATTGCATGCAATTATGAGTTTTTGATATTCTAATATAGGGGGGCATCATCTTTGAACTAGGAATAAATCATCCCTCTCAAATATACTGTAGATTATAGCCCAATCCAGACACAGGGTATCTGAAACTGTCATGTCTGTATCAGAATAGAACCCGAAGTTAGGGTCCTTGAACTTCAATTCCTGAACTATAGCTTTAGACTTTATTCTCTTCACCATTTCTGAAAGAGTGATCCTGTGAAATCGGAAAATAAAAATGAGTAACTAAAAAATGTATAAAATTCAATCCACACAATGCCAACTAAATCATACATGTGAATCAAAAATACGGATTAAACTGAGCGGGGAAATATCGAATGAAAGTGCCAAGTTATAGGGGTGCTCGAGTAAGAATTCATTGTGCAATAATGGTGAAAAATTCAAATTTTTATTAAGTAAGGATTAAGTTGCATAATAATTTATTACGCAGTCATTGAGGTAGATGACTAATAAAACCAACTATTAGGTTTTAAACATCAATCGATCTGATTGGTTGAAACACAGTTCAAGAAATTTGGTGTGTGCCGAGAGATTGAGATCCGACTTATGCATTAGTTTAGCGACTAAAGGGGGTCCCGCACAAGTCAGGATTCAGGGGTCGAGGGTAAATTGTACATATTGGTTGAACAATTTCCAACTTCCAAATTTTGCAATCAATGTTCCAAAATGGTCGGGAATCAGGAGTCGGGATGAGTAACACACTGGAACCCAAAATTGCGTCAAATACCGACTTATGTATTGGAGGTGTCGGGAGTCGGGAGTCAGGAGTCGGGAGCTCATAATTTTCTGAACATAAACTTTCGCCGACTTCCAACTGTCAATATTTTGTCCATGGAAAAGTTGGGAGTCGGGATTCAGGGTGAATAACATTTTCAACATCAAATTCTGCCGACTATCGATTGCCGACATCTTGGTCATATGAAAGTTAGGTGTCGGGAGTCGTGGGTGTAAACTTATTTGATGGTAAATATGTCCCGACTTCTGACTTCCACGTAATATGGAGAGAGAAATTCGGGAGTCGGGAGTCTTTAACCTATATTGCTGAAATTTTCCCCGACTTCCGACTTTCACGATTTTTTCTAAAGCAAATCAACACCTTGATTAAGTGAGTAAAACTTGATTTGCTTGAAATTAAGGTCTGCAAAAGCATGATTAAGCTGGATTTAAACAAGTATTGAATAATCTTTCAAAATCAAAGGAAATCAAACAGATAACCGCAAATGAAATTGAAAAATAGGGCTCCCATCTTACCTATATTAGATGGGATCTGTTGTGGCTACAACAAATGACGACTCACTAGGGAGAACAGTTATCTTTGATTGGTCATAATAATTAAACTTTACATCTAGATTTTAGAAAGCATCTATTATTTAAAATAGAACTAATTCTCTTAAGGATCATAAATCCAAAACCTCTTATTACAGATTTCCAAGTCAATTGATGGATAATCCAAGATAATTAGGGGGAAAAACGAATGTGTTTCATACCCAAATCAACATAGAGAAGTAATACGGAGACCGCAGGGAATAAACTTTGGTGAGAATGAGCATGACTAGGAAATGAGTAAAATTATAGTAGCATCACTCAGAGATAAAACCCTAATATCACAAGCATTTCCAATGCTGTCAACGGGCGTCCATAGCCCTGACAGGGTTTCCTTTTAATCCATAGAGTCTCTTTTATCCCATTCACTTTCAAGATTTATTTGAATACTAATATTAGATTTATATTTCCCAAATAAGGACTAGAGAACACTACCCTGATTTGGTGGTCAGATGGTGGCAATTCCATTCACAAAAAAACTATAGAACATGATCAGGTTGGATCGTAATGGGACCCCCTACCTTTCAGAAAGGGAATCATCCTCGCTTGGTAACAAGATATTGATAATGTCACTCCACAAGATTTTATGATCATGGTCAGTTCAGCTTGTAATAAGACCTCCTATTCTCTATATCAACTTTTGTTTTTTTTACTTAAAATTTGTTCAAGGAATCACTGCAAAACGCTAGCCTGGCTTGGTGACCAACTAATGGTAGCGCCATTCACCAGCATTGACAGATAATGAATGGGCCGGTTTGTAATAAGAACTCCCATATTTTAATTTAAAATTGAAAATGCATCTCCTAGCGTGGTAACCAGATATTGAGATTCCATTCCATCAGACCTATGATCATGCTGAGTTGGCTCATGATGATACCCCTCATTCTACAGTTGTTCACAAGATATCTGGGTAATATTTATGATGAAATATTGAGTGAATGGGGAAGCAACTCTTTACGCTCCTTAAGAGAAAGGAATAATGTAAAGGATTTAAAAATGTATTGTCGACTAAATTCTACCCATACTAGTCGAGGGAATTCTCATCAAATGGAATTCGACCCACAGTAACCTAAATTCCATTGATATTTTAAACTTATCAAAACGTTACCCTTCCCTGATCATTATGATAACAAGTACTTGGTCAAGATATTTCAGAGGCTTTCTAGACAAATGACCTGTGAGAGAAATAGTCACTGGAGGCTAAGATTTTTTAGATAACTTGTTAAAATACGTTTCTATTCTTTTGACCTTTGAGAAAAGGGGTATCCTCAATGAGAAAATGGAGCCACTTTATTTTGGAATGGAAAAATCTATAAAGAGAAAACAAACAAAACACACCAATCAGTAGAAAACACACACTATGTACAGGCCTAGTGAACAAAGTCACTAAGAAAAATACCTCTTTAGAAATTGAGCATTCACTGGATAAGTCTCGGGAGACCTTTCTAGTGTTTGTAACCAAAAAGTGCTAGTACCTAATTTTTCAAATATAATGAATGGTCCTAGCCAGACTCGTTGAAATTTTGTATGTTCACATTTGTCCTTGTGAGGTTTATCCCATTTAAGAACCGGGTCTCCTACCTAAAAATCTATTTGGGAAGAGGATTTATGATCAAACCATCGTTTAACCAACTGTTTATGTTGATGAAATTTAATGCTAGATTTCTCTCTCTTCTCTTCCAACTAGAGACGTTCATTAATCTGATGCTCCAAGGGGGAACAATCATCCTCCTGAATAGATTTGGATAACTGAAGTGAATGAAGGAGGATATTAGGAGGTAGAATAGCTTCTTTTCCATACACAAGGAAGTAAGGTGAATTTCCAAGGGAAGCTTTGGGAGTTACCCTATCCGCTCATAAGGCGTTAAACAATTGGGTGTACCAATTTTTTTGGTTACTTGCTACAGTTCTTTTTAGGATTTTGATAAGGTTCTTGTTGGTATATTTATCCAAGCCATTCCCCTTAGGGTAGTAGTTGGTTGAATACTTTATTTTGATACCTTTATCTAACACATACTTAGTAAGATCCACTGAAGAAAAGTAGGATGCATTGTCAAAAACTAGAAATTCAGGTACACCAAACTTGGTTACTATGTAGTTCTCAAGGAAAGAAATCACCTAGCTGGTGTTAACCGCTTTGAGTGGAATCGCTTCCACCCATCTGGTAAAATAATCTGTAGCAGTGATTATATACTTGTTTTTTAGGGAGGACGAAGGATTAATTGGACCAACTATATCTAAACCCCATTGTTGGAATGGAGCTTCCATGGAAACTGGATGAAGTAGGATCGCGGATTTCTTAATCCTTCCAACAACCTTTTGACAATATTCACACTTCCGAGCAAAAGCATGTGCATCCTTGAATAGGGTCGGCCAATAATAACCAACCCTCGTTATTTTGTGTGTCGTGGTTTCCCCCCCAAAGTGACCGCCAGCCTGTCCTGCATGAAGCTCTGTTAGTATTTTGTCACCATCATTTTTCTCAACACATTGTAATAAAACTCCATCAAATATTTTTCGATACAAAACATCATTAACCAAAAAATAAGGAGCAACTTTCAATCTCAGAGCTCTCCTTTTCTTAGGTTCTAGGTTAAGAGGAGCATACCCGTGAGTCAAGAAAAACTTAATATCCTCATACCATGAGTCTACAGGCATAGATGTGAGACACATAAGGTCATCTTCAACATGTTCTTCGTCGTTCTGTTGTATTTGGCTGGCTGACTGGGCTACTAATTTACACAATACTTATCCATGAACAATATTAGCAAGCCTTATTTCCATATCGTATTCCTGTAATGCAGTCATCAAATGTGCGCACTTCTCTCCTAGCGCCTTCTGAATCAAAACATTTTGAACTGCTAAATATATAACTATGACTTTGGTTTGAGACTTCAAGAGGTAGGGTCGAAGTGATTCATATCCTTGTAGACTACATAAGCTTGTTTTTCCACTTTCGTATAACTAAGTTCTGCTTCTTTAAAATTTGAGCTCATGAAGGACATCATGATCTCATCATCTTCAGTGTTACGCTATGTAAGGTCTGCAGCATATGAAATGTCAGTAGAAAATGTATATAAAATAAAGTCTTTTGAAAAATCAAGAGACATTAATGCAGGTGATTCTGTAATCATTTCCCTAATTCTACAAAAATATTCTTTCTGCAAATCACCCCATTCTGAACATTGCATCCTTTTTAATCATATCCCGCTGTGGTTTAACCATTTCAGCAAAAATAAGAATGAATCTCCTAACAAAGTTAATTTTCCCTAAAAAATATTGCATAGCTTTATTTGTGCCAGGAAAATTCAACTGGGAGATAGCTTGGGTTCGTTCAGGATCAATCATTATACCATGTTTGGAAACTATGAACCCAAGTAACTTACCTTCAGTCACAGCAAAAATGGACTTCTTGGGATTAAGTGAGATGTCGTATTTCCTGCATCTTTCGAGAACTTGCCTGAGATGTGTTAGGTGGTCAAATATTCTTTTAGAAAAAATTGTGATGTCATCTAAATAAGTCACAACACAATTATGGATCAAACCCCTAAAATTGATATCTATCTCCCTCTGAAAAGTAGCACCCGCATTGGTTAATCCAAAAGGCATTTTTCTGTAAGAAAAAGTGCCCCATGGAGTCTTGAATGCAGTTTTCAATTCATCAAGGTGCGATACCAATACCTGATTGTACCCATAAAAACCATTCAGCAACGAAAACATTTTCGATCTTGATACCTTCTATAGTATTTGTTCCATTGGAGGTACTGGATAATTGTCTTTTTGAGAGGCCTTGTTCAAATTACAGAAATCAACACAAAGAAATATATCTCCATTCTTTTTCCGTACCGGAACAAGATTTTCAACCCATTGGGTATGTCTAACCGGAAATATATTTATGGCTGAAAGGAGCTTGTCAAGTTCCTTTTTTACCACGGATTCTAAACTCAGGTGCATTTTCCTCAATTTCTGCTAATAAGGTTTAAGATCGTGCTTCATGGGTATGTTGTGTTGCATAATATTTGTATCAATTGTTTTAAGATTAGCGTAGGTCCAGGAAAATACGTCCTTAAATTATTTAAATAATTTAATGAATGTAGCTTGCTTAGTGGGGGAACATTATGTGCCAAGATTAATACATTCAGGATTGTGCTCAGTTCCAAGATTCACTATTTGATAATTCATATAGGAACTATTAGTTTTACAATTGGTGACCCTTTTGAACTTGTCCTATAGATCATAAAAAATTTCCATCCTAATGATAGACTTAGGAATGAGAGGAGCAGGTGACTCGATATCGGGGGTACAACAGATAGGATTCTGATGAGAAGACAGGGACCGGTGAAGAGTTTCCTCATCAATAACGACATCTTTAAATGTATCCTGCGAGGTGAGGAAGTCTAATATATGTTGATCATCATCGAAGACTTTCCAATGGGTTATATTATCAGGAATGGAAGGTCTATACATAATTTCTACATAAATTGCATCAAGCAAAAATCCTTCTGCAAGCATGAGTCTAGAGGAAACATTAGCTAGAAGAAATGCATCAAATTTTTGGGACCTAGGGACGGAAATGATATTAAAAGCTTCAAAAAAATTGATCAAATCCCAAACCTCACGTTGGTAATTTTTTAAATGAGTTGAAATGCAATGAATTGTATTCCTAACTTGACGTACAATTATTTTCGAATCTCCATAAACCTTAATGACTTTGACATTTAAATCAATCGCCTTCCTTAAATCTTTAACCAAAGCCTCATACTCAACTACATTATTTGTGCATTCAAATTCTAATCTACAAGCTATCAAAGTTTTGTTTCCTATTGAATCGATTAAAACCAAGGTATTTTTTAAGGATTCTAATATTATATTTAAGTATAGTATCATAGGCAATTGTTTTGGATTGAAAAACGCATGTATATAGATAGGTAGGCAAATATTAAATATGAAACATGCAATTTTCTACTGAAATGTGTAAATTTTGGTGAATATTATAACAAAAAAACATATTTTATGTAAATATAGGTGATATTAGAGACTAAAAAGGACCAAATAAAGAATTTATTTTTTGACAAAATCCCAAAAAATAGCCAATTGGCAAAATTTCGCCCCTAAAAATTACTCTGATTAAAACACATCCAGCTCCAGCTCCCTCCTTGGATCTGTAACCGTCAAAAAACAAAGTCCAACAAGTCTTATCTATACGAAAACTAGTATTTACATTATATACATTATGTAACATGGTTTGTGATGACTCTACCTGTGTGAAATGCATTACCTCTGATTGGCTATCGGATCCATCATAAGGTGATCTATCGGCTGGTAAATTTCCAAAAAAGGTATCCATAGTATAGTTTCCAAAATTGGGGACAGCAACTAAGGCAGGTTCGCTTGGATCATTTAAATCTGTGACTGTTTGCTTAAGATAGGGTTCCCTAACCACCCTGATCTTATTAGTTTTACCATTATAAGGAAGCCACAAGTGAGACCAATCGGTGGCAAAGTATCCTTTAAGCTTCTCGGACCAATATCGGCTCAGCCACATCCCATAGGCTTTTGGGACATCAGCTACAACAATATCGATGGTTTGGTGTATCCGAGGATCTAATGCTAATATAATTAGGACATTTTTCAAGTCTCCCACTACTTTGACTTTTGATCGATCTAACAGAACAATTTGGGTCGGTGATGGTTCGATATGCGCATTCATTTTATTGCACACACAGAGAGGCGTCATGTTAGATGAAACTCCAGATTCTATCATGTAGTTATGTACATTTCTTTTGAAAATTTTGAATGATAAGAGAAATGGAGGCATCTTTAATTTCTTTCCTATAGGATAAGAAGTAGACGACTGTTGGTTGCTCTGAGAGTTAGGGGTTTCAAAAGTATTATGGTATGCTACATCATTGGATGTAAAAAATTTAAGAATTTTCTCACGGATTGCAGGGATCTCTATTAAATCAAACGATGAAATATTAGCGCAGGTTTTCTTAAGGTATTGAATAGGTTCATAGTCCATATCAGGCATTACATTTTCCCTAGATGAAGTGGCTTTAGGGTTAGCAGACACATTCTTACCTAGATTGGATGTGGATGGGGAATCCTTAGCCAATTGTTCTTTTCCACATGTATTATACATGTGTTGCATGGCATAGATTTTTTATACCTCCATATTCCACAGTGTCGCATCTTCACCACAAAAAGAGTTGACGACACTTCCCCTACTGCTTAAAACACCCAGAAGAGAAAAATGATGAGTGATCCTTGAAGGCAAACCTACCCTAACAAGAATCAACCTAGCTGAGACTTCATTTACCCTCACTACTGTTCCTTGCTCCATCTTAGGCGTGCGGTAGTCCACACTACCGCGCTATGCTCTTTCTATGCCACGCGGTACTACCGCGTTATGCTCTGTTGTAAAGGCGCGGTACACCTTTTTTAGCCTTTTTGCCATGGCTTGTGGGATTTTGATTTTCGAGAGATTTGGGAGGATTGGTATCCCTGATTCGATCCTAACTCACTTTCTGTGATTAGTAGGCCCGATCCACTTAACTCTCCCAAGATCCACCCTTCTCTCTTGTTGGTTAACCCTACCACACACTATAAGAGAGAGGCATTCCATGAGCAAAGGGGAGGACTCTTGGAGATATCAAACTTATGATCTTGCAGCTTTGTAGAGATAGCTAGAGGAGGAAGCACTTGGAGTTGCAGGATTGGCTTGGACATCAAGCAACCTTTGTAAGTAACTTCAAGTTGATAATAGAATATAACTTGTCTTGTTTCCCAAATCACATGTATTGATCTTGTTTCAATGATATGATTTGTATCTATTGTAGATTTAGATCCTAACTCATATTTCAAGTTGCTAGAGAATTGTATATGCTTGTATCTTGGTTATCATTTTGACAGGTTCATTCGCGAGGACTTAAAAATTGGAACAACCATAAAGACAAGCGATTGGATTGAAGGTCAGTTAGATCTCTTCTACTTCTTTTAGCACTTTAATCTTGAGATGTCTGTTTAAGATCTAGGAATTCAAGGTAGCATTTGTTTAGTTTTGTCTTAGTTTAGAGTCAGTAAAAGTCTACTTTAATCTAAGAGAATTTTGACTTATCCATAGGGAAAAATTCTACCAACAAGAATGGCGACTCCGCTGGTTTGAACTCCATTTGATTGATTGAGTTCACTGTCATCCATCTTTTGATTGTGACTTTTTCTTTCTCTTCAAACCAGTATTGAATTTTGGTCTCTTTGACCTTCATTCACCCCCCCTCTCTGTATTTTTCCTCCCTGTGTGATCAGTGAGTCCTCTGGGTCTGCAGCAACCCTAAAAATTTCATTTTTCTTTTCAAAAGTTGCGCTTTTCCATACTTTGCAACAGTACTACGCCCTATGCATTGACCACGGCGCGGTAGTACCACGTATCCTGCATTAGTACCAGAGCGGTAGTATAGCAGTACCGCGCTATAGTCTTCTTCTGCCACGCGGTATTGTCTGCATACTATCAATTTTTTCTCCCCTGCTTGGTTTTCTCAGTCATTTTCATTTTCCTCTGCCTTAGTTGGTATTTTCTGTTTGTTGTTACCATCCTGTTCATTACATAGTCTTTGCGGTGTGTTTATTTCTTTTGTGAGCTTGATTATTTTGTGAGTTAGTGGCATTATTTGCACATTGGGTCACCCCTTTAGTTTGATTGCATTGGCTTGATCTTCCCATCACAACCAGGCCATTACTACTGTTCTCTGTTACTGAATTGTGTGGCTTTCATAGTCACATTGTTTCCATTATTATCATTAAAATCCATATTGAAAGTTATCATTGGAAAACATTTGTGTTATTTTGATTAAAATGGTCTAGCAGTATTATTATGCATTAGGAAGTGAACCATTGAAATTTGCCACAAAAAATTCTCATTTTTTGAAGCATCTTAGTTGTAAGATCAGTGAATTGGAAAGAAGTGTTTATTTCAGTTTGGCTCTATTTACAAAAGAAAATAACAAAAAAAAAATTGTTTTTGGGTTTAATTGCTTGTGAAAGTTTCATGCATTTATGATCGAAGAACTCTCTCTCTTCCATAGCTAGTTTTCATCGAATACAAGGCTTATTTCGATTCATTCTCACTTGCATGGTTTGGGTCGTCACAACACCACCAAGTTTCACGCCCATTTACCCGATTGAGTAATACAACCACTAAAATTAATCTCCCTAACTAAACCAACATTAACCTCACTTGAGGAAATCAAAAGAATTTGGTAGTTAGGTAGGACACCGGGGATAGGCATCAAAATAATTCCCCCTTGTCATTTTCATCTGAAACATAGTTGTTGTCCTCTAGGGAACTAAAATCCTCTAGTATTTATTGACACGGTCACAGCCAGTTTATGGAGGGGCCTCCTGACTGTTTTTAACTTTCAGGGGTTAAACGGCCGCGAGACTGAGAACCGGACGGACTCTGTGGAATGCCGCACTCCACTTATCCCTAAGGCAACATCGATCATTGTCTTCCTTGTAATTCATAGTAATGCAAGGGTGATAAGGCAGAAGTGCCCAAAACCTTTTCCAACGTGTCATGAACGAGGTAGCGTAGTGACTTTTCTACTAGGGCTCTTTTACCCAGGATCCCTTTCGGTAGAGGGATATCCTTCTCATATTGGTCTCTCACGTTGTATTGTTCGACTTGGATTTCATCACCTTGCGAAGGATACAGCTTGTTGAGGCCTCCAGCTCTTAGTTAGGAGTTTGCTTGTTATCTCATCTTTATAGAGGGTCATTTTCTTTTTAGTGACTGCTTGTTGGCATTCTGGCCATTATTTTTCTCAACTCACTTACTGGGACACCGGTCTCGGTATAGATTTTAGAGCTTGCCCTTTTTGGCCTGCGAGCCTTGCTATTTCTAGCTCCTCTTATGCACACTCGGCTGCATTAGAGTTTTTGAGTTCTTTGTTACGAAACTGCCCCCAGATTTCATTTTCCTGCCATCATGTCAGAACCACCATGGAGATCATGACGAGTACAGGGAAAAATCCCTCCACCACCACCCCCGCCACGGACCTCCGGTCCACCTGCATCACGCATTCCCGCTCCTTCTGGCCGCGGTGCTGGTCGAGGGAACATTCCACCGCCGATACATACTACATCTTCAGTTCCTCCTATAACCGTTACTCACAGCACAATCTCAGAATCTCTTACAGCTTCTGCAACCACTAGCATATCGGAGATTCCCACTGTCATTTCACCCACTGTTATTCCAAATATATCTGCCACATTGGACAACATTACAGCGGCTGAATCTAGTACAGTCCAAAATACTAGACCAGAGGTCATCCTCCTACCTGATGTCAACACCTCCCTTCCACCAAAAACTTTTCACGATGATACAGACGGATCTGTTGGCACCACTAAAGGGTCCGACCAGGATATACCTGGCTTGATTTCAGTCCCGGGTGGGTACGTCAAAATTATTGAAGATACTCGACTTCCTGACACACCTTTTGAACCTGATTATGGCTTCATCACTTCCCAGGCAGAGCATCCACCTGTTATCACCACGCCATCCAGCGTTCATCCGCAGGAAACCAATTCTTCCAGCAACGTACCTCGTACCATATCTCTCCCCAACCTCCCTCCGGGACATGAGATCATGGCCTCCATTCAGTCCAGTATGGTTAGTCTAGCAAATTCCCCATTAGCATCGACACAGTTTAAACATGACACAGAGAAAATGCTCTCGACAACCTCTAGATATCCCCCTATTACTCGTCCTCCTGACTATCGGGATCCCAACATCCCGTCTAGCACAGAGTTTCATCACTCCTATGCAGACGGCTCCGAACCTTCAGACGTTACTATACCTAGGTTCCCGTCGGACCCCGAAAACCCTTTCCAGGACATGAACTCGGACCCAGTCTTCGATGGTCCTCCTATCATTGAACACGCTATGGACGACACCCCCGATACCCCTCGGTTAAATTCCCCACATTTGTTTCCATCACCCATGTTTGGCGCACATTCTATGAGGGATAACCCAGTTTTTTCTCCATCCTCGCCTGTCAGATATGGAAGACCCCCTCCACAAATCGACACTTTCGGCGCCGTTGGCCAATCGACACTATCATATTTGGCCAATGGCAGAAGAACACCAAGTCATACTGCGGGATCTTCCGTTTTGACCGGAGGTTCACCTTCGGCCACTATCTACACTATCTCAAGAGGTGGACAACCGACTGCCGTGGTCCCCAACTCCAACAACCAAACTCCTCCGAGTGGGCCATCAACCCAACCAACTGGAGGACAATCTTTTGTTGGGAACCCCATTCCTTGTCAACAACCTCCTCCTATAGGGCCATCCAATCCATCTGTTGGAGGACAACTCATTGGCTCCATCCAACAACCCTCCCAACCAGCAGCATCTGCTCAGTATGGTATGTACAACACACCTGGCAGTGGACAACCTTATACCGGTTTTCCAACTGGGCCTCATCCTCAACATCCCCCATCAGGTACACTTCCTTCTTGGGAACCTCAAATCCCACAGAGTGGGGGGTACTAACTATTTGGAAACTGGAACACAGCTGGAGGGAAATCTCAGATTCCCCCCAACCCGAACTCTAGCTTCCCTTATCCTTCAGCTGCTACAACTCCATGGAACCCATCCCTCCAATTTCCACTCGTCCCTCAAGGAGGAATGAACCTTCCATGGACACCACTGTCACAGCCACCCCCCAACCCTGCTATGGCAAACCCTCCACTTACTCAATATAGTGGTACCATTCCTGGAACACAACAACTCCAAGGAACTTTTCCCCAACCAAGAGCAGCAACCATTCCTAGGTTTCAGCAACCCCAGGGCACCATACCTACCATCCCCACTCAGCAGAACATCCACCAACCGGTTACCAACACTCAACCGGTTAACCAGATGGCTTACTACCCACAGAACTTCCAGCAGTACCCCCCGGGAAACACATATGGGTATAACACGCAACAGTATGCTATGCAGGGCCCCCCAGGTTTCTCTGCACCACACGGTTATTACTCATACCCGCAGACTAATCGTCAACTTCCCTTTTTGGCCACGCTAGACTTATCTGATTTGTCGAGGCTCATTAACGACCCCATATGGCATGAACCTCACTAGCCACCCATTCCAGCCAAACTCCCATCGGACATTCCCAAGTTCAATGCTAAGCCAGGGGAAGACCCCAAGAACCACGTAATGACCTTCCATCTTTGGTGTTCATCCAACTCCTTGATGGACGATTCCATTCGACCACGGCTCTTCCAACGTACGCTTACTGGAACGGCAGCAAAATGGTACATCGAGCTGCCATAACACTCTTTCCATGATTTCAACACCTTGGCTATGCAGTTTCTGACCCATTTCCAGCTCCCCATCCGGTATGAGACTGGAACAGAACTGTTAACCTCACTGCGTCAAACCACTTCTACACACATTTCGGATCACATCCATGAGTGGCATCGACGCCGTAGGCTAATCAAGGCACCCATTCCGAATCGGCTACTCGCTTATTGGTTCACGAAATCCTTTTTGCCTCCCATAGCCAGAGATATCACTATGCGTGGGCCGGTTACAGAAGAACAAGCCATCTCAGCAGCTCAGTACATGGATTTGGTATACACCCAATCTGGCACTTTACACGAACTTCTTCCCCATGCCGCCTGCGTTACCACTGATCCAACGAAACCTACCACTAAACCCCCCATTGATGGTATTGTCAGTTCAGTCAAAGCCCAACCTACTACCAACTCGATGGGACAACAAGCTTCTGCTTCCCCCGCTCTACCTCAGGCTGCTTCAAAATCTACTACTTCTCCTGCTATCTCCTCTGAAGTGAACGCAGTTCAATCTACGTCACAACCATCCGGAGGAAAGAAGAAAAACAATCGTGGTAAATCTAAGAAGAACCAGCAGGAGAACCCCAAGCCACAACCCACCCACAACGACCAGAAACCACGTCGAAAGGCTAAGTTTCCCTGCCTAATTTGTCAAGACGATCACTACACGCGTGACTATCCCTACAAGGACGAAGTCAACAAGTTCGTTAAAGGATCCTCTCGCCCGGCAGTATTAACTGACCCTTTCCCTCAACATCAACAGTAGATGGTCGCCCAAGAAACCCCACAAGGGGGCAACTCGACCAACCGAACTCATGGAGAGACGTCCACAAATTGCGAAATCCTGATGACAAGTAATGAAGAGATTCATATAACCACTCATTCAAAGACATATGAGAACCCTCCAAGTTCAAACAAACAATTAGAGATAGCCAAAGGCAAATCTCCTGTTGAAGATTTGACTCCTATCCCCCCCCCTACCGGCCATCTCCATATCGAGAGACCGCTCACGGACACAGTGCTACGCCCACCCAAGGGCACCATACGAAAGGCGACATTTAATCCCAATGCACGAGATGCCCAAAATTACAACATTGTTGAGGATTTAGCTCAAGCACCTTGCGCCATGTCGACTCTCGAGGTTCTTCAACACTGCCCCACGCAGCATAGAACCTTACTTTCAGCACTGGGGGCAATGGACCCAGATACTTCAAACTCTATTATGTTTAACTTGGAACACGCCAAACCTCGGCTTTCTCACCAGTTAGCCTTCCAGGTTCATACAAAAATCCGTGGAAATAGCATCCATCGCACTGTGTTAGATGAAGGTGCCTCCACATCGATCATGTCTTTAAATTGCTGGAGAGCCTTAGGCTCACCCGAAGTCACGACCTCTCCCACTACTCTCAGGGCATTTGATGGACATGGTTTTCAGCCTTATGGACTCATTTCCTCAATTGGTGTTGAATTGGGGGGCAAAACAGTATCCGTACACAATGAAGTCGTAGATGCACCATTAAATTACAATCTTCTACTTGGTCGGAACTGGTTTTACGCCATGATCGCCATAGCATCTACCGTCTTCTGGATTGTGCAATTTCCTCATGAAGGGAAAATTGTCACCATTGATCAACTTGATTACTGTATCCCAGACTCTCATCCAAACTCCGCCAACACCGTCCCGTTATTGGATCAACCTCGGTACTGGTTCCAAGACATTGGTGTTGGTCTCATGAAGGATTCTTCCCTTATTGGAGTTTTTCCAGAGCTGGGGACCCATGTTCAACCAGTCAACATGATTTCATCAAATGTCACCCCTTCCAATGATTCATGGGTGATTCCGAATCCTGCTAAGATTGAAGACTATGGCAACTCCATGCCTTTGAATAGAAACGTCGCAGCGTACGAAGCAATCCAATCAGTGGTTGATTGGTCCAACTGTTCTACCCATCACACTGTGGAACAGCTCTCGTCTGAGACTCATTCATACCCACCACTTATCGATCCTCTCAATTTGATTTTTCCCACTGACGAATCAATTATGGAGGTTATGTGCAGTGATGAGCCACCATGGGGAGATTTTCATCATCGATCTTCATTCCCCACCATTCAGACGCTTAAGCCCAATACAAAACCCAGTACTTCACTTGGGATGGTTCAAACCAAGTTTCCCACTTCCCTCGACGAAGTATTTTCTGAAGGAAACTTGGCTAACCTTATGGAAACCACTCCCATATATATTTCAGTGAAGCCTGGTATCATGGAAAACATACATATTGGAAAAACTTGTACTCCCCTCGAAATGGAGTTCTATAGTGCCTACTTCAAAACCTTCCACGATGTTTTTGCTTGGAGTTATGAAGAAATGCCAGGAATAGATCCCTCGGTTGTGGTCCATGAAATTCCAACCTTCCCTGGCACCCGACCTGTTCGGCAGAAACTTAGACTCGTCCATCCTCGTAAGGCAGCCGCTATTAAAGCAGAAGTTGAAAAACTTTTGCGAGCTGGTTTTATCTATCCTGTCCCATTGACAGAATGGGTATCTAACATCATTCTCGTAGCCAAGAAACAGGGAACGATTAGAGTATGTTTCGATTACCGCTACTTGAACAAAGCTTGTCCAAAGGACAACTACCCAATTTCATTCATCGACCAGATCATCGATAACTGTGCCGGGAGTGTCATCTTTTCATTTATGGATGGCTTTTCTGGCTATAATCATATCGATATCCTCCCAGCCAACCAGCACAAAACAGCCTTTATCTGCCCTTAGGGGATTTTCGCATATCGAAAGTTACCTTTTGGCCTTAAAAATGTCGGGGCAACTTTCCAACAGGCAATGTCATACGCATTTCACGACGTCAAACATATTGTAGAACCATATCTTGATGATCTCCCCGCTCACTCTCAGACCCGGGATGACCATCCTGATCACTTAAGTGCCATTTTCGAAAGGTGTCATCGCTACAATACGTTTGAATCCGCATAAGTGCGTCTTTTGCGTAGAAGCCGGAAAAATTTTGGGATTCATAATCTCCAAAAGTGGGATATGCTTAGATCCTGCGAAGGTAGAAGCTATCTTAGCCCTGCCTTCCCCCACAAACATTCCAGAACTTCAAAGTTTGCAAGGGAACGCAAACTTTCTATGCCGTTTCATCTGTAATCTTTCTGAGATAACAAAAGGCTATATGAGGCTTCTCAAGAAGAACATTCCCTTCATCTGGGATGACGAAGCCCAACGCTCCTTTGATAATCTAAAGGCAGCCTTAACCAAAGATCATGTGATCCAACCCCCCGATTACACACAGGATTACATTCTTTATCTCGCAGCTTCGACTTCCACCATCTGTATGGTGCTAGTCCAGGAAGACCACAACAGCATAGAACATGTGGTATACTATCTTACTAAGAGTCTTCTCGACTCCGAAACTCGTTATTCACATGTTGAAAAACTGGCTCTGGCAACAGTTTTCGCTGTCCAGAGATTCCATCATTACATTCTACTCCGTTGGACCACTGTTATAGCCGATTTCAATCCAATGTATTATATGCTCACGCGTCAAGTGCTTGGGGGCAAATATTCTCGTTGGATCGTCATCCTTCAAGAGTTCGACTTGGAATTTGTCAAAGCCAAGTCCAAGAAGTCTTTGGTCTTTGCTGAGTTGATTTGTAACTTGCCGCGTGCTACCGAGCAATTCGAGCCCATCGATTCTCTTCCTGATCAATCGTTGTTCCTCATTAGCACGTCTGATCCGTGGTACGGGGATATTCTATTATATCTCCAAACCCAACGCGTCTGCCCCGGCCTCACTCGCGATGAACGTAGATGAATCCGACATCACGCCAAATACTACCTCATAGTCAACAATACTCTTTATCGACGTGGTGTCGACACCGTTCTTCGACGATGTTTGACCCTAGATGAGGCGGAACGTGTTCTTAATGACTGCCACGCTGGAGCATGTGGTGGTCATCTCTCTAGGATGGCTACGGCCCAAAAAATACTGCGAGCAGGATATTTCTGGCCCTCAATTTTTAAAGACTGCATTGAAACGATCAAAAAATGTCCACCATGTCAATTCTTTCATAGTAAAACACGCTCGCACCCTGCTCCACTCCATCTTGTTATTGTCATCGGCCCTTTTTCCAAATGGGGCATAGATTTCATGTACTGTAAGCCCACTTCAGCCGGGGGGCATAGCTATGTCATAGTAGTTGTCGACTATTTCACAAAATGGGCTGAAGCGATGCCTACTTATGCTGAGGACGGCAAAACAGCAGCACAATTCATATTCAATCACATTATAGCTAGATTTGGTGTCCCACAATCCATTGTGACCGATCATGGCTCCCACTTTAGGAGCCATATGATCGAGGAACTAAGTGCCAAGTTGGGTTTTCTCCATGAAAACTCAACCCCGTACTACCCACAAGCCAATGGCCAAGTTGAATCCATTAACAAAGTCCTGAAACGAATGATTCAGCGTATTGTGGGTACTCAAAAATCCAACTGGCACTCAGCTCTATCTTCAGCACTATGGGCATACTAAACCTCAGTAAAAAGTGCTATTGGGTTTACACCATTCCAACTGGTGTATGGCCTAGAATCCATTTTACCAATTGAATGTGAAATTCCATCACTTAAGATAGCCATAGAGCTACTTCCCCACACCACTTCCGAAGATGAACGGTTTCTATACCTAGCTAAGCTAGATGAAACCCGCCGCGACGCTGCTTTAGCCAACGAAGCTCATAAAAAATGCGTCAAAGCTCAGTATGACAAATCCGTTCAACCTCGGATTTTCAATGAAGGTGACCTCGTACTCACATATGATCAAATGCACGATAAACTCGGAAAAGGAAAACTAGAATCCATGTGGTACGGCCCCTTTGTTGTAAAACGTGTCTTGGAGAAAGGAGCTTATGAACTCGTCGATTGTGATGGCACGGCCCCGCAATGGGCTATACCTCAAATGCTTCTACGCATAAGGTTGCCCTACGCGGGTTGCTTTTTGTACATAATGTACTTAGCTTACTTTTACTCATCTTTTGGTGTGCGCATGGACCTCATGTATCCATTCTTACTTTGACTCGTGATTTTATGCACAGATGTCTGCCTACTTCGGATTCGTCGACGGTGCAAGCCGACATACCCGAAATATCGCTTCCGCAGCATGGGTAATCTATTCTCCCACTGGCAAGTTGATATCTTCAGGAGCCAATTGTTTGGGTCCTACAACCAACAATATCGCAGAGTACCATGCAGTCATCAGACTCTTGACGGAGGTTGCTTCACTCGGAATTGACTCCCTATCAGTCTTTTTAGACTCCCAACTCGTGGTTTCTCATCTGAATCGTGTTTACACAGTTCGCGATCCTATCCTACTTCGTTTATTTCGGAGGGTACGCCTCTTGGAATGATCTTTTAATTTCATTTCATATCAACACGTACCAAGGGAATTCAATTGTATAGCTGATTCATTAGCTAATTACATTTTGGATTGGCATCTTGCCCATACATAAAAACACATCAAAAAAAATAAAACACACAAGTCATTGTAAATAAATAGATCATAAAAATAATTCCATATCACTGTATATAAAAGTGTTTTTCCAAATACATAAAGTTTGTGTTTTAAAGACAAAATTTGGGACCAAATCCCATACAAAAATTTGGCTCTCAAAGCCTACATATCGTATACATGCCGCAAAAAGATAAAAGCTGCCATCTAGGGAGATCTAGGAGATCTATCATGTCCCTCGTCAGGTTCCTCACGCTGCTGGTGATAACACACTATAGCTCGAGCCACCCTACGAAGGAGTCGGCCAATACGCCTAGGCACACCTACAGTATTCCGTTGGAGATGCAAAGGGATGTCGTCCACCCTCATAGCAGGAATACCGTGAGTCAAACCTTGCAAATTCTTCTCTATTTCTTGGACCCCTCCCGCTTCATCTTCGTCTTCTTCCTCGTCTGGAGCGGCTTGGCGATCAACACCACCTCGGCGTAATGGCGAGTACCCTGCCGGTCTCTGTGGTCCACGATCTGCGACATGCACACGGACATACATTAAAGTATTTTACACATTCTAAACAAAAAGAAAAATTATATATTCAAAAAGAAAAATATGTACATGAAGGTCATCCCTGAGTTCTCCCAATCCTCATCTTCCGGCAGTGCCAACTCTATGTCCTCACGGAAGTCCACCCCTGCATAGGGGTAGTCATCGATCATCACTATCTGTTCCTCGAGCCACAAGAAGAAATCCTCACCAAAAGCCAAATGCTGAGGTCCCCCAAGACGTCCTGCATAATCACTCCATCGAGCCATCCATGGCTCGGTAGGTGGACGGGGGGGCATAGCTATCTGTGGGTGAACCAATGGCACCCTCGCCAAAAAGAAGGTGACTAAGATGCTCCCATAACCAAATTGGGAATTCTCTCCAAGCCTGCACTTGTTCACTTGCTCTTTGAGGTTGGTCAACACTGCCTCACACCAGTTGAATATTGTTCCTGCCATACAATCCACTGCAAGATTCATCTGTGTACGGGACGCCTGATGGGGACCCATACTCCCTGCTGCACGTCTGATGGTGAACAACACGGTTTTTATAGGAAGTTCTATAATGTCTTTTATGACCACCTTTCCGCTTTTCTTCCCCGAACCCTGACGGCAGTAACGAACAATCAAAGCATCTGTGCTCGCCTCCGAGGCTGTGTATCCAGTAAAACTCACCCGGGCTCCTCTTTTTGAGAGGCCTGTGAGAAAATAAATGTCCTTGAGTTGAATTTCAAGGATGTGTTCTCCTACTCAGAAAACCTGAATGTCGGGGTCCCACATTTGAATAATGTGGGTGAGAAGCTTTGCCTGCTTACAATTACCCTTGGTCTTGAAGAATTTTAACAAACCACATTCCCGCAGTGTAGTCAAAGTCTCTTGGTCATTTTCAGCCAGCAAATCATCCGCTTCATGTTCTCTTTCTTTCCAATGGACCATTTTGCTCCAAACAAGTTTCAAACACCTGCAAAAGGTCATGGGAAACATTCAGTAATTATTTAACAACTTGATCTCAGCTAAAAATTTGAGAAAAAATAATTTTTCCATCTTAAATTTCGCCTCTATCGCGCCTGGGAGAAGCTTGACTGCGCGGTACTGCACAATACCGCGCCCCTATTTAACCTCACAGCGTGGTACTGTTGCACAGCACCGCGCTTCCCGATACGTCCCCCGCGCGGGACTGTAAAGGGAAAAAATTGCCCAATAGGGCTTGCCCAAAAAATTACTTTTTCCTACTAAAAACAAGTTATTCATACATGAAATGAAAGAGAGGCTTAAAAGCTCTTACCTGGTGCAAACGGCTGTTGAAATGGTGCCCCGAATCTCCAGATATGAACTCTTGAAGTTTTTGCTCCTCAAATGGGTAAAATCTCCTCTTTTGGTAAATGCATAAGTGAAATGGTAACTTTCTATTTTTACCCATCCTTTATATAACTTTTTTACTTATTTTTCACTCATTATTTTATCTAGTTAAAATAAAACCCATTTCACATTACTAATATCTGGTTTCATGAGCACTTATTGACAGGATCTCCTTTAAAGACAATATATTCACACTGGCGTTCATTTATTGTTTGACCTTCATTTTGAGCCTACTTTATCTTTTTCGTGCTCTGGATTAAAACTTGAAAAAGATTCCAAGTGCTTTTACACCCATCTCGTGCTTGTCAAACTCAAGTAAATGGTGTCGAGTTTGGTCAACTTTACTCATGCTCGTTAAACGATGAGGAAAGTATTATCTTGGTTGTATTTTATTCTCTTTTCGAACCAGAATAATTAAAAATTACAAAAAAGACCATTGGAGTCCATAGTTAAGCTCTTTTCAGACTCCCTAAAATTGAAAAGATTGCCAAGTGATCTTGACTCTTTCACACTTGTAAAAGTATTTGAAAGGTCGTCTATTCGGTGATAGGTTACCCCTTTTTTGGCTCGTCTAGACTATTTAAGAGAAAGGTATACCTCGGTCAATTTTGGCTGGGAGAGTTCTCTCGGGAATTGTTTTACACTTTTTCGGGATCGAGGGACTAAATTTACAAAAAAGTACACTGTGGAGCCTCCTTTAAGTTTTTCAGGCTCTCTAAATGTGAAAAACTACCGATTTTTCCTTCCTTGGACTCGTTAAAATTTAACATCGAAGGACCCACTTTGGGACGAACCCCTCCTTTCTCAGGTTCGTAAAACATGTGAGATTGGACTCATCTATGAGATGAGCTATACCGAGCATCTGTTATCCTCTTCAAGCTCGAAAAACAACAAAGAGGTACTCGTCTATCATGTCGAGGGAATATGGGGAACAAGTCAAGTTTGTTTTGGCAGCTTGTCAGCCGTTACCTTTGAACATGGCATGCGTCTATCTCTTGTCTATTTTGGGTATCGTCACTGAGTTATGGTCATCATCATGAGTCGTCTCTCTGGCCACGAGCCTACTCATTCGGTGTCTATCCTCTGCTATCAATAATCCCTGCTGCCAAGTCCTATTACATGTCGTTATATGTTCAAAGGGTTGCATTGTTTAGAGTCGTTCATTGTGCCAGACCTCCGCTATATCAGTACATACTCCATTGTTTCGTCATATTATACTATATTTCGCTCCGATTTCATGTTGATGATGTGGGAATCATTATGGCCCACCTTCGATGAGTCTATTCCCATCGACGTCAAATCACTATCCGGGAATTGGACTTAGGGATCAACCTTTAGTACCTTGGCACCTGCATGCCTCAGTGGCAGGTTTCCTCGTGTTCGATAGTAGGTTTACATCACTGACCTCTGATCGAACGATCTCTCGAATGCTCGACATCAACTCATCTATTCGCATTTCGTTGAGATGTACTTCGGATACCTTGGGGATCATCGTCATCATTGGTGATTTCCCTCGCATTTGTTAACAGTTCACATCATTGACCGGTAATCAAATGGTTTCTACCATGTTCAACTTCAACACTTTGTAATCACATGGGTAGATTCGTATCATTTGCGATCGGGTAGAAGACCCTGGGCGCGCCTTTATATCTTGATTGCGTCCAGGTTGTGATGGAGATGTCCTTGGTATTGTCACACAGATCCACTTTTTGTATTGGTCATGGTTGTGTCAATACTGTCTCATGGATCTACGTTTTTTCATAGTAGCCATGATTTTTCCACAGTCTATATCATCTCAGTACTCATGGATCTGCAATGTATTGGTCGGCAGCCATGCTTTGAGTCATTTGTTTCCGAGCATGGGGATGCCCGCCTCGGTGGTATATCTAACATCTTGTTTCTGTTTCAGCTCCTTGTTGCTCTCCTCGATGCTATCTCTTCACGGTATTTGTAAATTCTTTCGTCCATCAGTCCCTTCTGACCTCACACTTTAGGGGGCATCTGTTATACCTCCATATTCCACAGTGTCGCATCTTCACCACAAAAAGAGTTGACGACACTTTCCCTACTGCTTAAAACACCCAGAAGAGAAAAATGATGAGTGATCCTTGAAGGCAAACCTACCCTGACAAGAATCACCTAGCTGAGACTTCATTTACCCTCACTACCGCACCTTGCTCCATCTTAGGCGCGCAGTATTCCACACTACCACGCTATGCTCTTTCTATGCCACGCGGTACTACTGCGTTATGCTCTGTTGTAAAGGCGCGGTACACCTTTTTTAGCCTTTTTGCCATGGCTTGTGGGATTTTGATTTTCGAGAGATTTGGGAGGATTGGTATCCCTGATTCGATCCTAACTCACTTTCTGTGATTAGTAGGCCTGATCCACTTAACTCTCCCAAGATCCACCCTTCTCTCTTGTTGGTTAACCCTACCACACACTATAAGAGAGAGGCATTCCATGAGCAAAGGGGAGGACTCTTGGAGATATCAAACTTATGATCTTGCAGCTTTGTAGAGATAGCTAGAGGAGGAAGCACTTGGAGTTGCAGGATTGGCTTGGACATCAAGCAACCTTTGTAAGTAACTTCAAGTTGATTATAGAATATAACTTGTCTTGTTTCCCAAATCACATGTATTGATCTTGTTTCAATGATATGATTTGTATCTATTGTAGATTTAGATCCTAACTCATATTTCAAGTTGCTAGAGAATTGTATATGCTTGTATCTTGGTTATCATTTTGACAGGTTCATTCGCGAGGACTTGAAAATTGGAACAACCATAAAGACAAGCGATTGGATTGAAGGTCAGTTAGATCTCTTCTACTTCTTTTAGCACTTTAATCTTGAGATGTTTGTTTAAGATCTAGGAATTCAAGGTAGCATTTGTTTAGTTTTGTCTTAGTTTAGAGTCAGTAAAAGTCTACTTTAATGTAAGAGAATTTTGACTTATCCGTAGGGAAAAATTCTACCAACAAGATTGTCTCAAATTTGTCATCTGAAAAAAATTTCAAGAAGTTCAAAAAAATAGTTAACAGTATCTTGAGGGTGTTGGCCATTAGGGTATTCATCATGAAGTTGTCGATTGTCAGCAAAACTACTTTCACCTTCCTCAGAAGGGGGTTGAGACCCATTAATCATATCTTTGAGAACAGATGCCAGATATTCAACGCTTAATCTCTCAGAAGGGGGCATGTTCTACTTTTGTTCTGGCCCATATGGCCTTCTGTATGGATTCCTGTAGAAAACTCTATTTTCAGAACTTTCATTCACATTTTTCTTAAGGTCAATAACTTCATTGGACACATGTTGTAATAATTTTTTAAGGTTCTCCATATCTAATGCCCCTTGATCCCTTTTATGGATAGAGGGTTTAGGAGGTGTTTCAGGTTTCTTGCAGGAAGTAATGGGTTGTTCATTACCGACCTCTGGGTTTCCTTTAAGGCTCAACATGTATTTCTCAACTATAATAGCTTCACTAAACACTTCTTGAAGAGTAGTTTTGTGAGATCGCTTTGTTGATGTATATGTAACTTCGGAATGTATTTCATATATGTATATTGTACTCCTATAGAGATGGTATTATTCCTCTATACGGAAGTGGTTGTATTCCTATAGAGATGTTATTATTCCTCTATACGGAAGTGTCGTCATTTATATTGTAAGTGTCGTAACTTATACTTGATTGGTTATTAGACCACCTTGTTGGGGTCGGCCCTGTATAAGTCATGTGGGTCGAAGGGTTATTAGAAAACCCTATTGGGGGTCGGCCATGTGGGTCAAAGGGTTATTAGACCACCCTATTGGGTGTCGGCCCAGTCAACATTATGTTATGTGGTTAAGTTAAGGCCGACCTAGTAAAGGTTATTAGGCAAGTCAAGTCAAGTATAAATAGAGTGCGGGAGGCACTATATTTTATCATTCTATTCTCTCTCACACTCTCGGGAGAGTGGCGCACTTGTGGAGGAGGAGAAGCTTCTGCTAGGAGATGTCTATCTCTTATTCTTGGGTTGTATCATTGCTCTATCTATCTTTGAGGAAGTTATTGGGGTTTTTCACCTTTATGGTTTTCCCCAAGTAAACTCTGTGTTTCTTGTGTGCTTGCATTATTGTGTTCATGATTGATATGTTGTAGATATGCTGTACATGTTGTTCTCTCAGTTAAGATCCTAGATCAGATTGAAGTAAATTCTGAAAAACTAACACGCTTGACCCACATGGCTATAGGAACATGAAGGGATTTTGCATAGTAGGCTATAATCAAGTTTTCAGTCGGCATTGAGTCAACATGAATTTTGTTTTTCAAGGTTAAAAACCTTTGATTGAAATCTTTGATTCTTTCCTTACTCTCCATTTTCATGGTAGACAGATCCTCTAGTGTCTTATCATCACCAAATTTTTCAAGAAAGAGTTTCTCGAAGTTTTCCCATGACTAAATAGTCTAAGGTTCTTGAGCGAAATACCAGGTCTAGGCCTTGCCCTCAAAAGTGTAGGGAAAGAGTCTACATACTACGTCCTCACGTTCCACATTTCATATTCAAATAGCCAACATAAATTTCTTTATGTGATCTTCCACGGGTTGCTTGTTGTCAGGATCATACCTAGGCAAATAAATTCTGGGATTCTTTAGAAGAGTGTGGTGTGGCCCCAGAACATCCACTGCATCCTGATCCAGCCAGGGTCTATTCTGATTATAGCCATACGTCGATCTTCACCACCTTTGTCGTTTGAATTCTTGTGAGAACCACCACCATGGGGTGATTTGAGAGGGGAATCAAGAGGAGAAGGGGGCGCCCCTGGTATACTTATCCTGGGAATTGTCCTGTGGTGATCGGGAAATGAAGTCTCCCTGACTTGGTATTTGGATTGGAATAAGGTGTCATCTGACTCCAAAGTAGGGTTCGAATCGTCCCTTCCTGTTAGTATATCGTGAAGATGTTGGTTTGGGGGTTCCAACCACGAATCGGTTTCAGGTGTCGAATCGATATCCATATAAGTATTATCAGTTGAAGTGATTTGCAATCAATGAGCTAATTTTTCTTGCACTTCATGGCTCTTGGTGAGCCTAGACTGTGATCTAATCAATATTTGTCGTGAATTTCAATCTATTCTTGGAGTTGAATATTATCGTAGATTGGAATGAGAATAGTAGTTCCAGTATCGGGTTGAGTCAACTATTGGTGTGGCGTAGGAATGATATCGAGTCGTGGAGAAGTTGTAGGAGCGGATGTGACTGGTGGGTTGGTATGAATACATGTTGTGATTGGAGAATGTGTTGGAGGAGGTCTACTCCAATTGCATTTAGCCATTAAAATCTAGATGGCCCTCCTTCTAGTGCCATTTTTTGACGCCCCTATTGGATTTACCTAAGTTTTGTCTTGCTCCTTATTGGAGACTTATGATGAGAAAACAATTGATTCTATTCGTCCTAATATAAAAATGGGAAAATGAACTTTCTATGTATATACATAGACAATTGTCTAAAAAGATTAAGTTTAATTATAAAATTATGTCACTGATGTTATTTTATAAATGATCAAAACGGGAAAGATAAATCCCCCTATTTCACAAACCCCTTGCTGATAAAATCACTGAAACATCAAATAATCCAATCAAATTTAAGATCATAGAAACAAAGCATCTAATCAAAGAGTTATTGAACATTAAATCAATTATCTCAGCACATTATTTATTCAAAAGAAAAGTAATCAATAGGCATAATTAGAAAAAATTCACATTACCCTGCACCCACAAAACTTTAATGATGAAAACATTTTTATGAAGTTCTATTGAACCAAAATAGTGAGATCATAATAATTTGAATATAACATAAGAACAAAATGAGAAAAGAAAACTTTATCTCAATATATGTGAAAAACAACTACAGGCAGGATCCATCTTTCATTAACAGGCTACAACAAGGCTTTGTCTATTTGGTTGGAAGAGTACCAATTGCTTTAAAGGGCTTGTTTTAGATGTTTTTGTTCTTGAGAGAGATGGTTTTGGTCGGATATTTAGAGATTTGATGGCTAAGGTGTTGAGAATGCCTAGCTTCTAGGAAGGGCAGTGATGTGAGCGAGCATTGAGGTAACGATCTATATGGGTTTGACTTATACAGACCTAATGAGAGAGAGATCCATTGTTATTACAAGTTACCAAGACGTCAAGGAAGGGAAGAGAATTGTTTTACTCAATTTCCATGGTGAATTGGATATGAGGAGAGATGTTGTTAAGGTGATTAAGGAATTGTTTTAGGTCCTCCATCAAATGGGGACAGATGACAAAGGCATCGTCAACTAACCTTTTCCAACATCGAGGTTGGAGAGGAGTTGTTTCAAGGGATTTGTTTTCAAAATGTTCCATGAAGATGTTTGCAATAACAGGAGAGAGGGGAGAACCCATAGCAATGCCTTTGGTTTTTTATAAAATTGTCCTTATTAACTAAAGAAGGTAGACTCAAGGAAAATTTTGACAAGGTTGGCAAGTTCTTGGTTGACAAAATTGCAGGTAATCTTAGTGGCTTCTTTGATGGGGATTTTAGCGAAAAGGGAAACTGCATCGAAAATAACTAGGATGTTAGTGGGAGAAAGATGGAGAATATTGATGAAGTGGACAAAGTTTGAGGAGTATTTGATGAAGGAAGGGGAGTTCCCTACAAAGGGTTGGAGGGTTCTTGATAGGAAGCTGACAAGTTCACAGGTTGGGGAATTTAAAGTGCTGACAATGGGGCTGAGGGGTATGTATTTTTTGTGAATTTTAGGTTGGCCATAGATTCTAGGAGTTAAAGTGTTCTTCGGGATGAGACGATTTTTTACGGTTTCATCAAGAGAGGAGGTTTGGATGGATTTTTTCTCACTAGATTAGTGGAGAAATAATTAAGGTAAAATTGGGAGGCAACATTTAGATCAATTTGTATAACTTTATGTGTATATTTTGATCAAAAAAATTGCATATCTGAGTTCCTTTAACAAAAGTACTCAATTTAATAAAAAATTGTCTCATTTAGAGTCCGGAAAGTGGAGATATTGTTGTTTTAAAATTAGTTATTTTCCAATTTTTTGTGACAGCTGTGTGGACTGCAAAACAAATAAATTTTGATAAAGTGCCCATATTTTTGTGTTATTTGCATAAGTGGATGAAGAACAACTTCTTTAGTTCCGAAAACAGGTTATAATAACTATTCTAAGCAATATTGATCAAGTTATGGTCATTTTAAAGTTCCAGAATTGGTGAGAAATATTTGATTTATTCATCTCTTATTTTGAAATTCTTGTCATGAGCTTCTTGTTGTTTTACATTAGGGTTTATGTTCTTAATGTATTCATCATGTTTACAAAGGTTGTCTTGTTCTTGTTTTACATGTCTCTAACCTTTTTTATGTTGAAGATGTTTTGACATTTTTCAGGGGCATGGATCTCTAGTATGGCAATGATGACATCAAAAAATGAACCTATGCTTAGGACTTAGTTGCTTGATGGACATATTTTCGTATCTATAAGTGATATCATTGTTTTATTTGATCAATTATTTTGCTCAATATTTTATCTTTCTCATTATGCTCTTGCATATTTAGATGTCTTTTTTTTTAAATTTAAAATTTTCCTAAATATTGTTTTCTAAATATTGAGTGTTTGAATCAACTAATTTGGACATATTGTATATGATATTGGTCATTATCTCTTTGTATTTGGTTGCATTAGAGATTATATTCCTTATATTTTCATCATGCTGTAGAGGTTATCCCTTGTTCCTATTTATTTGTCACTATCCTATCTTTGTGGTAGATGCCTTTTTGACATTTTAGGAGCATGCATCTCTAGCTTTTTCATGATGAAAACAAGAAACCATCTAATGCTTAATAATCTAACAAGTGCTTAATGGATATATTTTTCCATCTATGTGATTTCTTATGTTATGTGATCATATTTTCTCTTACTAATTTCTTGAGTAAAATCAAACTTTGAATCTATGTGATATCATGTTTTATATTATAATGGCTTGTCATAAGATTTGTGTCCTTTCTTAATATGGTTTAGTTTCTTTATCATGTATTCCAGATATTGTTTCTAGTTCTATGTTGCTTGTCTCTAACATTCCTATGTGGAAGCATTGACATTTTCAGGGCATTCATCTCTAGCATGTTAACATGATGACAACAAGAAATTAACCCATGCTTAATGACTAGTCATTTCATATTTTTATAAGTTTTATCATGATTTGATCATAATTTTATATATGTTGATCATGTTAAACATTTTGATATATTTTCATATATCATGTCATTTTTTATTTAGATCATATTTTACTCAATATTTGTATGGTCTTTAACAATCTCATATTATAATTTCATATATAATGTCATGGGATTATCATGTTTATTATATGATTTACTCTTGGAATTTCTTTGTGCAGATTAGCTCTTTGTTTACTTCACTTCCTAGTTATTTGTGAAGAGTTGTGGGGCAGCTTGGTTCTGACATTCCTTCCTATCTTAAACATATGATGTGATTATCTCTGTTCTTTTAGCATTGTTCCTCTTTGATCGGATTATCCTTGGCACCAAAGTGTGATCTTATTTGCCTCTTTATCTCATATGTTTGAATTTTTCATTCAAGGGGGAATGTAATGTAATATCAATCACCATATTCCATATATAATGTAATGAAGCACCATCTTCTACGGTTAACATCATGATGATTATATGCACGATATCATTTTCATTGGTATGTGATTGGGGTCTTGTATTCATGATGAGTTCTAATGCATAATTTTATTGCATTTTTCAACTTGGTTGTGAAGACTATTTGCATGGTATCATTTCCTATGTATAGGCCATTGGGGTCTTGTATTCATGAAGAGGTCTTTTGTAGATTTATTTAAGCTAACAGTTTATTTCTGGTTGTGATGACTACTGTGGTGTTCTAGGAAGTTTGCAATTGGATCTAGTAGTCAATATGGCTTCTATTTTAGATCTAGGTACTTTGATGTTGGATCCCTTGCCACATATTCTGGGCATTTTGTCGTTGGATCTAGTATCCACTAAGGATTCTATTCAGATCTAGGCATTCTTTAGTTCGAGCTTGCCACCACATGTTTTGTTGTATTGGCCATGCATTATTGTGGTATTTTTCAAGCGTTCATCATACAACTTGGTTCATGTACAATTTCATGGTTAAATAAGAAATGGTTGCTATATGCATATACTCCATGAGGCAAAGTGTGTTTTCATTCACAGCTTATGGACATTCTAGAATTTTTCATCAAGGGGAATGTTATGTAATGCCATCTTCCTCCATTTTTATTATGTCTCCTAGTCATCATTAAAGGGGAGTGTTGGAATATGTAATGATGACTGATTGTATTAATTTGGAAGGTAATAATGTGCACTCTTATGTAATATAGTTATCCTACATGTGTTATGTAGTAATTTACTCTTGTTACCATTTATTATATAAAGAGGTGAAATTACATTTATCCCACATGTAAAAGATGGGATGTAATTCCTCCTTTCCTCGTGGTATATAATAGAGTCAAGAGAGTCTTATCAAGACATATGGAAATTATGAGAGACATCTAATGATGATCTTGTAGACACATTGTGTTTGTTGTTGTGAATATGGAGTGGGATGTGTGGGGGATCTCTATTGTAAGATTGGATATTGTTGATGAATAATAAGAAGACAACCTTCATGTGGATGTTTCCCCATTTGGGGTTTTACCACGTATTTCTAGTGTTACCCCTTTATATTTTCTCCTTGTTCTTGCTATTTGATTATTTGTTGTTGTATGGATAGGAGGATAGGTTAGTTATGCTTTTATTGTTATGTATTATTATATGTTATTCACATATTCTCATATAATGAAAGATGATATGCCTTGTCTTTAGACAAGTACTCATACAATTGACCATAAAGACTCGGGTTTTGAACCTTTCCTTAGCTTAGATAATTGGTGTAATTATCATAAATTCCATAATCACAAGATGGATGAACATCACGTTCTTCAATGGAAGTGCTCTTCTTCTTCTTCTAGGCAAGGTCCATGATATCTCCTAATCCAATTTCTTACCTCGTAGTTATGTACTACCCATAAAAAAAGATAAGACATCACAACCTAAAATTTCCCCAAGACAAGTTTTTTTTCTTCAACATATTGGCATCTCATGTTTTCCCCAACCAAGGGATACAACATAAGACTTCAAGGAGCTCCCTCCATCAAAATATTGTTGTGCCATGCCTCTTGAATCCCCTATACTTTATTATTTCCCTATAAGATCCCTCAACATGACCTCTCAATAATTAGAGAACTTTATGTAGAACACCTTAAACATGATGAATGGTTGACCTCTAGGATTTCCACGTTGCCATCTTACTCCACCTTTTCTTCACCCTCACCCATGAAGAATGTATCCTCTAAGATGTTTTAGATCACTTGATCCTTATATCCCTTGTCCTTTTCATCTACCTCGGTTTTCTTGTGGTAGTACCCCCCTTCATTTCCCTTCCTTTTCTTTCTCTCTTTTCTTAAATTTTATGTTATTTGTCTAAGATGACCTTTGCTAACCTTGAAAGGTTCCCATGTTTTGACATATTTTTATAAATTGGAATCAATATCCATCCTTAAGGAAACATTTGGGGCCAAATTGGACCTCCCATTGTTAACTCTAGTCACCTCATGCATGTTAGCACTTGGTATCCCTTATTTCTCCACTCGCCTAATCCTTCTCCTAGCCTCTTGCAACTTTTTATTTTCTCTTTCATTTTACTTCACTTTGGTTGCATTATAAATTACTTGTCCCATTTTATCTCGTCATCTTAGGTATGGATTTGCACGAGGTAACCTCTCCCTAGATAGGATAAACTAATTCTTATTTGGTCTCTCTCCTAATATGTCCTCTTATTTTCTCATGTTCCATATCATGTAGTCATGGAGACCCTCTTGTAGTGACCTTGTCTTCACCCTTTCTCCCTTATCCTCCACTAGTACACCATGAACATTGGTCTTCTTTTTGCTCACATTGACCTTGTGTCCATGTATGTCACCTACCATGATCACATCAAGTCCCCATTAGTGTATGTCATTTCTTATGATTGCATCAAATCCCCATTGGTGTATGTAATCTCTTGTGCTCGCATCAAATCTCCATTAATGTATGGCACCTCTGATGCTCGTTCTCTCTGGACTACCAAATGTCACAAGGGACTCACACTATGTCCTTGATTAGTGATAGAAGCTCCATGACCACAATAATTCTATATTAATGTGTGATTCCTCTAGTGCTTTCACTAACTCCAAGTTACATATGTCAACTTTGTGCTCATGATAACCTTCTTAAAATTATATTGTATGGAAACAAATGCAAATTGATAAATTTCAGCTTATCCTTGAGGTTCCACATATTGATTTCCTATGATATTTCAGCCTTAGGGATGAATCTAAAATATAAATTACACCAATATACTTCACTTATTTTCAACCAATTCATAAGGTGTCCATGAAATAAGTACTGAAAATGTGTACTTCAATGGAATAATGTTTCAAATGTTAAGGTACACTTCCTAAACATATAAAATATCTTAAAATAATTATCACAATACATTTATTGCAGCCATAAATATGCCCCTTTATCTTATATATGTTTTGGTAAATCACTTAACAAAATCTACTCATTGTTATTTCAAGTCAATATACATAACTAGCACAAGAAACTACTCAATCACCATGAGAACAAAAGTTGAAAATCAAATCCACAAATACAAAGTTTGGAAAGTAGGAAAACATAACACACACACACACACATTTATAAGATGAAGTACAAGTACATAAAAATAACATAATGCAAGTTGGTGCATGTCATGATTTAAAAACCCTATCCAAGGAAACCATAAGAAAACCCTAGCCACCAACTCCTCCTAGCTAGGAATCACTCCCAACCAAACTTGGTCACTACACCAACAATCCACAACAAGCTAGCATACACAGTGACAAGTCCTATTTGGCACCTACACTTGCTTTCAACAAGTGTACAAGATAAAACAAGACAGTCTTCCACTATCTTTTCTACACCAAACACTCTAAGAAGCATTGGGGTTTCCAAATGCCACAAAACCTTAATATTCTTCTCCCACAATAACTACAAGAAAAATTAATCCTTTGGATCCTCTAGGGTTTCTCCCAAACCCTAGATTTCTTGTGTTCTTGAATCTCCTCAATAACCCTAGCATTGAAGACAAAGAGATCAAAGTACAATAATGAGGAGTACAAGGGAGAGATGCACATTTTCTCTAGATATCACATATCTAGTACAATGATGATATAATGATGATTAATTAAAAGTATCCCTCCTCTCTTTATTTATATGAAATATGAGGGATTCCAACAATAACAAAGTGGACCATGTCCAGAACGAATAACATAACTAAACATTAGATAGCTCCACATGTGAAGTGATCTAACTCTAAGTGATACATGTCAAGTTCCAAGGTTTGCATGTCCAATAAGTAAGGGTTCTAAGGTGAGCACTCCAAAATAAGTGTTCAATTCTCCCCTAAAGGAAAAACGTTGTTCCAATGCTCCCTCCTAATCCATATGTAACTTTGAGTGCCCCACACCTACCTTATCACTCATCAACCCAAGCATCCTCAAGTCAAGTGAAAGCCTCCATGTAAGCAAACAAGTGTCTATATGCTACCTAGAACTCAAATCCCTCCTCCTAGATGCCCAATGATCCTCCTCCAAGTGGGTTTTCCTCCCAAGGAATCAACCAAGCTCTCTATGTATATATACCATGAAGAAATTCATTGAGCCACAAAGGTCTCCAACATCCTAAGGAAGTGTGCCACATAAGAATCAAGTCAAGGTATTTATGTACGTTTCCTAGCACCTTTCACTAACTTCATGCCAACATCATTTCCTTCCTTTTCTTTCCTTTTCTATAAGAATCACCCTAGCATCACACCTCCCTTCCTTCCCGTTTAATCCACCGTTCATCCTTAATCTAGAAGGATCTTTTTTATCGATCCAAAATGAATTCTTCAAATCCTGAATAGAAGGATACCATCACGTAGATCTTGTCGAGAGATTTCCTACGATGAATGTTTTGTCTCAAACGAACACCATATGCCCGATATATCGTGTTCTGAAGTTTGGCTCCAACAAGAAAAAAGGGAAAAATGGGTGCCACATGGAACCACTAGAAGGGTGACACGTGGCTTGTATGTTTAGGTGGAAGTTTCACAGATGGACATGTGGTAGGTAGATGTTGAGTTGGCAGTTTTATGTGGACTAATGGTTGATGGACATGTGTCAATCTAAGGCTTGACATGGCACCTATGTGGAAAACTGTGGCCCAATGAGAGACTACCATGTGCAAGCTCCCATTGGCCTATTTCGGTTATGGTTTACCAAAATTATGGTGGAGGTGACTAGGTTCAAACCCCTGACCTCCTAAAAGCTATCCCAATTTCCTACCATCTCACTCGTGCATGATTCTTATTATGTATGTGGTAAAACTTATATTTAAGTTTGAACAAGTTTTGTTTGGTGGATAAAATGGGGCCAATGGCATAGCCTCTGGACCCCATGTTATATATTGCAACATTGTAACCATATCATATATTCGCGAGGTTGTTTAAACTTTGGTTAATATAATATGCCACAACCTTACCAAGGTTTTTGGGTGGTTTAAAACCACATACCAAATTTAACAAGTAGTTCAACAAAGTGCCAATGAGGGAGAGGTTCACAAGGTTGAACCCACGACCTCCTCCCACCTCAGCCAATTCCCCAACCATTGTTCCATTGGGTGCACTCTATATTCCAAATGAGGAATAATTTATTTATGTTGAAACTGTTATGTCATGATTTTTTGGGGCTGGTGGGTTAGCCCTGCCCCCTATATAACCATATTTTTTAGCCATGAGCTACACAGTTCGTGATTTAGAGTTCTTATAGTACTGTACTGGTGTTGGGCATGAATACTGAGGTGTTTTTGCAATACATTGTATAGGAATAGTATTTTTTATTTGCATGCCAAGGGGGTCCTTATGCATATGGTCCAAGTATAGGAAATTTTATATTCATTTTTCTTGAAATTTCAAGAGGATTGTAGTGGCAATGTCCAATTCTACATCTCAACAACATATTTCGAAGTTGTCCCCAAAAATCTTGTATTTTCAAGCATTTGAAGAATTAATGGATTGGTCTCACATTGGAAGTGGATCTGGAGATGTAGACAATTCAGGGTGAACTCCGTTATCAAATATTTGTCTCAGATTTATGGTTTGCTTATATTGTTATATTGCACTACAATTATTTGAGATTTTCATTTAAGCTTGTTTAAATAACCCTTTTGGAGTTCAGTGTTAATGTTATTTCACATGCAATTCAATGTTAATTTCAGATCAATCCTTTTCCTCATGAGTCAGTGTCACTATCCCTACCTAGCTCAAGACAACTTGTTAAGGTTTGTGATGTAGATATCTAGATCATCCCAACATGCACCTACATCACCGTGCCTCACCTATAGGTAGGTGCAGGTATGACACTCTTACTCTCGCCATGCCTCACTTATTGGAACTTGAGGCATGTGGGCCTCCACATATGCTAAAAGATGTATTGACTGAACTCGAACCAATGGAGGATTCCCTCACACCATCAAAGCATTGCCTTGCATTGAAATAATCTATATATTTCTCCTTTGCACTTGATTGATTCTCTCCTTCATTACAACTCTCCAATATTCCCATCTCATGGATAACAACTCTTGCAGAAGGGGTAAAATGTAGCATATGCAATTCACACTTGGGTACCCACTAGGAGGTGCCTTCTGCAATCCACTCCTATGTAGTGTTCATGTGTGACTTTCCTAATAATGATATGATACCTTTCAACTACTGCACTAAGGTGATGTATCACATTTTTAGAGGCTCTAACGATTATTTCATTAAATTTGGACTTTTTCGGCAAAATCCAGATAGAAAAAAGTGTGAATTTAGCCTTTCAAAGTGTCAATATCAACCTTTCTAAAGTGCAAAATTGGGTTATGAAAGTGGCAATATTGGGTTTGAGAAGTGTGTTTTTTTAACTACTTCTTAACCCTAAAAGTGCACTTTTTTATTCCAAAAGTGCACTTTTTAATTATGAAAGTGTGAAGTTCAATTCAAAAGTGTGAATTTAAATTTGAAAAGTGCATTTTTCATTTTTAAAGGTGCAATCTTTGAATCTGAAAAGTGCATTGTCTATAAGATTCAATATTGATATTGTACTTAATAATGTATATAATAGTAATCCTCCTAGACCATTTGTCAAGGATTCTTTGGTAGCATGTTCCCATTGATAAAAGGACTTGTATAATTTGGATTTTTAAAAATAAATCAATGTTCTTTAAATATCAAACACTCTCCTTGTTGTTGAACAATTATCCATTTGCAACGATAATATGGGTGGTAATTTTTTATTTGGAATGCATAGATTTGTATCATCAACACATATATCATGTTGCATTAAATCTTATTTATAGACCACACACTTTTTATATTACTCTAATTGCAACAGAGCATCATGAAATTTGTGCTTAGATGTTCTAGTTTTGTAAGAAACTCTCCATATAGATCAACCATTGGTTCTTAAAGCCTCCTTATGCATTTAGCCAAGGATGCCATAGTGAAATTTGATCCCATCTCTAAAAATGAGAGACTAAAATGGCCAAATCCCCCAATCTTTTGCTTGTACATCAACATACTAGTCAATGATATGGTAAGATTCATAACATTACTAAAATCCTATGCCTTTTTACCCATCGTTGGAATGGAATCCTTTGACTTATCCATTTTTTCATGAAAAATACTTAGATAATATTGTGAAGCTAATATGTGATAATAATACACTTGGCGACAACTTGCAATATATATATTATGGGATACCTAATGTCCTTGCAACATTTCCACCTCAGTTGGATCTGTGGTCCCCTTTAGCTTATCATGTATTGTAATGCACTCATTATACCTTTCAAAGGAGTTGTTTTTTGAAATTCTAACATCTGGAAATTCTTCCCTCATTACTTTGCTAAAGGAGGATTATGATACTGGATGAAAAGCAATATGTTTGATTTATTCATTTTCCATTTTTCATAGCAAACCATGGGACATATAGATGGAAAAAATTTCAAGTTTGTCTTGTTCCATCTTCACTTATTAATCATGTAAGATGTGGAGATTTATCTGAATTTTGCTCTACAATTTTATTAATAATAGACACTATTGCAACATTATTTGACATAGATTTTTCCAATCCACGGTTACCATGCATAGCTCTCCCATAACCATTCAAGAACATATTTTATAATTGTAGAAAGTGCTCCTTTTTATTCCATGACATTTATACCATGCATTTTGACAGACATCTATTGTTTCTAATATCATTGTAAATAAACTTCTTCTTTTCTCATCTCCTTCTTTGGCAATAGGAGCATTGATGCCATATAATTTAAAATTATTGAATTTCCATTCATATGATGACATTTATTCACACATTCAACTATCAATTGAAGTGAATTTTTTGATATACAAATATTTGAACAACAATTTTCAGTGCCAATGTTTGCAAAGAATGCAATTTCATCAATTCCAACCGCATAAGGTGAGATTGCCTTTATTTTAGAAATTATAGTTCCAGCTTGCCGCTTTACAGAATTGTATGGTCTTGTTGTATTAACTTTGAGATATGTAAATTCACAATTGAAAGTACCTGGAAGCACCATCTACAGAGGACATTCTTCAACAATATTCCAAAAATTGACCATGTCTTCTTTTGTGTTCATTTTTAGTATGACATCCAAAGGAACATCATTGAGGTCAAGAAAATGGTTTGCATGCCATCTTTCAAGAGAACATTTAAATAAACCACAATCCCCACAATTGCATAAGACTTTTTGAACTAAAATACCAAACTAACTACCATCTAGTGGTTAAAATTGTATTATATCTCCTTCAAGAACACTTGACACTGTTCCTCAAGCAATTTAATTTGGATTTAAAGAACATTGATGTATCAAATTAACCTTCTCTCCCACAAACTAGATATTGTGATTTTGACTTGATATTTTCTTTGCAACCTAAGACTAATTATTGTTTTAAACATACAATAATGTACCTGTATTAAAATCTTCATTTTTTTTAATTGGCCATAGTGCAAGACTTCCACTACTTAATCTTGGAGAGTAGGCCATACAATAAAACACCACTTCATCCACTATAACAACAAATGAGAACGCAGTCATAAAATTTCCTCCAATAAAATATCTCTCATTGGCATTTGCTACGAAACCTATGAAAATGCAATCCTTGCATTCTGAACATGTATGTAACAACTTCACCTTTCTCACGATAAAAGAAGACCTATTGTCACTTAGAATAATCTATTCTCCACTATTGGAAGTGGAAATTGGTATATCATTCACCTCATTATGTTGAAGAGCATGTCCAATGTGGTCAACAATCTCAAATGTATGCCATTGAATATAATTAACCACCAATTTCCTTTGACAATGTATCTACACCTTCTGATGCATAGGGAAATTGAGGATCTGCAATTAAAACCTTAGTAACATTTTATAGCGATACGTCCATTATGAATGCCGATATTATGCAATATCTTTCTTTTTGGAAAAGATATTCCCTCAACAACTTTTAATCCATTCAAAAGTAGGTCCTCACATTGTCGAGAACCCAGATTCATTTTAGAAGACAATTTTGAAATACAAAATAACAAGAACACAATAAAAATACATATAATTTAACCAAAAAACAATCAATTAATTTAGAAAGAGAATAATATTATCCACTATAGATTATCAATATATCATTTCTTTAGGAGAATAATATTCTCCTCTTCTCGTGTTCTCTAGAAGATGATCAATGTGAGAACAAAAACAAAATCTTTCCTAAAAGGGAAAGAAGGAATCTGATAAATAGTGACCAATCCTTACTCAAACAGGATACATGTGGTTCCTCTCTAAAAAGAAATGTTCATAATTTAGTAACAACTCCCTCTTGAAGATGTACTATGTTATTGTTTTTTAAGAAGGAATCGATTGCAAAAGTAGTGGACGATCCTTCCTAAATGCGTCCAATATAGTGGTTCCTCAAAAGGGATATATGAGGTAAGAAGGCACCTCTCATTCCTCAAAAGGTCCTCTATTTTTTTCACTAGAAGGCAATCAATACAATTGCGATAAGACAATCCTTCCTTAAAGGATCCCATTTAGAGATTCCTTGGGTAATAATCTATCAGACCCTTAAGGAAGGACCTATCATTACTTAAACAAATATTTTCGATAATGTATAAATAGAATAAAGAGAGGTCATTCCTTCCTAAAGGGGTCAAACATGGTAGTTCCCCAAAAGTGATCCATAAGATAAGGAGGTACCTCTCTCACACCATTGTGTCTCTCGTTTTATTCTCTAGGAAGTGATCAATATAAGAATACACAAAGAATCCCCTCTCAAACAATCCCATAAGGATGTTTATTGAAAAATGTTATATCGGGTAAATATTCACCAATCCTTACTAAAACAGATCGAATGTGGTGATTTTCTATGAGAATATCCATCAAATAAGACATAATTGTTCCTTCTAGAAGGTGTACTCTGCTATTTTTTTCCAATAATGGATTGATGAAGAAAGAGAAATCATTCATTATGTTCCTTCCTGAAGAGGTCAAATAAGTTGGTACCCCAAAAGAGATCCACCAGAGATGGAAGTACCTCTCACTAATCAGAGTTTCCTTCCTTTCTCTCTTTGAAAAGAAATCATAAAGAATCCTTTCTCAAAGGGTCTCATATGGATGTTCATTGGAAAATGTTAGATAGTATAAGGAGTGACCAATTCCTAATCATACAAGTCACATGTGATCCAGAACCCCATGGTGGGTCTCTTTGAGGAATGAGTGATCGTTCCTTCCTAAAAGGGTCTCTCAAACTAGAATCTAAGTAACCTTTATAATTATAATATAATAGTAACATCTCTATCTAGCAATTTATTTATATGTGTGAATTATGAATTCCCTTGGAAGGGATCAAGAAAGGATAGGTTCTCTTTCTTGAAGATGTGCTATGTTATTTTTTTCTAATAATGGATCAATGAAGAAAGAGCAAGTGTTCCTTCCTAAAGGGGTCAAATATGGTGGTTCCCCAAAATAAATCCATCATAGGAGGTACTCTCCCTTAGAGAGTCCTTTGTTTTGTTCTGTAGAAAGAAATCAATATGAGAATGAGAGAAGTTTCCTTTCTTAAAGGGCCCATACCTATATGGACATTCATTGACAAAGGCTAGATTGCATAAGTAGTGACTAATTCCTAATCATTCAAGGAACATGTCGTACACAAACCCCAAGATAGGTCTCTTTGAGGAAGGAGCGACCATTCCTTCCCAAAAGGGTTGCTTGGACTATACATATTGGCAACATTTACAATGATAATATATTAGTAACATCTGTATATATCATTTTATTTTTGTCTATGTATTATGAATTCTCTTGGAAGGGATCTAGGATGGGAAGTCTTTCTCCATACAACCCCGTCATTCCTCGAAGGGGAGGACTCACTTTCTATGATAGATGCCTTCACCGAACTCATATATGATCTACTAAATTCCTATAACTCCAAAATATACCTACTTGGGGAAAGAGCGACTTCTCGTTCTCCTTGCAATCTACTTTTCCTACCCCCAAATTAGACCCCATTGAGGAAGGAGCCACCACTCTTTATCTAAGAAAATTTCAGTTTGCCGACAAACTGTTTGAAGAAAAGTTCCTAAGAAATTTTTGGTTAAAATACCCATATCATATTATCAGATTCAACATGGGAATTGGTGCTAATAAAATACGTATGGATCAATTTAGGTCTAAGATAATTCAGGTGAAATTTGAACTGGTTCCATGAAGATACAATTTGGGTTAATGATGGAAATCATAATCATTTTAAATGACGAAAAGATTCTAGTCAGAGGAAAAGCAACTATAATTTTCCATTGGAAAAGTGTCAATTTCATGTGACATCAGTTGACGAGATGATGTCAAGTGCAACCCTATTTTAACCATATATACACACACATATATATAAATTTTGAAATTAAGTGTTTATGAAAATTTGAAATTTTCAAAATTTAAAAAAAAAATTGATGCAGGACCCACAATTGCCACATGTATAGAGGATGACGTGGACCAACCACATGGACAAGGGAGTGTGATGTGGACCATCCATGTAAAAATTTGTGTACATGTGGCAACAATGGAAGAGGTCATATTCCTAGATGACATGGTTGCATGCCTATTGGCGCCAACCAAAGATGTATGGAATCAGCGGTGGAATCTTTGATGGGATATGAGTATCCCGGTGGGTCCTAGATTCTCTGGTGAATCTTCAAGAATCGAGTTTAGAAGTGCATAAATATCCTCAATGCGAATGGCTTGGATTAAGCAGTGAAATTTCAATTGGTTGATCATGACTATTCGCACATATTTGAAGAGATCATGCTTTATTACAAGGTGTATGCAACAAACGACTCAGATAAGGTGGGTATATTCCACCAAGGAATATCTAGCCATTTGTGCAAAACAAGCTGCATGGGAGTTCTCAAATTTACCTACGTCGCGAATGGCTCAGATTAGATTGTGCAAGTTCCTCCAGTGTAGATCTTACCATTAACGCAATTCAAGGTGCATAAGAGATAACAAGGGTACTTCAAATGACCCATATTTTATCATTAAATTTGATCAACAACTCTATTAAACTAGTGTCCCAAAGTGGACCCGTCACCCAATATATTCTATTGTTTTGTTGTCATTGCTACGTTACATCAATCAATCCCATACTCACAGTTCATCATTACCATGTCAACTCACACTGACTCCTTGGTTTACCATGTCAACTCAATCTTGATTAGATCTGATTACCATCTCCACCTATCACCAAATATCTATTACATCATCACCCTATCTAATCCATAGCCATCGTTAAGACAATATGGTATTCTCTAGTATTATTATAAATTGAAGCATTTTTGCACTAGCCCATTGCACCATCCCAACACCATTGTTACTTATCTTCACTCCATGAATGCCATGAAGACAATTCCTTATCCCCACCTACTCATCCATCTCTTTCCAGATGGGGACTTCTATCCCGATATGAACCACAATTGTTGCATCTTATCCAGAAATAATAACTCGATGTCCCTTTGGCATCCAACTTCTCGGTCACTCTAGACACTGATAACTATATATTCAAAAGATGCAACACGAACCTCTACCCCAAGGATTCATCAACACATCAAAATAACAAAGCACTGGATACAGAAGAGTCACTACATGCAAACTACTATCCAAAAGAATGAGTCGAAGGATATTATTGTACAAGCTACACCAAAATCACCATGAAGACAACTGGGCAACTACATTTTTGTACTCCGATGGAAGCCACCACTAGCGCTCATGACACGTCTCAATTTCTTAGTCCCCTTGATGTTATGGCTAACTAGTATATCTTCTTCTCTTTTGCAAATAATATAGTCTCTCGTTGAAAAAGAGACCATCGATTTTCTGACCATGGTGACATCAAGAAAAGTGTTACACGAGATGAAGATTTTGATGACAGAACTGCATAAATTGGATTTGCTCCCTATAATAGCACAAATAAGAGCAAGGCAATATTTTTTGAAGGTATTATCAGAACTAAAATATCAGATACGTATAATGCACCACAAGTCTTCCTGATACAAAAGTTAATAAGTTACACTTGACTAAGATCCTCCTGTGAGGATAATCGATTTTGTCATTGGCTCCTTCATTTGAAAGAGTCGGTACCCGAAGATAATTAGGTCATGGGTTTTATTGATGTATGAAATTCCGCAACGGGTCATGATCTTGTGGATAGTATTTTTTGAGGTGTTAGAGCTGTGAGGATGTAATGTACCATAGATCTATTGACTAATATAAAATAATATTATTGGGTCCCTTAATTTTTTTGTGCAACGATATGTAATGTGTTATATTATGTTCTCAATATGTAATGTGTTGTGTTGTATTCTAGACTACAACGTTGTCCTTAGTTGGCCCCTGCGCAAGAATCCGATCCTTATTTTGCACCAACATATTATAATTATGAGCCTATTGACAATGATTAATTACTTTAAATAATTATTTTCTACCCTTGAGTACCTACCTCCTATTTTGAAGCAACCAATTCATATATTCCTATTAATAAGGAACTGAAAGCCTTATATTAAGGAACTTCATTTCCTTCTTCTTCATTCATGCCAAAAAAATTAAACTAGGAAGGTGCAACGTTCCTGGAGTCTTCCAATGGCATAAATCATTAGATTATTATGATTCTTGTGTTAGACTAAATCACATGAAATCGAGTTCCAATGACATAAATGCATGGTCAAGTTTTAATTTACCAAATATAGTCTCCCTCAAATATTATTTCAATAATTACTTATAACTAGTTATTAATATGTTATACCAAGAGAAATTCCTACAAAAACAGTTATTCAAAAAAACATTGAATTAAAGGAACCTCTAACCCAAGGATTCATCAATGCTTCAAAATAACAAAGCACTAGATACAGGAGAGTCACTACATGCGAACTACTCCAGAAGAATGAGTCAAAGGATATGATTGTACAAACTACACTGAAATTGAGAAATCTTGAAGAACCTATATTCACAATTGAGAAAGAATCCATATTCATAGTTGAGCACACATCTAGAATATATTTTCATAGTATTGCTCATTATGGTCATGGGGAATTCATTCATTCGAACAAGGAAATCGGAAAGGGAAGAGAAGCCTCAAGAAACCATGGAAGAAATTAGAGAAAAGAAAATATTGGACATGTGGAATCGAATGCATTCCATGGATACTCATCCAATTCCAACCATAGATGATGTTATGATCGTTCCTACCCATCCACGACAAGAAAAACAAAAGAATTCACTAGAGGGTCCCTAAATTTCAACAACATTTGATGAACAAGAACCCCATGGCACTAGTCAAGAACTAAAATGTAGGTGCTCATCAGGGGATGTTTCAATTCCCACATCAAGTCAACCTTAGACTATGGCAATGAATGACTTCTTCGGTAGTGGTTATACAAGCGACGAAGTTAGGGAGGCGTTGAATGTAGGATTTACGATGGAATAAGCAAATGTTATGGAGATCGTCCAAGAGAAAGTCCAATTTCCCACATCCAACTACCAGCAAGAGAATGAACGACAAGAGGCTCCTATTGAAATGCTAGAGCATCCTGGTGATGTTGTACATGGTCAAGTTCCAACATGCTTACCTCCATTAGCAACTACACGTCGAAGAACTCCGAAATGTATAGAGGTTTATGAAAGTCTCGTTAGGTCACTTGAAGGTACATTTTCTAAACATGCTATTGCTTATCAAACTCAACAAATACTTGATAAGCAATTTTATTCTAAATGTGATGGGAACGAGTGCAAATTATTTTTATCATTGTTAAAATATAGGTCTATGACTGCTTTTAGAAGAACGTTAAGGATAAAGATGACCAAAAAGTCTGAACCAAGTTCTCATATTGTTAAAAGTTTAGTAGATGCATCTAGTACAATTGGAAAGAAATCTCACTCAAAGGATCGCAATGTGGCTTGCCATGTGTTGTCACAATCAATCATGAACAAAAAAACTAGAGCCCTTCGTTTTCTTAAACCTACCTCCAAACTTATTAATTTGAATGTCAAGACACTTTGTAGGTATTGTGTTAGAAGAGAACAACATGAAACCGGTCAAACAGATGTCTAGGCCTTCATTGTTGGGTTTCCACTGTTGAGATATTGTAACTTCTAAGAATATTATATTTGTACTTTATTATTCCGGATATGTTTCATTCCTCCGTGGAGACCCTATTGTATATACGGAGATGTTTTATTCCTCCGTGGAGAATGTGGTAACTTGGGTTATTAGAATTCCCTAGTGGGATCGGCCCTGTATGAGTCATGTGGGTTAAAGGGTTATTAGACCACCCTAGTGGGGTCGTCCCTGTCACATTATGTTAAGTAGTTAAGTTAGGGCCGACCTAGTTAGTGTAAAAGTCAAGTCGGAGTTGTGTATAAATAGAGGAGGTGTGTTCCTCATTTAAAACACATTCACTCACTTGTGATTGGCGCATAGGAGAGAGAGAGATCTGCTATGGAGGAGAAGGAGCTCATGTTCGGGGATTACATCTTTGTATTTGTTGGTCATCTATATTGAGGAAGCTTTGCTGGGTTTTCTACCCCATGAGGGTTTCCCGGGATAAATCTGTTTCTCTTGTGTTTATGCTGTGCTTGTTGTTCTTTCAGTGATCCTGTATATGTTATTGTTGTGAAATGGAATGTAATACTGATATTTTCTGTCTTAGCATATTGAATCTTAACATGGTATCAGAGCTATTATGAAGGAAGGCAATGTATGGCACTTACGACACTTGTCTCACTTGCAACAATTTGAAAGTTAGGGTTTTATATCAAAAAAACCAGTCATCGTGGAACTTTCACTATAAATCCATTTTAGTCAAGGTTCAGGATCTGAAACTTCTACAGGTCATAAATAACATCCCCCTGTACCTTGTGTTCTAAGGATAGCCTCAGATTCATTTTAATTTGTGAGATATGATCAATACAAGTTAGGGTTTATGCCTCTTCCAGATCTCAGTCATAAATAGGTGACCTAGGAAAAAAGGTCATATCTCGGGCGAGGAAGCTCCAAATTAAATTTCGTAAAAAGTGACAGGTAGGGAACAGACTATAGTTTCACAGGTCTTCTTTTTAGAGGCCGAAGTTGAAACAGTGACATGTGGAACTCCGTACAAGTTCGTTATACTGTTTCATCCCATAAACAGGTCACATTGCGACATTTGGCATAACTCTCTCTCAGAAAATCCATTTAAGTTCATACCCATGGGGTTGGAAATATGACAGGTCAGGCTACCATAAGCCGAAGTTTCAGACCCTGCAGATCCGTTATTTCATAGTTTCACTAGAAACAATACGGCCCATCTGAAATGGCTAAACGGAAGAAATCTAAGATGAGGAGGAAGAAGCTCTCACTTAGGGTTTTCAGTTCTTAGGTCTGGAAGGACCTGATACAATGTTGGAGACACCTGATACAACATTGGAAGCTTTGATAATGGATTTGGAATCCGTTCATCATAGATATTAATCCTCCATCACAATGTTGTGGGAGGAAGGAGATTGAATATTAGGGTTTCCAAGTAAGAAGAATCCCTAGCAAAGTTGGGAGACGCATAGGGCAGCGATGAAGAAGGTTTAAATGGCGTTGATATCCTATCATCCTAGCACCATGAACATACATAAGATGTTTACAAGTGATCCACCTTGGATGGTTAGGGTTTTAACCCTTATAGAGAAGACTACTCGACAGGTATGACTTGAGAAGACATAGGTATGTTTTGAAATTTGATTCTTGATTAAGTTCATAATATGTTTGTCTTCATGTTATTGAGGTTAGTAAAATTATGATTGTTTGATAATGAATGCATGTGAGTGACAGAAGACATTCATTGATTAAGTTTATGACACTTATGATTGTACTAATGCACTTGTGGTGTTGTATGAGGATCATGTTGTTTGCTAACATGAAAGGTACATCAAGAAAGACAAACCAAGTTCTATGACCATGGTGACATGGAGAGAAAGACTCATCCATAGTCTTTGATCACATAGAAGCTCTACTTACGAGGTATGTATGACTTTGTTCTACTATGCTTAACTTATGAGATATGCAGGTTCTAGCACAAGGTCTCTAAAATCATTGAAGAGAACAAAGAAGATATTGTTTGGGTATATTAAGACATAACCAAGCTTGATAATCCAAGTATGTTTTCCTATATCAAGTTAGAATCCTACTTTGTTAGGATCTTAGGTAAGTATACCTATGTATGAAATGATCATGACCATACATACTTAAGATTATTTAGAATCATAATGTTTTGATAGTATTGAGACTATACTAATGAATGTATGATTATGTATGAGATCATGAGGATGACACTAGTGCACACTTGAGGATGCATAGTGGTCCAAGATGGATAGAAGTTCAAAGACTTATAATCATGATGCTATCATAGAGATCAAGCAGGAGGCAACCACACAAACATAAAAGATAAGTATTTGAGTTTTTATTTGAATCTCTGAATAGTTAATGATATTGCTCGTAATAGTTGTATGCATATTTGTATTCCTAGAATATATCATGCATAGTGTAAACATTCATATAGCATTGAACAATATACTACTAATATGCATATGATGGGTAAGTGGGAAAAACATTCCATTGTTGCTTGTCTATAATGAAACCTCTTTGTTGGCATGCTAAGAGTTGTGCATGCTCTTGATAGTATGTTCTGGTAGAAATGGAAGGCATCTAGATAGCCGATGTATGCATACATGATATGGAAAAGTGTTGTGCCAAAGTATTGGTCAAGATAGTTGCATAACTATGTGAATCATATTTGTATGCATAATAGGTTATCATGTCAACATGATTTGATGATTATGAAGTATTACTAATCATGTAATTAACTTTGATTTGTAGGAAAGATCATGAAGAATGATGATGAACACCGAACAAGTGAGGGATGTTCAACAAGAAGACTTACAAATCAAGAATACTATAGAAGGCTCGTGGCTAGAAAATTCTCTTAGAAAGAGGAAGAGGATCATGACGAGATGTTTGCTCCAAGTGGATAGATAAGACCATTATCTTAATGGTGTAATTGAAGAATAAGTATGAATCGAGAAAACTTCCAGGATTCAATTGAAGAAAGCTCTGTGCGGGTACCCAGGATCGATAGTCATTTGATGAGCTTAATGATCACCATGGGTGATGTGGATTTCAACCTTTGCTACAAGGTTGAATATGGTGTCTATACACAGATGACATTCTTCTCTTAGATGGATGCAAGAAGGAAATCACCATAGAGTTCGAATGATCTTGAGGATCATATCAGTAGACCCATCTGACGAGAGATGGCATGGATAGATATGCAGAAGATCACTCAATGCAGAGTGTGAATGATGTTCAATCACAAAGGGAGAATTGATAGCTTCCTGACAAGATTGGGATTTACCAAAAGTAAAGCTGATCCTAACCTTTATCTTAAGGTTATGGATGATGAACCTGTCATACTATTACTGTATGTGGATGATCTCTTTCTGACAGGGAATGAGAAACAGATCATGGAAAGCAAGAAGAAGCTAGCTACAGAATTTGAGATGAAAGATCTTGGATTGATGCATTACTTCCTAGGACTGGAAGTATAGCAAGGCCCAGAAGGAATCTTTCTCAACCAAGGAAAGTATTTGATATGTTGGAATGAAAAAGCCATGGCCACTCCCATGGATTCCAACTTGAAGCTGTTAGCTGATGACTCATCAGAGTTAGTGGATGTGACTCTGTACAGACAGATTATTGGGTCATTGATGTATCTGACGAACACCATGCCAGATATATGCTTTGCTGTGAACACCTTGAGTCAGTATCTAGTAAAACCTAGATGTGTTCACCTGATTGTTGCAAAGCATGTGATGAGGTACCTAAAGGGTACGATAGATTTTGGTCTATTTTATCTTGGAGATCATGAATTCAGATTGTATAGCTACACAGATGCTGATTGGGAAGGAAGTGTATCAGACATGAAGAGCGCATCGGGAGGATGTTATTGTCTGGGATCTACCATGATCTTGTGATTTCGCAGGAAGCAGTCTAGTGTGGCTCTCAGCATAGCTAAAGCGGAATATATAGTTGCTTTCTCTACTAGTTATGAAGTGCTATGGCTTCGGAAATTGTTATCAGGATTGTTTGACTTGGAGATGGACCCCACTGTGATCTTGTGTGACAACCAGAGTTGTATCAAGATGAATGAGAATCCATTTTTCCATGATAAGTCAAAGCACATAGAGATCTGATAGTTCTATATACGGGATATGGTGCAGAAAGGAGCTATAAAGCTCGAGTATGTGAGCACTGACGAACAAGTTGTTGATATATTGACCAAACCTCTGTCTCGAGTAAAGTTTGAGTATTTTTGAGACAAGCTTGGTGTAGTTCAGAAGGACCCTCCTCGTTAAGGGGGAGTGATATGATCATTGATGATGAGATTGCCTGCATCGACGGTAAGGTCGATGATGTGGATACTTGTATCGATGATGTGGATACTTGTATCAATGATGAGGACACTTGTGTCGATGATGAGGTTACCTGTTCCGATGATGAGTTCGATGATGAGGTTACCGGATCCGATGATGAGGTCGATATATGGTCCTTAGACTTTTTCGGATGAGGAGGGATTGTATCATCCCTGGACTTCATTCCCTGAATTGATCCATAGACATATGTCTCCGAGAAATGGTCCCTAGTGGATGAGAGGGATTGTATCATCCCTGGACACATGTCTTAAAAGAGATCTGTAGACATATGTCTCTGAGAAAGTGGTCCCTAGTGGATGTGATAGGACTGCATTGTCCCTGAACATTTGGTTCAAAATGTACGTGATAGGACTGCATCGTCCCTGAACATTTGGTTCAAAATGTACGTGATAGGACTGCATCGTCCCTGAACATTTGGTTCAAAATGTACGTGATAGGACTGCATCGTCCTTGAACATTTGGTTCAAAATGCACATGATAGGACTGCATCATCCCTGAATGTTTAATTCAAAATGTACGTGAGAGGACTACATCATCCCTGAATGTTTAATTCAAAATGTACATGAGAGGACTGCATCGTCCCTGAACGTTTGGTTCAAAATGTACGTGAGAGGACTGCATCGTCCCTGAAAGTTTGGTTCAAAATGTACGTGATAGGACTACATTGTCCCTTAACATTTAGTTCAAAATGTACGTGAGAGGACTGCACCGTCCCTAGACGTTTACGTGAGAGGACTGCACCGTCCCTGGACGTTTGGTTCAAAATGTACATGAGAGGACTGCATCGTCCCTGAACATTTGGTTCAAAATGTACGTGATAAAACTGCATCGTCCCTGAACGTTTAGTTCAAAATGTAGGTGAGAGTACTGCATCGTCCCTGAACATTTGGTTCAAAATGTATGCAATAGGACTGCATCATCCATGAACGTTTAGTTCAAAATGTACGTGAAAGGACTGCGTCGTCCCTGAACATTTGGTTCAAAATGTACGTGAGAGGACTGCATCGTCCCTAAACATTTGGTTCAAAATTTACGTGATAGGACTGCATCGTCCCTGAACGTTTGGTTCAAAATGTACGTGATGGGATTACATCATCCCTGACCCTTTGGTTCAAAATGTACATGATGGGACTGCATCATCCTTGAACGATTGGTTCAAAATGTACGTGATGGGATTGCATCATCCCTGAACGGTTGGTTCAAAATGTACGTGATAGGATTGCATCATCCCTGAACATTTGGTTCAAAATGTACATGTTAGGATTTTATCATCCTTGGACTTATGTCCTAAAGTGAGAGGGATTGATCATCCCGTAATTAGATCATGTGTGTTGTAGGGTATGCTGCTATGATGCTGTTGATTGGTAGATCCAGACGATGAGGCTGTTGACCGAGAGATCTAGATGATGTTGTTGATCAGTAGATCCAGACGATGAGGCTATTGATCGAGAGATCCAGATGATGATGTTGATCGGGAGATCTAGATGATGAGGCTGTTGATCGAGTGATCCAGATGATGATGATGATGTAGCTGATCGAGTGCTGCAGAAGATGAAGACTCAGTACTGAAGATGTTGATGTTCCAGTATTGAAGATCTTGAATATGTTCCAGTAAATGTTTGAGTTACTGATGATGTGTGAAGAAAGCTTCCAATGATTTATAGATGTATCATGTATCATGTAGTTGATGACTCCTTGCTCCTGCAAATGTTGTTATAATATCCTTCTCGTTAAGGGGGGGTGTTGAGATATTAGAACTTCTAAGAATATTATATTTGTACTTTATTATTTCGAAGATGTTTCATTCCTCTGTGGAGACCCTATTGTATATCCAGAGATGTTTTATTCCTCCGTGGAGAATGTGGTAACTTGGGTTATTAGACTTCCCTAGTGGGGTCAGCCATGTATGAGCCATGTGGGTTAAAGGGTTATTAGACCACCCTAGTGGGGTCGTCCCTGTCACATTATGTTAAGTAGTTAAGTTGGGGCCGACCTAGTTAGTGTAAAAGTCAAGTCGGAGTTGTGTATAAATAGAGGAGGTGTGTTTCTCATTTAACACACATTCACTCACTTGTGATTGGCGCATAGGAGAGAGAGAGATCTGCTATGGAGGAGAAGGAGCTCATGTTTGGGGATTACATATTTGTATTTGCTGGTCATCTATATTGAGGAAGCTTTGCTATGTTTTCTACCCCATGAGGGTTTCCCAGGATAAATCTGTGTCTCTTGTGTTTATGATGTGCTTGTTGTTCTTTCAGTGATCCTGTATATGCTATTGTTGTGAAATGGAATGTAATACTAATATTTTCTGTCTTAGCATATTGAATCTTAATATCCACGCTCTGATATGAATCTCATTGATGCGTTAAAGGGATTAGTCCAAGATTTTTGGGATGACAACACTAGACCTTATTCCAACCAAAAATATGAATTAAAATTGAGAAGGGGTTCAAAGGATCGTGAACCACACATTAAACATTTTCTTGTTATGACACAAACAAAATTATATGAGATATTTATGAATGAACATAACGAACTTAACTTGGCCCAAAGATCCTTTGAAAAATGCAAACCATGGTATGTTAAAATAAACACAATTCGTAACACATGTTGTTGTCGATACCACATTAAGTATGGTTACTATTATGACACATATCAATATATTTTTCATGTATTGCATAACACTCTTGTGCAGGAATGCTCAACTACATTACCATCGATGTCATCTAGAGACTTTATTCATAGCATTTTGTGTAGTAGGCCAAACGATTGCACATTTTATCAAAAATCTTGCATAGATGGGACATGCCTAGGGTGTGGTGGAATGACATTATTAGACAAATGCATACATGTGACCGATGAGCATGAACTTGGGAGGCAGGAGGTGAACTTGCAGTCATTTAAATATGTCATGTATGATATTGATGGAAGGAACAAAAGAAAGAAAAAAAATACAATTGGTCACTTCTCAGGTTGGTAATGAGTTCTTGAATACTATTTTTTTCTTCAGATTGCAATTTCATATGTAAAAATCTATTTATATATGTATTTATTGTTGATCTACCTGTGAAATTCTATGTCACAGCAGATCTAAAGAGCTGAGGATACCTCACAAAGAAAGAATGAGCAGAAAATTTGAAGAAGAGTGAAAACTGCAGTAAAAAAGAGTAGAAGAATAATAATGCAGCAGAACTCAGATAGGGGCAGAATAATGTCACATGTTCCAATTATTGGTATAATAAACAATGATGTTATAATGGAGAGAATTTGAATCATGCTGGATAATTCAAACCTTAGTTAGTCTAGCATAAGTATTATCACCACTAGAGTGATCCAAAAGACTCAATGTCAACTGAATTGAAGCTAAACTCAGCTAAATGAAGTCACAATCAGTTAACTGACTAAGGAGGACGCAATAGTGAGTCTATGATGCATGCCAGTCAAAAAAGGGCGCATGAGGCCACAATTAGTGGCATCCTGAGCTCTAACCCCCCACAAGAGTCAGATAACTCAGGTGGACTGCACATAACACTCAGTAGGTTCCTATAAAATAGGGAACTGACTGAAGTGGTCCTAAAATGATGCATGCATGGCTCAGAAGGTGGTAGATGGATCCTGGATGACATCTGCACACCACTAAGGGGGAAATGACATCATCAACAGATAGGAAAAATAAATAATGCTAGGTAGGACAAGGATGAAGTATTGAAATATCCTAACACTACCAGGTACGAGTTTGTGACTTCATGGATGAATTCTTTGAAAATACACAACAATATGTAAAGCATGTACATGTGGCTCCTTGGCAAGATGAGCAGTTTAGAACGTGCAGGGATACATTTCCTATTGGGAATATCCTATCAGTGGTCGATTTTGCGGAAAACTACACTCTTCAACTGCAAAACAAGATGCATAGTAAATACTATCACTCAAACCATGTCAGCATAATGGTCCATATCGCCTATAGACATGGGGCAGACAGTACTGCAGACAATAGGGCTATATTGGAGTATCACTTCTACATAAGTGATGACAGGTGTCACGACTTGGATTTTGTACAACACAACTTTCAAATGTTCTACAATCACTTGAAGGATAACAATATACAGATGGAACAACATTAGATTTGGTCTTACGGTTGTGCAGGGAAATTAAAAAATGCATGTGTCTTCCAATGGTTTTGTATGCTCCACAAAAGGCATAAGGTGCCACATA